>JASDDO010000008.1:108936180-111336180 GCA_030015575.1 Agapanthus africanus | reverse complement strand
GTTCATATTTTTAAGTCCAATTTAAAAAGTATATACCCTACAAACTGCACTTACACGCACCTTGAAACTTAGGATAGTAGATGATACCTAGAAATACTCTTGCCTGAAAACCTAGTATGAAAGAAAAAACGGTATTTAAAGCTAACCACCAAAAGAGCATCATTGAAAAATATATCCGGTCTTGAAAAAGAAAAATAAAGAAAAAGAAAAAAAAAGAATAAATTACAAGACCTGGAAACTGCTATTTACGCTTTAAGCTCACACATTCAGTAATCGGCTGGTTAGTGTCTCAAGAAGCATTAATAGTTGCATGAAAGGTGTGTGAGCAAATCCGTCCATTATTAACAAAAAGAAGTAGTATTAGGTATTAAGGCAAGGGTACTATAGCTTGAATTGAATTCTTGAGTGCAGGGGTGAAAATTTACACACGCGTGGGGGTATACGATCGATGTTTGGAGGAAAGATAGGAATAAAGAATAAGACTAATGTTTTCTGTAAAGTTGATAAAAATTCCGGATTGGAGACTGCGCTTTAGAAGGAAAAATCAGGAGAAACCGAGATCTTTCTAAACTGTAAAAACGTATAGATCTGAGGTTGAATAAATAGGAGGTGTGAAAAATAAAGGATGAATATTTCTAACTTAGGATGATAGAATTTCTAACTTAGATACTAAACCTAGGAGTAAAGTCGACGTTAACTTACGAAATTAGCTTGACGGGATTTTGTGGGTAGTATCCGCTGAAAACCCTCAGGAGACAACACTCCTCCTATTAGGGACACATAGAGGTTTAACGGCTTGTTGCACGAGCTCAGTGCAATCACGTTCCTTGCGAAAATGAGGTTAGGACTTTTTGTGAATAATTGGTTTTGCTCGGGACGAGCAAAAGTTAAGTTTGGGGGTATTTATTCAGACCAGAATATTGCATTTAATACTGCCCATTCTTCTGCTCGTTTGTTTATAGGCATATGCTTTTGATATGTGTTTGCAACATATTTACATGTTACAGATTAGAGGTTCCTAGTCCAAAATAACACAAATCATATAAAATCTCCACAGTTGGCCAAAATCCAGAACATCTGTCACAGATAGATAAAAGCCGAGTTTCGGTCATCCGTATCCGTCCAGTTCCGCTTACCAGTTCAAGAGATAAGACGAAAAACAGTGGTCATTCGTGTCTCGGACAAGCACAGAGCATGAGAGGGGCAGCACAAGATTCAATGGATGTGTGGAGCTCGAGAGAGATAAAGGTCAAATGAATTAAAAGTGAAGCCATTTTGGACTGTTGAAGATCTGAAGAAATTATGGAATCAATTTGCAATTTGGGACCTGTCAAACACAAGAAAAAAGCAACACAAGAATGTAGGGTTCCTCGGCACACCAAGGAGGTCTCACAAGGCATCAACCATGCCAATTTCAAAAATACGGTGCCGAGAAACCCTAGACTAGATCGTTGGCTAGAAGTTTAGGCGACAAATGCGAATAGTTAACAACTTAACTAAAAGAACGGAAATACAACCTTTATAGATCCGGTTCTCTACCTCCATGGCTCCGCGATGAAGTCTCCTCGCTGTACAAATCGGATCTTGGGCTCTAGCATCGGCTTCATCGGAGAAAAAGCGGGCTAGGTCATCGACGACGATGCCGAAGATGATCTACGTCGAGGCATCGCTAGATCAAGCTCCAACTTCACCAAGTCAAGAAAACTTGTGAAGGAAACACCCTATACTACTTGGAAAGAGGTAGAGGATGAAGAAATAGGAGGTGGGTTCACTTTAGAATTGGATTTCTCACTTATATGCTCAACTTGCCATTAATGAAGACAAGCTTTTTCTTCAAGTAAAGAAGAAGAAGAAGAAGCAAGAATATGATGAATATTATGATAAGTGTTATGAAAAGAATAATAAAATGATTCTTATCATAATATTAACCATGGTAATGTGTAGAGAAATAACTAAGGTTAAATGAATGGCTAGGGTTTAGGAGATGAAGACAAAAGAGTCACTTTGGCCAAAGTTGCATGAAGCTTCAAGAAGCATCATGAATGAAAGCAACCCTTATGCTTTCATTTCTCATTTCTTTTAATCTAAAATAAATAGATATATGAATGAATGAATAAGAAATAAAACCCTAACCATTTACTTAACCAAGGTTTAACTCTTTGCACAAACCCTAGCAATCTTGTATCATCAAACATGATACAATCAAGTGAGAAAATCCTTTTAAAGTGAACCGATACTAGTTAATGCAAAGTAATATATCAAATATATAATTATGCATTAAATCATTAAATCAAAACTTGATTCAATGATCCGGTCATATCGTATATATAACCGACTAATATCAACAGTAACAACTTATCGAATCAACACTTGATCCGATAACCCGGCTATATCGCATATAACCGATCAATATCACATATCGCGAGAATCGAATACAGTATCACATACTGGTATCATTCTCGGTCCCGCACATATCTCATATGCGCTCCTATTTCGTTTCGCTTGAGCCAGGAAACCTCTATGTAGGACTCTAAAGACTCGTCAATACGCCGGCAGCAGATGATGATCATAACAAGCACCCACAAGCCGCAAGCGGTCTGCTAAACGTAACGGCCACCCGGGTATTGAGCGATCAGAAGATCAACGAGCAAGCCCGCTCACACTCCAGTGAATCCAACCAGTAACACTACCGTACAGTCCGGTCTCGTCGTCTGATATGTCGCATATCTCGCCTAGGGGTGGTAAAACGTCAGACCCCAATAGCTCGATAAGTCGTGTCGATATGAGGTCTATAACAATTCGAGAAACTACTGGTAACACTTACCAGTAAATCTCAGCAACCCTGGCCAGGGATTTCCTGTTATAGCCAATCGAACACAGCGCAACATCAACCCCCTATACCGGGAGAGACGAATCCCCTCCTATCGCTCATTGCCTCCATGTGACTCGGGACTGTACCCAAAAACCACCGTTTTGCACGCCCTCTTGGACGTGGTAAGATGGAAATCAAAGCACAGTGGGAACCACACAAGACTCTATGACGATCTCGGGTCAACAGACTACTCTGTACCAGTGTCACCAGAGAACTGCCATCTGACGTAAGGTATAATACCATCTGGGAGTTCTCGGCGAGTCCGTCCAGTGTACCCAGTCTCTACTGAGCACCCGTATATCTTCTCTGATGTCAAACACCAATGGATATGGGATCATCCATCGCCCATCTGTATAGGTCGAGAAGGTACACGCTAGTCTACTCTGGTATATCGATGCCCCGTCTCGATACACCCACGACTAGGGACTTTGAAGGATGTACTTATGGACTACCATGTCCCCACTAGTATGATCCGCATCATAGTCCAGGTAGTCAATCACACATCCTAAGGGCTTTACCAACATGTAATAGAGAGACAGCCTGTGTACACGTTAAGGTAAAGATCAACCAGATAGCATACTATCATGTCGAGCAAGAAAGTCCTCCCTATATATGTCCCAGCATCCACTACAATATACATCCAGTGTACAGTAATGGCCTCTAGGGCATACATATAACCAACAATCTCCCACTTGCACTAGGGCCATCTGTAGCAGTGGTTGTAGTATCTCATACTCAACCATCCCATAAAAGTCTCTCTCTGGGAATAGGCCTTCGTGAGTGGATCCGCCGTGTTGTCCTCTGAGTCTACTCTCCTAACCTCGATCCCTTAGAGATCAACCATCTCCATGATCAGGTGATACTGCCTTAGAATATGTCTGGATCACTGATGGGACGGGGGTTCCTGGCATAAGCCACAACTCTATTGTCACACAATGGTAGGAACTAAGTTCATCTCATGAACTAATATACATCCAAACACCCTCTTTGGTAGCATCTTAAGTAGCGATGTATCCAGCCTTTATCGTCTAGTATGTCACGGTATCTTGCTTGGAACTCTTCCAACATACCGTCCCTTTACTGAGGGTAAAGACAATGCCTGCGACTGACATTCAGTCGTCTTTATCACCCTGGAACACTTCCAGTGATTCTCCCCAGGATCGATTGATACCATCTCACTACTGCTAGTGAGTTTCCTAACATCCAATTAGATCTATCTCATAGATCCGAAATCCAGGATTTAGTAGGTATCATTTTGATCCTATATGGAGAATCATTGTGATAAGCGGAGATTGACTGAGCGTAGCATAGGAAACTCCTTCCCTATCAAGAGTATGTCATCCACGTACTTTACGAGGATCACTACCATACTCCCTACTACCTTTTTGTTTATACAAGGTTCATCTACCATTTTGATGATGTCAAACTCTTTGACCAACACATCAAAACAGACGTTCCAACTCCGCGATGCCTGCTTTATCAGATAAAGTATCTTGCTCACGTTTCCGCTGCTCCCACTGTCTACGAGGCCCTCTGGCTGTGTACTTATAGACACTCTCTTCTAAAACATCATTTAGAAAAGGAGTCATGGCACCCAACCGCCAGATATCGTAGTCATGGTATGTAGCCGTGACAAGTAGGATCTGGATGGACTTAAGCATAGGTACTGGAAAAGGTTTCATCATTATCCACTCCTGGTCAATGACGAAAACCTTTAACAAGTCTAGCTTTGAAAGTCTCAACTTTTCCATCTATACCAAGTAATCTTCTCAAGATATACTTGCTCCTGATGGGGATTTAACCCTTCAGATATAGCAACCAAAGTCCATACTTTGTTGGTGTATAAGGATTCCATCTCAGATCGATAAGCATCCAGCCATTCTTACAGAGTCTTACTCCTGATGGCCAGCTCGAAACTAGTTGGGTCATCATCTCATGATGCAATCCTCGCTCCCACTGTCATAAAGAAACCGAAGTATCTCTCAGGTGGGTGAGGAACCCTACTAGATCGGCGGAGAGGCTGAAGTTCATTGGAATCTACTGAATTCTTTGGTTCTGTCAAATCATCAGCTGCAGTTTGTATAGCTGGAACATTTCCAGTTGTACATAACAGACGTTGTCTCGAGCTTGTCCGGATTTTTCTTTTAGACATTGGCCGGACAACCCCAAATCTTAACTGACTTAAGAGATGGGCTCTTCCCTTTCCATATCACATATGAAGTGGTAGGCTACTGATTTGATCGGGACCCTATTCAATAGGTATGCAGCTTCTCAAGCGCATAACTCCCAAAAGGAAATAGATAACTCAGTAGTACTCATCATAGAGCACACCTTATCATATAGGGTGTGATTGCTCCGCCCCGATATACCATCGTGCTATGGTGTATACGGAGGAGTAATGCTGAGAGAGAATCTCATTCTCCTTTAGAATAGTCCAGGAATTCCATGCACAAGTATTCTCCTCCCTGATCGCATCATAGGACATAATACTTATACCCGTATTTTGGTTCTCTACTTCTAACTTATATTCTGTGAATATCTCAAAAGATTCGGACTTGTGTTTCAACAGGAACATAGGTCTGAATCTCGAAAGATCATCAGAGAATGTAATGAAGTATAAAGAACCAGTCCTGGCATGTGTAGACAGGGGACCTTACATACATCAACATGTATCAATCCCAAGAGTTCATTAACTCTCTCTCTGTTTCCAGTAAACGGAGCTATGGTCATCTTATCTTTGTGACATGACTGGCGAGTTTCACAAGATGTAAATTCAAACTGATTTAAATATGCATCTAAATGTAACTCAGCTAGTCGGGTCGCATTGATATGACCTAGTCTACAATACCTCAAGAAGGATTCGTTCATTTCTGAACTCTTCCTCTTGTGTGTGTTTTGTATACTAAGAACTGTCGTTTGATTTAGAACATCAACGCTTTTAGATAACGTGCCTGAACCGATCAACTTTTGATATAGGAAATGTTCAAAACATTATCCAACAATACAAAAATTTATCATTTCTTTACTAATAAAGAGACTGATATGATTTTGTATATCAGGTTCGGTATCTAATAACATTCGTTCAGAATCAATGTACTGGTAGTACAGGGTGACAGTGACCGGCAGACTTGGCTGCAACACTTGCCCCGTTTTCTGTCTCATGAAACTTATCACCCGTTCTCAGTTTTTCTACATTTTTGTAGCCCTATGTAACAGATTATATATCTGGGATCCTGATCCGGTATCATATACCTAGGATGCAGAGAATACTGAGAAACAGTTCTTTGTAATGAATACACCCGAAGATGATGCATCAACATGCACTGTCTTCGTTTGGGTGGCACGGGAATTCTGGTAATCCCCATTTTCCTATTCTGTCTTATAACAATTATAAGTTGGAGCGGGACCAACGTTCCCCAGCTCAGTATAACAAGCGGGTTCGGTCAATATTCCGTATTATTATCTTGATTAAGGCGTGATATAGTCGCTACCTGGAGAGAGAGAGAAGAAAACACTCAGCGTGCGCTCTTGCAAGAATAGATTGGTTTTTATTTTATCTAATCAGGATGGCTCCCACTGCTTTTTATCAAATCTTCCTTCAAACCCTAAAAGGAAAGACTAGCCGGGATTAATTACACACTACAAGTTCGCCAATCTTTCAGCCAGGCCAGTGTCGGTACTTTGAGGGAGGTCCCCCGTGCTTTCGCACGAACCTAATTAATGTAAACCTCGTTTTCCCAGAGGCGTAACCCCGTTAACACCTTTCTAGACACCTACTTGATCGGCTAATTGTAATGTGTAAAACTCTCCCAGTAGTAACTCTTACTCGCAGCGGGTATCGGGATCCAACTATCTCATAGAAGGTATGCAATCTCATTGCAAATTTCAACACTTGAAATTCCCGATAATTTTGCCCCTAGCATGCTATGACCTTGACGGAGGCCAAACTACCCATAGTCCGCTAGTCAAGTTCAACCCGTCATTTCCTGATTGAATTAAACCCACCCGCACGACCCTTGACGGAGGCCAAACAACGCCGTACGAATACCCTAATCCAATCGCATCGTATGCTAGCAGATAAGCATTAGTTAGCTACCGTACACTACGTCTTGACGGAGGCCAAACTACCGCAGCACGAATACTAACTAGTACTTATCTGAAATGACGGAGGGCTACGACAGGTTTTTCTGAAAACCTATTGCGTAAAGAACTTGATATCGTTGTAGGATCGAATGAATTTTGAAATGGAGTGTCTTTGAGGTTTTTCTAGTTTTGCTAAAGGAGTCACTCCCGATGAAGGGATCGTCGGTCCTTTCCTCGTCGAATGAGGTGCGAGATATATCATATATATCACTGTGCAAAGCAAAAACTCTTAAAAGCAATCAAAAGACAAACCGAGTGTGTAGCATCTGCCAGTTATTGCTAAAGGAGTCACTCCCGGTGAAGGGATCTCGGTCCTTTCCTTATAGAATAAGGTGCAGGATATATCACATATACCGCTGTGCAAAGCAAGAACTGTAGCTACCTGTTTTATTTTGAAATTCGATTCTACAACATCTTAGGTTTCTTTTATTTCATTAATCTCATTAATGAAGTCCCATCATTTAAAGTACCTAAACATCACAGATAAATGCGACGTACACTTATGCCATCCGCATTCGCCTCGATGTCCCCTCGTGCACCGTTAGGTTAGGTAACTAACGGCAGAGCGGGGCAGGGCTAGCGCGGGTGTAAAACATAAGTAACGCCTATATAATATATCATATATACTATATACTGTATCTATCACAGAACATCACATGATCACATCACAGATATCGCAGCAGAAGAAACATATGAAATATTAGATATACTAGGACGTCCGTGTTTTCAATACGAGCCAGTATAAAACACGGATTCCACGGTCGCGATGAATAGCCAAACCCACACCCCTAGACCCCTACGAGAGCGGCAAGCAACCCTACCAATTCTGGAGTTAGGAGACCCGGACTCGACTCCTCGAGTTGGTCTCCCTCTGGACTCCAGAACCCGGTTACTTGTGACCTCCTCCTTGGGTCTATCCTAGTGCAGAAAAGTAAATAATATACATCAACGGTGACAACTTCCGCAACCTGGAAGTGCCCCAATAAAAGAATATTACATACAAGTTTTTACATGAATGATAATGAAAAACACTCATCTCACATAAAAACCCCCGGCTATTCAAACACGACGATCCAATATAACATATCCAGCAACACATAACATCACATGTCATCAACGTAAGTAAATATGCGCATCCCAATTGTCGTTGACATAAAGCAACGAAACCGGCGATATCACATATTACACTTACGGTCACAGAAAAGAAAGTGTAAAACTACAACAGTTGGAATCCACAACTTGCATAGACATCGCATGCCTAATCAAATGAATTACTTAGACATCGCATGTCTAACAATTATAAACCCCGCATTTTAGTCTCAAAATCGAAAACTCTTTTCAATATCACGTCGGGCAATTCAACAAGATTCCCGACATTTTGATCGAATGCTCGTCGCAAACTTTAGTAGACGGTCGCACCCCCGATACCGACGACGAAGTGCACCAAGGCGGAACACCGCTACCGCAAGCACCCGAACGGATGCTTTCGGCGACGGGGTTCTCCTTTAGTCACTTGGTCGGGGCTATGGGGTGTAGCTGTCTATTAAGTTTACCCGGCGAGTATCCGCGTACGCTACGTGATTGCGACGGACTTTTGATCACATCAAAATTCCGTGGCAACCAATCAAGTGAGACTAAACTGCTGTGTTTATAACATTCATTCAGTTATCTCATAACTTTTTGTGAATTCCAATTATTGTATCCCATTCCGGATAAATAGAAAATGTCAAACTTTCCGATCGAACAATCGAACACCCAAGTTTTCCCGATACAGATCAACACATGAAACAAGTCTAAAAATATTCAGTTCGTGCCTCAGTACCAACGGTCCAGCCGTAGAAGGGTCAAGCCAACGCCTCACATGTGGCACGCCGTACTGCCCCAAACCCGAAGGTTCAAAGGGCAGTTCAAGACGGTCACATAATCGAGTTAAGGTTTGTTGTCTTCTAGAGGGTCCATCGAGTTACTTGCACTACTTAGAACATCTTTAAACTACGGAAAGATCCAACGCTTGGAAATTTCCCGACAGGGGAAAAATTGGGTATTTTTATCCGGTCGAACTTTTTTAACATATTCTAAAATTTATCCGGAAAGCCACATAGACAAAATCTGATACTCCGATCGAAACACCGAATCCCCAAAACAACCCCAGAAAATTCAACTCTTGAATTAAAATTAAAAATTCCCAGAAAACTCAGCATCTGAAACAATGAATTACTGTGCAAAGTAGGAGTGCTGACGTCATCATTAGGCCGCGGAACCGCCGCAGAAGCTAGGCTTCTGCCGCCGTTCCGCCGCCGATTACACTGTTCATGAATTAATTTTTGCGCCGTAATTCTTAGAATTCCCTGCTGAATTTTTTAACAATTTTTAATCTGGAAAAAACCCTGTTTTTAGAAAAAGTCAAGAGAGAATGGTTTGTGTTAGGGTTTCGGTTCATTCGGGTTTCAAACTCCGTCTAGACTTCGCCTAAGGCTCTAGCTAGGCTCTGATACCACTGTAGGGTTCCTCGGCACACCAAGGAGGTCTCACAAAGCATCAACCATGCCAATTTCAAAAATACGGTGCCGAGAAACCCTAGACTAGATCGTTGGCTAGAAGTTTAGGCGACAAATGCGAATAGTTAACAACTTAACTAAAAGAACGGAAATACAACCTTTGTAGATCCGGTTCTCCACCTCCATGGCTCCGCGATGAAGTCTCCTCGCTGTACAAATCAGATCTTGGGCTCTAGCATCGGCTTCATCGGAGAAAAAGCGGGCTAGGTCATCGACGACGATGCCGAAGATGATCTACGTCGAGGTATCGCTAGATCAAGCTCCAACTTCACCAAGTCAAGAAAACTTGTGAAGGAAACACCCTATACTGCTTGGCAAGAGATAGAGGATGAAGAAATAGGAGGTGGGTTCACTTTAGAATTGGATTTCTCACTTATATGCTCAACTTGCCATTAATGAAGACAAGCTTTTTCTTCAAGTGAAGAAGAAGAAGAAGAAGCAAGAATATGATGAATATTATGATAAGTGTTATGAAAAGAATAATAAAATGATTATTATCATAATATTAACCATGGTAATGTGTAGAGAAATAACTAAGGTTAAATGAATGGTTAGGGTTTAGGAGATGAAGACAAAAGAGTCACTTTGGTCAAAGTTGCATGAAGCTTCAAGAAGCATCATGAATGAAAGCAACCCTTATGCTTTCATTTCTCATTTCTTTTAATCCAAAATAAATAGATATATGAATGAATGAATAAGAAATAAAACCCTAACCATTTACTTAACCAAGGTTTAACTCTTTGCACAAACCCTAGCAATCTTGCATCATCAAACATGATACAATCAAGTGAGAAAATCCTTTTAAAGTGAACCGATACTAGTTAATGCAAAGTAATATATCAAATATATAATTATGCATTAAATCATTAAATCAACACTTGATTCAATGATCCGGTCATATCGTATATATAACCGACTAATATCAACAGTAACAACTTATCGAATCAACACTTGATCCGATAACCCGGCTATATCGCATATAACCGATCAATGTCACATATCGCGAGAATCGAATACAGTATCACATACTGGTATCATTCTCGGTCCCGCACATATCTCATATGCGTTCCTATTTCGTTTCGCTTGAGCCAGGAAACCTCTATGTAGGACTCTAAAGACTCGTCAATACGCCGGCAGCAGATGATGATCATATCAAGCACCCACAAGCCGCAAGCGGTCTGCTAAACATAACGGCCACCCGGGTATTGAGCGATCAGAAGATCGACGAGCAAGCCCGCTCACACTCCAGTGAATCCAACCAGTAACACTAACGTACAGTCCGGTCTCGTCGTCTGATATGTCGCATATCTCGCCTAGGGGTGGTAAAACGTCAGACCCCAATAGCTCGATAAGTAGTGTCGATATGAGGTCTATAACAATTCGAGAAACTACTGGTAACACTTACCAGTAAATCTCAGCAACCCTGGCCAGGGATTTCCTGTTATAGCCAATCGAACACAGCGCAACATCAACCCCCTATACCGGGAGAGACGAATCCCCTCCTATCGCTCATTGCCTCCATGTGACTCGGGACTGTACCCAAAAACCACCGTTTTGCACGCCCTCTTGGACGTGGTAAGATGGAAATCAAAGCACAGTGGGAACCACACAAGACTCTATGACGATCTCGGGTCAACAGACTACTCTGTACCAGTGTCACCAGAGAACTGCCATCTGACGTAAGGTATAATACCATCTGGGAGTTCTCGGCGAGTCCGTCCAGTGTACCCAGTCTCTACTGAGCACCCGTATATCATCTCTGATGTCAAACACCAATGGATATGGGATCATCCATCGCCCATCTGTATGGGTCGAGAAGGTACACGCTAGTCTACTCTGGTATATCGATGCCCCGTCTCGATACACCCACGACTAGGGACTTTGAAGGATGTACTTATGGACTACCATGTCCCCACTAGTATGATCCGCATCATAGTCCAGGTAGTCAAGCACACATCCTAAGGGCTTTACCAACATGTAATAGAGAGACAGCCTGTGTACACGTTAAGGTAAAGATCAACCAGATAGCATACTATCATGTCGAGCAAGAAAGTCCTCCCTATATATGTCCCAGCATCCACTACAATATACATCCAGTGTACAGTAATGGCCTCTAGGGCATACATAAAACTAACAAAGAAACCTCACAAAAAACGACAAATCAAATCCTCTAAAGAGCCGCGGAACCGCGACCAATGTGACCATTATGCGGCGGTTCCGTGGCCGAGTTGACTCAGCGTCAGACGATATTTTTGGGGTATTTTGGTAATTTTATTTTGGCTCCGAATTTGGCCCTAGGGTTTCAGCTCCCTGTCTATAAATACTCCAGTTTTGAGCCATTGTAGGATGCTTCTTTCTTTGCTAGATTTAGTGTAGATTAGTTTGTTTTTCTTCTTCTTCTTCATCTTTCCTCCATGAAATTGTAGCGAGAGCTTTTGAGTGGAAGATCAATGAAGACGAGGGTTGTTTTTTATTATCTTGTATCTTTAATTTTCTTGTATTGTAATTTCATTTCTTGTCTTGTAATTTTAATTCCTAGTATGACTTTTATTTATTGTTGTTAAGTAGTTGTGGTTATTTCTTGTTCTTTTTGTTTTTCCTTCTCTTTTTACCCGTATTTTCAAGTCATGATACTCGACGGAGTCTCTTGCTAAGGTGAGGGCCCAAGTAGTTAGCTTGCTACCATTTTGTAAAACCATATTTTTCCTTTCTTTCTTTTCTTCCTCTTTGTTTTCTTGTTTTTTTTATTTAAATGTGTGAATAATTTCCACACTTGTTAGGGGCCAAGGAAGGTTAGTATGAGGGACGGAAAAATTCATTGTGGTTTTCTTCGCCAAACATCCTAAAACGAACCTAGACCAAACAAACGTAACCCCCTCACTTAGGCGCGCTATACGTGACATATAGCCGCGACCTAAGTCGAGAAGTCTTTTGGGCGCACTATAATGTGACATGCAGTTGTGACTTAATTGGATACATGGTTGCTGGTGTTTGGCTTAGGGTTAGAAATAAGCGCACGTAGCGGACGGACAAGGGCCACTTGGAATGGATTTAGCATTGGAAAGCTTGCTTAAACTCGCAAATCCCATTCATATGTCCTCCTAATCCCTGCTACTTTCTATTATCCCAACTTCATTTTAAGAATGGAAAAAGAAAAGCACAAGACTAATCCTAACCCTGCTAACCAACCTTAACCCTAACAAGCTTACTTGAACATACATACGATCACTTAGGATAGAATTGAACACATATATATATTCTTAATTGACTCGTCTAAGACAAGAACGGACATACTACCATCTCCCTATGGATCGACCCGTGCTCAACCGGCAAGCTACAAAGTGACACCGTCTTGATTGCAGTAAATAGAGAACAGAGTAGAACACATATCATAAAACGTATCGCGTTTTCGCTCAACAATCAGGGGGCTTCGCAGAGTTAACGGGGGATGCATTTTTAGTATGGAGTGAATGGGAAAAAAGAGGCGAGGAGCGTCCTAAGGAAGTGTGTGTAGCGCATGGGCGCTGGGCGCCCGCGGGCCACGTGCGAGCCACGTAGGCGCTGGGCGCCAGCGGTTCACGTGCTTAGCGTATGGATGCTGGGCGTCGGCGCCTCACGTGCAAAGCGCATGGGCGCTGGGCGCCGACGCCTTACGCGTTCGGCACGTGAGCGCTGGGCACCTGCGGAAAAAAGGGATGGGGATTTATCCCCGGAATTAGGAGTTAAACTCCGAGAGACTTTGGAAACTCCCAGAAAATGGGAGGATTTTTATCTTTATGGAGTTAAACTCCCAAAGGATTTTGAGTGGAGTTAAACTCCGAAAGATTTGGATTTGGAGTTAAATTTCTAAAAGATCTGGATTAAGAGTTAAATTTCTTTGAGAATTTGGGTCTTGGAGTTGAACACCTCGAAAATCTTCAGAGGTGATCAAAGGGGACCCCTTTCTTCTCCCTTGAGTTCTGAATCTTCTCTTGAGCCTTGGATTTTTCCCAAAGTGGGATTTTTGGAGATGGGTATCCTTCTTCCTCTTCTCTGTTGGCTGGATCTTAGAGGAAAGGGGGTGAGGCTTAAAAATCTCCCTTTTTAAAGATTTGATCTGAGTTCCCCTTCAAGGGTTTTATGGTGAAAAACTGTTTCTTTTTGGAAAAAAAGAGAGTTAAATTATTGATTTAATTCAAAAAAGGGGAAGAAGGTTTAGAACCTTGAGGAAGGAAAATGAGGCATAAAAACCCTAGATTTTGAGAGGAATGAATTATTGTCTTTCATTTCATTATCATGTTGCCTTATATAAACTTACAAATTTACACTAGCCCCTTGGTCTTTAAAAAAATGGAATTTTGCCCATCCCATACCTAATGTGCTCATTTATTTTGCACATGAGCTATGGGCTTTACAAAAATTTGGCTTTATACCTATTTTTCTTACATTTATTCTTAAAAATCACATCAAAATTATTTATTACATAATTTTCATTTTTGTATGGGAGAGGCCGGCCGTGGGGCTCGACTTGGGCATGGGCCTACTTGACCTGGGCTCGGGCCCGTTTACTTGGGGTTGACTTTAACTTTGAATCGGTCAATCGGGGTGTAATTTTAGACCCCAACAAATGGGATTGTCGCAATCCAGATACATTGACACCATACTAAAAAGGTTTAGTATGGAAGATTCTAAGGGCGGTGATTTTCCCGCTTGTCACAGAATCGCCCTATCTAAAAAGATGTCATCCAAGACTGATGAGGAAAGGCCTTGCATGAATGATATACAATTCAAGCTTCCAAAGTGACATGGATAACAGTAAGTCTGTTTCGGGTTATGTAGTTACCTTCAACAGAGGGGCAGTCTGTTAGAAGAATTCCAACAGGATACCATAGCAGACTCGATGATGGAGGCTGAATACATCGTTGCTAACAATTCTGCCAAAAAGGCTGTCTGGATGAGGAAGTTCATCACCGTGCTTGGAGTTGTTCCAACCATTATTGATCCAATACCCTTGTATTGTATTAACAATGGGGCTATGGCGCTAGCCAAGGAACCTCGGTCCTATCAATGATCCAGACATATTCTGAGGCGGTATCACCTGATTCGGGAGATAGTTGATCGCCGTGACTCGAGATTCGGAGAGTAGACACGAAGGAAAACACAACGGATCCACTCACTAAAGCCCTCCCTCGAATACAGTTCGAACGACTTTTTGAGATATTGGGTATGCGATACTGTAACAACTGGCCTTAGTGCAAGTGAGAGATTGTTATATATGTATGCCCTAGAGGCCATTATTATATATTATATTGGATGCTTGGACATATGTATGTACATGACAGTCTTACTCGATATGATAGTATGCTATTTGGTTTGTCTTTATCATTCATGTGTATAATTTCTACTTAATATTGCTATTGCTAATACATGTTGATAAAGCCCGTAGGATCTTTACTTGACTACTAGGATTATGATAGAGATCATACTAGTAGGTCCTGGGTAGTCTATACGTACATCCTTAACTGTTCCTAGTCGTGGGAGTATCGAGACTGGGGATCGATACTCCAGAGTAGGCTAGTGTATATGTTTCTTGACCCTGATTAGGGAAATGGTTGTTCCCATAGCCATTGGTGTTTGACACAAAAAATTGTATACAAGTGCTCATTTGAGATTGAGTTTCATCAAAACTACTTACAGAAAACTCCTGGATGGTATTATACTTTCGTCAGATAGTAGTTCTCAGGTGACATGAGTACAGGGTAGTCTGTAGACCTGAGAACGTCTTAGTTTCTTTTGTGTGTTCCCACTGTATTTTGATTACTACCCAACCATGGCTTTAAAGTGCCCTGCATATAGATTTTAGTTGGGTACAACCCTGAAGCATATGGAGGCAGTGAGTGGTTGAAGGGATTCGTCTCTCCCGGTATAGGGAGTTGATGTCACGTAGTGCTAGATTGACTATAACCATAAGTCTCTGGCCATGGAGGTTGAGATAAACTGATAAGTGTTATCAGTAGCATCTCAGGTGGTTATGAGTCAGACATCAGCACAACTTATCGGGTTATTGGGAGTCTGACGGTTTTCACCTCCCAGTCTCGGTATACGACACTCTCAGACGAAGAGACCGGACTATATGGTGAATATCACTAATAGGCTCTGTAGGGTTTCGGATAAGCTTACTTGTCGGTCTTCTTTTCGTTCAATACCTGTGTAGCCGTTATGTACAACTAGTACCGCCGACGTGCTTGTGGGTTAACCCAAAAGAGGATTGATCTGAAAGTGTTTCAGATCGATCGGATGTGATCCTAACCTACTGCCAGCGTATTGTCGAGTATTTAGAGTCTCACACAGAGGTTTTTCAGGTTCTAGCAAAACGGTGTAGTATGTGTATGGTGATGTGTGCAGGAGTTCGATTAAACGCGTGTATTTGATACGCATCGATTAATCGGACATTTGTTGATTACTAGCCGATCTTTGTGAAAGCTGGATATTAAATCAATTGTTGATTTTATATATATATATATATATATATATATATATATATATATATTATTCCCTCTTTATCATTTTACATTTGGATGAAAATGATATTAGAATATGTTATATATAACACACACACACATATATTTAATATATTCATTTATTCTTTTCTTTATTCTTTTGAGTGGAGACCATGTGATGACTTGATGGTTTAGGGTATACACCCACTCTAATTTATTGGACAAGTGGAGGGGAGAGAAAGATTAAGGTTATGAGAAGAGTATCCTTCTCACTCTCAAAGCTTATCTTTACATTTGCTAAACACCTTTCTCTCTTCTTTCTCTTGAGCTCTCGTATTTCCACCAAAAAGAAAGAAGAAAAGGGTGAAAAAGAGAGGATAATTGAGAGATAGTTAAACTACATCTCTTGTAGTTTCATCCTTGCAAAATAGAATTACAATTTGCTTCACCAAAGTTACTAGTTTGGAGGGGAGTTGGAGCTAGAGCTTGAAGAACCTCAAGTGGATCGTCTAGAACTTCCAAGATCAACTTTCAAACTAGTTCTTTCAACTAAGAGTTTAGGAAGAGCTCATCCTAGGATCTTTGAAGGTGCTACAAAGGTTGTAGTTCCAAACACTTCCAGTTTAGCTTCTTTTTCTTGCAAGTTTTGATCTTTAGGTTCCCCCCCATAGTTTGTGTTGATTTAGCTCTCTTGAATTTTTAAAATTAACTTTCGCCTTGCTTCTTATGAAAACTAGTGAGCTAAAACAAACTTACACTTAATACTAGAATATTATTAAATCAATTCTTGATTTAATAATCCGACTTAATCCTAAGCCGGCTAGAACTAACCGTCCGATTAAAGTCTGTGTATTCAGTACACGTATTTAATCGGAACCCTGCACGTATCAATATACGGTTTCTACATTATTTCGCCTGAACCAGAGAAACCCTCTGTATCGGACTCTAAAAACTTGATAGTACACTGGCAATGAGTTACTGGATAAATCCATAACCACAAGCACGTCAGCGGCACTAGCTGTACGTAACGGCTACCTAGATATCTGCCGAAAGGAGGGCCGGCGAGCAAACTCATCGGAACCCATTCTTTGGATATCCCACAAACTTATATAAAACTGATCGTGCATCAAGTTTGTCTAGATTATGCTTAAGAGCCTTGATCCCCGCAAGTCTTGTGGCGCGAGCACAAGGAACCTAACAAGACCGAGTCGATCCCGCCCAAGCACCTAATGAAATCAAGCTACTCCTCAGATCTAGCATGTGCATGACATCTGTCAATGTATGAACTATCCCATCATGCATGCGGATTCGAACCGTACTTATCCCAACAACTCTGCTCAGCATATTGTTTCCAATAAAGACCGAGTCTCTATAAACTGAAATGTACATATCAAACCAACTCCGATTCGAAGTCACATGGAACGAACACTCCAAATCCAACATCCATGATTCATATGTGTCTAAAGTAGTATATACCGATAGATACGAATCATCACTGCTATTGGGGTCGAAATTTACACCTAATTGCCGAAATCAAAACTCAAAATCAAAAGTCAAAAGGTCAAAGGTCAAAGTCAATAGGGTCAAACTCAACCCAAGCCCAATCAACTCGAGGCCAAGACCAAGCAAGTGGGTCCAAGCCCAAACCGCCTCAAGTCTGAGCAAAGCCGGCCGGCCATTAAGAAAAAAGAGAAAGAAAAGACGAAGAAATTTGTAATATATAAATTTTGTATGCAGATAAGTATGAAAATATAAAGAAAATGGGCAAAAAACCAAATTTTTGTAAAGCCCATGGCTCATGTGCAAAAAGTGTGCATATGGACATGAGAGAGGCCAAAAACCAATTATGTAAAGCCCAAGGGGTTAAATGCAATGTGTAAGGCAATAAATAGCCAACCATAACAAGAAATAATAAGTTTTTCCCATTCCCACAAAAATACCAGGGTTCTTTCTTCCACTCTTTTTCTCTCTCTATCCCTTCAAAGTCTTCTTCTTCCTCCTCTTCAAGAGCAAAAGCTCTCATTTTTTAATGCAAAGAGCATAGAACCCATAGATCTAATGAAAAAAGCTTGACTCTTCCACTAAATCCAATAAAAAAGAGATTTTGGGTCCTCCTCCTCCATTCTCTCTAAGAGAAACAAAGAAAGGGGGATGAAAAGGAGAACCCATCTCTCAAAATACCATTTTTAAAAGATCCAAGGCATAAAAGAGAGAAATGGGCTCATTCAAGATCCAAATCTTAAGTTCCCAAAAATAAAGAGAGCTCTTTTGACACAAAACTTGGAAGAAGGTTGAGAATAACCCCATATGAGGGAAGGCCTTCGGGCTTATCCTTCGAGGAACCCTTCGGGATGCGGATTTCCATTTGATAATTCATCTTACGTGGAAGCATAGGTTTCGGTCTATGTTATCTAAACAAATTAAAAAACGACAAAAATAAACAGTTATACCGTAAAATTTTTGTAAAAATTGTTAAACTTAACCATTTTCAAAAAAAAAAAAAATGATTTTTGACTTGTTATCGACGTAATTTCAACACCGTCCCTCCTCACATAGGGGGAAAATCGCCTCCCGGCTTCCCCAAAAAGGGGAGAAACCGACCCTTTCAAGGGTGAGCCGAACCCGGCCACCCAGAAGAGGAAAAGCCGACCCCCCCAAGAGGAACCCGGCCCTGGACCCCCCAAGGAAGGAGTCGAACCATCTAAAAAGGGGGGTCGACCCCCATAGGGGGGCCAGCCCCAGGTTCCCCCAAAAGGGGGGCCGACCCTGGCCCTCCATGTGGATCCGGTCCCAGGTGCTTCCCCGGGAGGCACCCTGCCCAATTCCCCCAGGGGAGGCGCCCGTCTTGGGCACCCCCCCGTCGCTATCACTTAAAAATAAAATATAAGAAATAAATCAATGAAATGGATCAAACTTGTATTTCTTTTCAGACACACATTTCACATGGAGTTCTCATGACCGTCAAGACCCGTTAATCGGATGGTCCCTCGCCTCAAAGCGAGGAGTAATTAACAACAGTTTTGTACACAGCAACCGGAGATAAGAAACCCATAATCAATAAACCCCCTTCCTACCCTAGGCAGGGGGAATATGTAAAATGCATGACAAGCGAGCTCATCCATCCCAATGGGTGACAAAAACACTCTACAACTCTCTTCATCCGAATCCTCCACTGCAACTGCAGTACCGGAAGATATCTGCTTGCCTTTCTCCTTGCGTTCGAATAATCCCTTTTCCAATGCCCGCTCTCTTTTCAAATAAAGAATTTGTCATTTTCGCGATTTCTCAATTTTTCTTTGGTGCGTCCATCTGAATAATATCTAACGGACAACATGTCATCCTGACTACACTTGTCACCTAGTACATTCTTTCTCAACACCTCACCGTGCAGACCTGCTCTAACATTGATTAAAGAAATCTTATCCCAGTCATACACCATCGACATGATGAACTGCACTTACTCTGAGGTCAACGAACAAATTAGAATCATCGCCTGATCATCATCCTCTACCTTCACCTTCATGTTCCACAAGTCCATCATAATCTGGTTGAGTTCATCCAGGTGATTTTTGACGGATATCCCCTCCTTCATTTTTAAAGTGTATAATCGTTGCTTGAAGTAGAGACGATTTGTAAGCGATTTCTACATGTATAGGGACCCCAACTTGCTCTATAACCCCGCTGCTGTAGTCTCTTGCTAGACCTCGCAAAGAACTTCGTCAGCCAAGTGAAGTTGTATCACACTGAATGAAAGTTCCTAGTGCTCTCGTCGCAGCAACCGCGGTCGATGCGGAACTGAAAAACCTAAATTATTAAGAGAGAACTAAACACAAATCCCTAACAATCTTTCCAAACACCAAAACTTGCAAACTAGCATACAAGGTTTAGGGAATACAACCTTTGATGCGTATCCACCCAATCGTGGAAGACCCATCCAAGCTCCTCATAGGTCGTCGGGAACAAGCTTGAATGGCGACCGTCCTTGCCAAAGATGATCCATCCGAGAGAACCAATCCAAGCTCCAACTTCACCTAGTGAAGCAACCGACACTCCAAACTTACTAGGAATGGAGAGTGGGGATGTAGAAATTTTCCACTATAATTTTCTTTCAAATTTGAAGGTCAAGAGAGCATACAGGATGAAGGAAGAGGAAGAAGAAAATATAGCCATAACCAAAATGAGCTAAGGTTGTAAGAAATGAGAGAATGAATGAATGAATGTAGAAAGAATGACTCCATAATTTTTCTAACCATACTAATAAAATATCATACCAATTTTGTAATAAACAAATGAAAGCCCATTCTCTCTACATGTCTTCAACCATGCTCAAGGCCACCTCACCCTCCACCTCATTTCATGAGTATTCATAAATGAATATTCACAAATGATGTGTCTTCCTTCTAGAACAAATTCCGTATAAATACATAATACAATCTGGTATACGTATCGAAATACATATATGCGTATCCGTATAAAAATACGAATAGCTAAGAGAGAGAAAATGAATAGTGAACAATAATACTAGAATATATATATATATATATATGTATATGTATATCAAATTATTAAATCAAAACTTGATTTAATAATCCGGTTTAATTCTGAGCTGCTAGTATTATCAACCGACCGATTAAAATCCGTGTAGCCTGTACACATATTTAATTGGATACCTGTATATACCAACATACGTCATCTACATCATATTGTCTGAACCAGGAAAGCCCTCTGTGTGGGACTCTAAAGATTCGACAATACGCTGGCAGTGATTACTGGATAAATCCATAAGCGCAAGCACGTCAGCGATACTAGTTGTACGTAACGGCTACCCAGGTATATGCTAAAAGGGAGGTCGACAATCAAGTCTATCCTTACCTTACTTAGCCTGAATGTGATAATCTCCGTACAGTTCGGTCTCTTCATCTAAGAGTATCGCATATCAGGTCTAGGAGTGGATAACGTCAGACCCCTAGTAACCGGATAAGTTGTGTCGGAGTCAAGCTCATCACCAACCGAGAAACTACTGAATTTATATCAGTAAATCTTATCTACCGTGGCCACGGATTTAGGGTGATGGCCAACCGAACACAGTGCGACATCGACTCCTAATACCAGGAGAGACGAATCCCCGACAATCGCTCACTGCCTCCATATGGCTCGGGACTGTACCGAACTAAAACCTGTTTATACGACTCCTCTTGAGCCATGGTAGGGTAGTAATCTAAGTATAGTGGGAACTCACACGAGAAAAATGACAATCTCAGGTCAAAAAACTAACCTGTACTCATGCCACCTGAGAACTTCCATCTGACGATAGGTATAATACCATCTAAAAGTTCTCGGCGAGGCTGTCCAGTGTACTCACCTTCAATGATCACATGTATACTATCTTAGGTGACACAACACCAATGGCTTGTGAGACCGGCCACTGCCCCTCGTCGGGGTCTCGAAACGTATATACTAGTCTACTCCGGAATATCGATACCCAGTCTCGATACTCTTACGACCAAGGACATTTAAAGATGTGCTTATGGACTATCTAGCTCTCACGTATATGATCGCTATCATAATACTGGAAGTCAAGCAAGAATCCTATGGGCTTCATCATTATGTATTAGCGACATGTAATAACAAGTAAAACATATACACATCAATGATAAAGACAAACCAGATGGCATACCATCTCAAGTAAGTCTGTTCTATCTGTATAGGACTTCCATCAATTATCATAATCGCCTACCTGCAATTAAAATAATTGCCTTAAGCGCACTATACCCAACACTGAATGCCTTATCTTCCATCTCTTTTTTCTTAACCTCCGTGGCTGTCTTTGAAATACTGTCTTTTGCAAAGATAGTCTTGTGAATCCCTTGCTGCTTGAGAATAGCCGTCATCTTTAATCTCTAAAAGCCGACGTTGTTCCGTCCATCAACCTTGTCCACCTGGTAATGTGTAAATTCCATCTCCCTAAATAATCCGAAAACACCGAATCTGTTGCTCTGATACCATCTGTTGTAATTTCTATGCTTATGATTCTCGAAGGAATCGCAAACTACACCAAGAGTCGCAGCGGAAAATCTTTCAGGATCGCGTGAATCGAAACTATCTAAAAAGACTAATCGAAGAATCTACCAAAATAACGCAAGTTATCAGAAATACACACTAAATAACATAAACACAAAATTTTATCCAGGTTCAGCACAACTACATTTAATTCTGCAATCTGACGACGAGAACTTGCACTATCAAGAAAGGGTTACATGAGAATGCCATCACCGATCACCGCCTAATACAAAGAATTTCTAACTCTGACAAAAACCACTCATTTATCTCTCTCTCTTGGTTTTATGGTTGCCCTTTTTAATTTTAGAGAATATTGACAACCCTTTTTTTTTTAAAACCCTAGGCTATATGGCTTTATATTTATAGCCAACATCAATTTAGACATAAGACTTAGATTGAAACTAGGATTACAAAGAAATAAGTTTAAGATTTAAATTAAGGATTAATTTAAATCTTAATTATCTAGTGACCAGTAAATTTCTAATGCGACATAAAAGCCAATGCAATTTTAATGATCGAAGATACCAATCTTTGGTAAATATAAATAGCAATAGTTATTGTATTGCAGGCTATCACATATGCTACATATAGAATTGCATGAAGATAGTTTAAATTCTATTTTGTACAACAAGATGCGGTGTTTGGTGTCAATATTATTGCTGAGGAATGGGATGATAATAAGTCAACCTTCCTGACCACATATTCGGCATGCGCGGAGAGAAAGAGTGAAGGAGAAAGAGAGAGGATGAGCTTATGTTTTATGAGCCACTTCCTCAATCACCAATTGAGGTATTAATGCTGAGAGCGTTCCATGAATTTTTTAGAATGTCGTACTTGCCCGAGAGGCAGCATATACAACGAAAGAAATACTTTGATAAAGAAGAATTACTTTTGATTTTCATAATATCTTCTCTTTTGATCCACATTATATAGTAAATTTTACTAAAATAGCATCAACTATTCTACCTAAGACATTTTTTACTTTAATGCTTTGGAGTTTTCAAACTATAAATAAATAACAGGAAGTTAGCAAATTGCTGATAAATATCATAAAATTTAAAGTATTTAAGAGGAGATTGCAAATTGCATATAAGTATCCAAGATGGGGCTCCAGCAACTCCACATCAATCTAATAACTGATGACATTCTTACAAGATCATTTTATTTTACATTCCATATTTCCTTCTGAAATTAAAGTTAAGAGAGATGAGCTGATGAGAAAAAAGAAAACGAAATTTCTTCATTAAAGAAGAAATTGGTTTTGTCTCTTATGATGCTCAATATTGACGATCCCCAAGATCAGGACACGTGGCAGATGGCATGTCCCAGAACTCAGAAGAAAGGGCGCACAGAGGCCGACCAGGCCACCCCTGTACCCGACCTGCAACACAAGCTAGCCCTCCTTGGGCCCCCCTGCAGATTGGCCTCCTCGACCCCTCAGCTCACCCCAAGCCGCCACAAGTCCAAGACTCCTCGGCCTTCTCGCTCGTTCCCGAGCCCCCCGGCCGAGGCCGTCTTCCTCGGTCCTCCGACCAACTTCACCACTCACAGGCGTAACCGCCGCTCCGCGAATCTCGCCATGCGCGGATTCTCCGCCAGCAACATCCCACGTTCCATACCTTCACGATCCCCATTAATGGGCGATTTGCTCTCTACGCGGGCGTGGCGTCTGGAGCGTAACCGACTCCTGACTATGGATCTCACGGACCGATACTTCCTGAGGCCCGTTGGGCGCTCCGTGGCTCCACCCCAAGGTCCACCGCCGGAGCGCCTCGCCTCGAGCCTCCTCACGACCCTTGCCCCCTAAGGAGATATCGGTCACCTCGCCTGCCCACAGGCATGACTGACACCCTCTCCCCCGACGGGGTCGCACAGAAGGGGCTCGCCACGACGGCTCGAGAGCCACCTCGCCCGGAGATCTGAGGAACCTCATCGAGAGGAACCGGGCCGTGCCCAGATGCAGGTCTCCCATAGCAGAGGCCAGGGATCACGAGGCGCCGAGTCCTCTGGGTACCACGGCCGACTCGACGCCCTCGAGAAGAAGATCGAGGGCATGCGCCAGGAAGGTCACCTCTCGCCCGACGGGGCTGAGTACGCCGCCGACTCGCTCACCAAACCGTTTACCGAAGGACTGCTCGCTGTCCACATCTCCTCGCGCAACAAACCCCCGAAGGTCTCTCTATTCGATGGGAAAACCGACCCCAAAGACCATTTGGATGCTTTCACCGCGGGGATGAGCTTCCAGGACCATTTCGACACCGAAGACTCGAGCCTTCCTAGCCACCTTCATCCGCTCTGGTCGGGACTGGTTCCGAAGACTCGAGCCTCGCTCAATCTCGACCTTCGACGAGCTGTCTACTCAGTTCCTCGGCCACTTCGTTGGGAACCATCGGCAGAAGCGCACGGTTGACTACCTCTTCATAATTAAGAGCGGGGACAAGGAGACGTTCAAGGCTTACATCACCTGCTTCTACAATGCCCTCCTCGAGGTCCCCGAGCACCGGGACGAGACCGTCATCACGGCGCTCAGATCTGGTCTGAGGCACAAGGAGTGGCTGCGCTCCTTTGCGTTGGCACAGCCTAAGACCATGGCCGAGGTCAAGGCGTGGATCGAGCGCGAGGTTTAGCTGGAGTCCGAGGTGAACGCGGATCCCCCCGGGCAGAACGGTCCGACCAGAAGAAGAGGGCTCGGGAGGAGAGGCCGGAGCGTCAGCAGCCTTATCACCCGAAGTTCCAGGAGTACACCCCGCTTAACGTCTCCCTCGCAATGTTACTAGAAGAGGCCCAAGGCGAGGGGTTCTTCAAGTTCCCTCCAATCCCACATCAGGCCTCGATACGGACCCGGGGCCCTTACTGCACCTTCCACCGGACGTTAGGCCACGCCACGGAGGATTGTAAGCAACTCCGGGACTATATCGAGGAGCTCATCCGATCGGGGCACCTTGTCGCCTACTTAAGGGACAAACGGCAGGCTGACCGCGAGCAAGAGCAGCGTCCTCCTCCCGCCGAACTGACCATCGGTCAGATCATGCTTGTCTCAGCAGATGACCAGTCCGGCGCTCGGGAAGCCCCGTACCCGCTGCCGAGCACGGAGACCAGCAAACCTACGGGAAGCTCGGGCCACGCTGATAGGGTCATCTTTTAGCATGTACTTTTCTTTTGGGGCAATGTAAACTCTCCCTAGGGTCTATTGTTAATTTAATAAAGATCAACGGAACATTATGAAAAAGTAGGAAAGATCTCATTTATTCAAAAAATGTATTATGGGCTCCTCAGCTGTACATACAAAAAGAAAAAGAAAATTACAACAGCAGGGGAAGGGGGTGCAGAGAGCACTACTTATGATACTCGGTAAAGATCTCCGCCAGCCGAGGCCTCATGAGATCCAACTTCTCCCCTCAGTTCCCCCCGCGCGCGTTGACCCTGAGCCTCAACTCGTAGCACTCGCGGATGAGCGCCTCCGAACGAGACAGCCGATTCGCGGAGATCAGGCTGAAGCACCTCAGAGACCGCAACTTGCCCATGGCCTCGTCATAGAGCTGCTCGGACAGGGGGTTGTAAAGCCCCGGCGATGCCCTCCAGATGGAGTACATCAGTAGCTGCAGCAGGGAGGAACGTTGAGGGAGCAGCCGGCCGAAGTGGTCCTCGATGCTCCCATATACTAACTGCACCATGTCCTCAGTGCATTTTTGGTCATAGAGGTATACGTCTTCGAAGTGGATGATCTCGGGGATGGTAAAGGGGAAGTCCTGCATTCTCGACGCTCTGTTCATAAGGAAAGGAAGGACTAGTGCTCCTCCAGCCTTATATAGCTCGCTGCGCCCCAACGGAACTCAACGGTCGCCCGCTCTCACCCAAGAAGTCACTGCCACGCGGCGATCATCGGGCCTTCTCTGACAAAATTGAAGCGACGTGACCCTGGCGCTTCGCCTCCCCTCACATTCAATGCGCATGCTACGTGCACATCCACTGCGACCGTTCCTGTTCCCCATACCAGCAACTGGATGGTCGGGTGAAACCTCATGAAGATTCGGCCGAGCAGCTACCCTGCCCGGTTATCTTTAGCCGGCCTCCTCAGGCCCCCCCGGCGCTAAAGATCAAAGTCCTCCGTAGAGGCAGCCGAGCGGCTCCCCCGCTCGGCTATACCTGGCCGGTAGCTTCCCTACTCGCAATGCCAGGGATCAAAGCTGTCACGCCCCGCTTCCCAAAAAAAGGAGAAGGAAGGCGTGGTAAGGTCCGCAACCTAACTGTATTGAAGGTGGTCTATTCAATACAGTTACGTTAAGCGTATAAATAATTAGTATGCAGGATGTGTACCAAAACAAAAGTAATAAAAGCGAAAGGCATTTTATTTCCATTAACCAAACTTTATTACATCCCAAAGGAAATAGTAAAATAAACTAAGTAGTTTATTTACATCAAAGAAGAAACAAAAAGCCCTAAACATGTGGGCAACAATAAAAATTAAAACTATCTAATCTTCTATTGTCCTGTCTTCATAAGTTGGCTTCACACTTGATCTTCGCTGTAATACTCATTCTTATCTGACGGACATTCTAAGGATATAGAAAGAAAAGGAAGGTCCATCAGCGAGTTATACTCGGGTAGGATTGCCTCATAAAGGTATGATGTTAAGTACAAATTGGATATGTGAATATGAGTAGATTGTATAAGTTGTAAGTTATATGCAGATGAAGGTAATAGTTTGTATTAGTTTGTTAAACAAGGGTCCGGATACTCGAGATTATTCTGTTGTGGCCACGGAACAACAACTGGGGAAGTGAAATGTACCGTTTCACTTCCCGGGATCATGATCGAGTAGTAGGGGAATCCGAGCTCCGAATTATCCTTTCCTAATCAAACTACCCATCCCCGTGGTTCAGTATGTAGGTTTGGACGGATTAGAGTTAGTGCGTATACTTCTAGGCATGGAATTTCCAGATTGTATAGTCGCCCATATATTGGACTGGTCATCCGTAATATCGGGATCTTCATATTTATATGGTCGCCCATATATTGGACTGGTCACCCGTAATATCGGGATCTTCATATTTATATAGTCGCCCATATATTGGACTGGTCACCCGTAATATCGGGATCTTCATAAAGTATTCCATACCTAGGTCCGCGCATTCTAACCCTAACCGTATCATGCTTTGTATATGTCATGGTGTCTTAAACTGGGATTTTAGAAAGGGTATGTCAGAGGTGAAATGACAATTCATGGGTTACATCAAATTCTAGGTATTATGAATGTGCAATATAATTGTGTACAGATGAAATTTAACTACCGTTTTAAAATATGGGTTAACATTATCATGATCAAGGGTACAAGCAAATAGAGTATGCACAATTATAATAACAACATTTTAAATGTGGGTTGATGATTAGAAATTGGAATTTCGATAGAAGAATGTGACAGGAAAGGAGAGAGAGGCGGATCCTACCTTTTGTTTGAGTCGGAAAGCCGAAGAGCTAGAATTGTAGCCTCGTACTAAAACCTTAATAACTTCGCGTCCCGATTTTTCCTCTGCGATTGGATGGAGCCGCAACGTCCGCGTCGTCGATACGAAGGTACCGGTATTTTTTTCAGAATTTTTGGAGTTCTGAGTTGTGAGAAAATGAGGTTTGAAGGTGCCTATTTATAGGGTTCAAGAAAAATCAAAAAGAGCTAAAAATCCGCGCCCGCATCACGTCAGCAATGATTAGCAATCATTGCTGCCGCCGCCGCCCCATTTCCCTGCCGTTGGATTTAATCCAACGGCGCAGATCGTGCCCGAGACGCGCCACGTGTCGCGAGTTCATTGGCTCGCGACCGTGGACGCGGATCAAGCGCGTGGCGCGCCGCCAGGATACTCTGGGCTGTTGGATCTCGTGATCCAACGGTCCAGGTTAAAAGGTATTTTAAAAAAATAAAAATAAATTTAATAAAATAATTAAAATAGCAGATCATTTTAAAATATTGATTTGGCTTTGTAAAATTAGTTAAAAATAGTAAAAAATACGGCAAAATTATGGAAAAATTCCAGAAAATATATTTTATTATTATCTTTAATATAAAAATAGTTTTGGGATAAAATAATTATTATATCTATTTCTAAATTGTTAACTAGTTATAATAACTATATAGTATCTAGTTAATCTTTAAAATATTTTTAAATTACGAATTAATTATTTTAATTGATAATAAAAATATGTAGATTGTTTTAAGGTATTATAAAATCTTTCAAAACATTTTAAGCCTATAAAAGAATAAATAAATTTTAGAAATTTCCTTTAATCACATTTACTGCTTTAAAAATTATTAACACTACTTTAAAAATTAGTATTATATAAAAGAAACACGTAAATAATTATTTGATAGTAAAAATATATATAAAATATATTTTATTAGGTATTGGAAAACATGGTCGTTACAAAAGCCCTCACTAAGAGGCAACCCAGCACCTACCCTGCTCGGTTATCCCTGGCGGGTAGCTTCCCTACCGCAATGCCAGGGATCAGAAAGTCCTCCCAGAGGCAGTCGAGCCCAACCGTCGCTCGGCTATCTCTGGCGGGTAGCTTCCCTACTGCAACGCCAGGAATCAGAAAGCCCTCCCAGAGGCAGTCGAGCCTGAGGATCCCTCGCTCGGCTATCTTTCAGGACGAAAGCCCTTGCCAAGAGGCACCGGGCAGTAACCCTGCCCGGCCAAGGGTCCTTGGTAGGCTTTTACAGCCCCTCCCGCGCCAAGGACCAAAGTCCTCCCACAGGCAGTCGAGTCCTTGCTTGGCTATCCCCGGCTGGTAGCTTCCTACCACAACCGACAGGGATCAAAGTCCTCACCAAGAGGCACTGGGCAATAACTCTGCTCGGTCCTCGTCCTGAAGGATCAAAGCCCTTGCAAGAGGCAACCGGGCAGCTACCCTGCTCGGTCATCTTCGGCTGGTAGCTCCCTACCCATGACGCCAGGGATCGAAGCCCTCGTAAGAGGCATCCGAGCGGCTACCCCGCTCGGTCATCCCAGGCTGGTAGTTGCCTACCCATGGCGCCAGAGATCAAAGCCCTCGCCAAGAGGCAACCACGCAGCTTCACTGCCCGGTCATCCCTGCTCAGTTATCCCCGGCGGGTAGCTTTCCTACCGCAATGCCTGGGATCAGAAAGCCCTCCCAGAGGCAGTCGAGACCGAGGATCCCTCACTCGGCTATCCTTCGGGACAAAAGCCCTCGCCAAGAGGCACTGGGTAGTAACCCTGCTCGGTCCCTGTCCTGAAGGATCGAAACCCTCGCAAGTGTCAACTGAGCGGTTGCCCTGCTCGGTCAACTCCGGCTGGTAGCTCCCTACCCATGACGCCAGGGATCGAAGCCCTCGAATGAGGCCTCCGAGCGGCTACCCCACTCGGTCATCCCAGGATGGTAGTTGCCTACCCACGATGCCAGAAATCAGAAGCCCTCGCCAAAGGACAACGGAGCAGCTTCCAACCATCCTCGGCACAAATAAGGCGGACAACCCTCTGCCCATTACATGAAGAGGATCCGAGCCACCAACAAGGGGCATCAGGTCTATCCAAGTCTCGAGCAATCTCGCCTCGACTTCGAGGCCATGGAGACGCCTCCTTCTCAGCAGCGCTTGGTACGCTTGGCAAGTAATCGAAATCAACTCGACGAACGATCGCTAGACAAATAGCCGACCTGACATGGAAGCCCAACAACAAAAGAAGAGAAGAAGAGAAATTTTATGAGCATTCTTCATGAACAAAAGACATAGTGCAAACCGATGAAACCAAAGAAAAAGTTTTATTACTAAAAGGCAAAGTCTTTACAAAGGGTATTTTTGGCTTCCCAGCCTTACAAAATGCCCGGAGGCTTACAAAATTCTAGAAGCAACAAAATAAAAGGAGGAGGAAAACGAGGGCTTTAGGCTCAGGGCCAGGAGCGACCTCGGGGCCCTCGACGTCCACCACGAGGCGAGCTAGGTCCTCGACGACTTCCTTACCGGGAACCTCCTGTCCCTGCTCGTCAGCGTCCGCGAGGGGGTATTCGGCCTTGAGCTCTTCGTCGGCGAACCCCGGCATCCGGGCCTTAACGGCATCGAGGGCCTCGTGCCAGATGAGGGTCGTGGCAACGGCCAGGTCATCATAGTAGTCTTTTGACTTCTTGTAGCCTTCCACCGCCTTCGCTGGGAGAGGTCGGCCAACTTCGCCGCCCTCAGGTCGGCCGACTTCGCCGACTCGGCCGCCGCCCCCAGCTCCTTCCGGAGGGTTTTCACCGTCTTCTTCAGGTTGCCGGCAAGCACCTGAGCGTCCTCGAGCTTGGCCTCGGCAGCCGCGGTGGCCTCGCGGTGCTGGGCGACCTCCCGCTTCCCGGCCTCCACCTCTCCCTCCAGGGCGACGACCCTCGCCCTCACCGCCTCCAACTCCCGCTTGGAGCTTTCTTCCAGCGAAGCGAGCTAGCCCGCAGCCTTCATCGCCAGGGCTATCACCTCGGCCTCCATGCATAAGGCGAGGGCAACGTGCTGGAGAACCTGAAAGGCAGGAGAGAAATCAAGAAGATGAGGGAGGCATCGAATCTCAAAAAATAATAATAAAAACCAAGCACTTACCTGCACGGACTCCTGGACGATGGATGCCAACTGAGCCCTGAAGGTCCCCCCGGGGACTCTACCCCCGGCCGACGTCTCTATCTCATGCAGCAGGCTATCCGCGACAGATAGCCCCGAGGGCACTGCGAACTGGAGGCCCCCTTCTTCCACCATGATCGGCGAGGACGGGCCCCGGGAAGATCTCCTCTTGAGCTGCTCCGAGGGAGAGCCGATCTCTTCCTCCGAGGCCGGGTCCTCCAGAATCCGAGCCCGCTTCCGGCCCGACACACTGCTGGGCCCCAGGGTGAGATCCGCTTCCAAACGCTAGCGAGACACGACCACCGAAGGAGAAGGAGCCAAGGCTGTCTTTAAGCAGGAAGAGCTGGCACCCCCAGCCTTCGCGGCCTTCCTCGGCTGACGTATGGAAGCTCGGAGCGAGTCCATGTCCATGGGTCCTGCACAATACCGAATGTAAAGAAGTCAGCGACACAGGAAATATACAAGCCAAAAAAGCAAACCTAAACTTACCGACGAACTCAACGGGGTTGAGCCCGGCCCAACTCAGAACCCTCTCAGACAACAGCACGTCGAAACGGGGGATGGGCTCCCACGACGCCACTCTCACCGCGACGGGGTCACTGGACTGGTTCCCCGGCAAGTATTTCTCCCTCGACCACTTTGTAGGCACGGGCCAATCCTCGCCCTCGGGAGGGGAAACGAGGAAGAACTTTTTCTTCTAGTCGTGAATGGAAGAAGGCAGGGCCACAACCCCAGTCCCGGCGGCGCCCCCCTGTCGCTTTCTGAAAGAGAGATAAACCCATCTCAGGTCGCCCGCTCGACCACCAGGGTGATTTTTGAAGACGAGGGAAGAATCAAGGAAGGAGAGGCTGAAGGGAATCGCCTGTAACTTCAGACGGATCAGGAACTTGAGGAGAATCCTCCACGAGTTCGGCACTAACTGGACGGGGGCTAACCTGAAGAAGTTCAACGCTTCAACGACCTCAGGAGAGAAGGGCAGGCGCATTCCACCCCAAAAAGCTTCCAAATACAGGGCGATCTCCCTGCCCCGTACTTGGTCCGCCCTCTCTCCCTCCTTGGCCAGAAGAAGCATATAACGTGAGGGGATGTGGAAGCGAGCCCGAGCATTAGCAAGCTCGTCCTCATGTCTCACTCAACACGAGACGCCGGGGGCAGCATCTACCGCCTCCTCCCTGGAGGCTGCTCCCGCCGCACGATCCTGGGAAGAAGGCCCGACCCCTGCTCCCGGGGAGGACTCAGGCTCACCTAAAGGGTTCCTAGAACCTACTTCAATAAAATCTACTGACTTGACAAAAGAAGACATCAAACCTTGAGAAGAAGGATCCTCGGGAAACGAAAGTGGAAGAAAGAAGACGAGCACCGAGTTACCAGGACTTAGAACGGGAAAATATGAAGGAGTAGGGGCCGTGGAACGGGCCCCACCCCTATTTATCACCATGAACGACCCCATCCAACGGTGCCCTTCATCTCCCGCCAAAACGCCTCATCGCGTCCAATGGCTCCGATTGCTCCACTTGTCGTTCCTGAACTGGACCGCACCCTTTCAGGCGTCGCAGGTCTGCACACGTCGCGTCAGCCAACCGACGCTTGACACGTGGGCCGTCACTTCAAAGGCAAGATGCACGAACCGGCGCACCTCCCTTAAATGTAGAGATCTCGCCCTGATTCGCTGGTAGAAAAGACAGCTCACGGCCCGGGGACGCGTCCTGACGAAACCTTAGGAGGGAGCTCACCCCGGGCGGCCCGGCAGTCCACTCCTGACCCGACCCGCTAGCTGGTCGGGATAAGAGTGGGGGGCTAATGATGATGCTCAATATTGGCGATCCCCAAGATTAGGACACGTGGCAGATGGCATGTCCCGGAACTCTGAAGAAAGGGGCCACAGAGGCCGACCAGGCCACCCCTGTACCCGACCTGCAAGCACAAGCTAGCCCTCCTCAGGGCCCTCTGCAGATTGGCCTACTCAACCCCTCAGCTCGCCCCTTGCCGCCACAAGTCCAAGACTCCTCGGCCTTCTCGCTCGTTCCCGAGCCCCCCCGGCCGAGGCTGTCTTCCTCGGTCCTCCGACCAACTCCACCGCTCACAGGCGTAACCGCCGCTCCGCGAATTTCGCCATGCGCGAATTCTCCACCAGCAACATCCCACGTTCCACGCCTTCACGATCCCCATTAATAGGCGATCCGCTCTCTACGCGGGCGTGACGTCAGGAGCGTAACTGCCGGCGAGATTCTCGTGCCTGCTGCTGCGTGCCGCCACAGCTATATAAACCCCCATCACAGAGGGCTCAAGTAAGCCAATTTTTACTCCACTTAGCCATTACGCTGCTCGGATCTAGTACTAACTTGATCATCGGAGGGTTCTCGGTGGTACCAAACCACCCCGGGACTTCTTTGCAGGTACTCGGCGCTAAACTCCTTAAATCATCAATCTCCTCAAAACCCATTGAGACCCACACGCAACAGGGGATCACCTCCAAAATCCACCAGGAGATCGACGGAAGACAACATCTAAAGGAGACCCGAAAAGGACCTCCATCAGTCTCCTATTATATATCTTGGCTATTATGAGAAATTTCTCCATCTTACCCTCGATATATTAAATATAGGAAAAAAGAAGAAGAAAAATCTTTTAGGGCATCCCTGCTCTAGTTGCATGTTTAAACTTTAGTGTGTGTGTATTCATGTTCTTAATGCATAAATGTGTAAGCTAGAGCATAATTCTAGACAGCAGGTCTAGTATCGAATCTAATGTTTGTTAGTGATATATGTCCTAGAGACCATTATTATATAGTATATAATTATATATTATATTTTGGAAGCTTGGGATGATATAATAACAGCCTTACTCAATATGATAGTATGCTATCTGGTTTGTATCTATCTTAACATGTGTATATATTTCTTTTAACGTATCGCTAATACATGTTGATAGAGCCCGTAGGATCTTTTCTTTACTACCAGCATTGTGATGGCGGTCACACTAGTGGGGGATGGATAGTCTATAAGCACATCCTTAAACTTGTCCCTAGTCGTAGGATTATCGAGACAGGGTATCGATACTCCAGAGTAAATTAGTGTATACGTTTCTTATCCCTGTCATGGGAGATAGCATGTCCTGTAGCCATTGGTATACGGTACTAAAGACAATATACAGGTGCTCATTAGGTTATGAGTTACACTGGACGGACTTGCTGGGAACTGCCAGTTGGTATTATATCTATCGTCGGATAGCAGTTTCCCGGTGACATGAGTACAAGTTAGTTCGATGACTTGACATCACTATTGGTCTCGAGTGTGTTCCCACTGTACTTAGATTACTACCCTACCATGGATTTAAAGAGTCATGCAAATAGGTAGTAGTTGGGTGCAGTCCCGAAGCACTTGAAAGCAGTAGGTGATAGAAGGGATTCTTCTCTCCCAGTATCAGGACTTGATATCGCATTGTGTACGGTTGGCCGATACTATAGGTCCCTGATCAGGGCAAGTGAGATTTACTGGTAGGTACACCAGTAGTTTCTCAGGTTGTATTGGGTTCCACACCAACATGACTTGTCGCGATATTAAGGGTCTGACGTTTACCACCCCTAGGCTCGATATGCAATACTCTTAGACCAACAGACCGGACTATACTGAGAATGTCACATATAGGCTCAGTAGGGGTTCCGACGAGTTTTCTTGTCGATCTTTATTTCGACATATACCTGGATAGCCGTTACATACAGCTAGTGGCACTGACATGGTTGTGGTTAAACCAACTGCCAGTATATTGTCAAGTTTTTAAAGTCCCACACAAAGGGTTTCCCGGTTCAGGAGAAACGGTGTAGTTTGCGTATTTCGATACACTCGGGTGTTCGATTGAACACGTGTATTTATACATGTGCTTTAATTTGACCGTTTATTAATACTAGTAGGTTTGAAAGATAGCCAATATTGATGCTAGTATTATATTACTCTCTTTTGGGTATTTGTATTTTAACACGAATACGGTATTTATACGAATACTAGTATTTGTATGAATACGGGTATTTGTGTCTTTATACAAATACATGTATTTCTTTCTAAATATGAATACGCGTATTTTGTATTTTCGGTACAAATACGGTATTCGTATTTTGGTAGAAATATGGTATACGTATTTATTATAAATACGGGTTATGTATACTTATTTATATACATATATATATAAGTGTATGTATATATAAGTGTATGTATATATGTACCAAGTGAGGTGGCTACACTCTCTCTCTCATTTCTTCATGAATGAATGGAGAAGTGTGTAGGCTTATGACTCACACTAGTGAGTCACTAGCCCACCCACTTGTTTGTTTCTAGCATGAAGAGATAAGTGAAAGAGTGTGAGGATATTTTTGATGAGAGTTTTTATCAAGTGAGAATTTTATTTAGTTGACATCTCTCTTCTTCGTCTTCTTCCTCACATGCTCACTAGAGTTCTTGAGGATAAAAAGAGAGCATCATGTTTATAAGCTACACCCTCTAAGCATCTTATCCTAGCAAGACTCGATCTTTAGTTGCTTCGTAGAAGCTATTGCTTGAATTAGTATCTTAGGGTGGATCGTCTTTGAGATGGGAGTTCGACTTCGAGAGCTCGTTCCATCAACCTTAGGAGCTTGAGGAGTGAACCTTTCAAAACCCGAACGACCATCTGCAAAAGCTGTTACACTAACCTAGTAGTTAAATCTCTAGTTAGTGTTGTTTAGTTTAGTATTTGGTCTTGTATTCTAGGGTTTCAAGTGTGTAGTGCTCAAGATTTTAAAGATTTTGATTCTGCAAAGCCATAGTAGTCACGGTAAGGAGCACCATACACTTACACTAGTATCAGAGCCTACCCAAACACTTAACTAATTGAATAGACAAAATTTAAAGTCTCGAAACCGAAACAGTTCTGTATTCGAAAATCTCAAATCCAAGTTTATGTCGAATATTTTTTGGTCTTTAAAAATTATTTTGCCTATTGCAGAGAGACTTATATACCACTAGTATACCACTGTAGAAACACGAGACCAAAACTCCAATTTTTGGCCGCCAAATATTCCCATTTCTAGCAATTTGCGGCCTAACAATTGAGTTTGGTGTCGGGTTTGGTTACTTGGAATTAGGATTTTTGTGATACGCAATTTTGGCCCAGATTTCCTATAGTGTTATCCTTGTATTCGGGCTTCACGGAATATTTCGAAGTCGAGATTTTAGCATCATTTATTCTCTGTGTTTGTATATGTGTTTCTAAACGTCGACTAATTGTTATACGTCGATTAGTAGGGCTTGCACATATCTTGTATCTTGTTGTTGCGATTTGTGGATATGTATTAGATTGTCATGATTGAATAGACGGGGGATGTGAGAAGATTGTTCTTTTCTTTCATTTATGTATTTGTAATGTGATGTAATATTCTTTTGCGGGGCACATCAGGGTTGAGATTGTAACCACCGTTGTATAATTCATTTACATTTTTCTTGCTCCTAGGATAGACCTAAAGTGGAGTGCACAAACTACTGGGTTTTTGAAGTGCCGAGTGGCTTACTCATCTCATTAAGGGAGTTTGCTTCACTTTGGAGATTTGGTGGGTAGTTTGTCGCACCCGTAGGGGTCTAGGGTGAAGGTTTGGCTATTCATCACGATCGTGGAATCCGTTTTTCGTTAGAGGCTAAAATGAAACACGGAAATTCTAGTATATATAATATTTTCATCTGTGTTGCTTCTGCTATGATCTGTGATTACTATTATTGCGTGAGACGAATGGCTATATATATAGATTATATATAATAAACGTTGCTTATGTTTTGCACCCACGCTAGCCCTACCCCCACCCTGCCGTAAGTTAAGTAATCTTATGGTGAAGACCCGAGGCCCCATGGCGAATGCGAATGGCATAAATGCACGTTCTATTTTCGTTTCTTCTGCAATGACAGGGTTAAATGATGGGACCAGATTAATTCTAATTAGTACAAAGAAAACAAACCAAAAGTTTAAATCGTTGGAACAGTTTAAAAACCACTCGATTTTCTTTAAAAACAACTTTTAAATGCGGAGCCTAAACCACTCCTTTTAAAAGCTATTCAGGTTCCTTCGACTATATCAAGTTCATTATGTTCACGGTTTTCGCCAAAACATGTCGTAGCCCTCCCTCATTTCAGATGGGTATCCACTAGTATTCAAGCTATATATTATGACCTTCATCAAGGCATAGTGATTAGTAGCTATTTGGATATCTGTCTGTAGTATAGATAGATGAGTTAATCTAGGATAGGCGTACAACTATTTTGGCCTTCGTCAAGGATTTGTACGAATGGGTCTAGGTTAGCCTGGACAATGACGGGTAGAACTTGACTTGCTTCTTATAATATTTTTGGCCTTCGTCAAGGTCATAAGCGCCTAGAGAAAAAAAATCCACATCGGGAGTTTCAAAGGAAAAGGAAACTTGCTAGTTTTGCATATCATCTAGAGTGTGATGATTTTGGTGGGATTCCTTCTAAGTTATCACATAATGATAGTTGGATCCCGATGCCCAGTTTATATTGAATTTCAACATTCCCTCTACCTATGCCCAGTTTATATTGAATTTCAATATTCAAGAGAAGGAAGTTACACTTTCAGAGCTACTCAACATGTTGAGGAGTGCAGAAGGCACCCTTAAAAAATCAAGGGATACACTCGCTCTACTTATTGGGGAATCTTCTTCCTTTAGATCCAAGGAGAAAGACAAGGGGAAAAAAAGAAAGCCCCCACCAAACCGAAAGGAGGTGTCGATAAGATACAGGACAAGTACAAGGCAAAAGTTGAGGGCCAACAGTAGGGAAAGATAAATGCTTTTATTGTCACAAGAAAAGTCATTGGAAGAAAGACTGTTGGTCTTGGAAAGCCAGGAACCAGGATTCGAAGTAAGTTGTAGTTTCGTCTTCATATGTATTTATGATTGAAAAATGTTTGTCAATAAACTCTACTTTCTGGGTATTGGATACTGGTTCAGGATCTCATATCTGTAATTCATTGCAGGCACTGGGAAGCCGTAGAGTTTTAAAGGCAGGTGATATGACCCTCAGAGTTTTGAACGGAGCGAGCGTGGATGTTGTTTCCGTAAGGGAATATCATCTAGGATTGACAAGTGGAAACATTTTGATTTTACATAACTGTTTTTGTATACCAAGTTTAACATGTAATATCATTTCTGTATCTTTACTATATAAAAAATGTTATGATTTTATATTTGTAAGCGATATTGTAAACATTCACCTTAATCATGGTTTAATTGGGTCTGTTACACTAGACAACAGTATATACGTATTAAATCAACACCAAGATTTTCATTGTCTAGAGCACACTCAAAAGAAAGACTCCAGAATTAAACCATGCTTTTTATGGCATTGTAGACTAGGTCACATCAATTAAACAAGGTTGACGAAGTTACATAAAGAAAGATATTTGGATCCATTTGAATATCAATCTTATGCAACTTGTCAATCATGTATCAAAGAAAAGATGACAAAGACTCCATTCACTGGACTCAGAGTAAGAGCTATTGAGCTCTTGGAACTCATACACAGCGACGTGTGTGGTCCAATGTCTACACATGCAAGAAGTGGTTATTCCTACTTCATTATTTTTACAGATGATTTCTCAAGGTATGGACATGTATTCTTGATGAAACATAAATCCGAGACCTTTGAGAAATTCCAGGGGTACAAGAATGAAGTGTAAAAACAAACAGGCAACAGTATCAAGACACTTCGATTTGATCAGGGTGGTGAATAGCCGAGTGCCAAGTTCCTGGGATATTTAAAAGAGAATGGAATTCTCTCAGCTTACTCCTCCATACACACCTCAACACAACGGTATATCGGAAAGGCGGAACCGCACCTTATTTGATATTGTACGTTTCATGATGAGTAATGCTGAGTTACCGCGATCCTTCTGAGGTTATGCACTAGAATCTATTGCATATCTTTTGAACAAAGTTCCGACTAAGTCAGTGCCTACCACTCCATATGAAATGTGGAGTTGGAAGAAGTAACTTGTGTCTCTAGAACTTCTTCTAGTTCTACCGCATTGCCATCGGTATTATTTGTAAAAATTCATTTCCAAAAAATATGGCATACTGAGAAACAAACTGTCACGCCCCGCTTCCCAGAGTACGCTAAGATAGGCACATGACAGAGCCAACCATACTACCTGTGGATAGGAAATATCCCTCCACAGTCACATTACGGCTGTAGAGATATCAAGAACAATAATGATAACTATCTAATACATGTCCATAAGCCAGAATAAGGAGTCAAGAATGAAATAATGCGGAAGTAAAAAGGTCCAATACAAGAATAAACTGGAATGTACGTCCCATAATACGGGCTCACATCAGGAATGAAAATACTGAAAGGAAAAATAAACTAACTACTAACAATTCTCACTGCTCGGCCTGCTCACTGGAAAACTCCTGCGCGGCCTGCAGCAAAAGTAGAGAATCTGGGCCATGCAAAACCCAGACGTCAGTGCGTCATAATATCAAGCAATAATATAAACAGGGGTAGCAAGACATGTAGGTATGAGTATGAACAGTAAAACAGGTATAACAGTAATATAAATGAGGACAGTGAGGGTAATGTGCAGTGAGTAATCTAGACTGGTCTATTGGGTTAACTACTCTCAAGTCTTTGAAATCAATTTGATGAATCATCGATGTAACTCAATAATATCCCGTGCGTGCCCGGGACCACGGTCTAAGACTCTCGGGCTGAATCCGAGACGTGCCGCAAGGCAGTAAAATGGTAGTATGTAACGACGAATGATGTCAGCAGCATCATCCCGGGGCTGGCCTAGCCCATAAGACTGATCAGTAAAGGTATCGAACTATTGAGTTACAAGTCAGGTTTCATCATTGATTTCCCCATACCCCCAAGTTATGTGTTCAAGTCAGGTATTAATAAATCTGGAGCTAATGCCGACACAGGATCAAGCAGGTACAGGTTTGTCTGAATAGACAACAGGAAATGTCCGTGGGGACAACATGTCAAGGTTGTTGGCATTAGTAATAAGATCAGGTAACAGGTCAAGCTGTGGTACATCAGGTCAAGTCAGGTAGTGTATTCCAATCCAATCATGTCAAGAAGTGCACGGTATCAAGTCGTATCAAGTAGTAATGTATCAAGTCATGTCAGGGGGTGCACAAGTATACGTGGGTACTCATAATCAAACTATACTAAGCATGGGTACACAAAAACAAGTATGGGGTACCAATGTAACAATAAAATGGAATAGTGTGATGTGTATGCAAGTAGGTATAAATTCAAACATAAGGATGCACAGGTATCGATCAGGGTTAAAGTTATAGTTCCAACACTAAATGGGATGCAATTTATTAAACATGGGGTGTCAATATTACAATGTTATATATTCAAGTGATCTATGGATGCAATTATATGTATATTAGACGAGATGGATGCAAATAGGTGTCCGAAAGGTTACAAACTATAAAAAGTACTATGGAATGTACAAATAAGCACTTTATGATATAAACATTGGTATGGATGCAGTTTATTGTAATCTAATATGCAACAAAATATGTTTTCATGTTCTAGATCTAAAATGATATAAACGGAACATCGAAACGTTAAAATGAAATATGGGTCACTAGATTTAAACAACAGGTATAATATGTATTTAAATAAGTATATAATAATTTAAATAGCATGTAGCAAGATTAACTTGCCTAGACGGATCAAGAAACGGGTGTACGGAATGTCTCACGTCGGCGGAAAAGGTCGCGACGCGCGCACGGTACACGGATCGGATCCAAACAACGCACAAGGTGATCACACAAGTCAGGTACGCTCGCTGGGTCGTCAGGATCGTCGACGGCACGTCCGGTTTCCGGCGAACCAAAAAGGCAGAGAACTTTAAAGAAAGAAAAGCAAAGAAAAAAAGAAGAAAGAGAAGAAAGGAAGGAAGAAGGGAATGGGGGGAAAGAGAAATGCTCACTGTGGTTCAGAGAGGAGTCGTGAGAGTGTCGACGGAGCTCCGGCGATGTGACCTGCAGAGAACAGACATCCATTTCTTTAAAGAAAATAGAAGAAAGGAAGAAAAGAAAGGAAGAAGAAAGAAGGAGAAGGAGAGGGAGTGCAAGGACTCACTGGGTGCACCGGACTTGGGACGAGGGGCAACGACGAGATCACTCCGGCGAACCTCGCCGGCAGTGAAAAAGTATGCAGGGGCTCGGGTCTGGTCTCGGGTGTGCACAGGGCTCGGGGAAGGAGAGAGTAGGTGGAGGTGTCGAGGAGGGTGAGGAGGCGGCGACGAGTCGGCGATGGCGACGACGACAGCGACACAGGCGAGGGAGGCGGCGGCTAGGGTTTGCAGTCGTGGGTTTAAAGAAAAATGAGAGAGGAGAAGAAGAAGAAATATAATAGAGGGAGAGAGAGTGAGAATATAGCGAGAAAAGAGAGAGAGAGAGAGAGATTCTGAGAGAGAGAGAGAGGAGATCGAGAGTGTGTGTGAATAGTGAGGATAGATAAATTTTTTTTTATTTGGGAGAGAGAGAAAGGGATGGCGGTGAGAGAGAGGGGGAGAGAGAAGGGAATAAAGGAAAGAAAGAGAGAGAGGAAAGAAGTGGGGCCGGGGGTCAGAGGAGAGAGGCTGTGTGTGTGTTTAGGAGTTAGGATTTTATTTTTATTTTAAATTTAAAAAGATTGTAGTTTGTTATAGGAAATTTAAGAACGGTTAAAAATATTCGAATTAAATTTTAAAATTTAAATAAATTGAATTTTGGCGGGATACAAAATATTCCAAAACGCACCCGGGTCAGGTCCAAAATTTTAAATTTAAAATACGAAAAAATATATGCGACTTCCAAATTTTAAAATGAATGCTCAGATAACGAAAATGCATACCCCCAAGAATGGATGCACGTACGTGCGCGTAGCCATCCAAATACGTCCGTTTCACTGAATGGGACGAGAACAAGATGCGCGGATGCTACCACGGGGTTAGGGGTATATGCAGGCTATGAAATGCAATTTTAATTTATTTTCCGTGACTTAAAATGTTATATAATAAAATGTGCGATGTCAGATGAAATACCAAAATGCAGTATACATGAGATGCACGTGTCTATGTAACAAGTCAGGGTAATCTATAAATATGAATCAACAGGTTCAAGCAAGCGGGTCGGGTCGAATGCTAAGTAAAATGTAAAAATACTATTCGCACCCAAACACGATAAATCAATAAAAATACCACAGATAAATAAATACGGGAACTGGAATTGGTATAAATGACTAGGTTGTTACACAAATACCTTTTGTTCCTCCTTGTGGTAGAAAAGATATCCATACAAATATTTTAGATATCCCACAAATGTACACATGACCGACCGTGTCTCGAGTTTGTCTGGATTATGCTTTTTCACAAAAGCAGGACAACCCTATATCCTAACTCGCTTAATAGATGGTCTCTTCCCATACCATATCTCATATGAAGTGGTAGACACGGTTTTGGTGGGAATCCTGTTCAATAGATATGCTGCAGTCTCCAATGCATGCCCCCAAAAGAAGAGAGGTAAGTCAGCATCACTCATCATGGAACGTACCATATCTAATAGGGTACGATTCCGCCATTCTGACACACCGTTGTGCTGTGGTGTGTAATGGGGAGTGAGCTGAAAGAGAATCTCATTCTCTTTTAGGAAGTCCGAAAACTCTGTGCTCAAGTACTCTCCACCCCGATCCGATCGAAGTTTCTTGATGCTCAAACCTGTTTGCTTTTCTATTTCAAGTTTATACTCTTTGAATTTCTCGAAAGCTTCAGACTTATACTTTAATAAAAACACGTGTCCGAACCTTGAGAAATCATCAGTAAAAGTTATAAAGTAAGAAAAACTGCCTCTAGCTTATGTAGACATTGGACTACATACATCACTATGTATGATGCCTAAGAGTTCTGTAGCTCTCTCTTCGTGTCTAGTAAACGGAGTTTTGGTCATTTTGCCCTAGATACAAGACTAACAAGTCGCATAAGATTTATATTCAAAGGGATTTAAATATCCATCTTTATGTAGCTTGTTTAGTCTTGTTTCATTAATATGACCAAGTCTACAATGCTAAAGAAAAGATTCATTTATATCTGAAAATTTTCTTTTATCAGTGTGACGTATGTTGAAAACTATGTGTTGATTTAGAACGTATATCCCATTATTTAGTGTACCATACCCAATCAACTTTTGATTTAGGTTAATGTTCATAACATTATTTTGCAGTACAAAATCATATCCTTCATTGTCCAACAAAGAAATGGATATTATATTACACAGCATACTTGGTACATAATAACACGGGTTTAAAACCAATATACATCCCGATGGAAACCCCAGGTGATACTCTCCCACTGATACTGCATGTACATTGGAACCATTTCCAACCCGGAAAGTGTGATCACCAGTCTTCAAAACTTTGCTATTTCTCAATCCCTGCATACAATTGTAGATGTGAGAACCCGAACCGGTATCCAATACCCAGGAAGCAGAGTTTATAGAAAAACAATTTTTAGTCAGGAACACACCTGAAGCGGAAGCATCACCATACTTCTTCTTGAGATCAGCAAGATACTCAACACAATTTCGCTTCTAGTGTCCCGACTTGTTGCGGTAGAAACATTCTCCTTTTTCTGATTTCTCAGCCCTGGATTTATCTCTCCCTTTTGCCTTTTTAACCCCACCTCCTGGTTTGGTAGGTTTCTTCTTCTTCTTTCCCTTAGCCTTGGGTTTTGGGACGGAAGATGAAGATTGCCCAACAATCAGAGAGGGAGTCTTCGCCTTGAGCGTGCTATTTGCACTTCTCAACATATTGAGAAGTTCAGGTAGTGACTTCTCCATGTTGTGCATGTTGAAGTTTACTTCAAACTGAGCAAAGGCAGGGGGGAGAGACTGTAGAACAATATCAACATACTGTTCGTTCTCCATGGTCCATCCGAGGCCCTCAAGTTCTTCAATAAGAGCTATCATCTTCAAGACATGATCACCTACTGGCGTGCCGGAAGCCATTCTCATCTGAAACAGGTTTTTAGATGCCTCGTAGCGCAGGGTACGAGATTTCTCTCCATACAACTCCATTGTATGGAGAAAGATGGATTGAACATCCATCTTCTCATGCTGCTTTTGATGTACATTATCCATCGAAGCAAGCGCGAGGCATTTGGCAGTGGCACAATCAATAGCCCTTGTCTTGCGGATCTCCCTATCCGCAACAGAAGATTCATGGTCTGGGATGGGAGGGGCTGGGGCAGTGAGGACATATGATACCTTATCATATGTAAGGGCAATGTTTATGTTCCTTAGCCAGTCTTTATAATTGAGTCCTGTCAGTTTATTTTTCTCTAATAGAAGCTTAAGTCCAGTCATGGTATCTGCTATTAGGAGAGAGAAAAGAATACACTTAGCGAAAGCTCTTGCAAAGATTAGATTGGTTATTATCTTATCTAATCGATGTGTCTCACTGCTTTTATCAAATTTTCCTTCAAACCTTAAAAAGAAAATTATCCAGGATTAATTACATTTTACAAGTTCGCTAACCGGTCAGCCAGGCCAGTGTCGGTACTTTGAGAGAGGCTCCCCGTGCTTTCGCACGGACCTAATTAAAGTAAACCTCATTTTCCCAGAGGCATAACCCCGTTGACACTTTTCTAGACACCTAATGGGTTAGCTGATTGTAAAGTGCAAAACTCTCCTGAGAGTTACTCTTACTCACAGTGGGATCGGGATCCAACTATCATATAGAAAGCATGCAATCTCATTGCAAATTTCAAATCTTGAAACTCCCGATATGGTTTTTACCCCTAGCAGCTTATGACCTTAACTATGGTCAACATATCATAAGCACTAGTAAAGTTGTACCCGTCATTTCATGATTAATTAGACCCATTCACATGACCCTTAACTATGGTCAATATAATCACATGAATGTCCTAACTAATCGCATCATATGCTGTGTAAGAAGACATCACTTAGCTACCGTACACTACGCCTTAATTATGGTTAACAAACGTAGCACGAATACTAAGTACTCTACTTCCTAAAATGATGGAGGGTTGCGGATGGTTTTTAAGAAAACCTTTAACGCTTCGAACTTGATCTCGTTGTAGAATCAAATACTTTTAAAAGGAGTAGCTTAAGCTCCACATTTTTGAAATTTGCTTTTTCATAAAAAGGCCGAGTGAGTTTCAAATTCAATTCTACAACATCTTTTAGGTTTCTTTTTCTTTACATTAATCTTATTAATGTAGACCCATCATTTAAGTTCCTTAAGAATCACAGAAAGAAACGAAAATAGAATGTAAGCTTATGCCATCCGCATTCGCCAAAGTTTCCCGTTATGCACCGTTAGGTTACTTAACTAACGGCATTGCGGGGTGAGACTAGCGCAGATGCAAAACATAAGCAACGTTTATTATATATCATATATATAATAACATTCTTCTCAGGCAGTAATATGATCTCATCTCAGAACATCGCAGCAGAATCAGATATATGAATGCATAAGATATATTAGGAAGTCCGCATTTTAAATTAAGCCAACTATAAAAAATACGGATTTCACGGTCATGATGAACAGCCAAGCCCACACCCCTAGACCCCTACGAGAGCGGCAAGCAACCCTACCAATTCTAGAGTTAGGAGACCCGGTCACGACTCCTTGAGACAGTCTCCCACTAGACCCTAGAACCCGGTTACTTATACTCCCCTCCTTGGGTCTACTCTAATGCGGAAGAGTAAATAATATACATCAATGGCGACATCATCCTCAACCTGGAAGTGTCCCAATAAAAGAATATTATATATAATGAATTTTACATGAATGAAAAGAAAATTTCTCATCTCACATAAAACCCCCGGCTATTCATTCACGACGATCTTATACACCATATCACCACACCAATAGAATAATCATCACAGATCATCAATGTAAGTAAATATGCGTATTCCTAACGCCGTTGACGTATAGCAACGAAATTGGGGATGCACATATTACACTTACGGTCGCAGAAAAGAAATATAAAACTACAACATTTGGAATCCGCACAACACTTAGACATCGCAAACCCGGAATATCTTATATTTCGGCTTTCATGCCTAACAATGTAGATCTTACATTTGGGTCTCAAAAATGAGAACACATTTTCAAAAGAAATTGGATAATTCAACAAGATTCCCGATTCTGACTGAGACCGAAATGGTAGATTTACAAGCAACCAATTAATTTTCTCAAAACTAATTAGTGTAGATTCCAAATATTGTATCACATTCATAAAAACTAGACGATGTTAAACATTTCGATCGATCTATCAAAACCCACATTTCTCAGAGACCTCAACACTTGAGACAGATTCAAAAATACCCAGACAGTGCCATTAGCACATATGGACCAGCACAAGAAGGCATGTCCCTGGCCTCACCAACGGCGCCGCGGAACTGCTGCCAAAAGCATGTTTTGGCTGCGGTTCCACGGTCGTTAGGTCGAGTTAGGGGGTCGTTTTTCTTGGGGGTCCACACAATACCCTGCACTATTTTCTGTATATTTTTAAACCCAAAAATTCCAACTTTTGAAAATTTTTTAGAGAGCTTGTTATGATCCGGTTTTGATGTTCGATCGAATACTTTAACGTCGTCCAGATCACACCAAATACTCTAGCTTGGCTCTGATACCATTGTTGGGGTTTGCTTAGTACCCTCACTAGGTTTTAACAAGCATCAAGTATGCAATTTTAAAAATCTAGGGTGCTAACCAACCCGAACCTAGAATCGTACTAAAGGATTAGGTGTAAATCTAACATGCATCACATACAAATAAGTGTCTAACACTAAGAGAAAAAAGAACTACAACCTTTGTAGACCTGTCCTACTCTTCAAAAGCTCCGTGTAGATGTCCTTGACTCCTTGGTTCTACTCGAAACTTGAACCGGTCCGCTTGAAGCCTTCGAAGTCCACGATGATCCACCACGGGGTTCACACTCACTCTTGAGAGCTTGGAGGAAGAAGGAGATGAAAATGGCTAAACTTGAGCTTAAGAAAGAAAAGCATAAGAATAATAATAATATATGAGAGAGAGAGAGAGTCACACTCACTCTTAACTAAAGCATGAAAATATCTAGATATTTTTTGTAGTTGAGTTAGTGGAGGATTAGAAATGAAACCATGGTTACATAAGATATTTTAAAAGAATTGTGTAGAAACAAATATCAACCATGGATTAATTCCTAATTTCCATTAACTCAATAAATAAAAATATCACAAATGTTTCCATGTGAGTCTAGCATAGCCATCTCCAATGTATCATCAACCATGACACATGTATATATGCATGTGTGCATACATATCAACATAAACATACATGCATACAAATAAAGAAAGGAATTAATAAATGAGCTAATGGTCAATTGATATTAAATCAAAACTTGATTTAATAATCCGGTCATATCACATACGATCCGACCAATAGAAAACGCCAGATTAAAATATAGTATCAAATACACGTATTTAATTAAGCTCCTGCACATATCCCCATATGCGTCCCACTTCGTTTCGCCTGAGCTCGGAAACCCTTTTGTGGGACTCTAAGACTCGTCGATATGCTAGCAGTAGGTAGTGATCATATCACATACCCACAAACCGTCAGTGGTACTAGCTGCACGTAACGGCTCTCAGGTATTGAGCGAACAGAATAACAACAAGCGAACCTGTCAAAACTCCCGTAGAGCCAACCGGTAACACTTACCGTACAGTTCGGTCTCTTCGTCAGATATGTTGCATATCGAGTCTAGGGATAGTATCGTCGACCCTAATAACTCAATAAGTCGTGCCGATATGTGGCCTATAACAGATCGAGAAACTACTAATAACACTTATCAGTAAATCTTATCAGCCCTGGCCAGGGACTTTCAGTTATAGCCAATCGAGCATAGCGCAACATCAACCCCCAATACCGGGAGAGACGAAACCCCTCCAATCGCTCATTGCCTCCATGTGTCTCGGGAATGTACCCAAAAGCCACCTGTTTGCACGACTCAGTAGAGCCGTGGTAGGGTGGAAATCAAAGTACAGTAGGAGAACACACAAGACTCTATGACGATCTCGGGTCTACAGACTAACCTGTACAAGCGTTACCTAAGAATTGCTATCCAACGATAGATATAATACCATATAAGAGTTATCGGGGAGTTCGTTCAGTGTACCCAGTCTCCACTGAGCACCCATATACAATCTTTGATGTCAAACACCAATGGATATTAGATCATCTATCGCCCATCAAATAGGTCAAGAAATGTATACACTAGTCTACTCTGGAATATCGATACCCTGTCTCGATACACCCACGACTAGGAACATTTTGTTAGTTATATGTATGCCCTAGAGGCCATTACTGTACATAGGATGTATATTGTAGTGGATGCTGGGACATATATAGGTAGGACTTTCTTGCTCGACATGATAGTACGCTATCTGGTTGCTCTTTATCTTAACATGTATACTTTCAGTCTCTCTGTTACATGTTGATAAAGCCCTTAGGATGTGTGCTCGACTTGCAGGACTATGATGTAGATCATACTAGTGGGGCCTAGGTAGTCCATGAGTACATCCTTCAATGTTCCTAGTCGTGGGAATATTGAGACGGGGCATCGATATTCCAGAGTAGACTAGCGTATATCTTCTTGACCCATGTGATGGGCGATGGATGATCCCATATCCATTGGTGTTTGACATCAGAGATGGTATGCGGGTGCTCAGTGCAGACTGGGTACACTGAACGGACTCGCCGAGAACTCCCAGATGGTATTATACCTCACGTCAGATGGCAGTTCTCTGGTGACACTGGTACAGCTTAGTCTGTTGACCCGAGATCGTCATAGAGTCTTGTATGTCTCCCACCGTGCTTTGATTTCCACCCTACCACGGCTCTGCTGAGTCATGCAAACAGGTGGTTTTTGGGTACAGTCCCGATTCATATGGAGGCAATGAGCGATAGGAGGGGATTCGTCTCTCCCGGTATTGGGGGTTGATGTTGCGCTATGCTCGACTGGCCATTACTGGAAATCCCTGGCCAGGGTTGCAGTGATTTACTGGTAAGAGTTATCAGTAGTTTCACGCTTGTTATGGACCTTATATTGGCATGACTTATCGAGCTACTGGGTCTGACGTTTACCACCCCTAGGCGAGATATGAGACATATCAGACGAACAGACCAGACTGTACGGTAAGTGTTACTGGTTGGATTCGCATGAGTGTGAGCGGGCTTGCTCGTTGATCTTCTGATCGCTCAATACCCGGGTGGCCGTTACGTTTAGCAGACCGCTTGCGGCTTGTGGGTGTTTGATATGATCATCGCCTATTGCCAGCGTATTGACGGGTCTTTAGAGTCCTACATAGAGGTTTCCTGGCTCAAGCGAAACGAAATAGGAGCGCATATGAGATATGTGCGGGACCGAGAATAATACCAGTATGTGATACTGAATTCTATTCTCGCGATTTGTATCATCGGACGGTTATATATGATATAGCTGGGTTACTGAATCAAATGTTGATTCGATATATTGATACACTTGATATTAGTCGGTTATATGCAGTATGACCGGATTATTAAATCAAGTGTTGATTTAATGATTTAATATATAATTATATATTTGATATATTACTTTACATTAACTAGTATTTGTTCACTTAAGATGGATTTTCTCACTTGATGTGCACAAGTTGTATATGTGATATATGTTTGTGCACTAGTTTGTATCATGATTGATGATACATGCAAACTTGGATGTGTGTATGATTTACACCATTGTTTAGGTTAATGGTTAGGGTTTTATTTATTTTATTTATTTTGCTAAAACTAAATGGTGGCTTTTCTTGTTTTAGCTTCAAGCTTCATGAAGCTTCTTAGCATCTTTGAAAAGTCTTAACCATTTTGTTTTATCCTTTAACCTAACCATTACCTAAACCCTAGTTTACTCTCTACATGAGTTAACTTACCCATGGTTGCATTATGATAAGTTTTCACTTGAATTTTCTTTTTGACAATAATTCATTTTCTTTCCTTCTTCTTCTTCTTCATGAAGTGAAGAAGCTTGCTAGAAAATTCCAAGTGAAGAAATCAAGTGAGAAATCCAATTCTAAAGTGAACCCACTTCCTATTTCTTCATCCTCTACAACTTGCCATGTAGTAGAGTATGTTATCTTCACAAGTTTCATGACCTAGTGAAGATGGAGCTTGAGTTTGAGTCGCCTCGACGTAGATCATCTTCGGCATCGAAGTCAACGACCTAGCCCGCTCATTTCTTCGATGAAACCAACACTAGAGTCCGGGATCCCGATGATCGTAGCGGAGGGACACCAACACGGAGCTAAAGAAGTGGATGACCGGATCTACAAAGGTTGTAATCCCTTTCACTTGTAGTTAAAGTAGTTAACTTGCATGTTTTTCGCCTTACCTCTAGTAATGATCTTGTATTAGGGTTTCTCGGCACATGTAAAAATTTGATTTTGGCATGGTTGATGCCTTGTGGAACCTCTTGAGTGTGCCTAGGAACCCTACATATTTAAGGATACGCTTATAGACCAGTCATGCTCCTCTAATATGATCTGCATCATAATCATGATAGTCAAGCAAATATCCTAAGGGCTTTATCAACATGTATCAAATGAATAGTATACACAATCAAGTGAACATATTAAGATAAAGAGTAACCAGATAGCATACTATCATGTCGAGCGAGAAAGTCCTATGTATATATATACATATCCAAGAATCCAATATCAAATAATGGCCTCTAGGGCATACATATATCCAACAATCCCTTCACCGGGAGTGACCTCTTTAGAGATACTTGCAAAACCTACAAAAAACACTCCTTTTCAAATCACTAGATTCTGCAACGATATCAAGTTCATTACGTTAAAGGTTTTATTAAAAACCAGCCGTAGCCCTCCGTCATTTCAGATAAGTACTATTTAGTATTCGTGACGCGTTTGTTGGCCTGTGTCAAGGCGTAGTGTGTGGTAGCTGATTAGTGCTTATCTGCAGCATGTGATGCGATTGGATTAGGGTAGTCGTATGGCATTGTTTGACCCGCGTCAAGGGTCGTACGTGTGGGTTTAATTCAATCATGAAATGAATGGGATGAACTTGACTAGCGCCCTATGGTTTGTTGGCCTGTGTCAAGGTCATAGGACGCTAGGGGCAAAAACAGATATTGGGAATTTCAAGTGTTGAATTTTGCAATGAGATTGCATAGCTTCTATATGATAGTTGGATCCCAATACCCACTGCGAGTAAGTGTTACTCCTGGAAGAGTTTTCCACTTTACAGTTAGCCGATCCATTAGGTGTCTAAGAAAGGTGTTAATAGGGTGATGCCCCTGCGGAAATGAGCTTATTTAATTAGTTCCATGCGAAAGCATAGGGAGACTCCCTCGGAGTACCAATATCTGCCTGGCCGAACGATTGGCGAACTTGTAGGGTGTAATTAATCCCGGCTAATCTTACCTTTTAAGGTTTGAAGGAAGATTTGATAAAAACATTAGGAGCCATCCCGATTAGATAAAATAATAACCAATCTAATCTTGCAAAAAGCGCACGCAAAAGTGATTATCCTTCTCACTCTCCCGGTAGCGACCAATGACATGCCTTAATCAAGATAATAATATGGATGTATTGACCAAACCCGCTTATTATACCGGGCTAGGTTGCACTCTATCTTATGATTGTCATAAGTCTGAGCAAGGAATAGGGGAATATCCGGATTCCCACACCACCTAAACGAAGAATAAGCATGTTGATGCATCTTCTTCGGGTGTATTCGTTACCGAGAACTATTTCTCAGTTGACTCTGCGTCCTGGGTATTGGATACCGGATCAGGATCCCACGTATGTAATTTGTTACATAGGATAAAGAGAGGTAAAGAACTGGGAAATGGTGATAAGTCTCTAGTATTAGGGAATGGTGCAATTGTTGCAGCCAAAACAGTTGGTGAATATCACCTTGTATTACCAAGTGGTAATACAATGATTCTGAGCAACTGTTATTTCGGACCAAAAATATTGTCAATATTTTCCTAAAATAAAGTGTTGATTGGGTATGGTACGTTGTATAACGGTATATACGTATCACAAAACAGTTCTAAGTATACAGAACACACACAAGAGGAACAGTTCAGAAATGAATGAAGACTTCTTGTGGCATTGTAGACTGGGTCATATCAATGCGACAAGACTAGCTAAATTGCATAAGGATGCATATTTGAATCCATTCGAATTTATATCTTATGAAACTTGCCAGTCATGTATCAAAGGCAAGATGACCAAATCTCCGTTTACTGGACACGGAGAAAGAGCTACCGAACTCTTGGGACTGATACATAGTGATGTATGCGGTCCTATGTCTACACATGCCAGGAATGGTTTCTCGTACTTTATTACATTCACCGATAATCTCTCAAGATACAGACATATGTTCCTGTTGAAACACAAATCTGAATCTTTTGATAAATTCAAGGAATATAAGTACGAAGTTGAGAACTAGACGGGTAAAAGTATTAAAATTCTTCGATCTGATCGGGGAGAAGAATACTTGAGCACGAAATTCAGAGACTACTTAAAAGAGAATGAGATTCTCTCTCAGCTTACTCCTCCGTATACAACACAGCACAATGGAGTTTCGGAGCAGAGGAATCGCACCCTATCAGATATGGTGCGCTCTATGATGAGTAATGCTGAGTTGCCTATTTCCTTTTGGGGTTATGCACTTGAGATAGCCGCATTCCTATTGAATAAAGTTCCGACCAAATCCGTGCCTACCACTCCATATGAGATATGGAATGGGAAGAGACCATCTTTTAAACGAGTTAAGATATGGGGTTGTCTGGCCTATGTTAAAAAGCAAAATCCGGACAAGCTCAAGGCAAGGTCAGTTCTGTGCAAATTTGTAGGATATCCCAAACATTCGCGAGGGTATATCTTCTACCACACCGAGGAACAAAAGGTGTTTGTTTCTCAACATGCCACCTTTTTAGAAAAGGAATTTCTTATGAAAGAAATTAGTAGTAATGAGGTAGAACTGGAAGAAGTTCCAGCTACACAAACTATAACTGACAATTTGGTAAAACTGGAGGATTCAATAGTCCCTGACGAACCTCAGCCACTCCATATATCTAGTAGGGTTCCTCATCCACCTGAGAGATACTACGGTTTTCTCATAAACGGTGGGAGAGAGGATTGAATCATGGAAGATGATGAACCAACTAGATTCGAGCACGCCATCATAAGTGGAGACTCTGTGAAAAGACTGGATTCTATGCGATCTGAGATGGAATCTATGTACACCAACAAAGTATGGACTTTGAAAGTTGCACCTGAAGGGATAAAACCCATCGGGAGCAAGTGGATATTGAGAAGATAATTGGTATAGATGGAAAAGTTGAGACTTTCAAAGCTAGACTTGTAGCAAAAGGTTTTCGTCAACGACCAGGTGTCGACTATGATGAAACCTTTTCTCCAGTGGCAACGCTTAAGTCCATCAGGATCCTACTTGCCGTTACTGCATACCATGACTACGAAATCTGGCAGTTGGATGTCAAGCCCACTTTTCTAAATGGTGACTTAGAAGAGAGCGTATACATGACACAACCAGAGGGCTTCGTAGACAATGGGAGCAGCGGAAGCGTGTGCAAGCTGCTTGAATCCATCTACAAATTAAAGCAAGCATCGCGGAGCTGAAACATCTGTTTTGATGAAGCTATCAAAGAGTTTGACTTCATCAAAAAATGTAGATGAACCATGTATATATAAGAAGGTAGTAGAGAGTAAGGTTATCTTCCTCGTATTGTACGTGGATGGCATACTCTTGATAGGAAACGATGTTCCTATGCTACACTCGATCAAGCTCTTCTTATCACACAAGTTCTCCATGAAAGATCTAAATGATGCCTCCTACATCGTGGGGATATAGATCTATAGAGATAGATCTAGATGGATGTTGGTATTGTCCCAATCCAAGTACATAGACACCATACTAAAGAGGTTTAGTATGGAAGATTCTAAGCGTGGTAATTTACCCGCTTGTTAAGGAATCACTCTCTCCAAAGAGATGTCTTCCAAGACAAATTTGGAGAGGGCTCACATGCAAGGGATACCCTATGCTTCGGCATTCGGGTCAATCATATATGCGATGTTGTGTACCAGACTGGATGTAGCTTACTCACTAGGTGCAGTGAGTAGGTATCAATCAGATCCAGGGGAGAAACACTGGACAGCTGTGAAGAACATTATTAAGTACTTGAGAAGAACTAAAGAAATGTTCTTGGTATATGGTAACGGTGAACTCCAGGTGGAGTCCTTTACCGATTCGAGCTTCCAGAGTGATAAGGACGACAGTAAGGTGGTCTCCGATTTTGTCTTCACCCTCAATAGAGGGGCGGTATGTTGGAAGAGTTCCAAGTAAATACCGTAGCAGACTCGACGATGGAGGTTGAATACATCTCTACCAACAATACTGCCAAAGAGATTGTCTGGATGAACAAGTTCATAAGATGAACTTGGTGAGGTTCCATCCATTGAGCATCCAATACCTGTGTATTGTGATAACAATAGAGCCGTGGCTTTGGCCAAGGAACCCCGATCCCATCAGAGATCCAGACATATTCTTAGACGGTATCACCTGATCAGGGAGATAGTAGATCTCCGGGAGATCAAGATCAGGAGAGTTGACACAAAGGATAACACAGCAGATCCACTCACTAAGGCCTTCCCCCAGATGCTAATCGAAAGACTTTTTGGGATGTTGGGTATGAGCTACTACAACAACTGACCTTAGTGCAAGTGGGAGATTGTTAATGATATGTATGCCCTATAGGCCATTATTGTTTGATATAGTGGATGTTTGGACATATATATGGAGGACTTTCTTGCTCGACATGATAGTATGCTATCTGGTTGCCTTTATCTTAACATGTTCCCTAGTATTATTATATTGTCTCTCATATACATGTTGATAAAACCCTTAGGATGTAGGCATGACTATCAGGACTATGATGCGGATCATACTACTGGGACCTGGGTAGTCCATAAGCACATCCTTCAATTGTTCCAAGTCGAGGGAATATCGAGACAGGGCATCGATATTCCAAAGTAGACTAGTGTGTATGTTTCTTGACCATGTATGGGGTGATGGTTGATCCCATATCCATTGGTATTTGACATCAAAGATTGTACACATGTGCTCATTAGAGAATGGGTACACTGAACATGACTCGCCGAGAACTCCTAGATGGTACTATACCTATCGTTAGATAGCAGTTCTCTGGTGACACTGATACAGGTTAGTCTGTAGACCCAAGATCGTCATAGAGTTTTGTGTGGTTCCCACTATGCTTTGATTTCCTCCCTACCATGGCTCAAAAGGAGTCGTGAAAACAGGTGGATTTTGGGTACAGTTCTGAGTAACATGGAGGCAATGAGCGATATGAGGGGTTTCGTCTCTCCCGGTATAGGGAGTTGATGTTGCGCTATGCTCGATTGGCTATAACAGGAAGTCCCTGGCCAGGGCTGTTGATGAGATTTACTGGTAAGTGTTATCAGTAGTTTCTCGTACCGTTATAAGCTTTACATCGGCATGAATTATCAAGTTATTAGGGTCTGACGATTCCACCCCTAGATTCGATATGCGACATATCAGACGAAGAGACCGGACTGTATGGTAAGTGTTACCTATAGACTTCATGGGAGTTTGGACAAACTTGCTTGTTGATCTTCTATTCGCTCAATACCTAGGTAGCCGTTACGTCCAGCTAGTACCGCTGACGGCTTGTGGGTGACTGATATGATCATCACCTACTGCTGGCGTATTGACGAGTCTTTAGGGTCCCACATAGAAGTTTCCTGGTTCAAGCGAAACGAAGTAAGGCACATATGATGATATGTGCGGGGGCCTGATTAAATACGAGTATGGGATACCGTATTGTAATCTGGCGGCTATTTGTTATCAGTTAGATTATATGTGATATAACCAGATTATAGAATTAAGTGTTGATTTGATAATGCGATATACAGATAAATGATATTAGTTGATTATATGCGATATAACCGGATTATTAAATCAAGTGTTGATTTAATAATATGATATATATTTATATTTGATATAATTGTATATTGACTAATATTATAGCTCACTAATTTTTCTTCATAATATATATATATATATATATATATATATATATATATATATATATATATATATATATATATTATGAAGCATGGCATGGCATTTTCTATTTTTGGAAAATAGAAATAGTGATGTGGGAAATGGGGAGACTTTGGAGGAATAGGTGTAGCATGGCTTGGTGATTATTTTATTCATCTCACTACATTATTGAAGCATGGTTACAACTAAATATTGATTGAATTGGGTTGCTTCAATAATGTGTGGGTTTTATCTAAGCCATTCTTCACTTGATGTAGTGAGACTTAGTTCATTTTTCCTTCTTGAGCTCATGTGATGAGTTTTCTCTCTAGCTCTCTCCCTTTTCCTCACCCCCACCTCCATGCTCAATCCCTCACATGAGTTGTGAAACCTTGAGCTTGTGAGAACCCCAGTGAGCAAACATAACCCCTACTTCACCATCCTACACTATATTAGTGCTTTGGTGTAGTGTGTTTCCTTCACTAAAGAGTTTAGTGAAGGGGTAGCTTGGATTAGCGGACTTCGGGTGGATCATCTTTGGCACGAAGGAAATTCGTTCAACCTTCAAGTGGAGCCTAGTGGAGTCGCGTGGACTACAACCCGGAGCTTTAGAAGAGAAAGACACGTTTATATAAAGGTTGTATCCATCCATCTCTTAGTGTAAAGTTTTTGATATCAAGCTAAACCCTAATTATCAAGTTTAAGATCTTGGTTAGTGTAGATTAGCACCCCAAATTTTTAAAAAATGGCATGCTTGATGCTTGTAAAACCCAGTGGTGATGCTAACATACACTTTCAATAAAACCTTACACTATATGAGCCTTGATTCAACCCCAAAACAGGGTCGAATCAGGGGCGGGATCAGCCCCGCATCAGGGCTGAATCAGCCCCAAATCGGGGCTAATCCAGTGGCTAATTTAGCTCTCGTTGAGGGGATGAATCGGCCTCGGTTCGGCCCCAAATCGGGGCAGAATCGAGCTCAAATTGGGTGGGTTCGGGTTATCGTGAGCGTACTCTAAACTTTTGGTCCGATCCAAGAGTCCAGTGGCACCGGCAAAAGCAAAAATGAGAGCTATTCATGCAAAGTTTTAACACCAGTTTTGAAAAAAATTAGGTTTCATGAATTCCAATGTCACAATTGTAAGTCGATGTCGCACACTCCACAAGATTTGTGGAGAGGCGGAATTTACAAAAAACATTTTTACAACAAGTAACATCGACTAAACTTCCAAGATTATTCAAAAACCTTAACTAACAAAACTCACAAAGGTTCTAATCTACTATGATAGTGATTTATACCTTTATGATACTAGTCGTTCGGGTTTTCTTAGCCCTTTCTTGAGCTCCTAGATGGTACGGATCAAGTTTGGCCGTCGGCTTCCTCGTGTCAAAGACGATCCACCCGAGAGTCTATGGTTCAAGCTCTAACCTCAAGAATGAGATAACTAAAATATCTAGTTTGCTAATGTAGGTAGCTCAGGAGATGTAGAGAGTTAATTGGACTAATTTATCTCAAAATACCCTAGGTTTCATAACACATGTAAGGGTTAGGGTTTGAGAAAGAAGAAGGAAAGCAAAGGAAAGAGAATGTGAAGTCTAGAATGAAAATGGCAAGTGAAGAATGGCTAGGTCTTTGAAAAATATCAAGCATGCAATATTTTGATAAAATAATGCAACTATGCTTGAATAGTTGTGACAAATGAATAAACAAAATGAAATAGCCATGCTTCATACCATGCTTTGAAAAAACCCATTCCTCCACTTCATTATCTATTTTCTAATAAATAGATATATCCAAAATGAGGTGTCTCCTTCTAGAAGAACTTCTTGTAAAATTACAAGAGTTCCCTCACCTTATATACTTACCCATATTCGTACTGCAAAAAATACGAATACCAAGAGATAAAAATAATCTAATAATATAATACCAGTATACGGCTTAATCCTAAGCCCACTAGTATTATCCATCCGAACAAAATCCGTATAGCTAGTACACGTATATGATTGGAACCCTGCACGTAAAACCATATGGCCTCTACATCGTTTTGCCTGAACCAGGGAAACCCTCCTTGTGGGACTCTAAAAACTCGACAGTACGTTGGCAGTGGGTTTAAACACTGTAGGGTTGTATAGCATGACAACAAGATTTAGGAACACATCAACCATAGCATTTTATAAAAATTTGGGGTGTTATGAAACCCTAACCAAGATCTTAACTAGAGAATTATGGTTATGCATGTATGTAAACAACTTTACAACTAAGTGATTAGGGATTACAATCTTTGTAGTCCACTCCTTCGCTTCATAAGCTCCAAGTAGTGGTCCCTTCGCTGCGATCAACGAGCTCCCGAACTCTTGAGAGGCTCCAAAAGATGTATGATGCATCCTTGCTTGAAGTCTTCAAAGTCTATGATGATCTACGTCGAGGAAAAACGGACTCAAGCTCTCTCTTCACTAATACGGAATTAGTGAAGCTAACACACTAATCTATATGGCTAGTATAGAAGAGGATGATGAAGTAAGAATTTTGCTCATTTTTGTATTTAATTTCTCACTATTTTTTTCTTTATCTCAAAATCAAGAGAGCTCAAAAGAGATGAGGAAGAAGAAAATGAATGAATGCGATAAGGTTGGAAATGCAACCATGGGTTAGTATATGTCAATACCTAACCCATGTAAAGAGTTAACCATGGCTATATGTCATGGTTGGGTTAGAAAATATCTTAAGCAAAACAAAAAGGATGGACTTTGTCAATGGTTATCAACAAGCTTCATGAAGCTTCCACCATGACTCATTTCCACAATTTTGAATTACTTAAGAATTGAAACCTAAACATTATATCTAGCATAATATAATTCTCATACATCCTTATTGCATGTATAACCTAGCATGTCACAATATTATATATCATATATATAATATTTATGTAACAATAGAAAACAATACAATAAACATATATCACATATATGTTAAATGTATCATAAGTGAGAATAATAAAGACTTAAGTGAGCATAATATATATATATATATATATATATATATATATATATATTATTTCATCGAATCAACACTTGATCCGATAACTCGGCCATATCACATATAACCGGCCGATATCATATATCGCGAGAATAGAATACAGTATCAAATATGTGTATCAATCTCAATCCCGCACGTATCACGTATGTTCTCCTACTCCATTTTTCCTGAACCTGGAAACCTCTATGTAGGACTCTAAAGACTCATCAATACGCCAGCAGCAGGATATGATCATATCAAACACCAACAAGCCGCAAGCGGTCAGCTAAACGTAATGGCCATCCGGGTATTGAGCGATCAGAAGATCAACAAACAAGTCTTCTCTAACTTCTGTAAATCCTGTCAGTAACACTACCGTACAGTCCGGTATCTTCGTCTGATATGTCGCATATCTAGTCTAGGGGTGGTAAACGTCAGACCCCAGTAACTGATAAGTCGTGCCGATGTGAGGTCCATAACGGTTCGAGAAACTACTGATAACACTCACCAATAAATCTCAGCAACCCTGACCAGGGATTTCCAGTTATGGCCAATCGAGCACAACGCAACATCAACCTCCAATACCGGGAGAGACGAAACCCCTCCTATCGCTCATTGCCTCCATGTGATTCGGGACTGTACCCAAAAGCCACCGTTTTGCACGTCCTCTTGAATGTGGTAAGGTGGAAATCAAAGCACAGTGGGAATCACACAAGACTCTATGACGATCTCGGGTCTACAGACCAACATGTACCAGTGTCACCAGAGAACGGCTATCTGACGATAGGTATAATAGAAACAAGGAGTTCTCGGCGAGTCTGTTCAGTGTACCCAGTTTCCACTGAGCACACGTATATTATCCTTGATGTCAAACACCAATGGATGTTGGATCATCCATCGCCCATCATATGGGTTAAGATAGATATACGCTAGTCTACTCTGGAGTGTCGATGCCCTGTCTCGATAAACCCTCGACTAGGAACAATTATATGATGTACTTGTAGACTACCCTGGCCCCACTAGTATGATCTTCATCATAGTCCCAGTAGTCAAGTAGTCATCCTAAGGGCTTTATCAACATGTGATCATAAGACAGTATTCTGATCTAAGTCAACATGTTAAGATAAAGAACAACCAAACAGCATACTCTCATGACGAGCAAGAAAGTCCTCTCTACATATATCCAAACATCCACTATAATATATATCACATGTACAATAATGGTGTAACATTTCAGAAAAATAAAATATTATTTTTGGGAATTTTTATAATTAAATAATAAATATAACGAATATTTTAATATGGCGGTATAATTAAATACCGATAAATTGGGAAAATTTTGGAAAATTATAGAAATTACTGAGATGAGGGTGTTTTATATGATTTAGGAGAATTATGAAATTCTATGATTTATGTTGCACCATTTTAGCGCTAATCGCGATTAAATATCGCTAATCGCGTATTAAGCGTGTTTTGTGCACATGACATGCACCATATCATTTTTACACTTGTGTTACATTTTTCTACATGGCTTTCTTGTTTTGTTTTGGTTTCTATTTAGAGAAAAGAAAAGAAAAGGAAAAGAAGAGAAAAGGAAAAGAAAAGAAAAGAGGAAAAATGTATCATGATGATTTGGAGAGAGAGGGGGGACAAAATCATGATAAGAGGCATGCTTGTAGAGAGAGAGAGAGAGGGTGAGGGGTCAAACCATAGTCATGACTCATTATTTCTCTCTTCATCTCTTCACCATTTCTTCTCCCTCTTCACCCATGGCAGCCCCCATATCCTTCCTCCACTTCAAGCCTCAAAACACCCCCCAAACAAACCCAAAACCCCATCTCCATTTCACAAAAAGAATGCACAAGCTCAAGGGAAGCACATTGGACCAAGAAAAATCAAATTTTGAGGACTTTGGGCAACTCAAGATTTTTTTTGAGTTTCCAATTGAGGTAATTTCTGCACCCTTAGAATAGTATTTAAATTCCTTAGGCATCCATATATGTTTAGTATCGATATCGAGTTGTTTTGTGAACCTAGAAATTCCTAGATGAGGGTTTTTAGAAATTTTGAATTGTGAAGTGTAATTGAGGTTAGTAGAGACCTTATGACTCCTGTAGGGATTGTATCTTGGACTGAAACCATAGAATAAACCCTGGAATACGAACTTAGAAACCCCGACATCGGAAAACTATGAAAATATGATGGTAATTGGAAATCTGCTAACACTCGGGGACCCGAAAAAATATTTAGCAAACACTGAAATACATGCAGGCAACCTAGGACCCCCTACTGAAACCATAGACCCTAATCACTCACCTTGGCCACAGAAATATTCCCTCTGGCCGCAATTTGCGGCCAGACCTATTGCATTTTGGTTCGTATTTGTTCTGTCGCTCCATCTCCAGTAAATTAGACCCCTCCTGTATGCAAAATGTCCCAATTGTCACCTGAGAAAAATCTGGAAGTGTTTTACTTAGTTGCTGAAATTGTTTTACGGCTTTTAATGAACTGGAAATTGGTATTTAGAGATCTGGGATGACCCGAGACCTTGGTAGAAGCATAGTCACAAATTCGTGATTCGGCAATAATTCGGTGAGGTAGAAAATTCGGATTCGGAGAACTATTCGGAAAAAATCGGCAGGTATTCGGGAAAGATTCGGTAAGTGTTCGGGAAATGTTCGGGAAGGATTTCGAGCAAAAAATTAATATAAAATTAAATATGAGACGCTAGATTTTGATTTCGTGAATTTTTTGCTGTTTTTTGAATAATTCGCATTTTTTTGAATAATTCGCGAATAATTCGGCAATAATTCGGCGCGTTCGGTGATAGAGAATAAGTCGCAGATTTAATCGGCAGTCACATAATTCGCGAATTATTCACGAATTCGCTGAATAATTCGCTAATTATGTGACTATGGGTAGAAGAAGTTCCCTTGACCATGAAACGTGCAGGCAACCTAGGACCTATACACAAAACCCTGGACCCTAACCCCCAATCCAGGACGCAGATTTAATGTTTTGGGCCGCAATTTACGGCCAGGTCAGAGGGGAACCTTTTGATTTTTGGTCTAGGGCATTGTTATCCTATATATAGAGTAACTCCATATGCAAAATTGACTAGTTTGACCTGAGTCAAAATCTGGGAACATTTTGGGCTGTTTTGGGTTATGTTTTTCCGTATTTTTAGTGCTTGGTTTTGATGTTGGTGTTGTATTTGGTTGTTGGATGTTCGTACATCAACCACTGAGATTGTTGGGTTATTCTTGCATGCGTAGACATAGGTTTTAACATATGTACGATTCATGTGCCGTTTTGGTTTTCGTGCGTGATTTCGTTTACGATGCTATATATATGATATGTAGGTACCCTCATGTGGACTTCGAGACGACGAGGATGAGCGTGGCGTTATCGACTCCAGCAAGCTAGATAGAGGTGAGTAGATTATATCTACGGGGGAAGTCGGGTGGATGGCGTATAGCACCCCCGCAAAGTTCTGAGAATTGATGTGATGTGATATAAATATACATTTATATGTTGTTGAGAGATATGAACACTTAGCAAGAGAAGCTTTAGGAGATCATGGGTTTAGTGTTAGCGAGAATTGAAGAAAGAATTTTAGTGGATTTCTTAGTCACGAAACCCTAGAGTAAAGATTTGCAGACACGCACACACACATTTGCATACATTTACTTTCTTGTGCGTATATGGGGATGTGTATATATGTATATACGCATGGGTATGGGACTATGCATATACATATTCATATACACATGTATGGATGTTAAGAATGGTATGTGGTATTTGGAAATGAGTCGATGAGATTGGGCATGGTACCATGAGATCGGTGATGTGATTTGGTTCGTATTAGGAGATACGACATGATATTATAGCGAATCTTTAGGCGATGTGTTTTCATACACGCGTACATTTATGTTGATGATATTAGTAGTGTACTAGACTTAGATCAGTACCTCCTGTTCACGATATATGATGATAAGGATACCAGATGAATAATGAGATAAATGTGATATTTGACCCGTACCCAGATTTGGGCTGCCGTACGATAGATTTACCGTACGAGACATAATTATGATGATAGATCCGCACTCTTGACTCGAGAATGTCATATTATATATATTGTATCGTACGTGATACTATGGAGGTGAGATCACCGACTACTAGAAATATATAGATCGACTCGGACTTAGGTGGATTTCCTTACACTTTTGACTGGGCTCGATTCACACTAGTTTTCAAAAGTGGAGTATTGTGAGTATTTTAAATACCAAATTGTATGACTCGTATATTGGGTTGGTTTATTCTTCAGTGTTGCTGTTATCATATCGCTTTCTGTATATTCATGATATTTCATCGCATTGCATGTTTATACATATGTTATCTGTAATTATTATGAAACCCTGCTGTCAGGACACCAACACCATTACCGATGATGCGTATGCTCCACATACACTTGTTTGCCGGCTCACACACATCTTCATCGGTAATTGCCATGTCACGTACACTTTAGAAAATACTATTTCATTGACATAGCATGCTAACTGATAGTTGCTACATGTTATAGCTTTCATATGCTAGTTTAATTATTGCATGATATTAGATGCATCCATATATTCATTGGTTATGCAGTATTATGGAAATTTATGCCGGTTTTCATTTTTATTGACATGGTGACTTGATGATTCGGATTCTTCTTGATATTTTCTGGATTTGGAAACTGCATGTGAAAGTTTTGTAAACTGATGAATTATTTTAAAGAGAAAAATGCGGATTTCCTTGATATGTTGAGTATTGTCCACCATGATGTTTTCTCGGTTCTGAGATGTTTTCGAGACCCGATTCGAGGAGTTGGATGAACCGTCTCGGGTACATGGTGGGGCCGGTAAGGTACCCCGGGGCAAGAAGCTTGAGTTGTAGACGATGAGCCTGACAGGGGCAGACTGCCTACCAGTGATTTTACCTGGCGCGGCGGATATCCAGAGGATACCGTTCGTGGTCGTGTGATTGATGATATGGGCCGATCCGGACTGACGGAGCCCGAGGTATTGAGATATTGAGATTTGAGACACTGAGATATTGAGACTTGAGACACCGAGATATTGAGATTTGGTGATACAGGCCATTCCGGATAGCCGGAGCCTGAGATATTGAGATACCGAGATTTATGTTTTGTGTCGATACTGGACAATGTTTTATCTGTCGATTTCATTGATGATACGCGATTTATATATATCAGAAATCTCATTAAATAAAGAAAACAGTTGTCTTATTCATGATGTATTCTGTTTCATTTGTAATGCATTCATACATCATATATCTGATATGTTGCTATCTGAGGCACTGACACGAGCACGCAGCATTGCACTTATATATAGATGGATCAGGATATTATTTGAGGATATTACTCGATATGACCTAGGATAGCGTCATACATGCGATTTCTGCTCTGTGTTGTTTTCTACTCACGAGTTGGCAACTCACCCCCGTTGTGCCACAGTTTCTTGCAGGTTTTGCCGTACAGGTTTCATTGCGGTTTTGCTGGCACACTGTTCCTTCCGGGCGATTGCTTTGGTAGGCTGGTTCTTTTACATCAGGACCACCATTGTATATTTGTTATTTCAGTTGTATCTATTAAAACTCCATCAACCAGACTTGTATATTGTTAGAGATAGATGACCAGTGTATATTCTTTCGACCTTAGAGTCGCGCGCTGTATTATTATGGTTTTCGCTGGTTTTTCTTGATGATGTTGGATTTTATCCTGAGTTGATCATCGCCTTTCGGCATTGTATATTATATTGCATTGCGTGGTTTTGTCCGCCGTATGGCGGAGAGCTAGCTCCCGCTTGGGGATGCTTTTATTCATTATATATGCTTTATTAGGTTTTGTACCCGTTTGGGGTCAGTATTTACAAGGGAAACTCTGCCGAAATTTTCAGAAAAGACTTGAGATTTTAAAAATACATACTTCAGTTTATGCTGTTAAACTTCTTACTTTAAATTGGTTTTCTTTCACTCTACTGTTTTACTTGGTTTTGATTTCTGGGTTTTGGCTTCTGGAGACGTTTCGTAATTTAAGTACCGGTCATGTTCTGTACTTTTCGGGTCGTGACAAATGGCCTCTAGGGCATACATATAACTAACAATCTCCCACTTGTACTAAGGCTAGCTGTTGTAGTATCTCATACCCAACATCCCGAAAAGTCTCTCAAACTGTATCTGGGGAATGCCTTTCGTGAATGGATCCGCAGTGTTATCCTTCGTATCTACTCTCCTGACCTCGATCTCCCGGCGATCAACTATCTCCCGAATCAGGTGATGCCGCCTCAGAATATGCCTAGATCACTGATGGGACATGGGTTCCTTGGCCAAAACCACAGCTCCATTGTTATCACAATACAAAGGTATTGGATGCTCAATGGACGAAACCACTCCAAGTTCGTTTATGAACTTCTTATCTAGACAACTTCTTTAGTAGCATCGTTAGCAGCGATGTATTCAGCCTCCATCGTCGAGTCTGCCACGGTTTCCTGTTTGGAACTCTTCCAACAAACCGCTCCTCCATTAAGGGTAAAGACAAATCCCGAGTGCGACTTAGAGTTGTCCTTATTACTTTCGAAGCTCGAATCAGTAAAGGACTCCACTTGGAGTTCTCCGTTACCATACACCAAGAACATCTCTTTAGTCCTTCTCAAGTACTTGAGAATGTTCTTCATAGCTGTCCAGTGATTCTCTCCAGGATCTGCTTGATACCTACTCACTACACTTAGTGAGTATGCTACATCGGGTCTGGTACATAACATCGCATACATGATAGAGCCTACTGCCGAAGCATAGGGTATCTCTTGCATGCGAGTTCTCTCCAAATCTGTCTTGGGAGACATCTCTTTGGAGAGAGTGAGTCCTGAGATCGTGGGTAAATTCCCACGCTTGGATTCATCCATACTAAACCTTTTTAGTATGGTGTCAATGTACCTGGATTGGGACAATCCCAATATTCTTTTAGATCTATCTCTATAGATCTTAATCCCCAAGATGCAGGAGGCATCACCTAGATCTTTCATTGAGAATCTTTGTGATAAGAAGAGTTTGACCGAGTGCAGCATAGGAACATCATTTCTTATCAAGAGTATGTCATCCACGTACAATACGAGGAAGACAACCTTACTCTCTGCCAACTTCTTGTATATACAAGGTTCATCTACGTTTTTGATGAAGTCAAACTCTTTGACTACCACATCAAAACAGATGTTCCAACTCCGCGATGCCTGCTTTAACTCGTAGATGGATTTAAGCAGCTTACACACCTTTCCGCTGCTCCCACTGTCTACGAAGCCCTCTGGCTGAGTCATGTACACGCACTCTTCTAAATCACCATTTAGAAAGGCGGTCTTAACATCCATTTGCCGGATTTCGTAGTCATGGTATGCAGCAATGGCAAGTAAGATCCGGATGGACTTAAGCATAGCCACTGGAGAAAAGGTTTCATCATAATCCACACCTGGTCGTTGACGAAAACCTTTTGCAACAAATCTAGCTTTGAAAGTCTCAACTTTTCTATCTACACCAAGTTTCTTCTTAAAGATCCATTTGCTCCAATGGATTTTACCCCTTCAGGAGCAACTTCCAAAGTCCATACTTTGTTGGTGTACATGGATTCCATCTCAGATCATATTGCATCCAGCCATTTCACAGAGTCCCCACTCGTGATGGCCAGCTCGAAACTAGTTGGGTCATCATCTTCCATAATGCAATCCTCGCTCCCACCATCAATGAGAAAACCGTAGTATCTCTCAGGTGGATGAGGAACCCTACTAAATCGGCGGAGAGGCTGAGGTTCGTTGGGAACTATCGAATCCTCTGGTTCCACCAAATTGTCACTTGTAGCCTGTGCTGCTGGAATTTCTTCCAGTTTTACCTTATTGCCACTTATTTGTTTTATAAGAAAACCATTTTCTAAGAAGGTGGCATGTCGAGAAACAAACACCTTTTGTTCCTCGGAGTGGTAGAAGATATACCCTTGCGAATGTTTGGGATATCCTATAAACTTGCACAGAACTGACCTTGCCTCGAGTTTGTCTGGATTTTGTGTTTTCACATATGCCGGACAACCCCATATCTTAACATAATTATGATATGGTCTCTTTCCTTTCCATATCTCATATGAAGTGGTGGGCACAGATGTAACATTTTAAAAATAAATAAATAAACAATTAAATAAATAAAAATCCTTTAGGCGAATTTTCTGATTTTCGGTAAAATAAACCGTATTTTTCGTAAAACTTAACCATAATTATTTTTCATCATAAATTTAAAAAGATCTATTTTAACGATATAATTACTAGTATTTGGTGTTTATTTAGTGACTTATAAATTATTAGTTTATTAAAATATTTTCCGTAATTAATTAAATTTAAATATTAACATAAGCTTTAATTATACATTAAATTGGTGTAAATTACAAAATTGAAATGAGCTAATTTTACAAAGTGAACCATGACATCTTTGAATCAAGTGTGTTTATGCAAAATTCTTTTTTAAATCTCTTCATGGTTCTAGATTTTTCCAAGATCATTTTGTTGAAAAGAAAAATTGATAACTAAAGAAAATGGTGAAAAGACATAAAAGATGTATCTTTTGAAGAACTTTCTACACAACTCTTCACATATTTTTCTTTCTCTCTTTCTCTTCATGCCATGGCCGGCCTCACCCCATGGCAGCCCCCCCATTTTCCAAGCTCATTTTCCCTTCAAAAATCATCAAAAATTCAACAAAAATTCCAAAAATAAACCTCAAAATCAATATTCAATCTCTACCATTTTCCTTTGACCTATTTAGCATGGATTTTGGAGTAGGAAACCATTCTTTTGGAGGCATATTTTCATGTTTGGATCTCATGTTGTGGAGGTATAATTCTTATCCCAATGATTAATTGTGGTTAAATGCTTTAATCTAGCATATTTAGATTTTTCTTAATTGATTCTATTTGCAAGTTTAAAATTCAAGATAGGGTTTCTAAAATCAAGTTAGGGTTTTTATTAATTGAGTGGGGTTATAATAAGTAGTTTAACATTTTTTAGAAAGGAAAAATCTCGCATGGTTGATGTATTATAAATTGTTCATTCAAAATTGTTTAAATTAAATAATTTTGCTAACTAGGTTTTTATAAAATATATATATTGGTGATATAAAATTCTAATTAAGGTTTTTATCATTAGATTGTGGTTTTAATGAGAATATTAACATGTTAAAGGAATGAAAAACCTAATTTAGTTACTAGTTTCAAATTGATAATGGAAAATTGTGATAAATATGCTATTTTTGCTAACTAGGTTTTAGAAATTTCTTAAATAATCGAGATTTAAAATCTAATTATGGTTTCATAACATTATTAACATCATAAATTGTAGTTTAATAATTTATTTCATGCAAAATCAAGTTTAGTTGTGAAATTAGGAAGTTTTGCTTACAAGGTGTTGAAATCGGATAAAATTTCAAACTAGAATTTTCAATTTAAGACAAATTAGTGTGATAAAAATATAGTAATGGTTTATATAATCTAGTTATGTTATTTAATGAATATTATGTCCATTAGTTTCATTTAAACATCAAGTTTTGAAGTAAAAAGGTAAATTGACATTTTCAAGCTTTTGCGAAATAGGACGATTTGATCGATTTTAAGGTTTCGATGATTTAAACCATATTTTATATTATAAATAATGAGTTTTGAAACTAAGAGTTGTTTGTTGGTGTTTTATCTCGATCAATCGGCGTTTGTACGCCGATATTGAGCGATATTTGGTTCTTTTGCATGAGCGGGTCATAAGTTTTAACCTATGCGCGTTTCGTGCGTCATTTTGGTTTTGTCCGTGATTCAGTTTACGATATTATATAAGTTTGCGTATAGGTACCCCTCATGTGGACTTCGGACGAGAAAGAAGAGGAGGGCGACATCGTCTTCGGCAGACAAGGACCAGGTGAGTAGATGTATATCTACGGGGGAAGTCGGGTGGATGGCGTTTAGCACCCCCGCAAACGTAGAATAGGAATATTACTTATTGTCATTAAGAAGTCGGATGTGACCTTAGATTCTTGGCGAGTAAGACCTTATTAAAGACTTTAGGTTGGATTAGACTGATTTAGAAAGACTTTACCAGAAGATGAATGTCTTGGAGGGAATTCGTAGGTTTCAGGTAGACACACACACGCACACACAGAAACTTGACTTGGTGTATATGTGTATGTGTGTGTGTGTGTGTATATAGGAATGTGTGTAGGTGTGTATACACACACACACACAACATGTATATGTGATATAAGGATGTTATATGATACATGGGGATGAGACGATATAACTGGGCTTGATGCCGTGATCTCTTGGCTCTACAGTCGTATTATGATGTTAGCGGATCGTTGGAAAATGAGAAAATGGATATGTATACATAAACGATAATAGGTGATGATGACATTGAGATATACGAGACTCTAGAATAGAACCCGGACTGTAATATGTGACTGAATCACGATATGATATACGTATGACTTGATCACGACATGATATATGTGACTTAATCACGACATGATATATGTGACTTAATCACGATATGATATATGTGGCATGATATTTCTGAGGACTAATTGACGATGTATATTTACGCAGACAATGATATATGATTGGTGATATTGGGATGTATGCGATTACAGTACAGTACCCTTGATCATGACATTATTTGATGATGATATTATATGAATGATGATGTACATAGGTGATAGTTGACCCGTACCTCGATTTTGGGATGCCGTACGATGGATTTTACCGTACGAGGCGTAGATGTGATGATTGATCCGCACTCTTGACTCGAGAAAGTTGTACTATGTACGTGACGCTATTGAGGCTGGATCGCCGACTATTAGAGATATCGACTCAAACTGTAGGTGGATTCTTATTTCCTATCGACTAGTTCCTTTAGTTTAGTTCCTTAGTAGGTTAGATAGATACTAGTTTAGGCTTGAGTCATATAGTTGTAGTTAGATATGTACATTCCAAATGAGTGGTTAATACACATTCATCTTTACATTTAGATTGTAATCATCAAGTTGCATGTTCATACATATGTTTCTTTAGTCAGTATGAAACTCTGCCTGTTAGGACACCAGCACCATTACCGATGATGCGCATATCCATGTACACTTATTTGCCGGCTCACACACATCATCATCGGTAATTGCTATGTCACGTACATTTTAGAACATATTATCTTTTATTGATAGAATCAGCTAAAGGCTAGATCAACATAATATTGTGATTACTCTCAGGTGTTAGTCTAGACATTGCATTTATTACTAAGACATTTCATGCATTCACATTTTCATGTTATCATGTGGTATTGTGGGGCTTATGCCGATACGTATTATTTACTTACTCAGGACTTTGGGATTTTGGATTTCTATGAGATTTCTGGATTTTGGGGAAAACCGCAAGAATATATATATAAAAACTTCTCTCTCTCTCTCTTTTTAAAATATAAGTTGCGGTTTTCTCGTGATGTATGTGTAGTCCATCATGAGATTTCATGTTTTCTGTTGGATTTTGAGACCCGATTCGAGGAGTGGATGAACCATCTCGGGTACATGGTGGGCCCGGTATGGTACTCCGGGGCAAGAAGATCGAGTTGTAGACGATGAGCCTGGCAGGGGAAGACTACCTACCGGTGATGTCTGGCACGGCGGATATCCGGAGGATACCGACCATTGTCGTGAGATTTGATGATATGGGCCAATCCGGACTAACGGAGCCCGAGAGATTGAGACTATGAGATATTGAGACTATAGGCTATTGAGATTTTGAGTTTTACATGTTTTGTGTCGATGCTTGACACGGATTTCCATGGATTTCATTGCTGATTCAGATTACCATACAGATTTTACTATGATAAGGTTAAAGATTTCTTATATAGACATACCCATATTTCATGGTTTATTGTTTTACATTCATGATGCATGCATACTCATATACATGACATGTTACTACATGAGGCATTGACACGAGCACTGAGCATTGCACTTGCGCATAGTTTATTACCCTGCACTACTAGATGACTGGTGGTATATTAAGTATATTATTATGACCTAGGACAGCGTCGTGCATTCGATTTCTTCTCGCAGATGTCTTCTACTCACGAGTTGGCAACACACCCCGGTTGTGCCAAATTTTTCTTACAGGTTTCGATGTACAGGTTTTCCTTGGCAGCTTGCTGGCACATCATTTCATTCAGGGTGATTTGCTTGGTAGGTTGGTTCATTGTATCAGGACCGCCGTTGTACTTTTATTATTTCATTTGTATCTAGTAAGCTCCATCAATCAAACTTGTATTCTTGATAGTTTAGAAGACCAATTGTTTTTATTTCGACCTTAGAGTCGCGCTTGTATTATTATGGTTTCTGGTGGATTTGGTTTTCTTTTGAGTTTTGAGCCTCGCCCTTTGGCGTTGTATAATATTGTGCATTGTGTGGTTGTTTCCGTCTGTTGGCGTAGAGCTAGCTCCCGCTTGGGGATGCCTTTTTATTGTGCATTGTGTGAAAAATTACATTTAAAAGATAGGAATAGTTCAAGAAAAACAAGAAAGTTAGATGTTTTCTTAAATGAAACTAGTAATTAGTAGTTATGAGCTGTTGTCCCAAGGGTTAGTAAGATGAAAGAAGTCACTAATCTGAGGATAAAAATAAGTCTGAAAAATAGTTCCTATTCTGGAAGCCAAACATTTGAACGTTGATACCCTACTATACGCACTTACACACATCTTGAAACTCGGGATAGTAGAGAATACCTTGAAATGCTCTTGTCTAAAAGCCAAAGTATGAAGGAAGTAAAAAAAAATGAATAAAAGATAAAATGGTGGAGAAAAATGAACACTGGTTTTGTTATCACCAAGGCAGCAATAAAAAAATATAGCGAGGGTGCTTCATCACCTAGTGCCTTAGACCAACTGGTCTGGGAGTCACTGCTAAGCCTTAGGTGGTGCAAGACGAGGAAAATACTAATACACCTAATCAGTAAGCACATGAGTAATCGGCCGGTTAGTACCTCAAGAAGTATTAACGGTCGCATGAAAAATGTGCGAGCAAATCCATCCAAATTAAAAAGTACTGAGCTAGATGGACAAGAGTATGATAGCTTGAATTGAATTCTCCGAGTGTAGGGATGTTCTATACACACACGTAGGGGTATATGATCGATGTTTGGATGAAAGGTAGGAATGAAGAATAAAGACGATGATTTATTGAGGGATGATGTGATTTCTAACATCTTTTCGTGACTATTAAGATAGGGCTCATGACAACTGAAAAGCTAGTGTAGTTGGAAACTCTAAATTTGCAAAGTCTTTCTTTTATAGCTCTTATCTTTATATGTAACTTTCACTATCTCTCTTTTATTATAGGATTTTGTGGGTGTAATCCGCTGAAAACCCTCAGGAGACAACGCTCCTCCTACTAGGGACACCTAGAGGTTTAATGGCTTGTTGCACGTGCTCGGTGCAATCGTGTTGCCTACGAAAGTGTGCTTAGCTTTCTCCTTTCTTTTTCTCCTTCTCTTGAATAAACTAGTTTGCTCGGGACGATCAAAGATAAGTTTGGGGGTATTTGTTCAGTTGATAAAACTGCATATTTAATATGACATTTTTCCTACTATTTCTTTATAATAAAAGGTGTTTATTATAATATATGATACATGTGAGGGTTTATCTGTAAAAATACTATTTTCATGTGTTTATATATTATAATTAACATTTGGTAGGAAAAAGTAAGCATATAATATCCATGTAACATTTGGCCCATCTAAATATGCTTACCTTATTAAATACCTTTGACCAATTCTTAATGGTTAAGTTAATATCTCAATAAAACAAACTCTACTAATATTATTTGTTGAGTTGTTGTGCAGAATTTTCAGGGTTGAAATTAAGGAAATCAAAGTTGTTGGAACAAACCTGCCTAATTAAGAAAGTAAATCAAAGAAATCAAGTCTGGCAGTGACGTAGAAAAGATTTTCGGTTTCCAGAGATTAAAAAGATCACCACATGTCATAAAGATAAAGCTCCAGAAGACCAAATCAAGCGATCTCCCTATTGGCTGTGGATCCGCCGCGTATTGGACTATTTGGGAGTTGGGATTTTGCTGTTTGGATTTTAACTACTGGTTTCTAAATTAGAAGACTAGGGTTCTGGCTCTGGGACTATAAATAAGGACCGAGAGCCTCTTGGAAAAATGATCAAGCTGAAGAGATCACGAAGTCCAAGACGGCTCACGCATCCAGGCTGATCATCAACGATTCATCTACCTCCTTAGAAGAGATCGAGAAGCAAACTGGCATTTTGTAATTATTTTCTAAGGGAACAAAATGTAAATGAATTTTGTTAATTAATAAAGGTAATTCTTTTTCTTATTCTATTTCTTTGTAGTTTTACTATGATTTCCCTCTCCATCTCTTCTTCTCCCATCATGCGCGAGTAATTCTCCGCTTGTTAGGGTTCGTAGGATTAGGGTAGATTAATGGATGATGAAGATCCTTAAACTCTTTTTACGTCTTATAAAGTTTATAAACTTTACCAAAAGAATCATTAACATCCTAATCGGGCGCACTACCAATTTATTGTTAGTCTCGACCGCGATTAGAGATTAGATTAATGATTGTTTTGGTAAAGGCTAAACATGAACGGAGTTCCATGTCGAGATAGGGGTTAAGAGTGGGAACCCTTTTCCCTCCAGAAACCTTAATCTACATGCATCACTGTCATTCTAGTTTTAAATCTATTAAAGGATAAAAAGTGTAATTTTTAATTAATCATCCATAACTACTAAATCCTAATGAACCCTATAAGCCCCCTTTTTATATTAAACTTACATCCGTAGTTAATCTAGATCTATATTTTTGCAACCGTGTTTAACGTAGATTTAGGACCTACAACCATTCTTTATTCTTCCTCCTTTCTTTCTCAACACGCCTAAGGTAAGAATAAAATATTCAACGTTTCCCTGAGGACGACCCGTACTCACCTCGGTCTAGCTACGCGCGACACCGTTCTGATTGTGGTTAACTACACACATAAAAATCTATACAAATCACGCACCATATCTAATAGGGTGTGATTCCTCTGTTCCGATACACCGTTGTGCTGTGGTGTATAGGGAGGAGTAAGCTGAGAGAGAATCTCATTCTCTTTTAAATAGTCTCGGAACTCATTGCTCAAGTATTCTCCTCCTCGATCAGATCGAAGGATCTTAATACTTTTACCCGTTTGGTTCTCGACTTCGTGCTTATATTTTTTGAATTTCTTAAAAGCTTCAGACTTGTGTTTCAGCAGGAACACATGTCCGTATCTTGGGAGATCGTTAGTGAATGTAATGAAGTACGACGAACCATTCCTGGCATGTATAGACATGGGACCGCATACATCACTATGTATCAGTCCTAAGAGTTCCTAACTCTTTCTCCGTGTCCACTAAACGGAGATTTGGTCATTTTGCATTTGAGACATGACTGGCAAGTGCCATAAGATGAAAATTCGAACGGATTCAAATATCCATCCTTATATAACTTAGCTAGTCGTGTTACATTGATAAGACCTAGTCTACAATGCCACAAGAAGGATTCATTCATTTCTGAACTCTTTCTCTTGTGTGTATTTTGTACATTAAGTATTGTAGTTTGATTTAGAGCGTATATGCCATTATTTAACGAGCCTGATCCAATCAGTTTTTGATTCAGGAAGATGTTCATAACATTATCCTCTACTACAAAATTATATCCTTCTTTACTTAATAAAGAAACTGATATAATGTTGCGTATCATGTTCGGTATGTAATAGCATTAGTTCAGAATCAATGCATTACCACTTGGTAATATAAGGTGATATTCGCCAACTGCTTTGGCTGCAACATTTGCACCATTCCCTACTTTTACGGAATGATCACCCATTCCCAGTTCTCTACCTCCTTTTAGCCTATGCAACATATTACATATGTGGGATCCTGATCCGGTATCTAATACCCAGGACGTAGAGTGAACTGAGAAACAGTTCTCTATAACAAACACACCCGAAGAAGATGCATCAGCATGCTTATTCTTCGTTTGGGCGGCGTGGGTATCCGGACATTCCCCTATTTCCTGCTCTGTATTATAACAATTATAAGAAAGAACGGAATCAACATTCCCCTGCTCAGTATAACAAGCGGGTTCAGTCAATACATCCATATTATTATCTTGATTAAGGCGTGATATGGTTGCTACCTGGAGAGAGAGAGAAGAAAGCAATTTAGCGTATGCTCTTGCAAGATTAGATTGGTTATGATCTTATCTAATCAGGATGGATCCCACTATTTTCATCAAATCTTCCTTAAAACCCTAAAAGATAAGATTAGCCGGGATTAATTACACCTTACAAGTTCACCAATCTTTCAGCCAGGCCAGTGTTGGTACTTTGAGGGAGGTTCCCCGTGCTTTCGCACGGACCTAATTAAAATAAACATCGTTTTCCCAGAGGTATAACCCCGTTAACACCTTTCTAGACACCTACTTGATCGGCTAATTGTTATGTGTAATACTCTCCCAGGAGTAACTCTTACTCGCAGTGGGTATCGGGATCCAACTTGACGCATGCCAAACAAGGTATGCAATCTCATTGCAAATTTCAACACTTGAAATTCCCGATAATACATTTTACCCCTAGCTTCCTATAATCTTGACGCATGCCAAACAATCCATAGTCCGCTAGTCAAGTTCAACCCATCTTTTCCTGATTGAATTAAACCCACCCGTACGACCCTTGACGCATGCCAAACAACGCCGTACGAATACTCTAATCCAATCGCATCTCATGCTACAGATAAGTACTAATCAGCTACCGTACACTATGCCTTGACGCATGCCAAACTACAGTAGCACGAATACTAAATATTACTTATCTGAAATGACGAAGGGCTACGTCAGGTTTTTCAGAAAACCCTTTGCGTAATGAACTTGATATTGTTGTAGAAACAAGTGATTTTGAAAAGAAGTGTTTTTGAGGCTTTTACTAGTTTTGCTAAAGAGGTCACTCCCGGTGAAGGGATCTCGGCTCTTTCCTTATCGAATAAGGTGCAGGATATTTCATAAATACCACTATGCAAAGTAAGAACTATAAAAACAATCAAAAAACTAAACCGAGTGAGTTGTAGCATCTGCTAGTTTCACTAAAGAGGTCACTCCCTATGAAGGGATCTCGGCTTTTTCCTTATCGAATAAGGTGCTGGATATTCTACAAGGAATACCGTTATGCAAAGCAAAAAACTAGAATTACCCTTTTTGAAAATTTGATTCTACAACATCTTTTAGGTTTCTTTTTCTTTCATTAATCTCATTAACGAAATCCCATCATTTTATGCTTCCTAAGCATCACAGAAAAAACGAAAATACAACGTACGCTTATACCATCCGCATTCGCCACAATGTTCCGTTATGTACCGTTAGGTTACTTAACTAACGGCATACCGGGACCGGACTAGCGCGGGTGCAAAACATAAGCAACGTCTATTATATATCATATATATAATAATAAAACATTCGTCTCAGGAAGTAATATGATCTTATCACAGAACATTGTAACAGAAGATAAAATATGAAATATTGGATATACTAGGATTTTCGTGTTTTATTTTGAGCCTGTATAAAACATGGATTCCACGGTCGCGATGAATAGCCAAACCCACATCCCTAGACCCTTACGAGAGCAACAAGTAACCCTCCCAATTCTAGGGTTAGGAGACCCGGTCTCGACTCCTCGAGATGGCCTCCCACTGGACCCTAGAACACGGTTGCTTGTGTTCTCCTCCTTGGGTTTATCCTAATGCGGAAAATTAAATAATATACAATGATGTCAGCATCCTCAACCCGGAAGTACCCCAATAAAAGAATATTATATACAATGAATTTTACATGAATGAAAATAAAGAACTCTCATCTCACATAAAAACTCCGGCTATTTAAAACACGACGATCCAATATAACATATCACAACAACACATAACAACACATGTCATCAACGTAAGTAAATATGCGTATCCCAATTATCGTTGACATATAGCACTGAAACCGGCGATGCACCATATATTACACTTACGGTCACAGAAAAGAAAATGTCAAACTATAAAATTTGGAATCCACGATCACCTTAGACATCATAAACCCGAAACATCACATTCTTCGGATTTCATGCCTAACAATATGAATTCCAAATATTGTATCACAATCACAGAAAGCTAGGCGAAATTTAAACAATTCGATCGAATCAACGAATTCCCAAAATTTCCCAGAAAGCTCAACACTTGAGACCAGAGACATACCACAGTACCTACGGACCTACCCGACCCAAGCCTCTAAAGTAGCGCCGCGGATCCACTGCCAAAACTATGTTTTGGCCGCGGAACCGCGGTCACTTAGACGAGTTAAGGTTTCGTTCTTCAGGTGTGTCCATAAAATTCCCTGCATGATTTTCTGAATATTTTTAACATGGAAAAATCCAACTTTTGGAAAAAATTCCAGAGAGGGGGTTCAAAATGGGTTTTCGGGGTTCGATCTAAATTCTAACTTCATCTAGACAGCCTCTAATGCTTTAACTTGGCTCTGGTACCACTGTAGGGTTGTATAGCACGACAACAAGGTTTAGGAAGGCATCAACCATGGCATTTTATAAAAATTTGGGGTGCTATGAAAGCCTAACCAAGATCTTAATTAGAGAATTATGGTTATGCATGTATGTAAACAACTTTACAACTAAGTGATTAGGGATTACAACCTTTATAGTCCATTCCTTCACTTCACAAGCTCCAAGTAGTGGTCCCTTCACTGCGATCAATGAGCTCCCGAACTCTTGAGAGGCTCTAAAAGATGTATGATGCATCCTTGCTTGAAGTCTTCAAAGTCTGTGATGATCTACGTCGAGGAAAAACGGACTCAAGCTCTCTTTTCACTAATACGGAATTAGTGAAGCTAACACACTAATCTATATGGCTAGTATAGAAGAGGATGATGAAGTAGGAATTTTTCTCACTTTTGTATTTAATTTCTCACTATTTTTTTTCTTTATCTCAAAATCAAGAGAGCTCAAAAGAGATGAGGAAGAAGAAGATGAATGAATGAGATAAGATTAGAAATGCAACCATAAGTTAGTATATGTCAATACCTAACCCGTGTAGACCGTGGCTATGTGTCATGGTTGGGTTAGAAAATATCTTAAGCAAAACAAAAAGGGTGGACTTTGTCAATGGTTATCAACAAGCTTCATGAAGCTTCCACCATGACTCATTTCCACAATTTTGAATTACTTAAGAAATTAAACCCAAACATTATATATAGCATGGTATAATTCTCATACATCCTTGTTGCATGTATAACCTAGCATGTCACAATATTATATATCACATATATAATATTTATGTAACAATAGAAAACAATACAATAAACATATATCACATATATGTTAAATGTATCATAAGTGAGAATAATAAATACTTAAGTGAGCATAATATATATATATATATATATATATATATATATTATTTCATCGAATCAACACTTGATCCGATAACCCGGCTATATCACATATAACCGGCCGATATCACATATCGCGAGAATAAAATATGGTATTACATACGTGTATCAATCTCAATCCCGCACGTATCACATATGTGCTCCTACTCCATTTTTCCTGAGCCTGGAAACCTTTATGTAGGACTCTAAAGACTCATCAATATGCCGGCAGTAGGTGATGATCATATCAAACACCAACAAGCCGCAAGCGGTCAGCTAAACATAACGGCCACCCGGGTATTGAGCGATCAGAAGATCAATAAGCAAATCTGCTCTAACTCCTGTAAAGCCTGTCAGTAACACTAGCGTACAGTCCGGTCTCTTCGTCTGATATGTCGCATATCTAGTCTAGGGGTGGTAAACGTCTGACCCCAGTAACTGATAAGTCGTGCCGATGTGAGGTCCATAACGGTTCAAGAAACTACTGATAACACTTACCAATAAATCTTAGCAACCCTGGCCAGGGATTTCCAATTATGGCCAATCGAGCACAGCGTAACATCAACCCCCAATACCGGGAGAGACGAAACCCCTCCTATCGCTCATTGCCTCCATGTGATTCAGGACTGTACCCAAAATCCATCGTTTTGCACGTCCTCTTGAACGTGGTAAGGTGGAAATCAAAGCACAGTGGGAATCACACAAGACTCTATGATGATCTCGGGTCTACAGACCAACCTGTACCAGTGTCACCAGAGAACGGCTATCTGACGATAGGTATAATAGAAACAAGGAGTTCTCGGCGAGTCCGTTCAGTGTACCCAGTTTCCACTGAGCACACGTATATTATCCTTGATGTCAAACACTAATGGATGTTGGATCATCCATCGCCCATCATATGGGTTAAGATAGATATACGCTAGTCTACTCTGGAGTGTCGATGCCCTGTCTCGATAAACCCTCGACTAGGAACAATTATAGGATGTACTTGTAGACTACCCTGGCCCCACTAGTATGATCTTCATCATAGTCCCAGTAGTCAAGTAGTCATCCTAAGGGCTTTATCAACATGTGATCATAAGACAGTATTCTTATCTAAGTCAACATGTTAAGATAATGAACAACCAAATAGCATACTCTCATGACAAGCAAGAAAGTCCTCTCTACATATATCCAAGCATCCATTATAATATACATCACATGTACAATAATGGACTCTAGCGCATACATATAACTAACAACCACAAACCCGTCGGTGGAACTAGCTGTACTTAGCAGCTACCCAGGTACCTGTCAAAAAGAAGGCCGACGAGCAAATACATCCGAACTCTTACTGAGCCTATCCATGACAATCTCCGTACAGTCCGATCTGTTCGTCTAAGAGTATCGCATGCCCGTCTAGGGGTAGAAAACGTCGGACCCCTATTAACCTGACAAGTCGTGTCGATATGGCTCAAGACCATCCGAGAATCTACTGGTCTAACTACCAGTAATTATCAATCTGCCATGGCCAGGGACTTATGGTGTTGGCAACCCGAACATAGCGCGACATCGACTCCCTATACCAGGAAATACGAATCCCCAACAATCGCTCACTGCCTCCATGTGGCTCGGGACTGTACCCAACTAAAACCTATTTACATGACTCAGAAAAGCTATGGTAGGGTAGTAATCAAAGCACAGTGGGAACTCACACGAGACAGATGATGACCTCAGGTCGACAGACTATCCGCACTCAGGTCACCAGAAAACTGCTATCTGACGATATGTATAATATCCTCTAGCCAGTCCTCTGCCAGTCCGTCCAGTGTAATCACCCCCAGTGAGCACCTGTATACAATCTTAGGTGCATCACACCAATGGATGTGGGACCAACCATCACCCCTCTTCAGGGTCTAGATATGTATACACTAGTCTACTCTAGAGTATCGATGACCAGTCTCGATACTCCTACGACTAGGGACATTTAAGGATGTGCTTTTCAACTATCCAGCACCCACAAGTATGATTGCCATCACAACGCTGGTAGTCAAGCAAAGATCTTATGGACTTTATCAACATGTATAAGAGATATGAAATAACAAGTAAAACATATCACACGTTTGTTGGATATAGTGCCCTCAGAGTCAATTATTGGATCACAGGCACGTGATTGCAACGATTGAGGGAGGACCTATACCGGAAGGACAGTCTTACTCAAGATTATAGTATGCTATCTAGTTTATCTTTATCATCGTGTACTGCTTTAGGTGACCTTATAGGTCGCTATTACACGTTGATAAAGCCCTTAGGATTCTTGCTTGACTACCAGCAGTATGATGGCGATCATATACGTGGGAGCTGGGGTCTATAAGCACATCCTTAAAAGGTCCCTAGTCGTGGGAGTTTCGAGACTGGGCATCGATACTCCATTAGTAGACTAGTGTATACAGTCGAGACCCCGACGAAGGGCGGCGGCCGGTCTCACAAGCCATTGGTGTTAGTTGGATCACCTAATATGTATACAGGTGCTCATTGGGTTATAAGTACACCGGACAGGACTCGCCGGGAACATGCTAGTTGGTATTATACCTGACGTTAGATAGCAGTTCCCTAGTGACATGTGTACAGGTTAGTTCATCGACCTGAGATTGTCATTTGTCTCGTGTGAGTTCCCACTGTGCTTTGATTACTACCCTACCACGGCTCAAAGGAGTCGTGCAAACGGGTTTTAGTTGGGTACAGTCCCGAGCCACATGGAGGCAGTGAGCAAAACGGCAGGGGTTTCGTCTCTCCCGGTATTGGGGGTGAGATCGCGCTGTGTCTAGGAGAGCCATTACACGAAGTCCTTGGCCAAGGCAGGAGATTTACTGGTAGGTATTCCAGTAGTATCTCAGGGTGTTCTGGGCTACACTCCGACACGACTTGTACCGCTTTTGGGGTTCTGACTTTTACCAACCTCCTAGGCCCGCCATGCGATGCTCATAAACGAACGGACCGGACTGTACGGATATTGTCACTGACAGGCTCAGTAGGGTGTCAGGATGAGTTCGCTCATCGACCTCCCTTTTGGTCAATACCTGGTAGCCCGTTACGTACAGCTAGTATCTCTGACGTGCTAGTGGTTAAATCCACAACCAATGTATTGACGAGTCTTTAGAGTCCCCCACAGACAGTTTTCAAGTTTCGGGCGAAACGTTGTAGAGGCCGTATGATATATGGCAGGGTACGATCATATACGTGCAGTAGTGCACGGATCATGATCGAGCGGATCATACTAGAGGGCTTTGGTTTAAGTCGGATCCTAGTATTAGATTTGTTGGATTACTTTAGTCTCACCGCATTCACATTCAGTCGGATTGCGGATGCATGTATGTATATACAGGTGAGGGGTATCCTTGTGATCCGTCACGAGTTTACTTTAGATGTTGCCGTATTTTTTTATTGTTGTAAACATTTGGGTGTTGGGGTAAAAATTTACACCCCGGTTGACCAAGTCAAAATCAAAGTCAACCCCAAGTCTGGTGGGCCCAAGCTCAGGTCAAGCGGGCCCATGCCCAAGTCGAGCCCGCAGCCAGCCTCTCCATGCCAACAACAAAATCATGTAATAAATAATTTTTATGTAATTGTTTATGCATGAATGTAAACAAAATGGGCAAAAAGCCAATATTTTGTAAGCCCGTGGTTTATGTGCAAAAATGAAATGGCACATGAGCCATGGGATGGCTAAAATGCCATTTTTGTAAAGCCCAAGGGGCTATATGCAAATATGTAAGCCTAATAAAAGGCAAAATGATGATGAATAAAGTAATACACTTTTCATTCTCTCCAAACAAATTAGATCTGAGATCTTTTCTCCTTCTTCAAGGTTCCAAAACCTTCTTCTTTCTCTTGAATTAAATCAAGAGTTTTACTCTTCCTTTTCAAAAACAAAATATTTTTTCACCACAAAACCCACAAAGAAGAACTTGGATCTGTCTTTGGATCCCAAAAAGGAGAGATTTTGAGATCTCACATCTCTTGATCTTCAAGATCCAGCTAACAGAGGAGGAAGAAGAAGAACCCTTCCATTAACCCCAAAAACAATCTCAGGAGTCCAACTCCTCTCTGATTTCTCTTCCAAGAAATTTTTTTTAGGCTAAAAACCTCTTTTTCTCGCCGGTGCAAGCGCCCGAGCGCAGAGCGCCCACGTGCCGACACGTGGCGCGCTTGCGCTCCAGCGCAAGCGCCCGAGCGCAAAGCGCCCACGTGCCGACACGTGGCGCGCTTGCGCTCAAGCTCAAGCGCCCGAGCGCAAGTCGTCCCGGTGCCGTCACGTGGCGCGCTTGCGCTCGAGCGCAAGTCGCCCCCTTGCCGACACGTGGCGCGCTTGCGCTCGAGCGCAAGTCGCCCCTGTGCCGACACGTGGCGCGCTTGCGCTCGAGCGTCAGGCGCTGAAGCGCAAAGCGCCCACGTGCCGACACGTGGCACGCTTGCGCTCAAGCGCCCAGCGCTCAAGCGCCCAGCGCAAAGTGCCCATGTGCTGACACGTGGTACTCTAGCGCCTGAGCGCACAGCACCCAGGCGCACAGCGCCCAAGGCGCTGGCCCCACACATCCTTTGGATGCCTTTTCCCCCTCTTTCTTTTATATATATATATACATATATATATATACACATATGCATACATATGTGCACACACACATACACCACGACACTATCCCTGTTAGAAAAAATTTTTCTAACGGGGCGCTGCCCCGCACCCCGCAAGGGGGCTGCTGGCCCCCTTGACCCCTAACCCGCTATCCGGGTAGCGGGACCCCCGTGAAAACTCTGCGTGGTTCCCGATATATCCAAACCCTCCTTTCAAAACACAACACACGTACACTACACATTGAGTTTGCATGACCAGTTTAACCCGTCAATCGGAGGTTCCCTCGCTCCAAAAGCAAGGGGTAATTAATGACAGCTTAGTTCGCGGCTGCCGGAGATTCGGATTCCCACAATCATTAAACCCCGGCCTACCCTAGGCAGGGGGAATCTGTAGTGCGCCTGACAAGCGCGCGCGTATTCCTATCTCAATGGGGTGATGAAAAACATCCTACATATTCTGGCACGCCCGGTGGGACCTAATCTCTCCTCCCATATTTCGGGTTAAATATTCATGCGAACTCAATCAATATACATGTCTATATTTATACTAAATAATGCTTTTTCATGCAGATTTTCAAGCAATCACCTTCTGACGATGTCTTCGATGATGAACTCAGCTCCCGTCTCCTACACGATGAAGATAGACTCCAGGACAGTCCTTCCGACCAGTCTCGGGCGACAATGGGAGGAGCCACTACTACCATTCGGCTCTATTATATTCATGCCTGTTGGCGCTATCCCGGCACCTCAAGCCCCGGTGGCAGACAAACCGGTCTCGAAAGGCAGGAGACCAAATATGGTGGTCGCGAGGGCACCTTAGCCTAAGCGCAAGTCCGTTTCCGAACGACTCTCCATGGCCCCTGCTGGGGGCAAGGCCATCAACACCAACAAAGCGACAACGCGTCCCGAGCAAGCTCCAGCGGTGCCCTTGACCACTGCTCGATCGGGTGTCTTCTCTAAGCTCCCTTCTGATCAACTCACAATGGCTTCCCGGATAGTGGATGCCCGCCAAGCCTTCAAAATCGAGAAGCTGAGGGAGAAAAGGCTCAGATATAGAGCCAACAAAAGGGCTAGGGGTCCTGCCAGGCTAAACCTCATGAGGTTCGAAGAACAGGGTTACCCAGCCGAAGATGAGGAAATGGCTGGGTATGTGGTCCACACCGTCTACACGGTGGGCACGCGCAGCAAGAGTAAGGACGGGGCTACCATATCTCAAACCCAATCTGGCTTGAATGTGGTGGCCGCTTCCCAAGAATAGCCGCCTCTGCTGGGTGATGAAAACCCTCTTGATGAGGATGATAGGCGGAAAGACCCTTCGGTCCATGAGGAGTCGGGCTCGGAAAGCGAAGATGAGCCAACTTTCCAGCCTAAGAATGCGGAGCAGCAACTTCTCCAAGAGCTCCGAAAACAGCTCAGAAGCAAAGACAAGGAGATGGCCAAGCTCTACTCTAAAATTGACGACTTGACGAACGTCGTCTTGCAGCTCACGGCCCGACTTGCCTCCCAGCCGCCCAATCAAGCGCAGGGCTCTACTCGTTAACCGGGAAACGGTGTCCCAACGCAGCCAGCGCCTATTCCCTCAAATCCAAAAGTGGGAGAACCGCATGAAAATCAGTCGTATCCTATCTCGGGAAATGTCTTGGCTACCGATGACAGTAGCCCGCTAACTCAAGATCAAATCATGGATTTGGTTGCCAGCAAAGTCAAAACACTGGTAGCCGAAGCTGAAGCACAAAAAGATGTTAGCAGTAGAGGGAGACCATATCCCGCTCAATATGATCTGGTAGAATTTCCTAGCGGCTATGTCATCCCTAAATTCGGAAGATTTGATGGGACTGGAAATGCGAATCAGCACATCGCCCACTTCAAAGCCTCATGCGGGAATACTGGGGGCAATGATGCGCTTTTCCTCCGCCAGTTCGTTAATAGCTTGACCGATGTTGCTTTCGACTGGTACGCGAGCATACCGGATGGCTCCGTCACAACTTTTGTCCAAATGGAGTCTCTGTTTCGGCAGATGTTCATGAGCGTCAGCGATAAGATTACCATTGCCGAGCTCGTAAGGACCAAGCCCAAGAGCGACGAAAGTAACACGGATTTTATAACCCGATGGCGTAATCTCTCCGTCAAATGCGAACCGCCGATAGAGCAGGACCAATCTGTCAGTCTCCTTGTCGGAAATCTCAACAACTGGATGGCCCCGTTTCTATGCACCGCGGGTCTCAAAACATTCTAAGAGCTGAAAAAAAAGGTCCAAACGTTGGAACGCTCAAAGCTCGAGTCCGCTCAGGATCTTCAGTTCACAAACAGACCGAAACCTTGGAGGGACGACAACCGAAAAGGCGGAAGTTCTAACATCACCGATTCTCCGAATAAGCAGAGAATGGGCGGAGCAAAAACTGGCCAGTCTCGAGAGCCAACTTTGGAGGAAAGAAGAAATAAGGTCTACTCGTTCCGAAGGGATAAGGTCCACAAAATTTTTAAAGACGCTCTGAAGAATGGCCTGCGGCTACCAGAACCGAGAAGGCTAAGTGAAGCGAACAAGACTGATCATCCCAACTTTTGCCCATACCACCGAGTGCTGGGGCACACTATTGAAGACTGTTGCATCTTCAAGGATTAGGTCGAGAAACAATACAAGGCGGGAGAAATATCATTGTCCCCTGGCGTGTTAACAAACAATCAAGCTGCGACCGCCAATTTCATACACACGGGGACCGAAGTCCTTCAGGGACCTGATTCTCTCAAACACCCGCCTTTCTCTGGGAACAGTCGACCTCTAAGTCGTTAAACTGGGAATGTAAAAAAAATGTAAATAAAAAAATGTGTAAATAAAAGAAAAATAAAGAAAAGCCGAAATGATGGGGCAACCGTGAATAAAAGCCGAAATGATGGGGCAACCGTGAATAAAAGCCGAAATGATAGGGCAATCGCGACCTTCGCGATAAGAAAAGCTGAAATGAAAGAGCAATCGCGGTAAAACAAAAATAAAGACAAAAAAAAACAAGGGCGGATGATGAGTTGCTCCTGGCATTATTCCAGTGCAGCAATGCAGACGCCAACAAAAATTCGATTTTCCAAAATTCCCCCGGCCCTACGGTTAGTCCCCAAATTGACTACTGTATACAATCCACGGGCTCAAATAATTCTCAGCATATCCATGCCCCACCGCAACCACCAGCTACGCGGCTGGTCTCCGCCTTTGGAATTATGCTCCGTTGGGAAGACCCACTCATGTGTCCTGGCGCATGTGCTTCAGTGTTAACAACGCTGAGGCCGACCCCTATCCCGAAATTCCAAATCAATCCAATAGACCACTACGTCGTTAAACTGGAAACAGATGACCTCTAAGTCGTTAAACTGGAAACAATCGACCACCACGTCGTTAAACTGGAAACAGATGACCTCTAAGTCGTTAAACTGGAAACAATCGACATCCACGTCTTTAAAACTGGAAACAGATGACCACCACGTCGTAAAACTGGAAACAGATGACCTCTAAGTCGTTAAACTGGAAACAATCGACCACCACGTCGTTAAACTGGAAGCAGATGACCTCTAAGTCGTTAAACTGGAAACAATCGACCTCCATGTCTTTAAAACTGGAAACAGATGACCACCACGTCGTAAAACTGGAAACAGATGACCTCTAAGTCGTTAAACTAGAAACAGATGACCACCACGTCGTTAAACTGGAAACAGATGACCTCTAAGTCGTTAAACTGGAAACAGTCGACCTCTAAGTCATTAAACTGGGAACGAGGGAAATCCACTCATGTGTCCTCACGATACATGAGGAGAACAAACCTTTGTGTAATCCTTACGACTCACAAAGGAAAAACACCCTTAGGAATCCTCACGACTCCTAAGGAGAAAATACATCTGCGGGATCCTTACGACTCATAGGGAGAAAATGCTTTTATGGGACCCTCACGGCCTATAAAATTGAAAAGTCTTAGGCGACAGGGATCTAAACCTGTCTCCTAAGCCATCGCTCCCCAACCCCAAAGTGGCGAATGATGAGTCGCTCCTGGTACCATATTCCAGTGTAGCGATGCAGACACCAACCAAATCCCAAATCCCATACCCCAACGGCGAATGATGAGTCGCTCCTGGTACCACATTCCAGTGCAGCGATGCAGACGCCAACAAAGTCCTGAAATTTTTCCGGCCCTATGGTCTGGATCACACATCCTGCAAAACTGTATACAATCCACGGGTGTAAAACAATCCCGATCTCTCCAAAAAAAAAAAAGAAAAAAAAAGAACGTTATGTCCACAAGCAAAATGGGCACGGATGAAAACCCGAAAGGGCTCCGTGAGTAAAAACAGCAGGACTGCCGGCGAGTTTGTGAAAACCCGAAAGGGCACAAACTCGTAAAAAAAAAGAGATGAAATGCACTCGCAAAGTCCTCTCGACTTTGTGAGGAGAAAATTCCCGCGTGAGATCCTTACGACTCACAAAGGAGCAACACACTTGGGGGTCCTTACGATTCCTAAGGATAAAATACACCTACAGGATCCTTACGACCCGTAGGGAGAAAATGCTTTGTGAGACCCTTACGGCTCACAAAATGGAAAAGCCTTAGGTGATAGGGATCTAAACCTGTCTCCTAAGCCATCAATTCCCAAATTCTCTCGGGGCAAATGATGAGTTGCTCCTGGCATTATTCCAGTGCAGCAATGCAGATGCCGACAAAAAAAATCCCCAAATCCTCTCGGGGCAAATGATGAGTTGCTCCTGGAATTATTCCAGTGCAGCAATGCAGATGCCAAAAAAAAACCCATTCCCAAATCCTCTCGGGGCAAATGATGAGTTGCTCCTGGCATTATTCCAGTGCAGCAATGCAGATGCCAAACAAAAACCCCAATTCCCAAATCCTCTCAAAGACAGATGATGATTCTCTCCTGGTACCATATTCCAGTGTAGTGATGCTGATGTCAACCCAAATCAAATCAAACCAACCTCTATGGCGGAATCATGCTCCGTCCCAGAATTTACCCCGTGTCAAAATCATGCTTCGCCTCAGGATATCTACCTTCCCTGCCGGAATTATGCTCCGCCTCGGAATCAAGTCAACCCGACACTCTACGCCGGGGAAAAGTCGATCAGCGGCACTCCGTGCCGGGGAAAAGTCAACCACTGACACTCCGCGCCGGGGAAAAGTCGATCAGCGACACTCCGTACCGGGGAAAAGTCAACCAGCGACACTCCGCGCCGGGGAAAAGTCGATCGGCGACACTCCATGCCGGGGAAAAATCAAGCAGACACTCCATCTCGGGGAAACGTCCTACTACAGGCACTCCGTCTCGGGGATATGTCCTACAACAGGCACTCCGTCTCGGGGAAATGTCCAACAACAGGCACTCCGTCTCGGGGAAATGTCCTACAGCAGGCACTCCGTCTCGGGGAAACGTCCTACAGCAGGCACTCCGTCTCGGGGATACGTCCTACCACAGACACTCCGTCTCGAGGATACGGCCTACAGCAGGCACTCCATCTCGGGGAAACGTCCTACCACAGGCACTCCGTCTCGGGGAAACGTCCTACCACAGGCACTCCGTTTCGGGGATACGTCCTACAACAGGCACTCCGTCTCGGGGAAACGTCCAACAATAGGCACTCCGTCTCGGGGAAACGTCCTACCACAGGCACTCCGTCTCGGGGAAACGTCAACCAGCGACACTCCGCATCAGGGAAACGTCCAACACAGACACTCCGTACCGGGGAAACGTCCAACAGCAGACACTCCGTCTCGGGGAAAAGTCAACCACCGACACTCCGCGCCGGGGAAAAGTCGATCAGCGACACTCCGTGCCGGGGAAAAGTCAACCAGCGACACTCCGTGCCGAGGAAAAGTCGATCAGCGACACTCCGTGCCGGGGAAAAGTCAAGCAGACACTCCGTCTCGGGGAAACGTCCTACCACAGGCACTCCGTCTCGGGGATACGTCCTACAACAGGCACTCCGTCTCAGGGAAATGTCCAACAACAGGCACTCCGTCTCGGGGAAACGTCCTACAGCAGGCACTCCGTCTCGGGGATACGTCCTACCACAGACACTCCGTCTCGGGGATACGGCCTACAGAAGGCACTCCGTCTCGGGGAAACGTCCTACCACATGCACTCTGTCTCGGGGAAACGTCCTACCACAGGCACTCCGTCTCGGGGATACGTCCTACAACAGACACTCCGTCTCGGGGAAACGTCCAACAATAGGCACTGCGTCTCGGGGAAATGTCCTACCACAGGCACTCCGTCTCGGGGAAACGTCAACCAGCGACACTCCGCATCGGGGAAACGTCCAACATAAACACTCCGTACCGGGGAAACGTCCAACAGCAGACACTCCATCTCGGGGAAAAGTCAACCACCGACACTCCGCGCCGGGGAAAAGTCGATCAACGACACTCCATGCCGGGGAAAAGTCGACCAGCGACACTCCGCGCGGGGGAAAAGTCGATCAGCGACACTCCGCGCCGGGGACACGTCAACAAGCGACACTCCGTCTCGGGGATACGTCAACCAGCAGACACTCCGCACCGGGGACACGTCGACCAGCGACACTCCGTCTCGGGGAAACGTTAAGCAGACACTCCGTCTCGGAGACACGTCAAGCAGACACTCCGTCTCGGAGACATGTCAACCAGCCGATACTCCTCATCGGGGAAACGTCGACCAGCGACACTCCGCGCCGGGGGCACGTTAACGAAATCACTCCGGGCTAGGGAAACGTCTACCACGGACACTCTATCTCGGAGACGCGTCAAGCGCCGACCGTCTATGTCGTAAAAAGGGCAGTGCATCCCAAAACGTGGGAACCAAAGCGAGCCGCCTCCACGCAAAAGAAGATCCATCAATTTCATGCACACGACCCACATATGCTGTGTGCATTTATTGATGGGGGGCAATTTGTTGGGGTAAAAATTTACACCCCGGTTGACCAAGTCAAAATCAAAGTCACCCCCAAGCCAGGTGGGCCCAAGCCCAGGTCAAGCGGGCCCATGCCCAAGTCGAGCCCGCAGCCAGCCTCCCCATGCCAACAACAAAATCATGTAATAAATAATTTTTATGTAATTGTTTATGCATGAATGTAAACAAAATGGGCACAAAGCTAATATTTTGTAAGCCCATGGCTTATGTGCAAAAATGAAATGGCACATGAGCCATGGGATGGCTAAAATGCCATTTTTGTAAAGCCCAAGGGGCTATATGCAAATATGTAAGCCTAATAAAAGGAAAAATGATGATGAATAAAGTAATACACTTTTCATTCTCTCCAAAAAAATTAGATCTGAGATCTTTTCTCCTTCTTCAAGGTTCCAAAACCTTCTTCTTTCTCTTGAATTAAATCAAGAGTTTTACTCTTCCTTTTCAAAAACAAAATAGTTTTTCACTACAAAACCCACAAAGGGGAACTTAGATCTGTCTTTGGATCCCAAAAAGGAGAGATTTTGAGATCTCACATCTCTTGATCTTCAAGATCCAGCTAACAGAGGAGGAAGAAGAAGAACCCTTCCATTAACCCCAAAAACACACTCAGGAGTCCAAGTCCTCTCTGATTTCTCTTCCGAGAAATTTTTTTTAGGCTAAAAGCCTCTTTTTCTCGCCGGCGCTCGAGCGCAGAGCGCCCACGTGCCGACACGTGGCGCGCTTGCGCTCAAGCGCAAGCGCCCGAGCGCAGAGCGCCCACGTGCCGACATGTGGCGCGCTTGCGCTCGAGCGCAAGTCGCCCCCGTGCCGACACGTGGCGCGCTTGCACTCAAGCGCCCAGCGCTCAAGCACAGAGTGCCCATGTGCTGATACGTGGCATTCTAGCGCCTGAGCGCACAGCACCCAGGCGCACAGCGCCCAAGGAGCTGGCCCCACGCATCCTTTGGATGCCTTTTCCCCCTCTTTCTTTTATATATATATATATATATATATATATATATATACATATATATACACATATGCATACATATGTGCACACACACATACACCACGACACGACCCCCGTGAAAACTCTGCGTGGATCCCGATATATCCAAACCCTCCTTTCAAAACACAACACGCGTACACTGCACATTAAGTTCGCATGACCAGTTTAACCCGTCAATCGGAGGTTCCCTCGCTCCAAAGGCAAGGGGTAATTAACGACATCTTAGTTCGCGGCTTCCGGAGATTCGGATTCCCACAATCATTAAACCCCGGCCTACCTTAGGCAGGGGGAATCTGTAGTGCGCCTGACAAGCGCGCGCGTATTCCCATCTCAATGGGGGGACGAAAAACACCCTACATTGGGTTAATGTTTACAAATGGAAATTGTGAGCTTAAGCCATCATTTTGTTCATTAAATGATACATGTACTTCATAGGTGACTCATGGTATCATTTCTTGTGCATATGTCACTTTATTTGATGGATTTGAGTCTTGATATGATAAGGAGAGAGGGGGCTGCCATGATATAGTTTGGTCTTGTATTTTTCTCATAACACTTCTCACTCTCATTATCATCACAAGACATAAGAAAAGGAAAAGGGAACTTCTTCTTCTTCCTCTTCTTCTTCTTCCTCTAGCTCACAACCTCCATTAATGGCATCATCTCTGACCTCCATCCATATAATGGATGCAAGAGATAAAGTTATCACACACATTCTCTACATCGCCTTGGACACGTCGGCTAGCGAACTTCGTGCCCGAGTTGCTTCGGACTAAGCGGGAGCCCGTAAAATACTCGAAGATGTGGTGCCCTTTCCGACGAGGAGATCAAGACCGGAGATGCCGCGAAGAGCTTGGGATGGTGGCCAAAGACCGAAGGACACGGATCGATCGGTATAGCTTTCCAACCTTTTCTCTAGTTGCTAGCTGTAGGTTAATGGTTCGATCCGGGATTAAAGTATACGATAGCGCTGGTTTCTAGTTTGAAAAAAGTTTTCGTTTCCGCATTTTGGTCTCGGAAAGATGGCCGGGGCGCTACCGTAGACCTACATGGTATCAGAGATACGCAATTAACCTTTATTAGCTTGCTCTTACGTGTTTAGAACTTCAATCGAACGAAATTTTCCAAAAACTGCATTTCCAATTCTGAGTTTCTGTCGAATTTTTTTTGTCGTCGAAAAATTATTTTGAGTATTGCAGAAAATCAGGCAGGAAATTCTAAGACCACCGCAGAAATTTGGTTGCATGACTCTACAGTGTCGCTGCGGAACTGCGGCACTAACCCTGTTCTGGCCGTGGTTCCGCCGCACAACTGTAGCACCACTGCACCAAATTTTCTGCAGTGGTCTCTGGCTTGGAATTGGGGTTTCTGGTGATTTTTGTTTTGGCCCAGATTATTTTGAGTACTGGGAATTGTACTTGGGGCCCACTTCGGGAAATTTTGTCGATCAAAAATTTTAAACATATTAGTTCACAGTATTTACATTATATCTACGACCGTAAATGTCATTTGATTGGTAAATCTTGTCTAATTGCTATAGACCTTTTAGACGGATTTGCGAACGTGACATTCACGTTGATGTTCTGTGTTGTGCTGTGATGTTGCGGATTTGTCGTGGTAGATAGCCTGGATGCAATGGTAGTACAGTTTGGTTGTATTTGTACATTTGATATTGCGGGACGAGCGTCCGACATGTGGACTGTCGTCACTGCCTGTTTGTATATTATTCTTTTGGAGCACGACCAGGCTGGGGTCGATGTACCCGTTGTATATATTTTACTTTCTGTACTAGGATTACCCCACGGTGGGGTGCACGGATAGCCGGGTTCTAGAGGGAAACGAGCCCGCATCTCATGGCTTTAACAAGGAGGGGGCTTCACTCTAGAATTGGCGGGCTATTCTGTCACGACCCAAAGTTTGGCCCGTGACCGGCGCTTAACCACGTAACGTCTACAGGCGTAACGCGACTAAGAAAGCCGAAAACCCAGAAATCAAACCAGTAAAAGTATAGAATGTTTTAAGCTTTAAAAGGAAGCATTAACTAAAATGTTAAGAATTCTTAAGTGATCAATCACCAAGATAACAATATACGACGCCGTAGCAAAGAAAATGAGCAACAAGTGGGAAACATCAAAGATAGAATAAACTGCATAAGTAAAGTCGGCTCACAACGAGCTCGACACCAGAATACAAAATAATATACATCATCCTCACAACTGGTCTCTAAGTTAATACATAAGTGGTAGATGGAGAGTACTAGATATAACAATGTACATAACTGAAAGATAACCAGATACCGCACAAAACCCACCTATCAGCAAAAGAGCTAGTACACCAACTGTAGGGGTATCTGTGTCAAAAGATGAAAGAACGCAGCCTGCCGCAACTACTCCGAAGGGCAACCTGCAAACACTGTGGCACAACGGGGGTGAGTTGCCAACTTGTGAATAGAAGATAACATATAAAGGTAATCGCGAGTATGCACGTGCAACGACACTCTAACCTATGCCAACAGATGACATCTATATGATGAACTGGATGCTCAAATCATGCAACAAGTGCGATCTAATAACATCTCCATGTGATGAGCAAGATATGCGATAATCAGGTATAGCAATGCAATCTAACAACCCTATATAGAATGAACAGGGTATGCAATGATCGTGCACGCATGTGTACTATATCAGGTACAATAAATACAGGATGAGATATTAATTACTACATACTGAGCATGGGAAATATAACATCTACACGGAATGTCATCGTGGAAAGTATAATCGGTACCCATCAATGCACCCAAATCCCAATACTACTCAGGCGTCGTCATTCTCCTCGGTCCTCAAATCCTGTAAATCTCATATAATTGTGAGTGCCCAACATCGACACCCAAAATATCAAGAAATACTCGTTCCAAGCATCGACACGCAAATCCTCCTGTATAGGGCATCCGTCAGTCCGGATCAGCCCACGGGCCCTGTCTGCGGTATCGGCCCTCGGCCCCGGCAGTACGAGTCGTCCCGTATCCATCAATCGACTCTGGTCAGTATCCTCCGGATAACCGCCAGGTCCAACCAATCACCGGTAGGTAGTAGACCCTCTGCCAGGCTCACCGTCTACTACACAACGAAACCGTTCTCGCCCCGGGGTACCATACCGGGTCTACCATGTACCCGTAATCGGTCTCATCCAACTCCTCGATTCGGGTTCACATATATCACTCTGGCACCGAGAAAACACATGGTGGACGCACCGAAATATCATATCAAGGGAAACCGGGTTTTTAAATAATTAACTATTCTCTTTTGAAATATCCACGGTTCCCCAAATCCAGAATTAACATGGAAACAACATATCTCAACGTGTAATCTAAGCAAGTATGAAGATAACAATATATGTGTGCACTGGTATGAGTATACAGTGTGCATGTGCGCAGGTATGAAGATATCAATATATGTGTGCACTGGTATAAGTATACAGTGTGCATGTGCGTAGGTATGAAGATATCAATATATGTGTGCACTGGTATGAGTATACAGTGTGCATGTGCGCAGGTATGAAGATATCAATATATGTGTGCACTGGTATGAGTATACAGTGTGCATGTGTGTAGGTATGAAGATATCAATATATGTGTGCACTGGTATGAGTATACAGTGTGCATGTGCGCAGGTATGAAGATATCAATATATGTGTGCACTGGTATGAGTATACAGTATGCATGTGCGCAGGTATGAAGATATCAATATATGTTTGCACTGGTATGAGTATACAGTGTGCATGTGCGCATGTATGAAGATATCAATATATGTGTACACTGGTATGAGTATGGGTATGTGATGTATATGTGCCCAAGTACAGATATAGCATATGCTGTTATGCGTCAAATCATGACAACATCAATAAAGTGGAATCAGTATGATATATGATTTATAGCAATCCTATAAGGTGAGTGTCATGGCAATCACTAACGGTGTGAGTGTAGCATATCAATCGTGCTCGTGCGACTTGAACCGTTAGTGACAGTGCAGTGTCCTATGCTATCATTTCTACATGTAACAATAAGGTATGCTACTACAGTCCATATGAACATCTACAATCTAATATCCTAACACGCCCCGACGCTTAACGCCATACGGGCGATTTCCCCGTAGATATTAAATCTACTCACCTGGTCGTGCGCTACTCATAGCCGACCACCTGCTTTCCTATCTTAGCTTTGTTCGTCGTACCCGCCTGCGAACCTGGAATTACACAAGAATCCATATATAAGCAACCACCTCGCAAGACGCGATATCTAAGCCAAACGATACGCTCACGTCGCAAACTAAACGCGCGTGTGTACGATACGCTAAACGTGTGTACGCGTCTAAAACTCATCCCGACACGTCGCGATACGCTGAATCACAGAACCCTCTCGCGTATCGCGCGAACCAAACGTACTAGAAATACGATATAACGTCCCAGATTTTCCTACAGAGAGAAACTAACAAAATTGCATATACCACTGGCCCTAAAATAACAGCAGACTCCTACCCACACAGACCCAACCCAAGACTCCTCTATCTGGCCGCAAATTGCGGCCAGAACTAATAAATCGGCGGCCAAAAAGTAGAGTGGGGGCTTCGTGTTTAGGTGGTGTGGTCTATACCTTGTATACAAGCTCCAGTTAACTCAATTTTAACCTGAACTACTCGGGCCTATAGCAGATCACTGAAAGGTGAAATTTCACTTAAAAACACTAAATTCTGCACAATTGGAAACCCTATGGTATTTTGGTGTAATCTGGGGTCTAACTAGGTTTTCATGGCCTTAATAACATCTAATTAGGCTAGGTTAACCAACACTAACAGCACTTAGCCATAAGTCTACAAAAATCACCATTTCAAGCCCAAAGTCTCACTTTTTACACAAACCGAAGCTAAACTACACATATGTTAAGCAAGCGTGAAGTTGGGCTCAGATTCTATACCTTACAAGACCCTCGGTGCAAGGAGAAAGGAGGTGGAGAAGATGGGAAGTGCTGCTGCAGCTGCTGGGGGCTGCTGTTGATGTTGCTGCTGCCACTGCCTGCTGCTGCTGTGACTGCTTGCTGCTGCTGTTGTTATTGCTGCTGCTGATGCTGCTGTCTGCTGCTGCTTCTCATGGTGCTGGGGCTGCTGCTGCTGCTAGGTGAGTGTGTGTGTGTGAGAGAGTTGTGAGAAAGAGAATGAGGAGAGAAATGAGAGCACAAGTCAAAGACCCCCCCTCTCTCTTTTTCTTCATTTAATGAGCATGGCTCAACCATGAAGCCCATACTCCCTCTCTCTCACCAAGTCAACAAGATCCACATCATTTCTCATAAAAAAAAGAACAACACACATAAATAAAAACCCAAAAACACCTAATAAGAATCAATTAACTTAAAGAGAATGGGTTAATCCTTCATGCTAGCTAATCAAGGTTTAACCCCAAATCTAACCTTAGTTTACATGCACAAGTGTGTGCGTGCCTAGAAAAATCCTAATAAAATACTCATTAAATAGGATAAAATATTTGGAACTTAATTTGGTAAACTTTTTATTAAAACTATATATTAAAATATAATTAACCCCTAAACACAACCTAAGGTGTTACATATTCGCCGCACTCGTCGGGGGTATAGGTTGACCCAAGGAGGGGTGCTCAAGTTACCGGATTCCGTGAAGTGTTGGGTGGTCCATTCACTTTGTTGAAGGGGGCTGCCTCGCTTCAGGTTTTGGCGGGTAACTTGCCGCACCCGTAGGGGTCTAGGATTACATTGCACAGGCTATCCACACGACCAGGGGAACGTCGGGTTTCAGTAGCGGCTCTATGAAACCCAGGGATCCCAGATTATCTGTATTGTTCTGTGATGCTTATTACATTTCTGTGATGTTGCATTTTATCATGCCTTGAGCGAATATTATATATTGATATATATACTAGTAGATGTTTTATATGTTTTACACCCGCGCTAGTCCAGTCCCCGCTCTGTCGTTAGTTAAGTAACCTAACGGGTGATGACGGGACTCAGTGGCGAATGCGGATGTCATATACGTAAATTATATTTTCGTTCTTTTGTGGTGTGATTAATTGATGGGACTGCATTGATTCGGATCAATGCAAGCTAAACAAACCTATTTTGATGTTGTTGGAACATTTTTCAAAAAAGCTGTTATTGCAAGGACGTTTTCTTTTGTTTTGCACAGTGGTATTCGGTTATGAATATCCAGCACCTCAGTCGACGAGGCAAGGGCCGAGATCCCTTCACCGGGAGTGACCCCTTGGACAGAAGTTTTCTTCAGGGTAATAACTTCACTATAGTCGATTACTTTTTGCTTTGCGTCACGGTATTCAGTTGGAATATCCCGCACCTCATTCTACGGGGAAAGAACCGAGATCCCTTCACCGGGAGTGACCTCTTTAGCAAAGGTTTTCGCCACTATATTTTTATAAAAAGCTATCCGGTTCCTTCAACGATATCAAGTTCATTACGTTAAAGGTTTTTCGCCAAAAACCATTCGTAGCCCTCCGTCATTTCAGACGGGTAGCACTTAGTATTCATGCTATGTTTGTTGGCCAAAGTCAAGGCATAGTGTAAGGTAGCTATTTGTTATCATTCTGTTGCATAGATAGATGCGTTGGTTTGGGACAGTCATACTGCTTTGTTGGCCAAAGTCAAGGGTAGGTACGGGTGGGTTTAAATTAACCTGGAAAATGACGGGTAGAACTTGACATGTGACTTATGATTTGTTGGCCAAAGTCAAGGTCATAAGAGCATGGGGTAAAAATCACATCGGGAGTTTCTAAAGAAACTGAAACTTGCCAGGCATGCGCATGCCTTCTGGAGTGTGATAACGTGAGTGGATTCCATCACGTTATCATGCAATGATAGTTGGATCCCGATTCCCACTGATGAGTTGGTTTACTCCTCGGGTGATCCCGATTAATTCTTCTTTCAGATTTGGAGGAGAATTTGAGGTTACAGTGGGAGGTTTCCTGATTAGATAAATTGATAACCATTCGAGTGCACGCTGAGTGTTTCTTTTCTCTCTCTCTTTGGCAGCGACCATAACCCGACCCTTGACTATGACTCAGTGACCAAGTTAACCGAACTTTCTTAAAACACTGGCTTTTGGATTGTCAGAGTTGCATACCTCATTACCACTCCTACTTTTACCCTTTTCTCCAGAACACCCCGTATTACTACGAACATCCACTTCCATTGGATAAAACCATCGTATGGTTATATACGAACTCGAAGGAACTTGTTCCAGATTCGAGGATGGTTTCTGGTTCTGGAGAAAATGAATAGGACTATTCAGTTGTCTTTTCCTTTTACCTTCTCTCAGGTTGCGAGTGCTCCTTGGATTAGGATAGTACACCTATTACGCTAATTGGATAGTCTTCTTCCAAACTATAGGCAGGTGCCGAACGGTAGGGAATGAAGAAAACCAATTAGCCTAACGATGGTGTACAGAAGGTAATAAGTTAAGACAAATAAAGGGATTAGTAAGAGGGCAAAGTAAACTGCGACTGCTATTCACGACCAAACCAAGTATTTCATCACCACTCCTACTTCACCTTTGTATTTCTCCAGGACACTCCGTATCACTACGAAGATCCACAGTTTATTGGGTACTCCATCGTATGGTTATATACGAACTCGAAGGGACTTGTTCCAGTTCGAGGATGGATTCTGGTTCAGGAGAAATAGGAATAAGGTTTTATTCAGTTGTCTTTTATCTTCACCTTCTCTCAGGTTACGAGTACTCCTAGGATTAGGGGAGTATACCCATTATGCTTATTGGATAGTCTTCTTCCAAACCATAGGCTAGTGCCAAACGGTAGGGAAGGAAGAAAACCATTTGGCCTAAAGGGGTGTACAGAAGGTAATGACTAAAGACATATAAAGAGATTTGGAGAGATGGCAAAGAAATATACGGTTATAGTTGTGAATCTGATAATGGAAGAGGCATTACTAGGAATACCCAGATACCCCTCCGAAACATTTACATGTTTCAGTTTCACTGTGTATTGTTAAAAGAAAACTGATTTCCCAATTAGCCCTTGCTCCAGGGTATGTATTTACCAGGTTTGATTCTCACGTCTGTATGGTTTTACAGATGATGAGTGGGAGTAAGTTATTTGGAATTGGATGATCATCCTTATTATATCGGGATTCGTTGTAATTTGTGATATTTGAAGAAATCGCCTGGGTTGTTTGCCGGACGGAAAATATTTGGTTTTGAATATCCGTTGTTATGCACCAATTTCAAATTGATATATCTGTACGTTTATTTTTATAAAGTGAGATATAACTTTTTGAAATTATGTCCATGACATTTACCTATATCAGTGGATGGTTAGGTAAGGAGCATTAAACAGCGGTGTAATTCTTCTTAACCATAAGTACAGTTTTCAACCTACGACACACAGGGAATGAGTTATTAGACTCAGGGGACTTATACACAGTATTGTATGTTGTCCAGTGTCCATGAGGATAGAGGGGTTGGTACTCGTACTATATTCTGTTTACTTGTGACTTCTCTAGTTCTTAAACATGTGTTTCGTAGAAATGCAAGGTCTAAGTTTTGAGAAGTTATAGGTATAAGAATAAAGTAGTGAACCAGGTATTGCAAGTATTAGGATTCTTCAAGGTGATAGAAGATGTAGATACTTGTGTATGGTATTAAGTTGATAGTAACGACTAAGAGAACTTGCTTCTCTTTTAGGTTACTCATAATTGGAAGCATTCCTAAGTTGAGTAATACTGATCGGCCTCCTTCCATTTAGTTGACATGCACAGGAGACAGCTGCATGATTTGAATCTGGTTCCAATTAAATCAGTGCATTTGTTTCTATATTTGATATAGAATAGTTCATATCTTAACAATGTTAAAGTACGGGGAGTTGTCCGGCTTATACTTAAAACCAGACTCTGGACAACTCAAGGCACGTTTCTTTAATGGCTGTTTGTGGGTTGACCCGGGCTATGACGAGGGTTGACTTTCTACCATCTGGAAGATCAATAGTGATATTGTTCTTGACTCGCCACAGTTTTAGTAAAATGGATTTTTCAGAAAACAGTAGTGGGGGTATGGTAGAACTGGAAGTGATTCCAGAACCGCAAACGATTACTGAAAATTTGATAAGAACCCAAAGATTCAATCTGGTTTGACATTCCATTGGCCACTCCACAGATATGGTGGGTAACCTCAGGCACTCGAGAGGTACTTCGGTATGCTCAAGGACGGTGACAGGGAGGTTCTTGTTTACCCAGACTTGCCATTGCTGTTGTTCCAGACTGTGAGACCCAGCAGGAGGATGAATATAGCGTCGTTCTAAATTAGCTTTAGAAGTGCACATGTATATGACTCTGCCAGAGGGTTGTCGTAGTCAGTGGGAGCAGCGGAAGCATATTGGGCAAGTAGCTTATGTCTATTTATGGACTAATGCAGGTATAGCGGAGATAGATCATCTATTTCTGATGTGACAGTCATAGGTTTGACTTCATCAGAATAGGGGATGGATATGTTAAGAAGGTAGTTGGGTGTGATGTCCTGGTATTTGGATGACATACAAAGAGTAGGAAGTGAAATTCCTATACTACGATCGGTTATACTTTGGTTGTCACACAGTGGTTTCTCCATATAGGATATGGATATTATATCAGATATTCTGGTTACTAGATCTATGGTTTTAGATCTAGATTTTGGTAGTTTCCCAATCTGGGTACTTAGACAGCATTCTAAAGGTGTTTTAGAATGGACGACTCTTGGCACGGTAGTGTACCTGCAGGTGATGGAGTCACACTCTCTAAAGGTGTTTTACAGACTAAAGGGGGGATGTGCATGATTGGCAGATCACTTGCTTAGGCAATTGAGTCAATCATGAGATGTTAAGTACCACACCAGACGTTGTTTTTGCACTAGATGCAATAAGTTGATATTAATCCTGTCCTGGAGAAACGTTCGGAAGCAGTCTTAGAACATAAGTGGATGTTCTAGAGATATGATAACAACAGCCTCTATCGGGGGACGGTTATCATTCCAGGCTTCCAAGGTGACCTGGATGATAGAGTGGCTGTCAGAGTTATAGTTTTCCCTCTGACGAGGGGCAGTAGTTTGGACAGATGATCCAAGCGGATACTGAGGGAGGCATGACGCAGAATACTGATTAAGTTCAGTTGACGATACAGTCTAAGAAGTTTGGATTTGGAGTTCATTTATGAACTAGGTCCCATAAGATATCCGGACATATTCTAAGACAGGTATTGCTCATTTCGGGAGATGGATTTCTCCGCCAACTTGTGATAAAGAGAGATATAGAAAGAAACATCAGGGCGGATCCACTCACTGAAGCTATTCCTCGAACGTAATAGTTTCGCAAACCGGCTTTGTGAAACTGATTAGTAGAGGAGTTGGGTGTTCGGTATCACACGGGCTGTGAGTATGCGACTATAATTAGCCTTGAATGCAAGTGGGAGATTATTGGATATAGTGCCCTCAGAGTCAATTATTGGATCACAGGCACGTGATTGCAACGATTGAGGGAGGACCTATACCGGAAGGACAGTCTTACTCAAGATGATAGTATGCTATCTGGTTTATCTTTATCATCGTGTACTGTTTTAGGTGACCTTAGAGGTATCTATTACACATTGATAAAGCCTTTAGGATTCTTGCTTGACTACCAGCAGTATGATGGCGATCATATACGTGGGAGCTAGGGTCTATAAGCACATCCTTAAAAGGTCCCTAGTCGTAAGAGTTTCGAGACTGGGTATCGATACTCCATTAGTAGGCTAGTGTATACAGTCGAGACCCCGACGAGAGGCGGTGGCCGGTCTCACAAGCCATTGGTGTCAGTTGGATCACTTAAGATGTATACAGGTGCTCATTGGGTTATGAGTACACCGGACAGGACTCGCCGGGAACATGCTTGTTGGTATTATACCTGACGTCAGATAGCAGATCCCTGGTGACATGTGTACAGGTTAGTTCATTGACCTGAGATCGTCATTTGTCTTGTGTGAGTTCCCACTGTGCTTTGATTACTACCCTACCACGGCTCAAAGGAGTCGTGCAAACAGGTTTTAGTTGGGTACAGTCCCGAGCCATATGGAGGCAGTGAGCAGATCGGCAGGGGTTTCGTCTTTCCCGGTATTGGGGGTGAGATCGTGCTGTGTCTAGGAGAGCCATTACACGAAGTCCTTGGCCAAGGCAGGAGATTTACTGGTAGGTATTCCAGTAGTATCTCAGGGTGTTCTGGGCTACACTCAGACACGACTTGTACCGCTTTTGGGGGTCTGACTTTTACCAACCCCCTAGGCCCGCCATGCGATGCTCATAGACGAACGGACCGGACTGTACAGATATTGTCACTGACAGGCTCAGTAGGGTGTCAGGATGAGTTCGCTCATCGACCTCCCTTTTGGTCAATACCTGGTAGCCCGTTACGTACAGCTAGTACTTCTGACGTGCTAGTGGTTAAATCCACAGCCAATGTATTGACGAGTCTTTAGAGTCCCCCACAGACAGTTTTCAAGTTTCGGGCGAAACATTGTAGAGGCCGTATGATATATGGCAGGGTCCGATCATATACGTGCAGTAGTGCACGGATCATAATCGGGCGGATCATACTAGTGGGCTTTGGTTTAAGCCGGATCCTAGTATTAGATTTGTTGGATTACTTTAGTCTCATCGCATTCGCATTCAGTCGGAATGCGGATGCAGGTATGTATATACAGGTGAGGGGTATCCTTGTGATCCGTTACGAGTTTACTTTAGATGTTGTTGTATCTTTTTTATTGTTGTAAACATTTGGGTTAATGTTTACAAATGGAAATTGTGAGCTTAAGCCATCATTTTGTGCATTAAATGATACATGTACTTCATAGGTGACTCATGGTATCATTTCTTGTGCATATGTCACTTTATTTGATGGATTTGAGTCTTGATATGATAAGGAGAGAGAGGGGGGCTGCCATGATATAGTTTGGTCTTGTATTTTTCTCATAACACTTCTCACTCACATTATCATCACAAGACATAAGAAAAGGAAAAGGGAACTTCTTCTTCCTCCTCTTCTTCTTCCTCTAGCTCACAACCTCCATTAATGGCATCATCTCTAACCTCCATCCATACAATGGATGCAAGAGACAAAGTTATCATACACATTCTCTACATCGCCTTGGACACGTCGGCTAGCGAACTTCGTGCCCGAGTTGCTTCGGACGAAGCGGGAGCCCAAAAAATGACTCGAAGATGTGGTGCCCTTTCCGACGAGGAGATCGAGACAGGAGATGCCGCAAGAAGCTTGGGATGGTGGCCAAAGACCCAAGGACACGGATCGATCGGTATAGCTTTCCAACCCTTTCTCTAGTTGCTAGTTGTAGGTTAATGGTTCAATCCGGGATTAAAGTATACGATAGCGCCGGTTTCTAGTTTGAAAAAAGTTTTCGTTTCCGCATTTTGGCCTCGGAAAGACGGCCGGGGCGCTACCGTAGACCTACAATGTTAAGATAAAGGCAAAAAAAATAGCATACTATCATATTGAGCAAGATTGTCCTGTAGATACATATCCCTAACATCCTATACAATGAAGGCCTCTACGGCATACATATCCAACAATCTCCCACTTGCACTAAGGCCTGTAATCGGCGTATTAAGTACCCAACGTCTACACTAGAGCCAGTTGCCGGTGTACCGCATACCCAACATCTCGAACAGTCTCTCGAACTAGACTTGAGGGATGGCCTTGGTGAATGGATCTTCCATATTGTCCTTTGTATCTACTCTCCGCATCTCGATCTTCCGGCGATCCACGATCTCCCTGATCAGGTGATACTACCTCAAGATATGTCTGGATTTCTGATGGGAGCATGGTTCCTTTGCCAAAGCCATGGTGTTCACCGTCGAAAGTCGCGACTAGGACGTTAGGACATCTGGTTTGAATTTTGGGGGAAGATGCTATTTGGATTTATCCTTCCACCTCTACGAAGATGCCAAGTTAATTTATGGAACCGTATATCGGAGGTTTGGATGGATGCGGCTATTGTAGCAGACTTCGTCAGATTCCCCCTCATTTTTGAAGGGTTTTTGATTGTGGGAACGCCCTTCCATGCAGGCGTAAGCCCCTACGGTTAATTACGTTACCGCATCGCGATAACCACTTTCTCCTTCTCCGGAAGTTCACTTCGTGTCGTGTGTTTTTGTTTGTTTGGGTTGCTCGTGGATTGTATACGGACTAATTTATGTCGTCGCCCATAGGGCACGGATTAGTCCAAATCCGTATATTTTAGATTTGGGCTTGGTTTGATTTAAGGATCGTTAATCTGGTTTGAGATTAAGATCAACTTAAATGTATGTGAGCAGTTAGGGCTAGGTTGGTTTTTTGTTAAGGATACGTTAGTCCAATTTGAGACTAAGATCTACTTTATAAGGTATTTGGATCATTTTTGTTTCAGATCCAACAAGAGAGCATTTGGGCTATGTTGTCTTAGTTTTAAGGACATCTCGGTCCATTATCGCCATTTTTGAGGCGAATATTAGTTTAAGGATGTCTCGGTCCATTGATCACCATTTTGGAGGTGAGATTTTAGTTTAAGGACGTCTCGGTCCGTTGATTACCATTTTGGAGGTTAGATTTTAGTTTAAGGATGTATCGATCCGTTGATTACTATTTTGGAGGTGAGATTTTAGTTTAAAGACGTCTCGGTCTGTTGATCACCATTTTGGAGGCGAGATTTTAGTTTAAGGACGTCTCGGTCCGTTGTTAGTTTAGGGACGTTTCGATCGATTTTCCATCTTGCGTGCACGCGTGTTTGTAACGTGACGGGATGAGCAATGATGATATGGGACGCATCCAGTTTGGGATGTGGTTTGATTTGGGATGTGCACGTCGATTTAGGAAGTGCACCAAAAAGCAGTTGGTTGTCGGGACCCGCCACCTCTCTGAAGACGTTGAGAAATTACAACGACATGTATCAGAGGTGTAGAGAGATGCACTCTTGAACTAATTCCCGTAATTGAGGGAAAATGGATTAATGGATCTGAATTAGGGAGTTTCTACTCTCAAGGGACCTAACCAACTTGGGCTTAGTCCACTTAGTTTTCTTTTTATTTGAAAAAGAGTGCCAAGCACTTGTTTGGGCTCAGTGCCTTTTTTTTTGGCTAAAAGCGCTGATCACTTATGTAAGTTCTGACGCTCACATATAATCATGTGGGTTTTCAGTCATAGGAATTGTCTAATAAGTGTTAAACACTATACCCCTTTTGACTTTATATGGAGTGCTAAACACTCTTTATGGCACCCACGTATGAAGCACGTGAGGAGCTAGGCGTTGCATAGTGAGTGCCAAGCACTTTTTTTATTCTGTGGCGCCCACATGAGGGTCACGTGAGGTGCTAGGCGCTGAGCTTCACCCACTGAGTACTAAGCACTCCTTTCTTTTGTAGCGCCCACGTGAGAGACACGTGGGACGGTGGGCACTGAGCGTCGCCCACTGAGTGCTAAGCACTCCTGAGTTCTTTCATAGCGTCCACGTGAGAGGCACGTGGGGCGCTGAGCGTCACTCGCTAAGTTGTTTTTATTCTGTGGCGCCCACGTGAGGGGCACGTGAGGCATTGGGCGCTATCTTTTTCCTTATATACTTTGTTTTGAGGAATTTGATTTCCTAATTCTTTTCTGAGTCTTTGATCCTCAAGAACAAGTTTTTCCCGATAAGAATTAAATTCTCAACTTGTGGGTGACTTGTCTTGTGGATCTCAAATTCGGAGAAAGAACTAAATTCTTTTAAAAGGGTTAAACCCTTCAATAGGTAAATGAGATATTTTGATCTCTCTTCTTTTTATTTACCTAGGTTTTTTTCTGAGAAGGGAGATCTTCTTCTTTCTTCCTTTTTGAAGCTTTATGCTTTGTTTATGGGGAGGTCCCTCTATATCAGACATGAAGTCTTGGGTCCTTTATATAGTAGGGGCAGTTTGTTGATTAGCTCTGAAGAAATCTCTCGTTAAGAGATCCCAATTAATTTGAGGATTTTACCCACCGTTTGTCACGCCCCGCTTCCCAGAGTACGCAAGATTGGGCACGTGACATAGCCAACCATGCTACCTGTGGGTAGGAAGTATCCATCCACAGTCACATTACGGTTGTAAGGATATCAAGAACAAGATAAAAACTAATCTAATACATGTCCAAATCCATAATAACAAGAATCAATAAACAATAAGTGCGGAAGCTAATGATCCAATACAATGAATAAACAGTACGTCCCATAATGCGGGCTCACATCTGGAAATGAAAAGCAATAAATAAACTAAACCCTAAGGACTCACTGTTCAGCCTGCTGGCTGAAGTACTCCTGCTCGGTCGTCGACAAAGGTACGGAATCTGGGCCATGCAAAACCCAGACGTCAGCGCGTCATGATATCAAGTATATAGTATAAACATGGTAATAAGCAATGCAAGTATGAACATGAATGAAGCAATAATAAGAGATAACAAGCAGGGTAATGTGCAATGGTGGCTAAACTGTCCTATCAGGTTTTCTACTCTATAGTCTTTGAAACCAATTGATGAATCGTCGATGTAACTCAATAGTATCCCGTGCGTGCCCGGGACCACGGTCATGACCCTCGGGGCTGAATCGGAGACGTGCCGCTAAGAAGTAAAAGGTAGCAAGATGGACGAGTAGTGTCAGCATCACCACTCCGGAGCTGGCCAAGCCCGTAAGACTGATCAGAACAAGTATCGAACTGTTGAGTTACAAGTCGGTTTCACCTTTGATTTCCCCATACCCCCAAGCTATGTATGTCAGGTCGGGTATTCAGTAGTCAAGGACTAATGCCAACACAAAATCAAGTAGAAGTAGGTCTGTCTGGATCGACAGCAGGAATGGTCAGGTTTGTCGGCATTAGGCATGAAATCGTGAGACAAGTAATGTCATGGTACAACAGGATGAGTCGATATGTATGTATATGTCAGGTGTAGTAGGGTCAGGTCAATATGTCGTGCAATCGGGTAAGTGCTCACAACAGGTATACAATCAATAATGAACAGCAGCAGGAAACAGTAATTAACCACAATATTCCATATAACCACAGTGATGGTTGCATTCTCTTAATATCAGGTTCAATCATCTTAGGGTGCAATCGCCACAAGGTGAAGCAATTTTCACAATTATGAATTAAGGAAACTACATGAAATTATACTAAATATAATAATTGTCTCGTGAATGATTTAACAGTTTAAACAGATATGATTCAGTCGTTTTATTTAGTTGAAATATAGGTTGATGTGGGTTGATTAATTACGAGGAACTGTTGTAACGATTCCAGGTTAAGATAACTGCAATAATATGATATCCATTACCATTATTAAGTCGTTTATAGTATGAATTCAATGCGTGGCAAGACTAGATCTCGCACAATAGCATGTTCAAGCAAGTATTCAGATACTTGCCTCGACGGTCTGCAAACTGGAACACGGATGCGATGTCGGCAGAAAGCACGATATGATAGCACGGGCCACGGATCGAGTCCCAACAGGGATCAACGGGATCACACGGACCAGGGGGCTTCGCTGTAGCGTCGGGTTCGCCAAGACGGCACGGTCGGATTCCGGCAACGACAAAAGTAGCGAAGTTAGCAATACGATGGGATACACGCGAATAACGACCAGCAAGGGGATTGAACATGAATGGAAAGCTAAAGGGAGGCTTACCGGGAAGAACCGGGGGCAACTACGACGGGCCCGACGGCGATGGACGCGCCGGCGGTGAACAGGAGATGCGGCGAGGGCTGGAAAGTTTCCCGGGTCGCTGGAAAGGTGGTGGTGCAGTGCTGAGGGGATGTACGGGCCGGGTTCTGGCCTCAGGGGAGAGGAAGTGGTCGGCGATGGCACAGGCGACGACGAGGAGGGTCGACCGGGGCGTTCTCCGGTGAACAGCGGGGGTAGGCGATGGGTGAAGGGCTCGGGCTGGTGGTCCGGCGAGGAGAGGGAGGGAGGTGATGACGAGGTCGCGACGAGGAGGGTGAGAGGGAGTCGTGGGAGGCGTCGGCGGCGAGAGGCGGCGTCGACGTCGGCTCTGCAGGGTTGGAGGCGACGTCGGGGTTGGGTGCAGTTGCGGGAAGGAGCGGGTGAACGAGGGGATGGAGGTGCGGTGAGGTCGACGAGGTGGTGACGGCGACGGCGAGGTCGTGAGGAGGTCGGCGGTGAGGTCGCGAGGCTAGGGTTAGGGTTTGAGGCGGTTTCTCGTGAAGGAGATGGGTTGGGGGAAGGCGGCTGCGTGCATGGGTTTAAAGAGGAAGAGAGAGAGGGATTGATGAGATAGAGAGAGAGGGAGAATGAGGAGAGAGACAGAGAGAGATAGGGAAAGGGAGGGGCCCATGCGTGAACAGTCCTCGCTCGCGATTGGCTGGAGGAAATATTGAGAAGGATTTGGGTAAAGATTTGAGGGATTAACAGTTAGGGAAATATTTAGATTCGTAAATATATATTTTAGATATTAAATTGAAATGGGCTCTTTTTGGCGCGAAATGAAACATTTCCAAATCGCGCCCGGGTTGCGCCCAAATGTTCCAAATTCAAATTATAGGATTTTAAGCGGGTTCCAAATTTTGAAAATAGGTGTTTAGTGATTAAAATGCATGCCCCCAAGTCGGACACTTGCACGCGCACGTAGTCGTCCGAACTTGCCCGTTTAGCCAAACGGAACGGAATCTCGACACGCGGACGCTACCACACGACTAGTGGCGACGAGTAGGCCAACATGGACAACTTAAATCTCATTTTAGGAGTTAAAATTTGTTATGTGCCAAAATGACTTAACCGGTTAAAATTTAGCAATAAGCCCCAGAAAACAGAATAATTGGAAAAGGAGCAATATATAACCCTCAACTAGTAATATAAATAGTATTATTGGGCTCGGGTGTTACACCGTTGGATCTTTGATCCAAGGACTTTTGTTTTACAGAAAGTATTTTCTTATTTTTAATAAGATTAGGGAAATATTTTCCTATACAAAATTTATTCTGTAGATTGGTGATCCTTTAATCACCATTGGATTTTTAATCCAACGGTACTCTGTTTTACAGAGGGCAATTTTTCTTGTTTAGAAAGATTTGACGAATGTTTCCTCTAAACAAAATTTACTTCTGCATCCTGATGATTTATCATCTCCGTTGGATCTCTGATCCAATTGCTCTGTTTAACAGAGAGTAGAATTTAATTCTACTAGGCGTCGGCGCTCACGTGTTGTGCACGTGGGCGCTACTCAAGATTTTTGTGTGCTTTGCACATTGGTGCCCATGCGAGGAGCACGTGCGGCGCCAATATAAGAGTTTTTAACTCTGGCGCGGGCACCCTAATGGTAGACACGTGAGGCGCTGCCTCTTAAATTTTGAATAGAGCTTTGCTCTTTATTGCAGGAAACAAATGCCCCCCACCGTTGCGCTCACCTGGCTCACACGTGAGTGCGGCTGCGGCACCTTTTCCACCGTTTGATCTTCTTGGAAGTTGAACCGTCTTCCTGTACCTATAAGTAGGGCCTTTGGCCCTTGAGATGACTGTTGTTCATCTTCCCTAGTCTTCTTCTTTATCTGAGAATTTAATTCTCTTTCCAGAGCTCAGATCTCTGTCCAAGGAAACTCTTTTAGAGTCAAAACTTTGTCAAAATTTGGTAAGAATTATGACCAAACTCTTGAAAGAATCTCTTCATGTTTTAGGGTTTTAACCCATTAATAGAGCTTTTCTCTTCCTTTACAAAGATCTTTTAGTGTTCTAAGATTTTTTCTTGCAGATCTTGAAGATCTTTGGGGTTTTATCCCGTTAGAAAGTTTTGCTTTTGAGGGTTCTGGGATGTTATCCCATTGTTATACAGAGCTTAGCTCTGAAAATTTTTGGGAATTTTATTCCCTTCCTAATTTTCTTAACAGATTTGAAATTTGTTTGTTTAACACAGTTCTCGAGAGAGTTTAACTCCCATGTTCAATGATGTTTTCTCATTAAATTAGAATCCTTTTGAATTCTATTTTTAATGAGTGATTGACCCATCATTAATGGGGTGTTACATTGATTTTGTGTGGCCCCTCTCCCTTTCCTTTTTTTGAACTGCGGTGCAGTACAATTTTAAGTGACAAAGAATGTTAAGACCCTAATCATTGTGTCGATAGCTGACTCCTCCCTTTTTGTGCAGGTACTATGGCTTCCAATTCCTCTTTTCCCTTCGTACGTTCGGAAAGCGCTTTTGCCGACGCTGTAGGGTGTTTTTCGTCACCCCGTTGAGATGGGAATACGTGCACGCTAGTCAGGCGTGCTACAGATTCCCCCTGCCTAGGGTAGGCCGGGGTTTAATGATTATGGGGATCCGAATCTCCGGCAGCCGCGAACTAAGCTGCCGTTAATTACCCCCCGCCTTTGGGGCGAGAGAACCTCCGATTGACGGGTTAAACTGGTCATGCGATCTCAATGTGCAGTGTACGTGTGTTGTTGTTTAGGAGGGGGGTTTGAATATATCGGGAGCCACGCAGAGTTTTTACGGGGGGTATGTGTATGTGTTCTAACAGGGACAGTGTCGTGGAGTATGTGTATGTGTACATTTGTATACAAAGGTATATATATACATATATATATATAAATAAAGGGGAAAAGGCATCCAAAGGATGCGTGGGGCAGCACCTTGGGCGCTATGCGCTTAGGTGCTGTGCGCTCAGGCGCAAGCGCGCCACGTGTCGGCACGTGGGCGCTTTGCGCATGAGCGCTGCACGCTGGTGCGCAAGCGCGCGCGCCACGTGTCGACGCGTGGGAGCTTTGCGCATGAACGCTGCGTGCTGGAGCGCAAGCGCACTGGAGCGCAAGCGCGCGCGCCACGTGTCGGCACGTGGTCGCTTTGCGCATGAACGCTGCGCGCTCGAGCGCAAGCGCACTGGAGCGCAAGCGCGCGCGCCACGTGTCGGCACGTGGGCGCTTTGCGCATGAGTACTGCGCGCTGGAGCGCAAGCGCGCGCGCCATGTGTCGGCACGTGGGCGCTTTGCGCTCGGGCGCAGTGCGCTGGAGAGGAAAAGAGGGCTTTTAGCCCCGAAAACTCTCGAAAAAGAAATTAGTGGAGTTAAACTCCTGAAAAAAAAGAATGTTTTGGTTGGGGAAATGGGTTCTTCTTCTTCCTCCTCTGTTGGCTGGCTCAAGAGATGTGAGATCTAAAAATCTTTTCTTTTTGAGATCTAATGATAGATCCAAGTTCCCCTTTGTGGGTTTTGTGGTGAAAAACTAATTTGTTTTGAAAAAGGAAGAGTAAAACTCTTGATTTAATTCAAGAGAAAGAAGAAGCTTTTGGAACCTTGAAGATGGAAGAAAGAGCTCAGCTCTGAGACTTTTTTTTTAGAGAGAGAAAAAAGTTTTTTTGGGATATTTCATTATCCTTGCCTTTATAGGCCATACATTTTACACATAGCCCCTTGGGCTTCACAAAATGGCATTTTGCCTATTTCATGGCTCATGTGCCATTTCTTTTTGTACATAAGCCATGGGCTTACAAAATATTGGCTTTATGCCCGTTTTACATACATTCATGTATATAAAAAAAAATTACATAATAATTATTTGTTACATGATTTTGTCGTTGCCATGGGGAGGCTGGCCGTGGGCTTGACTTGGGCATGGGCCGGCTTGACCTGGGCTTCGGCCCACCTAGCTTGGGGGTTGACCTTGACTTTGACTCAGTCAACCGGGGTGTAAATTTTTACCCCAACAGACGCGCCCGTAAATTGGTAAGTCTTCGTGCTTATTAAGGATCATGACCCAGAGCTAAAATCTCTTCATCTGTGAGGGTCATGGTATAATCAGATTATCCGAGGTCGGCACGGTTTTTCTTATGTAGAACCTTCGGAGCCAATCCCAGCGATTCATTACGCTAACCCGTCTCAAGTGACTTACGCCGTAGAAGAGGTCAACTGGACCTCGGAAGGTCGTCTTCAGCCTTCCATGGCATCGATACCCGTACAGCTATCGATGGCCTTGGACATTTTGGGGCAACACATATTCCAAGGAGAGTCGCACCTTTTGGAGCAAGTTTACATGATAGGATTGACTCCCCGTCATTCGGTCGGCTATCTTCAGTGGGCCCGGTATATCCTGTCGGCCAAGAAGTCGCTGCTGTTAAAGACCGGGTTGTACCCCGCAATCTACGCGTCCCTCTTTCACTATCCCCCGCCTCATGTGTGGTGGATCAAATCTTTCTTAGAATAATGAAACATCCCGACTCATACCTTTCTCTTATCAGATCGGGAGGTTTCGATTTCATTAGAAGAGTTCGTGGAGATCTCCGGCTTACTCGTCAGAGGGGAGCACAATGAGGAGATACTTCCTCCCGATGAGTATATCTTTGCCACGAAATCAGAGGCGATAGGCCTTACCCCGGAGAACGCCATTCAACATCAGTTCCCCAGCTTGATCAAGGTGTTGAACATGTACGAGAATTTATTTCTAGAGTCTGGCGGGCACGGGGTTAGCTTCGCAGATTTTATCGCCTGCTTTCTTTGTCCAGAAGTTCTGTCTAAACAGGTTGCGAAATTTGCCAAACTCGACGACCCGTTCGGATTTGGTTTAGATAACTTGCCGACGGCGGAGGCGGATTTAAAGAATTTCTTTATTCTGGACATTCTAGTTGTCCCCTTTGCAGAGATCGCTGCCTCGGGTTTTGACGAAGAGACGTTCTTTTTGGGGTTCATTGGCCTGTGGCTGAGTTGGTTTGCGCTTCCGACGCACCCCCGCACCCCCGCTACATGAGACCATATGTTTTTTATCCAGCTCATCGCATCGTCGCAGGGACGCGTGTGGCAGTTGGGATCGTGTGGTTAGCTCATCTATACCACGGCCTGAGTTTAGCAGCTGACACTACTTAGCCGGGGTAAAGCCCGTGTATCTCCCATTGCATTACTTCACATCATGGTTCGAGATGCACGTGCTAGGTGCCTTTGGTGTTCATAAACGACCCCGATTCTACGAAAGCTACAACTTCCCCCAGGTCATGTATCTAGTTGACGCTTCCGCTCCAAACCCGTCACAGCGAGAGGCTCGGCGATTTCTCCTTCGACCACGCATGGTTGGGGACAGTATGACCTTTGTCGATAAAGTCTTGACTATCGGCAAATAATCCAACAAGGTGGTCCAACCGTTGCACAATACTTTTAAGGATGGGGCTTCTGCGTTGAGGGCCCGGGAGGTTATGCACCTGTACTCTATTAGGTCGGGGTTCCTAGTGTTTAGACAGAACACCTCAGTGTTGTTCATGAGGTACAACCCGCACCGCTTCGCCCAATAGTTGGGTTATAATCAAGGTGTTCCTCTTGAGGCGTTCTTAGTCGAGCCGGTTGCTACGGAGGAGGGAATTCGCAGCACGATGCATCATTTTATGCGATTAAATACGGGATCCCATTTCCTTTTCAGCGAGCCGAGCTATGTGCCGAAAGCTTCGAATGCTCACGTGGCATGGTACCAGCATGCGACGGGTGCTGTTATCAGGGGGAGAGGCGGCTGCTACTCGACCACAACGATGTCGTACCAGCCGGTAATCCAGCGGTCCCTTTGAAGCGACGAGCAGCCGTTCGCCCTTCTTTAAAAGAAATCACTACGGCTATAGTCCCATGAGCTTTTCCTGATAAGCTTCAGCCGGATGTTCCTACGACCGCGGTAGCCATGGTGTCCCCGGAATCGGGAATTGGTTCGGACATCGGGACCCGCCGTCTGAAGAGGCCTGTCAAGCGAAAACTTTAATCGTCGGCTGTTGGTGTCAGTTCACAGAAGAAAAAGAAATCTCTATTCTCTGCTGACGTCGTATTTGGCCAATAGCCCCATGCTCCCTACAATGAGGGCTTATGCGAATATGGCACCAATGAGGGTTTGTTTGACACGCCTGCAATCGATACTGATCTTCAGGCTGCCCTCGCAGCTTTCAAGCGACTGGCCCGTGAGGAAGCAGCGTTGGTCACTATTGCGGAGTCGGGTATACTTCATTTACATTCTTCTACATCTATCCCTTCTCCCCTTATTATGCTTTATTAATGCTCTCTTCTTTAATGGGTATTTCTGCCGAAGAGGCTCTCGCGGCTTCCCTAAAGACGTTTGAGGAGGAAGAGAGGCTTCGCGCCACCTTGGGTCTTGGTATAATTCGCTTCACTACACATTTGCTCTTTTAGTTCCTTCTATTCATAGTCTAACTCTTTTCTTTATCCTGCTGCAGGAACTACCAAAACCCAGGTTGTTCCAAGTGTAGTTCCAATCCCAGGCGGTGACGCAGAAAAGCTTCCAGATCCACCAACTACGGCCGAGGCCATCACAGAAGGCGTTGCTGAAACAGCCGATAATGGACACCATAGTAGCTCCGGAGGCCGAGCTCGGTTCGGACGACGATGTTCCCCTGTCGGAAGTTTTAAGGAGGTCGGTTCACACGGCCCAGGCTGAGAGGAAGCATAGAAAACACGCTGCGAGGGAACGCAAAGCTGTCTTAGCTGTGGGTGCAGGTTCGAGTAATGTTCCACCTGCTGACATTCCTCCGGTGGACGTTCCTTCTGCCCTGTCTACTACCCATAGACATGTTGCGTGTATAGCTCATGAAGAGAGTGAACGACTATTTCAAGGTAGAACAACGCACGGTCCTTAATAACAGCTCCTCCCCCTTTTTTATTTATTTAACAATGCATTTTTATTTACATGGCCAAATTTGGGTGACGGTGTGACAGGTGATGTGCCGGCAACTAAAGAGCCTGAAGTGTCCAATCTTTCTCTGGAATCTGGGACCGTTCCAACTGCCGCTCTTTCCCATGTGGATCCTTAATATCGGCAGGTGATGCAAGTGTTACAACAGCCCTTTTTGAATCAGGGGATGAAGCTGTGGGCGTTGAATTTGCTCTCCTAATGGAAACCGAAGAAGCCGTCACAACTGGTGACGCTTCGGGCACAGTTTCGGTTTCTAACTTGTCAGGTATTCCTTGGATTATTGTCTTTGAGTTTTTAATCCCGCTAAGCGTCTTTGATGATATTTCTTTTGTCTTGAGTATAGGCACAATAAACCCTGAAGCTGTACTGGCTGAAGAATTACCGCCGGCCGCTGCCTTGACTGTCACGGTTCCTTCTGTGCCTCCCCGAATTTTGGAAGGTAAAGGTTTCTCATTTAGTTGCTTTATTGTAGATACCAATTTTCTTTGCCTTAACTATATATTGTCGCAACCTTGCAGGAGTGCTCTTTGGCCACTTATACCAAATGTTATACCCGCATTTTTCCTTCCAATCGGAAGTCGTTCCCTCTTCCAACATTGGTCAGTATATTCTTCGTTTAGCGTTTCTCCTTTTTGTGAGTAGACTTTCTGTTGCTAAGCCTTCCTTATATTGAACCCAGTATCACGGTTCAAAGGAGGGAGCGAAGGAATAGCCAAGCCTTCGGAGCTCCCTGTTTTGCCACCTTCAACAGCTGGTACGGTAGATTTCGTCCGTCAGGTGTCTTCTTTGTCTTTCAAGTTGAATCTGATCGTAATTTATTTTGCAGCGATTACACCAGCTTCAGCTCCTTTTGAGTCCCGCATTCCCATGCTCACGGGGCCCTTCGCTAAATGTCCATCTTTCAGGGGCGTGGTGACTAGCCGGCGTATGTTAAGTGAGTTTATCGAGGATCTCGACGTCGAGGCTCTCACCTCTGCTACGGATTTGCCGATGAAGTCAATCCAATGCTGGCGACGCTCGTGAATTTCCATAATGAAGACCTCATCGGTTCTTGGGTTGATTATTGCAGGAAGATCGAGGCTTGTCTGCATGAGATTGAGCTTAAGTGTCTCGCTCCTGAGGTATTAACTTTGAAATCTCAGCGGGCTGCTTGGATTGAGCAGAGTGTTGCTTTCATTTGATATTTTGAACAAGAGATGACCCTGAGGCGAAAGGAGTATGAGACGGCTTCCAGTGAATCCGTCCAATTGCGCGCCCAAATTGAAGCGAATGCCACGCAGCTGAAAGCTATTTTTGAAAACCTCCAACGATGTATTTCTGACGGGTTAACGCTAAGGAAGAAGCTTGACTTTACTGAGCGGGTCACGCAAAGTTGCGAAGCTGCCAAACGGGAAATTGCTGAGAAGTTTTCATCCTACTTGCAACAATGAGCTCAAATCGAAGCGGGGCTGGCCGTCGTAGCTGAACGCGAGGAGGAATTGCGGGGAGCGCGTGAGCGAGTCATCAGTTTGTTGAAAGCGCCTCCTTTTTAGTCATTGTAATTGTATTCCTCTTTTTGCATTGGTTGTATCTCTTAAACATTTTGATTCATGAATAAGAACATACATTCTCTTTTATGCGCTTATCCGTGTCTTGATGCCTTAATGCGGTGGTAATTAGTTTACATACTCGTTTCGGAGTTTGTAGTTTATGCGCTCATTTCAGAGCCTGTAGTTTATTCACTCATTTTGGAGTTTCTAGTTTATGGTCTCATTTTGGAGTTTGGAGTTTGGAGTTTATTCACTCATTTCGGAGTCTCTAGTTTATGGACTCATTTCGGAGTTTATTTAGTTTACCTTCTTTGGGCTTATAGGCAAACTTGTCTTAACGTCATAGTTAACCTCTGCTCTTTACGACAGAGGTCCGTTAGGTTTTGTGGTACTAGGGTTTTAGTCCGTGGTACTGTCGCGTTGGCTGATGCGTTCCCCGATATGCAGACTTTACGCTACTATTCGAGTAGCCCCGCGACTGTCGTGTCTCTGATCCCTTCTGGGGCTGGACAAGACGTCTTCAAGTAATTTTCTTAGGCAGTTTGACCATCGGAAGAGCAAGCGTTAGGAATTTTTCCATATCGCTTTTTTACTTTAGGTTAGGCTCAGTTTGGGAGCCCCGAATAGTTATAACCACTCCGCACTGGTGTGGGATGATCTCCAATAGTCTTTCAGGTTTTAATTGACTTGCCGTCAAAATCCTGAAGCTAGGAATTTGGCATTCGCTTCCTTTTGATTTGGCTATTTTGGAGCCTTTGATGACATTACGTCTGCTGTAACGAGAAGAATGTCGGAGTAGTCTTTAGGTTGTTTTGTGAACCGTCAAGACTTGGAGCTAGGAATTTTGCCATGGCTCCGTTTTGTTTCGACCCTGGGGTCCTTTGTACGTCACGTCTGCATCCTGCTGGAGTGAGAAGGAACGCCGTTGTTGACATTAAGTCTGCTGTAACGAGAAGCATGTCGAGGTAGTCTTTAGATTGTTTTGTGAATCGTCAAGACTTGGTTCTCCTTTTGACGGAGCCTGGTGGGAAAATATGGTTCTCTTTTCGTTTGTGCCCATGGATTGTATACAGGGGTTGATGTAGACTCACCTGTAGGGAAAAAAAGTATCATTTCATTTTATTTCTTTCTGCGATACTCTATCATTTCTGCTTTTTATATCGCAAAAGTCGTGATTGTCCAATCATTTCGGCTTTTTATCGCTGTGCCCAATCATTTCGGCTATTCTTTCATTTTACTCGCTGCTTTTTGTTGCGAGTTACCCAAACATTTCGGCTATTTTTATATGCATATATTTTGCTCACTGATTTTCATTAGAGTTGCCCCATCATTTCGGTTATTTCATATGCATTTTTTTGCTCACTGATTTTTTGTTGCGAGTATGGAACTTGAGATCTAATACCAATTTTGGCATCAGCATCGCTGCGACAGGAATGTTGCCAAGAGCGAATCACCATTTGCCTTGAAAGGACTTGATTGATACCTATTCAGGCATCAGCATCGCTGCGAATGGAATATTGCCAGGAGCGAATCATCATTTGCCTTTACTGATTTGAACAAAGGTGGCTTAATAGACAGGGTTAGGATTCTGTCGACTAAGGCTTTTGACTTTATGAGTGTTATGGGTCTCATAAAGGGTTTTCTCCCTACGAGTCGAGAGGATCCCGTAGGTATAGGTTCTCCCTAGAATTCGTGTGCACTCCTAAGTGATATTTTCTCTTGCAAGTCGTAAAAATCTTACAAGAGTGTTTTCTCCTTACAAATCGAAAGGTCTTATAAGTGTCACTCACCATATGGGGAAATTTTTCGCCAATGGTGGAACTTGGTGAGGGGATATTTATTTGTGCCCGTGGATTGTATACAAAGGTCAATATGGACCTCTTGTAGGGCAAATCGGGAGATATGATGGCTTAAGAACAAGTTTGGATTCCTGTTGCTTAAGACTTTTGAATCCTATGAGCCGTGAGGGTCTCATAGGGGGGATTCTCCTTACGAGTCGTGAGGATCTTGTAAGTAAAATTTTTACGAGATTGCGCCCTTTCGAGTTTTCACAAGCTCGCCGGTAGCCCTGCTGTTTTTACTCACGGCACTCTTTCGGGTTTTCATCCGTGCCCATCTTTCTTTTGGACATACCATTTTTTTAACAAGGAGATTGCGCCCTTTCGGGTTTTCACAAACTCTCCGGTAGCCCTGCTGTTTTTACTCACGGCGCCCTTTCGGGTTTTCATCCATGCCCATCTTGCTTGTGGACATACCATTTTTTTTAACAACGAGATTGCGTCCTTTCGGGTTTTCACAAACTCGCCGGTAGCCTTGCTGTTTTTACTCACGGCGCCCTTTCGGGTTTTCATCCGTGCCCATCTTGCTTGTGGACATACCGTCTTTTTTAACACCCATCTGTTTGCCAATGGGACTTTGGGGTGACTTCACCACTGGAGTAGCTGTGTAGCCAGCGGGACTTGAGTTGCAGCCTTCGCCATTGGAGCTCTGATTGCAATATAGATCTCAAGAGAGGATATTGCCGTATTTGTGGCGATGCGCCATGTTTGAGGCGAAGCCCTAGTTTAAGGACATTTCGGTCCATTATCGCCGTATTTGAGGCGACGCGGTAGTTTAAAGACATTCCGGTCCATTGTTAGTCTAGGGACATCTCGGTCCATTATAGCCATTTTGGAGGCGAAGTTTTAGTTTAAGGACATTACAGTCCGTTGTTAGTTTAGGGACATCTCGGTCCATTATCACCATTTTCAGGGTGAAGTTTTAATTTAAGGACATTACGGTCCGTTGTCTCCATTTTAGAGGGAACGTTTAGTTTAAGGACATTTCGGTCCGTATCACCATTTTTGAGATGAAGCTTTAGTTTAAGGACATTACGGTCCGTTGTCGCTATGTTTGAGGCGAAATTTTTCCGAATACCACTCAGAGTTTTGACTTAGGAAGATGGCGAGCGAACACAAGCGACGTCATCTATCATTGACCTAAGTCGTGACTCGTCAAGTATGGTATTTCTTGAGGAATAGGCCGTTTATTGGCCTGAAGGGTCTTTCGCCATGCATATCCATGAGCAAATAGGCCCCACCTTGGTAGACCATGTCTATGATGTACAGACCTTCATAGTTTGGCTCGAATTTCCCCCGTTTTGCACGATTGGGGATCATAGGTCTTTTGTCGACTAGCACGAGTTCGCCTTGGCGGAATGTTCTCGGCCTAGTCAGTGTTTCATATGACCATGTCATCCTTGCCTTGTAAGTCTCCAGATTTTGCTGCACTCTGAGGCGAGTTTCTTCGAGGGCATCGAGCTTCTCAAGCCGAAGATGGGCGTTTTCTTCATCCGTCAGCTCGTATCGAACAGCTACTCGTAGAGAAGGCGGTTCTATTTCCAGAGGAAGGACTTCTTTAGTGCCGAATACCAACGCGTATGGTGTTGTATTCGTAGCCGTTTTGAACGTCGTTTGGTACGCCCAGAGAGCTTCATGCAATCTCTCGTGCCAGTCCCTTTTGTTTCTGGATACCGTTTTCTTTATAATCTAGGTCAAGATCTTGTTGAAAGCTTCAGCTAGACCGTTGGCACGGGGATTATAGACGCAAGAGTATCTCCAATCTATATTATGCTGCTCTTTGAAGCGGCTGATTTTATGGCTCCTGTAGACTGGCCCATTATCCGAGATTATCTATCGCGGAGTGCCGAACCGGTAAATGACACGTGTCTTGAAGAAATGGAGGATGTTCTTCGTCTTCACTTCCCTTAGCGTTACTGCTTCTACCCACTTAGAGAAGTAATCGGTCGTTGCCAGTATGGACCGATGTCCTTTAGATGACACTAGTTTAATGGGCCCAATTATATCGGTTCCCCATATTTCGAACGGCCAGCTAGTTACTGTTGGGTGTAGCGGATTTGAATGTTGGTGGATGAAGTCCCCGTGAATCTGGCATGAGTGACACTGCTTCGCTCTGGTTGGAGCACTTTGTGACTCTTCCTCGCTGCGTCTTCTTCATCCTGACGCCGATACTTGGCCTTTTCGTATATGGTCGTTTCATGTTCTCAGTCAGCTCTGCTCTTTTGAAAAGCTTCGTTTAGCAGCCTGTCAATTAAGCCTTCTGGAAGCTCCGGGGATTTTGGCTCTGACCCCGCCCCCAGTTCCTCTGCGTTGCTTTCCGACGCCGAGGGAGTTTCTTTGTTATTTAACGACGAATGAGAAACCATGTGGCAACTTGCCACATAATCTTCGGTTTCTCCCGACGAGCTATTTCCCTCATCATCGTCACTATCTCTGTTCTCAAGTATATGGTTGAGAAAGTCTTCGAGGGTGACCGGGGTCCGTGCCTTCTGGTTGTACTTCTCCAGCGCGTCGATGTACTTTTACAGGTCTGTGTGCTTGTCGTCAGGCTGCACGGGCTTCTTGGCCTTCTTCTTTCCCTTCGAAGACTTTAAGGGCTTGACCTGGGTGTTTTGCCCATCGTTAGTAGTTTTCGGTGTGGAACGCGGTTTCAGCATCCCCTCAATGATCTCGGGCTCCAGCAGGCTTTTCCACCTAATCGCCGGACATACTTGAAGATCCTTCAGCATTTTTTTGGTTTTATCTGAAAGGACAACTTCCCATGGATTTTCTTCCACAAACGAACATGATGCCCCCGGCGTATCCACCTTTTTACGAGTGTGCCTCTGTGGCGGGTTCACCCTCCAGTTCTCTGACATCGCGAATTTCCCTTGACGGTACTAGTCCTCGACCCAGTTCTTGGAGATGTAGCAATCATCAATGGGGTGGCTCACCATTTGGTGATAGGAACAGTAGTTGGGATTGTTGACGTCACCGGGCTGTGGTGGACGTTTTGGGTCCGGTAGAGTGATGAGTTTGTTGCGCACTGCCAGTTCGAACAGACTCCTCGTTTTATCACGTGGAAATGAGTAAGCACATCCTTGCTTCTCTTCCACGGATTGGCGTGGGCGCGCATTGTTTTGGCGAGCAACCGGTTTCGGATCACTCGGTTGTTGTTGTTGTTGAGTGTTGGAAACGAAGGCCGCTTTCCCATTGCCCTTTGCATTCCGAGGGTCCATTTTTGAAGAGGAAGGTCCGTGGCCCATCTGGTTCATTTGGTCCGACTTATCAATCATATCCTGGAAGGTGGTCGGTTAAAGAACTTCATGAACTGGGACACAGTCGCTTGAGGATCTAGATTCCCTATGAACATGCCTACGGCAGAAGCTTCATCGATGCGTTGTTCGCATTTTGACCATAGGTTCCGCCACCGGATTGCGTATTGAACCCAGGTCTCTCCTGTCTTCACCCTGGCAATGATTAATGCTGTGATCGGGGCGCGCTCGCTCGCGATGGCGAACCGCTGCGTGAACAACAATTCCATTTCCGTGAATATTTTGACGGAGTCGTTTGGGAACTCCGAGTACCATTCAAACGCCATTTCGGACAGGCTGCCAACGAACTGGCGAAGCAGCAATTTGTCGTCGCCTCCAGTATTGCCGCATAAAGCTCTGAACTGAGCGACATGCTGATGCGGGTTGCCTGTCCCTTTGTACACATGGAATTTGGGGATCGTATATCCCGGTGGGTACTTGATTTGATCGTACCAGCCTGGGTATGGTCGTCCAGTTCTGACGACTTGGACAGCCGCTTCATTTGCTTGATGAGCTCATATTTATTGAGCTATGTAATCATCAAGGGCAGCTTTGGAGATCGTTTCCTCCCTGGCTGTCGATAAAGATGGAAGAGGGTTTGATATTTCCCCTCTGTCGTCCTTGATAATTATCAGCGGGTCTTCAGCTGGAGGTTTTGGCTGGATCATCATTCCAACCATATCTTGGAACAGGAGTGCCATTTGTTTTATATTAGCAGCTTATTCCACGACCTCCTTATCCTTTCTTTCCAGCACCCTTCGCAGGAACTCCGTATCGGTCTCCTGCTCCTAGCACTGTTCAGACGCTGCTTCTAGGCTTTCTTTCTGCCCGGTGAATGCCGACATTTTCATCAGCATCTCCTGGAGCTTTTGTTGCTGCTCCTGAGCTTTTGTCAATGACTGAGTTTGCGGTCAATGACCCACGTAATCATGGCTTTCCTCTTTTTCGGAAGCCATGTAAACCGTATGCACAATCAGGTCCCCAGACTTGGGGCGTTTGGATCCATCACCTTTGGGATTTGCCGCCGGTGGTGGTATTTTCTCCAGCCTTGTCCTTTTGTGGGAGGTTGAAGTTGTAGGAGCCATTGTAGCAGGCGCCTGTGTGAAAGAAGTCCCTCGCTGTATGGTGGAGCGATGGCCCTCCTCTTGCCGAGCCTTCATTTTCTTCAGCCGGCGAGGGTAGTCTTTGTTAATCACAGAATCCTGGACTTTCCGCCAAACCCGGTGGATTTGGGAGGAGAGTTGTTGAAGGGGATGCTCCAGTTTTGCCTGCGTCATTTTTTTAGCAGGAAGTGGAGATTTCTTCAACACCGTGTTTAGGGAGTTCTTTCGCACCCTCCTAAGCGGTTCAAAATTGTTCCTGGTTGGAACAACAGCGTCAACTTCCACCATTGGAGCTGGTGGGGTGAGTCCGAAGGGGGAGTTTTCCCCAGCTCTTCTCAGTCAGCGTCAGTGGCGATGTGGAGCATGTCTTGCAGATGGGACCACCTCAGTTGTGGAAGCGGCTCCGTCGTGCCCCAGGCTTTAATTAGGGGCTGCTGTTGGTGTCAGCCTGTCGAAGACCGACGTCCGTTGAGAGCGGACGACCAATCATTCGAAGGCCGACTTTCTGGTAGGTGAAGCTCTTTTGATGACTTTGCTCGTAGTAGGAGTGGGCAGGACTATCTGTTTTGGAATAGTCCCTTCAGGTATCGCGAGACTCTTTGCGGGCCCACTTGAGCATCGGCTCAGCCGGTTGAAGCCTGAATTGGCATACTTGGACGACCCGTTGAGAGGGGCCGTGGTGGTTGCAATTCGATCGAAGACCGACTTCTTGGAAGCTTCCTGTAGCGGCATTGGGGCGCTGAAGCTTGCTAACGGGAGCATGGTCCCGAAGAACAATCCAGTGGTGGCCTAAGTCACCTACCCCATCGGCATAGAAAAGATGGAGGCCGCATTGGGCCCGTAAGTCACTCCTCCAGTCGGGGCGGAGCGGGAGTTGCTGTTGCAGTTTGTGCAGCTGGAAGCCATCGATTATTCTTCTGCTTTCTGCATAGGAAAAGACAACAAATCTTAGTATCTCGAATCCAAATGCAACTATAGCAAACCGCAATTTTTTTGCGAACATGACACACGAAGTGTGCAGTAGAAAGAGAAAAAGGTCCCACCGGGATGCCAGAATCTGTTCACCGCCGAAAGACGCGACCGGAACGTTAGGACGTCTGGTCTGAATTTTGGGGGCAGATGCTATTTGGATTTATTTGTCCACCTCTCCGAAAATGCTAAGTTGATTTATCGCACCGTATATCGGAGGTTTGGAGGGAAACAGCCATTATAGCAGACTTCGTCAAATTCCCCCTCGTTTGTGAGGGGTTTTTGATTGTAGGGACGCTCTTCCCTGTAGGCGTAAGCCCCTACAGTTAATTACGTTACCGTATCACGATAAACATTTTCTCCTACTCCGGAAGTTCACTTCATGTCGTGTGTGTTTTTGTTTGTTTGGGTTGCCCGTGGATTGTATACGGAGAATAATTTATGTCGTCGCCTGTAGGGTACAGATTAGTCTAAATCCGTATATTTTAGATTTAGGCTTGGTTTGATTTAAGGATCGTTAATCTGGTTTGAGATTAAGATCAACTTAAATGTATGTGAGCAGTTAGGGTTCGGTTGGTTTTTTGTTAAGGATGCGTTAGTCCAATTTGAGACTTAGATCTACTTAACAGGGTATTAGGATCATTTTTGTTTCGGATCTAACAAGAGAGCATTTGGGCTCTGTTGTCTTAGTTTTAGGAACATCTCGATCCATTGTCGCCATTTTTTAGGCGAATATTAGTTTAAGGACGTCTCGGTCTGTTGTTAGTTTAAGGACGTTTCGGTCCATTATCCATCTTGCATGCACGTGTATTTGTAACGTGACGGGATGAGCAATGATGATATGGGATGCATCCAGTTTGGGATGTGGTTTGATTTGGGATGTGGACGTCAGTTTGGGAAGTGCACCAAAAAGCAGTTGGTTGTCGGGACCCGCCACTTCTCTGAAAACGTTGAGGAATTATAGCAACATGTATCAGAGGTGTAGAGAGATGTACCCTTGAACCAATTCATTGAGGGACAATGGATTAATGGTAAACCCAGGAATCATTAGTCGTATTTTGAGACTAAGATTTCCTCAGGGGAATGTGGGACGAATATCGTTTTGGGATATCATCAGTTGGAAGATCGATAGTCGTATTTGGGACTAAGATCGGTTTGGGAAGTAGTGAGCACATAGGCTCGGTTGATCTGAATTAGGAAGTTTCTACTCTCAAGGGACCTAACCAACTTGGGCTTGGTCCACTCAGTTTTCTTTTTATTTGAAAAAGAGTGCTAAGCACTTGTTTGGGCTCAATCCTATTTTTTTGTGCAAAAAGTGCTGAGCACTTATGTAAGTTCTGACGCTCACATATAATCATGTAGGGTTTTCAGTCATGGGAATTGCTCAATAAGTGTTAAACACTTTACCCCTTTTGTTTTTATATGGAGTGCTAAACACTCTTTATGGTGCCCACGTGCGAAGCACGTGAGGAGCTAGGCGCTGCCTAGTGAGTGCCAAGCACTTTTTTATTCTGTGGCGCTCACATGAGGGCCACGTGAAGCGCTGGGCACTGAGCATCACCCACTTAGTGCTAAGCACTCCTTTTTTTTGTAGCGCCCATATGAGAGACACGTGGGGCGCTGGGCACTGAGCGTCACCCACTGAGTGCTAAGCACTCCTGAGTTCTTTCGTAGCGCCCACTTGAGAGGCACGTGGGGCGCTGGGTGCTGAACACCACTCCCTAAGTTATTTTTATTCTGTGGCGTCCATGTAAGAGGCACGTGGGGCGCTGGGCGCTAGCCTTTTCCTTATATGCTTTGTTTTGAGGAATTCGATTTCCTAATTCTTTTCTGAGTCTTTGATCCTCAAAAACAAGTTCTTCCCGATGAGAATTAAATTTTCAACTTATAGGAGACTTGTCTTGTGGATCTCAGATCCGGAGAAAGAACTAAGTTCTTTTAAAGGGGTTAAACCCTTCAATAGGTAAATGAGATACTTTGATCTCTCTTCTTTTTATTTACCTAGATTTTTTTTCTGAGAAGGGAGATCTTCTTTTTTCTTCCTTTTTGAAGCTTTCTGCTTTGTTTTTAGAAGCTTATGGGGGGTTCCTCTATATCAGACTTAAAGTCTTGGGTCCTTTATATAGTAGGGGAAGTTTGTTGATTAGCTATGAAGAAATCTCTCGTTAAGAGATCCCAATTGATTTGGGGATTTTACTCACCGTTTGATCTTTGATACAAGGACTTCTGTTTTACAGAAAGTATTTTCTTGTTTTTAACAAGATTAGGAAAATATTTTCCCATACAGAATTTATTCTGTAAATTGGTGATTCTTTAATTACCATTGGATTTTTAATCCAACGGTACTCTGTTTTACAGAGGGCAATCTTTCTTGTTTAGAAAGATTTGAGGAATGTTTCCTCTAAACAGAATTTAATTCTTCATCCTGATGATTTATCATCTCCGTTGGATCTCTGATCCAACGGCTCTGTTTAACAGAGAGTAGAATTTAATTCCACTAAGCGTCGGCGCTCACGTGTTGTGCACGTGGGCTCTATTTATGATTTTTGTGTGCCTTGCACATTGGCGCTCACGTGAGGAGCATGTGCGGCGCCAATATAAGAGTTTTTAACTCTGGCGCGGGAGCCCTCGTGGAAGGCACGTAAGGCGCCGCCTCTTAAATTTTGAATAGAGCTTTGCTCTTTTATTAGGGAAACACATGGCTCCATTGTTATCGCAATACAAAGGTATTGGATCAACAATGGATAAAACCATCTGAAGTTCAGAAACGAACTTCCTCATCCAGACTGCCTCTTTTGCGGCATCGTTAGCAGTGATGTACTCAGCCTCCATTGTCGAGTTTGCTACGGTGTCATGTTTGGAGCTCTTTCAACAGACCGCCCCTTCGTTGAGGGTAAACACATAACCCGAGACGGATTTAAAGTCATTCTTATCACTTTGGAAGCCAAAGTCGGTAAAAGTCTCGATCTGGAGGTCCCCATTACCGTACACCAAGAACATCTCCTTAGTCCATCTCAGGTACTTAAGAATATTCTTTACTGCTATCCAATGTTTCTCACCTGGGTTGGACTGATACCTGCTTACGACACAGAGTGCGTAAGCTACATCTGGTCTGGTACATAACATCGCATACATTATCGACCCTACTGCCGAAGTATAGGGTACTATGCTCATGCGAGCCCTCTCCTCATCGGTCTTGGGAGACATCTCTTTGGAGAGGGTGATTCCGTGGCAAGTGGGTAAATTGCCGCGCTTGGAATCTTTCATACTAAACCTCTTTAGTACGGTGTCTATGTACTTTGACTGTGAAAGTCCCAACATTCTTTCAGATCTGTCACGATAGATCTTAATCCCCAGAATGTATGAGGCATCACCCAGGTCTTTCATAGAGAACTTCTGTGACAAGAACAACTTGGCCGATTATAGCATAGAAATATAATTTCCTATCAGGAGAATATCATCTACGTATAAAACGAGGAATACCACAGTTCTCCCTACAATCTTCTTATAAATACAAGGTTCATCTTCATTTTTCATAAAGTCAAATTCCTTGATTGGCTCATCAAAGCAGATGTTCCAACTCCGCGATACCTAATTTAATTCAGAAATGGATTTAAGCAACTTGCACACTCTCTATGAAACCCTATGATTGATCCATATAAACACACTCTTCTAAACTTCCATTTAGAAAAACGGTTTTAACATCCATCTGCTAGATGTCATAGTCATGGAAGGAGGCAATGGCAAGTAGGATTCGAATGGATTTAAGCATAGCCACTGGTGAAAAAGTTTCGAAATAGTCCAATTGTAACGCCTTGAAAAGTCGTTTTGGTGTTTTCCTGAAAATCGGTGAAAATTCGGTATTTTTCCGAAAACCGTCCTTTTTGTTATTTTGCAGTTTAGGACTAATTATACCTAATTAGGATAGGTAATTGCTAATTTTTAGTAGCAAATGAGTTAATTATGAAATTCTGGTCGTTTAAAATTTTTCCCTAATTTTTTAATTTTTAATATTATTTTAAGCCGGTAAGAAAATACATTAAATTAGCGATAAATACAAATTTAAATGGGCTAAATTTAAGCTTTAAAATCATGTTAATTAAAATCAAGTTGTAACGTAAATTTTTAGTAATTTATTTTAAGTTTTAACTAATTTTTATTATAGAAAACGAAATTTATTGAATTTAAGCTTAAACTTGCAATTTTTGACTTGTAGGGGGTCTTTTTGCATAAAAAAATTTTGTGCACTCTCTCTCACTTTTCCCTCACCCTAGGCCGGCCCATTTCTAGCAGCTCATGGAAAAAAAATTCCATGCTCCTTTGACTTTTTATATTGTATGGGAATGAGGTTTTTTTAAGGATTTTGAATTGTTAATTGGGTATGGGTCTTTTGTGGGTTGGTAGGGGTTGACCATGACTTTGTCCCACACCCCACACCATCCCCCTTCCCTCATTCTGGCCAAAAAACCAGCAGCTCCCCTCCTTCATCTTTCCTCTCTCTTTTGTTCACAAATTCACCTCAAAATTCAACAAAAATCAACAAATCCTTCACTATTTCAACACAAAACCTTAATCCATCTCTTCTCACACCCACTATTGTTTAAATCTTGGTGAAAGGAGGCATCTTTGGAGGCAAATTGTTCTTGCTAGATCTCTAGTTGAGGTATAAATTCTTCCTAATTAAATTCTTTTGGTTAAGTTTCTTAAATTAAATTGTTTTAGTGTTAATTTAGTGTTAGTTTCATTCTAGATTTTTAAGGTTATGGTTAGAGTTAAACTAGGGTTTTTAGAAACCATTATTTAGTTAATTAAAGCTAATTAGCTATCTAGTTGTTTACTAAACCAATCTTTAAGGTTACTTTGCTTAAGTGGCTTCATATTATGCTAATCTATGTTAAACTTGTGTGAAATTTTCATTAAGATTGCTATTTACCAAAATTCAAGAAAGGGTTGTGTTTGGATATTGGGTTTTGTAGCATGGTAAATGAGTTAAAATTGTGTTATTGTGGCTAACTAGTTGTGTGGTTGGATGGTTGCGTTGGACTGTGATAACTTTGTCGCTAATTGTCGATGTTTGCACCAAATTGCAAATTCTAGCTTACTAGTTGTGTTATAAAATATTGTGGTGAATTAATTGCGATGTCTTGATGACATTTTTAGCGTATCCTATGACTTTTAGGATGTGTGAGTGCGGATTTTTGAGTGTTCGGGTTTTAGTTTTTTTTCCGGACGACCAAATCGACGGTTCTAGTTAGTTTTGCGATTTTCGCGTGCGTTCCGCGCACCTGTGCACGTTGTACCTAGCTTGTGAACGTTAGTATCTTCGTTTGGGTTTTGCGTCGTTCTTGATATGTAACCTTATGTTTGGTATTGATAATTCCAGGTTCGATCGCGGAGACGTCAGACGCGGCTCGAAAGGGGAAAGCGGTGATTGGACGTGACTAGCTAGGGATTCCGGTGAGTAGATGTAACATCTACGGGGGACTATCGTTGGATGGCGCAAGTCGCCCGATAGTTTTAGTAGCTTAAAAAGATTCTTAGTAATGTTAGTAATTAGGGGTGTAATACTTGTATGATTATTTGCTACATTCATGCCTTATACTGACATACATATACGAACCCATTCTATAGGGCACCTGCACCATTGCCAGGGTTTTTATATGCAGCACGAGCACTATTCATGCTTACACACACACCCTGGTAATTGCCATGCCACCACACTAGATAACCTTTAAATTGAAACCTTTTACTATAATTGATACTTAAACATGTGCTATTGCCTTTAATTCCTTAAAATGAAATCGTAGGATTGCTATTCATGTGCATGTACCTCATCATATTATTTGTTCATGCCTAGTCTATTAATCATACATCGCAACTTGATTATTGATACCATATGCATTCATTATCATTGACATATGCACTTATGAGGATTTCTTGAGATTTTATGATATTTCTGGATTTTGGGGGGAAAGCCGCAAAATTTCTAAACTTATTACTTTTTTTAAAATATGTAAATTGCGGTTTTCTAGTGATGTAAGTGTCGTCCACCATGAGTTTGCTGTGGTTTTCGAGATCCCTGTCGAGGAGTGGAGGAACCGTCACGGGTACATGGTGGGCCCGGTAAGGTACCCCGGGGCAAGAGGAATGTGTTGTTGACGTTGAGCCTGGCAGGGGATGGATTACCTACCGGTGACTGTTTTGGCACGGCGGATATCCAGAGGATACCGACCGTGGCCGCGAGATGATGAGATATTGATATTTGAGATGGGTCAGCCGGACGGCTGAGGCCAGAGATACTTTGATATGAGATTTGAGACAGTTTTGAGGTGTCGTTGCTGGACACGGTTTCTGTTTGGTTCTATTAGTATTGTGCTGATATTTCAAAGGAGATTCCTAAAGGAAAAAGATGATTTCTTATACTTACATATGCGGACCACGAGTATATTTATATTGCATACATACTTGCTAGTATAGTCATATTGCATACATACCTGCTATTATATCCTGCCATACCTGTAATATAGATGCTAGGATACTTGTGTGCATACTTGCGATAGCCTGTGTAGATGTTATTTATTACTCACGAGTTGGCAACTCACCCCCGTTGTGCCACAGTCTTTTGCAGGTCCGCTCCATCAGTACAGTAGCGGCGGGCGCACTTGCTTCTTTTGCCTCTTTTGCTTGGACTCGAGGTTTTGCTCTTAGGTGGGTTATATCATTATTTTTGTACCACCTTGTATATTCTTTGTATCTAGTGTACTCCATCTACTGTATCTACCAGTACTGTTGTATAATGACCTAGAGATGAGACTGTGAGATTTGTGGACTTTTTATGCTGTATTTTGGGGTCGAGCTCACTTGAGTCGACATGCTGTTTTTCTCATGCTTCCTTATGATTATTTCGCATGTTGTTGCTTTATATTGCGTGGGATTTGTGACCGCCTTGTGGCGAAGAGCTAGCTCCCGCTTGGGGATGCCTTATTTGTTGGATTCATATACATTCTTGTTGTACCCATTTTGGGGGCCAGTATTTACAAAAGAGACTCTGCCGAAATTTTCGAAAAAATTGATATTGTTTTTAAAAGGGCTTGATGTGACTCATTTGATAAACTCGCTTTCAATTGATTGGTTTTCCTTCATTCCTTTTCTTATTTGGTTTTGGTTTTCTGGGCTTTGGCTTACTTATTTTACGACGTCTTGAGACGTTTCGTAAACTTAAGTGCCAGTCACGTTCCGTACCCTGCGGGTCATGACAAAGTTGGTATCAGAGCGATAGGTTTTACCTTTTTGAGTGTAGGATGACCCTTGGTAGATGGAGTAAGTGACTTAAGTAGGGTAACGTAGCCTGTGTATGTCTGCGGCATACTTGTGATATGGTACTCCGCCTAAGTGACTTTAGGATATACTTGCTTGAAATTCCTTCTTCAATTCCGTGTATCCTATGATCCTATTGCACTGCTCTTATTATCCGTTTTCCTGTAACAGCCACTATGACGCCGAAGGCTACGAGGGCACAGAGGGCTGCCGCCCGAGACGAGATTCGAGCTGGCTTGTCCGAGACTAGGACTGAGCAGGGTGGTATGCCTACGCCGCAGGGACAGACCGATATGGAGGAGTTGCGACAGATGAAGGGGGGAATGCAGGAGCTACGTCAGATGGTAGGATCCCTAGTTGCAGCCAGTCGTACACCGAGGCCGGATGATGTACCTACTACCTCCCAGACTACTATGATACCTGCTCCTACTACTACCGCCGTGACCATCCCGGTTTCACTACAGGATTTCATGAGGCTGAGACCTCCAGTATTCACCGGCACCGAGGCAGCGGAGGATCCACAGACGTTCCGATACTTTTTATTTGATTGATAATTATATGAAGCAGAAGATATTTTAGAAAACATATTTTTTCTGAATCAGAGGGAGAAATGCACTGGAGTACTTCATTTTATTTATTATCAGACAATCACTTATTCACAAACCTATGTAATTTGTAGTAATTCTATTTTTTTTTAGTGCTATCTATAATGACTGATGAATCAAGAGATAGTTTAGCCAGGATCTGCCGTTCGCTGAGATGTTCGGACGATCGATGGGTAGAGCTTGCGAGTTTCCGACTAGAGGGTCTCGCGCAGACATGGTGAGAGTCAGTCTTGAGAGGTCGAGCTACAGGTCTACCGCCTATGACTTGGGCCGAGTTTACAGCGGTCTTTCTAGCTCGTTTCCTCCCAGAGAGCGTTCATGACGCCAGAGCTCGTAGCTTCGAGGCCTTAGTCAAGACACCTGGGATGACGGTGTCTGAGTATGACTTCCAGTTTACACAGTTATCCCGATATGCTCCTTATTTGGTGGATACCGAAGAGTAGATGATGAAGAGGTTCGTACAGGGACTCGATGCCCAGCTATATCTTGCCATTGGCGCCCAGCACTACGACACTTATTCAGCTGCTATGGATACGGCATTACGGATGGAGGCACGCATATCACAGACTTCGGCCGTTTCTGGGCCGAAGAGGATTCGCACCGATGTACCGTCTTAGAGGCAGCGCGCCAGATTCTTTCCGAGAGATAGGCCTGGCAAAGGATTTGGACGGGGACAGTTATATGGTTCTTATCCCCAGGGACAGCAGCCGTCGCCAGGGTGTTTTGGGTGCGGGAGTCCGCACCATCTTGTCAGAGACTGTCCGGCGAGACGACAGGGAGCAGCGACGGTTCCGCATGTGACCCTACCACCATCACCACCCCCTCCTCAGAGAGCCCTACTTCTTACCACAGGTGATGCTCCACGCCAGTTAGGTGCACCCAGAGGCCGTGGACGCGGCGGTCCTATTCAGAGAGGACGAGGAGGCAGAGGCCGAGGTCGAGGTCAGCCCGCTATCGGTGGGGGACAGGCCCGAGTATTTGCTTTGACACCGCAGGATGCGCAGGCATCCAATGCCGTTGTGACAGGTACCTTGCCAGTTTGCTCTTGTGACGCACGGGTATTATTCGTCCCAGGTTCCACACATTCGTACGTCTCTACACACTTTGCACCGATGTTGGGCCGTGAGTCGTCGTCGTTAGATCTTCCGCTTGTCGTTAGTACTCCGGTAGGCGAGTCGTTTGTCACTTGTTTTGTATTTCGTTTGTGTTCCGTTCGTATCGGGGAGAGGGATTCATCGGTTGATTTGATTCTCCTCGATATGTTGGACTTTGATGTGCTTCTGGGCATGGATTGGCTAGCCACTTGTTATGCTTCGGTGGACTGCCGTGAGAAGGCAGTCATATTTAGCTTTCCGGGAAAGCTAGTCCTTGTTATTCAGGGAGACCGCAGCGTCACCCTTCCCAGCTTGATTTCGTCTCTTCGCGCTGGTCAGCTCTTGCGGAAGGGATGTCAGGGATTCTTAGCGTATATTTGTGATACTCGAGCTACAGAGGTTCCGTTGGACCGGGTCCCGGTTGTTTGTGAGTTCCCTGATGTTTTCCCTGACGAGCTACCTGGCCTACCACCTGAGCGCGATGTTGAGTTCTGCATTGATTTGATTCCCGGCTCGGGGCCTATTTCTATACCGCCTTATCGGATGGCCCCGGCAGAGCTTCGAGAGCTGAAGGATCAGTTGCAGGATTTGTTAGAGAAGGGGCTTATTCGACCTAGTGTTTCTCCGTGGGGTGCTCCGGTCCTGTTTGTCAAGAAGAAGGATGGAAGTTTGCACTTATGTATCGACTACCGCCAGCTGAACAAAGTTACCGTTCGGAACAGATATCCGTTGCCACGCATTGATGACTTGTTCGACCAGCTTCAGGGTGCGGGATATTTTTCGAGGATCGACTTGCGATCAGGATACCATCAGCTGGGAGTTCGACAGGAGGATATACCGAGGACAGCTTTCTGCACGCGCTACGGCCACTACGAGTTTTTGGTGATGTCGTTCGGACTCACCAACGCCCCAGCAGCATTCATGGATTTGATGAACCGTACATTTAGGCCGTATCTTGACTTGTTCATCATCGTGTTTATCGACGATATCTTGGTGTACTCCCGGAGCAGAGAGGAGCATGAGCAGCACTTGCAGATTACGTTACAGACTCTGAAGGAGCACCAGCTATTCGCAAAGTTCTCCAAGTGTGCATTCTGGCTGGACAGCGTCGGATTCTTGGGTCACGTGGTTACGAGAGACGGCATATGTGTGGACCCGAAGAAGATTGAGGCTGTTCAGCAGTGGCCCCGACCTACATCGGTTACTGAGATCCGTAGTTTTCTAGGCCTGGCGGGCTACTACAGGCGTTTTGTTCAGGACTTCTCCCGTATAGCTGCACCTTTGGCCGGTTTGACCCGGAAGGGAGTTCCTTTCGTTTGGACAGAGGAGTGCGACGCAGTTTTCAGCAGCTACGGACTTGTTTGACTACGGCGCCGGTATTATCTTTGCCCTCGGGATCAGGCGGATTTGTAGTCTACTGTGATGCTTCGCGAGTAGGGTTAGGATGCGTATTGATGCAGCATGGCCGGGTGATCGCATATGCTTCTCTGCAGTTGAAGAAGCATGAACAGAATTACCCCACCCATGATTTGGAGATGGCTGCAGTGGTCTTTGCACTGAAGATATGGCGACATTACCTATATGGCGAGTCGTGCCAAATATTCACAAACCACAAGAGCTTAAAGTACATATTTCAGCAGCGAGACCTGAACCTCAGACAGCGTCGTTGGATGGAGTTGGTGAAAGACTACGACTGCGAGATCTTATATCACCCAGGCAAGGCGAATGTAGTGGCAGAAGCTTTGAGCAGGAGGCCCGGGGGTAGTCTATCCTATTTGCGCGCAGTGCAGAGGCAGTCGTCAGCAGATTGGCAGATGTTATGCGACAGCCGAGTTGAGTTTGAGTTCACTCAGACAGGGGGACAGCTCGCGCATGTTCGTGCACGCCCACAGTTTCTTGACCGTATATATGAGGCACAGCGCAGCGACGACCGTTGCTCAGAGATCATGGCACAGATGGGACAGGGCAGATTTTCCGAGTTCGTGATTGACGATCAGGGGATTTTACGCTATGGATCTAGACTGTGCGTACCAGATGCTGATGGATTGCGGCGCGACATTCTTGAGGAGGCACACCGATCAGTGTATAGTGTCCACCCCGGTTCCACCAAGATGTACCATGATAGGAGAGAGACCTACTGGTGGGACGGGATGAAGAGGGACATTGCGGAGTTTGTATCGAGATGCCTGACTTGTCAGCAAGTCAAGGCCGAGCACCAGAGGCCCGCAGGAGAGCTACAGCCATTACCCATTCCGGAGTGGAAATGGGAGCAGATTTCGATGGATTTCGTTGTGGGTCTACCCAGGACCAGTCGAGGGTATGACTCCATCTGGGTGATCGTAGATCGATTGACGAAAGCGGCCCACTTCCTACCAGTGAAGACCACTTTCAGCTTCGCTCAGTATGCCCAGCTTTACATCGACGAGATCGTGCGGTTGCATGGCGTACCGACTTGTATCGTGTCAGATCGAGGCACCCAGTTCACCAGCCGACTTTGGCAGAGACTTCAGGAGGCTTTGGGCACTCGTTTGAGCTTCAGCACAGCGTTTCATCCGCAGACCGACGGACAGTCAGAGCGGACCATTCAGACTCTCGAGGACATGCTCAGAGCATGCGTTTTAGACTTCGGCGGTAGCTGGGATCATCATTTACCTCTAGTGGAGTTCTCCTACAACAACAGCTTCCAGGATACTATTCAGATGGCACCTTTTGAGGCATTGTATGGGAGGAGATGCAGATCGCCCGTCTGTTGGACAGAGCTCAGCGAGAGCAGTATTTTAGGGCCGCAGCTTGTTGAGGAGACGACAGCAAAGATACAGTTGATCCGAGACCGGATGAGAGCGGCTCAGAGCAGGCAGAAATCGTATGCGGACAGGCGCCGTCGCAGATTAGAGTTCGCAGTTGGCGACCATGTTTTTCTGAGAGTCTCTTCGATGAAGGGCGTGATGCGTTTTGGGCGAAAGTGGAAGCTTAGCCCTAGATTCGTAGGTCCCTTCAAGATTCTCGAGCGTGTCAGCGCAGTTGCATATCGTTTGGCTCTTCCACCCAGCTTTCCCGATGTTCACCCCGTCTTCCATGTTTCGATGCTCCGCAAGTACCTTCACGACTCTTCGCATGCGATTCAGCACCCGACAGTCCAGCTGAAGCGCGACCTTTCTTTTGCAGAGCAGCCGGTGGCCATCCTGGATCGACAGGTGAAGAAGTTGAGATCGAAAGTTATACCGACCGTCAAGGTCCTTTGGCGTAGCCCGAGCAGCGAGGAGGTCACCTGGGAGACCGAGGGCGAGATGAGGAAGAAATATCCCCATCTCTTTGAAGGTACGCGTAGTTATATTTTTAAATTCGGGGACCGAATTTCTTTAAGGGGGGAAGATTGTAACGCCTTGAAAAGTCGTTTTGGTGTTTTCCTGAAAATCGGTGAAAATTCGGTATTTTTCCGAAAACCGTCCTTTTTGTTATTTTGCAGTTTAGGACTAATTATACCTAATTAGGATAGGTAATTGCTAGTTTTTAGTAGCAAATGAGTTAATTATGAAATTCTGGTCGTTTAAATTTTTTCTCTAATTTTTCAATTTTTAATATTATTTTAAGCCGGTAAGAAAATACATTAAATTAGCGATAAATACAAATTTAAATGGGCTAAATTTAAGCTTTAAAATCATGTTAATTAAAATCTAGTTGTAACGTAAATTTTTAGTAATTTATTTTAAGTTTTAACTAATTTTTATTATAGAAAACGAAATTTATTGAATTTAAGCTTAAACTTGCAATTTTTGACGTGTAAGGGGTCTTTTTGCATAAAACTTTTTTGTGCACTCTCTCTCACTTTTCCCTCACCCTAGGCCGACCCATTTCCAGCAGCTCATGGAAAAAAAATTCCATGCTCCTTTGACTTTTTATGTTGTATGGGAATGAGATTTTTTTCCTCTCTCTTTTGTTCACAAAAAAAACCAGCAGCTCCCCTCCTTCATCTTTCCTCTCTCTTTTGTTCACAAATTCACCTCAAAATTCAACAAAAATCAACAAATCCTTCACTATTTCAACACAAAACCTTAATCCATCTCTTCTCACACCCACTATTGTTTAAATCTTGGTGAAAGGAGGCATCTTTGGAGGCAAATTGTTCTTGCTAGATCTCTAGTTGAGGTATAAATTCTTCCTAATTAAATTCTTTTGGTTAAGTTTCTTAAATTAAATTGTTTTAGTGTTAATTTAGTGTTAGTTTCATTCTAGATTTTTAAGGTTATGGTTAGAGTTAAACTAGGGTTTTTAGAAACCATTATTTAGTTAATTAAAGCTAATTAGCTATCTAGTTGTTTACTAAACCAATCTTTAAGGTTACTTTGCTTAAGTGGCTTCATATTATGCTAATCTATGTTAAACTTGTGTGAAATTTTCATTAAGATTGCTATTTACCAAAATTCAAGAAAGGGTTGTGTTTGGATATTGGGTTTTGTAGCATGGTAAATGAGTTAAAATTGTGTTATTGTGTCTAACTAGTTGTGTGGTTGGATGGTTGCATTGGACTGTGATAACTTTGTCGCTAATTGTCGATGTTTGCACCAAATTGCAAATTCTAGCTTACTAGTTGTGTTATAAAATATTGTGGTGAATTAATTGCGATGTCTTGATGACATTTTTAGCGTATCCTATGACTTTTAGGATGTGTGAGTGCGGATTTTTGAGTGTTCAGGTTTTAGTTTTTTTTCCGGGCGACCAAATCGACGGTTCTAGTTAGTTTTGCGATTTTCGCGTGCGTTCCGCGCACCTGTGCACGTTGTACCTAGCTTGTGAACGTTAGTATCTTCGTTTGGGTTTTGCGTCGTTCTTGATATGTAACCTTATGTTTGGTATTGATAATTCCAGGTTCGGTCGCGGAGACGTCAGACGCGGCTCGAAAGGGGAAAGCGGTGATTGGACGTGACTAGCTAGGGATTCCGGTGAGTAGATATAACATCTACGGGGGACTATCGTTGGATGGCGCAAGTCGCCCGATAGTTTTAGTAGCTTAAAAAGATTCTTAGTAATGTTAGTAATTAGGGGTGTAATACTTGTATGATTATTTGCTACATTCATGCCTTATACTGACATACATATACGAACCCATTCTATAGGGCACCTGCACCATTGCCAGGGTTTTTATATGCAGCATGAGCACTATTCATGCTTACACACACACCCTGGTAATTGCCATGCCACCACACTAGATAACCTTTAAATTGAAACCTTTTACTATAATTGATACTTAAACATGTGCTATTGCCTTTAATTCCTTAAAATGAAATCGTAGGATTGCTATTCATGTGCATGTACCTCATCATATTATTTGTTCATGCCTAGTCTATTAATCATACATCGCAACTTGATTATTGATACCATATGCATTCATTATCATTGACATATGCACTTATGAGGATTTCTTGAGATTTTATGATATTTCTGGATTTTGGGGGGGGAAAGCCGCAAAATTTCTAAACTTATTACTTTTTTTAAAATATGTAAATTGCGGTTTTCTAGTGATGTAAGTGTCGTCCACCATGAGTTTGCTGTGGTTTTCGAGATCCGTGTCGAGGAGTGGAGGAACCGTCACGGGTACATGGTGGGCCCGGTAAGGTACCCCGGGGCAAGAGGAATGTGTTGTTGACGTTGAGCCTGGCAGGGGATGGATTACCTACCGGCGACTGTTTTAGCACGGTGGATATCCAGAGGATACCGACCGTGGCCGCGAGATGATGAGATATTGATATTTGAGATGGGTCAGCCGGACGGCTGAGGCCAGAGATACTTTGATATGAGATTTGAGACAGTTTTGAGGTGTCGTTGCTGGACACGGTTTCTGTTTGGTTCTATTGGTATTGTGCTGATATTTCAAAGGAGATTCCTAAAGGAAAAAGATGATTTCTTATACTTACATATGCGTACCACGAGTATATTTATATTGCATACATACTTGCTAGTATAGTCATATTGCATACATACCTGCTATTATATCCTGCCATACCTGTATTATAGATGCTAGGATGCTTGTGTGCATACTTGCGATAGCCTGTGTAGATGTTATTTATTACTCACGAGTTGGCAACTCACCCCCGTTGTGCCACAGTCTTTTGCAGGTCCGCTCCGTCAGTACAGTAGCGGCGGGCGCACTTGCTTCTTTTGCCTCTTTTGCCTGGACTCGAGGTTTTGCTCTTAGGTGGGTTATATCATTATTTTTGTACCACCTTGTATATTCTTTGTATCTAGTACACTCCATCTACTGTATCTACCAGTATTGTTGTATAATGACCTAGAGATGAGACTGTGAGATTTGTGGACTTTTTATGCTGTATTTTGGGGTCGAGCTCACTTGAGTCGACATGCTGTTTTTCTCATGCTTCCTTATGATTATTTCTCATGTTGTTGCTTTATATTGCGTGGAATTTATGACCGCCTTGTGGCGAAGAGCTAGCTCCCGCTTGGGGATGCCTTATTTGTTGGATTCATATACATTCTTGTTGTACCCATTTTGGGGGCCAGTATTTTCAAAGGAGACTCTGCCGAAATTTTCGAAAAAATTGATATTGTTTTTAAAAGGGCTTGATGTGACTCATTTGATAAACTCGCTTTCAATTGATTGGTTTTCCTTCATTCTTTTGCTTATTTGGTTTTGGTTTTCTGGGCTTTGGCTTACTTATTTTACGGACGTCTTGAGACTTTCGTAAACTTAAGTGCCAGTCACGTTCCGTACCCTGCGGGTCGTGACACTAATCCCGGTCCTTGACGAAAAACTTTAGCAACAAGTCTAGCTTTGTAGGTTTCTACTTGTCCATCTACACCAATCTTCTTTTTTAAGATCCATTTGCATCCTACGGATTTTACCCTAGGAGGAGCAAAATCCAAAGTCTATAATTTGTTTGTGTACATGGATTCCATCTTGGATCTCATAGCATCCAGCCACTTCACCGAGTCTCTACTCGTGACGGCTTGTTGAAAACTAATCGGCTCATCATCATCGATGATGCAATCCTCTCGATCCCCGTATATGAAAAAACCGTAGTATCTCTCGGGCGGATGAGACTGCCTACTAGATATGCGGAGTGGCGTAGGTACATCCGGTTCCATTGAAATATCATATTCTACTAAGTTTTCAGTAATAGTTTGTGGTTCTGGAATTTCTTCCTGCTTTATTGCGCTCCCACTAATCCCCTTTTCAAGAAATTGAGTTACCATAAAGCGGGCATGATGAGAAACAAAGACCTTTTGTTCCTCAGGGTAATATAAATACCCCTAGAATTCTTAGGGTATCCTACAAACTTACACAATACTGAACGTGTTTCGAGTTTGTCCGAATGAACCTTTTTTATAAAAGCATAACAACCCCATATCTTAAGATACTTAAGACATGGTTTCTTCCCACTCCACATTTCATATGGAGTGGTAGACACAGACTTAGTTGGAACCTTATTCAATAGATATGCAGCATATTTTAGTGCATAACCCCAGAAGGATGGCAGCAACTCAGCATTACTCATAATGAAATGCACCATATCTAGTAAGGTGCGATTCTGTCTTTCTGATACACCGTTGTGTTATGGTGTGTATGGAGGGGTAAACTGAGAGAGAATTCCATTATCTTTTAGATATTCTAGGAACTCGGCACTTAAGTATTCACCACCCCGATCAGATAGGAATATCTTGATATTTTTTCCGGTTTGCTTTTCCGCTTCACTCTTATACTCCAGGAATTTCTCAAAGGCCTCGGATTTATATTTCATCAAGAATACATGTCCATACCTTGAGAAATCATCGGTGAAAGTAATGAAGTAGGAATAGCCACTTCTTGCATGCGTAGACATTGGCCTACACGCGTCTCTATGTATAAGTCCCAAGAGCTCAGTAGCTCTTTCTCTGTGTCCAGTGAACGGAGTTTTTGTCATCTTTTCTTTGTTACATGATTAACAAGTTGCATATGATTGATACTCAAACGGATCTAACTATCCGTCTTCATATAATTTAGTCAATCGTATTTTATTGATATGACCAAGTCTACAATGCCATAAGAATGCTTGATTTATTTATGGAGTCTTTCTTTTTAGCGTATTTTGGACGTTGAAAATTTGATGTTGATTGAGAACGTATATTCTGTTACTAAGTGTACCCGACCCAATCATTTCATGATTTAGGTGAATGTTTATGACATTGCTTTCAAGTGCAAAATTATATTCTTCATTAGATAATAAAGATACTGATATAATATTACACATCATACTGGGTACACAAAAGAAGTTACGCAATAACAAAATCTGTCCACTCGCCAATCTTAGGTGATATTTTCCAATTGCAACAGCATCCACACTGGTTCTGTTGCCAACCCTAAGGGTCATATCACCTTTCCTCAAAACTCCACGGCTTCTCAGCGCCTGCAATCAATTATAGATGTGAGATCCTGATCTGGTATCCAATACCCAGTTAGTAGAGTTAATAGAGAAACAGTTTTCAATCACGAACACACCTGAAACTGAAACCACAACTTGCTTCGTGTCCTGATTCTTGACTTTTAAAGCCCGGCAATCCTTCTTCCAATGTCCATTTTTCCGACAGTAGAAGCATTCTTCCTTTGTGGCTGCCCCCCCCATTCTTTTCATTTCCCTTACCCTACACCTTCAGCACACCTCCCTTCGGTTTGGTGGGGCCCTTTTTCTTCTTCTTCCCTTTGGTCTTAGCCATAGATTTAGTGGAAGAAAATTCTCCAATAAACAGAGTGGGTGTTTCCTTGGATTTATTCAAGGTGTCCTCTGCCACCCTCAACATATTGAGAAGTTCAGGAAGTGAAACTTCCAGTTTTTGCATATTGAAATTCAATATGAATTGGGCATAAGTGGAGGGAAAAGATTGTAGAATTAAGTCGGTATACAACTCATTCTCCAACATAGTTTTCAGGTCCGCGGGCTCTTCAATGAGAGTTATCATCTTCAGGACGTGGTCCCCAACAGATGATCCGACAGCCAATCTCGCTTGAAACAATCTTTTCGAGATCTCGTATCATGCGATACGAGATTACTCTTCATATAAGTCTTTGGTATGAAGGAAGATGGAAACAAGGTCCATCTTCTTGTACCGCCTCTGATATTCATTATCAATGGAGGCCAGCATAAGAAACTTGGATTTCGTGCAATCAAGATCCCAAGTCTAACGGACCTCGATGTCCACGACCGAGAATTCTGGACATGGAACAGGGGGGCTTTAGCCGTGAGGACGTATGCAACCTTATCATAAGTAAGGGACATATGGACGTTCCTCAGCCAGTCTTTATAATTAGCCCCATCGAGTTTTTTTCTCTAATATTAGCTTAAGTCCCATCATGGTCACTGCAATTAGGAGTGTTGGAGATAGTGCACTCAGAGTCAATTATTGGATCACAGGCATGTGATTGCAATGATTGAGGGAGGACCTATACCGTTAGAACAGTCTTACTCAAGATAATAGTATGCTATCTGGTTTATCTTTATCATCGTGTACTGCTTTAGGTTACCTTACAAGTCACTATTGCATGTTGATAGAGCCCCTAGGATTCTTGCTTGACTGCCAGCAATATGATGGCGATCATATACGTGGGAGCTGGGGTCTATAAGCACATCCTTAAAAGGTCCCTAGTCGTGGGAGTTTCGAGACAGGGTATCGATACTCCAGAGTAGACTAGTGTATACAGTCGAGACCCCGACGAGGGGCGGTGGCCGGTCTCACAAGCCACTGGTGTCAGTTGGTTCACCTGAGATGTATACAGGTGCTCATTGGGTTATAAGTACACCGGACAGGACTCGCCGGGAACATGCTAGTTGGTCTTATACCAGACGTCAGATAGCAGTTCCCTGGTGACATGTATACAGGTTAGTTCATCGACCTGAGATCGTCATTTGTCTCGTGTGAGTTCCCACTGTACTTTGATTACTACCCTACCACGGCTCAAAGGAGTCGTGCAAACAGGTTTTAATTGGGTACAGTCCCGAGCCACATGGAGGCAGTGAGCGGATCTTCAGGGGTTCGTCTCTCCCGGTATTGGGGGTGAGGTCGCACTGTGTCTAGGAGAGCCATTACAAGAAGTCCTTGGCCAAGGCAGGAGATTTACTGGTAGGTATTCCAGTAATATCTCAGGGTGTTCTGGGCTACACTCCGACACGACTTGTACCGCTTTTGGGGGTCTGACTTTTACCAACCCCTAGGCCCGCCATGCGATGCTCGTAGACGAACGGACCGGACTGTACGGATATTGTCACTGACAGACTCAGTAGGGTGTCAGGATGAGTTCGCTCATCGACGTCCCTTTTGGTCAATACCTGGTACCCGTTACGTATGGCTAATACCTCTGACGTGCTAGTGGTTAAATCCACAACCAAAGTATTGACGAGTCTTTAGAGTCCCCCACAGACAGTTTCTCAAGTTTCGGGCGAAACGCTGTAGAGGCCTTATGGAGATATGGCAGGGTTCGATCAGATACGTGCGGTATTGCTCGGATCATGGTCGGACGGATAATACTAACGGGCTTTGGTTTAAGCTGGATCCTAGTATAGTATAGTGTAGATTTTGTCTCATTGCATTTGTATTCGGTCGGAATACAAATGCGGGTATGTATATACAGTCGCGGGGTTTTCCTGTAATTTATTACGGGATCAGTTTTTTGAAGTTGCCAGTTTGCATTCCGTTTCGGCCAATTTTCCTTTGTTTCTTTCTTTGGCTGAATTTTGGTGGAAAGGGGTATTTGCAAATGTGCAATTTATTATGGTGAAGACTTTTGGGTGGCACATGATGTATCATGATGGTTCTTGTTTGAGGTTGACTCTTGCTTCATCATTACTCTCTTTATATGATGGGTTTTGGTTTGGACTTTGTTGTGATGATATTTCATCATCATCACTCTTTCTCTCTCTTGTATTATTATTTTGATCCACCCCCCTCTCACTCAAGATCAAGGAAGGGCCGGCCATTTTTCTTAGAGGAGGGCTGCCCAAATTGGGGGGTGTTATTTTTGTTCTCTTCATGCTTGCAAAAATTCCCAAGTTCATCTAAAAAAGTTTACCTCTCCTTCACCACTTCCAAATGGCAACTCAAAACAACCCCAAGAGACATAAAGCATTCTACACTTAGCCTACAGCATTCTTGGACACGTCGACTTGCCAACTTCATGCCCGAGTTGCCTCGGTCCAGAGGCGGGAGCCCGTAAAAAAACCCGGCGATGTGGTGCCCTTCCGACGAGGAGATGGAGACCGAAGATTCCGCGGGGAGATCGGGATGACGACGAGAAGACCGAAGGACACGGATCGCTCGGTATATCTCTTTACCCATTCTCTAGTTTGCTAGCATTAGGTTAATGGCCCGATCCGGGTCTAAAAGTCTGCGGTAGCGCCGGTTCTAGTTTTTAGAAAAGTCTTGTATTCCGCATTTTGGCCTCGTTCGGACGGCCGGGGCGCTGCCGTGCACTTACACTGGTATCAGAGCAACGCCATTAACCTAGTCTAGCTTGCTCTAACGTGTTTACAAGTTCGATCGAACGGATTTTCCAAAAATCGTATTTTCAAGCACAGTTTCTGTCGAATTTTTGCAGTGGTCAAAAAATTATTTGGTACATTGTAAAAATACGTGTAGGGTTTTTTATGCATTCTGTAAAAATTTGGTCGCATGGTATTACTGTTCATCCACGGAACCGCGGCCAAACCCATGCTATGGGCGCGGTTCCGCCGCCACTTTGACTATTCAATGCACCAAATTTTTACAGCGGGCTTCTGACATGGAAATAGGGGTTTTGGTATATTCTGTTTGGGCCCAGAATTTCTTTGAGTGCTACAGTTGTGCTTGGGGCCCACTTCGGTAAATTTAGTCGATCGAAAATTTTAAACATGTTAGTTCACAGTATTTACATTATATCTGCGACCGTGAATGTCACTTGATCGGTAAATCCTGTCTAACTGCTATAGCCCTTTTAGACGGATTTGTGAACGTGACATTCACGTTGATGTTCTGTGTTGTGCTGTGATGTTGCGGATTGTCGTTGTGGATAGCCTGGATGTAATGGTAGTACAGTTTGGTTTATTATGTACATTTAATATTGCGGGGCGAGCGTCCGACATGTGGACTGCCGTCACTGCCTGTTTGTATATTATTCTTTTGGGGCACGACCGGGCTGAGGTCGATATACCCGTTGTATGTATATTTTACTTTCTGTACTAGGATTACCCCACGGAGGGGTGCACGGATAGCCGGGTTCTAGAGGACAACAGGCCCGCATCTCATGGCGTTGAGATGGAGGGGGCTTCACTCTAGAATTGGCGAGCTATTCGCCGCACTCGTAGGGGGTACAGGTTGACCCAAGGAGGAGTGCCCAAGTTACCGGATTCCGTGAAGTGCTGGGTGGTCCATTCACGTTGTTGAAGGGGGCTGCCTCGCTTCAGGTTTTGGCGGGTAACTTGCCGCACCCGTAGGGGTCTAGGATTTCATTGCACAGGCTATCCACACGACCAGGGGAACGTCGGGTTTCAGTAGCGGCTCTATGAAACCCGGGGATCCCAAATATCTGTATTGTTCTGTGATGCTTATTACATTTCTGTGATGTTGCATTTTATCATGCCTTGAGCGAATATTATATATTGATATATATACTAGTAGATGTTGTATATGTTTTGCACCCATGCTAGTCCAGTCCCCGCTCTGTCGTTAGTTAAGTAACCTAACGGGTAATGACGGGACCCAGTGGCAAATGCGGGTGGCATATACGTACATCATTATTTTCGTTCTTTATTGGTGTGATCAATTGATGGGACTGCATTGATTTGGGTCAAAGCAAGCTAAACAAACCTATTCTGATGTTGTTGAAACATTTTTCAAAAAGCTGTTATTGTAAGGACGTTCTCTTTTGTTTTGCACAGTGGTATTCGGTTATGAAGATCCAGCACCTCAGTCGACGAGGCAAGGGTCGAGATCCCTTCACCGGGAGTGACCCCTTGGACAGAAGTTTGGGTCAGGGCAATAACTTCACTATAGTCGATTACTTTTGCTTTGCATCGTGGTATTCAGTTGGAATATCCTGTACCTCATTCTACGGGGAAAGAGCCGAGATCCCTTCACCGGGAGTGACCTCTTTAGCAAAAGTTTTCGTCACTATATTTTTATAAAGCTATCCGGTTCCTTCAACGATATCAAGTTCATTACGTTAAAGGTTTTTCACCAGAAACCATTCGTAGCCCTCCGACATTTCATATAGATAGTCAATAGTATTCAAGCTGTGTTTGTTGGCCAAAGTCAAGGCACGGTGATTGGTAGCTATTGGATATTCATATGCAGCATAGATAGATGCGTTGGTTTGGGACAGTCGTACTGCCTTGTTGGCCAAAGTCAAGGGTAGGTACGGGTGGGTTCAAATTAACCTGGAGAATGATGGGTAGAACTTGACATGTGACTTATGATTTGTTGGCCAAAGTCAAGGTCATAAGAGCATGGGGTAAAAATCACATCGGGAGTTTCTAAAGAAACTGAAACTTGCCAGGTATGCGCATACATTCTGGAGTATGATAGCGTGAGTGGATTCCATCACGTTAGCATGCGATGATAGTTGGATCCCGATTCCCACTGATGAGTTGGTTTACTCCTCGGGTGATCCCGTCTAATTCTTCTTTCAGGTTTGGAGGAGAATTTGACGGTACAGTGGGAGGTTTCCTGATTAGATAAATTGATAACCATTCTGATCTAGGTTAGAGTGCACGCTAAGTGTTTTTTTTCTCTCTCTCTTTGGCAGCGACCATGACCCGACCCTAGACTATGATTCAGTAACCAAGATTAACCGAACCTTCTTATAAGACTGGCTTTTGGATTGTCAAAGTTGCATACCTCATTGCCACTCCAGCTTTTACCCTTTTCTCCAGGACACCCCGTATAACTACGAACGTCCACTTCCATTGGATAAAACCATCGTATGGTTATATACGAACTCGAAAGAATTTATTCGAGGATAGTTTTCGGTTCTGGAGAAAACGAATAGGATTATTCAGTTGTCTTTTTCTCTTACCTTCTCTCAGGTTTCGAGTGCTCCTTGGATTAGTGGATAGTACACCCGTTACGCCTATTGGATAGTCTTCTTCCAAACCTTAGGCTGGTGCCGAACGGTAGGGAATGAAGAAAGCCGATTAGCCTAAGTGTGGTGTACAGAAGGTAATAAGTTAAGACAAATAAAGGGATTAGAAGGAGGGCAAAGTAAATTGCGACTGCTATTCACGACCAAACCAAGTATTTCATTACCACTTCCACTTCACCTTTGTATTTCTCCAGGACACTCCGTATCACTACGAAAATCCACAGTTATTTGGATACTCCATCATATGGTTATATACGAACTCGAAAGGAACTTGTTACAGTTCGGGGATGGATTCTGGTTCAGGAGAAATAGGAATAAGGTTTATTCAGTTGTCTTTTATCTTCACCTTCTCTCGCATTGCGAGTGCTCCTAGATTAGGACAGTACACCCATTATGCTTATTGGATAGTCTTCTTCCAAACCATAGGCTAGTGCCGAAAGGTAGGGAAGGAAGAAAACCATTTAGCCTAAGAGGGCGTACAGAAGGTAATGACTAAAGACATATGAAGGGATTTGGAGAGATGGCAAAGAAATATACGGTTACAGTTGTGAATCTGATAATGGAAGAGGCATTACTAGGAATACCAGGATACCCCTACGAAACATTTCAATGTTTCATTTTCACTGTGTACTGTTAATGGAAAACTGATTTCCCAATTAGACACTTGCTCCAGGGTATGTATTTACCAGGTATGAATCTCACATCTGTATGGTTTTATAGATGATGAGTGGGAGTAAGTTATTGGGAATTAAGTGACCATCCTCATTATATCAGAATTCGTTGTAATTGGTGATATTTGAGGAAATCGCCGGGGTAGTTTGCCGGACGGCAAATATTTGGTTTTGAATATCCGCTGTTATGCACCAATTTCAAATTGATATATCTGTACGTCTATTCTTATAGAGTGATGTTTATCCCAATCAGAGCAAAGCTCTGTTTAAATTCCAAAATGGAAAAAGAAGCAATGCTTCTGTTCTTTCTCCAATCAGAGCAAAGCTCAAAAAAAAAAAAGTGCGCAACTGCGCAACTGCGCAGTTGCGCGACACGTGTCACGCAGCTGTGCAGTGCGCAACTGCGCAGTTGCGCGACACGTGTCACGCAGCTGCGCAGTGCGCAACTGCGCGACACGTGTCACGCAGCTGCGCAGTGCGCAACTGCGCAGTGTGCAACTGCGCAGTGCGCGACACGTATCAGCGCAGCTGCGCAGTGCGCGACACGTGTCAGCGCACAGCTGCGCAAGCAAAAAAAAGAAAAAATCAGTTGCGCGACACGTGTCTGCGCAGTTGCGCAAGCACAGCTGCGCTACACGTGTCACGCGCTGGGGGAGTTGCGCAAAACAGAATAAATCTTTTCTGTTCTTATTAAAACAAGAAGATTTTCTTCTGTAAAGCAGGGGCCTTTGGATCAAAAATCCAACGGTGGGTAAAATTACCCAAATCACTCAGAAAACGATTTATGTAACAAATTATAACTAATTCATGGGCACTATAAAAAGGACCCTAGACCTCATTTCAGGAGGAACATCTTGCTAAAAAAAAAAGGAGAAGAGAACTCTTGAAGAATAAAAAAAAGGTAAAAACCTTTAAAAGAAGAGAAAATTCTCTTATGAACAAGATCATAGATCTTCAACGATAAATAAATAAATAAATAAAATAGTGCCTTGCACTTGTTTTATGAACCATCGGTTCTTGAACCTGAAAGGTTATTAAATTAATAGTGCTTTGCACTTTCATGAACCTTTGGTTCTCTGAGATAAAAAAAAAACAAGAAAAAAACTTGTTTCTAAATCAAATAGTGCTTTGCACTTATTTTATGAACCATCGGTTCTTGAATCTAAAAGATTCTCAAATTAACAGTATTTTGCACAAATGCAATGCATTAATTAAAGGGTCAGGCCCAAATCAAAAAGACCTAGTAGGCCTAATTAAATTGCAGTGCAATAAAAGGGGCAAAGCCCAAACAAAATAGATGCTCTGCATCATTTATAAAAGGGCAGAGCCCAAACAAAATAGATGCTCTGCATCATTTATAAAAGGGCAGAGCCCAAACAAAACAAAAATAATGCAATGCATTATTTAAAAAGGGGCAAAGCCCTAACTCAGGCCTAATTGTCCAAAGATAAATAAAAATGTTGAACATTCAACTGGACTTAGCCCAGTCATGGCCATAAGTCCTCAAATTAAATTGACTGAGCACGGCTGCTCCCTAAATGAATTTACATCCGGTTCGAGGGTACATCTCCGAACTCCTCTGACACCTATCGTTGTAATCCTTCAACGACGTCAGAGAGGTGACGGGTCCCAATGACCACACAAGAATATTGGACCGAAACGTCCTTAAACTAATATCGTACCGAGACGTCCCTAAACTAATATCGGACCGAAACGTCCCTAAACTAATATCGGACCACCACGTCCTTAAACTGGCACAATAGAGCCCAAATGCTCTTTTGTCGGATCTAAACGGTCCCGTTAAGTTGATCTTAGTCTCAAACTGGACTAACGTGTCCTTAACAAACGTTTGAATCGATCTTAGCCTCAAAAATGGCTAACGTATCCTCCAAACAGACTTTATTCCTAAATTGGACTATGAATCTCCCAAACTGGAACAATAGAGCCCAAACGCTCTTTTGTCGGATCTAAACGATCACGTTAAGTTGATCTTAGTCTCAAACAGGACTATCGTATCCTTAACGAACGTTTAAGTTGATCTTAGCCGCAACGCGACTAATGCATCCTTAAACTAAAAACACCAAACCCAAATCTAAGTAAATACGGATTTGGACTAATCCACGTCCTACGGACGACGGCATTACTCAGTCTCCGTATACAATCCACGGGCAACCACAAACAAAACAAACACACACGACACGAAGTGAAATTCTGGAGAAGGAGAAAGTTGTTACCGCGATGCGGTAGCGTAATTAACTGCAGGGGCTTGCGCCTGCAGGGAAGAGCGTCCCCACAATCAAAAACCCCTCAAGCGAGGGGGAATCTGACAAAGTCTGCTACATCGGCCGCATCCGTCTAAACCTCCGATACACGGTGCCATAAATCAACTTGGCATCTTCGGAGAGGTAGAAGGATAAAACTAATTAGCATCTGCCCCGAATCTCAGTGCCAGGACATCGCGGTCCTGTGCGCCGCCTTTCGGAGGGGAACAGATTCTGGCACGCCCGGTGGGACCTCTTCCTCTTTCCACTCCACACTTCGTGTGTCGTGTTCGTGAACAAATCGCGGTTTACTGTGATTGCCTGTGGATTCAAGGTACTAAGATTTGGTGTCTTGCTCCGTGCAGAAAACAGAAGATCAATGGCTTCAAACTGCACTGCCTGCAACTGCAACTCTCGCTCAGTCCTTGCTGGAGGAGTGACTTATGGGCCCCAAGCGACCTCCCTTTTCAAGATGCCAGTGGAGCAGGTAACTCAAGCCACCACTGGACTATTTTTTGGGACCATGCTCCCATCAATGAGCTTCGACGCCCCAATGACACTGCAAGAAGCTTCAAAGAAGTCGGTCTTCGATCGACTCACCACTGCCGCGACCCCTCTCAACGGGTCGTCCAACTCCACTGCTTCAGTTTTTAACGGACTAGGCCAGAGCTCTAACAGGCTCATGAAGAAGCCTGCCATACCAGAAGGCGTTATCCCGAAGCGGATAGCCATTCCAACTCACGTTCCTGGAAAAATCACCAAGGTTGCTTCCCATGTTCAGAAGTCCGCTTATGACAAGTTGGCCGTCCCCGTTCAACGGACGTCGATCTTTAAAAAGCTGGTACCAGTATATTCTGCCCAACACAGGGGGCATGAGGAGGTCACCCCTATAGCTGAAACAACTCCATCAGCACGACATGCCCGACGTCGCTACTGGGGCCGAGTGAGGAAGGCTGGGGGCAACTCCCCCTCTGGACTTACTCCTCCAACTCCGATGGTGAGGATCGATGCTGCTGTTCCAACCAAGAACAGCTTTGAACTGCTCAACAAGGTGCGCAGAAACTCTCCTACTGCGATGTTGAAACGAACTCCTTCACCTGTGGAGAATACTCCAGAGAAGAAGCTAGAGCAGCCCTCTCAACGGCTGTCCTCTAAAATTTACAAGGTCTGGCGACAGGTCCAGGAGTCAGTGATTAATGAAAACCATCTTTATCGACAGAAAAAGATGAAGGTGCGGCAGGAGAAGGATTACTCTGTCAAGCCACAAAAAACAAGAGCTACTTGGATGCCCACTACAACGGCTCCCTTAACTCCAATCACTCAAAAAAGGAGGCCACAAAAATCCCACGTGTCTTTGGCGAATCGCAAAGACACCGAACACAAACGCCCCAAGTCTGGGGGCATGGTAGTGCACACAGTTTATATGGCTTCTGGAAAGGAGGAAAGCCGCACTTCTACGGGCCACCGACCGCTCACCCGATCCGTGACGAAAGCCCAGGAGCAACAACAAAAGCTTCAGGAAATGATGACTACAATGGCTGCACTCACTGAACCAAAAGAGAGCTCTGAAACGACTTCGGATGAGCATCAAGAACAAGAAACCGACGCTGACTTTTTACGCAGAGTCCTCGAAAAGAGGGACAAAGAAGCTGCAGAGCAAGCGGCTAACATAAAGCAGATGGCGCTCCTCTTCCAAGATATGGTAGGGATGATGTTACAGCCGGACCCTCCTGCTGAAGATCCTCCGATCGTCCTTGAAGACGACAGGGGAGAAACGTCAGATCCTCCGCCGGCTCTATCAACAGCCAAGGAGGAGGCAATCTCCAAAGTCGACCTAGACGAATATATAGCTCAGCAGATTCGGGTTCATCAGGCGAATGAAGCGGCTGGGCAAATTGTTAGAACCGGAAGACCGTATCCGAGCTGGTATGACCAAATCAATTACCCGCCAGGATATACGATCCCTAAATTCCACGTATATAAAGGGACAGGGAATCCGCATCAGCATGTCGCTCAATTCAGGGCCTTATGCGGCAATACTGGAGGCGATGACAAATTGTTGCTACGTCAATTCGTCGGCAGCTTAGCAGAAATAGCCTTTGAATGGTATTCGGAGCTACCTAACGACTCTGTCAAAACATTTGCAGAGATGGAACTGCTGTTTACACAAAGATTCGCAAGTGCTAGTGAACGCACCCCGATAACAGCACTGATAAATGCCAGGATAAGGCCCGGCGAAACGTGGGTCCAATACGCAACACGATGGCGGAACCTATGGTCGAAATGCGAACAACGCATAGAAGAGGCTCCTGCGGTAGGCATGTTTGTGGGCACTCTCGATCCGCAGGCGACCATCTCGCAATTCATGATGTTCTTCAGGCCGACCACCTTCCAGGCCTTGATCGACAAATTAGCCCAAATGGACCAGATGGGCCATAGACCGTCTCCTCCAAGACCCGATCCCCGAAATGAGAAAGGAAAAGCGATCATCGTCGCCAACGCTCAGCAACAGTCGAGCAACTCAAAGCCGGTCGCTCGCCAAAATAACGTGCGTCCACGCCCATCCCTCGAAGAGAGGCTAGGACGTCATTACTCGTTTCCTCAGAATAAAATGAGAAGATTGTTTGAGCTGGCAGTGCGTAACAGACTCATCAATCTGCCGAGTCCAAAGCGTCTGTCGCAGCCAGGCGATCTTAATAATCCCAATTATTGCCCTTACCACCAAACGGTAAGTCACCCGATTGAGGATTGTTTCGTCTTTAAGGGATGGATCGAGGATCAATACCTGCAAGGCAAGTTCACGCTGTCTGAAAGCTGGAAGGTAAACCCTCCACAGCCGCACTCTCCAAAGAAGACGGACACGCCGGGGGCAGCTTGTTATTTAGTCAAGGATGAAAACAATGAAGAAAACTCATCGGATGAATCCGAAGACTACGTAGCGACTTGTCATATGATTTCTCATTCACTGACGGAGGATAAAGAGGCTCCTTGCGCTGAGAAACCAATGGCGAATCCTGAGCCGGAGATTCTACAGCCATCAGACGAGTTGATCGATATCTTCCTAAGTGAAATTCGTCTGAAAGCAAAAGCCAATCAAGAGCGTGAAATGGCCATACTAGAAAGAACCAACGTATTCCCGTCAAATCAAAAGCCATACACTGCGGGTAAAAACAAATTCAAGACGAGGAAAAGGTTCGCCAAAGCTCTGTCAGTAGGAATGAAGCTACCACCCTCTGAAGAAAATACTCTCGCTGAGGCAGAGATGCACCCTAACTTCTGTTTATATCATCAGAAGATCATACATCCTACCGAAGACTGCGAATCCTTTAACTGTTGGTGGCAAGGGTATGTCGCTCAAAAGCGACACTTCGACAGGACAAAGTGTGAAGCTTGTGGACATCGGAAAAATGGGATAGATGAGCGCAAAAGAGCCGCCGCCGACTGTCATATAGTCGACTTCAAGAGATCACAAATTGTCACCTTTGGAAGCGACTCTGACGAAGAAGCTATCCCCAACTTTTCCCTCGGGGAATCTATTTCGAAAATAAAGGAATTGAGAAGCTGCGAGAACGTTCAGCCATGTAATCGCACGCTATTCGAAAAAAATCTCGGCCCCGTAAACAAGGGACCGAGCAAAAAGAATAAAGGAAAAGAAAAAAAGGCCCTCGTTGCCAGCGCTCAACAACAATCAGGTGACCCTAGACCGGTTGCTTGCCAAAGCAACAAGCGGCAATCCCTCCAGGAAAAGTTGAAACGTCCTTACTCGTTTCCGCAAGATAAAACAAGGGGACTGTTCGAGCTGGCAGTGTGTGACAGACTCATCAATCTGCCGAATCCAAAACGTCCATTGCGGCCAGGCGATATTAATAATCCTAATTATTGCCCTTACCACCAAACGGTAGGTCATCTGATCGAGGATTGCTACGTCTTTAAGAACTGGGTTGAAGACCAATACCAACAGGGCAAGTTCGCGTTGTCCGAAATTTGGAAGGTGAACCCGCCACAACCGCATGTTCCGAAAAATATGGACATGCCGGGGGCATCATGCTCATTCATAGAGAAAGCCTAACGGACCACTACGTCCTAAAACTGGATAACGGACCGAAACGTCCTTAAACTAACAACGGACCGAAACGTCCTTAAACTAACGGCGGACCGCAATGTCCTAAAACTTGCAAATGACCGAAACGTCGTTAAACTACTCCCAACCCGCAGCATCTTCAGGCTGACGTTTAAAAAAAATAATAATAATAACGGTATGTCCACAAGAAAAATGGGCACGGATGAAAACCCGAAGGGGCTCCGTGAGTAAAAACAGCAGGGCTACCGGCGAGTGTTCGTGAAAACCCGAAAGGGCGCGACCTTGTTTAAAAAAAAAAGAGAAGAAGAAAAAGAAAAGAAAAGAAAAAAAAAAGGAAAAAAGAATAAAAAAAGAGAATAAAAAAAAAGGGGGTAAGTCCATAAGCAAAATGGGCACGGATGAAAACCTGAAAGGGCTCCGTGAGTAAAAACAGCAGGACTACCGGCGAGTGTTTGTGAAAACCCGAAAGGGTGCAACCTCGTTAAGAAACACTTATAGGGTCCTCTCGACCCTGTAAGGAGAAACCACCTGCGTGAGATCCTTACAACTCACAAAGGAACAACACACTTAGGGATCCCCACGATTCCTAAGGAGAAAATACACTTGCGAGATCCTCACAACTCGTAAGGAGAACTCTCTTGTGGGACCCTTACGGCTCATAAGATTTGAAAGTCTTAAGTTACAGAGGTCTAAATCTGTGCTTAAGCAACCCCCACAACTTTCGACATTGCCCTACAAGTGGTCCAATATTGGCCCTTGTATACAATCCACGGGCGCAAATAAATATTTCCCTAACAAAGTCCCATCCGTGACTAGGGATATGCTTGTACAGCAAACCACACTTATAAGTCCTCTCGACTTATAAGGAGAAAACCCTTTTGTAAGATCCTTACGACTTACAAGAGAACATGCACTTAGGAATCCTCACGATTCCCAAGGAGAAAACACACCTACAAGATCCTCACGACTTGTAGGGAGAAATACCTTTGTGAGACCCTTACGGCTCATGAAGTCAAAAGCCTTAGCCGACAGAACCCTTAACCCTGTTTACTAAGCCACCTTTGTTCAACATCGACAGAGGCAGATGATGATTCGCTCCTGGCAATATCCCAGTTGCAGCGATGCTGATGCCTAGATCGATATCAAATTCCAAGCCCTTTTACGGCAGATGATGATTCGCTCCTGGCAATATCCCAGTCGCAGCGATGCTGATGCCAAGATTAGTATCAGATCCCAAATCCCCTACTCGCAAAAAAAAAATAAAAATAAAAAAAATAATAAAAAAAATTAAAAAAATAAAAAAAATCAGCGAGCCAAAATATATATATATATATATATGCATACGAAATAGCCGAAATGATGGGGCAACTTGCAAACAAAATCAGCAAGTAAAAATGTATGCATGCAAAATAGCCGAAATGATTGGGCAACTCGCAATAAAAAACAGCGAGTAAAAATAAAATAAACAGCCGAAATGATTGGGCAACTCGCAATAAAAATCAGCGAGTAAAAATAAAGTAAACAGCCGAAATGATTGGGCACCGCGAAAAATAGCCGAAATGATTGGGCAATCGCGACCTTCACGATATAAAAGCTGAAATGATAGAGCATCGCGGAAAGAATAAAAAAAAATGAAAGAATGAAATTTTTTGCCCTACAGGTGAAATCACATTGATCCCTGTATACAATTCAGAGGCACAGATAAAGAGGGAACCATACCTTCCTAACAGGCTTCACCAGAAAGCGAAGCCAAATCTCGACGGTTCATAGATAACCTAGAGACCATCTCGACATTTGTCGCAATATTACAGACACGATGTCAACAAATGAAGCAAAGGAAGGTCCCTAACTTCAGGGTCTCGACGTCAATATCGACAACTTAAAGATCACTAACGGCGTTTCTCCTCACTCCAACTAGATGCGACATGACGTCAACAACTGACCTCAGAATCGCAATGAAATGGAACCATGACAAAATCCCAGCTTCACTTCAGCATTCGTCTCGATACAGTAGACGCAAGGTCAACAACAGCGTTCCTCCGCAGTCCAGCTGGAGGCAGATGCAACGTCAACAAAAGACCTCATGGTCGAAACAAAGCGGAGTAACGGCAAAATCCAAACTCCACCTTAGCATTCGTCTCGTTACAACAGACACAATGTCAACAACGGCGTTCCTTCGCAGCCCAGCGGGGTGTACATGCAAAGTTAACAAAAGACCCCATGGTCGAAACAAAGCGGAGTGATGGCAAAATCCCAGCTCCACCTCAGCATTCGTCTCAATACACCAGACGCAGTGTAAGCAAACGAAGCGAAGGCCACATTCCTAGCTTCAACGTCTTTACGGTAACTCACATAAAACCAGAAAGACAATCGGAGACCATCTCACATGAAGTAGTCACCTCCTTGACGTTCGTCTCGATACAGTAGACGAAATGTCAATCTCAGCGTTCTTCCTCCAGCAGGGATTTGGACACACCAAAGCAAACGAAGCGAAGGCCACATTCCTAGCTTCGACGTCTTGACGGTAACTCATATAAAACAGGAAAGACAACCGGAGATCATCTCGCACCAGCACAGAGTGGTCACTACCTTGACGTTCGTCTTGATACAGCAGACAAAATGTCAACCCCAGCGTTCTTCCTCCAACAGGATTTGGACACACCAAAACAAACGAAGCGAAGGCCACATTCCTAACTTCGATGTCTTGACGGTAACTCACATAAAACCGGAAAGACAATCGGAGACCATCTCACATGAAGTGGTCACCTCCATGACGTTCGTCTCGATACAGTATACGAAATGTCAACCTCAGCGTTCTTCCTCCAGCAAGGATTCAGACATGACAAAGCAAATGAAGCGAAGGCCACATTCCTAATTTCAACGTCTTTACGGTAACTCACATAAAACCGGAAAGACAATCGGAAATCGTCTCGCATCAGCACAGAGTGGTCACCACCTTGACGTTCGTCTCGATACAGCAGACGAGATGTCACCCCAATGTTCGTCTCGACACAGCAGGCACAACGTCATCAAACAAACAGAGCCACGGCAAAATCCCTAGTTCCCACCATGACATTCGTCTCGATACAGAGGACGCAATGCCAGCAAACGAAGCAAAGGCCAAATTCCTAGCTTCAGGGTCTTAACGGCAAGTCATATAAAGCCTGAAAGACTATCGGAGATCATCCCACACCAGCGCGGAGTGGTTATGACTCATCGGGGCTCTCCAAAATGAGCCTAACCTCAAGTAAAAAGCGGCATGGCAAATTCCTAGCGCTTGCTCTTCCGACGGTCAAACTGCCAAGGAGGATTGCTTGAAGACGTCTTGTCCAGCCCCCGAAGGGATCAGAGACACGGCAGTCGCAGGGCTACTTGAACAGCACGATTGCCTATCGAGGACTATATCAGCTTATGCGACGGTACGATGGCCAAAACCCTAAGTACCACCAACCTTAACGGGCTTCTGTCGTAAAGAGCAGAGGTTAAATGCGACGTTAAGATGTTCTTGCGAGAAACGTTCGATTCGTCTCGACTTGTGAAAAATTATCGAGGCGGCTCGACTCGTGAGATAAAGCCTTGGGCAGTGGGCATAAAAGAAGCCTGTTTCCTAAGCATTGGGACCCCGTAAGTTGGCCCAAAACGGTCTCTTGCATACCATCCACGGGTCTCACTCTCCAACGTCGAACTTCGACAAGGAGGGAAACAACCGCTTACAAGTCCTCTCGACTCGTAAGAGGGAAAAATTCTCTTGTAGGATCCTTACGACTTATAAGAGAAAACCACACTTAGGAATCCTCACGATTCCTAAGGAGAAAAACCCGCCTACGAGATCCTCTCGATCCGTAGGGAGAAAAGTCTCTATGAGACCCTCACGGCTCATAGAGTTGAAAAGTCTTAGGCAGCAGATCTGAACCTGCGGCCTAAGCCCTTGCTATCTCGTGAAGAAATCAAGAAGCTTACTCTATTACCTGCTAATTGTTACGACATGCTGAGAAAGAGGAAAAGCAACAGAAAGAGCATCCGATTTACATTTGATCAAGCGTTCAAGACACAATCATTCATGCATGGGAAAAAAGACTCAGGACAAAAGATATATAATAAAGGCAAGCTGGGATATAAAAAAATTTCCATTAATATTGCCCGAAGTTCTTACAGTCATAAAAACAATAAACGAAAGTTACAATGGAATAACCTCAGATCCAGAGCATGGATTGAGGAATTCAAAAGCGACCCTATCTATGACTTTCTAAGCCTCGCGGACCATCCTAGTGTGCTTCCTTTCGCGAGCACAGGCGTCAGGGTCCCTTCCGATGTCTTCCACCCTCCGATAAGCAGCGAGTATGGCAGACTGTTGAAAGATCTCGTGCAAGAGGTCGATAAGACTGTCTCGCCATCTCTTCGAGATAAAGTTCAATAGGTACACAGAGTGCACCTTGTCCTCAGCCGGCATCCAACGCCTTAAGCGGCACACAGGAACAGAATAGGGGAAGCGCTTCCCAGATAGCTCCCACGATAAGTTTAAGAAGAAAGGAACATCGGGGATGCAGTGGACCGTTGTATGCGTCGAAACGACTCATTATTTCAGCACACTCCTTGTTTGTGAACTCCCGATTTTGAGAGCGGCCAAGTCGGCGGATGCCCTCACGAGAGATGATCTCGTAAGAGTATACATATGGGCGTTCATTGTTCCTGTGAAAGAGGATCAACAAAATTATCAGAAAGACTAATTAAGTAAAATGATATAATGCACTGAGGAATAAAATGTCATCTTTAACTTCCAAGATCCATGAAGAATTCTTAAGAGTTCTTCTATATGATTTGGGAGGAGTAAAGCTCCATTAATGAAATGAGAAAATACAGGGAAAATCTTTTAGAGAGCAAAGCTCTATTAATGGAACTCTAATAGGGCTCTCCTTAGTCTTCTATAGACCCCCTTAGAGCAAAGCTTTACTAAGTGAAACCCTAAATGGGTCTTCTTTAGATCTGGGATCTATTGAGAGCAATGCTCTTAAAATTGATTTAATTTAATTAAAATTAATATTTTTACCTAAAATTCTCTAAAAGTTTGAACTTTTAAAAGTGTTTAAATAAGAGAGCAGGGCTCTGAGTTCTGAAAGTAAAATTTTAGAGATGAGAATCATCTAAGGGACCAAAAGTCCTATTTATATGCATCAAGTGCCCTTTCAGCATCCAAGAGATGGCGCGACGGTTCAGAGTCTGCCACCGCTGCGCTCACGTTAGGAGGCCACGTAAGCGCAACGGTAGGGGGGCATTTGTTTATCCCAATCAGAGCAAAGCTCTGTTTAAATTCCAAAGTGGAAAAAGAAGCAATGCTTCTGTTCTTTCTCCAATCAGAGCAAAGCTCCAAAAAAAAAAGTGCGCAACTGCGCAGCTGCGCGACACGTGTCACGCAGCTGCGCAGTGCGCAACTGCGCGACACGTGTCACGCAGCTGCGCAGTGCGCAACTGCGCAGTGCGCGACACGTGTCAGCGCAGCTGCGCAGTGCGCAACTGCGCAGTGCGCGACACGTGTCAGCGCGCAGCTGCGCAAGCAAAAAAAAAAATCAGTTGCGCGACACGTGTCTGCGCAGTTGCGCAAGCACAGCTGCGCGACACGTGTCACGCGCTGGGGGAGTTGCGCAAAACAGAATAAATCTTTTCTGTTCTTATTAAAACAAGAAGATTTTCTTCTGTAAAGCAGGGGCCTTTGGATCAAAAATCCAACGGTGGGGAAAATTACCCAAATCACTCAGAAAACGATTTATGTAACAAATTATAACTAATTCATGGGCACTATAAAAAGGACCCTAGACCTCATTTCAGGAGGAACATCTTGCTAAAAAAAAAAGGAGAAGAGAACTCTTGAAGAATAAAAAAAAAGGTAAAAACCTTTAAAAGAAGAGAAAATTCTCTTATGAACAAGATCATAGATCTTCAACGATAAATAAATAAATAAATAAAATAGTGCCTTGCACTTGTTTTATGAACCATCGGTTCTTGAACCTGAAAGGTTATTAAATTAATAGTGCTTTGCACTTTCATGAACCTTTGGTTCTCTGAGATAAAAAAAAAACAAGAAAAAAACTTGTTTCTAAATCAAATAGTGCTTTGCACTTATTTTATGAACCATCGGTTCTTGAATCTAAAAGATTCTCAAATTAACAGTATTTTGCACAAATGCAATGCATTAGTTAAAGGGCCAGGCCCAAATCAAAAAGACCTAGTATGCCTAATTAAATTGCAGTGCAATAAAAGAGGCAGAGCCCAAACAAAATAGATGCTCTGCATCATTTATAAGAGGGCAGAGCCCAAACAAAATAGATGCTCTGCATCATTTATAAAAGGGCAGAGCCCAAACAAAACAAAAATAATGCAATGCATTATTTAAAAAGGGGCAAAGCCCTAACTCAGGCCTAATTGTCCAAAGATAAATAAAAATGTTGAACATTCAACTGGACTTAGCCCAGTCATGGCCATAAGTCCTCAAATTAAATTGACTGAGCACGGCTGCTCCCTAAATGAATTTACATCCGGTTCGAGGGTACATCTCCGAACTCCTCTGACACCTATCGTTGTAATCCTTCAACGACGTCAGAGAGGTGACGGGTCCCAACGACCACACAAGAATATTGGACAGAAACGTCCTTAAACTAATATCGGACCGAGACGTCCCTAAACTAATATCGGACCGAAACGTCCTTAAACTAATATCGGACCACCACATCCTTAAACTGGCACAATAGAGCCCAAATGCTCTTTTGTCGGATCTAAACGGTCCCGTTAAGTTGATCTTAGTCTCAAACTGGACTAACGTGTCCTTAACAAACGTTTGAATCGATCTTAGCCTCAAAAATGGCTAACGTATCCTCCAAACAGACTTTAGTCCCAAATTGGACTATGAATCTCCCAAACTGGAACAATAGAGCCCAAACGCTCTTTTGTCGGATCTAAACGATCACGTTAAGTTGATCTTAGTCTCAAACAGGACTATCGTATCCTTAACGAACGTTTAAGTTGATCTTAGCCGCAACGCGACTAATGCATCCTTAAACTAAAAACACCAAACCCAAATCTAAGTAAATACAGATTTGGACTAATCCACGTCCTACGGACGACGGCATTACTCAGTCTCCGTATACAATCCACGGGCAACCACAAACAAAACAAACACACACGACACGAAGTGAAATTCTGGAGAAGGAGAAAGTTGTTACCGCGATGCGGTAGCGTAATTAACTGCAGGGGCTTGCGCCTGCAGGGAAGAGCGTCCCCACAATCAAAAACCCCTCAAGCGAGGGGGAATCTGACAAAGTCTGCTACATCGGCCGCATCCGTCTAAACTTCCGATACACGGTGCCATAAATCAACTTGGCATCTTCGGAGAGGTAGACGGATAAAACTAATTAGCATCTGCCCCGAATCTCAGTGCCAGGACATCGCGGTCCTGTGCGCCGCCTTTCGGAGGGGAACAAGTGAGATATACCTTTTTGAAATTATGTCCATGACATTTACCTATATCAGTGGATGATTAGGTAAGGAGCATTAAACAGGGGTGTAATTCTTCTTAACCATAAGTACAGTTTTCAACCTACGACACATAGGGTTTGAGTTATTAGACTTAGGGGACTTATACAGAGTATTGTATGTTGTCCAGTGTCCATTAGGACAGAGGGGTTAGTCCTCGTACTATATTCGGTTTACTTATGACTTCTCTAGTTCTTAGACAAGTGTTTCGTAGAAACACTAGGTCCAAGTATTGAGAAGTTATAGGTATACGAGTAAAGTAGAGAACCAGATGTTGCAAGTATCGGGATTCTTCAAGGTAATCGAAGATGTAGATACTTGTATATGGTATTTAGTTGATAGTAATGATTTAAGAGAACTTGCTTCTCTTTCAGGTTACTCATAATTGGAAGTACTCCTAAGTTGAGTAATGCTGATCGGCCTCTCTCCATTATGTTGACATGCACTGGAGACAGCTGCATGATTTGAATCTGGTTCAATTAAATCAGTGTCTCTGTTTCTATATTGGATATAGAACGGTTCATATATTAACATTGTTAAGGTATGGGGAGTCGTCCGGCTTATGCTTAAAACCAGACTCCGGACTACTCAAGGCACATTTCTGTAATGGCTGTTTGTGGGTCGACCCGGGCTATGACGAGGGTTGACTTTCTACTATCTAGAAGATCAATAGTGATATTGTTATTGACTCGCCACAGTTTTAATAAAAATGGATTTTTTCAGAAAACAATAGTGGGAGTATGGTAGAACTGGAAGTGATTCCAGAACCGCAAACGATTACTGAAAATTTGATAAGAACCTAAAGATTCAATCTGGTTTGACATTCCATTGGCCACTCCGCAGATATGGTGGGTAACCTCAGGAACCCGAGAGGTACTCCGGTAGCCTAAAGGACGGTGACAGGAAGGTTCTTGTTTACCCAGACTTGCCATTGCTGTTGTTCCAGACTGTGAGACCCGGCAGGAGGATGAGTATAGCGTCGTTCTAAACTGGCTTTAGAAGTGTACGTCTATATGACTCTGCCAGAGGGTTGTCGCAGTCAGTGGGAGCAGCGGAAGCATTGGTGGATAAGTAGCTTATGTCTATGGACTAAAGCAAATATAGCAGAGATAGATCATCTATTTCTGATGTGACAGTCACAGGTTTGACTTCATCAGAATAGGGGATGGATCTGTAAAGAATGTAGTAGGGTGTGATGTCCTGGTATTTGGATGACATACACAGAGTAGGAAGTGATGTTCCTATACTACGATCGGTTATACTTTGGTTGTCACACAGTAGTTTCTCCATATAGGAATTGGATATTATATCATACATTCTGGTTACTAGATCTATGGTTTTAGATCTAGATTTGGGTAGTATTCCAATCTGGGTACTTAGACAGCATTCTAAAAGTGTTTTAGAATGGACGACCCCTGGCACGGTAGTATACCTGCAGGTGATGGAGTCACCCTCTCTAAAGGAGTCTTACAGACTAAAGGGGAGAGGGATGTGCATGATTGGCAGATCACTTGCTTAGGCAATTGAGTCGATCATGAGATGTCAAGTACCACACCAGATATTGTTTTTGCAGTAGATGCAATAAGTTGATATTGATCCAATCCTGGAGAAACATTCGGAAGCAGTTTTAGAACATAAGTGGATGTTCTAGGGATATGATAATGACAGCTTCATTCGGGAGACGGTTATCATTCCAGGCTTCCAAGGTGGCATGGATGACAGAGTGACTGTCAGAGTTATAGTTTTCCCTCTGACGAGGGGCAGTATTTTGGACAGGTGGTCCAAGCGGATACTGAGGGAGGCATGGCGCAGGATACTGATTAAGTTCAGTTGACGATACAGTCTGAGAAGTTTGGATTTGGAGTTCATTTATGAACTAGGTCCCATTAGATATCCAGACATACTCTAAGACAGGTATTGCTCATTACGGGAGATGGCTTTCTCCGCGAACTTGAGATAAAGAGAGACATAGAAAGAAACATTAGGGCGGATCCACTCATTGAGGCTATTCCTCGAACGCATTAGTTTCGCAAACGGGTTGTGTGAGACTGATTAGTAGAGGAGTTGGGTGTTCAGTATCACAAGGGCTGTGAGTATGCGACATCGCAATAATTAGCCTTGAGTGCAAGTGGGAGATTGTTGGAGATAGTGCCCTCAGAGTCAATTATTGGAATACAGGCACGTGATTGCAATGATTGAGGGAGGACCTATACCGTTAGAACAGTCTTACTCAAGATAATAGTATGCTATCTGGTTTATCTTTATCATCATGTACTGCTTTAGGTGACCTTACAGGTCACTATTGCATGTTGATAGAGCCCCTAGGATTCTTGCTTGACTGCCAGCAGTATGATCGCGATCATATACGTGGGAGCTGGGGTCTATAAGCACATCCTTAAAAGGTCCCTAGTCGTGGGAGTTTCGAGACAGGGCATCGATACTCCAGAGTAGACTAGTGTATACAGTTGAGACTCCGACGAGGGGCGGTGGCCGGTCTCACAAGCCACTGGTGTCAGTTGGTTCACCTAAGATGTATACAGGTGCTCATTGGGTTATGAGTACACCGTACAGGACTCGCCGGGAACATGCTAGTTGGTCTTATACCATACGTCAGATAGCAGTTCCCTGGTGACATGTGTACAGGTTAGTTCATCGACCTGAGATCGTCATTTGTCTCGTGTGAGTTCCCACTGTACTTTGATTACTACCTTACCACGGCTCAAAGGAGTCGTGCAAACAGGTTTTAGTTGGGTACAGTCCCGAGCACATGGAGGCGGTGAGCGGATCTTCAGGGGTTCGTCTCTTCCGGTATTGGGGGTGAGGTCGCGCTGTGTCTAGGAGAGCCATTACACGAAGTCCTTGGCCAAGGCAGGAGATTTACTGGTAGGTATTCCAGTAATATCTCAGGGTGTTCTGGGCTACACTTCGACACGACTTGTACCGCTTTTGGGGGTCTAATTTTTACCAACCCCCTAGGCCCGCCATGCGATGCTCATAGACGAACGGACCGGACTATATGGATATTGTCACTGACAGGCTCAGTAGGGTGTCAGGATGAGTTCGCTCATCGACGTCCCTTTTGGTCAATACCTGGTAGCCCGTTACGTATGGTTAATACCTCTGACGTGCTAGTGGTTAAATCCACAACCAAAGTATTGACGAGTCTTTAGAGTCCCCCACAGACCGTTTCTCAAGTTTCAGGCGAAACACTGTAGAGGCCGTATGGAGATATGGCAGGATTCGATCAGATACGTGCGGTATTGCACGGATCATGATCGAACGGATAATACTAATGGGCTTTGGTTTAAGCCGGATCCTAGTATAGTACAGTGTAGATTTTGTCTCATTGCATTTGTATTCGGTCGGAATACAAATGCGGGTATGTATATACAGTCGCGGGGTTTTCCTGTAATTTATTACAAAATCAGTTTTTTGAAGTTGCTGGTTTGCATTCCGTTTCGGCCAATTTTCCTTTGTTTCTTTCTTTGGCTGAATTTTGGTGGAAAAGGGTATTTGCAAATGTGCAATTTATTATGGTGAAGACTTTTGGGTGGCACATGATGTATCATGATGGTTCTTGTTTGAGGTTGACACTTGCTTCATCATTACTCTCTTTATATGATGGGTTTTGGTTTGGACTTTGTTGTGATGATATTTCATCATCATCACTCTTTCTCTTTCTTGCATTATTATTTTGATCCACCCCCCTCTCACTCAAGATCAAGGAAGGGCCGGCCATTTTTCTTAGAGGAGGGCTATCTAAATTGGGGGGTGTTATTTTTGTTCTCTTCATGCTTGCAAAAATTCCCAAGTTCATCTAAAAAAGTTTACCTCTCCTTCACCACTTCTAAATGGCAACTCAAAATAATCCCAAGAGACATAAACCATTCTACACTTAGCCTACAGCATTCTTGGACACGTCGACTCGCCAACTTCGTGCCCGAGTTGCCTTGGTCCAAAGGTGGGAGCCCCTAAAAGAACCCGGCGATGAGGTGCCCTTCCGACGAGGAGATGAAGACCGGAGATTCCACGGGGAGATCGGGATGACGACGAGAAGACCGAAGGACACGGATCGCTCGGTATATCTCTCTACCCATTCTCTAGTTTGCTAGCATTAGGTTAATGGCCCGATCCGGGGCTAAAAGTCCGCGGTGGCGCCGGTTCTAGTTTTTATAAAAGTCTTGTATTCCGCATTTTGGCCTCGTTCGGACGGCCGGGGCGCTGTCGTGCACTTACAAGGAGAAAAAGAAAAGAAACACTTAGCATTTGCTTTTGCAAGTTTTGATTGGTTATTAGTTTATCTAAACAGGATGGCTCCTGCAGTTTTCTCGAATTCTCCTTCAAACCCTAAAAGAAGAATTAGTCAGGATTAATCGCACCCTATAAGTTCGCTTATCTTTCGGCCAGGCCAGTGTTGGTACTTCGGAAGGAAGTGCTCTATGCTTTCGCACGGACCTAATTAAATAACCTCATTTTCCCAGAGGCGTAGCCCCGTTAACACCTTTCTAAACACCTACTTGATTAGCTAATTGAAAAGTGAAAAATTTTCCCGAAGAGTAGCGGATACTCACAGTAGGATCGGGACCCAATTATCATTATGTGATAATTTTGAAGGAAGCCTACCAAAACTACCACACTCCAGAAGGTATGCAACACTAGCAAGTTTCATGTATGTTCGAAACTCTCGATGTGATTTTTGTCCCGAGTGCTTATAATCTTGACGAAGGTCAAAACATTATAAGTCGCAAGTCAAGTTCAACCCGTCATTTTCTAGATTAATCTAGACCTACTCATACAAGCCCTTGACGAAGGTCAAAACAACTATACGCCTGTCCTAGATTAATGCATCTATCTATACTACAGATAACCACTCACTAGCAACCAAACACTGTGCTTTGGCAAAGGTCAAAACACATAGCATGAATACTGGTAGATACCTATCTGAAATGATGGAGGTCTATGGCTTGTTTTGGCGAAAACCGTTAACGTAATGAACTTGGTATGGTTGAAGGAACCGAATAGCTTTTGAAAAGGAGTGGTTTAAGCTCCGCTTTTAAAAGTTGTTTTTGAAGAAAACCGAGTGGTTTTGCAAATGTTCCAACGATGTCAGATTTTAGGTTTATTACTTTGCATTAAGTGAGATTAATGATGTCCCATCAATTAACCTTATCACACCACAAAAAGAACGAAAATAGAATGTACATATATGCCACCGCATTCGCCACGGGGTCCGGTCATGCACCGTTAGGTTACTTAACTAATGGCAGAGCGGGAGATGGACTAGCACGGATGCAAAACATATACAACATGTATTTATACATACATACATACATACATATATCCATCACGGGCATGATAAGCAACACAGGCAGATATGATCATCACAGAGAATGGAAAAATGGATCATTTAGGAGCCCCGGGTTTCATTTGAGCCGCAAAATGAAACTCGACGTTCCTCAGTCGTGTGGATAGCTTGTGCAATGAAAAACCTAGACCCCTACGAGTGCGGCAAGTTACCCGCCAATCCAGGAAGTGAGGCAACCCCAATCAACAAAGTGAATGGGTCACCCAGCACTTCACGGAATCCGGTAACTTGAGCACCCATCCGTGGGTCATCCTATACCCCCTACGAGTGTGGCGAATAGCCCGTCAATTCTAGAGTAAAGTCCTCTCCGTCTCAACGCCATGAAATGCAGGCCCGTTGCCTTCTAGAACCCAGCTATTTGAGCACTCCTCCGCGGGATAATCCTAGTATAGAAAAGAAAAATATATGTGCAAACGGTGACATCGACCTCAACCCGGCCGTGCCCCAATAAAAGAATTTACAAACTGGAAGAAACGACAATCCACATGTCGAACGCTCGCCCCGTAATAATGAATATACAAATGAATCAACACTGTATATCTACCATTGCACTATAGGTTTTCCACCACGACAATCCATCCATAATATCAGTGTAACACAGAACATCAACGCGAATATCATGTTCGTAACCCGTCTGATTTTATATATAGAAACCAGTCGGATTATACCGTGCTATGATATTCACGGTCGCAGAAATAAATGCACTAAAAACTAAGAGTTTAAAATTTCGATCGATTAAAACTTTCCGTATTAGTCCCAAGTACAAACCGGTACACAATAAATCTGGGCCAAAACTAAATATTCCAAAAATCATATTTCCATGTATTAGAGCCCCAGAAAAAAAAATTGGGGTACTGTAGCCGAAATTGGACCGTGGTTCCACGGCAAAATGGTGCATTTGGCTTCTATTCCGCGATCGAATTTTGGGTTTAGGTGCCCAAACTTTTTTCTTAGCTCTAATTTTTCCTGCACATAATTTTAATGCAACCAGAAATATTTTTTGAACAACTTTAAAATTCAAACAGCAAGCAGTGACATGGAAATGCGATCCGGAAAGTTCTGTCGATCGAAACTATAAATTAGTGCAAATTAGTCTAGTTAAGGTTTATGGAGTGGCTTTGATACCATCTAAGTCGATGTCGCATACTCCAAAAGGATTGTGGAGAGGCGGAATTTACAAAAAACATTTTTACAATAGGCAACATCGACTAAACTTTCAAGATCATTCAAAAACCTTAACTAACAAAACTCACAAAGCTTCTAATCTACGATGATAGTGATTTATACCTTTATGATAATAATCCTTGGGTCTTCTTGTCCACTTCTTGAGCTCCTAGATGGTACGGATCGAGCTTGGTCGTCGGCTTCCTCGTGTCAAAGACGATCCATCCGAGAGTCTATGGTTCAAGCTCTAACCTTAAGAATTAGGTAACTAAAGTACCTAGTTTGCTAATCTAGGTAGCTTAGGAGATGTAGAGAGTTAATTAGACTAATTTATCTCAAAATACCCTAGGTTTCACAACACATGTGAGGGTTAGGGTTTGAGGAAGAAGAAGGAGAGAAAAGGAGAGAGAATGTGAAGTCTAGAATGAAAATGACAAGTGAAGAATGTATAAGTCTTTGAAAAATATCAAGCAGGCAATATTTTGATAAAATAATGCAACCATACTTGAATAGTTGTGACAAATGAATAAACAAAATGAAATAGCCATGCTTCATACCATGCTTTGAAAAAACCCATTCCTCCACCTCATTATCTATTTTCTAATAAATAGATATATCAAAAATGAGAAGTCTCCTTCTAGAAGCACTTCTTGTAAAATTACAAGAGTGCCCTCACCGTATATACATACCCGTATTTGTACTGCAAAACATACGAATATCAAGAGATAAAGGTAATCTAATAATATAATATTAGAATGCGGCTTAATCCTAAGCCTACTAGTATTATCCGTCCGAACAAAATCCGTGTAGCTAGTACATGTATATGATTGGAACCCTGCACGTAAAACCATACGGCATCTATATCGTTTCTCCTGAACTAGGGAAACCCTCCGTGTGGGACTCTAAAGACTCGACAGTACGCCGGCAGTGGGTTTAACCACAAACCCGTCAGTTGCACTAGCTGTACGTAATGGCTACCCAGGTACCTGTCGAAAAGAAGGCCGACGAGCAAACTCGTCGTCTGAGAGTACCGCATGCCGGTATAGGGGTAGAAAACGTCAGACCCCTGATAATCCAACAAGTCATGTCGATGCGGCTCAAGACCATCCGAGAATCTACTTGTCTAACTACCAGTAATTCTCAATCCGCCATGGCCAGGGACTTATGGTGTTGGCCAACCGAACACAGAGCGATATCGACTCCCTATATCGGGAGAGATGAATCCCCAACAATCGCTCACTGCCTCCTTGTGGTTCGGGACTATACCCAAATAAAACCTGTTTGCATGACTCAGTAGAGCCGTGGTAGGGTAGTAATCAAAGTACAGTGGGAATTCACACGAGACAAATGATGACCTCAGATCGACAGACTATCTGCACTCATGTCACCAGATAACTGCTATCTGACGATATGTATAATACCATCTGGCCAGTTCTCGGGGAGTCCGTCCAGTATACTCACCCCCAGTGAGCACCTGTATACAATCTTAGGTGCATCGCACCATTGGCTGTGGGACCAACCATCGCCCCTCGTCAGGATCTAGATATGTATACACTAGTCTACTCTGGAGTATCGATACCCAGTCTCAATACTCTTATGACTAGGGACATTTAAGGACGTGCTTATCCACTATCCAGCTCCCACAAGTATGATTGCCATCACAACACTTGTAGTCAAGCAAAGATCCTACAGGCTTTATCAATATGTATAAGAGATATGAAATAACAAGTAAAACATATCACACGTTAAGATAAAGGCAAACAAAATAACATACTATCATATTGAGCAAGATTGTCCTATACATACATAGCCCTAGCATCCTATACAATGAAGTCCTCTAGAGCATACATATCCAACAACAATGACAAGTTGTAGTCTTTTGGTATGGCTCTGATACCACTGTCAAGATGCTATGCTCTTCTGATAGGGTTTAAAGCGCGGTGGAAATGGTAATTTTAAAAATCTAGAGAGCATTAGCAAACCCAACCCAAAAATCAAAACAAAATGCTAAATTTGTAACTAAACTAGTAAACTAATGACAAGAGTTAAGCGTGCTACAACCTTTTTAGGGCGTTAGCCACCTTTACTTGGACTCTGGCTAGTCTCCACGAAATCCTGAACAAGCTTGCTCGATGATCTCTTCGCCGAAATGATCCACCTTGAGATAACTCCAACACAAACTTTAGTTTCAAATTGATCTCATCAAAATGAAGTAACCCACTAATTAAACTTGCTAAGAATGATTAGTAGGAAATGTAGAATAATTAGCTCACTTAATTTTTCTCTTTTCTTTTTACATCCCTCACTTGAAGAAAATAAAGAGAAGAATAGCCATGGTGGAGAGATGATAGTATGAAGGAGAGATAAGAATTAAGATGAGAACCAATCAATGTTTTTCACGAGTCATCCAAAATGAGTCATCAATAAAACACCTCATTCAATCTACAAGCATCCAATGCATGACTCATTTTCTTTTAAGAAAAAGAATAAAATGGTTCTCATTTAATCTATACAATTCTTATACACCCATCACCAATGTATCAATATACATAACACAATATTTATATCAAATATATATATTAATTAAGAGAAGAAAATAATAAAGTGAGCATGATATTAGTTAATATATAAATATATAAATATATCAATATATAAATATATATTTAATTATTAAATCAACACTTGATTTAATAATCCGGTTATATCATATATATACCGGCTAAAATCATTAAACACCTGATTAAAATACGTGTATCAAATATACACGTTTAATCGAACTCTTGCACGTATCCCTCTACGTACCCTATATCGTTTCGCATATGCTTGGAAACCTCTGTGTGGGACTCTAAAAACTCGACAATACGCTGGTAATAGGTTAGGATCATATCCATAGCTCACAAGCACGTCAACGGTACTAGCTACATGTAACGGCTATCCAGGTATTGATCGAAAGAAGATCAACGAGCAAGCTCATCCGAACCCTGCAAAGTCGATCAGTGACATTACTGTATAGTCCGGTCTCTTCGTCTAATAGTATCGCATATTGGGTTTAGGGTTTGGAATTTGTCATACCATAATAACTCGATAAGTCGTGCGATATAAGATTTATAACCAATCGGAGATACAACTGATAACACTTATCAGATTATCTCCACTGCGATGGCCATCGACTTGTGGTTGTAGTCATATCCTGCACAGCGCGACATCAACTCCCTATACCGGGAGATACAAATCCCCTCGACCGCTCATTGCCTCCACGTGCTTCGGGACTATACCCAACAAAAACCAGTTTGCACGACTTCTTTGAGCCGTGGTAAGGTAGAAATCTAAGTATAGTAAGAATACACATAAGACCCTATAGCGATCTCAGGTCCTAGGGACTACCATGTACTCACGTCGCCAGAGAACTGCTACCAGACATAGGTATATCACCAACTAGGAGTTCTCGGTGAGTCCTTCCAGTGTAACTCATCTAATGATCATCAGTATACAATCTTCGATGTCAAACACCAATAGCTGCAGGATCAGCTATCGCCCTTCAACCGAGTCAGGAAACGTACATACTAATCTAAACTAGAGTACCGATGCCCGGTCTCGATACTCCTGCGACTAGGGAAATTTAAGGATGTGCTTATCGGCTACTCAAGCCCCACTAGTATGATCTCTATCATCGTCCCGGTAGTCAAGCAAAATCCTAAGGTTTTATCTCATGTCTAAACGATACGTGATAGTGAATAAAATGCATCATATGAAAGATAAAGACAAACCATATAGCATACCATCATCTCAAGTAAGATTATTCTCACATATAGATCCTCTTTCAATTACAATAATTGCATTAAGGGCACCTATATCCAACACATATACCTTAGGGGTTTTTATTCATCGAGTTGAAAATCGATCTACTTAAAAATCCGCTAGCAAAAGAAGCTCTTAACATCATAGAGACTTTGCAGATCAAGCTCAGAAAAGGCCAAGAAGTTGAGTGAGCATTTGTTCATTTTGTTTTTGTCACGACCCGAAATGGTACGTGACTGGCAATTGAATCATGTGAAGTCTATAGGACCCCACCTAATTCAAGTAAACCAATAGCCCAGAAATCTAAACCATTTAAAAAGAGAGAAGGAAAACTTGTTTTAAGCAAGTGGTTTTAACAAAGTAAGTAGCATTAAACATTTAAAATCAACATCATATTTTCCCAAAAATTTCGGCGGAGTCTCCTTTGTAAATACTGGCCCCCAAACGGGCACAACACATGAAATACATAATAATGAATAAAAGCATCCCCAAGCGGGAGCTAACTCTTCGCCAATTGGCGGAAACAACCACGCAATGCAATATAATATACAACGCCGAAGGGCGAGGATCAAAACTCAGAAGAAAACCAACAACTTAAAGAAAACCAGAGAAGAATCATAATAATACATGCGCGCGACTCTAAGGTCGAAAGAATATACACTGGTCTTCTATGTCTATAAAATATACAAGTCTGGTTGATGGAGTTTACTAGATACAACTGAAATAAATAAAGTACAACGATGGTCACGATGCAAGTGAATCCACCTACCAAAGCAATCACCCGGAAGGAAGCAGTGTGCCAGCAAGCCGCAATGAAACCTGTACGGCCAAACCTGCAAGAATATGTAGCACAACGGGGGTGAGTTGCCAACTCGTAAGTAGAAAACATCACCGAGAAGAAATCGCATGTATGACTCTCTCCTAGGTCGTACAATAATAATATCCTCAAAATATAACCCGAAGTATTTAATAATGGCAAGGGTAAACATCTATACATAAGTATAATACCAAGTGCCCGTGTCAGTGCCTCTGGTAGCAACATGTCACATATATGATGTACGGATGCACTAAGAATGAAAGTAAAATATATCATGAATGAGAAAACTGTTTTCTTATCTCAGTGAGATTTTTGTATAAAAACCAAAATATCATCAATGAAATCAATAGAGAATCCGTGTCAAGTATCGACACAAAATATATATATCTCAATATCTCAATATCTCGGTCTCCGCGTGAACAGGATCGGCCCATAACCATCTCAATATCTCGGGCTCCGCATGAATAGGATCGGCCCATGGGCTCCGCATGATCAGGATCGGCCCATATCATCAAATCTCAATATCTCAATATCTCAATATCTCGGGCTCCGCATGAACAGGATCAGCCCATAACTATCTCAAAATCGAGAAAACATCATATCAAGGAAAACCGCATCTTTCTCTTTAAAACAAATCATAAGTTTATAAACATTCACATGCGGTTTCCCAAATCCAAAAATCTCATAAAAGATCCGAAATCTCAAAATCACGAGTCAGTGAACAATGAATATCGGCATAAAGCTCCATGATATCGCATGACAAATGAATACATATACATGCATGGTATTTAAGCAAAGAATGCAATATTTAAACTAGCATAGTAATTAGATATCGGAACTATCTACAAGCAGTTATATCAATGAAGTAATATTTTCTAGAGTGTACGTGACATGGAAATTACCGATGATGATGTGTATGAGCCGGCAAGCAAGTGTTCGTGGAGCACGCGCATCATCGGTGTCGGGACCCGGTTCTTGTTCACGGAACAAAGTGCCACACGGAACAAAGTGCCACGCCAATTGTCATTCCAAAGGGGCGGGGGCCACCTCTTGAATCCGTGAGGGCCACCTCTTGAATCCGTGGGACCCACTGTAGAACAATGGAGAATCTTCGGAACACATTCCGAAAAAGGACCGAACTGCATCATAAATGTAATGACACCACCCTCAATTACAGAGGCGTCTTTTAAGTGAACCGGCACTACAGGAGCTTGAGAACTCCGTAGTTAAGCGTGCTCGGGCCAGGGAAGTCTTGGGATGGGTGACCTCCTAGGATGTGGCCCCTGGTCGGGTCCGGTTCGCTCTAAAGGGAAAAACCGTGCGGTTTCGGCCAGAGCGGATAATACCATCTGTACTGGGGCGTGGGGCGTTACATTTATGGTGGCCCATGCAGGTCCCTCAGTAGTAGGTCTGTGGTTCGAGGACGAACCATTGTTCAAAGGTAGGGAGAATGTCGGGACCCGGTTCTTGTTCACGGAACAGAGTGCCACACGGAACCCGCCTCTTGAATCCGTGGGACCCACTGTAGAACAATGGAGAATCTTCGGAACAATTCCGAAAGAGGACCGAACTGCATCATAAATGTAATGACAGCACCCTCAATTACAGAGGCGCCTTTTAAGTGCACCGGAACTACAGGAGCTTGAAAACTCCGTAGTTAAGCGTGCTCGAGCCAGGGAAGTCTTAGGATGGGTGACCTCCTGGGAAGTGGCCCCTGGTCGGGTCCGGTGCGCTCTAAAGGGAAAAACCGTGCGGTTTCGGCCAGAGCGGACAATACCATCTGTACTGGGGCGTGGGGCGTTACAATCGATAATTGTGCTGATGTCCTGACAGCATGGGTTCATAATAACAAAAGAAATCACAAGTATACTTATGCAATGCAATAAAGACAACACGAATGTATGGAAAAAGATATAGTAATCGTAACATATAAGAATATACATTTATATATATACGAGTTATACCGTTTTGGCATTTGAAATAGCACGAGTCGTGGTTTTTAAAAAATAGGGGATACGGTGTTTTTAAGAAAATGTACGTTCTTTGAAATATCCGTAGTATCCCTCGGCCTGTCTTTAAAATACTCACGATTCAGTAATTTAAAAATAAGTATGACTCTAGCCCAGTCTAACATCTACTTGATAACTATAGAGCTAATCGAAAGGGTAAGGGAAACCACCTAAAGTCCCAGTCGATATATCTAGTAGTCGACGATCCCGTCTTAATAGTGTCATGTATAGTGAAATATATAATACGACATTCTCGAATCAAGAGTGCGGATCAATCATCATATCAATTCCTCGTATGGTAAAATCCATCGTACGGCATCCCAAATCGGGGTACGGGTCAAATATCACATATACCTCATTATTTATCTGGTATCATTATTATCATATCCTGAATTAGGGGTACCGTTCTAAATCTAGAACAAACCAATATCATCAAACATTCATCCGCGTGTGTATGAAAACACATCACCCATCGATCCGCTAATATATCATGCCGTATCTCATAACACGACCCAAAACACATAACCAATCTCACGGCATCATGCCCGATCATATCGACTCATCTCCAAGTAGAATATTCTATCCTCATCATCCGTGTATACGTGTGTATGTATGTGTGTGTCTATATATATATTGACACATCCACATATATATATATATATACATACATACATATAAACATATACACCAACAACATATCACGTGTGTGCATGTGTGTGTGTATGTTTACTTTTACCCTAGGGTTTCGCAACTATAGAAACTAGACTAAAAACGCGCTCATCCAACTACACTAAATCCAACTCAAAGTCACATAAACCATTTCCTGCTAAGTATACACATCTCATAAAACACATATGTATAAATATATATTATAACGCGTCATATCCTATAAAATTGCGGGGGTGTTATACGCCATCCACCCGACTTCCCCCATAGATATATATCTACTCACCTGGACGCCTCGGCTAATCTGATCCGATTTCAGCTCTGTCATTTCCGCGCCACGTCCGACGCCTCTGCACCCGATCCTAGCAACGAACACAAGGAAATAAGAGAATAAATATGAATAGTCGCGAACACAAACAATACAAGTCAACCACGCGCACTAATTTGACGCACACACACTTGGTGCACGAAACGCGCTGCGACAACGCCACAAACTACAACGAGGGTCACTATACGTGAAAATCCCCAAACTTAAAACCCAAACGTACCAATCGTGGTTTCACAACTCACTAAATATTATCTGAAATAAGTTGTAACTCATCAAAACCTCAAAATAAATCAAATCGATTTATTTCCAAAAACCTAGTAAGCCTCAATTACTCGTTTTAGCACAAATCTAAATGTTTTAACAATTTTAGTGGCCACAAGATTCACTTAATATCTTAATTAGGTCACACAACCATTAACTAGATTTTTATCTCAATTATCTTCATAAAATTTTAAAAACCTAGTTTGCACAATTATGGTTTAGACAATTTTAAAGTATCAATTTGCAAACTAGCAACTAGTTTAGATTTTTCATTTCTTAAGATGATAAACTACACTTTGTAACCATAATTATATGATGAAAACCCTAACTTGAGTTCAACACTTTCTCTTGAAATTCCAAATCTTGAAATCAACACTATATTAATACCTAATTAAGCTTGATTCAAGAAATTAACCAACAATTAACCAAAGGTTTAAGATTATACCTCCACAAATTTTGAGACCTAGCATGCTAACATAGCCTCCAAATTGGTTCTCTAGCTCCAAGATCCATGCTTGAATGGCTAAGGAATAATGGGTAAAGCTTGGATTTGGAGTTAATGGAAATTTGTGTGGATTTTAATGGATTTTTGGGTGAGGTTTTTGCATGAAAAATGAAGAATTTGAGAAGGGGGTTGCTGCTGGATGAGGCTCGGCTATGGAATGAGGAGAGGGGAGAGAGAGTGTGGGTAGTGTTGTGAGGTCAAGAAAATTGTCCAAGTCAACAAAGCCCATTCCTCTATGTTTATTCTTTTCTTTTTATATCATTGTTTTCTTTTCTTTTTAACTTGAAGTGGGGAAAACTTTGGGAGATTGGGGCTGCCCATATTGGGCTTGGCTAGCTCAAGGGTGGTGGTGTGTGGGTGTGTGGGGAAATTCCCCAAGTCAAGAAAAAAAACCCATAACTCAAGTCATAAACCCATACCACACTTCTATTTAATTTATTTTTCACAATTTAAACCTTTTTATTTTATATTTTCCAAAACCATCTTAACAACTTCTTTTCATTTCAAAATCACATGTTACACTTTGGTTTAATGTGTCATGATGTACAAAACTTGTATTAACCCATTCTAATTTGTAGATATCACTAATTAAATGTATTAGTGAAGACTTAAAATAATATTTAAAATAATTAATTACAGAAAATATTTTAGTAAACTAGAAATTTATAAGTGACCAATTAAATACCAAATACTAGCAATTATATAGCTAGGATAGGTATATTTAAGTCTATATTGAAAAATAATTATATCTTGGTTTTTACGGAAAACACCCGTTATTTTACGGAAAATCGGAAATTTCACATAAATGATTTTCAAAACGTTACAGTTTTTTTACTATCATCGCAAAGTGAATTGATATCCATTCATCCTTTAACATTGTAAGTTTATGGTGCTCCTTGTCGTGACTAATATAGGTTTGCAGAATCAAAAACTTTAAAATCTTGAGCACTACACACTTGAAACCCTAGAATACAAGCCCAAATACTAAACTAAACAACACTAACTAGAGATTTAACTACTAGATTAGTGTAACAAGCTTTGTAGACGGCCTTTCGGGTCTTGAAAGGTTCACTCCTCAAGCTCCTAAGGTTGATGGAACGAGCTCTCGAAGACGAACTCCCGCGTCAAAGACGATCCTCCCGAGAATGCTGATTCAAGCGATAGCATCTACGAAACAACTAATGATCGAGTCTTGCTAGGACAAAATGCTTAGAGGGTGTAGTTTATAAACAAAATGCTCTCTTTTTATCCTCAAGAACTCTAGTGAGCATGTGAGGAAGAAGAAGAAGAAGAGAGATGACAACTAGATAAATATCCTCACACTCTTTCACTTATCTCTTCATGCTAGAAACAAACAAGTGGGTGGGCTAGTGACTCACTGGTGTGAGTCACAAGCCCACACACTTCTCCATTCATCCATAAAGAAATGAAAGAGTGTGTGTAGCCACCTCACTTGATACACATATACATATATATATATATATATATATATATATATATATATATATATATATATATATAAATTCATGTATATAAACAAGTATACCTAACCCATATTTATAATAATACGTATACCGTATTTCTACCAAAATACGAATACCGTATTTGTACCGAAAATACAAAATACTCGTATTCATATTTAGAAAGAAATACATGTATTTGTATAAAGACACAAATACCCGTATTCATACAAATACTCGTATTCGTATAAATACTGTATTCGTGTTAAAATACAAATACCCAAAAGAGAGCAATATAATACTAGCATCAAAACTAGCTGTCTTTCAAACCTGCTAGTACTACTATACTGTCCGACTAAAGCACGTGTGCAAATACACGTGTTCAATCGAACACCCGAGCGTATCGAAATACGCAAACTACATTGTTTTGCCTGAACCAGGAAACCCTCTGTGTGGGAATTTAAAGACTCGACAATACACTGGCAGTGAGTTTAACCATAAGCATGTCAGTGGCAATAGCTGTATGTAATGGCTACTCAGGTATCTGTTGAAAGGAAGATCGACAAGAAAACTCGTCGGAACCCCTACTGAGCCTATAGGTGACATTCTTCGTACAGTCCGCTCTATTGGTCTAAGAATATTGCATATCAGGCCTAAGGGGTGGTAAACGTCAGACCGTTAATATCGCGACAAGTTGTGTCGATATTGTAAGTTGATGTTGCACACTCCACAGGGTTTGTAGAGAGGCGGAATTTACAAAAAACAATTTTATAGCAAACAACATCGACTAAACTTCCAAGATCTACCATAAGCCCTAACTAACAAAACCCACAAAGGTTCTAGTCTATTGTGATAGTGATTTATACCTTTATGATACCAGTCCTTCAGGTATTCTTGTCCTCTTCTTGAGTTTTTCGTTGGTACGGATCGAGCTTGGTCATTGGCTTCCTCGTGTCGAAGACGATCCACCCGAGAGTCTTTGGTTCAACCTTTAACCTCAAGAATGAGGTAACTAAAGTACCTAGTTTTCTAATCTAGGTAGCTTAGAAGATGTAGAATATTAATTGAACTATTTTATTTAAAAATACTCTAGGTTTCACAACTCATGTGAGGGTTAGGGTTTGAGGAAAAAGAAGAGAGCAAAGGAGGAGAGAGAATGTCAAGTATAGAATTAATGAAGAATGGCTAAGCTCTAAACTATCAAGCATATCATTTTCCATAAAATATAGCAGACATGCTTAAATAGTGATGACAAATGAATAAAGAAAAGAAATAGCCATGCTTCATACCATACTTTGAAAAATTCATGCCTCCACCTCATTTTCTATTTTCAATAAATGGATATATCAAAAATGAGGTGTCTCTTTCTAGAAGCGCTTCTTATGAAATTACAAGAATGCCTTCACCGTATATACATACCCGTATTCGTACTGCAGAAAATACGAATACCAAGAGATAAAAATAATCCAATAATATAATACTAGAATGCGGCTTAATCCTAAGCCCACTAGTATTATCTGTCCAAATAAAATCCGTGTAGCTAGTATACGTATATGATCGGAACCCTGCACGTAAAAACCATACAGCCTCTACATCGTTTCTCCTGAATCAGGGAAACCCTATGTGTGGCACTCTAAAGAATCGACAGTACGCTGGCAGTGGGTTCAACTACAAGCCCGTCAGTGGCACTAGCTGTATGTAACGGCTATCCAGGTACCTGTCGAAAAGAAGGCCGACGAGCAAACTCATCCGAACTCTTCTGAGCCTATCCGTGACAATCTCCGCACTGTCCGATTTGTTCGTCTGAGAGTATCACATGCTGGGTCTAGGGGTGGAAAAAGTCAGACCCCTAATAACCTGACAAGTTATGCCGATATGGCTCAAGACCATCCGAGAATCTACTGATCTAACTATCAGAAATTCTCAATCTGCCCCGGCCAAGGACTTATGGTGTTGGCCAACCGAACACAGCGCGATATGGACTCCCTATATCAGGAGAGACGGATCCCCAACAATCGCTCACGGCCTTCATGTGGATCGGGACTGTACCCAGCTAAAACCTGTTTGTACGACTCGGTAGAACCGTGGTAGGGTAGTAATCAAAGTACAGTAGGAACTCACGTGAGACAAATGACGACCTCAGGTCGACAAACTATCTGCACTTATGTCACCAAAGAACTTCTATCTGACGATAGGTATAATACCATCTAGCCAGTTCTCGGTGAGTCCATCCAGTGTACTCACCCACAGTAAGCACCTGTATACAATCTTAGGTGCATCACACCAATGGTTGCGGAACTAACCATCGCCCCTCGTCAGGGTATAGATATGTATACACTGGTCTACTCTGGAGTATCGATGCCCAATCTCAATACTCCCACGACTAAGGACATTTAAGGATGTGCTTATCGATTACTCAGCTCCCACAAGTATGATTGCCATCATAACGTTGGTACCCAAGCAACGATGCTACAGGTTTTATCAACATGTATAAGAGATATGAAATAACAAGTAAAACATATCATATGTTAAGATAAAGGCAAACCAAATAGCATACTATCATATTGAGCAAGATTGACTTATAAATACATATCCCTAGTATCCTATACAATGAAGGCCTCTAGGGCATACATATCCAACAGGTGTAAAACTCAAAACAACTTGAGAAACTACGGGTGTACCTACCAGTAAATCTCACTTTCCCTTGCCAGGGACTTATAGTGTCGGCCAACCGTACACAACGCGATATCAACTCCCAATACCGAGGGAGAAGAATCCTTTCTATCACCCACTGCTTCCAAGTGCTTCGGGATTGCACCCAACTACTACCTGTTTGCATGACTCTTTAAAGCCATGGTAGGGTAGTAATCTAAGTACAGTGAGAACACGCTCGTGACTAATAGTGATGTCAAATCATCGGACTAATTTGTACTCATGTCGCTGGAGAACTGCTATCTGACGATAAGTATAATATCAACTGGCAGTTCCCAGTGAGTCCATTCAGTGTAACTCATAACCTAATGAGCACCTGTGTACTATTTTTGGTACTATATACTAATGGCTGCGGGACATACCATCTCTCCTGACGGGGATAAGAAACGTATACACTAGTCTACTCTGGAGTATCGATACTCTATCTCGATAATCCTATGACTAGGGACAAGTTTAAGGATGTGCTTATAGACTACCCAGCCGCCACCAGTGTGATTGCCATCACAACGCTGGTAGTCAAGCAAAGATCTTGCGGGCTCTATCAACATATATTAGCGATACGTTGAAAGAAACATATACACATGTTAAGATAGATACAAATCAGATAGCATACTATTATATTGAGCAAGACTGTTATTATATCTGTATATATCTCAAGCTTCCAAAATGTAATATACAATCATGTACTATACAATAATGGCTTCTAGGGCATATATCACTAATAATCTCCCATTTGCACTAAGGCCATGTATTGGCGTATCACAAACCAATCATCTCGAATAGCCTCTCAAACTGTGTCTGAGGGATCGTCTTTGTGAGTGAATCTGCAGTGTTGTTCTCTGTTTCTACTCTCCGCACTTCGATCTCCCAGCGATCCACGATCTCTGATGGGACCTTGGTTCCTTCACTAAAGCTATAGCCCCGTTGTTGTCACAATACAAATGTATTGGGTCAACAATGGATGGAACGACCTGAAGTTCTGTAATGAACTTCTCATCCAGACTGCTTCTTTTCCGGTGTCACAAGCAGCGATATACTCTGCCTCCATTGTCGATTAAGCAACGATGTCCTGTTTGGAGCTCTTCCAATCGACCGCCCCTCCATTGAGGGTGAAGACATTATCCGACATGGATTTGGAGTCATCCTTATCACTCTGGAAGCTGGAGTCAGCGAAGGCCTCAATTTGGAGGTCTTTACTGCCGTATACCAAGAACATCTCGTTAGTCCTTCTCAGGTACTTGAGAATGTTCTTTACTGCTATCCAGTGCTTCTTTCTGGGTTCGACTGATACCTGCTTACCACGCTCAGTGCGTAAGCAACATCTGGTCTGGTATATAATATCGTGTACATTTTAGTTCCTACCGCCGAAGCGTAGGGTATAATACTCATGCGATCCCTCTCCAAATCAGTCTTGGGAGACATCTCTTTGGAGAGGGTGATTCCGTGACAAGCGGGTAAGTTACCGCGCTTGGAATCTTCCATACTAAATCTTTTCAGTATGGTGTCAATGTACCTGGACTGTGAAAGTCCCAATATTCTCTTAGATCTATCACAATAGATATTGATCCCTAGAATGTTGGAGGCATCACCCAGGTATTTCATGGAGAACTTCTGTGACAAGAAGCTTTTGACTGATTGTAGTATAGGAATGTCATTTCCTATTAAGAGTATGTCATCCATGTACAAGACGAGGAATACCACAGTTCTCGCTACAAGCTTACTATAAATGCATGGTTCATCTAAATTTTTGATAAAGTCAAATTCCTTGGCCATCTCATCAAAGCAGATGTTCCAACTCCGCGATGCCTGCTTTAATTCATAAATGGATTTAAGCAACTTGCATACTCTTCTGCTGCTCTCACTCTCTATGAAGCCCTCTGGCCGATCCATATAAACACACTCTTTCGGATTTCAATTCAGAAAAGCGGACTTTACGTCCATCTGCAAAATTTCATAATCATGGAAGGCAGAAATGACAAGTAGGATCTGAATGGATTTAAGCATAGCCACTGGAAAAGGTTTCATCATAGACCAAGCCAGGTCTTTAACGAAAACCTTTTGCTAGAAGTCTATCTTTATAGTCTTCAACCTGTCCATCTGCACCAATCTTCTTTCTGAAGAACCATCTGCAGGCTATGGGTTTTACCTCTGGAGGTGCAGCATCCAAAGTCCAAACTTTATTGGTGTACATGGATTCCATCTCGAACCGCATTACATCCAGCCATTTTACCGAGTCTCTGCTCTTAATGACCTGCTAGAAACTAGTCGGCTCATCATCATTGATGATGCAATCCTCTCTGTCTCTTTCTATGAGAAAATCGAAGTATCTCTCGGGCGGATAAGGCTGTCTACTAGATCCGCGGAGCGGTGCAGGGATGTCCGGTTCTTTTGAACCTTCGCGTTCCACCAAGCTTTCAGTAATAGATTGTGGTTCTGGAATTTCTTCCAGTTCTATTGTGCTCCTACTTATTTCTTTTTCATGAAATTGAGTCTCCAGAAAGTGGGCATGCCGAGAAACAAAAACCTTTTATTTCTTTGCATAATAGAAAAGATACCCCTGGAATTCCTTAGGTATCCCACAAACTTACACAATACTGACCGTGCCTCGAGCTTGTCCGCACGTTGCTTTTTAACAAAAGCTGGACATCCCCATCTTAAGATATTTAAGATAGGGGGTCGAACCTAATGTTGCAATAGAATTTTATGAATCTCGGCCACTCCGTAGATCTAGTAGGACTTCTCACCCACTGGAAAGGTACTACGGTTTCCTCATTGATGGTGATAGAGAAGATTGCATCATGGATGATGATGCCCCTACTAGTTTTCAGCAAGCTATCACGAGTGGTGAGTTAGTGAAGTGGCTAGATGCCATGAGATCCGAAATGGAGTCTATGTGCACCAAAAAAGTAGGGACTTTGGAGGTTGTACCCTCTAGGGTAAAACCCGTAGGGTGCAAATGGATCTTTAAGAGAAAGATCGGTGTAGATGGATAAGTAGAGACCTATAAAACAAGGCTCGTAGCGAAAGAATTTCGTCAAAGACCAGCACTGGACTATGACGAAACTTTCTCTCCTGTAGCCATGCTTAAATCCATTCGGATCCTACTTTCTATTGTTGCTCACTACGACTATGAAATCTGGCAGATGGACGTTAAAACTGCATTTCTAAATGGTGATTTAGAAGAGTGCGTTTATATGGATCAGCCAAAGGGCTTCGTTGATATTGGGAGTAGCAGGAAAGCATGTAGGTTGCTTAAATCCATTTATGAATTAAAGAAGGCATCACAGAGTTGGAACATCTGTTTTGATGATGCGATCAAAGAGTTTGATTTCGTCAAAAATCCAGATAAACCTTGAAATTATAAGAAGATTGTAGGAAGTACTGTCGCATTCCTCGTATTGTACGTGGATGACATTCTCTTGATAGGAAACAACGTTCCTGTGTTACAATCGGTCAAACTTTTCTCGGGGTTTGTATTTACCCTCAGTGGAGGGGCGGTTTATTGGAAGACTTCCAAACAGGATACCGTTACAGACTCAACAATGGAAGCTGGGTATATTGCTGCAAAATGATGCTGCAAAGGAAGCCGTCTGGATGCGGAACTAGGAGTATTTCCCACCATTATTGGTCCAATACTATTGAATTGTCATAATAATGTGGCTATGGTATTAGCCAAAGAGCCTAGTTCCCATCAACGATCCAGACACATCCTGAGGCAATATCATTTAATCCGGGAGATAGTTGATCTCCGCGAGATCGTGATTATGAGAGTAGATACAGAGAATAACATCGCGGATCCACTCACCAAGGTCCTCTCACAGCCGCAGCATGGGAGACTTTTTGAGATGTTGGATATGAGATATGTCAATAAGTGGTCTTAGTGCAAGTGGGAGATTGTTGGATATATGTATGCCCTAGAGGCCATTATTTGATATTGGATTCTTTGATATGTATATATATACAGAGGACCTTCTCACTCGACATGATAGTATGTTATCTGGTTATTCTTTATCTTAACATGTTCACTTGATTGTGTATACTATTCATTTGATACATGTTGATAAAGCCCTTAGGATATTTGCTTAACTATCATAATTATGATGCAGATCATACTGGTAGGGCATGACTGGTCTATAAGCGTATCCTTAAATGTTCCTAGTCGTGGGTGTATCAAGACGGGGCATCGATATTCCAGAGTAGATTAGCGTATACATTTCTTGACCCATTTGATAGGTGATGGATCATCACATGTCCATTGGTGTTTAACATCAAAGATTGTATACGGGTGCTCAGTGGAGACTGGGTACACTGAACGGACTCGCCGAGAACTCCTATATGGTATTATATCTATCGCCGGATAGCAGTTCTCAAGTGACACTTGTACTGGTTAGTCTATAGACCCGAGATCGTCATAGAGTCTTGTGTGTTCTCCTACTGTACTTTGATTTTCACCCTACCACGGCTTTACTGAGTCATGCAAACAGGTGGATTTTGAGTACAGTCCCGAGACAAATAGAAGCAATGGGCGATAGGAGGGGTTTCTTCTCTCCTGGTATTGGGGGTTGATGTTGCGCTGTGCTCGATTGGCTATAACTGAAATTCCCTGGCCAGGGCCGATGAGATTTACTGATAAGTGTTATCAGTAGTTTCTCGATCTGTTATAGGCCATATATCGGCATGACTTATTGAGTTATTGGGGTCGACGATACCATCCTTAGACATGATATGCAACATATCTAGCGAACAGACCGGACTGTACGATAAGTGTTACCGGTTGGCTCTAAGGCTGTTTTGACAAGTTCGCTTGTTGTTCTTCTGTTCACTCAATACCTACGAGCCGTTACGTGCAGCTAGTACCGCTGACGGTTTGTGGGTATGTGATATAATCACTACCTACTGCTAGCGTATTGACGAGTCTTAGAGTCACACAAAGGGGTTTCTGAGCTCAGGCGAAACGAAGTGGGGCGCATATGGGGATATGTTTAGGAGCTTGATTAAATACGTGTATTTGATACTGTATTTTAATTTGGCGTTTCTATTGGTCAGGTCATACGACCAGATTATTAAATCAAGTGTTGATTTAATATCAATTGACCATTAGCTCATTTATTAATTCCATTCTTTATTTGTATGCATGTATGTATGTATGTTTATGTTGATATGTATGCACACATGCATGTATACATGTATCATGGTTGATGATACATTGGAGATGGCTATGCTAAACTCATATAGAAATATTTGTGATATTTTTATTTATTGAGTTAATGGAAATTAGGAATTAATCCATGGTTGATATTTGTTTCTACACGCTTCTTTTAAAATATCTTATGTAACCATGGTTTCATTTCTAATCCTCCACTAACTCAACTACTGAAAATATCTAGATATTTTCATGCTTTAGTTAAGAGTGAGTATGACTCTCTCTCTCATATATTATTATTGTTCTTGTGCTTATCTTTCTTAAGCTCAAACTTAGTCATTTCCATCTCCTTCTTCCTCCAAGCTCTCTACCTTTTTCTAGTGAGTAAAAGAGAAAGAAAAGAAAGGTTTTATTAGTGAGAAAAATACCCACTTCATCAATCTATATTAATCTAGCCCACTAGTGTAGGTTGTTTGCCTCACTTCTACTTAGGTTAAGTGAAGTAAGGAGCTTGAGTCAAGGGACCCCGTGGTGGATCATCGTGGACTTCAAAGGCTTCAAGCGGACCGGTTCAAGCTTCGAGTAGAACCAAGGATTCAAGGACATCTACACAGAGATTTTGAAGAGAAGGAGAGGTCTACAAAGGTTGTAATTCTTTTTCTCTTACTGTTAGACACTTATTTGTATGTGATACTTGTTAGCTTTACGCCTAATCCTCTAGTTCGATTCTAGGTTCGGGTTGGTTAGCATCATAGATTTTTAAAGTTGCATACTTGATGCTTGTTAATACCTAGTGAGGGTGCTAAGCAAACCCCAACAGAGATCTCGGCTCTTTCCTCATCGAATGAGGTGCTAGATATTCATCAAGGAATACCACTATGCAAAGCAAGAACTATAGAAGCTATAAAAACAAAACCGAATAGGTTGTAGCATTTGCTAGTTTTGCCAAAGAGGACACTCCCGGTGAAGGGATCTCGGCTCTTTCCTCATCAAATGAGGTGCTGGATATTCATCAAGGAATACCACTATGCAAAGCAAGAACTAGAGTTGCCTTTTTAAAAACTTTTGATTCTACAACATCTTTGGGTTTCTTTTCTTTTCATTAATGTCATTAATGAAGTCTCGTCATTTAATGTTTCCTTAACATCACAAAAAATGAAACGAAAATAGAACGTACGCTTATGCCATCCGTATTCGCCACGGGGTCTCGTCATGCACCGTTAGGTTACTTAACTAAAGGCAGAGTGGGGGCTGGACTAGCACGGGTGCAAAACATAAGCATCGTTTATTATATATATCATATATATATAATATTCGTCTCACACAGTTATATGATCGCATCACAGAACCATGCAGCAGAAGTCAACATATGAAATATTGGATATACTAGGAGGTTCGTGTTTTAAATTCAGCCAGTAATGAAAAACATGGATTCCATAGTCGTGATGAATAACCAAACCCATATCCCTAGACCCCTACGAGTGCGACAAGCAACCCTGCCAATTATAGAGTTAGGAGACCCGGTTTCGACTCCTTGAGATGGTCTACCACTAGACTCCAGAACCTGGTTACTTGTGCTCCCCGTCTTGGATCTATCCTAATGCGGAAAAGTAAATATATACATCAATGGTGACATCATCCTCAACCCAGAAGTGTCCCAATAAAAGAATATTACATACAAATTTTACATGAATGAAAATTGTAAAACTCTCATCTCACATAAAACCCCCGGCTATTCATTTATGACGATCCAATATAACATATCACAGCAACACATAACATCACATGTCATCAACGTAAGTAAATACGCGTATCCCAAATTCCATTGACAAATAGCAACGAGATTTGGGATACCACACATATTACACTTACGGTCGCAGAAAAGAAATGAAAAACTACAATAATTAGAATCCGCATTTCCTTAGACATCATAAACCCGGAATATCTCATATGCCAAATTTCATGTCTAACCTATAAACCTTGCATTTTAATCTCAAAACGAAAACACTTTTCAATGACTTAGTCGGGTAATTCAACAAAATTCCCGACTACCCGATCGAATGCTCGTCGGGAACATTAGTAGATGGCTGCACTCCCGATGCTGTCGACCAAGTGCACTTAGGCGGAACACCATGGCCGCGAGCATCCGAGTGGATGCTTTTGGCAACGGGGTTCTCTTACATTCACTTGGTCGGGGCTATGGGGTGTGGTTACCTATAAAAGTTATCCGGCGAGTATTCGCGTACGATACGCGATTGCGACAGAGTTTCGATCCGAATCGAAACATCGTGGCAATTGATTCTTGCAAGATTTAGTGTGCTTGCGCTTTTAAAAGATAAATCAAAGAATAGTTAACCGCAATCAGGAACGGTGTCGCTTAGTAGCTAGCCGGTTGAGTATGGGTCGGTCTACAGGGATTTTGTGTATTTTCTAATTGTTCTAACGAGTTAATTCCAATTGTGGTAAGTTGGATTATCAATAAAAACTAAAGTTGATTTAGATTAGGATTAAAACCTTGCTAGGGTTAGATTTAGGTTGGTTTGGAAAGTCAATATTTCCCACCGCTTTCTATACCCTAATTAAGAACGATTTAGGTGTTAAGGTAATAATTAACAAAGAGGATTAGCATGATCGTGAAGAAACTAGGTTTCTTCCTCTAGGTCCTTGTCCTTCCTTTCTTAACTCTTACCCTAACCTCTATGGAAAACATACATAACCGGTCTTTAACTATGGTATCACCGCTACCTCGTGGGATAGGGTGCCGTAGTGAGCGGTGTGTGTATGTATGCATAGAGTCCTATTTAAAATGTATAACGGGCCAGAAAGGGGTGAGAGATTTTCATCTCTCAAACCTTCTTCAAACCTAACCCTAACAAGTGAGGAACTACCCACTCATTAGGGAATTGATAAAAAGAGACATTTTTTGTTTGTTTTTAATTTAACAACTACGGCAGATAAATAAAATTGCTATCTAAATAACTAGGGCAGAAAAGAAATTAAACTAAGGCATAGAAAAGAAAAACTTACTTTTTATTTGATGCATTCTTCAAACATTTACAGCGAATAAAAATTCTGAAATTAGGAATTAAAAAAAGGCATGCTCCAAAAAGAGCTGTAGGGTTCCTATTTATAGATTATAGAAACCCTAGGGTTTACATCTAATCCCTATCCATATTTACAAAACTACCCTGAGAAGCCTGGTCAACGCACAGCCACCCACCGACTTTTTGTACCGACACGTGTACTGTATGGCCGCGGATCCACGGCAGGAAGCCTTGTTTGGCTGCGGATCCGCGGCTATCTTGAGTGCTTTCTGGCTCATTTTCTCAGGTGTACTTCCTGTTGCATTTGGCTTCTGGTTTCTTCACTTGGTTTCTCAGAATGTCTTCTAGTTTCTTCCAGATTTCCAAAGTGTAGAATGTTGTGGACTTTTACTGTTCGCTTTGTGTTGAAGTCTTGAATCTTGCGCTGCCTTTGTACTTTATGAAATTATTCATTGATCTTCATTTGTCCCTCAAACTGTAGGCATGATAAAGATTCTTCTATTTGTTGGTCGTAGTCTCACTTTTATAGCGTCTTTTCATCATTTTCACTGTTTTGTTCCGAGAACCTGTAAGCTGCAACTATTCAACAGACATGGATCAAAAGCACCTATTTATTTGCAAAATGAATAAGAATGGGGAATATAATAATGCAAAATTATGATGTGAACAAATACCCCCAAACTTATCTTTTGCTCATCCTCGAGCAAAACTAGTTTATTCTCGAAAAAGACCTAACCTCACTTCCGCAGGGAAACGCGATTGCACTGAGCTCCTGCAACAAGCCGTTAAACCTCTAGGTGTCCCTAGTAGGAGGAGTGTTGTCTCCTGAGGGTTTTCAGCGGATACTACCCACAAAATCCTCTCAATTCGGCCTATTGACTTTTATTCTCCAATTCTGTTTTCTAGCAAGAAATTCTATTATCTTCAACTCAAAAATTATCAACCCATATTTTTCACGCTTCCTTATCATTTAACTTAAGATTGTATATGTTCTGTAAATTTACTTAGCTTTTAGCATCTTTTGAATTTTCCTTCTAAGGTTCCATCTCAACTTAGGAATTTTTATCATCTCTACTAAAAATATAAGTCCTATTTTTCATTCCTATCTCTCATCCAAACCCCAATCATACATCCCTACGTGTGTGTATGTATCACCCCTACACTTGGAAATTCAATTCAAGCTCTTATACTCTTGTCCATCGTCCAAAGTACTTTTAGTTGGTGAATTTTTTAGATGAAATTGCTCACACATCCTTCATGCGACCGTTAATACTTCTTGAGATACTAACGACCGATTACCAAATGTGTTTGCACATTAAGGCGTAATTCCTCGTCTTGTAATACCTAAGGCTTTTAGCAGTGACTCCCAAACCAATTGGTTTAAGGTACTAGGTGATAAAGCACCCTCGCTATATTTTTTTTTACGCAGACTTAAGTAATTACAAAACCAGTTTTCATTTTTTTTATATCTCTTTATTCACACTTGTATTTTTATTTTATTTTCCTTCATACTAAGGACTTTAGACAAGAGCATTTCAAGGTCTCCTCTACTATTCCAAGTTTCAAGGTTCGTGTTTGTGCAAGTTGTAGGGTACATATTTTCATAATTTAGACTTAAGTTTAGGAATTATTTTTCAGATTTATACTTTAATAAAAATATCAATACTCTTCCCTTATTTTGACTTAGCCCGAGAAGTGAACTCAAAATTTGCTTATTTCTAAGTAAACTATAAGGACATATATTTTCTACGGTTAAACTTTAAGAAAGGTTATTTTTAGAGTTTTTAATTTACTAAGTCTAGGATCTAGTTTTTCCTAACTAGTTAACCGTCTTGTCAAACTTAAGTCAATTATGGCCAAAATTGAATTTTTCAATTTTAAAAATTTTTCAGTTTTTTTATTTATTTTTTATTTATTTTCATTTTTTCAATTTTTATGATTTTTTTTTATAAAGATGCAATGCAGAATTTAAACATGCAAAAGAAAAAATATATATATACAAAAATTTTTAAAAAAATATGCAATGCAAATGATAACAATTTACAACCACCTTCTCCCCCAAACTTGCAAAAAACAGTGCCCTCACTGCTCGGCCCCACGCCGTGCCCTTGAGCGTGAACGGGAACGCTCCTCCCTACCTAGTAGGGTTCGGATCCCCTGCTCTACTTCAGTCAAATGCCGATCATGCTCCCTCGCTATCTCCCTCAACTCGTCAATCCCCCTAACTGCTCTTCTCATTAAATTTGCATGTTCTAAAGGGGTAAGTTCTCCCTCACTCGCAGTCGAGCTGGAGCTAGGTGTTCAGGCGGGCACATGTTCCGCCGGTTCTGTTCTTGACCAAATATCCGTCAAGCGTGTATAGGACGTAGATACGCCCTCAATGAGAGGCCTGACGGGTATGCCTCCAAGCATGTAAAATTCAAACTCCTCCACGGGGAGGAAATAGCGACACAGTTGTGTCACAAGTATGGGGCAAGGGTAGTTTGCGGCTCTTTTGCCCGCACCAATTGAGTTCAGCAGTACCGTGCACATATCGAATCGAGGGTTCCTAGTCATAAGTGTGTGCACAATATGCAGTGATGGAGTGAAAAATGTGGTGTTGTGGGAATTTCCAAAAATATTGTATTGTGCCCACCGGCACACAGTTAAAAATTAGCGAAAGGGGTTCTCGCCTGGATCCCCTTCCGTGGTTCCCTCGAGCAATCATTGCCCATTAAGGGCATACAATCCTCAAACTGTAATGGTTGATCATGAACTGGTATCCTAGGGATTAAGGTGACTTCATGTATGAAGTCTCTATCAATGATAATCTTCCTATCACCCCACTGCAATTTTATAAAGCCATATTGGGTGAGACACCCATCTTCCATGCACTCGTAAAAACGAGTGACTAATTCCGAAAGGGCATAGGCGTTTAGTGATTATATATCAAAAAATTCCATCCCCTATGTGCTATTTCATTCGCAAAGTAACTCCCATACACAGCGTGTGAAAAAATCTGTGAAAAGTCATGCTCTAGTTGCATATTGGGTGCTATCAGATAATCTACAGATCTTAAAATTTAAAAACAGAGAGGAGTTTCAGAGATCGAACCTCCCCTGAAAAAATCAGGGGGTGAAGGCAAGGAGACGCGGTGGAAGCGCAGCGGGAACGGGCCTTCGGCGGCGGTTGCGCGGCGCGGCGACGAGATTTCACTGAAAAAATCGAAGCGGCGGCGGCTAGGGTTTTTTAGAAGATGAAATTAGGGTTTGTGATCACAGAGAGGGGTCGGGGTTATTTATATAGGGGGAAGTGATGGCTATTTGTAAATAAACCCCTCTAAAAAGTGGAAATTATTTGCAAATAATTTATTTTATTATTTTATTTTTTAAATCTGGAAATTTACAAAAATACCCAAAAAAAATTTATTTTCAAATTTTTATTTTTTGTGTTATTTTGTATTTATAAAATTACAAATGATACATACCCCCAAACTTGTTTGAAACGGTGTTTTGGCTAGATGATCGAAAATTTGGGGGTAAATGGAGGAAGATCAGTTAATATAAATCGGCTCCTGCAAAAACAGGAGCTCCTCCGACGGGTCCGCGGGGAGGAACGACTTAAGTCGATGTCCGTTTACTTTAAACAGTGTACCGTCCTCCGGGTTTTCTAGGTCTACCGCACCGTGCGGATATACGGTGCGTACCAAAAATGGCCCTTTCCATCGCGATTTGAGCTTGCCGGGATGGAAGTGTAACCGAGTGTCATAAAGCAAAACCTGTTGGCCAGGTTTGAAAGTCTTGCGCATAAGGTGTTTGTCATGGAACACCTTCGTTCGGTTTTTAACAATTACCACGTTCTCATAGGCCTCATCCCGCAGCTCATCCAATTCATTCAATTGCAGCTTTCTATTGATGCCCGCATCTCCCATGGATAAGTTTAACTCTTTAATCGCCCAAAATGCTTTGTGCTCAATTTCAACAGGAAGATGGCAAGCTTTCCCATAAACAAGCCGATATAGAGACATACCAAGATCGGTCTTGTAGGCAGTACGGAATGCCCATAGTGCATCAATCAGTTTTTATGACCAATCTTTACGGTTTTTGGAAACCGTTTTCTCCAAAATTTGTTTAATCTGCCGATTCGGAACCTCGGCTTGCCCATAAGTTTGGGGATGATATGGTGTTGACAATTTGTGAGTAATGGAGTATTTGCGCATTAAGGACTCAAAAGTCCTATTACAGAAGTGAGATCCATTATCACTTATAATCGCACGAGGATGTCTAAACCGAGAAAAGATGTTTTCTTTAAGAAATCGAACGACAACCTTGTTGTCATTCGTCCGGCTGGGCACAGCCTCGATCCATTTTGACACATAGTCAACAGCAAGTAGAATGTACATGTTCCCAAAGGAATTGGGAAATGGTCCCATGAAGTCTATTCCCCAAACATAAAAAATATCAACAACCAAAATTGATTGGAGCGGCATTTCGTTTCTCCGAGATATCCGACCCAAGTGTTGGCACCGGGAGCATGTCTTGCAGTATTCGTATGCATCTTTAAAAAGTCGTGGCCAGTAGAAGCCACACTGCAAGATTTTTTCTGCTGTCTTCTTTGGGCCAAAATGCCCACCACACGCTTGATCGTGGCAAAAAGACAGCACACTCTTAAACTCATTTTCGGGGACACACCGACGAATGATTTGGTCGGAACAGTATTTAAAGAGATACGGTTCATCCCTGTAAAAATGTTTTACTTGGGACAGGAATCGGAGTTTGTCCTGATTCGACCAATCTTTTGGTATCAGTCCGGTGGCCAAGTAATTTACTATATCAGCGAACCAAGATTCGCATGACACGGTTAAGAGCTGCTCATTGGGAAAAACATCTTTAATAGGAATTTCGAGTGTAGGCGAAGAAGGAAGTCGTGAAAGGTGGTCGGCAATTACATTTTCACATCCTCTCTTGTCTCTTATGACAAGGTCAAACTCTTGTAGCAAGAGGATCTGATGTATTAGCCGAGATTTAGCATCCTTCTTCGCAAAAAGATGGCGAAGAGCTGAGTGATCCGTGTAAACAATCACTGGAGAGCCGATTAGATATGGCCTGAATTTTTCTAGTGCAAACACAACGGCTAAAAATTCTTTTTCAGTTGTTGTGTAATTCAATTGGGCCTCATTTAATGTTCGGCTAGCGTAATAAATTACATGCGGCATCTTATTAATATGTTGTCCAAGAACAGCACCAATGGCGAAATCAGATGCATGCACATAATTTCAAATGGATGCGTCCAGTCGGGAGATGAAAGAATAGGCGCAGAAATAAGTGAGTGTTTCAATGACTCGAACGCTCATGCAGGTTGAGTCAAAATCAAAAGTGGTGTCCTTGGCCAATAAAAGAGTCAAGGGTCTAGCTATCTTGCGAAAATCCTTGATGAACCGTTTATAAAAACCAGCATGGCCAAGGAAGGCTCGGATGTCTTTGATGCACTTGGGAGGAGAAAGATTGGAAATGACCTCAATCTTGGCTTTATCAACCTCAATGTCGTTTTGCGAGATGACATGTCCTAAGACAATACCCTCTCGTACCATAAAGTGGCACTTCTCCCAATTTAAAGTAAGATTCTTATCCGTACAACGGGTAAAAACTGCGTCTAAGTGTAGCAAACACTCATCGAAGGAGTCGCCAAAAATGGAGAAATCATCCATAAAAATCTCCAAAAATTTCTCCACCGTGTCTGAAAAGATCCCCATCATACACTGCTGGAAAGTAGCGGGTGCATTGCATAACCCAAAGGGCATGCGACGGTAAGCGAATGTACCGAAAGGACAAGTAAATGTGGTCTTGTCTTGATCCTTTTCGATGATGGGAACTTGATTATAGCCGGAATAGCCATCCAAAAAGCAGTAAAATTCGTGCCCAACCAATCGTTCTAGCATTTGGTCAATAAAAGGTAACAGAAAGTGGTCTTTCCTTGTCGCGGCGTTGAGTTTTCTATAATCGATGCAAACTCGCCACCCAGTTTGGGTGCGAGTAGGTATTAACTCATTCGCCTCATTGGTTATGACCGTTATGCCCGATTTCTTTGGAACAACATGAATGGGGCTAACCCACTGGCTATCCGAGATAGGATAAATGATACCACTATCAAGACATTTTACAATCTCCTTTTTGACAGCCTCTTTCATTATGGGGTTGAGGCGTCTTTGTGGATCCCTTACTGGCTTGGCATCATCCATCATATGTATATGATGTTCAACTATGAGGGGACTAATCCCCTTGATGTCCGCCATAGTCCAGCCAAAAGCTTGCCGGTTATTTTGTAAGACCATTAAAAGGGCTTTCTCTTACTCGAGAGCTAGAGATACCGATATGATAACAGGAAGGGTCTCATTCTCACCTAGGTAAGCGTATTTAAGGTGAGATGGCAACAGCTTGAGTTCGAGTTTCAGAGGTGAAACAATTGAAGGTAAAATTGGTGAAACCGTCTCGAACTCGAAGGATTCCAACAATGGTTCAAATCGAGTGTAAGCAACCGAGTCGGATGGTTCAACTAACTCATCCGAAAAATCAAAGGACTCAAACTCGGGTGGTGAGTCTTCAAAATCGTCCAAAAAAGTGAAAAACTCGTAATCGTTATCCGGTGTGAAAGCTGTGTCAGATTCTAGGAGGAACGCACTAGTGGCGTCAAAACTGCTGTGATCGAACAGAAATTTTTCGAGCTCACAGTCCTCCTGCGTGATCTCGTGGATCGAGCAAACATCAAGTATACTAGCATTAGGCTCGGAGGGCTGATTCCCCAACTTAAAAATGTTGAGTTCAATTGTCATATTTCCAAAAGATAGGTTCATCGAACCGTTTCGACACTTGATCACCGCATTAGAAGTCGTACGGAATGGTCGACTGAGTATCACCGGAATTTGACTCCGGGGATTAGCTACATTTTGTGTGTCCATAACAATGAAATCAACGGGGAAAATGAAGTCCCCTACTTTGATTAACATATCCTCTAACTCACCCCTAGGATGGGTGATGGATCGGTCGGCCATTTGGAGAGTATAATGTGTGGGTTTAAGCTCTCCAACGCCTAATTATTCATATATACTGAATAAGGTAGCAAATTAACACTGGCACCAAGATCTAAAAGTGCTCGATTGATGTTCTTATCCCCAATTGTTATTGAAATTGTAGGACAGCCGGGGTCTTTATGTTTTTGGGGTAAACATTGGATAAGAGCATCACTTACAGTACTAACCACGAAAACTTTCTTCGGTACTTGTGACTTACTCTTCTTGGTGCATAAGTCCTTTAAGATTTTAGCGTAAGAAGGGACTTGTTGGATTGCATCCAAGAGAGGTATGTTTATGCTAACCTGTTTGAATAACTCCACAATCTTCTCTATTTGGGGAGTAGGTTTATTGGATCTCAACCTATTTGGAAATGGAATATTTTGAAAATTTGTTGAGTCCAATGTTTGTGGAGTAGATTGCGGAGTTGGAATGGATCCCAGTGTTGGTGTTATCGTGGAGTGAGATGTGGGTCCGTTTGAATTAGAAGAAGTAGAGCCTTGTGAAGAATGTAGAACAGGCTCTGAAGAAGAAAATGAAGATGAAGAAGAAGCATCGGCAGGGGTGTCATCACTAATGCCCACATTATTGTGCAACACTCTTCCAGATCTCAACGTGGTCACAGCATTTATATTATGATTTTGTTATTCATAAGCAACATGTGTGTTGTGTGTGTGACCGGGATTTGGCAATGGTTGAGACAGAAGCTTTCCCTTTTCTCGCTCGCTCAACGCATCATTTAGTTGTGCAATTTGGGCCTCAATTGATTTGATGTTCTGATCATGTGAAGCACTGTTTTGCACCAAAGACTGAATGAAAGTCTCCAACCTTGCTGCGGATTGTGTAGTTTATTTTAAAAATGCATCCAAACTTCGTTCTAGCGAGAAAACCTTATCGTTATTCGGCTGAACAAAATTGTTTTGAGGATAAGAGTTGTTGGGTACAAAATTATTCATTTGGTTTGGTTAAGGTTGGGGTTGAAAAGGTTGCTGATATTGAGTTTGTTGAGGTGCTAGTTGTTGTGGAGGAGGAGGCCTTTGAAAGTTGTTGTTGCCTTAGAATTGTTGTTGATTGTGATTCCAAGCAAAATTTGGGTGGCTCCTCCAACCAGGATTATAAGTCGAAGAGTAAGGATCATTTCTTTGTCTTTGCTGAAAGGTAGCATTGAATTGATCTTATCCTTGAACAGGTGGATTATAAGGACACTCTTCAGTAAGATAGGACAGATCCGAACAAAAAGCGCAAACAGTGCGTGGGGGTAAAGGAGAGGCAGGAGAAGGCGATGAGAATTTGCTCTTAATTGCTTCTAACTTTTTCGTAAGTGCAGCCATTTCGGCCTTCATTGCAATCGACATATCAAGTTGATGTATGCCTGCCCTGGACTGACCTGATGAAGTAGATGAGGTGGTCTTAGTGCTTTCCCACTGAAGTGTTTGTTCAGCAAGATCGTCGAGAAACTGCCAAGCTTCCTTGTTAGATTTTGAATGAAAGTGACCTTGACAAATGGTTTCCAACAACTGCTTAGTTGCTGGGTTCAGTCATTCGTATAAAGTTGCCAATTCTCGATACCGTGGTGAGGGTATTGAACAAGTAGGTCTTTAAATCTTTCAAAATACTTCCAAAAAGGTTCGGAAGGAAGCTGGGAAAATTGAATAATTTCATTTTGAATTCTCGCGGTCTTGTGGTGTGGGTAAAACCGTTTTAGAAAAGCCTTAACAAACTCTTCCGAATTTTTTATCGAGTGTGATATTGTGCTATATAACCATTTTTCGGCTAAATCACATAAAGTGAATGGAATGACACGTAGCCTTATAGCATCATCCGAAAGTTGTGTGGTCTTCATCATTGCGCAAACATTCTGGAATTTGTTTATGAAGATATAGGCATTTTCGGATTCCATCCCGTGAAATTTGGGCAACATATTGATGAAGTGGGGTTTAATCTCAAAGTTATCCCCATTAGCCGGTGGAAGTGAAAGACAAGTGGGAAGTGCGGTGCGGATAGGGTAGAAAAGATCTGGGAGCGCGATTCGTTGGGACGCTTCAACAGGTGGGTGTGGTGGGTTATTCGCACCTAGTGGAGGTGGAATCAGTCCCGCGGGTAAGGGGTTGTTAGGATTGAATCCCGACATCTCCTTAGAGGATGAAGAATATGAAGATGAAGGTAAAGAAGTGGATGGAATTTCGACTTCGGAGTCGAAAGCGTCGTCAGTCGGCACTAACGAGACACGGACTAAACCGGCGCTAGTGTCCCTAGTCCAATTGGACATACACTAAAGAGGTGTAGTGTAGTCAAAAAGGTCAATGGAAGGAAAGTGGGTGCAAGTGAGTGCAAGTGGGGTGCAATGGATTTCTTAGCGACAAGTGGCAAGTTTTTTTTAAGATTTTCTGTTTTGTGTTCTTTTTTTATATAAGGAGCTTTTTGCAAAAAGATTTTTATAAGAAGCTTAGACACACGTTCAAGCAATCACAATATGCACAATCAAGCCTAGATCCAGGGTCTCCTAGGTCAACTAGACTGCTCCTAACTGTTCCAAAAGGCAAGTTGTGAGATCCTCAAATCGCCTTTTCACCACCAATTGTGCCCAGGTAAGCACAAGTAAAGAAAGGAGGGATCCGCTCACGAATCACCGTAAGACGGGCCTTTTAAAATTACCTTTCCCACTTGTCTAGCCTAGGCACCACAAAATCTGGTTTAGATAAACGATCGATGCCTACAACTATTCCTTTGTCCTAATGAGCACGACAGTCCTTATAGGCTGAGTCTAATCTTTTTTAATTAACTCGAAGGTTAATGCAAAATGCTTTTTATGATTTTTGGGGTCCTAGAAAGGGTAATGAAATCCCCACCCAATCTGGATTGGTGTTATAGCCTCTTAAAGTCAGTTTAAAGAATGCAACGCAGTAAACACACAAAACACTTGCCAAATAATTTTTTTCTTTTGCGGCGCAAAAAATCCTGCACAAGATCAAGTTATTGGAGAAGGGAGAAAAGTTTTTTGCGCAAAGAATCCTGCAGGAAAATTTTTCAGAGGAGATCAAGGGGTTCAGAAGAAGAAAAGATGCTTACAGAGAGTTTTCCACGTGCTGACGTCACTAAGGAGCCGCTGTTCCGTGGTCAAAGGCAGGTAAACGCGGCGGTTCCGCGGTTGACTTGGCGGTTCAGATCCCAAAAATTCTTCTGTTTCTCTGTTCTGATTATCCTCTGCTTGTTCGGATCTGCTGTTTGCTGTTTTGCTTTCTGGATTTTTCCAGATCTGAATCTGTTCGTCGATCCTGCACAATTCAAACGAAAAACCCTTCAAAAAATAACAAGATGATAAATTTTTATATTTTTTAATTTTTCAGTTTTTATGATTTTTTCAATTTTTATATTAACCCGAAATTACAAAAAGAAAATAACTACGCCATCCCCGGCAACGGCGCCATTTGGTTATTTGAGAGATTTAGTGTGCTTGCGCTTTTAAAAGATAAATCAAAGAATAGTTAACCGCAATCAAGAACGGTGTCACTTGGTAGCTAGCCGGTTGAGTACGGGTCGGTCCACAGGGATTTTATGTATTTTCTAATTGTTCTAACGAGTTAATTCCAATTGTGGTAGGTTGGATTATCAATAAAAACTAAAGTTGATTTAGATTAGGATTAAAACCTTTCTAGGGTTAGGTTTGGGTTGGTTTGGAAAATCAATATTTCCCACCGCTTTCTATGCCCTACTTAAGAACGATTTAGGTGTTAAGATAATAATTAACAAAGGGGATTAGCACGATCGGGAAGAAACTAGGTTTCTTCCTCTAGGTCCTTGTCCGTCATTTCTTAACTCTTACCCTAACCTCCATGGAAAACATACACAACCGGTCTTTAACTATGGTATCACCGCTACCTCATGGGATAGGGTGCCGTAGTGAGCGGTGTGTGTATGTATGCATAGAGTCCTATTTAAAATGTATAACGGGCCAGAAAGGGGTGAGAGATTTTCATCTCTCAAATCTTCCCCAAACCTAACCCTAACAAGTGAGGAATTACTCACTCATTAAGGAATTGATAAAAAGAGACATTTTTTTGTTTGTTTTTAATTTAACAACTACGGCAGATAAATAGAATTTATAACTACGGCAGATAAATAAAATTGCTATCTAAATAACTAGGGCAGAAAAGAAATTAAACTAAGGCATAGAAAAGAAAAACTTACTTTTTATTTGATGCACTCTTCAAACATTTACAGCGAATAAAAATTCTGAAATTAGGAATTAAAAAGAGGCATACTCCAAAAAGAGCTGTAGGGTTCCTATTTATAGATTATAGAAACCATAGGGTTTACATCTGATCTCTATCCACATTTACAAAACTACCCTGAGAAGCCTGGTCAACGCACCACCACCCACCGACTTTTTGCACCGACACGTGCACTGTATGGCCGTGGATCCGCGGCAGGAAGCCTTGTTTGGCTGCGGATCCGCGGCCATCTTGAGTGCTTTCTGGCTCATTTTCTCAGGTGTACTTCCTGTTGCATTTGGCTTCTGGTTTCTTCACTTGGTTTCTCAGAATGTCTTCTAGTTTCTTCCAGATTTCCACAGTGTAGAATGTTGTGGACTTTTACCGTTCGCTTCGTGTTGAAGTCTTGAATCTTGCGCTGCCTTTGTACTTTATGAAATTGTTCATTGATTTTCGTTTGCCCTCAAACTGTAAGCATGATAAAGATTCTTCTATTTGTTGGTCGTAGTCTCACTTTTGTGGCGCCTTTTCATCATTTTCACTGTTTTGTTCTGAGAACCTGTAACTTGCAACTATTCAACAGACATGGATCAAAAGCACCTATTTATTTGAAAAATGAATAAGAATAGGGAATATAATAATGCAAAATTATGATGTGAACAGCAATCGAACAATAGAGACAAGCATGCTAGATTTACACATACCAATTAGTTTTCACAAAACTAATTAACTGTGGATTCCAAGTATTGTATCATATATCAAACTTAAACCTGAAACGACGTTAAAATTATGACTACGAAACACTCTGTATTAGCCCCTAAACAAAATTAACATCACATAAAATTTTGGGCTAATCAAACATAACCATGAAACCCCAAAACCAACATAGAATACCACAAAACAAACTCAAGCCCAAAAAATTGTAACAGGACCAGTGAGGCCGACCATTTTGGCTCTGTCGCCGGCCAAAGAAAGGAGTTTGGGTCTCAATTTTGTTTGGTGTTCTAGCTACATCAAATGTAAGATTATGTACTTGTTTAAAAAAATTCAGAGGAAGTTTTGAAATCGACAGAAACTTGCTGATTAGGGTTTCGGTTTCGGAGTTGTTTTGTTTTCGTGATTTAACTAGCATAGTATAATCATCTAGCTTTCGCTCTGATACCATGAAAGTGTATGTTAGCACCACCACTGGGTTTTACTAGTATCAAGCATGCCATTTTTTAAAAATTTAGGATGCTAATCTACAATAACCAAGATCTTAAACTAGATAATTAGGGTTTAGCTTGATATCAAAAACTTTACACTAAGAGATGGATGGTTACAACCTTTGCAGACCATGTCCTTCTCTTCTAAACCTCAGGGTTGTAGTCCACACGACTCCACTAGGCTCCACTTGAAGGTTGAACGAACTTCCTTCGATGACCTTTGTGCCAAAGATGAACCACCCGAAGTCCGCTAATCCAAGCTATCTCTTCACTAAGCTCTTTAGTAAAGGAAACACACTACACCAAAGCGCAAATCTACTGTAGGATGGTGAATTAGGGGTTATGTTTGCTCGCTAGGGTTCTCACAATCTCAAGGTCTCACAACTCATATGAGGGATTGAGCTTGGAGGTAGAGGTGAGGAAAAGGGAGAGAGCTAGAGAGAAAACTCATCACATGAGCTCAAGAAGGAAAAATGAACTAAGTCTCACTACATCAAGTGAAGAATGGCTTAGATAAAACCCACACATTATTGAAGCAATCCAATTCAATCAATATTCAATTGTAACCATGCTTCAATAGTGTAGTGAGATGAGTAAAATAATCACCAAGCCATGCTACACCCATTCCTCCAAAGTCTCCCCATTTTCCACCTCACCATTTCTATTTTCCAAAAATAGAAAATGACATGCCATGCTTCATATAATATATATATATATATATATATATAAAATGAAGAATAATTAGTGAACTATAATATTAGTCAATATACAATTATATCAAATATAAATATATATCATATTATTAAATCAACACTTGATTTAATAATCCGGTTATATCACATATAACCGACTAATATCATTTATCTATATATCGCATTATCAAATCAACACTTGATTCAATAATCTGGTTATATCACATATAACCTAACCGATAACAAATAGCCGCCAGATTAGAATACCATATCTCATACACGTATTTAATCAGACCCCCGCACATATCAACATATGTGCCCTACTTCGTTTCACTTGAACCAGGAAACTTCTATGTAGGACTCTAAAGACTCGTCAATATACCAGCGGTAGATGATGATCACATCAATCACGCACAAGCCGTCAGCGGTACTAGCTGGACGTAACGGCTACCCAGGTATTGAGCGAATAGAAGATCAACAAGCAAGCTTGTCCAAACTCTCATGAAGTCTATAGATAACTGTTTACCGCCGAAAACGGGGAAGACAAACGTCTTGCCTGAATTTGGGGGCAGATACTATTTGGGTTTATCCATCCACCTCTCCGAAGATGCCAAGTTGATTTATGGCACCGTGTATCGGAGGTTTGGACGGATGCGGCCGTTGTAGCAGACTTCGTCAGATTCATCCTCGTTATGAGGGTTTATGATTGTAGGGACGTTTTTCCCTGCAAGCGCAAGCCCCTGCAGTTAATTACGTTACTGCATCGCGATAACAACTTTCTCTTGATCCAGAAGGTCACTTCATATCATGTGTGTTTGTGTTTGTGTTTGTTTTTGTTTTTGGTTGCCCATGGATTGTATACGGAGACTAATCTATGTTGTCGCCCGTTGGGCGTGGATTAGTCCAAATCCGCATATTCTTAGATTTGGGTTTGGGTTAGTTTAAGGATCGTTAATCTTGTTTGAGGTTAAGATCAACGTAAATGTTTGTTGAGGATACGTTAGTTTAATTTTAGACTAAAATCTACTCGACAGGATTTTGGGATCATTCAGACCTAGCAAAAGAGCATTTGGGCTCCATTGCTTTAGTTTAAGGACGTTACGGTCCGTTGTTAGTTTAAGGACGTTACGGTTCGTAGCTAGTTTAAGGACGTTGCGGTCCATATTGGAATGTGCTCATCGGTTGAGGAGTGCACCAAAGAATGGTTGGTTGTCTGGACCCGCCACCTCTCTTAAGACATTGAAGAATTTCAACGACATGTATCAGAGATGTGGAGAGATGTACCCTAGAACCAAATTCTAGATTGAGGGAAGAGATCATCGTTCTGGTCATTATCAATTGAGGAATCATTAGTTTGGGAAGTCATGAACATGAAGCTCGGTCTATTTGGAGATCCAAGATATTTTAATCTCAGGAAGACTTGGCCAATTTGGGACTGAAGTTGGCTTCTTATAGTGTTTAACACTAATATATGCTTGGTTCTCACGTGCTCCTACATGAGACTCTAAAACAGTGTTAAACACTGAAATTTGGGGCGCTCACGTGTGGTACGTGAAGCACCTAAAAGTTGGTGTTGTATACTTGGGTCCAAATCCCTATCTGTATATAAGTGTTAAACACTTAATTCTTATGGCCATCACGTGTGAGCACGTGAGGCGCTCCAAAATTGGTCACTGCCTCTTTGGATTTATTCCATCTTTCTTTTATAAGTTCTAAGCACTTAGCTCATATAATACTTACGTGCGAACACGTGAGATGCTCAAAATGTGAGCGCTGTCTTTGGAATTTTCCCCTTTTCCATATAAGTGTTAAGCAAACTATTTGGGGGTCACGTGGGAACACATGAGGTGCCCCAAAATAGGAACTGTCTTTAGATTTATTCCCTTTTTAATGTAATTGTTGAGCACTCGTTTTAAGGGGTCACGTGAGAACATGTGATTCATTCTCAGTCATTCCTTTTTGTTCATCAGATGTGCTCACGTAGGAACACGTGAGCTTTCGTTATAGCATCGAACACTAATGAATTCTCAGTATTTTGTTTTACAAGCACAGAGATTTTAATCTGAGTTTTGAGAATTTTAGGTCCCTTGTTTTATAATAATTAAATTCTTTTGCAGGGTTAAACCATAGTTTCATCAGAGGAATTAAATTCCAATATACTTTTGGAAGAATTGAATTCTTCGAACTTAGTTCTTTCCCCTAAGTTTTGAGGCTGCATAACAGAATCTCCCCGATGAGAATTAAATTCTCAACTTGTGGGGAGATCTGCTTCTGCAGACCCCAACCAGAGGAAGAACTAAGTTCCTTTTGAAGGGTTAAACCCTTAAGGAAGAGATAAGATAATCTCTGTGTCTTTCCTCTTACCTAGGCTTTCTTTTTAAAAGAGTGATCTTCTTCTTTAGAGAATTGAATTCTCTTCTTTTTTTTTGTTCTATCAAAGCTTATGGGGGGTCTCTCTGTACAAGACTTGAAGTCTTGGGTCCTTTATATAGTAGAAGCAAGTTTGTTGATTTAGTTAAAGAAATCTCTCATTGAGAGATCTTAATTGATTTGGGGATTTTATCCACCATTGGATCTTTGATCCAAGGGCTTCTGTTTTACAGAAGATATTTTTCTTGTTTTTAATAATATTAGGGAAAATATTTTCCCATACAGAATTTTTCTGTAGATAAGTGAATTTTAATCACCATTGGATTTTTAATCCAACGGTACTCTGTTTTATAGAGAGTGGTCTTTCTTGTTTAGAAAGATTTAAGGAAATATTTTCCAAATAGGGTTTTGATCTCTTTATTTAGAATTTAATTCTATCAGCTCAGAAGGCGTTTAGGACCACTCACGTGTAGCACGTGAACCCCACTGAGTTAAACTTGTTTGCTTATACGCAACAGCCTAATAGGGCATCACGTGCTAACACGTGATCTTCTCTGACATGCTATTTGTTTTAATATGGCGCATATATACTTTGTATATAGATGCTCACGTGCTTGCACGTGAGGCTCAATTTCATCTTGTCAATTGTTTAAGCGCAGCGCCTATAATCTTTGTTCATAAGCGCTCACGTATGGGCACGTGATGCTCTATTAGTGGGAAATTTTCCCATCGCATTTTCTCTCTTTCTTTTCTTTTCTCTCTCTTTTTTTATAAGGGAACAAATGCCCCCACATCGTTGTTCTCACGTGGCTTGCACGTGAGTGCAACGCTGTCATCCTTACAGCCGTTGGATTGCCTAGGGGAATAGGAAGATGAACCGCTCCCTATCACGTCTTATAAATGCAAGGGTCTTGTCTTTAGGAAGCCACTGTTCTTTCATCTTCTTCTTTTCTTGTCTTCTTTGAGAATTTAATTCTCTTCTTCAGAGCTTAGTTCTCTGCCCATTGAAATTTCAGAGTTAAACTCTGTCAGAAAAAACCTCTTTTAAGTAAAGATCTTGAACGACAAAGAAACACTTTTCATTAATTCTTTTTTTCTCTAGATTTTAAATCCACCATAAGGGCTTTGCTCTCTTCTGAAATCCATCTCTTAGAGATCCAAAAGGCGTAATCTTTGAGTAATAAACTCTAATGTCTTCAAAGATTGGGCATTTCTCCTCTGATCTTTGAGGATTCATGGCATTTTAATTCTATTTTTTGTTTCCCCATCATGGGGGTTTCTGGAATTTAATTCCACTGCTTAAAAGAAATTTAATTCCTCAACAAAGAGCTTAGCTCTGAAAGATCAAGAGGGCCCTTCGGGAATTTCATTCCCTGGTGTTCCTGAGAATATTTTCATAGGGTTTTACCCTTATTTGCACAAATTTAAATTTGTTGGGTATTTTAACAGAATTCGTTTTCTCTATGAGGATGTCAAGAGTTGTTTAAACTCCAGTGTCTGCTTAATGAGAATCTTTTTTGATTCTCACAATGATTGTCCTGTCTCATCATTGATGAGCCGCCATATTGATTTTGTGGGGTCCATTAGTTTTGCAATCAGTGGTCCCATGGAACAAACTTCCTGTCGTTTCCTTCTGTCATTATATATATATAGGTTTCATTAATGGTTTTTCTTTCCTTTATTTGAGGAACAATGGCTTCTCTTCCCTACTTTCCCTTTACTCGATCAGACGCCGCTTTTCCGCAATCGCTATCGGATTAGGAAGCCATGGTGATGATCAGGGCACATGACAGAAACCGTACTAGTCTACTCTTATGGGGAGTTTGGTATGGTCACATCATCCGGGGCCGCCGCAGCTTTACTTGTGAGGTGTCAACACAGCCTCTCCGCCCGATATCGCTGATGGAGCACCCGCAGACCGCTTATGTGATGGAGGCGGCCAATTGGACTCCTACAGGCCAGCTTGAGTTTTCAACGACCGGGATACCCAACCAGCCTTTTCCGGCTATAGATATCTTGGGGAGCCGCATCTGTCAAGGTGAAGACCAACCATGGGGACAAGTTTATAAGGTAGGGCTTACCCCTCGCCACCCAGTAGGCTTCCTCCCCTGGGCTCGATATGTTCTTTCCGCCCACTGTGCACGGTTGCAGAAGGTTGGGTTATATTAAGCGGTGTACGCGTCTTTTTTTCATTACCAGGCCCCTCACGTCTGGTGGGTTAAAGCTTTTCTTAACCAATGGAATCTTCCCACCAACACCTTCTTGTTAGGAGATCGTGAGGTCTCGATTTCACTGGAAGAGTTCGGCGAGATCTCCGGATTGCCGATCAGGGGAGAGCATTATGAAGAGTTGCTGCCTCTTGATGAGTATGTGTTCATGACCGTGCCTACTATGCTTGACGGCCTGACGACTGAAAACGTCGTCCGTCATAAGTACCTAAGTCTAATCAAGGCTCTGGGTATTTTTGAGAAACTATTTGCGACGTCAGAGAGGCAGGGCGTCACCTTTGAGAGCTTCATCGCTTGCTTTATCTGTAGAGACGCTTTATCTAAAGAAGCTCCAAAGTTTGCGAACATTGACGAACCTTTTGGGTTTGGACTGAACAAACTGCCGGCCAAAGAGGAAGACTTGCCGCAGTTTTATATTTCGATCTCATCGGACATGTCCTTCGATGCGATTGCGACCCCTGGCATAGACGAAGTGACCTTCTTCGTCGGCTTCATCAGCCTTTGGCACAGTTGGTTCGCCATTCCGACGCATCGACGCTTCATAAGAGCTTCCGTCTTCTACCCCGCTCATTGCGTAGCTGAAGGGGCACGATTGGTCATTAGTATTGCGGTACTGTCGCACCTATATCATGGATTAAGCGTTGCGGCCAATACATCGACCCCAAGTGCGGATGTTGTGAATTTCTCCTTCTGCTACTTCATGTCGTGGATCGAGATGTATGTACTGGGAGCATTTGCACAGCATAGGCGGCCAGATTTCTATGACTCCTATACCTTCCCACGGGTTATGAGTGTTGGATATAGTGCCCTCGGAATCAATTATTGGATCACAGGCACGTGATTGCAATGATTGAGGGAGGACCTATGCCGGTAGGACAGTCTTACTCGAAATGATAGTATGCTATCTGGTTTATCTTTATCATCGTGTACAGCTTTAGGTGACCTTACAGATCACTATTACACATTGATAGAGCCCTTAGGATTCTTTCTTGACTACCAGCAGTATGATGGCGATCATATACGTGGGAGCTGGGGTCTATAAGCACATCCTTAAAAGGTCCCTGGTCGTGGGAGTTTAGAGACTGGGCATCGATACTCCATTAGTAGACTAGTGTATACAGTCGAGATCCCGACGAGGGACGGTGGCCGGTCTCACAAGCCACTGGTGTCAGTTGGTTCACCTAAGATGTATACAGGTGCTCATTGGGTTATGAGCACACCGGACAGGACTCGCCGGGAACATACTATTTGGTATTATACTTGACGTCGGATAGCAGTTCCCTGGTGACATGTGTACAGGTTAGTTCATCGACTTGAGATCGTCATTTGTCTCGTGTGAGTTCCTACTGTGCTTTGATTACTACCCTACCACGGCTCAAAGGAGTCATGCAAACAGGTTTTAGTTGGGTACAGTCCCGAGCCACATGGAGGCAGTGAGCGGATCGGCAGGGGTTTCGTCTCTCCCGGTATTGGGGGTGAGATCGCGCTGTGTCTAGGAGAGCCATTGCATGAAGTCCTTGGCCAAGGCAGGAGATTTGCTGGTAGGTATTCCAGTAGTATCTCAGGGTGTTCTGGGCTACACTCCGACACGACTTGTACCGCTTTTGGGGGTCTGACTTTTACCAACCCCCTAGGCCCAACATGCGATGCTCATAGACGAACGGACCGGACTGTACGGATATTGTCACTGATAGGCTCAGTAGGGTGTCAGGATGATTCGCTCATCGACCTCCCTTTTGGTCAATACCTGGTAGCCCGTTACGTACGGCTAGTACCTCTGACGTGCTAGTGGTTAAATCCACAGCCAAAGTATTGACGAGTCTTTAGAGTCCCCCACAGACAGTTTCTCAAGTTTTGGGCGAAACGTTGTAGAGACCGTATGATATATGGCAGGGTTCGATCATATACGTGCAGTCATGCACGGATCATAATCGGACGGATCATACTAGTGGGCTTTGGTTTAAGACGGATCCTAGTATTAGATTTGTTGGATTACTTTAGTCTCATCGCATTCGCATTCGGTCGGAATGCGGATGCAGGTATATATATACAGGTGAGGGGTACTCTTGTGATCCGTCACGAGTTTACTTTAGTAGATGTCATTCTCTTTTTATTGTTGCAAACATTTGGATTAATGTTTGCATATGGAAATAATGAGCTCAATATCATGATTAGTAGCATTAATTGTGACACATGCACAAGTGATGAGTCATGGTCTCTTTACTTGTGCATATGTCACATTATGTGATTGATTTAGGGATGAAAAGAGAGGGAGAGAGAGAAAGGGCAGCCATAAGCTCATGGTTAGCTCTTGTATTTCATTCTGACACTCTCTCTCATTTCATCATAAGAACACAAAAAGAAAAGGAAAGAAAAACTTCTTCTTCTTCTTCCTCTTTTTTCTTGAGCTCATTATCTCCTCACTAATGGCATCTACTAAATCCTCAAGAGATAAAGTGATGACACATATTCTCTACATCGTCTTGGACACGTCGGCTAGCAAAATTCGTGTCCGAGTTGCTTCGGACGAAGCGGGAGCCCGTAAAAAGACTCGAAGATGTGGTGCCCTTTCCGACGAGAAGACCGGAGATCGGAGATGCCGCGAGGAGCTTGGGATGGTGGCCAAAGACCGAAAGACACGGATCGATCGGTATAGCTTTCCAACCCTTTCTCTAGTTGCTAGTTGGAGGTTAATGGTTCGATCTGGGATTAAAGTCTCCGATAGCGCCGGTTTCTAGTTTAGAAAAAGTTTTCGTTTCCGCATTTTAGCCTCGGACAGACGGCCGGGGCGCTACCATAGACTTGCATGGTATCAGAGCCACGCCATTAACCTTTACTAGCTTGTTCTAACGTATTTAAAATATCGATCGAACGAAATTTCCAAAACCGCGATTCCAATTTGTGCAGTTTCTGTCGAAATTTTTTTGTCGTCAAAAAATTTATTTTGATTATTGCAGAAAATCAAGCAGGATTTTCTTAGAACACTGCAGAAATTTCGTAGCCTGAGCCCACTGTAGCGCCGCGGAACCGCGGTATGACCCTTGTTTTGGCCGCGGTTCCGCCGCACTACTGTAGCATTAGGGCACCAAAATTTCTACAGAGGTCTCTGAGTTGGAATTAGGGTTTCTGGTAATTTATGTTTTGGCCCAGATTATTTTGAGTATTGGGAATTGTACTTGGGGCCCACTTTGGGAAATTTTGTCGATCGAAAATTTTAAACATGTTAGTTCACAATATTTACATTATATCTGCGACCGTGAATGTCATTTGATCGGTAAATCTTGTCTAATTGCTATAGCCCTTTTAGACGGATTTGCGAACATGATATTCACGTTGATGTTCTGTGTTGTGCTGTGATGTTGCGGATTTGTCATGATGGATAGCCTGGATGCAATGGTAGTACAGTTTGGTTGTATTTGAACATTTGATATTGCGGGGCGAGCGTCCGACATGTGGACTGCCGTCACTGCCTGTTTGTATATTATTTTTTTGGGGCACGACCGGGATGAGGTCGATGTACCCGTTGTATATTTTACTTTCTATACTAGGATTACCCCGCGGAGGGGTGCACGGATAGACGGGTTCTAGAGGGCAACGGACCCGCATCTCATGGCTTTGAGACGGAGGGGGCTTCACTCTAGAATTGGCGGGCTATTCGCCGCACTCATAGGGGGTACAGGTTGACCCAAGGAGGGGTGCTCAAGTTACCGGATTCGGTGAAGTGATGGGTGGTCCATTCACTTTGCTGTAGGGGGCTGCCTCGGTTCAGGTTTTGGCGGGTAACTTGCCGCACCCATAGGGGTCTAGGATTTCATTGCACAGGCTATCCATACGACCAGGGGAACGTCGGGTTTCAGTAGCAGCACTATGAAACCCGGGGATCCCAGATTATCTGTATTGTTCTGTGATACTTATTACATTTTCTGTGATGTTGCATTTTATCACGCCTTGAGTGATTATTATATATTGATATATATACTAGTAGATGTTGTATATGTTTTACACCCGCGCTAGTCCAGTCCCCGCTCTGTCGTTAGTTAAGTAACCTAACGGGTGATGATGGGACCCAGTGGCGAATGCGGATGGCATATACGTACATCATATTTTCGTTCTTTTATGGTGTGATTAATTGATGGGACTGCATTGATTCGGATCAATGCAAGCTAAACAAACCTATTCTGATGTTGTTGGAACATTTTTCAAAAAGCTGTTATTGCAAGGACGTTTTCTTTTGGTTTGCACAGTGGTATTCGGTTATGAATATCCAGCACCTCAGTCGACGAAGCAAGGGCCGAGATCCCTTCACCGGGAGTGACCCCTTGGACAGAAGTTTGCGTCAGGGTAATAACTTCACTATAGCCGATTACTTTTTGCTTTGCATCGTGGTATTCAGTTGGAATATCCTGCACCTCATTCTATGAGGAAAGAGCCAAAATCCCTTCACCGGGAGTGATCTCTTCAGCAAAAGTTTTCGCCACTATATTTTTATAAAAAGCTATCCGGTTCCTTCAACGATATCAAGTTCATTACGTTAAAGGTTTTTCGCCAAAAACCATTCGCAGCCCTCCGTCATTTCAGACGGGTAGCACTTAGTATTCATGCTATGTTTGTTGGCCTTCGTCAAGGCATAGTGTATGGTAGCTGCTTGTTACCTTTCTTCTGCATGGATAGATGCGTTGGTTTGGGACAGTCGTACAGCCTTGTTGGCCTTCGTCAAGGGCTTGTACGGGTGGGTTCAAATTAACCTGGACAATGACGGGTAGAACTTGACATGTGACTTATGATTTGTTGGCCTTCGTCAAGGTCATAAGAGCATGGGGTAAAAATCACATCGGGAGTTTCTAAAGAAACTGAAACTTGCCAGATATGTGCATACCTTCTGAAGTGTGATAACGTGAGTGGATTCCATCACGTTATCATGCGATGATATTTGGATCCCGATTCCCACTGATGAGTTGGTTTACTCCTCGGGTGATCCCGACTAATTCTTCTTTCAGGTTTGGAGGTGAATTTGACGATACAGCGGGAGGTTTCCTGATTAGATAAATTGATAAGCATTCTGATCTAGGTTAGAGTGTACGCAGAGTGTTTCTTTTCTCTCTCTCTTTGGCAGCGACCATGACCCGACCCTAGACTATGACTCAGTGACCAAGTTAACCGAACTTTCTTAAAACACTGATTTTTGGATTGTCTGAGTTGCATACCTCATTGCAACTCCTACTTTTACCTTTTTCTTCAGAACACCCCGTATTACTAAGAACATCTACTTCCATTGGATAAAACCATCGTATGGTTATATACGAACTCGAAGGAACTTGTTCCAGATTCGAGAATGGTTTCTGGTTCTGGAGAAAATGAATAGGACTATTCAGTTGTCTTTTCCTTTTACCTTCTCTCAGATTGCGAGTGCTCCTTGGATTAGGACAGTACACCTATTACGCTTATTGGATAGTCTTCATCCAAACCATAGGCAGGTGCCGAAAGGTAGGGAATGAAAAAAACCATTTAGCCTAAAAGGTGTATAGGAGGTATTAAGTTAAGACAAATAAAGGGATTAGAAAGAGGGCAAAAGTAAACTGCGACTACTATTCACGACCAAACCAAGTATTTCTTCGCCAATCCTACATCACCTTTGTATTTCTCCAGAACACTCCGTATCACTACGAAGATCCACAGTTTATTGGATACTCCATCGTATGGTTATATACGAACTCGAAGGGACTTGTTCCAGTTCGGGGATAGATTCTGGTTCAGGAGAAATATGAATAAGGTTTTATTCAGTTGTCTTTTATCTACACCTTCTCTCAGGTTACGAGTACTCCTAGGATTAGGAGAGTACACCCATTATTCTTATTGGATAGTCTTCTTCCAAACCATAGGCTGGTGTCGAACGGTAGGGAAGGAAGAAAACCATTTGGCCTAAAGGTGGTGTACAGAAGGTAATGACTAAAGACATATAAAGGGATTTGGAGAGATGGCAAAGAAATATACGGTTACAGTTGTGAATTTGATAATGGAAGAGGCGTTACTAGGAATACCCGGATACCCCTTCGAAACATTTATATATTTCAGTTTCACTGTGTATTGTTAAAAGAAAACTGATTTCCCAATTAGCCCTTGCTCCAGGGTATGTATTTACCAGGTATGATTCTCATATCTGTATGGTTTTACAGATGATGAGTGGGAGTAAGTTATTGGGAATTGGGTGATCATCCTCATTATATCGGGATTCGTTGTAATTGGTGATATTTGAGGAAATCACCTGGGCTGTTTGCCGGACGGCAAATATTTGGTTTTGAATATCCGTTGTTATGCACCAATTTCAAATTGATATATCTGTACGTTTATTTTTATAAAATGAGATATAACTTTTTGAAATTATGTCTATGACATTACCTATATCAGTGGATAGTTAAGTAAGGAGCATTAAACAGCGGTGCAATTCTTCTCAACCATAAGTACAGTTTTCAACCTACGACGCACAGGGAATGAATTATTAGACTCAGGGGACTTATACAGAGTATTGTATTTTGTCCAGTGTCCATGAGGACAGAGGGGTTTGTATTCGTATTATATTCTGCTTACTTGTGACTTCTCTAGTTCCTAGACATGTGTTTCATAGAAATGCAGGGTCTAAGTTTTGAGAAGTTATAGGTACATAAATAAAGTAGAGAACCAGGTATTGCAAGTATCAGGATTCTTCAAGGTAATCGAAGATGTAGATACTTGTGAATGGTATTCAGTTTATAGTAATGATTATGAGAACTTGCTTCTCTTTCAGATTACTCATAATTGGAAGCACTCCTAAGTTGAGTAATGCTGATCGGCCTCTCTCCATTTAGTTGACATGCACTGGAGACAGCTGCATGATTTGAATCTGGTTCCAATTAAATCAGTGTCTCTATTTCTATATTGGATATAGAATAGTTCATATCTTAAACAATGTTAAGGTACGGGGAGTTATCCGGTTTATGCTTAAAACCAGACTCTGGATAACTCAAGGCACGTTTCTGTAATGGCTGTTTGTGGATTGACCCGGGCTATGACGAGGGTTGACTTTCTACCATCTGGAGGATCAATAGTGATATTGTTCTTAACTCGCCACAGTTTTAATAAAAATGGATTTTTTCAGAAAACAGTAGTGGGAGTATGGTAGAACTGGAAGTGATTCCAGAACCGCAAACGATTACTGAAAATTTGATAAGAACCCAAGGATTCAATCTGGTTTGACATTCCATTAGCCACTCCGCAGATATGGTGGGTTACCTCAAGCACTCGAGAGGTACTTCGGTATGCTCAAAGACGGTGACAATGAGGTTCTTGTTTACCCAGACTTGCCATTGCTGTTGTTCCAGACTGTGAGACCCGGCAGGAGGATGAGTATAGCGTCGTTCTAAACTAGCTTTAGAAGTGTACGTATATATGACTCTGCCAGAGGGTTGTCGTAGTCAGTGGGAGCAGCGGAAGTATAGTGGACAGGTAGCTTATGTCTATTTATAGACTAAAGCAGATATAGCGGAGATAGATCATCTATTTCTGATATGACAGTCATAGCTTTGACATCATCAGAATAGGGGATGGATCTGTTAAGAAGGTAGTAGGGTGTGATGTCCTGGTATTTGGATGACATATACAGAGTAGGAAGTGAAATTTCTATACTACGATCGGTTATACTTTGGTTGTCACACAGTGGTTTCTCCACATAGGATATAGATATAATATCAGACATTCTGGTTACTAGATCTATGGTTTTAGATCTAGATTTGGGTAGTTTCCCAATCTGGGTACTTAGCATTCTACAGGTGTTTTAGAATGGACGACTCCTGGCACGGTAGTGTACCTGCAGGTGATGGAGTCACCCTCTCAAAAGGTGTCTTACAGACTAAAGGGAGGAGGGATGTGCATGATTGGCAGATCACTTGCTTAGGCAATTGAGCCAATCATGAGATGTTAAGTACCACACCAGACGTTGTTCCTATCCTGGAGAAACGTTCGGAAGCAGTTTTAGAACATAAGTGGATGTTCTAGGGATATGATAACAACCGCCTCTTTTAGGAGACGGTTATCATTCCAAGCTTCCAAGGTGACCTGGATGACAGAGTGGCTGTCAGAGTCATAGTTTTCTCTCTGACGAGGGACGGTATTTTGGACAAGTGGTCCAAGCGGATACTGAGGGAGGTGTGGCGCAGGATACTGATTAAGTTCGGTTGACGATACAGTCTAAGAAGTTTGGATTTGGAGTTCATTTATGAACTAGGTCCCATCAGATATCCAAACATATTCTAAGACGGGTATTGCTCATTTCGGGAGATGGTTTTCTCCGCGAACTTGAGATAAAGAGAGACATAGAAAGAAACATCAGGGTGGATCCACTCACTGAGGCTATTCGTCGAACGCAATAGTTTCGCAAACGGGCTTTGTGAGACTGATCAGTAGAGGAGTTGGGTGTTCGATATCACACGGGCTGTGAGTATGCGACATCGCAATAATTATCCTTGAGTGCAAGTGGGAGATTGTTGGATATAGTGCCATCAGAGTCAATTATTGGATCACAGGCACGTGATTGCAATGATTGAGGGAGGACCTATGCCGGTAGGACAGTCTTACTCGAAATGATAGTATGCTATCTGGTTTATCTTTATCATCGTGTACAGCTTTAGGTGACCTTACAGATCACTATTACACATTGATAGAGCCCTTAGGATTCTTGCTTGACTACCAGCAGTATGATGGAGATCATATACGTGGGAGCTGGGGTCTATAAGCACATCCTTAAAAGGTCCCTAGTCGTGGGAGTTTCGAGACTGGGCATCGATACTCCATTAGTAGACTAGTGTATACAGTCGAGACCCGGACAAGGAGCGGTGGCCGGTCTCACAAGCCACTGGTGTCAGTTGGTTCACCTAAGATGTATACAGGTGCTCATTGGGTTATGAGTACACCGGACAGGACTCGCCGGGAACATACTAGTTGGTATTATACTTGACGTCAGATAGCAGTTCCCTGGTGACATGTGTACAGGTTAGTTCATCGACCTGAGATCGTCATTTGTCTCGTGTGAGTTCCCACTGTGCTTTGATTACAACCCTACCACGGCTCAAAGGAGTTGTGCAAACAGGTTTTAGTTGGGTACAGTCCCGAGCCATATGGAGGCAGTGAGCGGATCGGCAGGGGTTTCGTCTCTCCCGGTATTGGGGGTGAGATCGCGCTGTGTCTAGGAGAGCCATTGCACGAAGTCCTTGGCCAAAGAAGAAGATTTACTGGTAGGTATTCCAGTAGTATCTCAGGGTGTTATGGGCTACACTCCGACATGACTTGTACCGTTTTTGAGGGTCTGACTTTTACCAACCTCCTAGGCCCGACATGCGATGCTCATAGACGAACGGACCGGAAGATTCGTATGTCAAAAATATTTCTAAGCCGCAATCAAGAACGGCGTCGCTTGGTAGCTAGCCGGTGAGTATGGGTCGGTCCACAGGGATTTTATGAATTTCCTAATCGCTCTTACGAGTTAATTCCGAACGGTGTGAACGGATTGATTAAATATAAAAACTAAATTAATCTAGATCTAAATCTTGCTAGGGTTAGGTTTAGGGTAGGTTTGGAAATGTAAATAAATCTCACCGCTTTCAATACCCAAATTAAGATTTATGAGGTGTTATGGTAATTATTAATAAAGGTGATTAGAACCATTCGGGAAGGTGTTTCTTCCTCTACGTTCTTGTCCTTCCTTTATCAATCCTTACCCTAACCTCCATGGAAAACACACTCAACCGGGCCTTTATACTACTGTATCACCGCTACCTCGTGGGATAGGATGCCGTAGGAAGCGGTGTGTGCATGTATGCATGGAGTCCTATTGATTATATGTGATGGGCAAGAAAGGGATGAGAGATCTCATCTCTCAAAAGCCTTCCCCAAAACTAACCCTAACAAGCGAGGAGACTACTCGCTCATTAGGGAATTGAAGAACATGCTATCTATCTAACTAGGGCAAGGAATTAAAGATCTATACTAAGGCAATTAAATAAAACTACTTACTTTATAGATGGCTCTCTCCAAACATTTACACAGGGTTGTCAGATCTGAATAGATGATATGAAAAGAGGCATCGATGCTCTTCAAAAGAAATCTGAATTTTATTAATGAAAGGAGGCATAACCTAATACAAGATTTAGAGTTCCTATTTATAGAGGATAGAAACCCTAGGTTATAATTGACTCGCACATCTGCTTTTACAAAAATACCCCCTAAGAAAAAGACCTAGTCAACGCCCGCCAGCACCGACACATTTCTGCGCCGACACGGGTTCTTGATGGCCGCGATTCCGCGGCCAAACCCCACGTTTGGCCGTGGATCCGCGGCCGTATAAGGAGGTTGATGCTTCATTTTTCTTGGGGTTGTTTCTGCTGCATTTGGGTACTTGTTTCTTCAGGACTTTCTTCAGAATATCTTCTGGTTCTCTTCCAGATCTTTCCAGTGAACATTGTAGTGGACTTTTGCCGTTGCTTTGTGACAAAGTCTTGAGCCTTGCACTGCCTTGTACTTAGTGAACTTATTTATTGATCTTCGTTTAGTCTTCAAACTGTAGGCAAGATAAAGATTCTCTGTTTGTTGGTCGAAGTCTCACTTTTGCATTGTCTTTTCATTATTTTCACTGTTTTTGTTCCAAGAACCAGTAACCTGCAACTATGTAGCACACATGGGTCAAAAGCACCTGTTTATTTGTAAAGTAACTAGGAATGGGGAATATAATAATGCAATATTATGATATAAACAAATACCCCCAAACTTATATTTTGCTCGTCCTCGAGCAAACCTAGTTTTATTCTCGATAAAAACCTAACCTCACTTTCGCAGGGAATCGCGATTGCACTGAGCTCGTGCAACAAGCCGTTAAACCTCTAGGTGTCCCTAGTAGGAGGAGTGTTGTCTCCTGAGAGTTTTCAGCGGATATTACCCTCAAAATCCTATCAATTCGGCCCATTAACTTTTATTCTCCAATTAAGTTTTCCAACAAGAAACTCTATTATCTTCGAATTGTAAATTATCCACCCATATTCTTCACGCTTCCTTATCATTTAACTTAAGATTATATATGTTCTGTAGACTTACTTAGCTTTCGGCATTTTTTAAGTTTTCCTCTAGGGTTCTATCTCAACTTAGGAATTTTTATCATCTCTACTAAAGATACAAGTCATATTCTTCATTCCTATCTCTTATCTAAATCCCAATCACATACCCCTACATGTGTGTGTGTATCACCCCTACACTTGGAAATTCAAATCAAACAATCATACTCTTGTCCGTCGTCCAAAGCACTTCTTAATTGGTGAATTTTTAAATGAATTTTGCTTACACATCCTTCATGTGACCGTTAATATTTCTTGAGATACCAACGACCGATTACAAAATGCGTTTGCACTTTAAAGCGTAATTCCTAGTCTTGTAACACCTAAGACTTTAGCAGTGACTCCCAAACCAGTTGGTCTAAGGCACTAGGTGATGAAGCACCCTCGCTAAATATTTTTCTATTTTTGCAGCCTTAAGTAATTACAAAAACCAGTGTTCATTTTTTTTATTATCTCTTTATTCACACTTGTATTTTTTTTTATTTTCTTCGTACTAAGGACTTTAGACAAGAGCATTTCAAGGTCTCTTCTACTATTCCAAGTTTCAAGGTGCGTGTTTGTGCAATTTATAAGGTATATATTTTCAGAATTTAGACTTAAGCTAGGAATTATTTTTCAAATTTATACTTTAATAAAAATATCAATACTCTTCCTTTGTTTTAACTTAGCCCAAGAAGTGAACTCAAAATTTGCCTATTTCTAGATAAACTACATAGACATATACTTTCTACAATTAAACTTTAAGAAAAGTTATTTTTAGGGTTTTTAATTTACTAAGTCTAGGATCTAGTTTTTCCTAGCTAGTTAACCTTTTTGTCAAACTCAAGTCAATTATGGCCAAAATTGAATACTTTAATTTTTATAAATTTTTTTTAAAATTTTCAATTTTTATGGGTTTTAAAATAAGTATGCAAATGCAAGAATATACACATGAAAGCGAAGGGAGAAGGCTTACCGAGCATACCCCCAAGCTTAAACTTGACAGTGTCCTCACTGTCATGCTATACCAAGAGGGCTGAGAATGTCGGCACTCCCTTATTTATTTATTTATAATTTTTTTAATATTTTTTTTATTGTTAAAACAAAAATATATATACAGAAAGGCCCCCCCAACTTCATTGAAACAATGTTAAACGTCATTGCCAAACTTTGCAAAGACCAAACGTCAACACCAACCAGTCAAAAAATTTATCCGTAAAGAGTATCGGTTGGTGGAAGAACATGTTGTACCGATCCAAAAAGAATTGGGGAAGATAGAAGTGATGGTATGGAAAGTGTGGAAGTGAATAGATGGGAGGTGGTGATGAATCAAAACGAGAATGTGAATGATCAGCAATCAGTGGAATATTGGCATTCTCGTAGCTTATTAAAAGAAAAGGGGGCAGTTCAACTTCTAAAGGAGGAGGTTGACTATCCACACTATCCCAAAGATATTTCTGTGGATCCATCATCGACTTGGCATCATCCATCATATGCATATGATATTTAATTATGAGGAAACTAATCTCCTCGATGTCCGCCATAGTCCAGCCGAAAGCTTGCCGCCTATCTTGTAAGACCATTAAAAGGGCTTTCTCTTGCTCGAGGGCTAGAGAAGCCGATATGATAACGGGAAAGGTCTCATTCTCACCTATGTAAGCATATTTAAGGTGAGACGGCAAGGGCGTGAGTTCGAGTTTCGGAAGCGAAACAATCATAGGCAAAATTGGGAAATCTACCTCGAACTCAAAGGACTCCAACACAGGTTCGAAATCACTGCAAACAACCGATTAGGATGGTTCAACTAACTCATCCAAAAATTCAAAAGACTTATATTCGGGCTGTGAGTCGTCAAAATCATCCGAAAAGTGAAACATTCATAATCAATATCGGTTGTGTCAACTGTGGTAGATTCAAGGAGGGACGCACTAGTGGCGTCAAAACTGTTTTCATCAAACAAAAATCTTTCAAGCTCGCAGACCTCCTGCATGATTTCGTGAATAGAGCAAACTTCTCGTGTACTAGTTTTAGGCATGGGGGAAGACTTCCTAACTTGTAAATATTGAACTCACTAGACGTCTTCCCGAAGGATAGAGTCATGGAGCCATTGCGACAATTAATTACGGCATTGGAAGTGGCCAAAAATGGTCGACCAAGGATCACCGGAATTTGGTTCCGTGGGTTAGCAACAGGTTGTGTGTCCATAACAATAAAATCAACGGGGAATATGAAATCCCCTACTTTGATCAACACATCCTCTGACTCACCCCTAGGACGGGTGATTGATCGATCAGCCATTTGGAGAGTACAACGAGTGGGTTTCAACTCTCTAACCCCTAATTGCTCGTACACGGAGTAGGTAAGTAAGTTAACACTAGACCCAAGATCTAAAAGTGCTCGATTGATTTTCTTATCCCCAATTGTTATTGAAATCGTAGGACAGCCGGGGTCCTTTTGTTTTTGGGGTAAGGGTTGAGGTTGGTTAATAATATTGCTCACTGCACTAGCCACTAGCACTTTCTTGGGTATTTGAGACTTTCTCTTCGAGGAGCATAAGCCCTTTAAGATTTTCGCGTACGAAGGGACTTGTTGGATTGCATCCAAGAGAGGTATATTTATGCTAACCTGTTTAAATAACTCCACAATCTTCTCCATTTATGGAGTTGGTTTATTAGGACTCAACCTGTTTGGAAATGGAGCATTTTGAAAATCTGTTGAGTCCAATGTCTGTGGAGTAGAATGTGGAGTTGGAACGGATCCCGGTGTTGGTGTGTTCGTAAAGTAAGAAGTGGGTCCGTTCGGATTAGAAGAAGAAGAGCCTTTTGAAGAATGAAGAATAGGCTCTAGCGGAGAAGATGAGGGTGAAGAAGAAGAGGATGGAGAACAAGGAGAAGAAGGAGAACCACCGGCGGGGGTGTCATCACTAGTACCCACATTATTTTGCAACACTCTTTCAGATCTCAACGTGGTCACCGCATTTACATTATGATTGTGATATTCATGTGCGTTGTGTGTGTGACCGGGATTTGGCACTGGTTGAGATGGAACCTTTCACTTTTCTCTCTCGCTTAACGCAGCAGTTAGTTGTGCAATTTATGCCTCAATAGATTTGATGCTTTGAACGTATGAAGCATTATTGTGCACCAAAGACTGGATGGAATTTTCCAACCTTGCTGCGGATTCTGTAGATTGTTTGAGAAACGCATTTAGACTTTTTTCTAGCGAGATAACCTTATCATCATTTGGTTGAACATAATTGTTCGTTTGATAAGGTTGTGGTTGGAAAGGTTGCTGGTATTGAGTTTGTTGGGGTGCTTGTTGTTGTGGAGGAGGAGGCCTTTGAAAGTTGTTGTTTGCTTGGAGTTGTTGATTTTGATTCCAAGCAAAATTTGGGTGACTCCTCCAACCCGGATTGTAAGTCGAAGAGTAAGGATCATTTCTTTGTCGTTGCTGAAAGGCAGCATTGACTTGATCTTGTCCTTGAACAGGTGGATTGTAAGGACACTCTTCGATAAGGTGTGATGGATCCGAACAACAAGCACAAACAGTTCGTGGGGATAAAGCAGGGGCAGGAGAAGACGATGAGATTTTGGTCTCAATGGCTTCTGACTTTTTTGTAAGTGCGGCCATCTCGGCCTTCATAGCAATCGACATATCTAATTGATGTATGCATGCCCTAGATTGACCAATAGAAGAAGATGAGATGTTCTTTGTGCTCTCCCACAGAATTGTTTGTTCACTAAGATCCTCGAGAAACTGTCATGCTTCCTCACTAGATTTGGTTAGAAAGTGACCTTGACAAATGGTTTCTAGCAACTGCTTCGTTGCCGGGTTCAATCCCTCGTATAATGTTTGGCAAAGTTGCCAATTTTCGATCTCATGGTGAGGGCATTGAACAAGTAGGTCTTTGAATCTTTCAAAACACTTCCAAAATGGTTCGGAAGGAAGCTGGGAAAATTGTATTATCTTATTGCGAATTCTCGCGGTCTTGTGATGAGGATAAAACTTTTTAAGAAAAGCTTTAACAAACTCGTCCCAATTTCTAATTGAATGTGATGCCGTGCTGTATAGCCACTTCTCGGCTAAGTCACATAAGGTGAAAGGAATGACCCTTAGCCTTATAGCATTATCTGATAATTGGGTTGTTTTCATCATAGCGCAAACGTTTTGGAATTTATTGATAAAGATATAGGCATCTTCGGATTCCAATCCGTGAAATTTTGGCAGCATATTGATGAAGTGGGGTTTTATCTCAAAATTGTCCCCATTTGCCGGTGGGGGTGAAAGACAGGTAGGTAAGGAAGTGCGGACAGGGTAGAAGAGATCCTGGAGCGTGATTCGTTGGGGCGCTACAACAGGCGGGTGATTCGGGTTATTCGCACCTAACGGAGGTGGAATCAGTCCCGTGGGCAAGGTGTTGTTGGGATTATATCTCGACATACCTTCGGAAGAAGAATTTGAAGGTGGAGGTAAGGAAATGGAAGGAATTTCGACTTCGTGGTCGAAAGGTTCGTCGATCGGTACCAACGAAACACGGACTAATCGGGCGCTAGTGTCCCTAGTCCAAAATGACATATACTAAAGAGGTAGTGTAGTCAAAAAAGGTGAAAAACAGAATGTGTGGGTAAGAAAATGTCAATGAGAAGAAAGTGGGTAGTGGTGGGGTGCAAGGATTTTGAGCGACAAGTTGCAAGTTTTTATAAAAAAAATTCTTTTTTTTCTTTTTCTCTTTATTTGGAACTGTTTGCAAAAAAAAATTTTGATGAAGGGCTTAGACAAAAAATGCAATCAACCAGGAATGCACAATCAGGTCTAGATCTAGGGTCACCTAGGTCAGCTAGACAGCTCCTAACTGTTCCAAAGGGCTAGAAATAGGACCTCAAACCGCCTCTTCACCGTCAATTGCGGTCAGGTAAGTGCCAGGTAAGTGGAAGGCTCTCCACTACAAGTAGTGGCCCTAATTAAGTAACCACTCGCCTTAGACACACTTTCCTAGACACCGCAAAATCAGGTTAGGATCAACGGCCGATGCCTACAATTAGTCCTCTGTCCTATTGAGCGCGACGTCCTTAGGGCTGAGTCTAGTAATTTTTAATTAAAGATTGGTCAATGCAAATGCCTTTTGTGATTTCTGGGGTCCTGGGAAGGGTGATGAAATCCCCACCCAATCTGGATTGTTCTCAAACCCCTTAAAGTCAGATTAAATATATGCAAAACAGTAATAACCACTTGCAATAAAAAAATTATTTTAAGCGCGGCGCAAAGAATCCTGCACAAGATTTGTTATTGGAAGGGGGAAGATTTTTTTAAGCGCAAAGAATCCTGCAGGAGATTTGGCAAAAGATATATCGGGATTTGCAGAAGAGGAGAAAAGAAAAATTACAGTACTTTTTCCACCAGCCGACAGCACCAGAACGCCGCGATTTAGCCGCCAGAAGGCCTTGACGACCGCGGGTCCGCGGTTGAATAGGAGGCTCTGTTCCCAAAAAAAATTCACGCGATGACGTCACAAGAACGCGGCGGATCCGCGGCAGAAGTGGGGTCCACGCGGCGGAAACGCGGCTGGAAAGTGGGTTCGGTTCCCGAGACTTCTGTAGTTCCTCTGTTAAGATTTTTACCTGTTTTTCATATCTTCTTTTTTCTGTTTTGATCTCTGAAGATTTCCATATCTGAATTTGTTCTGCGGTCCTGCAAAATTCAGACGAAAATACCCTTCACAAAATAACAAAATGATAGATTTTTAAATTTTTGAAATTTTTCAGTTTTTTATGATTTTTTAATTTAGATTAACCCGAAATTGCAAAATGGAAATACTACGCCATCCCCGACAACGGCGCTATTTGATTCGTATGTCAAAAATATTTCTAAACCGCAATCAAGAACGGCGTCGCTTGGTAGCTAGCCGGTGAGTACGGGTCGGTCCACGGGGATTTTTTGAATTTCCTAATCGCTCTTACTAGTTAATTCCGAACGGTGTCAATGGATTGATTAAATATAAAAACTAAATTAATCTAGATCTAAATCTTGCTAGGGTTAGGTTTAGGGTAGGTTTGGAAATGTAAATAAATCTCACCGCTTTCTATACCTAAATTAAGATTTATGAGGTGTTATGGTAATTATTAATAAAGGGGATTAGAACAATTCGAGAAGGTGTTTCTTCCTCTACGTTCTTGTCCTTCCTTTATCAATCCTTACCCTAACCTCCATGAAAAACACGCTCAACCGGGCCTTTATACTACTGTATCACCGCTACCTCGTGGGATAGGGTGCCGTAGGGAGCGGTGTGTGCATGTATGCATGGAGTCCTATTGATTATATGTGATGGGCAAGAAAGGGATGAGAGATCTCATCTCTCAAAAGCCTTCCCCAAAACTAACCCTAACAAGCGAGGAGACTACTCGCTCATTAGGGAATTGAAGAACATCCTATCTATCTAACTAGGGCAAGGAATTAAAGATCTATACTAAGGCAATTAAATAAAACTACTTACTTTATAGATTGCTCTCTCCAAACATTTACATAGGGTTGTCAGATCTGAATAGATGATATGAAAAGAGGCATCGATGCTCTCCAAAAGAAATCTGAATTTTATTAATGAAAGGAGGCATAACCTAATACAAGATTTAGAGTTCCTATTTATAGAGGATAGAAACCCTAGGTTACAATTGACTCGCACATCTGCTTTTACAAAAATACCCCCTAAGAAAAAGACCTAGTCAACGCCCGCCAGCACCGACACATTTCTGCGCCGACACGGGTTCTTGATGACCGCGGTTCCGCGGCCAAACCCCACGTTTGGCCGCGGATCCGCGGCCGTATAGGGAGCTTGATGCTTCATTTTTCTTGGGGTTGTTTCTGCTGCATTTGGGTACTTGTTTCTTCAGGACTTTCTTCAGAATATCTTCTGGTTCTCTTCCAGATCTTTCCAGTGAACATTGTAGTGGACTTTTGCCGTTGCTTTGTGACGAAGTCTTGAACCTTGCACTGTCTTGTACTTTGTGAACTTATTTACTGATCTTTGTTTAGTCTTCAAACTGTAGGAAAGATAAAGATTCTCTGTTTGTTGGTCGAAATCTCACTTTTGCATTGTCTTTTCGTTGTTTTCACTGTTTTTGTTCCAAGAACCAGTAACCTGCAACTATGTAGCAGACATAGGTCAAAAGCACCTGTTTATTTGTAAAGTAACTAGAAATGGGGAATATAATAATGCGATATTATGATATAAACACCGGACTGTACGGATATTGTCACTGACAGGCTCAGTAGGGTGTCAGGATGAGTTCACTCATCGACCTCCCTTTTGGTCAATACCTGGTAGCCCGTTACGTACGGCTAGTACCTCTGACGTGTTAGTGGTTAAATCCACAGCCAAAGTATTGACGAGTCTTTAGAGTCCCCCACAGAAAGTTTCTCAAGTTTCGGGCGAAACGTTGTAGAGGCCGTATGATATATGGCAGGGTTCGATCATATACGAGCAGTCGTGCACGGATCATGATCGGAGGGATCATACTAGTGGGTTTTGGTTTAAGCCGGATCCTAGTATTAGATTTGTTGGATTACTTTAGTCTCATCGCATTCGCATTCGGTCGGAATGCGGATGCAGGTATGTATATACAGGTGAGGGGTACTCTTATGATCCGTCACGAGTTTACGTTAGTAGATGCCATTCTCTTTTTATTGTTGCAAACATTTGGATTAATGTTTGCATATGGAAATAATAAGCTCAATATCATGATTAGTAGCATTAATTGTGACACATGCACAAGTGATGAGTCATGGTCTCTGTTTACCTCCGAAAGACGCGGCGGAGACGTGACGGACGTCTTGCCTGAAATTCGGGGTAGATGCTAATTGGTGCTATCCATCCACCTCTCCGAAGATTCCAAGTTGATTTATGACACCATGTATCGAAGGTTTAAACGGATGCGACCGATGTAGCAGACTTCATCAAATTCCCCCTCGTTTGAGGGGGTTTTGATTGTTGGGACGCTCTTCCCTGCAGGCGCAAGCCCCTGCAGTTAACTACGCTACCGTATCGCGGTAACAACTTTCTCCTTCTCCATATAGTCACTTCGTGTCGTGGGTGTTTGTTTTGTGTTTGGTTGCCCGTGGATTGTATATGGAGACTAATTTATGTTATCGCCCGTAGGGCATGGATTTGTCCAAATCCGTATCTTCTTAAATTTGGGTTTAGGGGTTGGGTTTAAGAATACGTTAGCCTCATTTGAGACTAAGATCAACTTAAACGTGTGTTAAGGATACGTTAGTCTAATTTCTAGACTAAGATCAACTTAACAGGATCATTTAGATCCAACAAAAGAGCATTTGGGCTCTATTGTTTAGTTTAGTGACATTGCGGTCGATTTCCAGTTTAGGGACATAGTGGTCCATCGTTAGTTTAAAGACATCCCGGTCAAGGTTAAGGACATCATAGTCCGTGAGTTTAAAGACCTCACAGTCAAGGTTAAGGACATCATAGTCCGTGAGTTTAAAGACATCACAATCAAGGTTAAGGACATCATAGTCCGTGGAATGTATGGCTGTCGGGACCCGTCACCTCTCTGAAGACGTTGAAGGATTACAACGACAAATATCAGAGGAGTTCAGAGATGTACCCTTGAACCAAAATTGATTTGAGGATTTATAGTCCAATTTGGGACTAAAGTCTGTTTGAAGGTTTATGAGCATATGGGCTCAGTTAATATGAGTTGAACATTTTATTGTTCTGGCTATTGAGCCTTTACTTGGGCTCGGCCCTTTTAATAATGCTGAGTATTAGATTCTGACAATTTTTGTCTTGTATTGAACGCATAGCATTTATCAGAACAAATTGTGCTCTGACAGTGTGCCACGTGGCGTGTCAGGCGCTTTGCGCCAAGGAAAAAGCGCATTGCGCTTCTGTTGGATAGCGCACACGAGGAAGACACCTATCGCGCTTAGCGCTAGTTTGTTAGCGCATTGCGCTTTTAATTTATGAGCGCGCTGTGCTAGTTTAATGGCGCACCAGTGAGTGACACGTGGCGCGCTTGGCGATGAGCGCCAGATGATGAGCGCATTGCGCTTCTGCATGAGCTGCGCACACGTGAGTAACACGTGGCGCGTTTGGCGCTTTGCGCCAGATGATGAGCGCAGTGCGCTATTTCAGAAGCGCAAAGCGCAAGTTGCATACATGGTTAACACGTGGCGCGTTTTGGCGCTGAGCGCCGGTCCAAGGAGCGCAAAAGCGCAGTTCATGAGTGCAAGGCACTGTTCAGTAGCGCAAAGCGCATCTGATCAAATTTATGATCAGATAACAAGTTTATGTTCTTCAAAGGAGGCTTTGCCTCAAGATCCAAGAACAAAAGTTCTTGTTTTTTTTATAAAAGGCTCTGCCTTTTATAGATCAAAGATCTGTAAATGAAGTAAAAATACTTCTTTTATTATTATTATTTTCTTTATGATTAGATCTTTTGATCTTTTGCTTTTAAATCAAATACCTTGGTCTTTTTATAGATCTAAGATCTTTTTAGAAGAAGATGATTCTTCTTTTTTATGAGATGGTTTCATCTCTATTGTTCAAGAACATGGTTCTTTTTACCTTAAAGATGAAGAAAAATCTTCTTTTTCTTGAGAGCTTGCTCTTCTTTTTCTCCAAGTTTGCAGAGGGTTTTTCTCTCTCTTTCTGTCTCTTGAGACTTGAAGTCTAGGGGCCTTTATATAGGGCCAATTAATTTGTTAAATCAGTTTTAAGAGATCCTTCTCTGATTGATTTGGGAATGTTTCCCCACCATTGGATCTTTGATCCTAGGGCTTCTGTTTTACAGAAGGCAATCTTCTTGTTTTTAACAAGATTGAGAAAATCTTTCCATAACAGAACTTATTTTGTCTTTGGTAATTTTTATTTACCATTGGATCATTGATCCAACGGTGCTCTGATTTACAGAGCACGATCTTGTTATTTGGAAGGATTTTGAGAAATCTTTCTTTAACAAAATTCAGTTTCTGATTAATTAATGATTTATCATTATTATTAGATCTTTTGATTAACGGTGGGGATGTTTAATTCCAGTGCTAGCGCACCTGCACTCGACACGTGGCGCGCAGCACAGAGCGCAGCGCAACTGCGTTAGCGCGCCCGTGTTTGACACGTGGCGCGCAGCGCAGAGCGCAGCGCAACTGTGCTAGCGCACCTGTGTTTGATACGTGGCGCACAGCGCAGAGCGCTGGATCTGAAGCGTTGCTTCAATTTAAATTTCAAATTTTGGAGCAGAGCTTTGCTCTGATTGAGGGCGCGCTGCCTAGGGCGCAGCACTCCTGGCGCTGGTGTGTCTGCTTTTGACACGTGGCGCGCACCGCGCACCGCGCAGAATCTGAAGCGTTGCTTCAATTTTTACTTTAGATTTTTAATACAGAGCTTTGCTCTTTATTGGAAAAGGAAGTGTCGCTTCATTTCAACTTGGAATTTGAACAGAGCTTTGCTCTGATTAGGGAAAGAAATGCCCCCCCCCCCCCGTTGCACTTACGTGGCCCAAGCGTAAGTGCAGCAGTGGTTGGATCAACTTTTTAGAAGTTGAAACGGCTCTGAATTCCTATAAATAGGACCTTTGGTCTCTTAGATGATTCCCATCTTCTTCTTAAGAATTTTCTCTTATTCAGAGCATTGCTCTTCAATTTAAGAACTTTTCAAGAGTAAAACTCTGTCAAAACTTAGGTAGAGTTTAAAAACTTTTAATAAAGTAGGGTTTTACCCATTAACAGAGATTTGCTCTTCATAGATCTTTGATCTAAAGAGAACCCTTTTAGGGTTCCATTAATAGAGCTTTGCCTCTAAAAGGTTTTTATTTATGATTTCTTAATTCATTAATGGAGCTTTGCCCCTTTCAAATCATATAGAAGAACTTTTAAGAGTTTGTTCATGGATCTTGAAGATCAAAAATGAAATTTTATTTTTGATGGGTTATATCTTCTTAGAACAAGGGTCTCAGCGTTTTCGGGGAATTTCCTTAAATTCTCTCCATAACCGATTTTGACAGGTGTCACTCCTGTTTGCAGAGCATTGCTCTCGAGGAGTTTAACTCCCTGTGTTTGTTTTTCCTCATTGCTAATCTTCAGTGATGTTTCTTTCAGGCACTATGGCTGTTCATTTATACAGTCTGAACGAGTTCATTACTTGTAAGGATATCCGCGTACAGGGCCGTCACCAAAACCAAGAGTTTACAGATGCCCAGTGTGCGGAGATTATGAGTCATCTGTATGCACGCGTTGGTTGGTTGCTTCCTCACCATTCTGCTCTTTTGAAAGTCGTACTGGGAGAAATTTAGAGAGCACTTCCGGGGTTTCACGAGGTCGTTCCGCTTATTGTACTGGATGACGCCGAAGACAAGGTGCATTCAGTGTATCTGTCGGGGTTGATCTCGAAGAAACGACGAGATAGCCTCATTGATATTTTGCATCAAATTTTTTAACAGACGACGATAATTGCTTCTTATCAAAGGATGGAGGGCATTGCTGAACATCTTGACACGCGTGAGCGCGAGAGGATGCACACAAGAATGGTCAGAAAGGCCAGAAAGACTCTAGACGGCCTTACTTTCGACTTCCTCAATCCATGCCCTGGATCCGAGGTTATACCCTTGTAAACATTTCAATAATGGTGCTTTTGTTTATTATCTTTATTGATGTAAGAATTTTCCGAGTATGAATGACAAATCTTTTGCCTCCTTCCTTTTATTTTCTGCTTTGTTATTGGCATATTCCTTAAGTAAGCGTAGCCTGTAGGTGATATAGAACATTCCGTCTTGAATACTTCGAGAAGTAGTGATGGCTTAGGAAGCAGGTTCAGATCTGCTACCTAAGGCTTTTCAACTTTATGAGCCGTGAGGATCTCATAAAGACTTTTCTCCCTACGAGTCGAGAGGATCTCGTAGGTTTATTTTCTCCTTAGGGGTCGTGAGGACTCCTAAGTGCATTTTCACTTGAGAATCGTAAGGATCTCACAAGAGAATTTTCTTCCTTACAAGTCGAGAGGACTCATAAGTGTCTCCTTGTCGATGTTTGACTTCGGAGAGTGTGGCTTGCAGATAGTCTATCTTGATCTCCTTGTAGGGCACCGATGGCTTAGGAAACAAGGTTAGGATCTGCCACCTAAGACTTTTCAAATTTATGAGCCGTGGGGGTCTCGTAAAGACTTTTCTCCCTACGAGTCGAGAGGATCTCGTAGGTGTATTTTCTCCTTAGGGGTCGTGAGGACTCCTAAGTGCGTTTTCTCTTAAGAGTCGTAAGGATCTCACTAGAGAATTTTCCCTCTTACAAGTCGAGAGGACTCGTAAGTGGTTGTTTCCCTCCTTGTCGAGATTCGACTTTGGAGAGTGTGGTCCGAGAATAGTATGCAAAAGTCCGTTTGGGACCGACTTGCAGGGCCCCAGTGCTTAGGAAACAGGTTTTTTAATCCCCGCTGCCTAAGGCTTTTCCTCACGAGTCGAGACGAATCGAGCATTTCTCGCAAGAATATCCTAACGTCACAGTTAACCTCTGCTCTTTACGACAGAGGTCCATTAGGGTCTGTGGTGCTAGGGTTTTGTCCGTCGTACCATCGCGTTGGCTGATGTATCCCTCGATAGGCAACCTTGCTGTTCGAGTAGCCTTGCGACTGTCATGTCTCTAATCCCTTCGGGGGCTGGACAAGATGTCTTCAAGCAATCCTCCTAAGCAGTTTGACCGTCGGAAGAGCAAGCGTTAGGAATTTTGCCATGCCGCTTTTTACTTGAGGTTAGGCTCATTTTGGAGAGCCCCGATGAGTCATAACCACTCCGCGCTGGTGTGGGATGATCTCCGATAGTCTTTCAGGTTTTATGAGTTGCCATCAAGACCCTGAAGCTAGGAATTTGGCCTTTACTTCGTTTGCTGGCATTGCGTCTGCTGTATCGAGACGAATGTCGCGGTTGTCTCTAGGTTGTTGGTAAACCGTCGAGGTTTGGAACTAGGGATTTTGCCGTGGTTCCGTTGTTTGATTGTCGAATCTGAATCCTGCTGGAAGAAGAACGCTCTTAGTGACATCTTGTCTGCTGTATCGAGACGAACGTCGAGGTGGTGACCACTCCGCGCTGATGTGGGGTGATCTCTGGTGGTCTTTCGGGCTTTATATGAGTTGTTGTCAAGACCCTGAAGCTAGGAATTTGGCCTTCGCTTCGTTTGCTAGCATTGCGTCTGCTGTATCGAGACGAATGTCGCGGTTGTCTCTAGGTTATTGGTAAACCGTCGAGGTTTGGAGCTGGGGATTTTTTTGTGGTTCCGTTGTTTGATTGTCGCGTCAGAATCCTGCTGGAGGAAGAACGCTCTTAGTGACATCTTGTCTGCTGTATCGAGACGAGCGTTGAGGTGGTGACCACTCCGCGCTGGTGTGGGGTGATCTCTGGTGGTCTTTCGGGCTTTATATGAGTTGCCGTCAAGACCCTGAAGTTAGGAATTTGGCCTTCGCTTCGTTTACTGGCATTGCGTCTGCTGTATCGAGACGAATGTCGTGGTTGTCTCTAGGTTGTTGGTGAACCGTCGAGGCTTGGAGCTAGGGATTTTGTCGTGGCTCCGTTTGATGATGTTGCGTCTGAGTCCTGCTGGAGGAAGAACGCTGTAGTGACATCTCGTCTGCTGTATCGAGACGAATGCCGAGGTGGAGCTGGGATTTTGCCGTCACTCTACTTTGTTTTGACCATTGGGTCTTTTGTTGACGCCACGTCTGCATCCTATTGGAGTAAGGAGAAACATCGTTGTTGATCTCTAAGTTGTCGATGTTCACGTCGAGACCCTGAAGTTAGGGATCTTCCTTCGCTTCGTTTGTTTTGGCGTGTCCGAATCTTGTTGGAGGAAGGACGCTGTAGTGACATATCGTCTGCTGTATCGAGACGAATGTCGAGGTGGTCTCTAGGTTGTCTGGGAACCATCGAGATTTAGAGTAGGGGCTTTGCCGTAGCTCCGTTTGTTTTGACCGTGAGATCTTTTGTTGACGTTGTACCTGCATTATGCTGAACTGCAAAGGAACGCCGTTGTTGACATTGCGTCTGCTGTAGCGAGACGAATGCTGAGATGGAGTTGAGATTTTGCCGTCACTCCGCTTTGTTTTGACCGTGAGGTCTTTCGTTGACGTTGCATCTGCATCCCGCTGGACTGAGAAAGAACGTCGTTATTGACATTGCGTCTAGTGTAACGAGACGAATGCTGGGATGGAGTTGGGATTTCGCCATCACTCCGCCTTGCTGACGTTGCGACTGCTGTAACGAGACGAATGTCGAGGTGGTCTCTAGGTTGTCTGTGAACCATTGAGATTTGGAGTAGGGGCTTTGCCGTAGCTCCAGGGTTGATTACAGTGTCTAAATCCTGCTGGAGGAAGAACGCTGTGGTGACATTTCGTCTGCTGTATCGAGACGAACGTTGAGGTGGAGCAGGGATTTCGCCATCACTCCGCTTTGTTTCGACCGTGAGGTCTTTCGTTGACGTTGTATATGCATCCTATTGGAGTAAGGAGAAACACCGTTGTTGATCTCTAAGTTGTCGATGCTCACGTCGAGACCCTGAAGTTAGGGATCTTCCTTCGCTTCGTTTGTTTTGGCGTGTCCAAATCCTATTGGAGGAAGGACGCTGTAGTGACATCTCGTCTGCTGTATCGAGACGAATGTCGAGGTGGTCTCTAGGTTGTCTGGGAACCATCGAGATTTGGAGTATGGGCTTTGCCGTAGCTCCGTTTGTTTTGACCGTGAGGTCTTTTGTTAACGTTGTACCTGCATCATGCTGAACTGTAAAGGAACGCCGTTGTTGACATTGCGTCTGCTGTAGCAAGACGAATGCTGAGATGGAGTTGAGATTTTGCCGTCACTCCGCTTTGTTTTGACCGTGAGGTCTTTCGTTGACGTTGCATCTGCATCCTACTGGACTGAGAAGGAACGTCGCTGTTGACATTGCGTCTAGTGTAACAAGACGAATGCTGGGATGGAGTTGGGATTTCGCCATCACTCCGCCTTGCTGACGTTGCGTCTACTGTAACGAGACGAATGTCGAGGTGGTCTCTAGGTTGTCTGGGAACCATCGAGATTTGGAGTAGGGGCTTTGCCGTAGCTCCAGGGTTGATTACAGCGTCTGAATTCTGCTGGAGGAAGAACGCTGTGGTGATATTTCATCTGCTGTATCGAGACGAACGTTGAGGTGGAGCTGCGATTTCGCCATCACTCCGCTTTGTTTCGACCGTGAGGTCTTTCGTTGACGTTGTATCTGCATCCTATTGGAGTAAGGAGAAACACCGTTGTTGATCTCTAAGTTGTCGATGTTCACGTCGAGACCCTGAAGTTAGGGATCTTCCTTCGCTTCGTTTGTTTTGGCGTGTCCGAATCTTGTTGGAGGAAGGACGCTGTAGTGACATCTCGTCTGCTGTATCGAGACGAATGTCGAGGTGGTCTCTAGGTTGTCTGGGAACCATCGAGATTTAGAGTAGGGGCTTTGCCGTAGCTCCGTTTGTTTTGACCGTGAGATCTTTTGTTGACGTTGTACCTGCATTATGCTGAACTGCAAAGGAACGCCGTTGTTGACATTGCGTCTGCTGTAGCGAAACGAATGCTGAGATGGAGTTGAGATTTTGCCGTCACTCCGCTTTGTTTTGACCGTGAGGTCTTTCGTTGACGTTGCATCTGCATCCCGCTGGACTGAGAAAGAACATCGTTGTTGACATTGCGTCTAGTGTAACGAGACGAATGCTGGGATGGAGTTGGGATTTCGCCATCACTCCGCCTTGCTGACGTTGCGTCTGCTGTAACGAGACGAATGTCGAGATGGTCTCTAGGTTGTCTGGGAACCATCGAGATTTGGAGTAGGGGCTTTGCCGTAGCTCCAGGGTTGATTACAGCATCTGAATCCTGCTAAAGGAAGAACGCTGTGGTAACATTTCGTCTGCTGTATCGAGACGAACGTTGAGGTGGAGCTGGGATTTCGCCATCACTCCGCTTTGTTTCGACCGTGAGGTCTTTCGTTGACGTTGCATCTGCATCCTGTTGGACTGCGAAGGAGCGCCGTCGTTGACATTGCGTCTGGTGTAGCAAGACGAACGCTGAGGTGGTCTCTAGGTTGTTTGTGAACCATCGAGACTTGGAACTAGGGACTTTGCCATGGCTTTACTTAGTGATGTCGCATCAAAGTCCTGTTGGAATGAGGAGGATTACCTTTTTTGATTTTTAGGCTGTAGATATTGCCGTTAAGATTTGGAACTAGGGACTATGTCGTGGCTCCGTTTCGTTGTGTCGCTTCCGTGCCTTGCTGGCATAAGGAGAAACGCTGTTGTTGGTTTTTCTGGGATCCAGATGTGACCGTTGAGACTTGGCTCTCTTTCTGATGGAACTTGGTGGGATGATATGGTTCCCTCTTCGTTTGCGCCCTTAGATTGCACACAGGGATCGATGTGACATCACCTGTAGGGCAAGAGTTTCATTTCATTTCATTTTTTTATTTCTTCCCGCGATACTCTATCATTTCAGCTTTTATATCACGAAAGTCGCGATTGCCCAATCATTTCGGCTTTTTTTTTTCGCAGTGCCCAATCATTTCGGCTATTTGCTTTATTTACTCGCTGCTTTTTATTGCGAGTTGCTCAATCATTTCGGCTGTTTTTGTATGCATACATTTTTACTTGCTGATTTTGTTGCAAGTTGCCCCATCATTTCAGCTATTTCATATCCATTTTTGGCTCGCTGATGATTTTTTTTTATCGCAAGTGTGGAACTTAGAATCTGATGCCAATCTTAGCATCAACATCGCTGCGACTGGAATATTGTCAGGAGCGAATCATCATTTGCCATGAAAGGACTTGGAATTTGATACCGATTTAGGCATCAGCATCGCTACAACCGGGATTGATATTGCCGGGAGCGAATCATCATTTGCCTCTGTTGATGTCGAACAAAGGTGGCTTAGGAAACAGGGTTAGGATCCCATCGACTAAGGCTTTTGACTTCATGAGCCGTAAGGGTCTCATAAAGGTGTTTCTCCCTACGAGTCGTGAGGATCTCGTAGGTGCTTTTTCTCCTTAGGAATCGTAAGGATTCCTAAGTGTGTGTTCTCTTATAAGTCGTAAGGATCTTAGAAGAGTGTTTTCTCCTTGCAAGTCGAGAGGACCTACAAGTGTTTGTTCACCGTGTGAGCATATCCCTAGTCGCTGGTAGGACTCTGTTAGGGGAATGTTCATTCGTGCCCGTGGATTGTATACAAGGGTCAATATTGAATCGCTTGTAAGGCAGCATTGGAGGTTGTGATGGCTTAAGAACAGGTTCATATCCCTGTAGCTTAAGGATTTTGAATCCTATGAGCCGTGAGGGTCTCAAAGGGGAATTCTCCTTACGAGTCGTGAGGATCTCGTAAGTGTAATTTCTCCTTAGGAATCGTGAAGATTCCTAAGTGTATTTTTCCTTTGTGAATCGTAAGGATCTCACGCAGGTGGTTTCTCCTTACAGGGTCGAGAGGACCTTGCAAGTGTCTTTTAAGGAGATTGCGCCCTTCTGGGTTTTCACAAAACTCGCCGGTAGTCCTGCTGTTTTTACTCACGGCGCCCTTTCAGGTTTTCATCCGTGCCCATTTTGCTTGTGGACATATCGTTTTTTTTTTACGAGTCTGCGCCCTTTCGGATTTTCACAAACATCGCCGGTAGTCCTGCTGTTTTTACTTACGGCGTCCTTTCGGGTTTCCATCCGTGCCCATTTTGCTTGTCGACATACCCTTTTTTTTACCACGCCAGCCTTAGGATGCTGCGGTCCGTAGTAGTTTATAGACGTCTCGGTCAGTTACAAGTTTTAGGACATTGCGGTCCATCGTTAGTTTAGAGACATTTCGGTCCGCAGCCAGTTTTAGGACATAGTGGTCCATTGTTACCGTATTTGAGACGAATCTTTAGTTTACGGACTTTTCGGTCCATGGGGATTTCCCTATGAATAAGCATGATGCCCCCGGCATATCCATTTTTTTCGGAGCGTGTGGTTATGGTGGGCTCACCTTCCAGTTTTCGGACAGCGCGAACTTGCCCTTCTGGTATTGGTCTTCAACCAAGTTTTTGAAGACGTAGCAGTTTTCGATCGGATGGCCCAATACTCTGCGGGAAGGGTAGTAATTAGGATTGTTAACGTCACCCGGTCGCGACGGATGTTTTGGATCTGGCAGCGTGATGAGCCCATTTCTCACTGCCAATTCGAACAATCTCCTTGTTTTATCCTTGGGAAATGAGTAAGGACGTTTCAACTTCTTATTGAGGGATCGCGGCTTGTTGCTTTGACGAGCAACCGGTCTCGAGCCACTCAGTTGTGGTTGAGTGTTAGCGACGAAGGTTGCTTTTCCCTTCCTCTTATCCTTTTTGTTCGATCCCTTGTTTGTGGGTCCGAGATTCTTTCCGGGTAGCGTGCGATTGCACGGCTGAATGTTCTCGCAACTCCTCAGTTCTTTCGTTTCAGAGATGGATTCCTCGAAGAGAGGGCCGAGGGCTATTTTTTCATAGGAGTCGCTCCCGAAGGTGAGAACTCGTGATCCCCCGGGATCAACCCTATGACAATTGCCGGCAATTCTTTTACGCTCATCTGTCGCATTTTTCCGCTGTCTACGAGCTTCACGCTTTGTCCTCTTGAAGTGTTGCCTGTGAGCGACATACCCTTACCACCAACACTTAAAGGAGTTGCGGTCTTCAGTAGGATGTGCGGTCTTCTGATGATACAAGCAGAAGTTAGGATGTACGTCCGCTTCATCAAGATATACACCACCAGGAGAATTTTCTCTGAAAGAGGGCAGCTTCATCCCCATCGATATGGATTTGGCGAATCGGTTCCTTGCCTTGATCCTGCTTTTATTTGCGGCGGATGTACTTTGATCCGGTAAGAGTATTTCGACCCTTTTGTCCAGTCGCCGGCGTTTGGCCTTTTCAAATATGGCCATCTCGCGCTCCCGATCAGCTTTGCTTTTTAGACGGGCTTCGTTTAGGAATGCGTCAATTGTTTCATCTGATGGCCCTAGAAGTTCCGTCTTGGGATCTGCCCCCGGATTCTCTGCGTCAGGAGCTTCTTCACTGTCCATCGACGAGTGAGAGATCATATGGCAGCTTGCCACATAATTCTCGGGTTCATCCGACGAGTCTTTGTCATCATCTCCGTCCTCAAGGACGTGGCTGAGGAATTCTCGGAATGTGACTGGGGTCCGCGCTTTCTGATTATATTCTTCCAACGCGTCAATCTATTTCTACAGGTCTGTGCGCTTGTCACCAGGCCTCACGGGCTTTTTGGTCTTCTTCTTCTTCTTCGAAGACTTTGACGGCTGTGCCTGGGTGTTTTGCTCACTGTTATCAATTCTCGGTGTTGGGCATGGTTTCAGCATCCCATCAATGACCTCAGGCTCCAGTGGATTTTTCCACCTGATTGCCGGGCACGTTTGGAGATCCTTCAGCATTCTTTTAGTTTTGGCTGAAAGGGCGACCTCCCCCGGAGTTTCTTCTATAAAAGAGCACGATGCCCTCGGCGTGTCCACCTTTTTAGGGGCGTGAGGTTGCGGTGGTTTCACCTTCCAGTTTTCGGATAATGCGAACTTGCCTTGTTGGTATTGGTCCTCAATCCAGCCTTTGAAAATGAAGCAATCTTTGATTGGATGGCTTACTGCTTGATGGTAAGGGCAGTAATTAGGATTGTTGAGATCGCCTGGCTGCAATGGACGTTTTGGATCCGGCAAATTTATAAGCTCGTTGCGCACTGCAAGCTCGAACAGTCTCCTCGTTTTATCCTGGGGAAACAAGTAAGGGCGTCCTAGTCTCTCCTCGAGGGATGGGCGTGGACGCATATTGTTTTGGCGAACAACCGGCTTTAAGTTGCTCGGCTTTTGTTGAGTATTAGCGACGAAAGTCACTTTTCCTCTCCCCTTTTCATTCCGAGGATCCGGCTTTGGAGGAGACGGTCTATGACCCATCTGGTCCATTTGGGCCAATTTGTCAATCAAGGCCTGGAAAGTAGTTGGCTTGAAGAACATCATGAATTGGGAAATGGTTACATGAGGGTCCAGAGTGCCCACGAACATGCCCACCGCCGGCGCTTCTTCGATGCGCTGTTCGCACTTCGACCATAAGTTCCGCCACCGTATTGCGTATTGAACCCATGTTTCACCTGGTCTTACCCTGGCATTGATCAATGCGGTGATCGGGGTGCGCTTGCTGACGCTTGCAAATCTTTGTGTAAACAGCAGCTCTATCTCCGCAAATGTTTTGACGGAGTCGTTTGGAAGTTCGGAGTACCACTCAAATGCCGTTTCCGACAAGCTGCCGACGAATTGGCGGAGCAAAAGCTTATCATCGCCCCCGGTGTTGCCGCAAAGAGCTCTGAACTGGGCAACATGCTGGTGGGGATTGCCCGTCCCTTTATATACATGGAACTTAGGGATCGTATATCCCGGCGGATAACTTATTTGGTCATACCAGCCCGGATAGGGTCGTCCGGTCTTGACAATTTGGCCAGCCGCTTCATTCGCCTGGTGAGCTCGTATTTGCTGAGCTATATAATCATCGAGCGCAGCTTTTGAGATGATCTCCTCTTTGGCTGCTGAAAGAGCCGGAGGAGGGTTCGATGTCTTCCCTCTGTCGTCTTCAATGATGATAGGAGGGTCTTCAGCTGGAGGTTCCGGCTGTAACATCATCCCGACCATGTCTTGCAAGAGAAGCACCATTCGTTTTATATTAGCAGCTTGTTCTGCGGCTTCTCTGTCCTTCTTTTCAAAGACTCTGCGGAGGAAGTCGGCATCGGTTTCTTGATCATGACGCTGCTCTAATGACGTCTCCGGGTTTTCTTTTGGCCCGGTGAGTGCGGCCATTTGCGTTAGCATTTCCTGAAGCTTCTGTTGTTGCTCCTGGGCTTTTGTCATGGATCGGGTGAGCGGTCGGTGAGCTGGAATCTCGGATCTTCATTCCACCGGGTCCTTATGCCCGGCATGCGTCTGAAAGGATGGCGAGACAAAGCATCTACTTCCTGACGGCTCTTATCGAAGACCTTCGTGCTATTACCACTATCACAGTCGAAGAATTTGCTTTCGAAGCGAACGCTTCCCTGTCCGTTCTCGCCAATTATCATGACGAGGCATTGGTGCGCGTATGGGTTGAGTATTGTCATCGAGTGGAGGCTTGTCTACATGGGCTTGAGTGTATACGCCTTCCTTCCGACATTTTAACTGTAAAAGCGAGCCTGCGGGGATGGATCAAACGGTGCACAGCCAATCTGCAATCATGCGAGAAGAGGCTCAACCGGAAGTTCTCGGAGAGGGAGTTAGCTTCGAATGCTTTGGGGGAACTTCAGGCTCAGCTCACCACTAAGACTACCCGTGCATATGAAATTTGGCAGGTGCTTCAAGAAGCTATCACGGAGTTGGTGGCTCTTGATAAAACTGTTATCTTTACTCGTGAGATGGTTGAAGCCCATAAAGTTGCCGAAAGGGAATTTGAGAGTCGGTTTGCTTCATATCAAACTCAGCAGACTCAGGCGGGAACCCGTCTTGCCACATTAACGGAGCTTGAAGCCGAGGTCCAGCGGAAAAACGATGAACTTACGAGCTTATTGCACCATCCGCCGGCTTAAACACATTTTTTGTCGCTGTATATTCTCCTTCTTCCTCTTTTTTGTATTCACCCATGAATAAGAGTATTTTGTATTCATTTTGATTCATGAATAAAAGGCAGATTTTTCTTCATATTAGCGTTTTTTTTGTATTCATTCATGAATAAGAGCATCTTGTATTCATTTTGATTCATGAATAAAAGACATATTTTTCTTCATTTCGGTGGCATGAAACTTTAGCAAATGTAGTCCGTAGATAGTCCATCTTGACCTCCTTATAGGGCGGCGATAGCTTAGGAAACAGGTTCAGATCTGCCGCCTAAGACTTTTCAACTTTATGAGTCATGAGGGTCTCATAAAGACTTTTCTCCCTACGAGTCGAGAGGATCCTGTATGTGTATTTTCTTCTTAGGAGTCATGAAGATTCCTAAGTGTGTTTTCTCTTGAGAGTCGTAAGAAACTCACAAGAGAATTTTACCCCTTTACAAGTCGAGAGGACTCGTAAGTGGTTTTTTCCCTCCTTGTCGATATTCGACTTTGGAAAGTGTAGCCCGTGGATAGTATACAATAGTCCATCGTGGACCTACTTGCAAGGCCCCAGTGCTTAGGGAAACAGGTTGATATCCCCGTTGCTTAAGGCTTTTTCCCTACGAGTCAAGACGCATCGAGAAGTTCTTGCAGGAACATTATTTTCCCTACGAGTCGAGACGGTTCAAGAAGTTCTCGCAAGAATGTCCTAACGTCACAGTTAACCTCTACTGATAGAAGTCCGTTAAGGTCCGTGGTACTAGGGTTTTTGTCCATCGTACCGTCGCGTTGACCGATGCATTCCTCGATACGCAATCTTGCTGTTCGAGTAGCCCCATGAATGTCATGTCTCTGATCCCTTCGGGGGCTGGACAAGACGTCTTCAAGTAATCTTCTAGGTGATATTACCGTCGGAAGGGCAAGCGTCAGGGATATTCCATGCCGCTTTTCACTTGAGATTAGGCTCAGTTTGGGGAGCTCCGATGAGTCATAACCACTCCGTGATGGTGTGGGATGATCTCCGATAGTCTTTCAGGTTTTATTTGAATTACCGTCAAGATTCTGAAGTTATGGATCTTCTTTTGCTTCGTTTGTCGACATTGTGTCTGCAATATTGCGACGAATGTCGGGGCTGTCTCTAGGTTGTCTGTGAACCGTCGAGCCTTGGAACTAGAGACTTTGCCATGGTTACGTTTTTTGATGTCGTGTCTACATCCTGATGGAGTGAGAAGGAACGCCTTGGTGATCTCTAAGCTGTAGATGTTGCCGTCGAGACCCTGAAGCTAGGGATCTTCCTTCGCTTCGTTTGTTGACATTGTGTCTGCTATATTGCAACGAATGTCGAGGTTGTCTCTAGGTTGTCTATGAACCGTCGAGTCTTGGAACTAGGGGCTTTGCCATGGCTCTATTGTTTTGACCCTGGGGTCGGTTGTCGACGCTGCGTCTGCATCCTGCTGGAGTAAGAAAGAACATCGTTGCTGATCTCTAGGCTGTTTGTGAACCATCGAGATTTGGAACTAGGGGCTTTGCCATGGCACCGAGGTAATCTCTAGGTTGTCGATGAACCGTTGAGGCTTGGCTTTCCCTTGGATGAAGCCTAGTTTGTGCCCATGGATTGTATACAGGGGTTGATGTGGACTCACTTGCAGGGCAGAAGTTTTTTTTTTTGTTTTCGCGATGCTCTATCATTTCAGCTTTTTATATCGCGAAAGTCGCGATTGCCCAATCATTTCGGCCGTTTTATCGCGGTGCCCAATCATTTTAGCTGTTTTTTCTTTTTACTCGCTGCTTTTTATTGCGAGTTGCCCAAACATTTCGTTTGTTTTTATATGCATATATTTTGCTCGCTGATTTTTATTGCGAGTTGCTCCATCATTTCGGCTATTTCTTATGCATTTTTTGCTCGCTGATTTTTGTTGCGAGTATGGAACTTGAGATCGGATACCAATCTTAGCATCAGCATCGCTGCGACTGGAATGTGGCCAGGAGCGAATCATCATTTGCCTTGAAAGGACTTGGAATTTGATACCGATTTAGGCATCAGCATCGCTATAACTGGGATATTGCCAGGAGCGAATCATCATTTGCGTTTGTCAATTTGAACAAAGGTGGCTTAGCAAACAGGGTTAGGATCCTGTTGACTAAGGCTTTTCGACTTTACGAGCCGTAAGGGTCTCATAAAGGTGTTTCTCCCTACGAGTTGTGAGGATCTCGCAGGTGTATTTTCTCCTTAGGAATCGTGGGGCTTCCCAAGTGTGTGTTCTCTTATAAGTCGTAAGGATCCCATAAGATTATTTTCTCCTTATAAGTTAAGAGGACTTACAAGTGTCGTTCACCATATGAGGACATTTCTTGTCATTGGTGGGACTTGGTGAGGGAACGTTTATTTGTGGCCGTGGATTGTATACAAGGGTCAATATTGGATCGCCTGTAGGGCAACTTGTATCCTAAGGCTTTTGAATCCTATGAGCCGTGAGGGTCTCATAGAGGAGAATTCTTCTTACGAGTCATGTGGATCTCGTAAGTGTAATTTCTCCTTAAGAATCATGGGGATCCCTTGTGAGTCGTAAGGATCTCACACATGTGTTTTCTCCTTATAAGGTCGAGAGGACCTTGCAGGTGTTTTTATTTTAACGAGATTGCGCGCTTTTGGGTTTTCACAAACTCGCCGGTAGCCCTGCTGTTTTTACTCACGGAGCCCTTTCAGGTTTTCATCCGTGCCCATTTCGCTTATGGATGTACCGTTTTTTTTAACTTATAGGAGACTTCGCCACTGGGGCAGCTATGTAGCCTACAGGATTTGAGTTGCAATCTTCACCGCTGGGAATTATAGACTTGAATTCCACTATCGCCGTGTTTGAGGCGATGTATTTAGTTTAAGGACATCGCGGTCCATTGTTGGTTTAGGGACATCTCGGTCCGTTATTAGTTTAGAGACATCTCGGTCCATTGTTAGTTTAGGGACATCTCGGTCCATTGTTAGCTTCGAGGCAAAGTTTTGCCTGATACTACTTGCAGAGTTTGGACTCAGGAAAACAGCGAGCGGACACGAGCATCGTCATCTATCATTAACCTAAGTCATGACTTGTCAAGTGTAGTATTTCTTAAGAAATCGACCGTTTATTGGCCAGAAGGGTCTTTCGCCATGCATATCCATGAGCAAGTAGGCCTGTCATGACCCGAATTTAGTTCGTGACCGGCACTTAAATCACGCAACGTCTAAAGGCGCAACGTAAATTAAGTAAGCCGAAACCCAGAAATCTAAACCTTTTTAAATTTTCGGGCAACACCACCCTCGTATTTTTTTGATCCAAAACCACATATCCATGATAATATAAAAGGCATCCTCAAGCGGGAGCTAGCTCTTCGCCAATCGGCGGATCACAACCATGCAAGACAGAATATATGTATATGACGCCCAACGGTGAAGATCAACACAAGGAACAAAATAAAGAAAGACATCAAACCCATCAAGCGAACATATGACCCATCGCTCAAGTCTCGCAACTACAAGTCTTGCTAAGTCATACTACTTATACAAATACTAGTTTCTGATTGATGGAGTTAACTAGATACAACAGGAATAATAATACGAGAGTGGCATGATCCAACATGTACCACCTACCAAAGCAAATCACCCGAATACAGCTGTGTGCCAGCGATGCCGCTACTAATCCATACGGTCAACCTGCAAGAACTGTGGCACAATGGGGGTGAGTTTCTAACTCGTGAGTAGAAAATATCATCAGGTAAAAATCGAAATAAACAACGATTCCTAGGTCAACTATATCATAAAGGTAATACTATGATATCTAGGATGACCGTATCTGCATATGTGCCAACAACATGATCAATGCCTATCAGCAAGTGGATATCATCCAACCATATAATCAAATGCATGTATGCATGTGGATCTCATCTACGTGTCAACCAATGACACAACAACATCATGCATGTAAATATCATAAAAGCATATGTAGGTAAATATGAGGATATAAATCAACGTGTGTCCCTCACGACACATCAAAATCATGGAACCTGAGTGTCCAATATCGACACTCGAGACATCATGAAAACCCATGTCCATCATCGACACGTAAATACTCATCTCTCAGGCGCCGTCACCAGGACTGGCCCTCATATCCATACATCTCACGGAACCTGAGTGTCCAACATCGACACTCGCAATCCACATATCCATACATCTCATGGAACTTGAGTGTCCAACATCGACACTCGCAATCTACATATCCATACATCTCATGGAACCTGAGTGTCCAATATCGACACTCGTAATCCACATATCCATACCGGGTTTCTAACACAAGTCTCAGAACCGAGAAAACCCATGGTGGACACATCGAAATATCATATTAAGAGAAACCGGGTTTTCAAAACAATGCATACTTTCTTGAAATATCCCCACGGTTCTCAAATCCATAAATCACATAAAATCCGTATCTCAATGCGTAAATCCATGAAACATAATATACGCAACATAGAACAGTAATATGAGCATATAAAGGGAAAACCGATATTTAAATGCATCAAGTTATTAAATATATCACGTGGTTCCCAATTATCCAAAATCCATCGCAACATCATATGAAGCTGAACATGTAGGTATAGCAAGGTATATATGTAAGCATGTAAGTATGCATGTATGCTATATTTCATATGCGCAATCGCACAAGAATCAATGCCTCAATGTCACTAATCAATACAATATCATATATATATATGTGTGTGTGTGTTGTGCGTATCATGGAAATTACCGACAGTGTGTGTAGCATACAATAAGTGCTCGTGCAACATGGACTGTCAATAATAGTGCAGTGTCCAATGGGTACAAGTTCAGGCACAACAAGTAAAAATATGCAATGAAGTTCATGCACCATGGAACAGTGATATGAACATAGCAAGTATATCATGCAACATAGCATAGTGATGTGAGCATAGCAAGTATATCATGGCATGATGTGGCAATTCTACTGTGTAGTGACATAGAAATTATCGATGATGAAGGTGTGTGAGCCGGTCAATCTGTGTAGGTGTAACATACGCATCATCGATAACGGTGTAGGTGTACTAGCATAGGTATATGTAATGCAATGCGAATATTATAAGTGTAGCATAAGGTACATCATAAGCGAAACGCTACAAGGTATACGTGTCTACAATATATCCGAGTCAGTGAATTTATCAATCGGCATCCAGCCTCACAATATCACGTACAGTATAATCCATCGTACAGCATATCACTCAAGATTCACAACATTATATATCTATATACCTATATCCCAGGTCACATCCATATCAATCTCATATCGGGGGGCCGACAAAGGTATCAACTATCTCAAATCGACTCGCATCCATATAACGACATACACATTAAGTCATCATATCACATCGTATACTCTTTCTCTTTCAATTCGTACCTATCATGATTCACTTCTCATTTCATACTCTCATATATCACTATGTTCATTAGTGTCAACTTTTATCATATTATCGTTATTTAATCCTATAATCATGTTCGTCGCATATCATTTATCAGGATATAATAATCAAACGATCTTCCATATCAATATTTGCAGGGGTGCTATATGCCATCCACCCAACTTCCCCCGTAGATATAAATCTACTCACCTGCTAAACTCCTCGTTTAGCCATAGTCAATGCGCTTCGTCGTCTCGGAATCCACGCGAAGGTACCTACAATCAATACGAAATCATAAAGCTATTAACATCGAGTTTCAAAATCCAATACGGCACGCAGTGCGCTCATAGGTTAGAACCTATAGCCTACGCATGCAAAACCAACCAAACAACCTTCGTCGTTGACATACAAACATCCAACGACCCAATGAAATATCAAATACTAAAACCAAGAATTCCAAAATACGGAAAACATAACCAAAACCACTCACAATAGCTCCCAGATTTTGGTTCAGGTCAATAGGAACAAAACAAACAAGTATAGGGTGTTATATATGAAGTATATAAGCTACTGGACCAATTCTAGTACCAAACACCACTAAGGTGCCATCCACACACACCAAAAATCCGGCGAGCTCGGCCCGTTCTGCTCTATTTGGGTCCGTCTTCTCAGGGTGGTTTCCTAATGTCTTAAATAGGTCTCTGGAGTTATTTTTTTTCTCATAAACTTCCCAGGTCATCCCAGATTCTCTGTAGGCCTTAAGGTTTCACAAAACCGACACGGAACAATTCTAACTTCGTGTATCGGGTTCTAAACTCAATTCCAGGTCAATAGAACACTCTGTAAGGTCTTGAAAACACTCCCTACACCTCAATTGGCCAAAAGACAGCAACTTATAATTTTCTAAAACCGATAACCTACTTAACTAAATTTCTAACTAAAAATACGATATTTAACACCAAAAACTAAACTAAAGTGTATAGATTACCTTATTTGCAACCAAAGAACTTTCTTGAGTTGCCTAAGTCTTCAAAATCCAAATTTGGTTGGTCTAATGTGTTGAGAATGAAGTTGTGCATGTTTTTAATGAAGGAGGCATAAGGTTTTGGGCAAGTATTTGGAGATGTGGCATGGGGGTAGTTAGGTGAAAGAGTATGAAGCGATTTGGTTGAGGAAATAATGGAGGAGGAAGGAAATGGGCAGCCAAGTATAACCCTTAGGCTCACTCTCCTCACAAATATCTCCCCTACACTCACTCTCTTCCGAAATATCTAATTTGTCCAAAACATCAATCCATATTCCATTCACACTCTCTTGGCATTTCTTTTCTTTTCTCTTTTGTTTTCTTTCTCACAACTCCACAAAACTCAACACTTGACACAAACACAACACATGCATACATGCACATGACATGTTCAAATAGCGGAAAAAGGTAAAAATACGGATTTGCCAAAAATCCGATAAATATCATTAAAATAAATAAATCATTTTATTCTCCGATAAATCTCCAAATATTGGTATACACTTATACCATTTTACGAATATCCCAATTTCGCAAATCGGGTAGTTTTCGCAGAATATATTATTTTAATATTAAATTTCTAAAAATAATATTTTATATTTCTGAAATGTTACAAGGCCCCACCTTGATAGACCTTATCTGTGATGTACGGGCCCTTATAGTTCGGCTCTAATTTCCCCCGCTTTGCACGATTAGGGATCATAGGTCTTTTTACGACTAGCACGAGTTCGCCTTGGCGGAATGTTCTCGGCCTAGTCAGTCTTTCGTATGAGTGTGTCATCCTTACTTTGTAAGCTTCCAGGTTTTGCTGCGCCATGAGACGATTTTCATCGAGGACATCAAGTTCCTCAAGCCGAAGATGGGCATTTTCTTCATCCGTCAGCTCATATCGAACTGCCACTCGCAGAGAGGGTAGCTCTATCTCGAAAGGAAGTACCACTTCCGTGCCGAATACTAACGTGAATGGCGTCGTATTCGTGGCCGTTTTGAACGTGGTTCGATACGCCTAGAGAGCTTCATGCAGTCTCTCGTGCTAGTCCTTTTTGTTTCTGGACACCGTTTTCTTTATGATCTTCGTTAAGCTCTTGTTGAAAGGCTCAGCTAGACCGTTAGCTCGGGGATTATAGACCGAGGACTATCTCCAATCTATTTTATGCTGCTGTGCAAAGCGGCTGATCTTATGGCTTCTCTAGGCAGGTCCATTGTCCGAGATGATCCGTCGTGGAGTGCCGAACCGGTAGATGACGTATGTCCTGATGAAATGGAGGATGTTCTCCGTCTTCACCTCTCTTAGCGGTACTGCTTCTGCCCATTTAGAGAAGTAATCGGTTTTTGCCAATATGAACCAATGTCCTTTAGATGATGCTGGTTCGATAGGCCCGATTATATCAGTTCACCATATTTCGAATGGCCAGCTAGCCAGTGTTGGGTATAGCGGATTTGGATGCTGCTGGATGAAGTCCCCGTAAATTTGGCACGAGTGACACTGCTTCGAATATTCGAGGCAGTCCTGAATCGATGTAACACCCGAGCCCAATAGTACTATTTCTGGTTCTAGTTGAGGGTTATACATTGCTCATTTCGATTATCCTGATGGTCTGGTGCTTATTGCTAAATTTTAACCGGTTAGGTCATTTTGGCACATAACAAATTTTAACACCTAAAGTGAAATTAAAAATATCTATGTTGGCCTACTCGTCGCCACTAGTCGCGTGGTAGCGTCCGCGCGTCAAGATTTCGTCCCGTTCGGCGAAACGGGCAAGTTTGGACGCCTACGCGCGCGTGCAAGTGTCCGACTTGGGGGCATGCATTTTAATCATTAAACACCCCTTTTCAAAATTTGGAACTCGCTTAAAATCCTATAATTTGAATTTGGAACATTTGGGCACAAACCGGGCGCGATTTGGAAATGTTTCATTTAGCGCCGAAAATACCCATTTAATTTAATATATTAAACTATATATATATATATTTACTGTTACCTAATTCAACGTTAAATCCTTTAAAATCTTTCAAATTTAACCCATGATTTTTCCCTTGGCCAATCACGAGGGATTTAAATCCCTCGTGGGCCCCCCGATCCACTCTCTATCTCTTTCTATCTCTCTCTAATCTCTTTTTCTCTCTCTCTAAAATCTTTCTCTGTCTAACAATCTTTCTCTCTCTCTTCTTATATATTTTTCGCAGCTGCCTCCTTCTTCTTCTCCATCACGAGAAAACCCCACGAACCCCCGAACCCTAACCCTAGCCTCCTCGTGCCTGCGCCGTCGACCTCCCCGCGACCTCGCCGTCGTCGTCCTCGTCTCCTCAGCCTAGCCGCACCCTCCCTACCTCCTCTCCTCCCTCCTTCAGAGCCCGCGACCCAACCCCGACGCCACCACCTGCACGCAGGTATCGCCGTCGCCGCCGCCTCCCATCGCCGACGACACCAGAATCCTCCTCCCTTCACCCTCGTCCCGACCTCGTCGTCGTCTTCCTCCTCCCCTCGCCGGACCACCACCAACCCGAGCCCAAAACCCCATCACCTACCTCTGGTTCGCCGGAAAAGGGTCGCCGTCGACCCCCTCGTCGTCGCAAGAACACCGACAGCCACCTCCTCTTCCTCCTGCAACCCAGACCAAGCCCTTGCCTAACCCCTACTCGCTGCACCCCGATCCAGCCACCTCCAAGCCCTCGCCGCATCTCCTGTTCGCCGCCCGCGCGCCCATCGCCGTCGAGCCGTCGTGGTTGCCCCTGGTTCTTCCCTGTAAGCGTCCCTTTATCTTTCCTTTTGTGCTAGATTTCCCCCGCTGATCTTTAATACGTATATCGTGTTTTGCTAACTTCGTCGCCTTTGACTTTCGCCGGATTCCGGCCGTGCCGTCGTTTGGACCCGACGCTCCAGCGAAGTACTCTGGTCCGTGTGGTCCCGCTGTTCGCTGTTAGGACTCGATCCGTGGCCCGTGCACCCGTCTCGTGTTCTCCGCCGACTTTGCATCCGTGCTTTCCAGTGGACCGTCGAGGCGTAGCACCCATGAAGAAGCCTGTGGTCATTGATCGAAGAAAGAGCATGAATTGTAACTACTGCAACTTACCGGGCCACGTACAGAAGGATTGTCGAAGGAGATTGGGACTTTGCTTGGTTTGTGGAGCGGCCGATCACGCAGTTGGTGCCTGTCCGTCGAAGCTTCGCACGAGAGATGATATACAGAAGCCTCCGCAGAGACCGTTTCAAGGGCAGAAACAGCTGACTCAAGGACCAAAGCAGGCTCGAGCTTTCACGTTGACAGCTGAGGAGGCCAAGGCATCAAAAGAAGTGGTTTCAGGTACTTTGCTCGTTCATGGTTTTCCCGCATTGGCATTATTTGATTCCGGAGCATCCCACTGTTTTATGTCATCCAAATTTATAACTACACACTCGATTACCTGCACGACCCTGTCTAGTTTTTGGGACATATACACTGGGAATGGGAAAATCATCGCTAGTAAAGAGTGTAGAGATTGTACGGTTGTTGTTTGCGGACGGGAGCTTTTTGCAGATTTCTTGGTGATAGATACGGGCAGCTATAAAGTTGTCATGGGAATGGATTTTCTTGGCACTTTCCACGCACACATTGACTGTAGGGCAAGGAAAGTAATTTTCCAGATTCCCGGACACCCTGAGTTTACTTTCACTGGAGGAAGCAGCTCTGTCGGGCCAGTCGAGTTTAGGGCTAGGCCGACAAACAGTGTTCTTGCGACAATGGAAGTGGATAATAATGAAGAGCCGGCAGTTGTTCGTGACTTTATGGATGTGTTTGAAGATATTTCGGGCTTACCGCCGAAGCGAGATGTGGAGTTCGCGATTGACCTTATTCCCGGTGCAGCGCCAGTATCAAAATCTTATTATCCGATGGCACCAGTGGAATTGGAAGAAGTTAAGAAACAAGTTGGTGAATTACTCGAGAAGGGTTGGATTCGAAGCAGCAACTCGCCTTGGGGAGCTCCAGTTCTTTTAGTAAAGAAGAAGGATGGCACGAGAAGGATGTGCATTGATTATCGAGAATTGAATCGGGTAACTATTAAGAACAAGTACCCGATCCCTCGCATTGGAGAACTTTTTGAACAGCTTAGTGGCGCGAGGGTATTCTCGAAACTGGATTTGCGATCAGGATATCATCAGGTCCGAGTGAAAGCAGAAGACATTTGCAAGACGGCGTTTCGAACTCGATATGGACATTTCGAGTATCTAGTGATGCCCTTCGGAGTAACGAATGCGCCGGCAATATTCATGGATTTGATGAACAGGGTCTTTTCACCATACCTGGACCAGTTTATTGTGGTATTCATTGACGATATTCTGGTATACTCGAAGAGTCCGGAGGAGCATGCTGAGCATTTAAGGATCGCACTGCAGACGCTGAGACAAGAGAAATTGTTTGCGAAGATGAGTAAGTGCGAATTCTGGTTGGAAGAGGTGAAGTTTCTGGGGCATGTTGTGTCGGGCGATGGAATCGCCGTTGATCCCGAGAGGATTGCAGCAGTTCGAGATTGGCCAACTCCAAAGAATGTTGCGGAGATAAGAAGTTTTCTTGGACTCGCCGGTTACTACAGAAGATTTGTGGAGAACTTCGCTCGTTTGGCAGAGCCGTTAACCAAGCTTACGCGTAAGGAGGTACTGTTTGTTTGGACGGATGGATGTACATTGGCCTTCGAGACGTTGAAGCAAAAGTTGATAACCGCCCCGATCCCGACCGTACCAGATAATTCAGGAGGACTGGTGATTCACAGCGACGCATCGGGAAAAGGATTGGGATGTGTTTTGATGCAGAATGGGAAAGTCGTCGCTTACGCATCGAGACAACTGAAGACTCATGAGAAGAATTATCCGACTCATGACTTGGAGCTTGCAGCCGTGATCTTCGCCCTGAAGATTTGGAGACACTACCTTTTGGGCGAGAGAGTCGAAGTCTTTACAGATCACAAGAGTTTGAAGTATGTATTCACTCAGAAGGAGTTGAACATGAGGCAACGCAGATGGTTAGAGCTGATGGCCGACTACGACCTCGATCTTAAGTACCATCCGGGAAAGGTTAACGTCGTGCCGGATGCGCTAAGTCGGTTACCAGCAATTCAGATATTGACTGCACAGAGGGAGATCATTGCGGATTTCCAGAGATTTGACTTGGAGGTTGTGCTACCACATGCTATGGGGCAGTTGATGCAGTTGCAAGTACAGTCGTCCTTAGTTGAGAAGATTAAAGTGGCACAATCGCAGGATCCTAGACTGCAAAAGTTTCGAGAGCAGGTTGAAGCCGGACTACGAACCGACTTACTGATCCATGAAGACGGTTCGTTGAGATATGGGTGCCGTGTGTGTGCGCCAAAAGGGGATGTGCGTGAAGAGCTTATGAAGGAGGCACACAGTTCAGCTTACTTTGTACATCCAGGAGGGACGAAGATGTACCGGGATGTTCGACAGCACTTCTGGTGGGAAGGTATGAAACGGGAGATTGCTCGCTTCGTGGCTAAGTGCTTGGTGTGTCAGCAAGTCAAGGCGGAACACCAAAGGGTTGCTGGTTTGTTGCAACCACTTCCGATTCCTCAGTGGAAGTGGGAACATATAACCATGGATTTCGTGACGGCTTTACCGCGGAGTCCAAAGGGAAACAATGCAGTATGGGTGATTGTCGATCGGTTTACCAAGGCAGCTCACTTTATTTCTTTTCGGGTTGGTCAATCGACGGAGACTTTGGCAGAGCGGTACATGCAGGAGATTGTAAGATTGCATGGAGTACCGGTAAGCATCGTGTCCGATCGGGACACTCGATTCTTGTCGCACTTCTGGAGGAGTTTACAAGAAAGTTTGGGGACTCGATTAAAGTTTAGCATAGCTTATCATCCTCAGACTGATGGACAATCGGAGAGAACGATCCAGACCCTTGAAGATATGTTGAGGGCTTGCATGTTGGACTTCAAAGGTTCTTGGGAGGATCATCTACACCTGGTGGAGTTTTCGTACAACAATAGTTTCCAAGCGACTATTCAGATGGCTCCGTTTGAAGCGTTGTATGGTTGTAAGTGCCGTTCACCTGTTTGTTGGGATGATGTTGGTGAACGAAGGTTGCTAGGACCAGATTTGCTGGTACAGACAGTCGAGAAGGTGAATACAATCAGGAAGCATATGAAGGCAGCTCAAGACAGACAGAAAAGTTGGGCAGACACGTCAAGAAGACCTCTAGAGTTCGCCGTGGGTGATCTGGTATTCCTGAAGATATCACCGACTAGAGGAGTGATTCGCTTTGGGAGTCGGGGAAAGCTTAGTCCTCAATTCGTTGGACCCTTCGAGATATTGGAGCGTGTTGGAGAGGTAGCGTACCGTTTGGCGTTACCACAGTCATTGGCAGGAGTGCACGATGTGTTTCATGTATCTCAACTACGGAGGTATGTCCGAGATGAGACTCACGTCTTGGATCATTCGGAGTTGACTGTACGGGAGGACCTAACTTTTGAGGAGCGACCAGTTGAAATCAAGGATCGAAGAGAAAAGGTTCTTAAGAACAAGGTTATCCCTCTTGTGTTAGTTTCTTGGAGTAATCGATTGCATGGAGAAACCACTTGGGAGCGAGAAGACGAGATCCGGCAGAAATTTCCTCACCTTTTCCTATAGTTAGCTATCTTGTATTCTTGGAATTTCGAGGACGAAATTCTTTTGTAGTTGGGTATGATGTAACACCCGAGCCCAATAGTACTATTTCTGGTTCTAGTTGAGGGTTATACATTGCTCATTTCGATTATCCTGATGGTCTGGTGCTTATTGCTAAATTTTAACCGGTTAGGTCATTTTGGCACATAACAAATTTTAACACCTAAAGTGAAATTAAAAATATCCATGTTGGCCTACTCGTCGCCACTAGTCGCGTGGTAGCGTCCGCGCGTCGAGATTTCGTCCCGTTCGGCGAAACGGGCAAGTTTGGACGCCTACGCGCGCGTGCAAGTGTCCGACTTGGGGGCATGCATTTTAATCATTAAACACCCCTTTTCAAAATTTGGAACTCGCTTAAAATCCTATAATTTGAATTTGGAACATTTGGGCGCAAACCGGGCGCGATTTGGAAATGTTTCATTTAGCGCCGAAAATGCCCATTTAATTTAATATATTAAACTATATATATATATATATTTACTGTTACCTAATTCAACGTTAAATCCCTTAAAATCTTTCAAATTTAACCCATGATTTTTCCCTTGGCCAATCACGAGGGATTTAAATCCCTCGTGGGCCCCCCGATCCACTCTCTATCTCTCTCTATCTCTCTCTAATCTCTTTTTCTCTCTCTCTAAAATCTTTCTCTATCTAACAATCTCTCTCTCTCTCTTCCTATATATTTTTCGCAGCCGCCTCCTTCTTCTTCTCCATCACGAGAAAACCCCACGAACCCCCGAACCCTAACCCTAGCCTCCTCGTGCCTGCGCCGTCGACCTCCCCGCGACCTCGCCGTCGCCGTCCTCGTCTCCTCAGCCTAGCCGCACCCTCCCTACCTCCTCTCCTCCCTCCTTCAGAGCCCGCGACCCAACCCCGACGCCACCACCTGCACGCAGGTATCGCCGTCGCCGCCGCCTCCCATCGCCGACGACACCAGAATCCTCCTCCCTTCACCCTCGTCCCGACCTCGTCGTCGTCTTCCTCCTCCCCTCGCCGGACCACCACCAACCCGAGCCCAAAACCCCATCACCTACCTCTGGTTCACCGGAAAAGGGTCGCCGTCGACCCCCTTGTCGTCGCAAGAACACCGACAGCCACCTCCTCTTCCTCCTGCAACCCAGACCAAGCCCTTGCCTATCCCCTACTCGCTGCACCCCGATCCAGCCACCTCCAAGCCCTCGCCGCATCTTCTGTTCGCCGTCGGCGCGCCCATCGCCGTCGAGCCGTCGTGGTTGCCCCTGGTTCTTCCCTGTAAGCGTCCCTTTATCTTTCCTTTTGTGCTAGATTTCCCCCGCTGATCTTTAATACGTATATCGTGTTTTGCTAACTTCGTCGCCTTTGACTTTCGCCGAATTCCGGCCGTGCCGTCGTTTGGACCCGACGCTCCAGCGAAGTACTCTGGTCCGTGTGGTCCCGCTGTTCGCTGTTAGGACTCGATCCGTGGCCCGTGCACCCGTCTCGTGTTCTCCGCTGACTTTGCATCCGTGCTTTCCGGTTTGCGGAACCGTCGAGGCAAGTATCCGAATACTTGCTTTAACATGCTAGTACACAATATCAAGTCTTGCTTTACTCTTGATTATCATATTATTTATTATAACCACACAGCTATTAGTAACATCGATATCATTTTTATAACTTAGAATTGACGGTCACAATTATCCTTAACACTAAATCAGTATAGTAGTTGCTTGTAATTAATCGGTCTGCTATCAATCCACACTTTAACTAACTAAACCAAGTAGATCGTCCTCGCTTCATTTGTTAAATCACCCATGAGACAATTATTATGCTTTAGTTTAAATTCATGTAGCTTCATTACGTATGTTGTTGATATTGTTTCACTTTGTGACTATTGCACCCCAAGGGTGCTTGAACCTGTTAATAAGAGAAAACAAAGCATCACTGTGTTTACATGGAATAATATTGTTATTTACTGTTCCTGCTGTTGTTCCTTATTCGTTACTATACCTGTTATAAGCATACATTGATTGCATTACATATTGACCCGATCTTGATACACCTGACACATGTACTGATACACCGGACATGACACCCTATACATACTGACTCAACCTATTGGACTACAACCTGACTTATTGCATGATCTCATGCCTAATGCCAATAAACCTGACTTGGGGTCCTCATGGACCATTCCTGCTGTCTATCCAGACATACCTGTTTTTACCTGATTCTGGGTTGACATTAGTCCTTGACTACTGAATACCTGACCTGACATACATAACTTGGGGGTATGGGGAAATCAAAGATGAACCTGACTTGTAACTCGACAGTTCACTACCAGTTCGAGTGTACACATTCCTATTTTGTGCCTAGCGGCATGTCTCGGTTTCGGCCGAGAATATTGTGGCCGTGATCCCGAGTATGTACGGGGTACTACCGAGTGTATACTTTCATGTTTTGTGCCTAGCGGCATGTCTCGGCTGCAGCCGAGAATATTGTGGCCGTGGTCCCGGGTATGTACGGGATACTATTGAGTTACATCGACGAGACATCAATTGATTTCAAAGACTATAGAGTAGAAACCTGATAGGGTCACTGTCATGCTAAACCAAGAGGGTCAAAATACCGGCTCTCCCCTGTTTATTTATTTATAATTTTTAATTTTTGTTTTGAAATTTTTTTTTTTATTTTTTTATAGAAAAAGAAAACAAAAAATATATACATATATACAAAGATTCCCCCAAACTTAAGCTTGGCCTTGCACAAGCCAAAGGTTAGCACCAACCATTCAAAAATCTTATCGTGGTAATGGTATAGTTGGTGCAAGAATGGGATGTGGAGGAAAGAAATGAGAAACACGCGAGACCGTGTGAAAAGAAGAATGGTAGAATATGGTCTCGGTGGGGGAGAAGAATGGCGAAAAGAAGAAGGAAATGGAGTACGATCTTGAGGGTGTAAATTGAGTGAATAAATTAGCGCAATATGTGATGACCGATATGTTAAAAGCGATTGCGCTAACCTATCAACTCGTCGAGAAATGGGATCAAATCCCTCAAGATTCGCAAGAAAACATGGGTACACCGAACTTGGTATAGGAGATGAAAGCGTAACGGTCATTTGTTCGGTCGGAACAATGGGAAAGACGAAAGGGAGTGAATTAGGGATGGTCTCATTCTCACCGTAGTAAACTGTGTCGAACTGGAAAGATTCCATCAATGGTTCGAAACGACTGTAAGCAACCGAGTCTGATGGATTAACTAACTCATCTGAAAATGCAAAGGACTCGAACTCGGGCGGTGAGACTTCAACATCGTCCGAAAAAGTGAAACACTTGTAAGTGTCATCGGCTGTAAGAACTGTGTCAGATTCGAAGGAAAAGTTTTCAAGCTCACAGTCGTCAAGCGTGAAATGAGGCGTGGTAGGAACGATGGAAAAGAGGGAAGGTGATTTAGGTAAAGGTTCAAGAGGATGAATTGGAAAATCCGACACATCAAAGAAAAATGGTTCAACCTCAATATGATCCTCACCACTCTCCTCAATATTATTCTCATAATTCTCCTCAATATTCAACTCATCCATGCCATTATCATCAAAATCAAGACGCATATGAGATTCGGGAGAAACATTTAATAACTCGGGATGATGATTTGAACATAAAATTTCAAGTGAATTGACAGGTTCATCATCCGAAATATTCCCGGCGTCTATAGCCTCAATCAAGTGAAAGTCAATTTCTTTAGACATCTCCTCAAAAGCATGGATATCTATCGATTTAGGTTCTAGAGTGGAGGTGTAAAGATCGAAAGGATTAGGTGCGGTTTCACTCGAAGGAGGTTCCTCACAATCTGGCAAATCAAAAACTACAAAATCACACAACTCATTTTTATTTTCAACAGGTGAACTATTTAGGGCAATCGATGGCAAACAGGAGTTGTGGGCTTCAATTGGGTAAGGGTAGGTTTGATTTGAAAATCCTCTCTCATTCTCACTCTGTCCAACTGCCGCCTCATACATTGAAAAATTTGGAGCTAGCGGGACACTAGCTACCGGTTCACTAGATTGCATAAGGGTGGCCACAGACGCTTCCACATTCCTAACCATTTTGTTTGTTGCTGCGATATACGCCTCCAACGCCTCTTCCAAACTAGACTTAGGTGGTGAGGGGGTTTCAGTAAAAGATTCAAAATTGGTTGGATATGTGAAACTCCCTAATGGTTGTGTCGAAACAGTGTCTAGTGAAGGTGGGAAGGTTGGGTATGACTGGTAGGAAGTGGGTGGTTGGGTAGGGGTAGGGTCAACATATGGATAAAAAGGTGAATAATCGTGCAGATCCCTAGAACTAGATGAGTGGAGAGGGGTGAAAGATCGACTGCGAGATTGAGCAATATGCTCAGCAATGGACATCGGCCTAGTAGTGACAGAAGGACTTGAAAAAGTGGTGTCAACATATGGAGGTGGTGAAGGTTGACTAGGTTGACACAAAGTGGGTTGAAAAGTCAAACTGTTTCTCCTAGACTCCTCTATGTGATCTTTCAAAGATTTTTTAGGCATGGAAGGATCGTCTTTAAATTGGCCGAACACATTGACATATGACGCAAAATTAGGTTCGGGATACCAAAGTTCGGCTAATGATTTTTTATGTGGGGTACCCATGTTAGAAGAAAGGATGAAAGAAAGAAAGTTGGGTGATGGTGCAAGGATTTATTTGGGGCTAAAAAATTTTGCAAGTTCTATAAAATATTTTTCCTTTTTATTTTCATTTTTCATTGTTTTTTTTTTCTTTCTCTTTATTTGGGAAAATTTTGTTGCAAAAAGATTTTAGAGAAAAGATATGCAACAGCAAAATATTTTATAGAAAAGATACGCAACAGCAAAATATTACTTGCAATTGGTTATTATTTGAAGCATATCACAAGAATCTTTATTTGGAAAAATTGTTGCAAAAAGATATTATAGAAAAGATATGCAACAACAAAATATTTCTTGCAATCAATTTAGTTCAAGCGGGGCCCAAAAATCCTGCACAATATCGTTATTTGGAAGGGAATATATTTTTAAGGTGCACAAAATCCTGCAGGCATTTCCAGAAAATATATTTCAAAATATACAGAAAAGGAACAGAAAATCTTACAGAAAATTTTTTAGAAGTAGATGCCACCAGATCGCCGCCCTTCTGCGGCAAAATCGCTCTAAAACCGCGTTTCCGCGCTCTTCTTGATGGCACAGATCCCCACAATTTTTTTGGTGCGACGAATCGTCAAGACGGCCGCGTTTCCGCGGCCTAAGGTGGGTATTGGCCGCGGAATCGCGGCGGGTTGGGGAGTTTGGGGCTTCAAAATTTTTCTGCCTCTCTGTTTTGAAAATCCCCCTCTGCTCCAATCTTTTGATTTCTGTTTCGCTTTCTGGAATTTTCCAGATCCGTCTCGATTGCTCCTGCAAGATTCACACAACAAAGTACCCTTTCCAAAAAAATAACAATTGATATATTTTTATAATTTTTTTGACTTTTTCAGATTTTTATGATTTTTTAAATTTTATGATTAACCCGAAATAACGAAAAGAAAATTCTACGCCATCCCCGGCAACGGCGCCATTTGATTGGTGTGATTTAGCGTGCTTGCGCTTTCTAAAAGATAGATCAAAAATATTTGTAACCGCAATCAAGAACGGCGTCGCATGAAGCTAGCCGGTGAGTACGGGTCGGTCCACAGGGATGTTGTGAATTTCCGATTCGCGCTTACGAGTTAATTCTGAAGGGTGTTCAGATTAATTATTAAATCTAAAAACCTAATTAATCTATACTAATTATCTAGATCTATTCTTGCTAGGGCTAGGTTTAGGGATGGTTTGGAAATGCAAGTAAACCTCAACGCTTTCTATACCCGAATGAAGATCTGTGAGGAGTTATGGTAATTATCAATAAAGTGGATTAGATCCGTTCGGGAAGGTGATCCTTCCTCTAGGTTCTTGTCCTTCCTTTAGAGATCCTTACCCTAACCTCCATGGAAAACATCACACCCGGGCCTTTATACTACGGTATCACCGCTACCTCGAGGGATAGAGTGCCGTAGGGAGCGGTATGTGCATGTATGCATGGAGTCCTATTGTAAATATTTGGTGGGTAAGAAAGGGATGAGAGATCTCATCTCTCAAAATCCTTCCCCAAAGCTAACTCTAAACAAGTTCCTAGGGCACGAAATTAAATCTACCTAGGGCAAGGAATTTAAATCTACACTAAGGCAAAAAATTAAATTACTTACAGATGCATCCCTCCAATCATCCATGCAGGGTTGTCAGATCTGAATTTCTGAATGGAGAAGAAACACCGATACTCTCCAAAAGATTTCTAAATTTTATTCATTCAAGGGAGGCATGAGAAATTACAATGAGTAGAGTTCCTATTTATAGAGAATAGGAAACCCTAGGTTACAATTGATTTGCATGTCTACATTTACCAAAATATCCTTAGGAAGACCTAGTCAATGTAGACTTCAAGCTTTGGTAAAATTTTATGTCTCTTTAAAAGAAAGTATTGGGCCTTGGATCTTTGGGCTTCCTTATTATTCGGTTCTTTGTTAAAATAGCTTCTATGTTTCTTCCAGATCTCCAGTGAATAATTACGGTGGGCTTTTAACCGTTCGCTTTGTAATCTTGGACCTTGCATTGCCTTGTACTCTGTGAATTTTATGTTTGATGTAGGCTTGATCAAGAGTCTTCTATTTGTTGGTCAAAGTCCACTTTTTGTATCATCTTTTGTCTTTTTCACTGTTTTCGCTTCAAGAACCTGTAACCTGTAATATGTAGCAGACATACATCAAAAGCACCTGTTTATCATTGTAAAATGCATAAGAATGGGGAATAGAAAATGCAATATTATGGTATGAACACTCGCCTCATGAGTTGATGTCTTGACGACGCGTCTTCGGTGTTCGATGGGATTTGAAGTAGTCTATGAAGACTTCTCTCCAATCCTTAGCCTTTTCTTCATCCTCTATTTAGAAGGCCGCTTGTTCGGTCGCTCCCTTTATTTCAGACGTCTCCGGAGATATCTCTACCAGCGCGAGAATCCGGCGGCTTTGCACAATGATTCTTACATCATCGAGGTTTTCGTTGCCCAGTTCTTTAGCGAGCTTGGCTAACACATCCGCCTTGCTATTTTTCGCATGCGGTATGCTTTCTAAGATGTAAGAGGGAATTTGAATCAGCAATTGCTGTACTCTTTCACCATACCTCATCAGTTCTCGCTTGCACGTCTGATAGTCGCCATTTACTTGGCTAATGACCAGCTGGGAGTCTCCATATATGAGGAGGTTTTCAATCCCGATGTCGACAGCGATCTCAAGACCCGCTATCAAAGCTTCATATTCTGCTTCGTTGTTTGTTCTTGGCTCCGTTAAGGAAAGGGCAAAACGCATCATCCCTCCTTGCGGAGTAATAAAGATATGACCTACCCCAGCTTTGATTATCGGGGTGTTTTGCTTTCGCCTCTTCATGGAAGACGCTCCGTCGAAGTAGAGTTCTCATTGGACATTATTTTCCTCCGTCTTCCCTTCGACTGTGTCGAACGCGTGTGTTAGTTATGTATATGCCCTAGAGGCCATTGTTGTACATATGATGTATATTATAGTGGATGTTTGGACATATATAGAGAGGACTTTCTTGCTCGACATGATAGTATGCTATCTGGTTTCACTTTTTCTTAACATGTTGACTTGTATTGGTTTACTGTCTTGCTCTCACATGTTGATAAAGCCCTTAGGATATGTACTCAACTACTAGGACTATGATGCAGATCATACTAGTGGGGCCAGGATAGTCCAAGAGAACATCCTATAACAGTTCCTAGTCGAGAGAGTATCGAAACAGGGCATCGATACTCCAGAGTAGACTGGCATATATGCTTCTCGACCCATATGATGGGCGATGGATGATCCCATATCCACTGGTGTTTGACATCAGAGAAGGTATACGGGTGTTCAGTTGAGACTGGGTACACTGAACGGACTCGCCGAGAACTCCTAGATGGTATTATACCTATCGTCAGATAGCAGTTCTCTGGTGACACTGATACAGGTTAGTCTGTAGACCCGAGATCGTCATAGAGTCTTGTGTGATTCCCACTGTGCTTTGATTTCCACCTTACCACGTTCATGAGAACGTGCAAAACGGTGGCTTTTGGGTACAGTCCTGAATCACATGGAGGCAATGAGCGATAGGAGGGGTTTCGTCTCTCCCGGTATTGGGAGTTGATGTTGCGCAGTGTTCGATTGGTTATAACTGGAAGTCCCTGGCCAGGGATGATATGGAGTGCTACTGGTAAGTGTTATCAGTAGTTTCTCGACTCGTTATGATCCTCACATCGACACGACTTATCGGTTATGGGGTCTGACGTTTACCACCCCTAGACTGGATATGCGACATATCAGACGAAGAGACCGGACAGTACGGTAATGTTACTGATTGGATTCATAGGAGTATGTACAGGCTTGCTTGTTGATCTTCTGATCGATCAATACCTGGGTGGCTGTTACGTTTAGCTGACCTCTTGCAGCTTATGGGTGTTTGATATGATCATCACCTACTGCCGGCTTATTGACGATTCTTTAGAGTCCTACACAGAGGTTTCCTGGTTCAGGAAAAACGGAGTAGGAGCACATATGTGATATTTGCGGGACCGAGAATAATACATATATGTGATACCATATTCGATTCTCACGATATGTGATATCGGCCGGGTATATGTGATGTAGCCGGGTCATCGGATCAAGGGTTGATTCGATGAACTGATACAGATTATATTAGTCGGTTATTTGCAAAATAGCCGGATTATCGGATCAAGTGTTGATTCGATAATCTAATGTATAATTATTTATTTGATATATTATATTACATTAACTAATATAAGCTCACTTAAAGATTCTTTTTCTCACTTGATGATACATTGATGTATATGTGATATATGTTAATTGTATTATTTTCTTTTGTTGCATTATATTTTATATATATGATATATAATATTGTAACATGTTAGGGTTACAAATGCAACTAGGGTTTAGAGAGTAAACCATGCTAGGGTTTGAATTTGGGTTAACATTTTCTTTTAAGTTTAATTCTTATTTGGATGGATAAGTTTTGGAGAAGCTTCATGTTGCTTTGACAAAGTCCACCCTCTTTGTTTTATCCTTAATATTTGTTATTCTCACTTTAACCCTAGCCTATGCTTTATTCTCTACATGAGTTAGCCATGATACATATCTAATTATGGTTGCATTTCTAAGCTCAACAATAATTCATTTTTCATTCATCACAACTTCATCTTCTTCTTCCTCTCTCCAAAAGCTTTCTAGCTTTTATTTTGTGATGATTGTTTTGTGAGAAAAAGAAAACAAAAGAGAGCAAAATTCCTACTTCATCATCCTCATCTATTCTAGCCACTTAGATTAGGGTGTTCACTTCACTAATATCTAATTAGTGAAAAGAGAGCTTGGATTTGTGATCCCTCAAGGTATATCATCTTGGATTAGTGAAGACTTCAAACTAGCATGTCTCATTCACCTCAAGGAGCCTCTATATAGTCCGCGAGCTTGATAATCGCAGTGAAGAGACCTCAACTCGGAGCTTATGAAGCGAAAGAACGGACTATAAAGGTTGTAATTCCTAACCGTTAGATGTTAAGTTGTTAACATATAGTTTTTGTTTGATTCTCTAGTTAAGATCCTAGGTTTAGGGTTATCTATAATGGCAAAATTTTTAAATTGGTATGGATGATGCTACCCGAAACCTTGCTGCCGTTGTAGGTAACCCAACGGTGGTATTAGAGCCTAGCTAGAGAATTAGACGGATAAGCGTAGGATTACGAAACCGAAACAACTCCGAAACACCCGACGTAAAACCCTAGTTTCTGTAAATTTTTCAGTGTGTCAAAATTTTTTTCAAACAGCTGCAGAATGATGTATGTGATACATTATGAACACCGTACAAATTTTAGCCCATTCCCTCGGAAATTGGCCGAGATCATACCCCCTAAAACCGGCCAGATCGGACCCCATCTGGCTGAAATTTGCACAGTGTTTAAAGATCTGGGTTTTGATATTTTAGGTGTTGTTTGTGTTTGCTAGCAAATGCAATTCGGAGTGTTTCGTATTCGTAATTCTAAGTTTTGTTTCGGTTATTTTAGACAATATTAAAAAGTTCGATCGGATATCAAATACCCACTTTAACCCTTGCCGGAAATTTTTTTAAGAGTTGGATCTTTTTCATAGTTAAAGAACATTCAAATATCGTGCAAGTGATGTGGTGAACCCTCTAGAAGAACAAAACCTTAACTCGATTTTGTGACCGTCGAAACCGCCACTAAACCTTAGGGTTTGTGGTAGTTTGGCGGTGCCACAAGTGAGGCATTGGTTGACCCTTCTACGGCTGGTTCACTACTACTGTGGCATGTGATGGATACTTCTTAACTACGCTCAAGTGTTGAGTATTTTGGGAAATTTTGGGTGTTTGTTGATTCGATCGGAATGTTTAATTTCGTCTAGCTTTTTCTGCAATGTGATACAATATGTGGAATTCATATAGTTAGGCATGAAATCCATGATATTTGATATTTCGGGTTTACGATGTCTAAGATGATTGTGGATTCCAAATGTTGTAATTTTTCACTTTCTTTTCTGCGACCGTAAGTGTAATATGTGGTATATCGCCGTTTCCGTTGCTATATGTCAACGACAATTGTGATAGGCATATTTACTTACGTTGATGACATGTGATGTTATGTGTTGCTGTGATATGTTATATTGGATCATCGTGTTTTGAATAGCCGGGGTTTTATGTGAGATGAGGGTTTTTATTTTCATTCATGTAAAATTCAATTGTATATAATATTCTTTTATTGGGGCACTTCCGGGTTGAGGATGATGTCACTATGGTATATTATTTATTTTTCCGCATTAGGATAGACCCAAGGAGGGGAGCACAAGTAACCGGGTTCTAGGGTCCAGTGGGAGGCCACCTCGAGGAGTCGAGACTGAGTCTCCTAACCATAGAATTGGTAGGGTTGCTTGCCGCTTTCGTAGGGGTCTAGGGTTGTGGGTTTGGCTATTCATCGCGTCCGTGGAATCCATGTTTTATACAGGCTCAAAATAAAACACGGACCTCCTAGTATATCCAATATTTCATATGTTTCTTCTGCTGCTGATATACTGTGATGTGATCATATTATATGCGTGAGACGAATGCTATATTATTGTATATATGATATATAAATGTTGCTTATATTTTGCACCCGCGCTAGTCCCGCCCCGTTATGCCGTTAGTTAAGTAACATAACGGTGCATAACGGGACACTGTGGCGAATGCGGGTGGAATAAGCGTACGTTGTATTTTCGTTTCTTCTGTGATACTTAGGAAGCTTAAATGATAGGATTCATTAATGAGATTAATGAAAGAAAAGAAACCTAAAAATGTTGTAGAATCAAATTTATAAAAAGGGTAGCTCTAGTTTTTGCATTGCATAGCGGTATTCCTTGTAGAATATCCCGCACCTTAGTCGATAAAGAAAGAGCCGAGATCCCTTCACCGGGAGTGACCTCTTTAGAGAAACTAGCCGATGCTACAACTCACTCGGTTTTGTTTTTAATTGCTTCTATAGTTCTTGTTTTGCATAGTGATATTTGTGAAATATCCTGCATCTTATTCGATAAGGAAAGAGCCGAGATCCCTTCACCGGGATTGACCTCTTTAGCGAAACTAGTAAAATCCTTAAAAACACTCCTTTTTCAAAATCACTTGCTTCTACAACAATATCAAGTTCATTACGCTCATGATTTTCTGAAAAACCTGCGTAGCCCTCCGACATTTCAGATAAGTAATACTTAGTATTCGTGTTGCGTTTGTTGGCTTTCGTCAAGGCGTAGTGTGCGGTAGCTAACTAGTGCTTATATGCAACATAAGATGAGATTGAATTAAGGTAGTCGTACGGCCTTGTTGGCTTTCGTCAAGGGTCATGCGGGTGGGTTTAATTCAATCATGAAATGTACGGGTTGAACTTGACTAGCGGGCTATGGTTTATTGGCTTTCGTCAAGGTCATAGCACGTTAAGGGTAAAAGCATTATCGGGAATTTCAAGTGTTGAAATTTGCAATAAGATTGCATACCTTCTATAGGATAGTTGGATCCTGATACCCACTGCGAGTAAGAGTTACTCCTGGGAGAATTTTACACAAGACAATTAGCCGATCAAGTAGGTGACTAGAAAGGTGTTTACGGGGTTATGCCTCTGGGAAAACGAAGTTTATTTTAATTAGGTCCGTGTGAAAACACGGGAAACCTCCCTCAAAGTACCAACACTGGTCTGGCTGAAAGATTGGCGAACTTGTAAAGTGTAATTAATCCCGGCTAGTCTTACCTTTTAGAGTTTGAAGGAAAATTTGATGAAAACAGTGGGAGCCATCCTGATTAGATAAGATAATAACGAATCTAATCTTGCAAGGGCATACGCTAAAATATTTTCTTCTCTCTCTCTCCAGGTAGCGACCATGTCAGGTCTTAATCAAGATAATGATATGGATATATTGACTGAACCCGCTTATTATACTGAGCAGGGAAACGTTAGTCCCGCTCCAACTTATAATTGTTATAAGTCCGAGTAGGAAATAGGAGAATATCTGGATTCTCACGCCGCCCAAACGAAGAACAAGCATGTTGATGCATCTTCTTCGGGTGTGTTTGTTATCGAGAACTGTTTCTCAGTTCACTTTACGTCCTGGGTATTAGATACCGGATCGGGATACCACATATGTAACATGTTACATGGACTACGAAAAGGTAGAGAACTGGGAGAGGGTGATCATTTCATAAGAGTAGGGAATGGTGTAAACGATGCAGCCAAGGCTGTTGGCGAATATCACCTTGTGTTGCCAAATGGTAATACATTGATTCTGAACGAATACCATTACATTCCGACCCTGATATGCAATATTATATCAGTTTCTTTATTGAGTAAAGAAGGATTTAATTTTGTAGTACAGGATAATGTTATGAACATCTTCCTGAATCAAAAGTTGATTGGATCAGGCTCGTTAAATAATGGCATATACGTTCTAAATCAAACTACGGTTATTAATGTACAAAACACACACAAGAGGAAGAGTTCAGAAATAAACGAATCCTTCTTGTGGCATTGTAGACTAGGTCATATCAATGCAACACGACTAGCTAAGTTACACAAGGATGGATATTTGAATCCGTTCGAATTCTCATCCTATGACACTTGCCAGTCATGTCTCAAAGGCAAGATGACCAAAACTCCGTTTAGCGGACACGGAGAAAGAGTTACGGAACTCTTGGGACTGATACATAGTGATGTATGTGGTCCCATGTCTACACATACCAGAAATGGTTCTTCGTACTTCATTACATTCACTGACGATCTCTCAAGATACGGACATGTGTTCCTGCTGAAACACAAGTCTGAAGCTTTTGAGAAATTCAGAGAATATAAGCACGAAGTAGAGAACCAAACGGGCAAAAGTATTAAGTTACTTCGATCTGATCGAGGAGGAGAATACTTGAGCAATGAGTTTCTAGACTATCTAAAAGAGAATGGGATTCTCTCTCAGCTTACTCCTCCCTATACGCCACAGTACAATGGTGTATCGGAGCGGAGGAATCGCACCCTATTAGATATGGTGCGCTCTATGATGAGCACTGCTGAGTTGCCTATTTCCTTTTGAGGGTATGCGCTTGAGACAACCATACACCTATTGAATATGGTTCCTACCAAATCTGTGCCTACCACTCCATATGAGATATGGAAGGGGAAGAGACCATCTCTTAATTATGTTAAGATATAGGGTTGTCCGGCCTATGTCAAAAGGCACAATCCGGACAAACTCGAGGCAAGGTATGTCCTGTGCAAATTTGTAAGATATCCCAAAAACTCGCAAGGGTATATCTTCTACCACACTGAGGAACAAAAGGTGTTTGTTTCTCGACATGCCACATTTTAGAAAAGGAATTTCTTGCAAAGGAAATTAGTGACGAGGATGTAGAACTGGAAGAAGTTCCAGCAAGACAAACTACGACAGAAGATTTGATAGAACCAGAGGATTCAGTAGTTTCCGATGAACCTCAGCCTCTCCGCCGATCTAGTAGGGTTCCTCATCCACCTGAGAGATATTACGATTTTCTCATCGATGGTAGGAGCGAGGATTGCATCATGGAAGATGATGACCAGACTAGCTTCGAGCAGGCCATCACGAGTGGGGACTCTGTGAAGTTGCTGGATGCAATGCGATCTAAGATGGAATCCATGCACACTAACAAAGTATGGAATTTGGAAGTTGCTCCTGAAGGGGTAAAACCCATTGGGAGCAAATGGATCTTTAAGAAGAAACTTGGTGTAGATAGAAAAGTTGAGACTTTCAAAGCTAGACTTATTGCAAAGGGTTTTCGTCAACGACCAGGTATGGATTATGACGAAACCTTTTCTCCAGTGGCTATGCTTAAGTCCATCCGGATCTTACTTGCCATTGATGCATACCATGACTACGAAATCTGGCAAATGAATGTTAAGACCGCCTTTCTAAATGGTGATTTAGAGGAGTGCGTGTACATAACTCAGCCAGAAGGCTTCGTAGACAGTGGAAGCTGCGGAAAGGTGTGCAAACTGCTTAAATCCATCTACGGGTTAAACCAAGCATCGCGGAGTTGGAACATCGGCTTTGATGTGGTAGTCAAAGAGTTTGACTTCATCAAGAACGTAGATGAACCTTGTATTTACAAGAAGGTTGCAGAGAGTAAAGTTGTCTTCCTCGTATTATACGTGGATGACATACTCTTGATAGGAAATGATGTTCCTATGCTGCACTCGGTCAAGCTCTTCTTATCACATAGATTCTCAATGAAAGATCTAGGTGATGCCTCCTGCATTTTAGGGATTAAGATCTATAGAGATAGATCTAAAAGGATACTGGGATTGTCCCAATTCAGGTACATTGACACCATACTAAAGATGTTTAGTCTGGAAGAATCCAAGCGTGGGTATTAACCCACGATCTCTGGATTCACTCTCTCTAAAGAGATGTCTCCCAAGACTGATTTGGAGAGATCTCGCATGCAAGGGATACCCTATGCTTCGGCAGTAGGCTCTATCATGTACGCGATACTATATACCAGACCCGATGTAGCATACTCACTAAGTGTAGTGAGTAGGTATCAAGCAGATCCAGAAGAGAATCACTGGACAGCTGTGAAGAACATTCTCAAGTACTTGAGAAGGACTAAGGAGATGTTCTTGGTGTATGGTAACAGAGAACTCCAGGTGGAGTCCTTGTCGGGACCCGGTTCTTGCTCACGGAGCAAAGTGCCACACGGAACAAAGTGCTGCGCCAAGTGTCGTGTTAAGTGGGCGGGGGCCACCTCTTGAATCCGTGGGGGCCACCTCTTGAGTCCGTAGGACCCACTGTAGAACAATGGGGACTCTTCGGAATACATTCTGAAAGGGAGCAGATCTGTACTATAAATGGAATGATACCACTCTTCAATACAGAGTCGCCTTTTAAGTGAACCAGAACTACAGGAGCTTGAGAACTCCGTAGTTAAGCGTGCTCGGGCCAAGGAAGTCTTGGGATGGGTGACCTCCTGGGAAGTGGCCCCTGGTCGGGTCCGGTTTGCCCCAAAGGACAAAACCGTACGGCTTCGGCCAGAGCGGACAATACTCTCTGTATTGGGATAGGTCGTGACAGAATGGTATCAGAGCTGGTCCCCCAATAGTAGGTCTGTGGTTCGAGGACGAACCATTGTTCAAAGGTGGAGAGAATGTCGGGACCCGGTTCTTGCTCGCGGAGCAAAGTGCCACACGGAACAAAGTGCCACGCCAAGTGTCGTGTTAAGTGGGCGGGGGCCACCTCTTGAATCCGTGGGGGCCACCTCTTGAGTCCGTGGGACCCACTGTAGAACAATGGGGACTCTTCGGAATACATTCCGAAAGGGGGCAGATCTGTACTATAAATGGAATGATACCACTCTTCAATACAGAGGCGCCTTTTAAGTGAACCGGAACTACAGGAGCTTGAGAACTACGTAGTTAAGCGTGCTCGGGCCAGGGAAGTCTTGGGATGGGTGACCTCCTGGGAAGTGGCCCCTGGTCGGGTCCGGTTTGCCCCAAAGGACAAAACCGTGCGGCTTCGGCCAGAGCGGACAATACTCTCTGTATTGGGGGTGGGTCGTGACAGTCCTTTACCGATTCGAGCTTCCAAAGTGATAAGGACGACTCTAAGTCGCACTCGGGATTTGTCTTTACTCTCAATGGAGGGGCGGTGTGTTGGAAGAGTTCCAAACAGGAAACCGTGGCAGACTCGACGATGGAGGTTGAATACATCGCTGCCAACGATGCTGCCAAAGAGGCTGTCTGGATGAAAAAGTTCATAACTGAACTTGGAGTGGTTCCGTCCATTATGGATCTAATACCTTTGTATTGTGATAACAATGGAGCTGTGGCTTTGGCCAAGGAACCAGGTCCCATCAGAGATCCAGGCATATTCTGAGGCGGTATCACCTGATCAGGGAGATAGTTGACCGCCGAGAGATCGAGGTCAGGAGAGTTGACACGAAAGACAACACTGCGGATCCACTCATGAAGGTCATACCCCAGATACAATTTGAGAGACTTTTCGGGATGTTGGGTATGAGATACTACAACAGTTGACCTTAGTGCAAGTAGGAGATTATTAGTTATGTATATGCCCTAGAGGCCATTGTTGTACATATGATGTTTATTATAGTGGATGCTTGGATATATATAGAGAGGACTTTTTTGCTCGACATGATAGTATGCTATCTGGTTTCACTTTGTCTTAACATGTTGACTTGTATTGCTTTACTGTCTTACTCTCACATGTTGATAAAGCCCTTAGGATATGTACTCGACTACTAGGACTATGATATAGATCATACTAGTGGGGCCAGGGTAGTCCAAGAGTACATCCTATAACTGTTTCTAGTCGAGGGAGTATCGAGACAGGGCATCGATACTCCAGAGTAGACTAGCATATACTCTTCTCGACCCATATGATGGGCGATGGATGATCTCGTATCCATTGGTGTTTGACATCAGAGAAGATATACGAGTGCTCAGTGAAGACTGGGTACACTGAACGGACTCGCCGAGAACTCCTAGATGGTATTATACCTATCGTCAGATAGCAGTTCTCTGGTGACACTAGTACAGGTTAGTCTGTAGACCCGAGATCGTTATAGAGTCTTTTGTGATTCCCACTGTGCTTTGATTTACACCTTACCACATTCATAAGAACGTGCAAAATGGTGGCTTTTGGGTACAGTCCCGAATCACATGGAGGCAATGAGCGATAGGAGGAATTTCGTCTCTCCCGGTATTGGGAGTTGATGTTGCGCAGTGTTCGATTGGCTATAACTGGAAGTCCCTGGCCAGGGCTGATATGGAGTGCTACTGGTAAGTGTTATCAGTAGTTTCTCGACCCGTTATAAGCCTCACATCGACACGACTTATCGGTTACTGGGGTCTGACGTTAACCACCCCTAAACTGGATATGCGACATATCAGACGAAGAGACCGGACTGTACGGTAGTGTTACTGATTGAATTCACAGGAGTATGTACAGGTTTGCTTGTTGATCTTCTGATCAATCAATACCCGGGTGGCTGTTACGTTTAGCTGACCGCTTGCAGCTTGTGGGTGTTTGATATGATCATCACCTACTGCCGGCGTATTGACGATTCTTTAGAGTCCTACACAGATGTTTCCTGGCTCAGGCAAAACGGAGTAGGAGCACATATGTGATTTGTGCGGGACCGAGAATAATACGTGTATGTGATACCGCATTCGATTCTCGCGATATGTGATATCGGCCGGGTATATGTGATATAGTCGGGTCATCGGATCAAGGGTTGATTCGATGAACTGATACAGATTATATTAGTCGGTTATTTGCAAAATAGCCGGATTATCGGATCAAGTATTGATTCGATAATCTAATGTATAATTATATATTTGATATATTACATTACATTAACTAATATAAGCTCACTTACAGATTCTTTTTCTCACTTGATGATACATTGATGTATATGTGATATATGTTAATTGTATTATTTTCTTTTGTTACATTATATTTTATATATATGATATATAATATTGTAACATGTTAGGGTTACAAATGCAACTAGGGTTTAGAGATTAAACCATGCTAGGGTTTGAAATTGGGTTAACATTTTCTTTTAAGTTTAATTCTTATTTGGATGGATAAGTTTTGGACAAGCTTCATGTTGCTTTGACAAAGTCCACCCTCTTTGTTTTATCCTTGATATTTGTCAACCTCACTTTAACCCTAGCCTATGGTTTATTCTCTACATGAGTTAGCCATGATACATATCTAACTATGGTTGCATTTCTAACCTCGACAATAATTCATTTTTCATTCATCACAACTTCATCTTCTTCTTCCTCTCTCTAAAAGCTTTCTAGCTTTTATTTTGTGATGATTGTTTTGTGAGAAAAAGAAAACAAAAAGAGCAAAATTCCTACTTCATCATCCTCATATATTCTAGCCACTTAGATTAGGGTGTTCACTTCACTAATACCTAATTAGTGAAAAGAGAGCTTGGGTTTGTGATCCCTCAAGGTAGATCATCATGGATTAGTGAAGACTTCAAGCTAGCATGTCTCATTCACCTCATGGAGCCTCTATATAGTCCGCGAGCTTGATGATTGCAGCGAAGGGACCTCAACTCGGAGCTTATGAAGTGAAGGAACGGACTACAAAGGTTTTAACCCCTAACTGTTAGATGTTAAGTTGTTAACATATAGTTTTTGTTTGATTCTCTAGTTAAGATCCTAGGTTTAGGGTTATCTATAATGGCAAAATTTTAAAATTTGCATGGATGATGCTACCCGAAACCTTGCTTCCATTGTAGGTAACCCAACAGCATGTTCATCTGGCAATTCGCAATTTAAGAGAGAATCGGCTGGTATCGAATGCTCAGCGAGAAAGTCGGCGATGGCCTGGCCTTTTACTGCCTTGAGGGGCCGATACGTTATCGAGAACTCCATCAAGAGGAGGGTCCATTTGGCAAGCCTTCCCGTTAGTATGGCTCTTGACATCAAATACTTGAGAGGATCCACCTTTAATATGAGATGGACCTCATGTGCCAAGGCATAATGTTGAAGCTTCGTTATCACGAAGATCAGTGCCAAGCAATACTTTTCGATGGGGAAGTAATTGTTTTCTGCCCCCAGGAGAACTCGACTCAAATAACAGAGAGCTCTCTCCATCCCCTAGTCATTCTCCTGTGCCCATAGTGCGCCTAAAGAACCTTCAAGGGCTGTTGTGTACAGGATGAGAGGCTTTCTCTTGACCGGAGCGGTCAGTACTGGCGGGTTTTGCAGGTATTACTTGATTTCATCCAATGCACTCTGGCATTTACGATCCCAAATGAACGGGGTCCCCTTCTTCATTAGATGTCTATAGGAGCGGCATTTGCTGGAGAAGTTAGCTATGAACCGCCGGATATACGCGAGCTTTCCTTGGAGAGACCGCAGTTGCTTGAGATTTCTTGGCGAGGGCATTTCCATAATCGCCTTGATCTTTGATGGGTCTATTTCGATGCATCGGTGTCATACAATGAATCCTAGGAATTTGCCTGAGGAGACTCCAAACGCGCATTTCAGAGGGTTCATCTTCAGATTATATTTCCGAAGATGCTCGAACACTATTTTCAAATGCTCCCAATGCTCCTCGTACGATTTGCTTTTCACCACCAGGTCATCGATATAATATTCGACAATCTCGTGTATGAGGTCATCGAAGATCTTCGTCATGGCAAACTCGTCCTAAAACCCCTACTGAGCCTGACAGTGACAATATCCATACAGTCCAGTCCGTTCGTCTATGAGTATCGCATATCGAGTCTAGGGGATGGATAAAGTCAGACCCCCAATAACGCGACATTTAGTGTCGATATGAAACCTATCACCACTTGAGAAACTACCGATCCTAGATCAGTAATTCTCTACTACCTTGGCCAAGAATTTCTGGTGTGTAAGTCTACGGTAGCGCCCCGGCCGTCTACAGACGCCAAATGCGGAATAAAAACTTTTTAACTGGCGCTATCGTATACTTTCACCCGGATCTGCCATTATTGCTAAACTAACAAACTGTAAAGAGTGTAGAAAGGTTATACCAAACGATCCGAGTCCTTCATTCTTTAACCATCATCCCACGCTCCATTGCGGCTGCTCCGATCTCGTCGATCTCAGATCTGCTCGTCCAAGTGGCACCACGTCAACGATTCTTTAAACGGGCTCCCGCCTCTGACTCGAGGCAACTCGGTCGTCAAGTTTGCTAAAAGAGACGACCAAGAATGATGTAGAGAATGAGTAGATGACTTTGTCTCACTTCGTCCAAATCCGTGGACGATCGGTTAATGAAGTAGCCATGGGAATCGGGTGATGGAATGAAATGAGCTGTGAAATTCCATACACCCCAAAATCTATCATAATCTTTTTACCAGATGAAAACTCAAGTGAAGTGAGAGAGGAGGGGGCCGGCCATATATATCAAGAGAGGGGGGTGAGTGTAAGAGGGAAGTGGTGACCTTAAGAGAAAAATATCAAGTATGAACACAAGAAAATATCTCAAGTGTGAACACAAAGTGTGAACACACCAAAAGCAACCAATAAGGAACAAGTGAGTCATAAGCCTTGTCACCACCTTCTAGATGCTTCTAGAACCTTCCACACTCATCTCAAGAAAAGATAAATCCGTCTTTAACCAAATGTTAAAAGACGGCTGATAGAAAACTGGAAACTGGCAACTTCCAAAAGTGATCCTGGAACGACTTTCAGGATAACCCCGTAACTGTATAAATATACCCGCATTTGTATTACGACCGAATACAAATGCAATTGAGACAAAGATATTATATCTACTCAATATAATACTCGGATCCGGCTTAAACCAAAGCCGACCGGTATCATCTGCCCGAAATCTGACACGTGCGTAAACGCACGTGCATTTTCCGAACCCTGCCATAAAACCATACGGCCTCTACAACGTTTCGCCCGAACTTGGGAAACTGTCTGTGGGGGACTCTAATGACTCGTCAGTACCCTGGCAGTGGGTTTAACCACAAACCGTCAGCGGCACTAACTATGCGTAACGGCTGCCCATGGACTGACCTCAAGGGAGGCCGATGAGCGAACTCATCCGGAAACCCTACTGAGCCTAGCAATGACAATGTATATACAGTCCGGTCCGTTCGTCTATGAGTATCGCATATCTGCCTAGGGGGCTAGTAACGTCAGACCCCCAATAGCAGTATAAGTCGTGTCGGAGTGTAGCCCAATAACACCCTGAGATACTACTGGAGTACCTACCAGTAAATCTCCTGCCACGGCCGTGGGCTTTATGTAATGGCTCTCCTAGACACAGCACGATCTCACCCCCAATACCGAGAGAGACGAATCCCCTGCCGATCCGCTCACGTGCCTCCATATGGCTCGGGACTGTACCCAAAAACTACCTGTTTGCACGACTCCTTTGAGCCGTGGTAGGGTAGAAATCAAAGCACAGCGGGAACTCACATGAGAAAAATGACGACCTCAGGTCGATGAACTAACATGTACACATGTCACCAGGGAACTGCTATCTGACGATATGTATAATACCAACTAGCAGGTTCCCGGCGAGTCCTGTCCGGTGTACTCATAACCTAATGAGCACCTGTATACATCTTAGGTGATCCAACTGACACCAGTGGCTTGTGAGACCGGCCACCGCGCCTCGTCAGGGTCTCGACTGTATACACTAGTCTACTCCGGAGTATCGATGCCCAGTCTCGAAACTCCCACGACTAGGGACCACAATTAAGGATATGCGTATAAACTACCCAACTCTCACGTATATGATCGCCATCATACTGTTGGTAGTAAAGCAAGATCCTAAGGGCTCTATCAAAGTGTAACATGTAATCAGTCACCTGAACATGTACACGACTGATAAAGGCAAACCAGATAGCATACTATCATCTCGAGTAAGACTGTCCTACCGGTATAGATCCTCCGCAATCATTGCAATCACGTACCTGCGATCCAATAATTGACTCTGAGGGCACTATCTCCAACAATCTCCCACTTGCACTTAAGGCTAATTATTGCGATGTCGACTACTCACAGCCCGTGTGAAACCGAACATCCAACTCCTCTACTAATCAGTTTCACAAAGCTCGTTTGTAAAACTATTGTGTTCGAGAAATAGCCTCAGTGAGTGGATCCGCCTAGAAGTTTCTTTCTATATCTCTCTTAATCTCAAATTCGCGGAGAAAGCCATCTCCCGAATCGAGTAATACCTGTCTTAAAATATGTCTGGATATCTGATGGGACCTAGTTCATAAATGAACTCTAAATCCAAACTTCTTAGACTGTATCGATCACTAAACCTAATCAGTATCCTGGACCAAGCCTCCCACAGTATCCTCTTGGACCACCTGTCCATAATACTGTCCCTCGTCAGAGGGAAAACAGTAACTCTGACAATCACTCTGTCATCCATGTCACCTTTGAAGCCTGGAATGATAACCGTCTCCCGAAGGAGGCTGTCGTCATCAAATCCGTAGAACATGCACTTATGTTCTAAAACTGCTTCCTTATGTTTCTCCAGGATTGGATTAATACAAACTTATTGCATCTAGTGCAAAAACAACATCTGGTGTGGTACTTGACATCTTACGATTGACTCAATTGCCTAAGCAAGTGATCTGCCAATCTTGCACATCCCTCTCCCCTTTAGTCTGTAAGACACCTTTAGAGAGGGTGACTCCATCACCTGCAGGTACACTACCATGCCAGGAGTCATCTATTCTAAAAACCATTAGAATACTGTCAAAGTACCCACATTGGGAAACTACCCAAATCCAGATCTAAAACCATAGATCTAGAAACCAGAATGTCAAATATTATATCCATATCCTGTCTGGAGAAACAACTGTGTGACGACCACAGTACAACCGATCGTAGTATAGGAATTTTACTTCCTACTCTGTGTATGTCATCCAGATACCATGACATCACACCCTACTACCTTCTAACAGATCCATCCCTTATTCTGATTGAAGTCAAACCCATGACTGTCACATCAAAATTAGATGATCTATCTCCGCTATAACTGCTCAAGTCTATAAATAGACATAAGCTACTTGCCCACTATGCTTCCGCTGCTCCCACTGACTACGACAGCCCTCCTACCGGGTCTCATAGCCTAGAACAACAGTAGTGTCAAGTCTGGGTAAACAAGAACCTCCCTGTCACCGTTTTTGAGGCTACCGAAGTACCTCTCGGGTGTCTGAGGTTACCCACCATATCTGCGGAGTGGCTATTGGAATGTCAAACCTGATTGAATATATAGGTCCTATTAAATTTTCCGTAATCGTTCGCGGTTCTGGAATCACTTCCAGTTCTACCATACTCCCACTACTGTTTTCTGAAAAAAGTCCATTTTACTAAAACTGTGGCGAGTCAAGAACAATATCACTATTGATCTTCCAAATGGTAGAATATCAACCCTCGTCATAGCCAGGGTCAACCCACAAACAGCCATTACAGAAACGTGCCCTGAGTTATCCAGAGTCTGGTTTTAAACATAAGCTGGACAACTCCTCGTACCTTAATATCTTTTAAGGTATTAACCATTCTATATCCAATATAGAAACTTTGGCACTTTATTTAATTGGAACCAGATTCAAATCATGCAACTGTCTCCAGTGCATATCAACTTAATGGAAAGAGGCTAATCAGCATTACTCAACTTAGGAATCCATCCAATTATGAGTAACCTGAAAGAGAAACAAGTTTCTCAAAACCATTACTATCATCTGAATACCAATCACAAGAATCTACATCTTTGATCTCTTTGAAGAATCCCGATACTTGTGACACCTGGTTCTCTACTTTATTCTTATACCCACAACTTCTCAAAACTTAGACCTTGTATTTCTACGAAACACTTGTCTAAATACTAGAGAAGTTATAAGTAAACAGAATATAGTACGAGGACCTACCCCTTTGTCCTGATGGATACTGGACAACATACAATACTCTGTAGAAGTCCGCTGAGTTGAACAACTCAAAAACCTGTGCGTCGTAGGTTGGAAACTGTACACTGGCGATTTCCTCAAATATCACCAATTACAACGAATTCCGATATAATGAGGATGATCACCTAATTCCCAATAACTTACTCCCACTCATCATCTGTAAAACCATACAGATATGAGAATGAAACCTGGTAAATACATACCCTTGGAGTAAGTATCTAATCGGGAAAACAGTTTTCTTTTAACAATGCACTGAAACATGAAAATGTTTCGTAGGGGTATCCTGGTATTCATAGTAATGCCTCTTCTATAATCCAATTCATGACTTCAACCGTATATTTTATTGCCATCTCTCCAAATCCCTTTATTTGTCTTTAGTCGTTACCTTATGTACACCATCGTTAGGCTAAATGGTTTTCTTCCTTCCCTACCGTTCGGCACCAGCCTATGGTTTGGAAGAAGACTATCCAGTAAGCATAATAGGTGTACCCTCCTAAACCAAGGAGTACTCGCATCTCGAGAGAAGGTGATGATAAAAGACAACTGAATAATACCTTATTCATTTAAAGGTGAATAGGATTGGCGATGAAGTACGCGGTTTGGTCGTGAATGATATCAGTCGCAATTTACTTTGCCCTCTATCTAATCCCTTTATTTTGTCTTTACATATTACCTTCTGCACACCCTACTTAGGCTAATTGGTTTTGTTCATTCCCTACCTTTCGGCACCTGCCTATGGTTTGGAATAAGACTATCCAATAAGCGTAATAGGTGTACTCTCCTAAACCAAGGAGCTCTCGCAACCTGAAAGAAGGTGATAATAAAAAACAACTGAATAAACTAATTCTATTTCTCCTGAACCTTGATCCATCCTCGAAGAAGTCCCTTCGAGTTCGTATATAACCATACGATGGATCTATCCAATGGAAGTGGATGTCCGTAGTAATACGGGTGTTCTGAGAAATTCAAAGGGTAAAAGAAGGAGTGGCAATGACTTATGCAACACAGACAATCCAAAAGCCAGTATTTTAAGAAGGTTCGGTCAACATGGTCACTGAGTCATAGTCTAGGGTCGGTCAAAGGTCGCTGCTAAAGAGAGACAGAAAAGAAACACTCTGCGTGCACTCTAACCTAGATCAGAATGGTTATCACTTTATCTAATCCGAAAACCTCCCACTGTCCTGTCAAATTCTCCCCCAAACCTAAAAGAAGAATCAATCGGGATCACCCGAAGAGTAAACCAACTCATCAGTGGGAATCGGGATCCAACTCTCATCGCATGATAACGTGATGGAATGCATCCACGTTACTCATACTCCAGAAGGTATGCGCATACTTGGCAAGTTTCAGTTTCTTTAGAAACTCCCGATATGATTTTTGCCCCATGCTCTTATAACCTTGGCTTTGGTCAAAATGTCATAAGTCACATGCCAAGTTCTACCCGTCACTATCTTGTCAATTTGAACCCACCCGCACATGCCCCTGACTTTGGCCAATCGGCAGAACGACTGTCCCAAACTAACGCATCTATCTATGCAACAAATGAATACCCAGCAAGTACCAAACACTATGCCTTAACTTTGGCTAAAATGCATAGCTTGAATACTACTGAATACCCAAAAGAAGTGACGGAGGGCTACGGCTGGTTTTTGGCGAAAAACCTTTAACGTAACGAACTTGATATCGCTGAAGGAACCTGATAGCTTTTTAAAATATAGTGGCGAAAACCTTTTGCTAAAGAGGTCACTCCCGGTGAAGGGATCTCGGCTCTTTCCTCGTGGAATGAGGTGCAGGATATTCCACTGAATACCGCGATGCAAAGCAACTTGTAATCGACTATAGTGAAGTTATTACCCTGACGCAAACTTCTGCCCAAGGGGTCAGTCCCGGTGAAGGGATATTGGCCCTTGCCCCGTCGAATGAGGTGCAGGATATTCCACTGAATACCGCTATGCAAAACAAAACGAAACGTCTTTGCAATAACACTTTTTAAATTTGTTCCAACAACTGTAAACAGGTTTGCTTTACTTTGCATTGATCAGAATCAACACAGTCCCATCAATCAATCACACCAGAAAAGAATGAAAATAAAATGTACGTATATGCCATCCGCATTCGTCACTGGGTCCCGTCATCATCCGTTAGGTTACTTAACTAACGACAGAGCGGGGACTGGACTAGCGCGGGTGAAAACCATATACAACATCTAATAGTATATAAACCGATATACAATAATCGCTCCAGGCGTGATAATATGCAACATTACAGAAAAGTAATAAGCATCACAGAACAATACAGATAATCTGGGATCCCCGGGTTTCACAGAGCCGCTGCTGAAACCCGACGTTCCCCTGTCGTGTGGATAGCCTGTGCAATGAAACCTAGACCTCTACGGGTGCGGCAAGTTACCCGCCAAAACCTGAAGCGAGGCAGCCCCTTACAGCAAAGTGAATGGACCACCCAGCACTTCACGGAATCCGGTAATCTTGGGCACCCCTCCTTGGGTCAACCTGTACCCCTACGAGTGCGGCGAATAGTCTGCCAATTCTAGAGTGAGGCCCCTCTGCCTCTCAAAACCATGAGATGCGGACCCGTTTCCCCCCAGAACCCGGCTATCCGTGCACTCCATCGCGGGGAAAAACCTAGTACAGTAATGAAAAATAGTACAACAGGTACATCGACCGCAACCTGGTCGTGCCCCAAAAGAATATTATACAACAGGCAGTGACGGTAGTCCATATGTTGGACGCTCGCCCCGCAATATCAAATGTATAAATAAACTCAAACTGCACTACCATTGCACACTGCTATCCACCATGACAAATCCGCAACATCACAGCACAACACAGAACATCAACGCGAATGTCACGTTCGCAAATCCGTCTAAAAGAACTATAGCAATCAGACGCGGTTTACCGATCAAATGACATTCCCGGTCGGAGATATAATGTAAGCACTGCAAACTAACATGTTTAAATTTCGATCGACTAAATATCACGAAGTGGGCCCCACGAACAACTGGAGAACAGTAACAAAATCTGGGCCCAAAAGATATGTACCAAAAACCCCAATTTCCAGAGAAGAATACACTGTGCAAGTTTGGGGGGCATGATCACACAGAATGGCCGCGGATACGCGGCCAAACCATGGGTTTGGCCGCGATTCCGCGGCAGTCTTGTCGATTCATGAGCCCAAATTTGTACGGTGATCTTATAAAACTCTGCACAACTTTCTGTGATAAGTAGAATAATTTTTGGAACCCTTTAAAAATCAACAGAAACTGTGAAAATGAATTTTGCAGTTTTCGATATCCGGTTCGATCGATGTTTTAAACGTGTTAGCACAAGTTAGTAAAGCAAAATGGTGAGGCTCTGATACCACTGTAAGTCTACGGTAGCGCCCCGGCCGTCTACAGACGCCAAATGCGGAACAAAAACTTTTTAACTGGCGCTATCGTATACTTTCATCCGGATCTGCCATTATTGCTAAACTAACAAACTGTAAAGAGTGTAGAAAGGTTATACCGAACGATCCGAGTCCTTCGTTCTTTAACCATCATCCCACGCTCCGTTGCGGCTGCTCCGATCTCGTCGATCTCCGATCTGCTCGTCCAAGTGGCACCACGTCAACGATTCTTTAAACGGGCTCCCGCCTCTGACTCGAGGCAACTCGGTCGTCAAGTTTGCTAAAAGAGACGACCAAGAATGATATAGAGAATGAGTAGATGACTTTGTCTCACTTCGTCCAAATCCGTGGACGATCGGTTAATGAAGTAGCCATGGGAATCGAGTGATGGAATGAAATGAGCTGTGAAATTCCATACACCCCAAAATCTATCATAATCTTTTTACCAGATGAAAACTCAAGTGAAGTGAGAGAGGAGGGGGCCGGCCATATATATCAAGAGAGGGGGGTGAGTGTAGGAGGGAAGTGGTGACCTTAAGAGAAAAATATCAAGTGTGAACACAAGAAAATATCTCAAGTGTGAACACAAAGTGTGAACACACCAAAAGCAACCAATAAGGAACAAGTGAGTCATAAGACTTGTCACCACCTTCTAGATGCTTCTAGAACCTTCCACACTCATCTCAAGAAAAGATAAATCCGTCTTTAACCAAATGTTAAAAGACGGCTGATAGAAAACTGGAAACTGGCAACTTCCAAAAGTGATCCTGAAACGACTTTCGGGATAACCCCTTAACTGTATAAATATACCCGCATTTGTATTATGACCGAATACAAATGCAACTGAGACAAAGATATTATATCTACTCAATATAATACTCGGATCCGGCTTAAACCAAAGCCGACCAATATCATCTGACCGAAATCTGACACGTGCGTAAACGCACGTGCATTTTCCGAACCCTGCCATAAAACCATACGGCCTCTACAACGTTTCGCCCGAACTTAGGAAACTGTCTGTGGGGGACTCTAATGACTCGTCAGTACCCTGGCAGTGGGTTTAACCACAAACCGTCAGCGGCACTAGCTATGCGTAACGGCTGCCCATAGACTGACCTCAAGGGAGGCCGATGAGCGAACTCATCCGGAAACCCTACTGAGCCTAGCAGTGACAATGTATATACAGTTCGGTCCGTTCGTCTATGAGTATCGCATATCTGCCTAGGGGGCTAGTAACGTCAGACCCCCAATAGCGGTATAAGTCGTGTCGGAGTGTAGCCCAATAACACCCTGAGATACTACTGGAGTACCTACCAGTAAATCTCCTGCCACGGCCGTAGGCTTTATGTAATGGCTCTCCTAGACACAGCACGATCTCACCCCCAATACCGGGAGAGACGAATACCCTGCCGATCCGCTCACGTGCCTCCATATGGCTCAGGACTGTACCCAAAAACTACCTGTTTGCACGACTCCTTTGAGCCGTGGTAGGGTAGAAATCAAAGCACAATGGGAACTCACACGAGACAAATGACGACCTCAGGTCGATGAACTAACATGTACACATGTCACCAGGGAACTGCTATCTGACGATATGTATAATACCAACTAGCAGGTTCCCGGCGAGTCCTGTCCGGTGTACTCATAACCTAATGAGCACCTGTATACATCTTAGGTGATCCAACTGACACCAGTGGCTTGTGAGACCGGCCACCGCCCCTCGTTGGGGTCTCGACTGTATACACTAGTCTACTCCGGAGTATCGATGCCCTGTCTCGAAACTCCAACGACTAGAGACCACAATTAAGGATATGCGTATAAACTACCAACTCTCACGTATATGATCGCCATCATACTGTTGGTAGTAAAGCAAGATCCTAAGGGCTCTATCAAAGTGTAACATGTAATCAGTCACCTGAACATGTACACGACTGATAAAGGCAAACCAGATAGCATACTATCATCTCGAGTAAGACTGTCCTACCGGTATAGATCCTCCGCAATCATTGCAATCACGTACCTGTGATCCAATAATTGACTCTGAGGGCACTATCTCCAACATGGTGATGGCCACCCGTGCACACCGTGACATCAACCCCCAATACCGGGAGAGACGAATCCCGTGACGATCCGTTCACTGCCTCCGTGTGGCTCGGGACTGTACCCAACTAAAACCTGTTTGCACGACTAATAACGCGACATTTAGTGTCGGTATAAAACCTATCACCACTTGAGAAACTACCGATCCTAGATCAGTAATTCTCTACTACCTTGGCCAAGAATTTCTGGTGATGGCCACCCGTGCACACCGTGACATTAACCCCTAATACCGGGAGAGATGAATCCCGTGACGATCCGTTCACTGCCTCCGTGTGGCTCGGGACTGTACCCAACTAAAACCTGTTTGCACGACTCCTTTGAGCCATGGTAGGGTAGTAATCAAAGCACAGTGGGAACTCACACGAGACAAATGACGATCTCAGGTCGATAGACTAACCTGTACACATGTCACCAGGTAACTGCTATCTGAAAATAGGTATAATACCAACTAGCAGGTTCCCGGCGAGTCCGTCCGGTGTACTCATAACCCAATGAGCACCTGTATACATCTTAGGTGAGCAAAATAACACCAATGGCTTGTGAGACCGGCCGCCACCCCTCGTCGGGGTCTCGATCAGTATACACTAGTCTACTCTTAGAGTATCGATGCCCAGTCTCGAAACTCTCACGACTAAGGACATTTTAAGGATGTGCTTATAGACCACCCAGCTCCCACGTATATGATCACCATCATACTGCCGGTAGTCAAGCATGAATCCTATGGGCTCTATCAACATATAATAGTGATCTGTAATGTCACCTGAAGCATGTACACGATGATAAAGACAAACCAGATAGCACACGATCATCTTGAGTAAGATTGTTCTACCGGTATAGGTCATCCCTCAATCATTGCAATCACGCTCCTGCTATCCAATAATTGACTTGAGGGCATTATAGCCAATAGATATCAAGTTCGTTACGCTCATGGTTTTCTTAAAAATCTGCGTAGCCCTCCGTCATTTTAGATAAGTACTATTTAGTATCCGTGCTATATTTGTTGGCCTTCGTCAAGGCATAGTGTGCGGTAGCTGATCAGTGCTTATCTGCCAGCATGTGATGTAATTGGATTAGGGTAGTCGTGCGACTTTGTTGGCCTTCGTCATGGGTCATACGGGTTGGTTAATTCAATCAAGAAATGAACGAGTTGAACTTGACTAGCGGCCTATGGTTTGTTGGCCTTCATCAAGGTCATACGAAGCTAAGGGTAAAAACATTATTGGGAATTTCAAGTGTTGAAATTTGCAATGAGATTGCATACCTTCTATATGATAGTTGGATCCCGATACCCACTGCGAGTAAGAGTTACTCATGGGAGAATTTTGCACTTTACAATTAGCTAATCAAGTAGGTGTCTAGAAAGGTGTCAACGGTATTATGCCTCTAGGGAAATGAGGTTTATTTTAATTAGGTCCGTGCGAAAGCACGGGGAACCTCCCTCGGAGTACCGATACCTGCCTGGCCGAACGATTGGCGAACCTGTAGGGTGTAATTAATCCAGGCTAATCTTACCTTTTAGGATTTGAAGGAAGATTTGATAAGAACAGTGGGAGCAATCCTGATTAGATAAAAATCCAATCTAATCTTGCAAAGAGCGCGCGCAAAGTGATTACCCTTCTCTCTCCTGATAGAGACCAATGAAATTCCTTAATCAAGATAATAATATGGATGTATTGACCGAACCTACTTATTATACTGGGCTATGTTCCACTCTACCTTATGATTGTCATAAGTCTGAGCAAGGAATAGGGGAATATACGGATTCTCACGCCACCCATACAAAAAATAAGTATGTTGATGCATCTTCTTCGGGTGTGTTCGTTACCAAGAAATGTTTCTCAGTTTACTCTACGTCCTGGGTATTGGATACTGGATCAGGATCCCACACATGTAATTTGTTACATGGGCTATAGACAGGTGGAGAACTGGGAATGTGATATGTCTCTAGTAGTAGAGAATGGTGCAATTGTTGCAGCCAAAGTAGTTGGCAAATATCACTTAGTGTTACCAACTGGTAATACATTGATTCTTAGCGACTGTTATTTCGTACCAATAAATATTGTGAATATTTTCCTAAATCAAGTGTTGATTGGGTAAGGTATGTTGTATAACAGTGTACATGTTCTGAATCAAACTACAGTTCTAAACGTACAGAACACGTTCAGAAATGAACGAAGTCTTCTTGTGGCATTGTAGACTGGGTCATTTCGATGAAACAAGATTAGCTGAAGTTCCATAAGGATGCATTTTTGAATCCATTCGAATTTACATCTTATGAAACTTGCCAGTCATGTCTCAAAGACTATGTGACCAAATCTCCATTTACTGGAAACGGAGAAAGAGCTACTGAACTCTTGGACAGATACATGGTGATGTATGTGGTCCTATGTCTACATATGACAGGGATGGATCCGCGTACTTTATTATATTCACCGATGTTCTCTCAAGATATGGACATGTGTTCTTATTGAAACACAAAACTGAATCTTTTGAGAATTTCAAGAAATATAAGTATGAAGAAGAGAACCAGATGGGTAAAGGTATTCAAATCCTTCGATATGATCGGGGAGAAGAATACTGGAGCACGGAATTTCGAGACTATTTATAAGAAAATGAGATTCTCTCTCAGTTTCTCCTCCGTATAAACCACAGCACAACGGTATATCGGGGTGGAGGAATCGCACCCGATGAGATATGGTGCGCTCTATGATGAGCACTGCTGAGTTGCCTATTTCCTTTCAGGGACACGCACTTGAGAAGTTGTATACCTATTGAATAGAGTTCCGATCAAATCTGTAGCCTACCACTCCATATGAGATATGGAATGGAAAGAGACCATCTCTTAAACGAGTTAAGATGTGTGGTTGTCCGGCCTATGTTGAAAAGCAAAATCTGGAAAAGCTTGAGGCAAGGTCAGTTCTGTGCAAGTTTGTAGGATATCCCAAATATTTGTGAGGGGATATCTTCTACCACACCGAGGAACAAAAGATGTTTCGTTCCTCGACATGCCGTCTTTTTATAAAAGGAATTTTTTATGAAAGAAATTAGTGGCGATGAAGTAGAACTGGAAGAAGTTCCAGCAAAGCAAACTATAACTGACGATTTGGTGGAACCGGAGGATTCAATAGTCCCTGACGAACCGCAGCCACTCCGCAGATCTAGTTGGGTTCCTCATCCACCTGAGAGATACTACGGTTTTCTCGTAGACGGTGGGAGCGAGGATTGCGTCATAAAGATGATGACCCAACTAGTTTCGAGCAGGCCATCACAAGTGGAGACTATGTGAAATGGCTGGATGATATGCGATCTGAGATGGAATCCATGTACACCAACAAAGTATTAACTTTGGATGTTGCTCCTGAAAGGGTAAAACCAATCAGAAGCAAGAGGATCTTTGAGAAAGATAATTTGGTGTAGATGGAAAAGTTAAGACTTCCAAAGCTAGACATGTTGCTAAGCTTAAGTCCATCAGGATCCTGCTTACCATTGTTGCATACTATGACTACGATATCTGGCAGACTTCACGTCAAAACCGCTTTCTAAATGATGATTTAGAAGAAAGCGTGTATATAACACTGCCAGAGGGATTCGTAGACAGTGAGAGCAGCGGAAGCATGTGCAGGCTGCTTAAATCCATCTACGGGTTAAAGCACGCATCGCGGAGATGGAACATTTTTTTTAATGAAGCTGTCAAAGAGTTTGACTTCATCAAAAAGATAGATGAATCATGTATAAATAAGAAAGTTGTAGTGGGTATGGTTGTCTTCCTCATATTGTACGCGGATAACATACTCTTGATAGGAAAGGGTGTTCCTATGCTACACTCGGTCAAGCACCTCTTATCACACAGGTTCTCCATGAAAGATCTAATTAATGTCTCCTACATCCTGGGGATATAGATCTATAGAGATAGATCTAAATGGATTTAGGATTGTCCTAATCAAGGTACATCGACACCATGCTAAAGGTGTTTAGTATGGATGATTCTAAGCGTGGTAATGTACCCGCTTGTTTAGGAATCACTCTCTCCAAAGAGATGTCTCTCGAGACTGATTTGGAGAGGGCTCGCATGCAAGAAATGCCCTATGCTTTGGCAGACGGGTCAATTATGTATGCGATGTTATGTACCAGACCAGATATAGCTTACTCACTAGGTGTAATGAGTAAGTATCGAAAAGATCTTTGGGAAAACCACTGGACAGCTGAAGAACATTCTTAAGTGCTTGAGAAGGACTAAAGAGATGTTCTTGGTGTATGGTAACAGTGAACTCCAGATGGAGTTCTTTACCGATTCGAGCTTCCAGAGTGATAAGGACGACTGAAAGTCAGTCTCGGGTTTTGTCTTTACCCTCAGTGGAGGGACGATATGTTGGAAGGGTTCCAAGCAATATATCGTAGTAGACTCGTTGATAGAGGCTAATTATATCGCTACCAACAATACTGCCAAAGAGGTTGTATGGATGAATAGAGTTCATGAGATTAACTAGGTTCCTACCATTGGGCATCTAATACCTGTGTATTATGATGACAATGGAGCTGTGGTTTTGGCCTAGGAACCCCGATCCCGTCAGTGATCCAGACATATTCTTAGATAGTATCACCTGATCAGGGAGATAGTTGATCTCCGGGAGATCAAGATCAGGAGAGTTGACACAAAGGATAACACAGCGGATCCACTCACCGAGGCCATCCCCCAGATGCTACTCGAGAGACTTTTGGGACATTGGGTATGAAATACTACAACAACTAGCCTTAGTGCTAGTGGGAGATTGTTAGGAATATGTATGCCCTTGAGGCCATCGTTGTACATGTGATGTATATTATAGTGGATGCTTGGACATATATATAGAGGACTTTCTTACTCGACATGATAGTATGTTATCTGGTTACTCTTTATCTTAACATGTTGACTGGTATTCTTTACTGTCTTGCTCTCACATATTGATAAAGCCCTTAAGATATGTACTTGACTACCGGGATTATGATGAGATCATACTAGTGGTGCCAGGGTGGTCCAAAAGTACATCCTTTAATCAGTTCCTAATCGTGGGAATATTGAGACTAGGGCATCGATATTCCAGAGTAGACTAGTGTGTACGTTTCTTGTCCCTTAAAGGGCGATGGTTGATCCCACAACCATTGATGTGTGACATTGGGGCTTCTTGCAATGTCATTGGGGCATTCAAGCTCATCGGTGGGAGCATGGTCCCGAAGAATAATCCAGTGGTGGCTTGAGTTACCTGCTCCACTAGCATCTTGAAAAGAGAGGCCGCTTAGGGCCCGTAAGTCACTCCTCCAGCAGGGATTGAGCGAGAGTTGCAGTTGCAGGCAGTGCAGTTTGAAGCCATTGATCTTCTGTTCTCTGCACGGAGCAAGCCACCAAATCTTAGTACCTCGAATCCACAGGCAACCACAGCAAACCGCGATTTGTTCGCGAACACGACACACGAAGTGTGGAGTGGAAAGAGGAAAAGGTCCCACCGAGCGTGCCAGAATCTGTTCCCCTCCGAAAGGCGGCCAAGACTGAACGTCTTGCCTGAGATTCGGGGCAGATGCTATTTGGTTTTATCCGTCCACCTCTCCGAAGATGCCAAGTTGATTTATGGCGCCGTGTATCGGAGGTTTAGACGGATGCGGCCGATGTAGCAGACTTCGTCAGATTCCCCCTCGCTTAAGGGGTTTTTGATTGTGGGGACACTCTTCCCTGCAGGCGCAAGCCCCTACAGTTAATTACGCTACCGTATCGCGGTAACAACATTCTCCTTCTCCAGATGTTCACTTCGTGTCGTGGGTGTTTGTTTTGTTTGTGGTTGCCCGTGGATTGTGTACGGAGACTAATTTATGTCGTCGCCCGTAGGACGTGGGTTAGTCCAAATCCGTATTTACTTAGATTTGGGTTTGGTGTTTTAGTTTAAGGATACGTTAGCCGCATTGAGGCTAAGATCAACTTAAACGTTCGTTAAGAATACATTAGTCCTGTTTGAGACTAAGATCGATTCAACGAAAAGAGCATTTGGGAGCTCTATTGTTCCAGTTTAGGGACGCAGTGGTCCATGTTCCAGTTTAGGGACGTGGTGGTCCATGTTCCAGTTTAAGGACGTGGTGGTCCATTTTATTTGTGGCCGTCAGGACCCGTCACCTCTCTGACGTCGTTGAAGGATTACAACGATAGGTGTCAGAGGAGTTCGGAGATGTACCCTTGAACCGGATGTAAATTGATTTAAGAGAGCAGCCGTGCTCAGTCAATTTAATTTGAGGACTTACGGCCATGATTGGGCTAAGTCCAGTTGAAGATGTTCAACGTTTTTTATCTGTGGCCTATTAGGCCTGTGTTAGGGCTTTGCCCCTGTTTAACAATGCACTGCATTTTCTTTTGGCCTGTAAGGCCTATCTGATTTGGGCTCTGTCTCTTTATAAATGATGCACATCATCTGTTTTTGTTTGGGCTCTGCCCTGCATTGCATTTAATTTGGCCTGTTAGGCCTTTTTTTAATTGGGTTTGGCCCTTCTGTAAATAATGCAGTGCATTAATTATCTGACAGTAGCTTGTCAGGCGCTTTGCGCCAATTATTGAGCGCAAGCGCATGTGGAGGTGGCAAGTGTCACGCTAGCCCAGTGCGCTGTGCCAGTGCGCGGCGCTGTTGCACTGTGACACGTGGCGCGCTCTGGTGAGTTGCGCCAACTTTAAAGAGCAATGCTCTATTTTTAAAAGCGCATAGCGCAAGTGGTTATGGTGCTGACACGTGGCGCTCTCTGGTGGCTTGCGCCAACCCAGGAGCGTAACAGTGCAGTTTTTGCAAGTGTAAGGCACTGTTTCAATAACTTGATCCAATTTTGGATTCAAGAAAAGAATCTTTAAGATTCCAGAACCAATGGTTCATAAAAAAGTGCAAGGCACTGTTATGATTTATTTTTTATTTAAGATCATTGATCTTGTTCTTAAATCAATGGTCTATTCAGAAGAAGTTCTTCTTGAATAAAGGTTTTTACCCTTTTTTGTTCTCAAGTCCTTCTCACAATCCTTCAAAGTTCTCTCTGTTTTGTTTTTGAAGTTCTTGATGTTCTCAATGTTGATCCCCTTTGAATTGGGGTCTAGGGGCCTCTATATAGTGCCCATTAATTTGTTAAATTTGTTAAAGAGATCTTTCTCTGAGTGATTTGGGGAATTTTCCCCACCGTTGGATCTTTGATCCAAGGGGCTCTGTTTTACAGAAGACAATCTTCTTGTTTTTAACAAGAACAAAAAGATCTTACTGAAATTTTAATTCTGTTTGGCGCAAACGCACCTGCGCTTGACACGTGTCGCGCAGCGCAGAGCGCAGCGCCTCTGCGCTAGCGCAATTGCGCTGCCACGTGTCGCGCAGCGCAGAGCGCAGCGCGAGTGCGCTGGCGCGACTGCGCTGCCACGTGGCGCACAGCGTGACTGCGCTGCCGCGACTGCGCTGCCGCGTGGCGCGCAGCGCATAGCGCAACGCGACTGAAGCGTTGCTTCTTTAATTTTTTAGTTTTCATTTTAATTTTCAGAACAGAGCCTTGCTCTGATTAGGGGAAACAGAAGCGTTGCTTCGTTTCCCGTCTTGGAATTTGAACAGAGTTTTGCTCTGATTGGGGTAAACAAATGCCCCCCCCCACCGTTGCGCTTACGTGGCCCCAAACGTGAGCGCAACGGTGGCAGAATTCCAACCGTTGCGGCAACTTTTGGAAGTTGAAAGGGCATTTGATGCCTATAAATAGGACCTTTGATTCTCAACAGATGATTATCATCTTCAAAAATTTTACTTTCAAAACTTCAAAGCCTTGCTCTTGCCTTTAAGAACTTTAAGAGTTAGAATTTCTTAAAACTTTTAGGTAAAATTTTTAATTTAAATTGAATTAAATTAAATTAATTTTAATTAACAGAGCCTTGCTCTCAATAGATCCCTGATCTAAAGAAAACCCATTTAGGATTTTACTTAGCAGACCTTTGCTCTATAGGCCTAAAAGGATCTAAAGAGAACTAAAGGGAACCCTATTAGGGTTTCATTAATAGAGCTCTGCTCTCTAAAAGATTTTCCTTAGATTTTCTTAATTAATGGAGCTTTGCTCCTTCCAAATCATATAGAAGAACTCTTAAGAGTTCTTCATGGATCTTGGAAGTTAAAGATGGCATTTTATATTATTATTATTATTATATCATCTTTTCAGAGCAAAGCTCTCAATGTTCTTAGGCGATTTACTTCAAATTCTCCTCATAACTGATTTTGACAGGTGTCACTCCTGTCTGCAGAGCATTGCTCTCGAGGAGTTTAACTTCCTGTGTCCCCTTTCTCTTTTTCTTCTCTTTTTTTTCTATCGCTAATCTTCCATTGATGTTCCCTTCAGGTATTATGGTTGTTCATCTATACAGTCTGCACGAATTTATCACCTACGAGGATATCCGCGTACAGGGTCGTCATTAAGACCAGGAGTTTACAGATGCCCAGTGTGCGGAGGTCATGGGTCGCTTGAACGCACGTGTTGGTTGGCTGCTTCCTCGCCGCTCTACTCTCTTGAAAGTCGTGCTGGGAGCAATCTGGAGGGCACTCTCGGGGTTCCACGAGGCCATGCCGCTTAATGTGCTGGATGATACCGAAGACAGGGTGCATTCAGTGTACCTATCGGGACTGATCTCGAAGAAACGGTGGGATAACCTCATCGACATTCTGCATCAAGTTTTTCAGCAGACGACGATAATCGCTGCTTATCAAAGGATAGGGGGCCTTGCCGAAGATCTTGACACCCGTGAGCGCGAGAGGCTGCGCACGAGAATAATTAGAAAGGTCAGAAGAACTCTAGATAGCCTTACTTTTGAATTCCTAAATCCGTGCCCTGGATCTGAGGTTATACCTTTGTAATAATTTGAATAATGTTTTTGCTTATTTCTTTATGATTGTAAGAACCCTTTGTAATGGAAAATTTCTCCTTTCAGCTTGTCTTATTTCTCGCTCTGAGTCTTTTGCACATGCATGAATGAGTGTGTCTCGAGTGCTTGATCAAACGCCAATCGGATGTTCTTTCTGTCGTTTTTTTCTTTCTTTTATTATCCGCATGTTACCTTAGTCAACATGGTTGACAGATAATAGAGTAAACATCTTGGTTTCTTCAAGAGATAGCGATGGCTTAGGCCGCAGGTTCAGATCTGCTGCCTAAGACTTTTCAACTCTATGAGCCGTAAGGGTCTCGTAGAGACTTTTCTCCCTACGGATCGAGAGGATCTCGTAGGTGGATTTTCTCCTTAGGAATCGTGAGGATTCCTAAGTGTGTTTTCTCTTATAAGTCGTAAGGATCCTATAAGAGAATTTTCCCTCTTACGAGTCGAGAGGACCCGTAAGCGGTTGTTTCCCTCCTCGTCGAGATTCGAGTTTGGAGAGTGAGACCCGTGGATAGTAAGCAAGAGACCGTTTTGGGCCAACTTGCAGGGTCTCAATGCTTAGGGAACAAGTTTTTTAATCCTTACTGCCTAAGGCTTTATCTTACGAGTCGAGCCGCCTCGAGCAGTTCTCGCAAAGACATCAATTCCTTCACAAGTCGAGACGAATCGAACATTTCTCGTAAGAACATCCTAACGCCACAGTTAACCTCTGCTCTTTACGACAGAAGTCCGTTAGGGTCTGTGGTACTTAGGGTTTTGGCCGTCGTACCGTCGCATCAGCTGATATATTCCTCGATAGGCAATCGTGCTGTTCGAGTAGCCCTGCGACTGCCGTGTCTCTGATCCCTTCGGGGGCTGGACAAGACGTCTTCAAGCAATCTTCCTAGGCAGTTTGACCGTCGGAAGAGCAAGCGTTAGGAATTTGCCATGCCGCTTTTTACTTGAGGTTAGGCTCATTTTGGAGAGCCCCGATAAGTCATAACCACTCCGCGCTGGTGTGGCATGATCTCTGATAGTCTTTCAGGTTTTATGTGAGTTGCCGTCAAGACTCTGAAGCTAGGAATTTGGCCTTTGCTTCGTTTGCTGGCATCGCATCTGCTGTATCGAGATGAATGTCGCGGTTGTCTCTAGGTTGCTGGTGAACCGTCGAGGTTTGGAACTAGGGATTTTGCCGTAGCTCCGTTAGTTTGATTGTCGTGTCTGATCCCTGCTGGAGGAAGAACGCTGGGGTGACAACTCGTCTGCTGTATCGAGACGAACGTCGCGGTTGTCTCTAGGTTGCTGGTGAACCGTCGAGGTTTGGAACTAGGAATTTTGCCGTGGCTCCGCTTGTTTGATTATGTTGTGTCTGCTGTGTCGAGACGAACGTCGAAGTGGTGACCATTTAGCACTGGTGTGAGATGATCTCCAGTTGTCTTTCAGGCTTTATATGACTCGCCGTTAAGACCTTGAAGCTAGGAATTTGGCTTTCACTTCGTTTGCTTTGTCACGTCCGAATCCTGTTGGAGGAAGAACGCTGTCGTGACATCTCGTCTGCTGTATCGAGACGAATGCCGAGGTGGAGCTGGGATTTTTCCGTTACTCCGCTTGTTTGACCATGGAGTCTTTCGTTGGCGTTGTATCTGCATCTTGATGGACTGCGAAGGAACGTCGTTGTTAACATCTCATCTGCTGTATCGAGACGATTGTTGAGATGAAGCTGGGATTTTGCCGTCGCTTCGCTTTGTTTCGACCGTAAGGTCTTTTGTTGGCGTTGTATCTGCATCTTGATGGACTGCGAAGGAACGCCTTTGTTGATTCTTAAACCGTAGATATTGCCGTTAAGATTTGGAACTAGGGACTATGCCATGGCTCCATTTCATTGCGACTCTGAGGTCGGTTGTTGACGTCATGTCTGCATCCGGTTGGAGTGAGGAGAAACGCCGTTGGTGATCTCTAAGTTGTCGATATCAACGTCGAGACCCTGAACTTAGGGATCTCTTTTTGCTTCGTTTGTTGACATTGTGTCTGCAATATTGCAACAAATGTCGAGGTTGTCTCTAGGTTGTCTATGAACCGTCGAGATTTGGCTTCGCTTTCTGGTGGAGCCTATTGGGAAGGTATAGTTCCCTCTTTGTTTGTGCCCCTGGATTGTATAGAGGGATCGATGTGATCTCACCTGTAGGGCAAAAAGTTTTATTGCATTTTTTTATTCTTGTTTTATTTCCGCGATGCTCTATCATTTCAGCTTTTATATCGCGAAGGTCGCGATTGCCCAATCATTTCGGCTATTTTCACAGTGCTCAATCATTTCGGCTGTTTATTTTATTTCTACTCGCTGCTTTTTATTGCGAGTTGCCCAATCATTTCGGCTATTTTGTGTGCATACGTTTTTACTTGCTACTTTTTTATTGCAAGTTGCCCCATCATGTCGGCTATTTTGTATGCATGTGCGGCCTACTGGCTTTTCACCGTAAACCTGAAATTAGACACCGATTTCGGCATCAGCACCGCTACAACTGGGATATTGCCAGGAGCGAATCATCATTTGCCTCTGTCGATGTCGAACAAAGGTGGCTTAGCGAACAGGGTTAAGGTCCTGTCAACTAAGGTTTTTAACTTCATGAGCCGAAAGGGTCCCACAAAGGTATTTCTCCCTACAAGTCGTGAGGATCTTGTAGGTGTATTTTCTCCTTAGGAATCGTGAGGATTCCTAAGTGTGTGTTTCTCTGTAAGTCGTAAGGATCCTACAAGAGGGTTTTCTCCTTGTAAGTCGAGAGGACTTATAAGGGTTGTTCATCATGCGTACATATCCCTAGTCACGGATGGGACTTGGTTAGAGAAATGTTTATTCGCGCTCGTGGATTGTATACAAGGTTCAGTACTGAGCCACTTGTAGGGCAATATCGAAAGTTGTGGGGGTTGTTTAAGCACAGGTTTAGGTCTCTATAAGTTAAGACTTTCAAATCTTATGAGCCGTGAGAGTCCCATAAGAGAGTTCTCCTTACGAGTCGTGAGGATCTCGCAAGTGTATTTTCTCCTTAGGAATCGTAGGGATCCCTAAGTGTGTTGCTCCCTTGTGAGTCGTAAGGATCTCACGCGGGTGGTTTCTCCTTACAAGGTCGAGAGGACCCTGTAAGTGTCCTTCAACGAGGTTGCGCCCTTTCGGGTTTTCACAAACACTCGCCGGTAGTCCTGCTGTTTTTACTCACGGAGACCTTTCGGGTTTTCATCCGTGCCCATTTTGCTTATGGACATACCGTTTTTTTTAATCTTTTTATTCTCCCTTTTTTTTACGAGGTCGCGCCATTTCGGGTTTTCACGAACACTCGCCGGTAACCCTGCTGTTTTTACTCACGGAGTCGTTTTGGGTTTTCATCCGTGCCCATTTTGCTTATGGACATACCTTTATTTTTATATATATATATATATTTTATATATATTTTTTTTATTCATCTCGCCAGCCTAAGGATGTTGCGGTAGTAGTTTAAGGAAGTTTCGGTCCGTCATTAGTTTAAGGACGTTTCGGTCCGTCATTAGTTTAAGGACGTTTCGGTCCGCCATTAGTTTAAGGACGTTTCGGTCCTGTCGTTAGTTTAAGGACGTTTCGGTCCGCTGTCGCCGTATTCGAGGCAAATCTCTAATTTACTGACTTTTCGGTCTAGGTAGTAGTTTAAGGACGTTCGGTCCGTCATTAGTTTAAGGACGTTTCGGTCCGTCATTAGTTTAAGGACGTTTCGGTACGTTGTTAGTTTAAGGACGTTTTGGTCCGGCATTAGTTTAAGGACGTTTCGGTCCGTCGTTGTCGTATTTGAGGCGAATATCTAGTTTACTGACTTTTCGGTCTATGGGGCTTTCCCTATGAATGAGTAAGGACGTCTTAGCCTCTCCTCGAGGGATATGCGTGGACGCATATTGTTTTGACGAACAACTTGTCTAAGGCCACTCGACTGTTGTTGAGTATTGGCGACGAAGGTCATTTTCCCCTTTCCTTTATCCTTTTTGCTCGATCCTTTGTTTACGGGGCCGAGATTTTTTCCAAGTAGCGTGCGATTGCACGGCTGAACGTTCTCGCAACTCCTCAATTCCTTCATTTTTGAAATAGATTCCTTGAGGAGAGGGTTGAGGGCAGCTTCTTTGTCAGAATCGCTTCCAAAGGTGATAATTTGCGATCCCTTGGAGTCGGCTATATGACAATCGTCAGCGGCTCTTTTGCGCTCATCTATCGCATTTTTTCGACGTCTACGAGCTTCACACTTCGTCCTGTTGAAGTGTTGCTTTTGAGCGACATACCCTTGCCACAAACACTTATCGCAGTCTTCGGTAGGATGTATGATCTTCTGATGATATAAGCAGAAATTAGGATGCGTCTCTACTCCACCGAGAGTATTTTCTTCAAAGAGTGGTAGCTTCATTCCCACTGATAGGGCTTTAGCGAACCTTTTCCTCGTCTTGAATTTGTTTTTATCCGCAGCGGATGAGTTTGATTTGACGAAAGTGCCTCGACTCTTTGGTCTAGTAGTCGGTGCTTGGCTCCTTCCAGTATGGCCATCTCACGCTCTTGATTGGCTTTAACTTTCAGACGAATCTCATTTAGGAAGGCATCGATCAACTTGTCTAACGGCCACAGAATTTCTGGTTCAGGGTTCGCCCTCGGTTTCTCGGTGCAAGGAGCCTCTTCATCACCCGCCAATGAGTGAGAGATCACATGACAAGTCGTTACGTAGTCTTCGGATTCATCTGGTGAGTCTTCTCCATCGTTTTCGTCCTCGACAAAAGAACAAGTTGCCCCCATCGTGTCCGTCTTCTTTAGAGTGTGCGGCTGTAGTGGGTTTACCTTCCAGTTTTCAGACAGCGCGAACTTGCCTCGTAGGTACTGATCCTCGATCCATCCCTTAAAGACGAAACAGTCCTCAATCGGGTGACTTACCGTTTGGTGGTAAGGGCAATAATTGGGATTATTGAGATCGCCTAGCTGCGACAGACGTTTTGGACTCGACAGATTGATGAGTCCCTTGCGCACTGCCAGCTCGAACGGTTTTCTCGTTTTATCCTGAGGAAACGAGTAAGGACGTCCCAGTCTCTCTTCGAGGGATGGGCGCGGACGCACGTTGTTTTGGCGAACGACCGGCTTTGAGTTGCTCGACTGTTGTTGAGCATTGGCGACGACGATCGCTTTCCCTTTTCCTTTCTCATTTCGAAAATCTGGTTTTGGAGGAGACGGTCCATGGCCCATCTGATCCATTTGGGCTAATTTGTCGATCAAGGCCTGGAAGGTGGTCGGCATGAAGAACATCATGAATTGCGAGATGGTCCCTTGCGGATCAAGAGTGCCCACGAACATGCCTACCGCAGGTGCCTCTTCTATGCGTTGTTTGCATTTTGACCATAGGTTCCACCATCGTGTTGCGTATTGGACCCACGTTTCGCCGGGCCTTATCCTGGCATTTATCAGTGCTGTTATCGGGGTGCGTTCACTAGCACTCGCGAATCTTTGTGTAAATAGTAGCTCCATCTCCGCAAATGTTTTGATAGAGTCGTTAGGTAGCTTCGAATACCATTCAAAGGCTGTTTCTGCTAAGTTGCCGACGAATTGGCGAAGCAACAATTTGTCATCGCCTCCAGTATTGCCGCATAAGGCCCTGAATTAAGCGACATGCTGATGCGGATTCCCTGTCCCTTTATATACGTGGAACTTAGGGATCGTATATCCCGGCAGGTAACTGATTTGGTCATACCAGCTTGGATAAGGTCGTCCGGTTCTAACAATTTGCCCAGCCGCTTCATTCGCCTGATGAACCCATATCTGCTGAGCTATATAGTCATCCAGCGCGACCTTGGAAATGGTTTCATCTTTGGCTGCTGAAAGAGCCGGCGGAGGATTAGATGTCTCCCCTCCGTCATCTCTAACAATGATTGGAGGGTCTTCAACTGGAGGGTCCGGCTGTAACATCATCCCTACCATATCTTGGAAGAGGAGCGCCATCTGTTTTATGTTAGCCGCTTGCTCTGCGGCTTCTCTGTCCTTCTTTTCAAGGACTCTGCGTAAGAAGTCAGCATCAGTTTCTTGTTCGTGCCGCTATTCTGATGATGCATCCAAGCTTTCTTTTGGCCCGGTAAGTGCGGCCATTGCAGTCATCATTCCCTGAAGCTTCTGTTGTTGTTCTTGGGCCTTCGTCACGGATCGGGTGAGCGGCCGGTGGCCTATAGAAGCACGGCTTTCCTCCTTTCCGGCAGCCATATAAACAGTGTGCAGCACCATGCCTCCAGACTTGGGGAGTTTGTGTTCAGCGCTTTTACGCTTCGCCATGTTCACAGAGGCTTTTTGCGGCCTCCTTTTCCTTTGAGTGATTGAAGTTGAGGGGGCCGTCGCAGTGGGCACCCAAGTAGCTATTGCTTTTTGTGGCTTAACGGAGTAATCCTTCTCCTGCCGAACCTTCATCTTTTTCTGCCGGCGTAGATAGTCTTGATCAATCACCGACTCCTGGACCTGTCGCCAGACCCTGTAAATTTTAGAGGACGGCCGTTGAGGGGGTTTCTCTAGCTTCTTCTCTGGAGTATTCTCTACAGGTGAAGGAGTTCGTTTCAACACCGCAGTAGGAGAATTTCTGCGCACCGTGTTCAGCAATTCAAAGCTGTTCCCGGTTGGAACAGCAGCATCAATCCCAACCGTTGGAGTTGGCGGAGTTATCCCAGATGGGGAATTGCCCCCAGCCTTCCTTACTCGGCGCCAGTGGCAACGTCGAGCATGTCGTGCTGATGGAGTTGTTTCAGCTATAAGGGTGACTTCATCATGCCCCCTGCTTTGAGGGGAGACTGTTATTGGTGCTAGCCTGTCGAAAACTGACACTTGTTGAGAAGCCATGTTTAATCTGTCAAAGACAGACCTCTGGGCAGGGGAAGCAGCTTTGAGGACTTGGCCTGGAGCAGGACCCGGAATGGCCACTCTTGCAAAAACTGACTTCTTGGAAGGAGAAGCCTTTCCATTGATTTTGTCCGCTTGAGCCGGGATAGCTATCCGCTTTGGGATAGCAACTTCGGGTATCGCAGGTTTGCAGACGTTCTGGCCCAGTCTGCTGAAAACTGAGGTATTGAAGTTGGGCGTCTCGTTGCGAGGGGCCGCAGTAGTAGTAAGTCGATCAAAGACCGACTTCTTTGGGGCTTCTTGCAATGTCATTGGGGCATTGAAGCTCATCGGTGAGAGCATGGTCCCGAAGAATAGTCCAGTGGTGGCTTGAGTTACCTGCTCCACTGGCATCTTGAAAAGAGAGGCCGCTTGGGGCCCGTAAGTCACTACTCCAGCAGGGATTGAGAGAGAGTTGCAGTTGCAGGCAGTGCAGTTTGAAGCCATTGATCTTCTGTTCTCTGCACGGAGCAAGACACCAAATCTTAGTACCTCGAATCCACAGGCAACCACAGCAAACCGCGATTTGTTCGTGAACACGACACACGAAGTGTGGAGTGGAAAGAGGAAAAGGTCCCACCGGGCGTGCCAGAATCTGTTCCCCTCCGAAAGGCTGCCAAGACTGAACGTCTTGCCTGAGATTCGGGGCAGATGCTATTTGGTTTTATCCGTCCACCTCTCCGAAGATGCCAAGTTGATTTATGGCGCCGTGTATCGGAGGTTTAGACGGATGCGGCCGATGTCGCAGACTTCGTCAGATTCCCCCTCGCTTGAGGGGGTTTTGATTGTGGGGACGCTCTTCCCTGCAGGCGCAAGCCCCTACAGTTAATTACGCTACCGCATCGCGGTAACAACTTTCTCCTTCTCTAAATGTTCACTTCGTGTCGTGGGTGTTTGTTTTGTTTGTGGTTGCCCATGGATTGTGTACGGAGACTAATTTATGTCGTCACCCGTAGGACGTGGGTTAGTCCAAATCCGTATTTACTTAGATTTTGGTTTGGTGTTTTAGTTTAAGGATACGTTAGCCGTATTGAGGCTAAGATCAACTTAAACGTTCGTTAAGGATACGTTAATCCAGTTTGAGAATAAGATCGATTCAACGGAAAGAGCATTTGGGAGCTCTGTTGTTCCAGTTTAGGGACGTAGTGGTCCATGTTCGAGTTTAGGGACGTGGTGGTCCATGTTCCAGTTTAAGGACGTGGTGGTCCATTTTATTTGTGGCCGTCGGGACCCGTCACCTCTCTGACGTCGTTGAAGAATTACAACGATAGGTGTCAGAGGAGTTTGGAGATGTACCCTTGAACCGGATGTAAATTGATTTAAGAGAGCAGCCATGCTCAGTCAATTTAATTTGAGGACTTACGGCCATGATTGGGCTAAGTCCAGTTGAAGATGTTCAACGTTTTTTATCTGTGGCCTATTAGGCCTATGCTAGGGCTTTGCCCCTGTTTAACAATGCACTGTATTTTCTTTTGGCCTGTAAGGCCTATCTGATTTGGGCTCTGTCTCTTTATAAATAATGCACAACATCTATTTTTGTTTGGGCTCTGCCCTGCATTGCATTTAATTTGGCCTGTTAGGCCTTTTTTTAATTGGGCTTGGCCCTTCTGTAAATAATGCAGTGCATTAATTATCTGACAGTAGCTTGTCAGGCGCTTTGCGCCAATTATTAAGCGCAAGCGCATGTGGAGGTGACACGTGTCACGCTAGCCCAGTGCGTTGTGCCCGTGCGCGGCGCTATTGCACTGTGACAGGTGACGCACTCTGGTGAGTTGCGCCAACTTTAAAGAGCAATGCTCTATTTTTAAAAGCGCATAGCGCAAGTGGTTATGGTACTGACATGTGGCGCTCTCTGTGACTTGCGCCAACCCAGGAGCGCAACAGTGCAGTTTTTGCAAGTGTAAGGCACTGTTTCAATAACTTGATCCAATTTTGGATTCAAGAAAAGAATCTTTAAGATTCCAGAACCTATGGTTCATAAAAAAATGCAAGGCACTGTTATTATTTATTTTTTATTGAAGATCATTGATCTTGTTCTTAGATCAATGGTCTATTCAGAAGAAGTTCTTCTTGAATAAAGGTTTTTACCCTTTTTTTGTTCTTGAGTCCTTCTCACAATCCTTCAAAGTTCTCTCTATTTTGTTTTTGAAGTTCTTGATGTTCTCAATGTTGATCCCCTTTGAATTGGGGTCTAGGGGCCTTTATATAGTGCCCATTAATTTGTTAAATTTGTTAAAAAGATCTTTCTCTAAGTGATTTGGGGAATTTTCCCCACCGTTGGATCTTTGATCCAAGGGCCTCTATTTTACAGAAGACAATCTTCTTATTTTTAACAAGAATAGAAAGATCTTACTGAAATTTTAATTCTGTTTGGCGCAAACGCACCTGCGCTTGACACGTGTCGCGCAGTGCAGAGCGCAGCGCCTCTGCGCTAGCGCAAGTGCGCTGCCACATGTCGCGCAGCGCGACTGCGCTGCCACGTGGCGCGCAACGCGACTGCGCTAGCGTACCGTGCTGCAGGCGCAAGCCCCTGCAGTTAATTACGCTACCGCATCGCAGTAACAACTTTCTCCTTCTCCAGATGTTCACTTCGTGTCGTGGGTGTTTGTTTTATTTGTGGTTGCCCATGGATTGTATACGGAGACTAATTTATGTCGTCGCCCGTAGGACGTGGGTTAGTCCAAATCCGTATTTACTTAGATTTGGGTTTGGTGTTTTAGTTTAAGGATACGTTAGCCGCATTGAGGCTATGATCAACTTAAACGTTCGTTAAGGATACGTTGGTCCTGTTTGAGACTAAGATCGACTCAACGGAAAGAGCATTTGGGAGCTCTATTGTTCCAGTTTAGGGACGTAGTAGTCCATGTTCCAGTTTAGGGACGTGGTGGTCCATGTTCCAGTTTAGGGACGTGGTGGTCCATTTTATTTGTGGCCGTCGGGACCCGTCACCTCTCTGACGTCGTTGAAGGATTACAACGATAGGTGTCAGAGGAGTTCAGAGATGTACTCTTGAACCGGATGTAAATTGATTTAAAAGAGCAGCCGTGCTCAGTCAATTTAATTTGAGGACTTACGGCCATGATTGGGCTAAGTCCAGTTGAAGATGTTCAACGTTTTTTATCTGTGGCCTATTAGGCCTGTGCTAGGGCTTTGCCCCTGTTTAACAATGCACTGCATTTTCTTTTGGCCTGTAAAGCCTATCTGATTTGGGCTCTGTCTCTTTATAAATGATGCACAGCATCTGTTTTTGTTTGGGCTCTGCCCTGCATTGCATTTAATTTGGCATGTTAGACCTTTTTCTAATTGGGCTTTGCCCTTCTGTAAATAATGCAGTGCATTAATTATCTGACAGTAGCTTGTCAGGCGCTTTGCGCCAATTATTGAGCGCAAGCGCATGTGGAGGTGACACGTGTCACGCTAGCGCAGTGCGCTGTGCCAGTGCGCTGCGCTGTTGCGCTGTGACAGGTGGCGCGCTCTGGTAAGTTGCGCCAACTTTAAAGAGCAATGCTCTATTTTTAAAAGCGTATAGCGCAAGTGGTTATGGTGCTGACACGTGGCGCTCTCTGTGGCTTGCGCCAACCCAGGAGCGCAACAGTACAGTTTTTGCAAGTGTAAGGTACTGTTTCAATAACTTAATCCAATTTTGGATTCAAGAAAAGAATCTTTAAGATTCCAGAACCAATGGTTCATAAAAAAGTGCAAGGCACTGTTATTATTTATTTATTATTGAAGATCATTGATCTTGTTCTTAGATCAATGGTCTATTCAGAAGAAGTTCTTCTTGAATAAAGGTTTTTACCCTTTTTTTGTTCTTGAGTCCTTCTCACAATCCTTCAAAATTCTCTATGTTTTGTTTTTGAAGTTCTTGATGTTCTCAATGTTGATCCCCTTTGAATTGGGGTCTAGGGGCCTTTATATAGTGCCCATTAATTTGTTAAATTTGTTAAAGAGATCTTTCTCTGAGTGATTTGGGGAATTTTCCCCACCGTTGGATCTTTGATCCAAGGGCCTCTGTTTTACAGAAAACAATCTTCTTGTTTTTAACAAGAACAGAAAGATCTTACTGAAATTTTAATTCTGTTTGGCGCAAACGCACCTGCGCTTGACACGTGTCGCGCAGCGCAGAGCGCAGCGCAATTGCGCTGCCACGTGCCGCGCAGCGACTGCGCTGCCACGGACCGCGCAGCGACTGCGCTGCCACGTGCCGCGCAGCGCAGAGCGCAAGTCAGCTGAAGCGTTGCTTCTTTAATTTTTTAGATTTCATTTTAATTTTCAGAATAGAGCCTTGCTCTGATTGGGGGAAACAGAAGCGTTGCTTCGTTTCCCGCCTTAGAATTTGGACAGAGTTTTGCTCTGATTGGGGTAAACAATGATATAACGGATTATTTAATCATGTGTTGATTCAATGATTTGATATATATATATATATATTTGATATAGCCGGGTTATATATGATATAACCGGATCATTGAATCAAGTATTGATTTAATGATTTGATATATATATATATATATATATATATATATATTTGATATTAGTCGGGTTATATATGATATAACCAGATTAGTGAATCAAGTGTTGATTTAATAATTTGATATATATATATATAAACTAATATTAAGCTCACTCAAGATTTTCTTCTCTTTCTATATATATATATATATATATATATATATAATGAGAATGATGGAGGAAAGATGCCATAGGAGGGAATTTCCTCCTATGACATCGAAAAAGTACGCCGTCCAAAGTGTTTTCCGACGATCGGCACCCATCATCTCCATCGTTATCATCTAAGATATGGGTACACCAAATTTCATGTGATTCTACAACTTTTTCACCGTTGAATTAGTGGGTTCAAAATTAACGGTTTACCGACAATAAAACTTTTTACATTGCTAAATCAACGATGAAAAGATTGTAGAATCACATGAAATTTGTCGTACCCATATCTTAGATGATAACGATGAAGATGATGGATTCCGATCGTCGGAAAATACGACGGAGGGCGTACTTTTTCGACGCCATAGGAGGAAATTCCCTCCTATGGCCTCTTTCCTCCATTATTCTCATATATTATAAATATTCATTTGTATCATGGTTGATGATACATGGAACATGGATGTGTGAGAATCGCATTAGAAGTTAAGATGAAAAGATAATGATTTATATATATGAATTAAAGAAAAGAAGAATGAGTCATTTTCTTTAGGTGCTTGGAGAAGCATTAAGAAGCTATAACTCATCTTCCATCCTTTGTTTTATTCATATATTATTCATCATTTTCTTGTGCTCATCTTATCCTCAAGGTTCACTCTCACTTCTAAGTTCATCTTCTTCCTCTCCTCACTAGTTTTTTCTAGGTTGAGAAAAAGAAAAAAAGATAGATTATTAGTAAGTAAAATTCATATTTCATCAATCTACACTACTCTAGTAAATTAGTATAACTTGTTCTCTTCACTAATACCTTGATTAGTAAAGTGTGAGTGTTGGGGTAAAAATTTACACTTCGGTTGACCGGGTCAAAGTCAAGGTCAACCCCAAGCCAGGTGGGCCCAAGCCCAGATCAAGTGGTCCCATGCCCGAGTCGAGCCCGAACATGAAGAGGTCGGCCTCCCCTATGCAAATAAAAAAAATCATGTAATAAATAATTTTGATGTAATTTTTTTATGCATGAATCTAAGCAAAATGGGCATAAAGCCAAATTTTTGTAAAGCCCATGGCTTATGTGCAAAAGAAATGAGCACATGAGGTATGGGACGGGTAAAATGCCATTTTGTAAAGCCCAAGGGGCTATATGTAAATGTGTAAGCCTATATAAGGCAACATGACAATGAAATAAAGGAGAACTTTTTCATTTCACTAAAACTCTAGGGTTTTGTGTCTCCTTCTCCTTTCTCAAGGTTCTAAACCTTCTTCTTTTTTTTAAATTAAATCAAGAGTTTTACTCTTCCTTTTCTAAAACTAAATAGGTTTTCACCACAAAACCCACAAAGGGGAGCTCAGATCTTCCATTAGATCTAAAAAAGAGGAGATTTTTAAAATCTCGCCCCTCTTGTTCTCCAAAATCTGGCCAACAAAGTTGAGGAAGAAGGAGACCCATCTCCGAAAATCCCACTTTAGAAAAGATCCAAGACTCAAGAGAAGATCTCAGGATTAAGAGAGAAGAACCTCTGAAGATTTTAGGGAGTTCAACTCCAAGACCCAAATCCTCAAAGGAGTTTAACTCCTAATCCAGATCTTTTGAAATTTAACTCCACTCAAAATCCTCTTTTAGAGTTTAACTCATATTTCTGGGGGTAACAACCCCTTCCTTTCGCTAGCGCCCAAAGTGCTAGCGCCCACGTGCCGGGAGGCGTTAGCGCCCGAGCGCCCACGTGCCGGGCACATGAGGCGCTAGCGCCCAAAGCGCTAGCGCTCGAGCGCCTACGTGCCGGGTACGTGAGGCGCTAGCGCCAGCATCCTAGCGCCTAGCGCTAACCCAAGCGCGCTAGCGCCGGCGCCCAGCGCCAGCGTGCCGCGCACCTGAGGCGCTCGCGCTCACGCGTCCTTTGGACGCCAGTTTCCCCTCATTTTACATGTACTTCACATTAAAAATATCTCCCCCATTAGAAAAAAATTCTAACGGGGCGCTGCCCAGCACCCCGCAAGGGGGTTGCTAGGCCCCTTGACGCCCAGCCCACTATCCGGGTAGCGGGACCTCCGTAAAAACTCTGCGAGGCCCCAATATATCCAAAACCCATTCAAAAAAAAACACTACACATTGAGTTTGCATGACCTGTTTGACCCGTCAATCGAAGGTTCTCTCGCTCCAAAGGCGAGGGGTAATTAACGGCAGCTTAGTCTACGGCTGCAGAAGATTCGGATCCCCACAATCAATAAACCTCAGCCTATCCTAAGCAGGAGGAATCTGTAATGTGCCTGACAAGCGCGCGCGTATTCCCATCTCAATGGGGTGACGAAAAACACCCTACAGATTCTGGCATGCCCAGTGGGACACAATCTCTCCTCCCATATTTCGGATTAAATGTTCATACGAACTCAATCAATATACATATCGATTGCCTGTACTGAAATCATGTTTCTATTTGCAGCTTAAAAATCTCCAATTGCAATCTTCGGACGCAGCAAAAATGTCTCCAAGGACAAGCTCAGCTCTCAACACAGCTTCCGTCTCCTACACGATGAAGACGGATGCTAGGACAGTCCTCCCGGCCAGTCTCGGGCGACAATAGGAGGAGCCGCCGCTACCATTTGGCTATATTCTGTTCGTGCCAGCTAACGTCATCCCTGCTCTTCAAGCCCCAGTGATGGATAAACCAACCTCAAAGGGGAAAAGGCCGAATGTCATGGTTGCGAGGGCACCTCAGCCCAAGCACAAGTCCGTTTCCGGACGACTCTCCATTGCTCCAGTTGGGAGCAAGGCCATCAACACGAACAAAGCAACGAGGCGTCTCGAGCAAGCTCCAGCGGTGCCCTCGACAACTGCTCGATCGGGTATCTTCTCTAAGCTCATCATCAATCGACTCACGGTGGCTTCGCAGGAAACAGATGCCCGCCAAGCCCTTAAAATTGAGTAGCTAAGGCAGAAAAGGCTCAGATATAGAGCCAACAAAAGGGCTAGGGTTCCTGCTAAGCTAAACTTCATGAGGTTCGAAGAACAGGGTTACCCCACCAAAGATGAGGAAATGGCTGGATATGTGGTCCACACTGTCTACATGGTGGGCACGCGCAGCAAGAGTAAGGATGGGGCCACTACATCTCAAATCCAATCTGGTGTGAATGTAGCTGTCACTTCCCAAGACCAGCATCCTCCGGAAGATAATGAAAATCCTCCCAGTGAGGCCGATAGGCAGAGAGATCCCTCAGTTCATGAGGAGTCGGGCTCGGAAAGGGAAGAGGAGCCAATCTTCCGTCCCAAGAACGCAGAGCAGCAACTTCTCCAGGAGCTCCGAAAGCAGCTCAGAAACAAAGACAAGGAGATGGCCAAGCTCTACTCAAAAATTGACGACTTGACAAACGTCGTCTTACAGCTCATGGCCCAACTTTCCTCTCAGCCGCCCAATCAAGCACAGGGCTCTGCTCATCAACCGGGAAATAGTGTCCCGAGACAGCCGACGCCTATTCCTTCGAATCCAAAGGTGGGTGGACCGCATGAAAGACAGTCGCATCCTATCTCGGGAAATGCCTTGGCTACTGATGACAGTAGCCCGCTAACTCAAGATCAAATCATGGATTTGGTTGCCAACAAAGTCAAAACATTGGTAGCCGAAACTGAAGCGCAAAAAGATGTTAGCAGTAGCAGGAGACCATATCCTGCTCAGTATGATCTGGTAGGATTTCCTAGCGGCTATGTCATCCCTAAATTCGGAAGATTCGATGGGACGGGAAATGCGAATCAGCACATCACCCACTTTAAAGCCTCATGTGGAAATACTGGGGGCAATGATGCGCTTCTCCTCCGCCAGTTCGTTAATAGCTTGACCAATATTGCTTTCGACTGGTACGCGAGCATACTGGATGGCTCCGTCACAACTTTTGTCCAAATGGAATCTCTGTTCCGATAAGATCACCACTGCCGACCTTGTGAGGACCAAGCCAAAGAACAATGAAAGCAGCACGGATTTTATAACCCGATGGTGCAATCTCTCCGTCAAATGCGAACCGCCGATAGAGCAGGACCAATTTGTCAGTCTCCTTGTCGGAAATCTTAACAATTGGATGGCCCCGTTTCTATGCAGCGCGGATCTCAAAACATTCCAAGAGCTGACCAGAAAAGTTCAGATGCTGGAGCGCTCAAAGCAGGAGTCTTATTTGGATTCCCAAAATAACAATAGGTCCTGGAGAAACCGAAAAGACGATAATCGCAAAGGCGGAAATTCCGACGATTCTGAATCTTTCAACACCTCGGCTGACCGAAATAAGCAAGGGATGAGCGGGCCTAATGCCAACCGGCCTCGGAAGCCAGTGTTCGGAGAGGGAGGAGAAGCTCCACTTAAAGAGAAGCTAGATAAGTTCTATTCCTTCAGAAGGGACAAAGTCCATAAAATATTCAAAGATGCCCTAAGAAACAATCTACAATTGCCAGAATCAAAAAGACCGCAAAAAGCGAATATGAATGATGACCCCAAATACTGCCCCTATCACAGGGTGATAGGTCATGCCATTGAGGAATGCTTCGTCTTCAAAGATTGGGTCGAAAAGCAATACAAGGCAGGAGAGATAGAACTGTTTAAAGGCGTGTTAACAAACAGTCAAGCTGCGACCGCCAATTTCATACAAACGGAGACCGAAGTCCTTCGTGAAACTGATTCTCTCAAACATCTACCTTTCTCTGAAGACAATCGACCACCACGTCAATAAACTGGGGACAATCGACCTCTAAGTCGTTAAACTGGGAATGTAAAAAAATGTGTGTAAATAAAAACTGTGTAAATAAAAAAAACAAAAAAACATGTAAATAAAACAATATATATATATATATAAATAAAAAGCTGAAATGATGGGGCAACTCGCAATAAAAATCAGCGAGTAAAAATAAAAATGAAAATAAAGCCGAAATGATGGGGCAACCGCGAATAAAAAGTCGAAATGATAGAGCAATCGCGACCTTCGCGATAAGAAAAGCTGAAATAATGGAGCAATCGCGGTAAATAAAAAATAAAAATAATAATAATAAAAAAAAACGGCAAATGATGAGTCGCTCCTGGTACCATATTCCAGTGCAGCAATGCAGACGCCAACCAAAATCCGATTTTGCAAAATTCCTCTAGCTCTACGGTTGGTCCCCAAGTTGACTACCGTATACAATCCACGGGCTCAAATAATTCTCATCATACCCGTACCTCACCGCAACCACCAGTTACGCGGCTGGTCTCCGCCCTTGGAATTATGCTCCATTTAAGAAAACTCACTCATGTGTCATCACGATACATGAGGAGAACAAACTTACTGGATCCTCAAGACTCGTAAGAAAACACCTTCGTGGGATCCTTACGATTCACAAAGGAAAAACACACTTGGGAGTCCCCACAACTCCTAAGGAGAAAAGTACACCTACGAGATCTTTTCGACTCGCGGGGAGAAAATGCTTTTATGAGACCCTTACGGCTCATAAAATTGAAAAGCCTTAGGTGATAGGGACCTAAACCTGTCTCCTAAACCATCGCTCCCCAACATGAAAGGTAAATGATGAATTGCTCCTGGCACATGTGCTTCAGTTTTAGCAACGCTGATGCCTACCTTAACCCCAAAATTCCAAAATTCCAAACTCCAATCCAATAGACCCCTAAGTCTTTAAACTGGGAATAGATGACCTCTAAGTCGTTAAACTGGGAACAGATGACCCTTAAGTCGTTAAAATGGAAACGAGGGAGATCCCCTCATGGCGAATGATGAGTCGCTCCTGATACCATATTCCAGCGCTGCGATACAGACGCCAACCAATCTCTAAATGTCCCAACGGCGAATGATGAGTCGCTCCTGGTACCATATTCCAGTGCAGCGATGCAGACGCCAACAAAGTCCCGAAATTCTTCCGGCCCTACGGTCTGGATCATACATCCTGCAAAACCGTATACAATCCATGGGCGTAAAATGATCCCAATCTCTCCCGAGTCCTACTGGCGAGACCACATTCAAAGTCCCACCAGCGATGAAGATTCTCAAAAAAATGGGGTATGTCCACAAGCAAAATGGACACGGATGAAAACTCGAAAGGGCTCCGTGAGTAAAAACAGCAGGACCGCGGCGAGTTTGTGAAAACCCGAAAGGACGCAAACTCATGAAAAAAAGATGAAATGCACTCGCAAAGTCCTCTCGACTTTGTGAGGAGAAAATTCCCGCGTGAGATCCTTACGACTCATAAAGAAAAAACACACTTATGAGTCCCCACGACTCCTAAGGGGAAAATACACCTACGAGATCCTTTCGACTCATAGGGAGAAAATGCTTTTATGGGACCCTTACGGCTCATAAAATTGAAAAGTCTCAGGTGATAGGGTCCAAACCTGTCTCTTAAGCCATCGCTCCCTAACGGGCAAACGCAAATGATGATTCGCTCCTGGTACCACATTCCAGTGTAGTGATGTTAATGCCAAACCAAAACCAATCCCCAAATCCTCTCATGGAAAATGATGATTCGCTCCTGGTACCATATTGTAGTATAGCGATGCTGATATTAACTCAAATCAAATCAAACCAACAACCACTGCGGCGGAATCATGCTTCGTCTCAGAATGTACCCGTGTCGAAATCATGCTTCGCCTCGGAGTATCTACCTTTCCTGTCGGAATTATGCTTCGCCTGGGAAGCAGCCTCTACATCAAGACCACTTTCCGCTACCTTTCATTGACCAGATGCTTGAACGATTGGCCGGACATGAGTACTATTGTTTTCTTGATGGCTACTCTGGCTATAATCAAATTCCAATCGCCGAAAAAGACCAGGACAAGACCACTTTCACTTGTCCTTTCGGCACGTTTGCATATCGACGCATGCCCTTTGGGTTATGCAATGCGCCCGCTACCTTCCAGCGGTGTATGATGGGAATTTTCTCAGACATGGTGGAGAAATTTTTGGAGATTTTCATGGATGACTTCTCCATCTTCGGCGACTCCTTCGACGAGTGTTTGCTGCATCTTGACGCTGTCCTTACCCGATGTAAGGACAAGAATCTCATTTTGAACTGGGAGAAATGCCACTTCATGGTGCGCGAAGGTATTGTCTTAGGACATATCATCTCGCAAAATGGCATAGAGGTTGACAAAGCTAAGATTGAGGTCATTTCCAATCTTCCTCCTCCCCGATGCGTCAGAGATATCCGAGCCTTCCTTGGCCATGCCGGTTTCTACAGACGGTTTATCAAGGACTTTAGCAAGATTGCTAGGCCCTTGACGCTTTTGCTGGCCAAGGACACGCCTTTCACCTTCGACTCGAGCTGTGTGACTGCATTCGAGTCACTGAAACGCTCTCTCACTTCTGCTCCCGTTCTTTCTTCCCCTGACTGGACGCACCCATTCGAGATTATGTGCGATGCATCCGACTTTGCCATCGGTGCTGTCCTTGGACAGCACATCAACAAGATGCCGCACGTAATCTATTACGCGAGCCGAACCCTGAACGACGCCCAACTTAACTATACAACAACTGAGAAGGAATTCTTAGCTGTTGTATTTGCTTTAGAAAAGTTCAGGCCCTACCTCATCGGCTCTCCAGTCATTGTCTACACGGACCATTCAGCTCTGCGCCATCTTTTTGCGAAGAAAGATGCCAAGTCTCGGTTAATCCGTTGGATCCTCTTGCTTCAAGAGTTTGACCTTGTCATTAAGGACAAACGAGGATGTGAAAACGTGGTTGCCGACCATCTCTCACGACTTCCTTCTTCGCCTTCGCTTCCAATTCCGATAAGCGACGTTTTCCCGGATGAACAACTCTTGACAGTATCTTGCGAACCCTGGTTCGCAGATATTGTGAACTATTTGGCCACGGGATTACTACCGACCGAATGGTCTAGTCGGGACAGACTTCGCTTCTTATCCCAAGTAAAACACTTTTACTGGGACGAGCCCTACTTATTCAAGTACTGTCCCGACCAGATTATTCGTCGGTGTGTCCCCGATGAGGAATTCAAAAGTGTGCTGTCATTTTGCCACGATCAAGCGTGTGGCGGGCATTTTGGGCCCAGAAAGACAGCTGAGAAGATCTTGCAATGTGGTTTCTACTGGCCACAACTTTTCAAAGACGCTCACGACTATTGCAAGACTTGCTCCCGGTGCCAACACATGGGCCGGATATCCCGGAGAAACGAGATGCCACTCCAACCAATCTTGGTTGTGGAGATTTTCGATGTTTGGGGGATAGACTTCATGGGGCCGTTTCCCAGCTCTTTTGGGAACTTGTACATTCTTCTAGCTGTTGATTACGTCTCTAAATGGGTCGAGGCTGTGGCCAGCCGGACTAACGACAACAAGGTTGTCGTTAGGTTCCTTAAAGAAAACATTTTCTCCCGGTTTGGCTACCCCCGAGCGATTATTAGCGACAATGGAAGTCATTTCTGCAATAAAACTTTCGAAGCCTTGATGCGGAAATACTCCATTAATCATAAGCTCTCTACGCCCTACCACCCCCAAACCTGCGGGCAGGCCGAAGTTTCAAATCGGCAAATCAAGCAGATACTGGAGAAGACGGTTTCCAAGAACCGTAAGGATTGGTCTTTGAAACTCACTGATGCCCTTTAGGCATTTAGAACCGCTTATAAGACCAAGCTTGGCATGTCTCCCTATCGGCTTGTGTACGGAAAAGCCTGCCACCTTCCTGTCGAAATCGAGCATCGCGCGTTTTGGGCGATAAAGGAGCTGAATCTGTCTCTGGAGGACGCGGGCAGCCATCGGAAGCTGCAGCTGAACGAACTGAGCGAGCTTAGGGATGAGGCTTACGACAACGCGGTTGTCGTTAAGAATCGAACGAAGGTGTTTCATGATAAACACCTTTTGCGCAAAACCTTCGTACCTGGTCAGCAGGTACTTCTTTACGACACCCGACTTCATTTTCATCCAGGAAAGCTCCGCTCTCGCTGGAAAGGGCCGTATTTTGTGCGGAATGTGTATCCGCATGGCGCTGTGGATTTGGAAAATCCAAAGGACGGTTCACTCTTCAAGATAAATGGACACCGATGCAAACCGTACCTTAGCGCCGAACCAACAGAGGAGCTCCTGTTCTTACAGGAGCCGGTTTACCCTGAATGATCTTCCTCTGCTTACCTCCAAACTTCGGTTATCCAGCCAAGAACAGTGGACACTGTTCCAAATAAGTTTGGGGGTATGTACAAACCATTTTGTTTATATTTGTGTATATTCTTTTTCTTTTTTTTAAAAACAATAAAAAAATAAAATAAAATAAAATAAAATTGTATCACTAACCGACAATTTTGAACCTTCCAACTGCTCTCTTCATGCTACGACAGTGAGGACACTGTCCAGTTTAAGTTTGGGGGTACGCTCGGTACGTATTTCTTACCTTCGCATTCATATGTATATTTTGCATCTGCATATTAAAATCCATAAAAATCTGAAAATTTTCTAAAAAACATAAAAACTTTTTGTCAAGTTAGCTTGTGGAAGAACTTTGATTCAACATTTCGACGGTTTTTGTTTGAAAAAATAGGAATGACTAGATCTTATGTTTGGATTTTGAAAACCTGAAAGATAACTCTCCTTTGAAGTTAACTATAGCTGATATACGTCTTTACATCACACTACACGTGTCGTAAGATTTTGGGAATTAGATGACAAGTCTTTCATGTTTAAAACTTTTAAACAGATAAATGATTTTCTGAGGATCAAATAGGTTTGTTCTGAAATAAGTAATGTCAAGAATAGTTTATGAAGTAAAGCGAATATGAAGGAATGTTATTGATGCCGTAATTGGAGCTAAGTCTGAAAAATAACCCATCTAAAACTTGATTGGAATGATTACACACCAAACATACCAAACACGTCTTTTATCCAAAAAAATATTTGAGCTGCCAGTTATATCTCCGTTCGTATTAAATCATCTGATTTTCACGCCAAACTGTCTTTTGTTTTTGGACCTAGGTAACTTGAGTAATTAAGTCCGCTGGGGTGTTTCTACACCTAATGCCCTAAAACCAACTGGTTTGGGTGCATTGGCCCAAAGCTCGCTAAGAAGCCTAGAAAGTCCAGTTTAAAACAAAGTCAAGCAAGTGTTCTTTCCGAGTTAAAATTCCTAACGGTTCTTTGTGTGAGAATAATCTTGATAAAAGACAGGCTTTTAAAAAAAATTTAACGGAGATATGAAGGTTTTACTCTTTGATAAAGACTATTGCACGTTCATAGAGGTGTGTATGAAATGAAAACAAGAAAAAGGTGGAGTGAAAAATACGACTTAGTTTCCTGTTATGGAAGATAGAAATTCTGAAGTTGAAACCTTACTGGAAAACGAAACTTGAAAAATGCTTAACTCTCTATAAAACTTATGTGATCCTTTTAAAATTGTTATCTGGGCTTTATTGTGCGACATGATGACTTTAATCGACCTTTCGGGAACTTAACGACACTATTTGCACTGCACGTAAAGACATATAAAATCTGTAGTTAAATAAGAAGCGAGGTGTGAAAAATAAAGGTTCGATGGTCTAGACTTAGGATTATAGAATTGTTATTTTCTAAAACAAAACTTTAGGGTTTGAAGCTTAGTTATTTTACAAAACCAACTTGACCGGATTTTGTGGGTAGTATCCGCTGAAAACCCTCAGGAGACAACACTCCTCCTACTAGGGACACCTAGAGGTTTAACGGCTTGTTGCACATGCTCAGTGCAATCGCGTTCCCTGCGAAAGTGAGGTTAGGAAATTTTTTGTGAATAAATGGACTTTTCTCGGGACGAGCAAATGATAAGTTTGGGGATATTTGTTCATATCAGATTTTTGCATTTTCATACCGCCCAATTTTTATCACATTGCATATCGGTAGATACTCTTGAGCCGTGTTTGCTAGTCAATTGCAGGATACAGGTTCTCGGTTCGAAAACGGTGAAATTCATGGAAAACACAACAAAATCCGGGTTCCTGCCAACCACTGAGAAAACACGGTCTCCGCTCGTCATCCGTATGTTGCCAGATACCTGTTTAGGAAGACAAAAATGTCAAATCGATGTCACCTTCATGCACAAGGCTCAATGGTAGCACAAAATCCAAGAGATCTACGCGGAGCTCGAGGCAATCATGACAAAATCTTGACAAAAAGTCCACCTTTCCCTCAACAGAAATTCTGGAAATATCGGGGAGCCAAATTGAGAAAATACATATGCCATAAAAATGTACACAGCCAACCAGGAAACCACAGAAAATTGGGAGGCCCAATTCAATCATAAGGCCGCGGATCCGCGGCCAAAGTGGGGTCCAGGCCGCGGATCCGCGGCCATTCTGGCGCCATACTTGCAGAGTTTTCAGGGGTGTTTTGGTATTTTCATATGGGTTCTGGTGGTTGCCCTAGGTTTTCATTTTCTGGCCTATAAATAGCCCAGAACTTTGTGAAGGAAAGGGTCCATTCTTGTATTTTCTTTTTTCTAGGATTTAGTTCACTTGTTCTTCTTCTTCTCATCTCTTCTCCATTAAACTTGTAAGTGAGCTTTGTGAGTGAGGAATGGTGAATAAAGAAGATCATTTTATTATCATGCTTGTCTTACTTTTGTTATAATTGTTGTAACTTTAAATTCGTTAAGTAGTTGTTGTTATTTCCTTGTTGTTTCTTTCTTCTTTCTTTTTCTTTATCCTTACATACGACAATGATACTTACGCTTGATCCTCGCCAAGGTGAGGTCGCAAATAGTTAGTCGTATTCTTCTAGTCTCCTTCTTTCTATCTTCCTCTTTTGTTTGTTTTATTTTTCCGTATTATGAAGTGTGAGTAGTTCTATACTTGTTAGGGTAGGATAAGGGAAGTTTGAGAGAAGGAAATCTCTCTCACTCTTTCCTTGCCCAACAACTTAAATCAACTCCCGTTAATTGAACCACAATCCGCTCCTTACGGCACCCAATCCTACATGATAGCGGTGATTCCGTAGTGAGACCGGTTGTGGTTGAATTAACCGGAGGTTATGGATAAGAGCCAAGAACGGACGGACAAGCACCAAAAGGAAGGACTATGCGTTGGAAAGCCTAGCTTATACTCGCAAGTTCCTTTCTAGTCGTGCTAATCCCCGTTGTTGCCGATTACCGTAACACCGATATTAAGTGGGGCAACGAAAGATGTGGAGACTCCTAACTCAAACTAACCTAATCCTAACCCTAACAAGCTCTCTTTAAATATCAACTCAACACTTAGATAATCCAACAAAATCTGAAAACCGGACTTAACTCGTTAAAACACTTTGAAAAAGACTCCCATCTCCCTGCGGACGACCCGTACTCAACCGGCTAGCTACAAGCGAAACCGTCTTGATTGCGGTATTTAAACTAGAACTTGAACACGCACGTAGACTAACAATCAACGCGCGACCCGTCTTCACTACCTCTCCTCTCTTCATACCTACACCCTCTTTTCCTGATCTCATTTCCTCTTCCCCGCCTCGTTCCTCCTCCTCCTCTCTCATCCACTCCCGCACCCACTCCTTCCACCAGCAACGACGACGACGACCAATTCCCACTCTTCCATCACCTCACCGTCGCTCGCCTTCACCTCACCATCTTCACCCTTGCCCTCAGCTTCGCTCACCCGCAGCTAACCACCCTGCACCGAGCTCGACCATCCCTGCACTCCACCCCCGCCAACGACGGTGACATCAACTGCGACCGCCTTGTCCCCACTTCCCTTCACCCCCTCGCATCACGAGCCCGAGGCCTTTCTCCACCCACGCACCCACCTCCTCTGTCATAGCCACGCCCTCGCCTGCTCTGTCGCCGACGTTCACTCCCTTCGTCGTCGACCCGCGCCTCCTCGCGTTCTCTCTCCCTCACCCGACTTTCTCTCTCTGCCTACCCTCTCCCCACGCTGCTCTCACTCTCTCTCTCTCTTCCTCTGTTCTCTCTCTCTCTTTCCCTCTCTCCAACACTCTCTCACTCACTGCATCCCTCTCTCTGTAACACTCTTTCCCTCTCTCAACACTCTCACTCACTGCCTCTCTCTCATCTCTCTCTATCTCTCGTTCTCCCCTTCACACTCCCGACACCATCGCCTGAGCACCCAAGCATTGGAACCCAACGACCCCAACTATCGAACCCTCCTCCGACGAGCCACAACCTCACACCACCATGACCACCGTACAGCTCCTCCATCGCTGCATCGAGCCTTGCGACCCAGCACCACCAGACACCCGAGCTCCGGCCACTTCGAGCACCAGCATCCCTGACCTTCAGCCGAGCAGCTACATGACCCAACCCTTCGTCCCTGCACCTCACTTGAACTCCAACCCTGTCGCAGCTGAACTCATCGCCTGCACACACCCTCGCCAGAGCTCGTCTCTTTATCATACCCGAGCAAGAACCCCTCCGGAAACCCGTGCTCACCCGGAGCTGCTGCTGTCATCGTGCCAATTCGTCGCACGCCCGTACTGTACCTCGCTGCCGTGCGCCTCCAGGCAAGTTCTTTACTTGCTTACATGCTATATATCCTGGTTATAATCGTTAATTTCATAAATCATAGTGTTACACTTTTGGATTAATATTGTACCATACCTGTTCGACATTTGTTCCCAATGAAAATACCCATCAAATTTGGCGGAACTAAACGGTATTGTTTAGCCCGTATAGCCGTGAACTTAGTGTATGAATTTCGTTGGATAATTTGATCGTTAATGACCAAAACAACTACCCTCTAGTTTAACCATAAAACTGGAACTTTCTTGCACCTGAAAATCGTTAAATTCTCCATAAATCATATACATATTAGAATGGTGCGTTCGAGGGCTCAAATCGAAGCTAACTCAACGAACTTTAACCCTATACTAGTTTCCTGATATTCCTGTACTTAATTTGTGATGATATTCGTATCGGAGTACGACTCTGGACTGCAGTCCAGAGCGACTCCAGTCGTTGCTTGTTGTTCCGTATTGGATACCACAGGATTTCCTTAACTCGTAGGTTGCGGAACTCCACTGTTCATTATAGATAAATCTGTTAGCTAGACAACACAATCGATTTCATTCTGTTTCGTTACCATTTGATATTTATTCTGTAATTTAAAAGATCGGGACGCATAACAGTCCCAACAGAATCAGAACCGACATATTAGTGTTAAACATTGTATATCTTCCGACGTGCAGATGCGATTGAAGATCCGTCTATTGTGTCGAAAACCTTACTGAAAACTCTAGATTTCATCCAACTGTAGCGTCGCTAAAATCTGATCCCAATTGGGATTAAAATGCGTTGCGAAACAGAATTCTGATTCTGAAACCGGATTTCCAGCCGCGAGCGCTTAAAATGAAATGGTTATAACTAATGATCCTGGAACCCGATTGGCTTGAAACTAAATTCTATGGATGGACAACTGAACATACTAATTACTACCTGTTTATCGTTTCGCTAAATTATATATGTACGTTTCATGATAAATCATGCAAGTGATAAAATACTGTTTTCGTGACACCTTAATCGTGCTTATATACTGTTCACGCATCATAACATACTCATATCATTGTAGTGATGACCTAGTGATATCGTGCATTTACCCAGTGTTAGATTCTAGCGATGATTGTGGCAAGTACGTCATTGTTCGTGTATCCGTGATTAAGTGAAAGTGATACGTACTTGTACACAATCAGTGACCCTATTATTCTATTGCATTGTCGATGTCTGTGGGATGCGTGTACATGTGACTATAAGTGGTATGGGACACTTATGGAAGCACTTGCACGGGTATCACAGATAAGGCATCCGACACTGCCATTTATCTTAGATATTAGTCGGGATGTGCTTGATGGAGGTCCTGCCTCCAGTTCTCGCGCAGACTTGTCACGGATCGATTAGTATTTAGGGTTATGGTTAGCGTTTGATGTAGACCACGGGGTGTTGGGTAGTTTAAGTGTGAATTCAACAGAATCTCGGGAGTCCCATGCCGACTTATATATTTAGGGAGATATATGGAGATTTACAGGGTATGTGATATACACCGTGATATACATGATACATGTTGGGCCCGTGGTCCCTTGCCCTTGGGTTCTACCCTTGGGTGGAAGACACTCGCGAGTGGTTGACTCTCACACTTGGACTGACGATAGGCTTAGTGACCTGTGCAGTGAGACTTAGAGACTGATAGGGACATTGGCATTTATATTCCTCATATACTGTGTTGACATGCGTGACATATCGTTCTACTGTTTTACTGTTCCGCTGCATTGATTACTGCACATTCATATTCATGCTGTCATTGATTTACCGTTATTCACATCTATTACCACTGTTAGAACTGTTACTTGATTTTATACATATTATATTGCTATTGTGTCGCTCTGACGACCTGAGTATGCATGCTCAGTGTGAGGAGAAGGTTTAGCCTGGACCAGAACTAGACGTGCATCACAGACTTCCTTGACTTGCCATTCCAAGTTACGTTTGTTTGTTTCCACTTCAGATTAGTCTTTACATTGTTTCTTTCAGTTACTGCATTTCTCATTACCTGCGCATCATTTACTGTTTACCATGATAAACTAGAAGCCGAAGTGTGACTACGGCAGGACATTTCCTTGACCGTAGGAGCATGGCTGGCCTTGTCTACCCCTTGTATTCCGTATTTTGGGAAGCGGGGCGTGACATCAGATCTTCCATTAGATCTCAAAAAGGGGAGATTTTTAAAATCTCACCCTTCTTGTTCTCTAAGATCCGGCCAACAAAGAGGAGGAAGAAGGTTACCCATCTCCGAAAATCCTACTTTAGAAAAGATCTAAGGCTCAAGAGAAGATCTCAGGCTTAAGAGAGAAGAACCTATGAAGATTTTAGGGAGTTCAACTCCAAGACCCAAATCCTTAAAAGAGTTTAACTCTTAATCCAGATCTTTTGGAATTTAACTCCACTCAAAATCTTCTTTTGGAGTTTAACTCCTATTTCTGGGGGTAAAAACCCCTTCCTTTCGCTAGCGCCCAAAGCGCTAGCGTCCGAGCGCCCACGTGCCGGGAACGTGAGGCGATAGCGCCCAAAGCGTCCGCGCCCAGAGCGTTAGCGTCCGAGCGCCCACGTGCCGGGCACGTGATGCGCTAGCGCCCAAAGCACTAGCGCCCGAGTGCCCACATGTAGGGCACGCGAAGCGCTAGTGTCTAGCGCTAACCCAAGCGCCCGCGCCCAACGCCAGCATGCCAGGAACGTGAGGCGCTAGCGCTCACGCGTCCTTTGGACGCTATTTTCCCCTCATTTTTCATGTACCGTGCACTAAAAATACCTCCCCCGTTAGAAAAAATTTCTAACGGGGTGCTGTCCCGCATCCTGCAAGGGGGCTGCTAGCCCCCTGACCCCCAGCCCGCTATCCGGATAGCGGGGCCCCTGATATATCCAAAACCTCTTTAAAACACAATACTGCACATTGAGTTCACATGACATGTTTGACCCGTTAATCGGAGGTTCTCTCACTCCAAAGGCGAGGGGTAATTAACGGCATCTTAGTTCGCGGTTGCCGGAGATTCGGATCCCCACAATCAATAAACCTCAGCCTACCCTAGGCATGGGGAATCTGTAATGCGCCTGACAAGCGCGCGCGTATTCCCATCTTGATGGGGTGACGAAAAACACCCTACAGTGAGCTTGAGTGTAAGTTGCCTCAAGGTGGATCATCTTCGACAACGAAAACTTCGAGCAAGCTCGTTCCAACCTTCGAGTAGAGTCAAAGAAGAATTCTAAGACTACTACTTGTAGATTTTGAAGTGAAGGAGTAGACTACAAAGGTTGTAGCATCTCTTCACTTAGTTTAGAACTTGTCTTGCCATAATTTGAGACCCTAATTTTCTAGTTCGATTCTTGTTTAGTATACTTAACTCTCTAAATAGATTAAAATTGTATACTTGAAGATCATAGAAACCTAGTAGAGGTGTTAAGACATACTTTTAAGTCATGCGACTTTGTTGACCATAGTTAAGGATCGTGCGAGTGAGTTTAAAACAGTTACGAAAATAACAAGTTGAACTTGAATAGTGGCTTATGATTTGTTGACCATAGTTAAGGTCATAAACCGTTAAGAGTAAAAACCAATATCAGGAGTTTCAAGTGTTGAAACTTGTAATGAGACTGCATACCTTTTACGGAGTGGGGTGACTTGTTGATCTTAGTCAAGGTTACCACTCCATGATAGTTTGGATCCCGATTCTCACTGTGAGTAATAGCTACTCTCGGGAGATTTTTCTATAAATGATCCCGACTAGTTCTCCTTTTAAGGTTTGAAGGAGAATACGACAAAACAGTGGGAAACCAGATTAGATAAATTAATTAACTAATCTAATTTAGGATAGAGTGCACGACGAGTGTTTCTTTTCTCTCTTTCTGGCAGTGACTTAAGACTGACCTTAAACTAAAAACTCGTAAACCTAGTTAACCGAACCTTTTTACAATCAACGGTTTTGGAATGTCATGATTGCCCTATTTTCACGTCGCATATATCCTTACCCCTCCCACTTCCCCTTTTGCTTCCTCCAGAAGACAATGTATCTGATACAGAGATCCATACTGCTTAGAAATCCATCGTATACTTAGATACGAACTTAAAGAAATTGTTTCAGTCGAGAATGGCCACAGGTTCTGAAGAAAGTGAATTGTATATGATACAATTCATTTGTCTCTCTTCTTCACCTATATATCAAGTTTGAGAGCTCCTTAAATAAGGAGAATATACCAGTTACGCTTGTTGGATAGTCTTCTTCCAATCCCGGTGCTGGAGCTGAAAGGGAGGGTAAGGTATACAGAAGGTAAGAAAGAGAGACAACCATAGAGGACGAAGTGAGTGGAAAGGAAAATGCAACTACTGTTATGACCATGGGCAATGAAAGAGGCATTACTTGGAATACCCGACCATCCCTTGAAACATTTTGATATTTCATGTTTTCTATGTGATAGTAATCGAAAACTGTTTTCTAATTAATTTTGATTCCTGGGTATATAAATACCAGATTAACATCCCACATCTGTAAATTGTTACACATATTGAGAAGGATTAGATTATTGGAAAGGTGATTTGATCCTCAATATCGAAATTCAGAGCGATTGTTGCTATTGGGGAAATCATCTGGTTTTGCCTTTCGGCAAAATTTTGGTTTTGAATATCCGTTATCATGCGCCAACTTTTAATATATTCGTCTCTTTATTTGATAAAGTAGGATATAAATTTTCAAAAATTATGTTATGAACATTTGCCTTTATCATTTGATGATTGGGTAAAGTGCATTGAACAACGGAATATACATTCTTAACCAAAATACAGTTTTCAAATTATAACACACAGAATATGAGTTAATGAACTCATAGAACTTATACATAATGATGTATGTTGTTCAGTGTCCACCTGGACGAAGGTTTCATACTCATACTTTGTTCCGTTTTTCTATGAAGTCTCTAATTTTAGACACGCATTCTTGTTGAAATGCAAAGTCCAAAGATTTTGAAAAGTTCATAAGATATAGGAATAAAGTAGAGAACCAAACGTTAGAAGTATCAAGATTTTTCGAAGTGTTCGAAAATGTGAATACTTATGCTGGGTATTTTGTAGTTATATAGTCGAGAATTTGATTTTCTCTCAGATTACTCATCCGCAGGTGCGCTCCATGATGAGTAATGCTGAATCGCCTTTCTAAATTAAGAGATGCACTAGAAATAGATACATATCAATTGATACTGCTTCCACCTAAATCAGTGCCTCAAATTCTATATGTGATATCGAATGGGTTATCATCTTAAGATTGTTAAGATGTTGAGCTGTCCAGCCTATACTTAAAACCAGAATCTGGATAAACTCAAGACACGTTTCAGTGATGGCAGTTTATGGGTTATCCCGGGCATTGACGAGGGTTTCACTTTCTATCATTTTCGGGATCAAAAGTTGTTTTGTTCTCAACACGCCACCTTTTTAAAAAAAGGAATTTCTTGCATAAGAAATTAGTGGGAGTATGGTAGAACTGGAAGTGATTCTACAACCATAAACGGTTACTGAAAATTTAATAGAACCTAATGATTTAATTGATCCTGACAAACCTTAGCCTATTCCGCAGATTTAGCAGGTGGCCTTAGCCACCTGAGAGGTACTACAGTTTCCTCGTTAATGGTGACAAGGAGGCTTGCATCATGTGATGATGACTCTACTGGTTATCAGCAGGTTATGGGAAGTGGTGACTTCCGATTGATGGCTGGATGCAAAATTATCCTAGTTGGACTCCATGCACTGCAACAAAGTATAGACTTTGTTGTGTGCTCCTGGGTAAAACCCATAAGGAGCAAGTAGATCTTTCAAGATCAGTGCAAATGGAAAGGTACAAACCTAATAAGGCTAGATATGTAGTAAAAGGTTTTTATCAAATACCCATTGTGGATTGTGATGAAACTATTATTTCAGCGTCTGTGCTGAAGTCCATACGGATAAAACTTACCAATGTTGTCTTTCTTGACTATGATATCTGGCATATGGATGACTATGACATCTTTCTAAAATGGATTTAGAAGTATACGTGTCTATGACTCTGCCAGAGGGTTATCTTAGTCAATGGGAGCAGCGGTAAACGTGCAAGTTGCTTAAGTCTATTTTTAGAGTAAAGCAGGCATAGCGGAGAAGAATCATCTGTTTTGATGATATGGTTCAAGTGTTTGACTTCATCAAAATGAAAGATAAACCTAGTATTTGTAAAAAAATAGTAGGGAGTGTTGTCAGATTCCTCATATGGTATGTGTATGACATACTCATGATAGGAAGTGATGTTCCTATACTGCAATCGGTAAAACAATGGTGATCACATGTGTTTCTCCAAACCGGATATGGATGTCAGTCCAATCCTGGAGAAATATAGGGTAGCAGTGAAGAGCATTTGATGTTCTTGGTGTATGGTAATGGAAACCTCTTGAAGAAGGTGGTTACCGATTTTAGCTTCCCATAGAAGATAGAGTGTCCGTCACGAGTTATAAGTTTACCCTCTTTTAAGGAGAAGTATATTGGAAAGAGTCCCAAGTGGGATACTGAGGTAGTCGTGGCGCTAGATACTGATTGTGAATTAGCAAAAGATACCGCCTGAGAATTCGTTGGATATAATTGTTCATTTATGAACATGATCCCATCGTCTGTCCAGGAAAATACTAAGGTATGTATCGCTCAGTTCGGGAGATATTTGATCTCCGTGAAGTTGAGATTCAGGGAGAAACAGAGAGATGCGCTATACCGGGTCCACTCATTGAGGCTAGTTCTCGAACACAGTTTGCGAAACTGTTAGTACAGAAAATGGGTATGAGATGCCACAATAATTGGCCTTAAGTGCAAATGGGAAATTATTGGATATAGGAGCAATCAAGGCAATTATTGTAATTGAAGGAGGATCTATACGTGAGAACAATCTTACTCAAGATGATAGTATGCTATCTGATTTGTCTTTATCTTTCATGTAATGCATTTTATTCACTATCACGTATCGTTTAGATATGAGATAAAACCTTAGAATTTTGCTTGACTGCCAGGACGATAATGGAGATCATACTAGTGGGGCATGGGTAGCCGATAAGCACATCCTTAAATGTCCCCAGTCGTAAGAGTATCGAGACTGGGTATCGGTACTCCAGTTTAGACTAGTGTGTACGTTTTCTGACTCGGTTGAATAGCGATAGCTGATCCTGCAGCTATTGGTGTTTGATATAGAAGATTGTATACAGGTGCTCATCGGATAAGTTACACTGGAAGGACTCACGGAGAACTCCTAGTTGGTGATACACCAATGTCAGGTAGCAGTGCTCTGGCGATGTGAGTACATGGTAGTCCCTAGGACCTGAGATCGCCATAGTGTCTCATGTGTGTTCCCACTATACTTAGACTTCTACCTTACCACGGCTCAAAGGAATCGTGCAAACAGGTTTTTGTTGGGTAGTCCCGAAGTACGTAGAGGCAGTGAGCGGCTGAGGGAATTTGTCTCTTCCGGTATAGGGAGTTGATGTCGCGCTGTGCAGGACAAAATTGCAACCACAAGTCGATGGCCATCGCAGTGGGGATAAACTGATAAGTGTTATCAGTTGTATTTTCGGTTGGTTATGAGTCCTATGTCGCACGACTTATCGAGTTATTGGGGTCTGACAGATTCCAAACCCTAGACCCGATATGCGATACTCTTAGACGAAGAGACCAGACTGTACGGTAATGTCACTGATAGACTTTGCAGGGTTCGGATGAGCTTGCTCGTTGACCTTCTTTCTATCAATATCTGGGTAGCCGTTACGTATAGCTAGTACCGCCGACGTGTTTATGGGCTATGGACGTGATCCTAACATACTGTCAGCGTATTGTCGAGTCTTTAGAGTCCCACACATAGATTTTCCAGCACATATGAAACGATATAGGGCACGTATAGGGATACGTGCAAGAGTTCGATTAAACGCGTGTATTTGATACACGTATTTTAATCAGGTGTTTAATGATTTTAGCCGGTATATATATGATATAACCGGATTATTAAATCAAGTGTTGATTTAATAATTAAATATACATTTATATATTGATATATTTATGTATTAACTAATATCATGCTTATTTTATTATTTTCTTCTCTTACTTAATATTTATATTTGATATAAATATTGTGTTATGTATGTTGATACATTAGTGATGGGTGTATAAGAATTGTATGGATTAAACGAGAACCATTTTATTCTTTTTCTTAAAAGAAAATGAGTCATGCATTTGGATGTTTGTAGATTACATAAGGTGTTTTATTGATGACTCATTTTGGATGACATCTCTCCACCATGGCTATTCTTCTCTTTATTTTCTTCAAGTGAGGGATGTAAAAAGAAAAGAGAAAAATTAGGCGAGCTAATTATTCTACATCTCCTACTAATCATTTTTAATAAGTTTAATTAGTGGGTTGTTTCATTATGATGAGATCAATTTTAAGCTAAAGTTTGTGTTGGAGTTATTTTCAGGGTGAATCATTTTCGGCGAGGAGATTATCGAGTAGACTTGTTCCGGGTTTCGCGGAGACTAGTCGGAGTCCAAAAAGAGACGGCTAACGCGCTGCAAAGGTTGTAGCCCGCTAAACTCTTGTCATTAGTTTACTAGTTTAGTTACAAATTTAGCATTTTGGTTTGATTTTTGGATTGGTTTGCTAATGCTCTCCAGATTTTTAAAATTAGCGTTTCCATCGCGCTTTAAACACTATCAAAAGAGCCTAGCATCCTAACATAATGTCCTAAGCTTGTCATTAATATGTCCTAAGCTTGTCATTAGATTTTACTATCACGGCTTCTTACCACACTAGATATGTCAATTCTTATGGTAATTTTGGTGGAGCCGATTGACTACTACCAACGAATAAGTAAAGTTGCTTTTTACAAAATGATGCTTGTATGATTCATGATCACATATATCTCGAATGAACAATGGCCCTGGCATAGTCTGTCCCACCAGTAGAACTCATCTCCCAAAATACAACAGTTATGCCCACAAGGCTGCTAACCATGCCGAGACAGTGGTCCTTAGCATAAGCACAAAGAATGGTATTGTTTGATGTTCGACGATAAAGCGAGAGCCATGGTTTCACCATGGTGGCGAATGATACGCACTATTTAAAAACTAGACTTGTTTAATAACTAACTTTAGGATTATGAGATTACCGCGAGTGTTGCTGTAGCCTGCTGATAAATTTTCTTTCCGGCCAAACAAGAGGTCCACGTTGTATTATTTGAAAAAAGAAAAGAAAAAGAAATTACTTGTGAAATAAAACGTAAATAGGATAATACCGTTTACATGTCCGAATATACCTTGCAGTACCGAAAAGAAAAAAGAAAAAAGAAAAAAGAAAAAGAAAGAGAAATAGAGTGGGAAGGCCCCCACCGCCATGGATCGAGTGAATTAGGGCAAATTCGCGTCCGCGTCAACTTCTGCCTCCTGATCGCGGCGGCGTCATCCTCTCCCTCTTGATGATCGACGATTCAATAGACATAAAGTGAGGCAAGATCTCTCTCTCTCTCTCTCGATGATCGAGTGAATAAGGGCAAATCCTTGCAGAGCTTGATTTGGTGCTACTTATTCATGATTTTATATATTTGATTTTGCTAGCACGAATGGACATAAAAAAATCTGGGGCATGCACATAGTCTTGTAATTCTTCGTGTTAGAAACTCAATACTTTTGCAAGTTCCATTCGAATTGTCTTGTTTCTATGAGTATCCTAGCATAGCATATTAGCATCATGTAATAAATCCTTGTTTGGCAATAAACTCCAAAGTTGAGATAACTTGAGTGTACCAAACTATACAAAAATGAGCAGAAAACACTTATTTTGGAGTTTAGAAAACTCCAAAACAAAACCCTGCAGTTTAGATAACTCCATTGCCAAACACCTCATTATAGTTAAAATTTAAAGTGGAGGCAGGGCCTTGTAAACTAGAGTTTGTATGCGCTCTACCTACACTTAAAGATAAACTCCGGTTATCCTAACTCTATACCCAAACAGGGCAAGTCTTTGCAGATGACATCACAGTTCTGTGGCATCTTTTTCCATCCAATACCTAGCGTCGTATTTTATTCTTTGGTAATTTGTTATGTGTGGCATTGGCATTTAGTTATGGAAACCTTGCAAGAATAATATTTGTATTTTTTTTGGGCATTTGACCGTGACAGTGCTTCAGTTATTCCTTTTGTTTCTCCTTCATATATGCGATGTTTATAATATGGTTCTCATAGGGACATTTTCCCCCTTCTCCTTTAACAGATATTTCTTTCTACGAGGTTGTTGGGAGGGACCTAGCATTATTATATGCTTCTCAGCTCAGAAATGAAACGCTTTGTTTATATCAATGACGATTCGTCACAGGATTTGTACTGTGACAATCGGATATCTAACAGAAAGTATACTGTATTGAATTTTCTCCCGAAGAATCTATGGGAACAATTCAGGTTTGTTTATTCTCCTGTCTTTACTATGTTTGTGCTTCTATGAAGGTTGCGATACTCATCCCCATTTCTGGCTGTTGTATCTTATAAGTTATAATTGTACCGTGGTCAAGTATGTTGCATCTTTGAGATGCTTACAAGTATCAATTAAGCAATGCGGATATCTGATGTAGATTTCCCCTAAGCGAAGTGCTAATTCATTTATTATCACAGATATTTTAGGTAAAACTCGGTTTAGTTTATTTTCTCCTACGTACTTCCGGAAAAAACAACTTTTCTTTAGATTCGTTATGTAATCCTCATTTTCCATTAGTCCTTGCCATCTTGTCTCTGAACCGATACAAAGGATTTTTAAATCATTATGTATGGTGTTTTTTGGTGTTTGGTGTCCCTGGCTAAGGACCCATATTTTTCTTTAAATATATACTGTTGCAAGCTAGCTTTTTTTGTTGCACTAATTTCTGAGTTATGGTATCAATTTTGCGACTCTATTTTATAACAGAGTGCCTGCACTGTTGTTCTCATTTTTTGTCATTTTTTCTGTCGTACTGCTTGTACCATTGAGCATTAATTCCTTCTTTTCCCGCTCCTTCTCTTCGAACCTGTTTTATAATAATTTATGCAAGTGCTACCCCTCCATAGGCCTCCCCCATCCTTGTAGTTTGATGAATAATTTATTTTGTTCCTTTGCAGCATCACTTAAACAACTTGACCAGCAACGTAGGTCCAGGAACCAGCCAACTGGCATTTTAGTCATTATAGCCATAGCCTCTTTAATGTTGTTACCGAGCCAGGAACAGGGTATCTTCATATGGGGGCATTTCACAAGGCTGTTCCCATGATCCTTAATATTCCTATCGTGAATCACATTTTACTCTCAGCATGAGTAGAGTCTTCTAATAGTTTTTCCATGTAGACTATAAGATATTTTGTGTAACAATCTCGGTTACAAGAATGTCTATTTTAGATCATCCCTGTTGAGAGTCCTCATAATGATCAGATGTGCTAATGTTGTTTTGGTCATAAATATGCATTACGGAAAAAGGAGAATAAAACAACAAAAGTGGTCAGATAATTTAAGTTAACTGAACAGGCCACTAATCTTCCTTCATGGAAGCATTGTGAAGAAAAGAACATAGGAACATTCAAAATGGAAGAAATAGACTCGTATAACCGAGCCAAAACTTTGGAATAAAGGCTGTTGTTGTTATTGTTGTCGTAGGAACATAAAGAAATTTTATTCTGTACCACATATATTAAGTAATGAAAATGTTACATAACGGCCTTCAAAAATTCTCACCGATGGATTGATAATCTAATTCTAGGACTCCATTGCTATTATTATTTGATGTAGGCACACTACATTGGTGCTGAGGTTAAAAAATCTCATATAGGCCCAACACGGATCAAAATATTGGATTTTTTTTATTGTTTGACTAAACAAATTTCTAAAAAAAGACAGTAAAAATTGGTGAACCTACTACCAATGTTTAAAATCAATTGGTGAACCTAGCAACAAGGTATAAATCAATGCCAATAATTTGATTGCCATCTGTAAACTTAGTACTAAAACCCGAATAATCAATTGGTGAATATGTACCAAGGCTAAAGTCTCGGTATCAATCTCATTATAAGAGCTCAGACAGTCAGTTTTGGCAAAGGAATCAAATCAGGGTTGGCCTAGATATGAAACCATGATTGAGGCATATTATTCCAAGAAGAAGCTTAATTTCTCTCTGTTAAAGAACAAAGGAAATTCTAAATTCTGAAAAACACTCTAATAACATTATATGAAGACCATACTAACCGAACCCATTTTGACACCTTTATTTATCTACTTAAGCAGGTAAAATCCTGTTTTCCCACATATTTCCCCAAAGTATCTCTCCACCAACCCTACAACATTGGACTCATAGTTATTATTCTTTGTTTTTTCATTGTTCTTTCAGGCGGTTCATGAATCAATATTTTTTGCTGATAGCTTGCCTTCAACTGTGGTCACTTATAACTCCTGTAAACCCTGCAAGTACATGGGGTCCGCTTCTTTTTATCTTTGCTGTTTCTGCAACAAAAGAGGCATGGGATGACTATAATAGGTATCTCTCTGACAAGCAGGCAAACGAAAAAGAAGTCTGGGTTGTAAAGGCAGGCATTCGGAAACAGGTATGAATATTAACTATTTATCAGTTTCAAGTTCCCTTTTTAAGAGATTAAGTACTTCTTTGTATGATGAGGCTGCCAAAGCATCCGCTGGGCTTTTTGCTACTTGATTTATGCCTCTAACTCCTAATCAACCACATTATTATGTACCACCTTTTATTTCCAATAAGAAAAAGAAAAAAAAGAGAGTTAAAAGTTGATCATTTGTTTATAATCTGTATTGCTCCATGTTTTTGCTTATAAAGCACAATATCTCTATGTTTTTGCTTGACAGGAGATGCTGCCTATCAGATTAATGCCTTTTGTGTTCTAGAAGCATTTTGTTTTTTGAACTCATCCTAACTTGAATTTCCTAAGTGTGTCGTGTACAGACTCACTTTTGGAATTACAATGCGTAACATATGTCTTGTAACTCCTAGACGAGTTCGACATATGAGGATTAGAATTATTTAGGTTGGAACTGGAAGAAAAGTATGCCATTACTTTTGTATCATGTGGTCTGAATATGTTATACATCTTTTATCCGTTAGGATTTTGATGCAACTAAGAATCAGTCTATGGATCTATCTGCATATTATTCTAGCTAGCAAAGTCAAAGCTGAGGAAACCTACACCCCCTTTTTTTTTCCTTAAGGACACTTATTAACTGGTTGTCGTGAGAACTGAGAACGTGTATGAGTGGAGAATTTGTTGATGCAAAGTAGCTAGTCTCGGTGCTCATTCATTCTGCATAGGTCCTATAACCAAGGACCTCATGTAAGGGAAAAAGGCGTATATATGCGAATGAGAAAGTGGTCGATCAGCTTACCATCAATTAGGTTCCAGAATGGTCCACATTGGATCATAATATTAAATTAAATGGCAGATGGCATCACAACGTATCCAGTATATCACAATGAGACAATTTGTTACACGCGCGGCTTTTACTGAAGTTTAGTTTGTAATGCCTTTCGTCGTCTGTTGCTTTTCCAGTCCACTTTACTGAACCAATATCCTAACAAACTAATATGGCCGCATCACTGTATTATTATCTCTCATACACTCTCAAGTCTCATTTGTTTATTAATATTTTACCTATTTTCTCATTAAAGAAAATGATCATCGGTACTGGATTATTATCTCTCATACACTATCAGGTCTCAATTGTTTATATACATTTTATGTATTGTTTAATTAAAAAGAAATAAGCAGTTCTTTTTTAGTGGAATGTTTCAATTTTAGCTCTGGATCATGTGCTACCTGAGCTAAGGACTTGGTGCATAGAAATCATAGGGATTATAATATTTCTATGAATTATTCCCGCACTTGCCATACGACAACTGTTATTTTGTAGTTTCCTCAAGCATTACATTCCATCTTAAGATGGAAATCATCAAAATGATGGGTAGTTAAGATTCCTTTCTCATGGTATTCTGGTACCCCTAGTACCATCACCGCTGTCATTGCCGCCACCGCCACCAAGACCGTTTCAGCTGATATTGCCTCCATCACCGTCACAACCACCGTTGTTCCTGCCTTCACAACAAATATCACCACTACCACTGCCATTATCATATCCACCTTTCGCCCTCACCAGTGACTGTTACCGTCATCAAGGTTGCTGCATCTACCACTATCTTTCCTGCAACCATCATTGTTGTCTTGGCCATCACCATTGTCGTACTGCCACATTGTCGTCACCGCGTTGCTGCTCCCATCACTGCACCGCCACCATCACTTCCACTGCGATGTCACCTTCGCTGCAGCCATTGCAACCATCGTCATGTTCGCTTCATCCGCTGTTGATGCAAACACTGTCGGTACGCGCCATGTTCGACACCGTCATTGCAGTGCCACCATCATCGTTGTCTCCACCGCCTTCCCCACCACAACCACCACCATTGTCATGACCACCACCGGAGCAATCATTATTGCCGCTTCCGCCGCCACCCCCACGCCATCTCCGTTTAACTATCACAGTCATTGTCATCGCCACTACAGTTGTGCCAGTACAACCACCATTGTTACCACCACAATCACAGCCGTGTCACTATCAGTCGTTTTTACCACCGTCGTCGTTTTTGTTGCGATTGCACTCTTTCCATCATTGTCCACACCACTACCTACACCATCGTGCTTTCATCATCGTCATGCTGCTTTTACCGTCTCCACCACCTATGTCACCACCGCCATACACAATAATGATACATTCTCCATTGCCATCAAGGTTTGAGATTTCGGCCGATACCACCGATACATGGTGGTTTCGTATCGGTTTCGGTAGAGACCGATACGAAATCCGAAACCGATACAAAAACAACCATACAATATCGTTTTGGCTGAAACCTTTAAAAACTATTTTTTATACCATTTTTACTGTCATTGTGATCATTGTAGGCCTTCGTTGTTAGAAAACTGAAAAAAATTGAACGCAAACCCTATATTAATACTTATCTAAGTACACTTTTCAATATATTTTGCATCATGACTGGATTTTTAAACACTAGGAGGATCATTGCCTTATAATATAGAACCATATGTTTAATATATCTACACTTATGTATGTTGTATTACCGTCGAAACCGAACCGAGATTAGCGAAACTAGCCGAAACCCAGTGAAACTAATAAAATTATAAGAGACCGAAACCGAAACCGAGTTCTTGAACCTTGATTGCCATAGCTGTCGAATCCTTGTGATGTACCAAAATGAGAATTTAATATAAATGATCAAATTGTAGCAAACACGGGAACACAACATTCATAGGAATCGGATGCCTGAGAATCACATTCTTGGAATGTTAGTTCTGGAGTCTTCCACTCTGTTTACCTAGGGGGCCCTAAATGTCTTCTCCAAGATCTTACAGCCTTTCTTCTATGACTCTTTGCAAGTCCTGTAACTGTGTGCTGTACCATGATCACACTACCTTGAACTATGCTAATGAAGATGCTTTCTCTACTTGTCAAATGACCTAAGTTTAATGTCAAGCCCTTTGCTTGTATATGGTTTTCGCAGCTAGGAATTTGGCAGTGAACTAGCACCCAGGAAGAGTAATGCTCTGAAAATGATTTTATAAGTGAAAAAGAATGTACTGAGTAGTTCCAAATGTCAAAAGGTAAAACAAATTAAACTCCACCATAATCTATTCGTGCTCGCTTCTTTCTATGATTGTACTCCATGATGGACCGTGGGATAAGTCTTGGATGATGGAATGGAAAAAAAATCTTATATTAAGTTCAATACAATTAGCACTTGTACTTCTTAGTGATTTTCATGGTCAAGATTGAGCTTGAACTGAAGTTCAAGTTCCTTTATAGCTGCAACAGTTTGATGCGTTTACCTCCTATAATGTTCTTTTCAATGCTATATGGGAAGCGTACTTGACTTAATTTCGTGTACTTGTGAATAGAGGTCCACTTATAACTAATTTCGTGATGAAGTTCAATATTAGTTTCCAATATAAATATTCGGTTGCAGTACTGAATGGTTGCTTTCTAAATTTCGAGAGATATTAGATGCTTGGAATATTTCTTAGGATTCATGTTTTTTCTCCCTAAACATTCCATGATGCATTTGGTACTTAGCAATTTAGTTACTTGAGGGGTTATTATAAACTGCTAACTTTACATTGGATAGCTTGTTAATGGGTTACACGAGGTCTAATCTTTTTCTTCTTCTTCTTCTTCTTTTTCTTGTTCTTAAAGATCAAAGCACAAGACATTCATGTTGGTAATATAGTGTGGCTTCGAGAGAATGATGAAGTGCCATGTGATATTGTTTTAATTGGAACTTCAGATCCGCAAGGCATTTGCTATGTTGAGGTAACTGATGCTGCTGGACCTCAGTATCATTCTTTTCTTTGATTTTATGCATACAGTATTCTTTATTGGCATAGTTGCAAATAAAGTAAGAACTACTGAATAAATGCCATCCTTTGGCTGTTTATTCCATTCATTAATTGGATTACCCCATCCTCTTGTTTTTTCCTAATACATCAAACTTAACATAAGTTTGTATATGACCAATATATTTTTAGGATGGTAAGAAAAATAATGGAATAAGATTGTACACGTTTTCATACATGTAAGTTACAGAAAAAATGCTAGATGCAGATCTAATTTAGTAGATAGGAAAGGATTTTAATGCATAGTTCTATTATGGGAAACCAAGGCTTCTGTGTAATGCAGAACTTTAATAGAAAACAACTTTTATGAGATCATGGTTTTATGTGGGAAAAATAATTTATGTGAAATATGTTTAGGACCGTAGTTAAATCATAAAGAATGTTAGCAAAGCAAACTGTAGGTAATTATGTAAACATTTTAGATAACCGTAAAATATCATCGCCTACAGAAAAGAGGGAGATCCTTGTATGAGTTTTGGTTTTCTTTTCTGAAATATTCGAGGGGAGAGGGAGAAAAAAAGAGAGATTTAATTTCAAACTTTAACAGAAGTACCGAATAAAATTTCAGTCACTCATAATTATCTCCACTTACATACCTTGATCCTGTTTCATATAACTAGTGGGTAACTTTTGAAATTCCCATAATAAATAATTTTGTATGATGTTTTATAGGCATATTCTGTTGGAAAAATGTATATATATTGTGAATTGTTTTTTTTCACTATTATGAACCATTTTGGGTTTAAAAATTAGGCTAAATTGCAGGATATCCCCTCACTTTTACCTGATTAGCCGGAGATTCCTTTTTATTTTAATATAAAAGCTGAAGGTTTTTGCCCCCCTAACTCTTAAGAATGTTATCTTTTCTGTTATATGTTTTGTTTCTTTTCCCAAAATAACCATCAGTTAATCCATACAGCTAATTTTCCTTCACAAGGTCAATCTCCATTATATTTTCTCTCAAATTTTCTTTCTATTCACCCTAGTTAATAAATATCTACTTCTATTTGCCAATGTAAGGGAGTTGACTGAAGGATGTTATGGGACAAGAAACAAAAAAAAGTATTAAAAGTTGTTTTTTTATGTGAGGGTGTGAGTTGGGGGGGGGGGATGCAGTTTCTGATTCATAGGGCGATTTCCTGCTAATCAGGTAAAACTGAGGGGGGTTTCCTGCAATTTACCCTCATAAATCGGCTTGTATTTTGGGTGTGGAAATGGTTTTCCCTTTCCAAAATGTATCTTGAACTGACTCTTAGAAATACCTTTATAAAGTCAGCACTGAGGATGTTCATCACTTCATCTCATCTTTTCCCCCTTTCTCTTCAGACAGCTGCTTTAGATGGAGAAATTGATTTGAAGACGAGGGTAATCCCACCTGCGTGCATGGGTTTAGCAACCGAGCAATTGCATAAAATCAAGGCAACTTTTCTTAGCCTTTTCAATATAGAGTAATGGACGGACACAGTAACATTGAAGTTTTTATACTCTCTTATATTATTTGTTTTGATCGTACAGGGTGTCATTGAATGCCCTAACCCTGACAGGGACATTAGAAGATTTGATGCAAATATCCGATTGTTACCTCCCTTTCTTGATAATGACCTGTGCCCTTTGACCATCAACAACACACTATTACAGTCATGCTATTTGAGAAATACTGAGTGGGCATGTGGTGTTGCTGTTTATACAGGTATGCACTTGTGTTTGAGTGTTATATCTATTTAATTTTATTATACATTAAAGTTGATTTATTTTGTTGAACACCGGAATATGATCTGAGTTCATATAATGCCATGTGTTTTACATAATATCCAATATTGCATGTGGTAAAATTTTCGCATGATTTTTTTATAACGTTGACTTCTACTCCAATAAAGCATAATTATAATGATAAGGAAAGGATGAATCCTTTCCAGTCTTAACCATACCTTTCTGCTTCTTGTTAAATGCAATTTTTCTAATCTTCCAGTCAAAGTGGTGTTGTTAGAATCAAATTATCAAAGAAAATTCACTATTTGGATGTTCTCCTCAGCTTTCAGGATTAATAGTGTTGATAATTTCATTGGTTACCACCCATAGCGGTACTGCTTATTGTTCCTGAGCCTGACAGGACCTTGTCTTCTACTCCAATAAAGCGTAATTATAATGATAAGGAAAGGAAGTATCCTTTCCAGGCTTAACCATACCTTTTTGCTTCTTGTTAAATGTAAATTTTCTAATCTCCGCAGTCATAGTGGTGTTATTATAATCAAATTATCAAACTATCTGGATGTTCTCCTCAGCTTTGAGGATTAATAGAGTTGACAATTTCATTGGTTACCACCCATGTCGGTAATGCTTATCGTTCCTGAGCATGATGGGATCAACTCCTGATTGCACGGCCAAAAAGAATGTTGTCTGCAATATGTTGCCTTTGATTGAGATTTATGGAATTCTAATGGCCTATAAGAATACGATGAGGGATTGGATACTTCTAAGGAGTGTCTTGTTGTCGCTAATTTCCTTTAGTTGGTACTCTTAAATGTCTTTGATGCTCCATCTTTTACTCTGTCGAGATAGCAAGGAGAAGTTAAAATATATAATGAATTATGCTCATTGCATCTCATTTGTTGGATATTAGCCTAAATAATGGGAAACTGCATATGCAAAAATCAGTGTTGTTATGGACAGTAGGTCCTCTTAATAGTTATATATATGTTGAACGATTTAAAATGATGACAATGCTTCTATTTCTAGCAAGTCTGTCGGCTACTCTCAAATGGTTGAAGATACTTTCTGATCACTTGCAGGGAATGAAACCAAGCTGGGAATGAGCGGGGGCATTCCGGAGCCCAAACTTACTGCTGTTGATGCGATGATTGATAAGTTGACAGGAGCGATATTTTTGTTCCAAATTGTAGTTGTTATTGTTTTAGGCTTTGCCGGTAACATTTGGAAGGATACTGAAGCGCGTAAGGTAATTTGCATTAGAATTTTTTCTAGAACATGATAAATTGGATTGGCCTAACTTATCATGACATTGGAGACTTGTGCCTCTTGGTCACATGATGTATATCCTAATTATTAATTTGTTCCTTTCTGTAACTTCCCACTTGTGGCATGTTAAATATTATGCTAACCTATATTCATTTTATCCCATAACCCATCAGCTTTAATTTTTGGGTGAAGTGATTCGTGACATGGTGTGAGAGAACTAACTTTTAAGAGGTCCTGGTTTCAGACCTCATCTATCAATTTAAAATGTATTTAGTTTTCGCATTTATTCAGTCTTGTCAAGGGAGAGTTTCTGCCGAAGGTCTTTCCATGTGGCCTGAAAGCTCCACTTGATCAAATGATGAAGTATAATAATGTCAACATGATATATCGTTATCCTACAATCAATCATCTCAAGCTGTTAATTAAAATGGTTCCTGTCATGCCATATAAAATTTTAAGGAGTTTTCGTTGCCTTTTACAGCATAATCATTCTGCTCTACCATGAAACTTTAGCTTTGTTCATATGTTCATGAACTAAAGGATGTGATAGTCGGACATCGATTTCTTTGAATTTGCATGTGCTATCAGTTTGTATGATTTCAGGGAAGTAAACCGAAAGCAAAAGTATGTCTTTTCTTAACGATGGAAGCAAGTAAAGTTTGCCAATTTTGCTGAAGTATAAATCTATGAAGCTTAGACAAAGGCATGGATACTAAAAATCATGGATATGCTAATATGGCAAATTTCAAAAAAATAGGATACAGGGACATTGCAATACACACACACACACACAACTGAGCCTTTTATCCCAAGCATATCGGGTAGGCTATATGAACCAACATGTGAATCATGCCGGATTGAGCACATGAATCTTCTGCCTCCACTCACCCCTATTGAACAATATACTTTCATTAAGACCTTTGGCATCCGTATCTTTTCGTATCGTCTCCATCCACATTTTTTTCGGTCTCCCTTTCGCTCTTTTGACCTGGTCTAAATCGATAATATTTTCGTCGAACCGATGCTTCCATAGGCCTGCGTCGCACATGACCAAACCATTTTAGGCGGTTTTCCCGCATCTTTTCCTCCATAGGTGCTACACCAACTTTTGCATGAATATCCTCATTTCGTAGCTTATCTTTTCCACACATCCAATGAAGCATCCGTATCTCCGCTACATGTATCTTCTGTACATGATGTTTCTTCGGAGCCTTGTATTCTGTACCATAGAATAAGACATGCCGAATAGCGCTTCGATAAAACTTCATTTTCAACCTTAACGGAAAGTTACGTCGTACAAAATCCCCGTTGTATTCCTCCATTTCAACCAACTAACCTGAGTTCTCTGGTTGACATCGCGATCGATCTCTCCATTTTTTGGATGATGGAACCTAGATATCTAAATTGATCGTTCGGTGATATCTCTTGTTCATCCAGTGTTATACCACTGTGATCTCGACTTCTCTGTTTACCAAATTTGCATTGCATATATATTGCCTTGGACCTACTCAATCTAAACCACCGAGATTCCAACTTTGCCACCATAACTCCAATTTGGCATTAACCGTTGCTTTCGTCTCATTTACCAGAATAATATTATTAGCGAATAACATACACCAAGCCACCTCGTCCTGGAGAGTTCTAGTAAGCTCGTCCATCACTATGGCAAACAAGACTAGACTTAACACAGATCTTTGATGCAAGCCAATTATGATTGGAAAATCACTCGTTAGGCCGCCTCAAGTCCTTACATTTGCCACTACTCCACCATACACGTCCTTGATTATGTCAATGTACCTGATTGAAACTCCCTTCCTCATCATTGTCCGCCATAATACCTTGCTGGGTACCTTGTCGTAAGCTTTTTCTAAGTTAATAAAGACCGTATGCAAATCCCTTCTCTCTCGAAAATGTTCGACAAGTTGACAAAGCAAAGGAATAACCTCTGTCGTCGATCGTCCAGGCTTGAATCCAAACTGGTTCTCTATTATTTTAACATCTTGCCTTAGCCGGTGTTCAATCACTCTCTCCCAAAAGTTCATGGTGTGACGCATGAGTTTTATTCTACGGTAGTTTGAACAACTTTGAATGTCACCCTTGTTATTGTAGAGAGGTACAATCGTACTCCACTCATTTGACATCTTTTTGGTTTGCCAAATCTTATTAAACTGGTCCGTCAGCCATTTTATGCCTATTTTTCCTAGGCAGATCAGAAATTCCGTCTGGACCAACAGCTTTTCTTGATTTCATCTTCTTCAAAGCCTTTGTAATCTCACGTATTCTTATTCTACGTATGAAATCATAGTTTATATATTGAGATTGAATGACAAGTCCATCCAAATCCTTAGTAAAATTCTTATTGAACAACTTGTCAAAATTGTTGACACTTGTGTCACACGATTCTCAGTTTTGATTATTTAGACCAAAACTTTATTTAAAAGAATTCATAAGTTACTAATGACTTTTCCACGTGTTTATTCTTGAGTACAACATGCATAGAATATCAAATATTAAGCAAGGTTGTCTACAAGATTGTCTATAATGTGATGCGCACTTAAAACGGTGATATGGCATGAAGACTTGATGTAAGCGATAGCGTGATGCAAGCCTAATCAAGATACAATGACGTCTCAACGTAACGATTCAAGAAAATGAAGATAAAAAAGAACCAAAACGAAGATAGGAGATATAAGTGTTGTACATGTGTCTAGTGTTGATCTCATAAGATTAGAAATCTCATTCCAACATGTTCTCTATACTCCAGTCGTCTCGCTTCTTACTGAGAGACGTCTAATCTATCTATTGGAATTCAAAACTGCCAAGTTTCAAAACAGATATTCAACAATGTCAGAAAGCAGACATCTGTACTTGACGTATGCATCATAAATTTTTGAACCTCAGACGTCTCCCACAGACGTCTGTAGAACAAAGTTCCAAGATATCAAATACTGGAAATATTTCAGAGACGAATAACCAGACATCTTCTGAAGATTTTTTGATCTCCAGACATCTCCTACAGACGTCTGGTGAAGGAATTTCATCAAAATACATACGTCTGTACGTGCAGTTTATGGAAGTTATTTTTTTATTAAAATTTTGAATTGAATGGATATTTACGCCGTTTTCAATTCTAACCGTCCCCAACGGTCATGAACCGTTTTATGACAGTTTTTGGCAGTTATGGGCAGTTAGAATAACTTCCCATTCGATCCCTATATAAAGCTATGAGATCTCACACTTTAAAAATATCATTCATTGCAAATCCTTTTGAGATATTTCCTTGTTCTTCTTGAGCGTTCACTTGCCAAATCTTTTCCATTTTCTCAGAGCCAAAACCTGGTATAATCTCTCAAATCAATCCTTGTGCCACACTGGTTATAATCTATTGAGATCATGGGATTGAGAGTGAGTAAATTTGTCGTTTGTAAAACGATTGTAAACCCACGAGAGAGGGTATCTCTCAACCCACGAGAAAGAGTGTTTCTCAACCCATGAGGGGGTTGCCTCTCATTGCTTGAATTGTGTGGATTCGGAATGGAAAAAGAGTTCTTCCTAAAGAGTCGTGAATTAGAGAGGAAAGTGCGGCTTTCCCAGAGAATCACGGACTAGAGAGGAAGAAGACTTGTTTCTTAGGGAATCACAAGTTCGGTGTGATCCTTCTGGAGAGGGATTGGTGTTCACATTCCTGTGAAGAGGGATTTGTGTTCTTCACAGTTATAGTGCAGAAATCCTGAGGTGTCTCAGACGGGGATTAGCCACAGGAGAGTGGTAAACCTTATTCAACATATCTCTCGTATTTGTGTTTCTTTGACTCTATTTAATTTATTGTGATTTTTTTGATTACCGCACTAAGTTTCATTGTTTAAACCTGTTTAAATTATTTCCGCAGAAACTGGTAATTAATTAAAATATAGTAATTAAGTTTTAAATTTGCCATAGGACAAATAGTTACCTTATTCACCCCTTCTAAGGTATTATAAAAAATAATCTCTCCACCCTTCCTTGATATCATCTCGAATTATAATTTTCTGAACTTCATCTTTGACGCACTTTACTGCACAAAAGTCTCTGGTCTTCCTTTCCGTCATCTGAGCAATCTTGTATATTTCATTTTCAGCCTTCTTTGTGTCCAACTTCTCGTACGTCTCTTTGTAGACCTTAGTTTTGGCTTCCCGAACAGCTTTCTTAACCTCATTTTTAGCTGTCTTATAATTACCAAATCTCTCCACATTTCTACTCTTCTTCAAATCTTTATAAGAACCCTCTTGATTTTAATAGCAGCCTTCACTTCTTCATTCCACCATGACGTGTCCTTAAATGGTAGAGCACCACTCGACTCACCAAGTAGCTTTCTAGCTATCTTGTTTCATGTTGTGTCTAAATCGTCTTCGGATTTCCATTCAGCCCCTTGAACTACACGGTCTACAAAAGCTTTTTGGTTACCTTCCTTCAATCGCCACCACTTAATTCTCGGCTCATCCTTACGTCTAATCTTCCCATGTTCTCTTCTTAACCGAACATCTAGAACTAAAAGTCTATGTTAAGTGGTTACACTTTCATCCGGTACTACCTTACAATCGATGCAAGAACCTCTATCTATCCTTCTAGTTAGAAAAAATTCTATTTGACTAGCACTCGATCCACTCCTAAAGGTGATCAAGTGACTCTTTTTCTAAACCAAGTATTTGCTAAGATCAAGTCATAAAACAAGGAAAAATCTAAAATCGAGTTACCTACTTCATTCCTTTGTCCAAAATCAAAACCTCCACGGATAGTATTAAACCCACTACGATTAGTATCTACATGTCCATTGAGATCCTCATCAATAAATAACCTCTCTACTTGATATCCTTTGCACCGTCTCGTCTAAATTCTTCCAAAATTGACGCTTATTAGCATCATCAAGACCTATTTGTGGTGTATAAGTACTAATAAAATTAAGATTCGCCCTATCTAAATTAAGCTTAACTAGTATAATCATATCACATTTTCTCTTAATCTTAACTACATCCTCAAGTAACCGTTTATCTATAATTATGCTTACCCCATTACGCTTTTTATCTCTACCCGTATACCAAAACTTGTAACCTCAGGGCTCGCAAACTCTACCTTTTCACCTACCCATTTAGTTTTTTGCAAACTCATAATACTAACTCTCCTCCTAATCATCGCCTTCACTAATTCTGATAATCTCCCCGTAATGGAACTCATGTTCCAAGAGGCTAGACGGATTCTAAGAAATCCTTATTTAACACTACATCTGGGGTCCAATGTAGCACGCTGTTTCCGGACGACGACCTAGAAGCCCTTGCATATTTAACACTATACACGGAATCCGATGCTGCGCGTCGCTAAGTAGGGGACGCCCCAACGATATTTTTATAGTGGTTCATGTCATAGAATGTGACATTTTTACATTGGTTGTCACACGCCTTTCACAACCCTCGTTCTTTCTCATCTGAATATGGAACCGACAATTAACAAGTAAAATTATATCGTAAGCATTCATATTTGACAATTAACAAGTAAAGTTATAACTATAGAACAAATAACATCAGAGAGCGACAACTGTCATATGTAACATGAAAAAATATACCTAATTGAAAAGCATTAATACCTATGAGGAATGGACACTTGACAAGATGTTTGTCCATGCCCAACATGTATGGAACACTGACATGTGGTGGGCCATATTCGTGTTAGAATACACCGTATAAATGTCGTATGCTTGTTGCATGAGTCGTTGAAGTGCTACATGCATGTATACGTCGTATTTGTGTTTCGAGCAGAATAGAATGTTAGTATTAAATGTATGATTTAAAACTTGGTCCACACACACATACTCTACGTAAAAGAGGCATACAGTGTACAAAAGGAGCTTATGCGGAATGTTTTCATTGGAATTTGCGTTGTATTTTGCATTTAAGTCTTGTATTTTGCGGAATACAAGGAGAGGAGGTATGGCTTAAGTGCAAAACACAATGCAAAGTCCAATAAATATACCACATAAGTTTCTTTGTAGGCTACATTCTATAAAGGCACCATATGCCTCATTTACCATATATCTGTAGGATGCGGAGTATAAAGTGGCAGAGTAAGATTTTTTTTTTACATCGGAGGCTTGAAAAGTCACCCACTGGTTGGTTTCTTGGATGATCGGCACTGGCCATATTAATATCTATGTCCTAAACTATGAGTTGACCAATTTTCGTGGTGTTTGGATACTCTCTACCCACTCTTTTAGCATCTTAAAATGTTCTGTTGTCGAAAACCATTAATTTTACAAGCATCTGATGCAAGGGTAAGGGCGAATGTATCCAATTCATATGAAAATTGACATACACATTTAAAAGCTTGATGATCAAGAGGGTCGGTGTCGATCATCGAGAAAATCGACGGATGGCTGACTTTTAGAGCCACCAATGTAGAAAATTTCTCACAGTGTTTACACACGCGTATGCTCTGTTTACACGCGTATATATATGAGAAAATAGAGCATATATGGGCACCGTAGGAATTTCCTTCATTGGTGGGACATATGGCGCACACCATTGATCGATCCATTTGTTTTTTCCTTTTTTTTATTTTAATGTAATTAATGCATGTAGCTGCAAAATAAGTATGCGTAAGGATCAGTGTAGGTGCTTTCTTTACTTAGAGAGGTCCTAAGTTAAGCAAAGTCAGGTTAAACTTTTTTCGCTAGCACAGCCTTGATTGATCATAACATCAAACGATTTAATCAATTTTTTAAGTAAGCATTTGACTGATTCACTTTCTCTTGCTAGAGTACATAGTGATTCACCTTAGTCCGGAAGGGAACGACTAAGTTAAGCCCGTAGTAGACAATGATGAGATGGAACAAAAACATTAGTGCTTCCTAACTAAACTAAACTTTGGTGCTTATCTAGGGCTATCCTTCCCGCTTTTGCAATGTGTTGCCACTGTAGAATTCCTACAGTGGCATTATGTACATTGCATCTTCTCTCTCTCCATACACACGAGAATAATGAAGGAAAGATGTTGTAGGAGGCTTTTTCCGTTAGGTGGCGTCGAAATCTACATCCTCCGTCATTTTATTCGACGATCTGTACCGCCCATTTTGATTTTAATCGTTTAATACGTCGATACACCAAATTTCATGTGATTTTAACAGTTTTTCACCATTGATTTAGTGGGTGCTGTTGGGGTCAAAAATTACATCCTGGTTGACCAAGTCAAAGTCAACCCCAAGCCAAGTGGACCCAAGCCCGAACCCAAGTCCAAACAAGTGGGCTCATGCCCAAGTCGAGCCTAAGTTTGAAGAGGCCGACCCCCATGCCAAAGGAATAATTGTTAAAACATAAATAGGCTTAATGTAATTTCTATGAATAAATGTAATAAAATGGGCAACAAATTCAAATTATGTAAAAGCTCATGACTTATGTGCAAAAGAAAGAAAGCACATGGCATGGGAAAGACACATGTGCCATTTTGAAAAGCCCAAAGGCCCATATGTAGAATGTAAAGCCTATATAAGGTATCATGATGAATGATAACAAACAAGATTCTTCTCATATCAATCTAGGGTTTTGTGCCTCCTTCAAGGTTCAAACCCCCTTCTTTCTTTTTTTGAATTAAATCAAGAGTTTAACTCTTGTTTTCTCATAAGGAAATAGTTTTCCACCATAAAACCTTTGAAAGGGAGGCCAAATATCCTATTAAATCCCTAGAAAGGGAGATTTTAAATCTCACTATCCTTCTCCAAGATCCAAAAAAAGAGAAGGAAGAAGACCCATCTTTTAAAAAAAACCTCACCTTAGGGCGGATACAAGGCTCAAAGAGAAAGGGTCCCTTCTCATCACCCAAGACATAAGTCTTGAAACTTCAAGAGATCTGTTTTTTTTGGTTTTTTTACGAGTTTAATTCCAAAGCAAGATCTTTTAGGAGTTTAACTTCAAAATAAGACTCCAAATAAAATTGTTTTGGGAGTTTAACTCCATATGAAATCTCTTGGGAGTAACTCCAAATAAAATTGGTTTGAGAGTTTAACTCAATCAAAATTCTCTTGGAGTTTAACTCCATTAAAAATCCTTTTAGGAGTTTAATTCCAAAATAAAATCTTTTGGGACTTCAACTCCATATAAAATCTTTTGGGAGTTCAACTCCAAATCCGGTCCACGCCACCCGACCTTGCTTCCGCGTCCGCATCTCATTTGTGCCCGCACCAGCGCGTGCCCGGCCCCGCCGCCCCTGCCGCGCGCGCTTGAGCTTCACCTAAAAAATAAAAATAAAATAAACTCCAAAATAAAATCTTTTAGGCGTTTAACTCTAAATAAAATTGTTTTGAGAGTTTAACACCAAATCCGGTCCACGCCGCCCGACACAGCGTCCGCGCCTGTGCCGGCGCCTACATGCCCTGCCTGCGTGTGCCGCGCGCGTGCGCGTCCGCCACGAGTGCGGCCCGTGCGCTTGCCCGTCGCGTGCACTTGCTCATGCGCGTTTGCGCTTCACTTAAATTTTTTTAAGAAAATAAAAAATATAATAAATAAATAGGTAAATAAATAAATAAATAATGTTTCTTTGAAATAAAAAAAGAATTGTTTGTCACGAATAGGATAAATAAATGAAAAAAATAAAATAAAATGAACACGTCCTGCTGCATTATTTGCAAACACCGACACCGCACATTGAGTTCGCATGACTCGTTTTACTCGTCAATCGGAGGTTCTCTCGTTTCAAAGGCGAGGGATAATTAACGGCAGCTTAGTCCGCGGCCGCCGGAGATTCGGATCTCCACAATCAATAAACCCTGGCTTACCCTAGGCAGGGGGAATCTGTAATGCGCCTGACAAGCGACGCACATTTCTATTTCAATAGGGTGACGAAAAACCCTCTACATGTGCAAAATTAACGGTTTACCGACAATAGAACTTTTTACATTGCTAAATCAATGGTGAAAAAGTGTTACTATCACATGAAATTTGGTGTATCGACATATTGGACGATGAAGATCAAGATGGGCAGTGCCGACCGTCGAATAAAATGACGGAGGATGTAGATTTCGACGCCGCTTAACAAAAAAAGCCTTCTAAGGCCTCTTTCCTCCATTATTCTATATATATGTGGGGGGGGGGGGAGTATATACATATATATGGGGAGAGAGATTCTATCGGTAGGATTTATACCTACTTTAAAGCCATTAGATTTGCTTTGGGATATCTGCAAACAATAATATGGTTGAAAAAAATAGGAAGAGTTTTCCGTACTAAAGTGGATCCAATGGCTTCAAAGTTGATAGGATTTCTTTTCAAATCCAACAAATAGGATCCTAAGCCAACTAATCAACAATAGTTGTGTGTGCAAGCGTCAATTTATGGGCTAGAGCCATCATGAAGCGCCACATGGATAGGGTCACTTTACACACATACAAATACATTACATATATATATAGAGTGACTAGGATCCTATCGGTAGAATTTAGAAAGAAATCCTATCAATTTTTTAACCTTTGAATCAATGTTGAGATGCGTGCAAATAATTATGGCAATATTTGCATAAATGAGAAATTTTCTTTATAATTGTTTGCACACATCTTAACACAAATCCAATGATTAAAAAGTTGATATGATTTCTTTCCAAATCCTAGCGATAGAAGTATGGTTGTAGTGTGTGTAGAATAATGGAGGAAATGTGCCATATGAAGGAATTTTCTCCTATGGCGTTGAAAAAACACTCCATAATTTTTTTCGACGACCGGCATCTATCATCATCGTTTTCATATAAGATGTGGATACACCAAATTTCATGTTATTCCATCATTTTTTTACCGTTGATTTAGTGGGTGCAAAATTAACGGTTTACTGACAATATAACTTTTTACATTGCTAATTCAACGGCGACAAAGTGGTGGAATCATATGAAATTTAGTGTATCCACATCTTACATGATAACGATGATGATGATGGGTGCCGACCGCCGAAAAAAACCGTGGAGGGTGTAATTTTTTGACGCCACCTAATGAAAAATCCTTGTAGGGCCGCTTTTCTACATTATTCTTATATATATATATATATATATGAGTGATCTATTGCAAACCGGTCCGCGTTTTTTAAAAACAGGAACTCTCGATCTACGATATATTTGAACGATTCGATCCGTTCAAGTTGACCACCCTACCCTCAAATGTATGCGTATGAAAAATCAAAGGATATGAAAACTTCTAACTAATGCATCGGAAGGTTAAAAAATGAACGCCTTTTGATAATGCAACATAAACTCCTTCCGATCATTGGTTAGAGGTTTTCAATTCTTTTGATTTTTCATACATACATTTGTGGGTAAGGTGATCAACTTGATCAGATCGTTCAAATATGTCGTAGACCGAGAGTTCCCGTTTTTAAAAAATGCGAACCGGTTTGCAATGGTGCACTTATATATATATATATAGAGAGAGAGAGAATAATGGAGGAAAGAGGCCATATGAGGGAATTTCCTCCTATGGCGTCGAAAAAATACGTCCCCCATCGTGTTTTCCGACGATCGGAACCTATCATCTTCATCATTATCATCTAAGATGTGGATACGTCAAATTTCATGTGATTCTACAACTTTTTCACCGTTGATTTAGCAATGTAAAAAGTTCTATTGTCGGTAAACCGTTAATTTTGAACCCACTAATTCAACGGTGAAAAGGTTGTAGAATCACATGAAACTTGGCATACCCACATCTTAGATGATAAAGATGAACATGATGGGTTCCGATCGTCGGAAAACACGACGGAGCTTGTATTTTTTCGACGCCATAGGAGGAAATTCCCTCCTATGGCATCTTTTCTCCATTATTCTCATATATATATATATATATATATATATATGGGTCAAGTGGGGTGTAACCTAAGAAGTCATCCATTTTGCATTTCATGAATGTCCTTAACTCATAAACGCATGGACCTTCATTAATTACATTGGCATTTATTTATGAGGTAGGGCCTCTCATGAATTGCTACATAGACGACTTTTTAGGTTGCACCCGAAGATGTTGTCTTAGGAACATTTTTTCATACACACATATATATTTTATAATAAGGGAGGACATGTGTCATAGGAGGGAATTTCCTCCTATGGCGTCGAAAAATTACACCCTCCACGATATTTTCCGATGATTGGCACCCATCATCATTTTTATCATCAAAGATATGGATACGCCAAATTTCTTGTGATTATAAACCTTTTCACCGTTGAATTTGCAATGTAAAATGTAGTATTGTCGGCAAACCGTTAATTTTGCACCTATGGCCTCTTTTCTGCATTATTCTATATATATAGAGAGAATAATGGAGAAAAGAGGCCCTAGGAGGGGATTTCTTCCTATGGCGTCGGATATGGCGTCGGATAAAGTCTATCCTCCACCATTTGTTTCGACGATCGGCACCAACCATCCTCATCATCATCAGCTAAGATGTAGATACACCAAATTTCATATGATTCTAACATTTTTCACCGTTGATTTAGAGGATGCAAAATTAACGGTTTTTCGATACTAGACCATATGTAGAATTTTCACATCGCTAGATCAACGGTGAAAAGGTATTAGAATCATATGAAATTTAGTATATCTACATTTGAGATGATAAGGATCAAGATGGACGGGACCGATCGTCGAAAAAATCGGTGGAAGGTGTATTTTTGTAGATGCCATAGGAGGGTTTCCCTCCTAAGGCCTTTGTCCTCCTTTATTCTCATATATATATATATATAGCAATGGAGGAAATGCGTCATAGGAGGGAATTTCCTTCTATGGCGTCGAAAAAATACACTCTCCACTTTCTTCCATTATTGTGTATAATAATAATAATAATAATGAAGAAAAGAGGCCATATGAGAGAATTTCCTCCTTGGCGTCGAAGAAATATACCCTCCACGATTTTTTCCGATGATCGACATCCATCATCGTCATCTAAGAAGTAAACCTTCGCTACACCAAACCACTAGCGGCACATCAAAGAATTTCGACTGCTTATTCATTCGATCTGCTAAACGAATGAGCCCGAATGGGGGTGGAAGACTACATTTGGTTCTATCTTTCTTTCGTTAGTTAACCCACCCTTTTCTAAAAAGGATTTGAGCGTTTGCACGAAGAAGCGAATCAATCAGAATGGAGATAAGGAAAGGAGGAGAGGTGAAAGAGTGCGAGCGCATCGCACTGCCGCATAAATAATTGATCCGTGGATTAGCAACCTTTCTCTGGAAAGGAATAGTGAAAAGCCATGTAACTTGGAACGGAATAGTCAGCTTACTTACTTTTAGTAAGACCACTTGACTTTGGTAAGCTAAATGAGATTATATAGGCATAGTTGCAACCAAAACAAGAGCTAGCTTCGATGGAATATGATCCGAACTGAATTACGGAAGATGTGATGCGCCAAATTTCATGTGATTCTAACACTTTTTTAATTGTTGGTTTAGTGGATGCAAAATCAACGGTTTACCGACAATAGAACTTTTTACGTTGCAAATTCTACGGTGAAAAAATGTCAGAATCATATGAAATTTGGCACATCCACATCTTAGATGATAAAGATGATGATGGGTGCCGATCGTCGGAAAAAATCATGGAGGATGTATTTTTGACGCCACGGGAGGAAATTCCCTTCTATGGCACCTATATATATATATATATATATATATATATATATATATATGCCAGACCTCATTTTTCAAATTGAGGCCAACTTCTCTAACACCCAAACCGCCATGTTTTTCACTAATCTGACTGGTCATTGTGATCTGCATGTCTTAGGAACATTATGTATGAAAAATCAAGAGATCTGGAGATCTCTAACACAACTGTCAAGCGATCGCATGTTTCATGTATCGAAAAGCCATTAGTTTTTAATACACTTGATGGATGTGCTAGAGGTATCCAATTCTCATAATTTTTTAGATATATCCCGTATAAGATATGTAGATCACGATGATCGGTCGGATCGGTGAAATACATGCCGGGTTGGGTGTTAGAGGAGTTGGCTTCATATAAAAAGGCTAAGTTCATTAAACCCCAATTCATTTGGCCGTATCCCAGAAAACCCCCAAAAAGTTTGATTGGCACAAAAAACCCCAAAAATAATGGTGACACGTCGTCACTGTTAGCAACACATCAGCAAAAAATACCAAATTTCCCGTATTACCTTATCTTCCTTCTTCACACCTAACCCTAAATAAGTTATAAAGACATCCTAAACTCTAGGCCGCTGCCGCTACCGCCACCACTTCCGGCGCCGCAGCCGTCACCCTCACTCCTCCCCACCTCCGCCACCTTCCTCTCGCCCCCTCCTCTAACCCTAACCCACCACCTCCCTGATCTCCCCCGCCTTCCTACGACCTCCCTTATCCTCCCCCGCCGCTGCCATCTCTATCATCATCACCTTCTTCTTCCACCTCCCTACCCGACCATCACTTCCACCTCCTCCGACCACCCTCCTGCCCTCCAGGCTTCGTTGCCTCCTCCGACCACCCTCCTGCCCTTCAGGCCTCAGTTGCCTCTTCCGACCACCCTCCAAAACCCATGCTGATGAAAAATTTAGATGTTAATTAATAATTTAATATAAAGTTAATATTATTAATTAATAATTTGATTTACCATGTTTATTTAGAAAGGCAAAATAGTCATTTTATATGCCTACTTAACACTGTTAGCTACTAACCGTCGCCCATGGTTTTTTTTTGCACCAATTAAACTTTTTGGGGGTTTTCTGGGATACGGCCAAACGAATTGGGTGTTTAGTGAACTTTAGCCTATAAAAAATAATAAGGACGGGCCTCAATTGGCTTCCTATACACACTCATGTATATGCATATATACTAGTTGACGGTCCTTTAGTCATATAAACAAAAAGTTGGTAACTTATTGTCAGATTAGATCTTAGTTCATAATGTTATCGTTTATAAACTTGCTAGTTCTTCATCATAAAAATAGGTTTGCTACTTTTATGTATGATGCAAACATTACTAGCCAACCTTTGTATTTGTATAAGTCTATCTCCAACCCTAGCTTTCTTCAGTACATGCTTGTGTAGTGTCTAATAGTAAACAATTGCATGTCTAATGGTTTGCAGCCTGGCACATATTTTTCTCTTAATAAGTATTGTAGGCAATTCTATGATTTCTCCATGTCCATGATTTGGTGATCCAAAATCTTGTGTTTGTGCATGTGCGTGGGAAATACAACAAAAACAATTGCAATTTCCCAAGCATTCATATAAATCATTTAGCTGACCCCAGTTCAATTAGAAAATACTTTAGATGATGCTGCTGCTGCTCATAGAAATCTTGTCATCCCTCCCAGAAACTCAGTGCTTACAACCAGCTAACACAAACTTGTCCCAGATTGCTTAATCCAAAATGTTAAGATAGCCGAAGCTTGTTGTTGTTGTAATCCAAAACGTTAAGATGAGCACAGTTTTTCTTTTGAGCAAGCCTAGCTGGCCTGGCTTGCTACCCTCCCCTTCTTTTTTTATATAAGTCCAGGTTCTCATCTCTACATCGATAAGCAAGAAATAATTACAAAAAGGTTGGTCTATTTTCTTTGGAAGCTATGATTGATAATTTATATGTACCTGTCCTTTTGATTTCTAACATTCCAATGTGTAGGGTTGAGTCGTTGGCTCAGGTTGGTCTATGATAATTGTTTTCATGCTCTAGATTGTCTGTCTTTAGAACCTTAAGTTGACTTCTACGTTGCCCGCTTGTTTAAATGTTCTGTTTATACAATGAGCTCGCATATGCATTTCCTTACTTCAATTCAGACATGTAGGTTTGTATATCAAACTAGTTAGGCTAGAATGTTCTTGTTTCTCCCCCTATACATATAATATTTGTCTTGATGTATGTGCACATCATGGCATTGATTATAGTTGTATCACATTGATCATAACGGGAAATTAGTTGGTCAAATAATTAAATTATTCCAGTTGATAGTTGCTTAAAGTACAAATATCGTTGCAGAACTTTAATTTGCATCACTGTCTTCTATGATCATCTCAATGTTTGTCTTTTTTCTTTTAAATTTCATAAGTTCGAACTTAAAATACTTTGCGCAAATACTTTTTTAGTAACTTACATTTGACACTAATTCCTGTTCTTTGTAGCAATGGTATGTTAAATACCCCCTCGAAGGACCATGGTACGAACTACTGGTCATCCCATTACGCTTTGAGCTTTTGTGCTCGATCATGATTCCTATATCTATAAAGGTATGCAGGATGTATTTGTTGTTTCCTTTTTTGTTCACATTTCACTCTATATTGTTTTCGTTCCTTGAACAAACTCTTCAATTAGAATATTTCAACAAGATTGAGACACAAATTGGCTATAAACTGATGATGCATCATCATTGTAAAGAAAATCTACAACAATTATGTGAAGTAATTCATCTTAATATCTGAAAACAAATGCACACTTGTTACACAAAATAGCTGCAAAGTTTCCTGAACATTTCCTGCAAAAATGGACACCTGTAGAAACTGTTGAGAATGTGGTTAACATAGCGCCACATTGGAAAAATCATGGGATGCATATGGGTAAAAAATATAAGATGGGATAAACCTCCATAAGGCTGGAGTCTTTTGGATGGAGTCCCACTATATTAAAAGCCTATACGCATCCATATGTGGGCCCAAACCGAGTTTTACATGGTATCAGAGCCACACATCTTACCATCTTGGATCCAATCAAATCTCAGCCACACAATAATAATAAATAAGTAATAAAAAAGGAGAAAAAACCTAGATCCAGCCGCCGTCGCCTCCTTCCTCACACTCGACCCGCTCCAGTGGTTTTGTCAAGCTCAGATCTGCCATGTTGAGCTCAGATCTGAGGTGTTAGCACCTCGTCTTCGTCAAATGAAGCTTGAGCAAGCTTCTTGAAGCTCAACATCACCTGAGAAAGATCGATTCGACCTTGACTTGCTGTTTTTGCTTCGATTCGTGGTCAACTTGGCATTTGCGGTCAGATTTGAGACCGATCTTCGCTTTCCTTGGAGTTTCTTGGCTCGATCATGAAGGAGAACTCAAATCGAGACAGTTTGTGTTTGATCTCAAAGTGAGAAAGCAGTCGAGCTCGAGATTGAGGAGCTCTCGGTATTTTCTTCACTGTTTGGGCTGAAGAGAGCACACTGCTCTTTATTTCTTCGCTGTTTGGGAAATTCATTCTTTGCTACAGTAACCGAGCCCTATAACAGCGCTACAGTAAACTGAAGGTATTTTCTTGCAAAATCTTGAAGAATGATGCACCTTGAGACTGTTTTCGCTATGTTTTGGTGTATTGATTGTGTTGTCGGAGATTTGGAGTCGTCGGAGTCCGTGTTCGGATGTGAGTTTGTGAGTGTTTGATCGTAGATCAAACCTTGGGAGAACGATCACAATATTTGGGCGGATACTTTGTAGATTCCCCTCTTTGGTTGGTTGGTTGGGTTGGTTGGTTGATTGGCATTCTTGGTTGTATTTGGATGAGATCTTAGAAGATCTCTTTCTTTTGGTGTGCGGATTCAAGGACTCAAACCCAGGCAAAATTTACCTTACGTATTTAGAGCAGCTAATGTATTTTAAGGATTCTCTATGACGTCGAGAAAAATTAAATACAATTTTGAACAAGGTCTCAAAACATGTAAGTAGTCATTTACAGGTTTTAGAAAGCTGTAAAATGCATGTAAACCATTAAAATGTTTTTAGAGGCATCACTTGTCTCAAAACTTTAGAAACCAAATGTTAAATGGCGGCTGTATTATGCTCATTTTTCGATGCCTATTTGTTTCTGAACATTTGTACAATCATGTTTATCCTCACATTCCCAGAAGCACTTATTTTCTCCCAGGTTTCTTTAGATCTTGTAAAAGGTCTCTATGCAAAATTCATTGACTGGGATGAGGAGTTGTATGATCAGGATACTAATACGCCGTCTCATGCAGCAAAGTAATAAAGTGTTTTCAACTCTTGTGGTTATATAAACATAAAATGCCATTCATATTTCTGAGCGTTTATATATTGTTTTTTACAGTACTGCGATCAGTGAAGATTTGGGACAAGTTGAATACATTTTGACTGATAAAACTGGAACACTTACAGAGAACAGAATGATTTTTAGGAGATGCTGTGTGAATGGAATCTTCTATGGAAATGAAAGTGGTGATGCTTTGAAAGGTTATGTTTTGCTTCCTGTTCTAACTATATTTCATTGTTTTTGGAATTTATGCTTTCTGTTTTTACAATATCATTACTAGGTTTAAAATTTATAAATACACCCAGAGGAAGAACCATGCTGGACTCTAATTGACAGCATACACTTTCGGTGAAAATGCTCATGGGTACATGTGGTAAAATATTGAAAGAGTTTTACTGTAATGTTAACTAGTTAGTGTGGGTCGGAATCTTTCATATCAAGCCCTCCTTGAATTATACCATTGTCAGCTCAACTTCTCAAAGTAATGCGCAGAAAGTCCCTTTTAATTGTTTTCAAATTGTGTCCAGGGACATGCCTTTATAATGGAGATAATGCTTTACTAAGAAATGTCAAACATGAATTTTGCTAGCAATAAAAATTATACATGAATGCTAATTTTACTTGGGAATATGTTTGTGCGCGTATATTAAAAATTACATGACCAGTTCATCTTTGCTATTTAGTCTCTTTTTTCATGCTAAGCATGATACTATGTCATTTTCTAGTTTATGGGTATACAGTGGATACATAAATAGAAGGCTTAAGTCCTAATGTATGATTGCCTACGTAGAGAAACTCCTAATGAAATAGGGAAAGTATTGAACATTTTACGTTTTTCTTTATTGCACACTTTTAACTGTTCAGTTTCTTCAGAAAATTTCACGACTGCTTCAATGACACAGTGATAACTAGTATTCAAAATTTTCTAATTGTTCAGTTTATTAAATTATGAATTATAGTATTTAAAAAAAATTATATTATGGTATCCCAAATTAGTTCAATGTTAAATCTAAGTAACCATTAATTAATACACTAGAGCGGCTTGGGAATGATTTGTGAGACTAAGTCTACTGAATGAATACCCTATCTGTCTGTAGATATTTGTATAAACTTCACTTTTGTTATTATATAAACATATAGACCTCATGATGAGCCACTATATGATTTCTCAAGTATATCATGGAAGCTAAGGGAAAGTTACCAGATGAATTTCTTTCGCTCTGAGCTGTAGACTTCGTAGACTCGTATACGTCAACTCTTTGAGGGGATTGAAAATATGTTGATCAGAAGTGATGAAGTGAAACTCCTTGAGGGGATTGAACGAATGTTGACAATATGCGATAAATGTGACATAATGGCTGTTGAAAATGCAGGTAGCAAATATCCTTAAGGAGTAGTATAACAAGATAAATTTAATTAAGTATTCAAAGGATCTGTCTTTTGTCAAGAGGGTTAGACATACTTAAGATTCTAGTATACTTATTCACACATATTCTATTGGGGCCGTATCACTATTCTGCGAAGGACTTCTGTTGCCTTATTTTGGGAAAATGATAATATTATCTGCCTTTCTGCATTCCATGTTTACTGTTCTCTTACTCAGCAAAGCTAAAACATGGTTTGAAATCTCGGCCGATCCTTCCAAGATGGCTGAATATGATCCAGAGAATGACTGTTTGAGTTTTGATACTGTTACCAAGTAATGTTGGGTTTGCCACTTGATTAATGGGGTTTTACTATTAAGTATTAATGGGCAGTGGTTTAATAAATGGTTTAGTGGGTATAATTATTACAGTTTGTTTGGCATTATTGAGTACTAACAAATATATTGAAAATAACGAACACGAAGTATACATTGCATAGGAATTTCTTATCGTGGCTAACACATGGCAACACACTATATTCATAGTTCCATGTGCATTCTGCAAAGCAATATTAGTATTAGAATGAGACAAAGTAAAGTGATATGGTTCAATGAACAGTGTTCTGCCATGTGTCCCGCCACAGGGGAAATTCCCACAGTGGCACTTTATACTCTGCATCCTTTTGAATATATTTGTTTTATCCAAAGTATTAAAACAAACATTTTAGAAATCATTAAGTGTAAAGAATTGCCTAATTGTTTATGGTTACTTTTATTATTTATTTAAATATTTTCTAATTCTAAAATATTCTTTTAGTCAAAGGATATAAAATCCAACATTCTGATCCGAGAGCGACGGTTCCGATCCCAAAAGTGATTGTCCGAGACCGATATCAAGATTCTAACTTGACTGAAAGTGTAGTTTTGTTTGTTATAATGTAACGATTTTTTTAACTTTTGCATAACATGATAATGTGTTGACATCAGGGATCAAGGTATTGGTCGTAATGTCTGGTTTTGCCCGTGGCATTTTAGTTCTGGTGGGGAGCAGTCCATAACATTCTATTGAAATTAAGTTCAGTTTTGTGACAGTTGTATCAGCCATGTAACAGCTTTCTGTCTGCATGTATGTTTCGGTGTGTTTCGGGGAAGTTTTGATCATACATAAGCATGCCTATATTCAATTGCAACTTTAGAAAGAAAGGAGGAAAAGAAAATGAAAGGTTACACTGTAATCCTGTCCTTCAAACTATATAAGTGGTACTATATGTATATAAGTGATATGAAGTTGCGCGCGCACACAATATATATATATATATATATATATATATAAATATATATATATATATTGTAGTATTATACAAATACATTCATATACATGTTTATGGGCATATAAGCATCAGTGGTATATATATTGCTCCAAACCGAAACTAGATCCCAAACATTCTGTACTAGTGAAACCTACCGGAGCCTATTTACCTGATGTGTTCAAAATCGACACCAAAACCAAGTTCTCAAATGGTCAAACCTTGGTTTTCATTTACTTCAAGAACGTATCAGTTTAGTTTTGTGTATGAAGTATCTGTTTAGTACTCTGTTTGAAGATAAAAAAGATAGCCTACTCACACAATTATGCATAATCATCCATCATCCATGCTAGAGTGCTCACCAGAGGATTGGTTGAGCTTCTATAGTTCTTGAATGTAAAATTTCCAATTTATCCAATTTAACTTCTGACTATAATTCACTCTTTAGATAGATGTTAAGCTGCTCAATGCTCTAAGCAACAGTGCCCCTGATGTTATCAGATTTCTTACCATCATGGCTATTTGCAACACAGTTGTGCCTATTAAAAGGTAATTTTCCTAAATGTATGCATGTCTGGGATTCTCTAACTGAGCACATTTCTTGGGTTCATTTGTTTTTATTATCTGCAGTAACAGTGGATCAATCTTATATAAGGCACAATCTCAGGATGAAGATGCTCTTGTAAATGCTGCTGCTCGCATGCATATGGTTCTTATGAGCAAAAATGGCAACACTGTTGGTAAACCATTCTAATATACTAACAATTTCTTGTAATTATTTTTGTGGGTGTTTTACAGTTAACTTTAGTAATATTTGGTGCTATGATGCGATGTTGCAGAAATAAATTTCAGTGGCACAATTATATATTATGAAATATTGGATATTCTGGAGTTCACATCTGAACGGAAAAGAATGTCTGTGGTGGTCAAGGACTGTCAGAATGGAAAATTTTTCCTCTTATCGAAAGGAGCCGATGAAGCAATGTTTCCTTGTGCTTATTCTGGTAATATCCATGAATAAACCAGCTCTTTTGGAAGCGTTTTAGTTAGTCTAGTTTTTTGTAATTTTGTCTACTATTTTGTAGAATTGGTGTCTACGTATGTAAAGTGTAGGCTGGAGACTGGTATTTTATTTGTGAAATTTCTATGTGCTGTATGGAGTACTGAGTGGGTATGTGGCTCATGTACAAGGAATGTTTTAAGAAGGATAACAAAAGGATGAACGGATAATATGGATGTTGTTGGACAAAAGAAGTAGGAATAGATATGTGAAGGATTCATTAATGAAGTGTTGCACATGTTAAAATGTGTCTCTGTAGTACATGAACTATATAAAATACAGGTAACAAACAACTTGCATGCTATCTTTCATTGTAAGAAAATGAAGATCCATCTGCTTCACTGGTCCAATGAAGAAGCCGGCGAAACAAAGACACACAAAAAGATTTAAAAAATAAAGGAAAACGGGTTACGCGGTTGGTGTTAAAATAGCTAATATGAAATGTAAACGTGTCCTCGTCGATGCCCTTTCCTAATGTTTCCTCGGGTTTGCTAGACAACTCAGCGGAGCCAGACGAATGCATGCCGGTATTTGACATGTGTCAGTTACGATATGCCATCTCCAGAGTTCTCTTGGCTTTCACATAGTCCCTTCATATCAAATGGTTATGTGATGTCTCTCTTAATAATATAATAGTATATGTTGCATTACTCACTATACTCTATGCTTGCCAAATATTCGAGAAATTGAAATAAATATTTCTGTAGGTTTTCATTTCTCTCTCTCTCTCTCTCTCACACACACACACACACACATGGAGCTGATACATTGATTCCCGGCCTCATTTCATTCATGCCGGTCATTGTGATCTACATGTCTTTGATAGGGTATGTATCAAAATTCACAAGATTTGGAGACCTCTGATACATACAACCATCAAGTGAGAGCAGTTTTCATGTAGCGAAGTTAATTTTTATTCCACTTGATTTATGTTTTGGAGGTTTCCAAATCTCGTAAAGTTTGATACAGCCCCTGTCTAGGACAGATCACGATGAGCAGTAAGGATCAGTAAAATACACACACGATGGCTTGGGTGTTTGAGGAGTTGGCCTCATTTTTAAAAGTGGGTTCTTCATGCATTAAAGACCTCTAACACATACATATCACATTTTTTATGTATCGAAAAGCCGTTAATTGTTAGTCCACTTGATGACGTGTTAGAGATTTCCAGTTCTTGTGAATTTTGATAAATACCATATCTAAGATATGTAGATCCGGATGATCGGTACGGATCGGTGAAATTCACAACAATTTGGATGTTTTAGGATTTGTCCTCATTTAAAAAAATGAGGCCTGACCTCAGTGGATGAACTCAATATATAGGGAAAGATCCATTGAGAACTAGTTCTCAAAATAAGAAATGAAAACTTTTGGTCCACTAAGATTTTGATTATCGGCACCCTTACAGATCCTCCTGCCTTCAAACCTATGTGTATGAAAAATCAAATGATTTGAAGACCCCTAACCCATGCATCAAGTGAAGTTTATGTTGAATTATTGAAAGACGCTCATTTTGCACCCACTTGATGCATGGATTAGGGGTCTTCAAACCCTTTGATTTTTCATACACATAGCTTTGAAGGTAGGGAGATCAACTTGAACAGGGCCAATCCACAAAATATTTTGTGGATCAAGAACTTTATATATAATTAATTGTAGTATGAGTCTATCTTATTTCAGCGACAGAAAGTTAGTGATTGATAAACCCATTTCAACCAAATTACCTAGAATATGCTATTCATGCATCCATGAAGGGAAGATTGATAATATTTGTTAAATTAATAATAGTACACCAGATTCCTATAAAGTGGCGACCTTTTCACATAGCTGGCATTTATATGACTATTTCTTGCAGTTGTGGGCAATTAATGATTTCAGTCAATCATGTTATTTCATTACATTCTTGTTGCTTGCACAAACATTGGCTGATGTATACTATTTTTGCTGTTTATCTGATAAATTGTTTAACATTGGTGTATCTGTCGATCTTTATCTTTTCAGGGCAACAAATAAGGACTTTTGTTGATGCTGTAGAACAGTATGCTCAATTAGGGCTGCGCACCCTCTGTTTAGGTTGGCGTGAGTTGAAAGAAGAAGAATATAAAGAGTGGTCACATATGTTTAAAGAGGCTAATAGCACATTAGTTGATAGGGAGGTAATGCAATATCAAACTCTTATTATATTTAACCCATTATAAGTTTAGGGACTAATTTTGCTATGGCTTTTAGTGGAAATTAGCTGAGGTTTGCCAAAGACTAGAGCACGACCTTGAGATTCTTGGAGTTACTGCCATAGAGGATCGCCTACAGGTTTGTAGTTGTGTCAAATGTCTGTAGTTCTTTTGAACTAAGAAGCTTCTGGTATTATGCGACCATGGAGGAGCTATGGCATCTCACTAATATGCATTGATTCTATTGTCCATTAAATAGGATGGTGTGCCTGAAACTATTGAAACACTGAGGAAGGCGGGAATCAATTTCTGGATGTTAACTGGTGACAAACAAAATACAGCAATCCAAATTGCACTCTCTTGCAACTTTATTTCTTCAGGTATCTTGCAATTTGCAATTTATGTTTTTTCCCCTTTTCGCAGCAGTCAGGCTTCTTGCTTTCTTACTTTATGGGACTTAAACCTATGTATGCCTAGAAATTCTTATATGATTAATGCAAAGAGCAGGATTTAATGTGCTTTTTTTAAAATAAAATTTATATATAAGCCTATGGTGGCGGGGGATTTCTAGATCATGTTAAACTAAAGTTTCTTGATGTGTAAACCTGCAGTGATGGGGAAGAAACCTTCTATTCTCCATATGTTGGCATGCTTTTTACCATTTCATACAATCTTACATCAATATTGTTACTGGACACTTGTTTCATTTTTTCCCTAGGAACCTTATGTAAGATTTTTTTTAATGAGCGAGAACCTTAAATAGATCTCTTTTCTTCTTTGCAAGTCTTTCCATAAATTGTATGCGTAAGCAGCTTCCATGCTAAACTTCTTTGTCATCCCCCAAATTGATTTCCAGAACAATCAATTCTTTCATTGTTTTTTGTTTAACGGAATAGCTCATATGCTCAATTTAGTTGTTTTAAACTTTATATCCTTTATTGGGAGTACCGCTATATCGTCATGGAGGTAGAGGTCTTGGGTTCAAATTCTGTTTTTTTTTATAATTTTTTTTAATAATTTTTTGGGTTCAAATTCTGTTTGAAGTAGGTTGTGCCTGTACTTCGAACATAGTTTATCTCCACTAGTGTTTAGCATGTGATGCACATGTGTATATGCTGATGCCATGGACACATATTTGAAAAGATAAAACAAATTAGTTAAAATGTTATAGATTTTTAAAGGCTTCTAGTAGATTTTTTAATTTTAAAAATTTAAGAAGTCGGTTAAGATTTTTTGATTTTTTCCATCAAAACAATTAGAATTTTTCTTATTTTCACTATTGTTGTTGGGTTGTATAAAGTAAGCCTTTTGTTTGTAGAAAACTGTAGAATGGAGATTTGGCCCCTATTTTGGGTTTAAATTTGAATTTTAAAGCTGGAGCTAGTGGAGGGATGTTGTCTTTCTCTCGTCTTTATTTAGGTGACATGGGATGCACTATTTCGTTATAAATTGTAGTCTCTTTTCTTTTCCTTTCCTTGAATTTCCATGAAATCTAGACATATTAATGAGCTACAAATCAATTTGGCATCTCACTTGGGAGTTGCCATTATATTAGTAGAGATTATCTATGAATGTATGTTCTTTTCACTTCTCTAGGCATGTATTGTTAGTCTTTACAATTTTGTTGAATAATGTTATAATCATGCTCTGTTCTTCAAATCTTTCTATGATGTTCTATTTCCTTGAAGCCTTCAATGATCGTATGAGTTTCTTTAGTTCACTTAGCAATCCATTATTTATATTATATAGAAAGCTGTACGCAACACCCAGCATCCGGCACATTTTTGTCGTCTTCTGGGGAAAATTAGCTCCAGCCCCATAACTTTCAAGGAAATTCGCAATAGGCCCTTCCAAGTTTATCCTTGCCGGCCCAAGATATGTGTGACATGGAAACTTAGACTCCCCCTTAATTCTTCAGAAAGCATTCGGCCCTTTCTAACTCTTGCTTCTTTTTTGGAAAATTTCATACGGACCCTTCATAGCATATCTTCTGACCTTTTTAAGTTTATCTGTACCGAGCTTAAAAACTGAAAGTTTCATTTTATTTTATCGTGTTTGTTTCTCCCTGCTTGAAATTGATGAAGTTTATAAGCATTTTTAAAATTGATGTATATTTAGGAGCTATACGAAATTGCGGTAAACAATAGTAAATTCGTTGTAGTCCGCCAGATCTCAACAGGAGAAGGCACTTGAACAATATGCTTTTATGGCTCATTAGGGTGATGCCTACTGTTAGAGATAGATCTTGCAACTTTTTCAGTATTTAAGAAGAGCCCAAAGGCAATAGTAAGGCTATAGTCGATCTCAACACCATTTTTCCTTATATTTTGTGTGACTTTCAAACTAAAACAAATGTTACAGATCGGATTACTTTACAATTTTATTTTACTAAAATCAAACTCTCTAGCAGATAAATTACAACTGATAAAAATATATGTGTCTTATACATTAGATTCATTTTCATGTTAATTATCTTTAATCGTGCAAATATCAACATAAAGTGTAGCATAACATCTATCCTTAACTGTCATAGATTATGTTATATTTAATTGACACATTTTCTAAATCATGCGGCATTCTTTGGTATTGCTAATTTAAATTCATCGTGAATCAAACAAATACCAAGAAAGTAATCTTCCAGCATTTTTTTTCCGGACCCGTGCAAGGCCCCTTGCCAGTTCTCTTAAAATTCATTATGGATTGTCTTGACTGTTTTTTCCCTCATGGTTACATACATATTATTCTGCATGTTGATTCATATATATCCTACTACTTTATACATCCTTTTACTGGTAAAATGTATGTAGCAGTACATTTTAAATTCCTCCTCCTAGTTCTTAGTACCATAGTCATCCGAGTTTGTATTTATCTGCTTCTTAATGGAAATTCCTAAACCATCAACTTAAGTTGCAAATTGGCCTCTATGGCTGTGTAATATATAGAATTATTTTGTCATAACTTAATGACTAGCAAGGAAAAGAAAAGCTAGATGACTTTTGGTTGATCAAAAGATATTGAATGCTCCATCTCTTTTTTAAATATGTAATTTCCTAGCGTCATCTGATAGCAATCTTTGAAATTAGTTCCTCCATTTGATTATTGACTCCACGTCATTTACCAATATGTCTGTTTAGGCCTCCTGTAATAATCCTTTCCTTTTGTTATTCTTTAAATCCCTTCATCAAATGCCCCCAAACTCCTCTAATGTTTTCATGTAATCTTATCTGGGGGTGCTTAATCACATTTGATATGTATATCATCCTAGTGTAATACTAGGTTTATTAGTATTACGTTTCTGCCAATTCTTTTTACATCGGCGGCGTTTGCTCTTACTATTATTGTATCTGAGTATTTTCATCTCAATTATATTTTTCTCACACGTATATCATAGCATATAGTTTATTTCTGCATTCTCAACTTGCTCGGTCTCTCACCTATGCATTAGTATCTTGCTAATGATTTCATTGATCATTCCTGTAATCATTACGTGTATCAATTTCATTCACATATTTTTAGGTGGTGTTGTATTTAAAGTACCTAAACTAATCCTAATTTCATGTAAATTTCTTAACCTCCATCTTTTACGACTATTCATACCTTTTTGTTACTGGATATGGTGTGCAACATGGCTCACTAGTCCATGTTGGCATTACCATGGTAAATCTTATTTGATATGTTCCTAGCATGTGGGCACATTCCTCCAGGTTATCGGATTTTTATTCTTGGTAGACTTTCAAATGTGATTTCATGGATGTTTGAATTCAGATCAAATGGTTTGTGGCCACAAATTTTGTGAGCTTTTCCAAGCAACAACTGTTGGTAACTTGTAACCCTTAAAATTCTCTCTCCCAGTGAACTCTATTTGTTGCTATTTTGATATTGTAAAAGGGAATATAGTCTAGATAAAATTTACACCTTTTATCTTAAGGCACCATTCCATCAAGTAAGAAAAAATACGACATCAGAAATGAAAATTATAGAGGGTCTTTTTATAACGTGGAACAATTTCACCATGGGAGTATTAATTAGAATGACACTGGTACATTCAAACACTCTCTCTCTCCCTCTCCCTCTCCACAACACTCACACACACACAACAACAACAAAAAAAAAACAATACCCCTCAAGAATACAATAAATGAAAACATTATCTCAGCAGCTGCATGGCGATCTGATTAACAAGATAATATTTATTAGTATGCCAATTCACACTCTGCTGCGCTTCAAAATTGTTCAGATCCGTATCTTTAACTAGAATTTTGTTTCCGAACATTCTTTATAATTTACCTTCTCCTTTAATATCCTAAGTTTTGTTAAATAAATTGGGTTGCAAGTTCTGTCTTTGAACTGTTATAAATTATGTGATGCACTACTCCTGTCTCCTCATACTTTACTGAGGTAAGACTTAGTAGGGATATTGTGGCTATGGAATATTTTTGGTCATAAGCTGAACCGTAGTTAACATAATGCTAATGGCATATTAACAGAGCCCAAAGGGCAATTATTGTTCATTAATGGGAAGACAGAAGATGAAGTGTTTAGAAGCTTAGAGAGGGTGCTACTTACAATGAGGATCACTTCATCCGAGCCCAAGGTAATTTCTTAGATGGTTAATATTTTTCTTTATGTGTGGATTCATTTTGGCCGTTTAGGGTTGTATCATGCCTGACCCTTTCAGGTTGAAGTGAAAAAAAAAATTAAATTCAGTCATTAACAGGGAAATGTTTGGCTTAATATATCTGATGTATGAATTAGTTGTGGTAGTCATTTTTTAATCAGCACTCTTGGCTATAATTGCTAGACAGTCTTTTCTAGACTGTTCTTTCTTAATTAGGAGTTGAGTTCTAGGTGCGATGGCCTTGAACTGCTTACATTATTAAACTCTGTCTAAGAGTATTTTTATTAACTTAAATTAGAATCAATTAAGGTGTGAGGGTCTTGATTTTTTTTTTTGGGGAAACCTTACACCTTCATAGTTTCAACATTGCCCTGAAGTTTTCCTTTGGCATCTAAATATTTTTAGTTTTTAGATGATTCTTGCAGACATTAGATTTCTTCTGATTTCTTCTTTACAGCAGGATTTAGCATTTGTTGTGGATGGTGTGGCCCTAGAAATCGTTCTCAAGAATCATAGGGAGGCTTTCACAGAACTGGCAATTCTCTCTAAGACTGCAATATGCTGTCGTGTTACTCCTTCACAGAAAGCACAGGTGGTCTTTACCTTCTAGTCCTTTTCTACATCTGTGCTGAGCTTAAATCTCGTCTATCTTGCCTTTATTTCTAAGTTAATAGATGTATTTACCTGCAAGTGTAGCCTGAGTTCTGATAGAGAAAAGCAAACCTATATTATGATAGGTGATTTGGATCCTCAATCAAGATTGATTCTTTTCCGAGTTATTTTAAAAGGTTTTCTTCCAAGGTTTAAAATCTTGTTATAGGTAAGGGTAGCAGACAGTCATTTTTTGGGTCGGATTTGGCCATCTTGTGTATCGATCCCCATGGATCGGAATATCATTTCTTTCGTCTGGCTTAGAGAAAATTTTAAAGAAATACTAAATATAACTATAAATAATTTGACATGCTTTTCAATAATTAATGATGCCTAGAATGGATCTTAAACTGCATTCTAAAATTAGATATAAACCTTATGATATTGTTCCAGTAATTATGTCAATTCAACCAACTACGCATAAATAAATAACAATCCATTGATAAACCCATCGACCCAATAACAAGCCTACTAACCATTGATACTCGGTAATGAAACCCCACTAATCAATTGTAACCAATACCAATGTTTAAAATCTCGGTATTGGTAATCGGACGGTCATTTTTGGGATCGAAATCGGACTTCTTGGATAGAGACAGGGCGAGATTCAAAAGCATGGTTTCTCACAAACAACTCCCGACATAAACATCACCCATGAGTGCAACATTACCTTTTTACACAGGAAAATGTTTGGAAATCTTCTTTCGGGCATTTGATTCATTTATCTAATGAAGGGGGAAAGAACACTTCTGCCGTTTTCTTTGTTTATTATGCAAAGAACTGGTTGTTGATCTTTTTGTCCCTGGAGAGTACACTCTTTCTCATCCACATCACTCTTTTTAGACTCTTCTAATAAATTCAGCATTCAGGCTTTCTAAGTAGAGTTCTATATGTCGGCGGCATATGTCGAACGTCAGTCGATATTCCGGAAAGTGGAAACATAGAGCGATCACTACAATTATCAATTTAATGCATTCTGTTGTTTTGGAGAGATGTTGGTCGATGTGTCGGCATGACGGGACATTATTATAGGGGCAAAAATCACGACTTTCTAAATTATATTTTAGGTTTTGGGGTACTAATTCAAACCCGACCCAATAGTGTACCGAATCCAATATTTAGGAAACCCTCCAAACAGCGGACCATATTTTTTGTTCTCAAAACCTTCTATGAAGCACAAACACTTCTGCTTGCTCGCCGTGTCCGTGTCCGACATTATTGGACACTCGGACACTTCACCCGACACACCTGACGTATCCGATACTTATGGATTGTATTTTTATGTGTGTTGCTTTTATTTTATATATGTATTTGTTTGTGCTTAAAAGAGCTCATGGTTTTGAATGAAAATTATAACATGGATTTTATTTGTATTGTGCTTTTAATGATAAACTAGTACATGGTTCCTCGCATAGTGCATTATATTTTGTCTAATATATATATAATTTAATATATTAAAAAGAGCTCATGATTTTCTCAATAAATCTGCAACCTTGTGAAGATAAGTATTAAATATAATTACATACAACTTGTAACTCTGAGAATCGTGCTTCTCCACAAGCATGATTCATTAAATAAGGTATAATATTTTGGAAACTTGTAACCCTGAGAATTCTGCCTTTCCACGAGTATGCTTTACTAAATAAGGTATAGGATCTTGGAAACCTCTTTGATGTTGAACGAGAAGCTTGGTTCTTTATCCTGACTGAATTTTCCATTACAACCCAAATATCTCCTAGTTTAGAAGTTCTACCGATCATGCTGTGTTTTGCACTGGGGGAGCCTTTAGAAGACCTTAACATGAGTTGCATTTTATGTGTTGAACTTTCTTCCACTCTTTCTATGCCCTTATGCTTTTTTATCTTTATTTCTGTAACACATGGCTTATCTTAATCCGGATGGTTGTAGAGTGCACCACTTTGTCGGTTCTGGTTTTTATTTCCCCTTTAAACATACATAACTATCCTCCTTGTCCTCCTCAGACATTCAACATAGAATGTGTCTTATTGATTTCTCTATGGCATGCTTTAAGCCCCACCCCCACCCCACGGAATTTTTCCAGCAGGACTTGAATGTTCACATCCAAACAAGCAAGGTACCCTGAAAATTGGTGCTGATCAGTATAGTTTTAACAATTATAATCAGAAATTTGGATCTTGGACTGTATCCATTCTATTAGGGGGTTCTAGAGGGTCGACTTGGCAGAGTTAGGCATTGTCCATTCCTTTACTCGCCATAATTAGAACCTATAAGAAATTCAGACATGATCCTATTAAATTCAGATTCTGCGACACATGCATGCATCATGCTATCACAGTGGGTCGGGATTTGTATATATTTTGTTTACTTCATATAAAAATGTCTTTTAATCAAAACCAAAAACCGAAGGTTTAAATGTCAAGTTAATTGTTCATATGGTTTTGAAACTTCAATATCCATTGAGCTTTGTTTACATACTTTGAAATGTCCAGACCATGACAAACAGTTCTGATTCTTTATCTTGGCCTCAAATAACAGATCTACTTATCACATTATCTAATGGTTTAGATTTCCAAATCAAGTGCGTTGCCAAGCATCTTGCATGGATATGACTTTAACTTGAACCATACAATAACACTTGCACTCATGATTAGGCGCGTTTAGAGCTATTCCATCTTCCAAGGAGGTATGATTGGGATGGGATGTTTCTGTGTGTGGCATATATATGTGCTGAAGTTTGTCTATTTCATGTGCAGTCCGAAGCCTGGATAAAGGAGGAAGGTTGTTATGACTGGAGACAACTAACATCAAACACTATTTATTTGCTAATTAGTAGAATGAATCCTTAAAGTACTCATTGGTACATCTATGTGCATTGTGCACATCGTTTTATTGTTTATTAATTTTAAACCCTTTTTTTGGGGGGGGGGGGGGGCTTTACACTTTACACTTTAATGTTTGAGAGAGAGAGAGAGGAGAGACTGCTCATATTGGTGACGTGTAGACACCTAACAGTGTAGACACCTAACAGTGCATCAGTTGTAAAAACATATAATAAAAGATTAAACAAATGGTGTATGGTCGAGCCTGTATTACTGCTTATAAACATGAATACAAAGAGCTATATTACTGTAGCATTGCTTCAGCACTGTCTGTAATAGATTCACAAGAGATTAGACATGCGCTTGATTTTGACATTACTAATTTACTTATTTAAATATATTCATGTTTAAATTTAACATTAGCTATCTGTGTAATTAGGGTTATGGATGCCCTCTTGTTGGACACACCCACACCCACATAGGGTGGGGAGATTGTGAAGGTTACAATAAGTTGTTATAATCTGTTTGGTGCAGCGCTAATTTGTTTATATCAGAAGAATCAATTTATTACTTTCCCTACTCTGTTTCTGTTTTAATAATATTATCAAATTCTTTTATGTTTGTTTTTTTTAGATTGTTACCCCTAAAGTCAAATATTTGTCTTCCACCCTTCCTATACAAACAAATAAGTTAACTGTGGAAAGTGCCTGGATAATGAACTAGTTGTGTCTGTATCAATTGTGGTTACGTTTTCCCCTTGTTTTTATGTAAAGGCCAATTTTTCCCCATATAACTGTGGTGTTTATCAGCTAAAACTTATAGTTGCGATTCTGTTTAGTGTATCTGTTGTTACTGTAATATTTTCATCCATCAATTGAACCGGTGTTTCTTATCTTCTTTGGCATATATTATTTCACTGAAGTTGTATTGCTTCTATAGCCTGCGTTATATCTACCTTACATGTGTGGATTCACTTGCTGCTTCCACAAAGGGCTTGTCCTATCATGGTTGTATATGTTATTATTACTGAGATTCCATGGATTCTGACAATTCACAGTTGTTGCCTTAAACTTTGCAGCTAGTGGAGCTTCTTAAACTGTGTGATTATCGGACACTCGCTATTGGTGATGGTGGGAATGATGTAAGGATGATACAACAGGCGGATATCGGTGTGGGCATAAGTGGCAGGGAAGGCCTGCAAGCTGCAAGGGCAGCTGATTATAGCATTGGGAGTAAATAATCTCGACTTGCCTCTTTCCTTTGCTCGCTGCTTAGTCAAACTATAAGATGGTCTTAGTTTTTTTTTTATTTTTTAAAGTTCTTAAATAGGAGCAGAGTCAAAATCCTTGAAGACCAGCTACTAATGTCTCTTACAATTGAGTTTCCTCTTCATAAAGTTCCATATGGTTCAACCGCATATTATATATGACGTCTTCATCAATTTAAATACTCCTGAATATGGATTTTAGACATCTTCGCTTTGACCATTCCATATGTACTCTATTCATGGTGTGTGGTTATCTGTTTATTATACCTCTAGTTCATTATGATTGGCTTGCTATTCGTAGATGTTCTTAAAAAAACATTATATTCCTAGATTCAGGAATTCTAATCCGTTATTCCCTCTTTACTCAACTAAAGTCTTCTAGATATTTCACTACAGGAAAAGTTAATTATGTTTATCTAAATATTACTATATCCAAGGAATAAGAAATTTGGTTAGATCTATTTGAGATGGAGAAGTTGAAATACATGTCTTGTATTATTAATTGATACAATTCATCTAAAAAGATTAACTGGGTTATATGTCTAGCTTGATTCTACCAGAAAACTAACCCCTAATACCATTTCTGGGGCTAGTTTAGCTACCTGGTTCTGGTGTATTCTTTTCAAAATAAAAATAAAAATACCAGTTCTGGTGTAAATCATCAATCCCCATCATTGCTATACGTCTGAAGTAACTTGTTTAGCTAGCGATCAACCACTAATACCTGTAGCAAGATTCAGCACTAGAAAATGCCCATTCATTTGACTGGCAGTTTCTATCCTCAAAATTCAACAACAGCATCTTCCTATTTCGTTGGCAACTTCTCTCCAGCAAGGCTTCACCTCAAAGCTACCTATTCTATACATATCTTGATTACATATGTTCCAAAGATATTTTGAACAGTTACCACGCTCGGGTTTATTATGAAATTCTGGAACTTGACCGATTGGAAGAATTATTCCACATTTAACTGCTATCATATTCAAATAGGCATGATCTCAAAGATCGAATTCTAACTGATCAGACTTGTCCAAGTCAAGATATGCTTATTTAAAGCTATGAATCTCTGGAGCTTTGATCTATCTAGTCATGTGTTCAATCAAGTCAACCTATTTGGACTTGATTATTCACTCGAATGGTGATTGAATCCTTTTCAATTTCACCTATTAGGTCAAAGTGGTTAGAACTGTCTTGTTCACTCTGTGTTTGATATCATATGTATGGTGGTTACATATGATTATTTGTATGAAATATTAGAGTGGTTTAAGTCTGTCTCTGGAACAGACTTCTCACCAATCTATCTGAGCTATTCAGATTCCTCAACTCAACCACAGATACATATTTTCTTTCATAGCAGTTTTTGATTTAATTAGAATAAAATATCTGTGATTTAATTTGGGCGGGGCCCATCCCACCCCTTCGTGTCTAAGACTCTAAATACCACAGCAAATGGTCCTGCGGTATTCTGCAGGCCCATTTATAACTTGTTTAATTTGTAATGTGTTTGTGCCATGCGGATCTTAAAAGCAATAAGCAGTCTCAAGAATGATGAGATTTTCCTTGCTATGCCTTCGACACATTTTGGGGGAGCTAGCCTCCAACTAGACCCCTGATGCTCTTGAGAGGTAGAGCCAAAAATATTTCGTTCCAGTTTTCAGTGATCATCTAACACCTTGAAATAGCGTTCAATATTGTAAGTGTAACTGTATAGAGGTATATACTGTTGCAAACCCCTATGCTAGTCTATATTCTGTACAAGTTTGTCGCTCTTATCTTGTCTACTTTTGTTATTACACAATTTGGCAGAGTTTAGATTCCTCAAAAGGTTGATACTTGTTCATGGACGCTATTCATACAACCGTACAGCATTTCTGTCACAGTATTCTTTTTACAAATCGCTGATGATTTGTTTTATACAGATACTGTGAGTTCCAAGCCTTCAATGTTCACAAATCTATTTACTCTTTTTGTTACCGATGGAAGATCATGTTCCCACTTTTATGTTTATCTTCATATGCACCATTATTTCCATGCCTCTAATGCAGACGGTGTTTTTGTTTAGTTTTTCCCTTTTTTCAGGTGTTTCTGGAACTAGCTTGTTCAACTCTGTTAGTCTGATGGCATACAATGTATTCTATACAAGCATACCTGTTTTGACCATTGTCCTTGACAAGGATCTTAGTGAAAAAACAGTGATGCAGCATCCACAGATATTATATTATTGTCAGGCTGGAAGGTCAGTAGTTGCACTTGATAACTAATCTGACACTGTATAAATTGGCTTCTGCTTGTATGATCTTCTTTCCAAGTGAATTGGGCCACATTATATTTCCACTACAATTGACATGCTTGTCATCTCCTTGAATTAGGCTTCTGAACCCTAGTACTTTTGCTGGATGGTTTGGGCGATCATTATATCATGTAAGTGTGGCTTCGTTGTTTATTTCATTACTGTATATTATATCTATTTTTCGTCTTTCCAATTGGTTATGCTTTTATTAAGAAGTGATAGATGTCAGAGTCTTTTTTTAATGTTTTTAAAGATGAGGCAAACGAACATTCTTGCTTATGATATCTAAAGGTTTGCTCTAGTATATCTTTATTGGCAGAAAAATGCTTTTTATTCATGTCAAAACATGTTTTCTTGTATGTCGCATATTTGCACAGCCTTGCTTCCTTAAGATTGTTACATTTCAGTTTTATACAATGTTCTAAAAAGCGCTAGGCATTGCTGGGTGGCATAGGGAGCTGCCCGCTTAGCCGCCTAGGTGATTTTGCCTTAATTTTATAATTTCATATTCTCATATATGTGTGAGCGCAAGGGCGTGTGTACGTGCATGCATGCATGAGTGAAATGATTTTGTTAATTCAGGAATAAGTCAGCAATTGTGCTATAAAAAGTATATTGGATATACATGTAAAGTGGCTATCGCTTTAAAACTTAATTCTACCGTCTAGCCCCAGGTAGGAATGAGCAAAAGGATGATTCCACAGACACTTTGTTAAACATAGGTTTTATGAAGGAAAATGTGGTTTTACCAATGTGATTAAGGAGAATTATGATAGACTGTTAGCTAGCTCAAGAGCAGGTTACCCATTCCTTATAATGAGAGATTTACCTTGGGTCTTAAGTTCTTGTGCCTTCACATCAATCAAGAATGACTTTCCAAGGCATATTGAAGTGGAAGTTCCATGGTTTGTCGTCTGTTTACCTTATCTAAGGCATATCCTTAAGTTTTGATAAATTATGTTAACTGGGTAAGGGAATAAATCATCTCTATAATGAAGCTTCATACCCAAATGATTTATAATTAACAAACAGGATGAAAATGAGATAGAAAAGTACCGTTTGGAGAATATCTGAGGAAATGAGGGAATAACTTAAACTGATAGCCAAGAAATACCTAATAGTTATCGTTTTCATTATAGGCTTGGTCAGTCATTGTATACATAAGTTTGAGGAGTATATGCATGTTATGATGGTTAAAAAATAGAAAGGAGAGAGGAGGAACAACGCGGTTGAAGGGGAAGAAGTGCAGAACTCCCCTCCCTCCTTTAACCCCCAAAACCCAAAAAAAGGGGCAACACACAATGTTAAGGTAAAAATAAATGATTTAAAGTTGTCATATATTTCTCATTAGCCTAATTAACTCTTAAAGTTATGCCACAACACCAAAACACTGAGGTTATGAGGAGGGTCGAGGAATATACTCTTACAGACTAACCGGTCAAGCACAATGATATTATTTACATCTTTTAAATGCCTTAATTAGATATGAAACTGGATGGCTATGATGCCATTTTTTTGGCACCGACCCGTAAGCTCTAACCTATGCATACAACACACAGCACACACACACCCACAGACACATCACACATGTGCCCAAGGGACCCATGAATTTGCCCGAAAGCATTCATTTGTGGCCACTTTTCCTCCCGGGGTTTGAACCCCGCACTCTTCCCAAGAGGGAAAGTGCTCATATGAGCTGAGCTATTACTCATTGGTACTCTGACGCCATCTTAAAGTCCTGACTATTGCACCAAAATTCCAAAGTTGCAATTGCGGTTGAGGGATATATGTTTATAATCTACTATAAACAAGAGAGTACCACTTCACAACTAGCTAGTCAGATGATTCTTCTCCAACAGGTTAAAACAATGTCTCTGAATTCCATACTTAAAACAAAACAATTGTGAAAGTAAAGGGAGAAATCTGTTCCTCTTCTCAAACTTTGGGCACTTTTACTTTGGTGGTGGCATTAGGATACAATTAAAGGTCGTCAAAATAGGAGTCAGGTCCCAGACTCGTCGAATATCTTCTTGCAGTCTTCCGTCTAAGCTTACAAATATAAGTAGTGTTCAATACAAAATAAACCTACTTTTTTTTATGAAAAAAGTTGAACTGCAGCTCACCACATAAGTTATTGATAAAAGTAAAAATCAACTACATCAAGATCATTACTACCAACATGAAAAAGAAACAAGAAATATACAAAAGCAAAAATTCGAAAACCGATTCGGCAGTCTAGAACAACCATGTGCCTTTCATAAAATATCCTTCATTTTGTATGGTGTTGAAGGTGCCCACAAAATAAAAGGAGATTCAATTTTGAACATCATCTCATCTGACGATATGTTAGTGTCGGTAAAAATCTTTGAATTTCTTCTAATCCACAAACAGTAACAAATGGTTATTTTAAGATGGGACCAAGCTAGAGAAGCCAAAGTATTCGGAGAATCCCATCCGATAGCTATTTCCTCAATAGAGTCTGGTAAAGCTACAATTCCAAAAGCCCTTAATATTCTTAGCCATACTTCACTCGTAGGACACTTAAGAAATAAATGATCATCAGTTTCTTCCGCCGAATTGCAAAAAACACAACCAATCTCCTGTCCATCTTTTATGTTTCAGATCTTATCAACAATCGTCTATTTAAAAGAAGCCAAAGAAAAATCTTGATCTTTAGTGGAGCCATTGATTTTCAAATAAATTTATACCGAGGATCTTCAAGCCCACCAAAGTTCAAAATTTTATTACAACTTTGTGCAGAAAACTTTCCATTTGGATTAAGCTTCCATACCAATCCCATCTTCTTCATCAGTTGGTATAATCTCGTTCAACTCCAATTGAAGACTTTTTCATTTTATCACGACCTCATTGTTCAACAAAGGAAGATTATCCATCTCCATTCATTGGCACCGTGATGTCACATTTTGCAAACTGCTCATGTTTATCCATTATGGATTAGAAAACCTTTGGAAATCTCCACTTTAAGGGTTTTTCGCCCATCCAATGATCTGTCCAAAATTTAACAATGACTGCTTACAGAGAAAAAAATTTCGTCCAAATCCATATTTTTCCAAATTGTGTCGTTTTCTCTGTTCAGTGATCTCCATATTCTAATGAGAAGGTGATATGATCTTCCAAAATTGACCCACAAAACACTACCATTGCTCAAAATCCTCCACACCCATTTTACAAGAAGACTGGTTTAAAATCTCTTAAGTTAAGATCATCAAGTCCACCATATTCTTTTCGTTTACACTATTCTGATCCACCAACATTTTAGAACAACTACCTGAATCTCTACATCCCAAAAAAGTTTTTTCTGATTGTATCAATTTTAACTTGCACCCATTTAGGAAGCCTATAAAAAGATGTGGTATAAAGGCATCGCTGAAATTACCGAATTCATTAAAGTTAATCTACCTCCGAAGGACAAAAGTTTTCATTTCCAATTTGAGTCCTTTTGGGACCCTATCGAATAATGGTAACCATTCTCTTCTTTTTTGTTTTCCTTTACACAAGCGCAATCCAAGATATGTTGATGGAATTTTCTTGAGTTTGCAATTTAGACTTCCTGCGCACACTTCTTCTCTACGCGTCATAGAACCGAAATAAATAAGAGAACTTTTAGAGAAATTAATCTTCAAATCAGAAATACCTTCATAGAGATGCATGATAAGTTTCAAATTTTTGATCTCCTTCCTGTTTGCTCTACAGAAAAGTAGTATGTCATCTGCAAACTAAATAGGAACGTCTCCCATATACCTAAGATAGTGTTTGAGTCAGACCATTAATTTTTTTACTTGAAATCATCCATCCCAAAACATCGGCAGCAAGTAGAAAAAGATAAAGGGGATGATGGATCCCCTTGTTTTAATCCCCTTCTTACATGCTATAGTTATCATAGCAAATCCTTTAACCAAAACAACGGATTTTGCATTTCCCGCCGCTAGTTTAACCAATCTAATCCATTTGTTGCCAAACCCTCTAGCCTCTCAAAGTTCCCATAGAAATTCCTAACTCACAATCATATTTTTTTTTCAAAATCAAACCTTAAACATTGCAATCCCTTTATTTCTCTTTTGGCAAGCATTTATCATCATTTTCGCAAACATCACGCAATTCATTGTTGATTCCCCTTCATGAAGGCACATTGAATATCCGACACCAATTTATCAATCCATGGTTTCAACCTTTTTGTGAGAACCTTTGTGAAAATTTTCAGCACTCCATACTCCATTCAACAGATTGGTCTAAAATCGCTTGCTACTCTGCAATCTTCTTTCTTTGGAATAAGAAACATAATTGAGTTCCTAACGCACTCTAAATCAGATGCCCCTTCATAAAGATCTCGAAACATCATTAAAAGATCAACCTGTATTATATCCCAAAAGTTTTGAAAAAACAAAAGGGAGAACCCAACTGGATCATGGGCCTTGTTTCCCTTCATGCTAAAAACATAGGCTTTGATTTCTTCAATCGAAAAAGGTATGTCCATCCCTGAAAGATCCATATTTTCTTCCGGATACAACACATTCCAATCCGCCTTTAGACAGAAGTCATGTTTAACGGCAAATATTCTTCGAAAATGATCTTACAGATCCTGTCTAATTTCCAATTGATTACAAGATAAAGTGCCCAGAACTTCAAGTGAATGAACAAAATTATTTTTTCTCCGTACATTAGCCAAAGCATGGTAATAAGCCGTGTTACCATCTCCCTCCTTGATCCAAATATTTCTAGATCTTTGTTGCCAATAAATTTCTTCTCTCTTCAAAAGATCATGATAATCAACCAATAATTTCATTCTCTCTTCTCTCTCTTCTGCTGTAACTTAAAAATCTACAAATAGAAGAAGTATACTTTACAGAAGGCAAATAGTTGTCTATGATATTTGAAGAAGAGTTCATCTGGACAAATGGCGACACACCTACTTAGCTTGGCTGGGCCCAGGCCTAGTCACTAGTCACTTTTAAACTGTGAAAGCATCCCCCCATCCCCCCCCCCCCCCCCCACACACAAAAACAGAATAAATAAATCAAATATAATATTTTCATTTGATCTGTTTCTCTTTTGCTAATGTTATAATGGGTTTAGGCACTTGTCATTTTCTTAATAACTGTACATGCCTATGCTGACGAGAAAAGTGAGATGGAAGAGCTATCATTGGTTGCACTCTCTGGATGCATTTGGTTGCAGGCTTTTGTCGTGGCACTAGAGATGAAGTAAGCATATAGACTCACTCTATCATGCCTTCAGTTGCAACAGTAGTTCACAAAAAAGAATAATTTTTTTTGTCTGTTTTACGCAGTTCCTTCACCGTGTTGCAACACATAGCCATATGGGGAAATTTTGCGGGCTTCTACACCATCAACTGCATATTTAGCTCTCTGCCATCTGTAGGAATGTACACTATCATGTTCCGTCTTTGTAGACAGCCATCTTACTGGATCACTATGATTGTAAAGTCCTCATACATCCTGCTAGTATGGCTAAATTACAAGAAGCCCTCCTCACATCTCAAAAGTTGCACCCTACTAGACATTACTTTTTCCCCTTGTTTGTTGACTTCCTATTCAAAAAATGCCCCTCGGTATTACATTTACAGGGGTCAAGCTCTTGATATTGTGCCACTTTGTATGCCATTTTTAACTGCTATGCATATTTAATACTTTCAAGGGGCATTTTGGGGCGTAGACGGTTGCAGAAACGGGGAAAATAATGTCTCAAGTAGGCTAAACTGCAGTTTTGAAAAGATAGGTTCCTTCTATCTAGGCAAAAGTTTTTTTTTTTTTTTTTGCTTTTTTTTTTGGGGGGGCGGGGGGCGGGGAGGGTTCCTTCATTATATTCTTTTCTATGTACCGAATGTTCTAATTTCAAGGTTATTAATATGTTTATGTTTCAGCTAATTGTTGCCGTAGGGATGGGCCCGGTTCTAGCAATCAAGTACTTCCGATACACATACAGATCAAGTGCAATTAATATACTGCAGAAAGCGGAGCGATCTCGTAGTCCAATCTTTTCGATGGGGCGTCTAGAGTCACAGCTAAAATCTGTAGACAAGGATCTGGCTTCATTGTCCATAACCCAACCAAAGAACAGAAACCCTGTTTACGAGCCTTTGCTATCGGATTCGCCTACTGCTACCAGAAGATCTATTGGACAAGCAACACTTGATTTCTTTCAACCGGTGCAATCTAGGCTTTCTTCATCCTACTCGAGGAATCACAAAAATAACTGAAGCCGATTAATCCTGTGTTAGGCTATAGAGAGATATATTCAAGGTTTCTATTTACAACATTGAATTTGTATAGGGTCTGATAAGCCATCAATCTTCCTTGCAATGATCGGATGTAGAAAAAAGGAAGCAATAAATGAAAAAGGAAGCAATAAATGTAAGCCGATGAAATCAGAGGCAAGTATAGCTTTGTTATAACCTTGATCTCATAGTCGATCTAATATGCGGAAGCTTATTAGGAGCAATAAAGTACATTTATGTTTCCCCCTTTTTTTAACCCCTTTTTATAGATGAAAATCAGAATATGTGCCTTTATTATTTGTGGGTGAAAGGCTATTGAACTTGTTTAGCTGTTCAATTGGAGTTGTGCTAATTGTTTGATGGTTGTGCTTCTTTAGTGATGCTTCTTACAATTGTCAACTGGGTTACTAAGCCTTAATGAGGGTCAACTCCGTTTAAGCATCGTTCGATCGACTCACGATTTTCAAACTTGTTTTCAGCATATATTCCAGGTGCATTTCTTGGAAGGAATTTTTTTAAAATCTATATATAGTTGTTAGACATCCATACCACCTATATTTTTGCTTTGTTACTGCGGTTTGATATAGACATGTTTTTCTTTCCTAATTTACTGAATAATGCTGTAAAACCAACCATTTTTAAATGTGTGCATTATGAAGGTTTGGGTAAGTTCTGACTCTGTAGTGTAGAAGGTATGTTTCGTGATTTAGTTGGAGAATCAAATTTTGAGAATTCGTTTTTCGTACTTAAAAACGAAAAACGTAAAATAACCATCTCTTATCTTAGCAGAAACGACAATTCAAAATTATGAATGACCCACTCGAGTTTGTCCTTAAAATGGTTGAACATTTTAGGAACAAACCTGAGTCATTTTCTACTTTTGTATATCAAACCACAGCGCGCACAAAGGATGGCTAACAACGGTTGTAACCACATTTGGTATATGGTGACTAGTGTAATTTCCGTGTTTCATTTATTACCTAAAGTGTTTGATCATGCAGTTATGAGGGCCGTGCATTTCATAGCTTATGTAGCTTATGGAATTATTAAACGTAACACAGTAAATAGCTTATGGAATTATTAAACGTAACACAGTAAAACACAGTAAAACGAGTGGTAGCTCTTAGGAGCTCTTAGGATCATAGTCATAAATTCGTGATTCGGGTATAATTCGGCGAGGTCGAAAATTCGGATTCGGAGAACTATTCGGAAAAAATCTGCAGATATTCAGGAAAGATTTGGCAAGTGTTCGGAAGGATTTCGGGCAAGAAATTTATATATGTTTTGATTTTATAAATTATCCGCTGTTTTTTCAATAATTCGTCAAAAATATAGCAAAATTGAATTCATACGGAACACTTATACGGAACAATTCAAGAAATATAAGATGGAACGATTCAAGAAATACACAAATTGAAGCCTTGATAATCTACAAAACGAATTGAAAACGGACACCACCTCCTTTGCAAATTAAAATAAACACATCCCCACATAGAAGCTAAGTCGACCTATATTCATGTCATATTTAGGGGCAACTCAGGAATTTAGTGTTTGGTGTCGAAAAATTTACCAGACGGCTCAGAATTCTGGGATGGTTGGTGGTTCTGGGTTTTTAACCCGCACTTTGCAAGTACGGGTTAAAAACCAAGGTTTTTTTAGTGTTTGGATTTTTAACCCGCACTTGCAACCCCTGTCACTTAGGGAATTTGGGACGAAACGAGCTCACGCGCTTAGGGGCTGTTTGGTTGCAAGATTATGAAATTTGGATTCCAAAATGGTACGCTTGAAAATTTCTAGATTTAGTAATTTGTTATTTGGTTGATATTGGATTCCTAGTATTGAATTTGTAGATTCTTGTAATATTTGTTTAGTTGGTGAAACGAAAGTGAGATTTGGATTTAAGGATTTTAGAGAGAGAGATAGAGAGAGGATTGTTAAATAAATAAAGTATCACGGGTCTCATCTAAAAGTACAATGAATAGTGCCAAATCCCAGCAAATTCTCCAAATTGTTTAGGATTCAAGAATCGTTGTTTTGTGGTGGACTCTCCACAAAAATAAAGGAATACTACAAATCCAAATTCTCCAAACAAACACAAAATCATGATAATCTACCACCACATAGGCCCATGGGAAATTTGGGGGTGAAACAAGCTCAAGGAATTGCCCGCACTTTGCAAGTGCGCCTACGTGTTACTGTGACCCGTATGAGCCAAATTCCTAAACAGTTTTAGAAGACGTCTGATTCCCTAATTAGTTTCAAAGCAGTTCTAAATCCCAAATTTTGTCCTAGGTTGCTCTGAATCAGTTGGGATCCGAGGCAAAATCTCATCGTCATCTTCAGAGAGAGGAAGAGGAGAGATGAGTGGATCCTCATTGAAGCGATGGGAGCTGGCATTTCTCGTAACCTACGCCGTCACTTTCTACGCCGTCGTCATTCGCCGATCTCTTCAACTCTCTCATGGTAATTTCATCTCATCTCCTCGATTTTTCTTAACTTTCTTCGCTTCAAAATCTAAATTTTTACCACAAATCATCAATATCTCAGATCATTACAAAAGCCTTTTCGGTCTCAGGGCCGGATGGATTCCCAATCGTCTCAATGTAAGTTTCCCCTTCTGATCCCTTTTCTTGCTTCTATTCATATCTCGCTTCAATTTCAACATATAACGTTTGTATTTTTTTGAAGAAAAAATTGATTTTGGTAAAGTACCCAAATAAGGGCAGGAAGTGATATTGTAAAGTTTTTTTCTTTCTTTCTTGGACCCTTGATCTTGGGCTAATTTCACAATCACAATCTTCCTCGTGTTTGATTTAGTGTCCATTGCTGGCTTTAAACCAACAACTTTGCATGCACCCCTTGGTTAAGTTATAATTATCAGACGTGAACTCGTTTTTGGCATTATCATCCTTCTACCTCCCATAACCCACCCATTATTTTCGTCAATCATTGGTTCACTTTATATGATAGACATCATCTCGTCAGTGAGACCTCTCTAAGGCTCGCACTTGGAGTTCCAACTTGTTTGTTTTTTTAATCATGGATTTGTGTTTATCTTTTGAATAGAAAGTTAGAAGCGGGCAGGACCGCAGGGATTTGTGTGTGTGTGTGTGTGTGTGATCTCTTGGCTCTATTTGTGCATTGCAGTTGAACATGAATACATGAATCTATCTTCTTACACTGTCTTTCTAGACTTTCCCCATGGAACAAGAAAATTTTGGTGTTTGCCAATTGGATATCTAGGATTTTGACAAGCTTCTCTTTCATGCATAGTTTCCTTGGCCACTAAATTACCACTGATAAAGTTGCGTTGAAATCAAGTTGAAATTCATTTGTAAAACTTCGCCAATGATGAAGCCTTGCTTCATGATGATCCCATTTTGATGGAAAAGGCTTAGTCGATTATGAATGATCATGAAAAGTAAGTTGAAAGTAGACTCATCTAGAATATAAGAATGCGTGAAATATCAAGTTCAATACCAATGTTACACCAAACACAACTTACTATTGAAAATTACGCAAAAGTAAATCTTGTTGTGCCCAGGTTAGGACATAATAACCTAGTAGCAACCCATTTAGTTTGCCTCCATAATAATCCTGGCTGTAGTTATCATATAACTATAGACAATAATGGTGATGCTATAACAATTTTGAAATGTTGGGACCTGATTTTACAAAGTTGAAAAGTCTCAATTTTTTTATTTCACTGTTGGTTTCTGTGAATTATTCATCACATGTCTAGATGGCTGATTTCCATCTTATCTTGAGACTCATGATCCTAAGTCTGTCTACAACATTGGTAGAGGCTTGTCATGTATCAGTCTGAATAGTTTAATTATCATTTAAGCACTCTAGGTTCAACTGATATTGCTGTGTACAAATGGCAATGAATTTGTAACCCTGTTTTCCATCAATAATCTTGAGGAAATTCTCTCGATATTAAAGACAGCAACTATGTTTGTGATTGGTGTAAATCAAAAAAGTATATAGGCGTAGCTTAAATGTGATACTTTTTTTTGGGGTGGGGGTGGGGTGGGGTGGGGGGTGAATATTCTCTTTCTCATAGTTTACTTTATCGTTAATTTTTATCCTGAATTCTTTTTATTTTTCTCATGTTATCTTAGTATAGAAATTACTTTTCTTTTCTATATTTAATTGATTGGCTGTTTGAGGACAATATTACACCAACCTTTTCCCCAGATTTGGGATTCCCTGAATCCTTTCTCTTTCTCGCTTGATTATAAGTCTGTTATATTAATACTATTTGAGTATGAGTGATAAATTAAACTTTTCTATTCAGGATCTCTCTGATGCACAATGGAGAAATTTTCGTGGAAACTTACCTATACTGACCATTGTTTTCGGAATTTTCATGATTGTGGCAAATACCCTGAGAAGTCAATATTGCTTGAAAAGGAGAGGGATGTCCATAGTATGGATTTTGTTATCTTTGATTTATTTATCATATCTACATGGAGCTTGGTATGTGTCTTGATCACCGAATCCTTCTCTTATAATTTTTTGAATCTTACCTTTCCTTTTCCGGATAATCGCAGTATTTTGTTCATCCTTTCAATTGCTACAATGAACTTCTTCCTAACCAAGGTTTGTGATTGAATTTAATATTATTCTCTCCCTTCACTTATAACCATTTATAATCTGTAAATGAAATACTAGATTTGAATTGTTAGAATTAATGTGGAGACTGGAGAGTGATTGTAACATATAGAAAGAAGGTTGTGATGGCATGTGAGCAATTTGTCCATGCCTTGTTACTGGAATAAATACATGTCTAATAGCAGAGTAAGTAATACATAAATAGAGTCGACAAAAATCAAATCTGTTCATCAAAGTTCAGTTTTCAGTAAACTGGCTTTAGTACATGGAGGAGGATGAGTATTGAGAAGTGTAATGTCCTACCTTCATGGAAAGTATGCATTGTGTACGCTAGTACGAAGAGTATAATTGAGTACAAGGGAAGAGTTAACATAAGGAAGGATATTAATTAATCCCAATTATTGCCATTTACAAATTGTATCCATGCCAGGCACACTTTATTATCCTTTGGAAAGCTGTATTGTTAGCATTGACTATAAAAGGCTCTCCAATTATCTCCAGAAAACAGGTGGCCATACATTAAACTTGCAAATTAAGAAGATGTTGAATACAGATGGAAAGCTAGTGGTATCAAGAAAACTGAATAATACCGTTTGATGCTAAAGACAGCACTACTACCCAAGGTTCGAGAACTCGGTTTCGGTCTCTCATAATTTTATCAGTTTTGCTGGGTTTCGGCTAGTTTCGCTAATCTCGGTTTCGGTTTCGGTTTCGGTTTCAACGGTAATCCAACATCCATTAGTGTAGATATATTAAATACTTAAATTTATGCTTCTATATTACAAGACAATGATCCTAGTATTTAAAAATCCAGCCATGATGCAAAATATATTGAAAAATATACTTAGATAAGTATTAATATAGGGTTTGGATTCACTTTTTTGCGGTTTTCTAACAACGAAGGCCTACAATGCTCACAATGACAGTAAAAATGGTATAAAAAAAATAAGTTTTAAAGGTTTTGGCCGAAATGATATTTTATGGTTGGTTTCGTATCGATCTCGGTTGGTTTAGTATCGGTCTCCACCGAAACCGATACGAAACCACCACGTATCGGTGGTTTCAGCCGAAACCTCAAACTTTGCTACTCCCCCACTCCTTTAATTAAATGTTATAATTAACTCTGTATTCAAAGCAGGCAAACTCAAATTTAGATAGCACACCCAAAAAATGTATGATAAGATAACAAATCGTAGAAAATAAGACTTTAGGGACATGCTAACAGCAAAGCATTGTAACACCACATGTGATGAATCTGAATATTTACGTTTAGAAACTTCTGTACCTTAACATTCTAGCCTTGTGCATGAATTCAATACAAAAGAGTTAAAGTGGTACTGTCAGATGGTAAAGAAGAAACATCTACGATCTATACCATGGTGAAGGGTAAAAAGAAGGAACCTTATTATTTGGCAGGTCCACACCACTGGAAGTTAAATTTGTTTACCCAGTCTGACTCAACCCAACAGCGTCTGATCGGAAGCCGTACAAGGGGTTCCTTACATTAGATGGTGTGGCCTTTTTTTGTCTTGTTCATAGGATTTCCTTTTCCATTCTTTCGTAATCTTATTATTGATACCTTTTGTTTATGTCTGACAAGTTTTCAGAAGTTTTATGTGCAGAGCTACTTGCGGACATGGCTGCAAATTAGTTGCATAAAGTCTATGTGCTACCTAGTTACAGATTAATGATTTGTGTGATAGGAGACCAGTCTAACTTCAATAGCTGCTCAAAGCTATGGAAAGTGACAGCACTATCTGATATGAACAGTTATTATAGCAGGCTTAGCAGCACAGTGAAATAATTCTGAATTCACTGACCACATAAATTGTGTAGGCTTTTTCTAATCAAGAACTGGTCATTTGAACTTCAACTCCAACTAGCTGATTGTGTCTCTCTATTCATAAAAAGCACATCATCTATAGGATGAAGCATCTGATTGAGTAATATTGTTACAGATTAATGATTTGTGTGATAGGAGACCAGTCTAACTTCAATAGCTGCTCAAAGCTATGGAAAGTGACAGCACTATCTGATATGAACAGTTATTATAGCAGGCTTAGCAGCACAGTGAAATAATTCTGAATTCACTGACCACATAAATTGTGTAGGCTTTTTCTAATCAAGAACTGGTCATTTGAACTTCAACTCCAACTAGCTGATTGTGTCTCTCTATTCATAAAAAGCACATCATCTATAGGATGAAGCATCTGATTGAGTAATATTGTTGTGTTAGCATTCCATAGCTGTCGAGGCAAGCTGAAATAATCAATTCAAAGTCATCAACTATCCTCTAAAAAGCTATAATCTTAGTTCTCTAATTTTGAATAAAAACCAAACTTCATCCCAAATTGTTGTTAACAGATAATTTCAGCTTTATAATGGAGACATTATTGTCAAGCTGATATTTTCAACATAAACAGTGAGGACCATAACTGATTTGCTAAATAAGGGATAGTTTCTGAAGGTCTATATGGGGTCAACTTGTAAATGACTGCCACGGGTTCAAGATGCATTGCTTAAAACAGATCCACACAATTAGGGTATATGGGAAGGGACTGAATAACGAGCCTAAGAATTATCATGCAGAAAACAAGCTTTAGTTATAGTCACCATCAGGAAAGCATCCATGGTGTTCAGAACTTTGCATAAAGACGGTACTATTTAATTGGCAGACGCCTTTATATGTATGACGAAAGAAGGATGGGGGCTTAAAGAATGGTCAACGATATATGTGCTTGGAAGTAGTGGTCGACAATGCCTATAGTTGGTAATACATGAGAGAGTGATCCTTGTGGAAGTTCTTGCTTCAGAGTACAAACCATAAAGCCATGAAGCACTTGATTGGATATATCTATTTTTACAACTAGAAATACTATCATGGTATTTCTTACGAGTAGATATAATTTGACGGTTGTATGTGAATCTGATTTACAAATGGCTTACAAAATAGAAGTGTTCTTTATCTCTCTCATAATTATTTCCTGAATTGATATTTTTCCATTGTTTTTTTACATGTTAAAACTGAGTTCAGTTGACTGTGAGATTCACCTTGTTACTGATATTTGTTGAGTACCCCATGATAACTTCTCCTTTATCAACGGCATGTTATTTTTCTTCATTTCCAGTGTTTCATATGATTCTTATTATTATTAATTGCAGAGTTTTGGTCAATCCAAATTATACTTATTTCTTCATTGGATCTTCAACATAGTCATTCTAGTGTTGAATCGTAAATTTGAAGGCTACCTATTCTCATTTTTTGGGTGGGTGTTTGATAAATGTTGTATTCATGTTTATTGACTGATCCAAAGCTATTATTGCTATTATTTTTATTTTGATGCTGTCTTATCTGCTCTTGATAAACAGAGAACAGTGGGCTTTTCTCGACAACCACCATGGAACTTTTAGGTGGCACATATGCTTTAACCTGGGTATCATTTTATTTACCTTTTCTTCCAGTAAATCATCTTGTTTTTTTTTTATCATTGTTATAGTGTGTGCCCTCATTTTGTAAATGAAATTTGCGAAATGAATATTCTATTATGTTTATTGTCAGCAAGACTACTACTACTCTCAAGGATGAACTTACCTGGGAATTTAAAAACAGCATCTTCCGAACTAAACCTAAGTAGAACTCATTAAATTATTTGCTTAGTTGGAAGTTTCATTTTAGCTCTAAAATAATTTCTGATCCATCTTTAGTCACACAACACATTGATTAGCTATTAAGGTTTATTTAGTTTATATTATATATTTTGTTGGGTTTTGAAGCTTCACAAGTCACAATCACAAGACATATGTTGTATCTAAATTGTTGGGGTCCGCTCCATAAATCTTCTTTCTCATCTTAGCAAGCTTCAAAATTTACATAGCGGTCTAACATTCTTCATTTGTTTTCTGGACAAACTTTTGATACTTTAATTATATTGTTTTTGTTTTGAGAAAAAGGTAGAGTATATTGTTAAGCCATGCTTTTGTTTCTGTTTCAGTTATGCTGCGCATGATTAGTTATGGCTGTGACTACCATTGGTTAAACCGAAACTCTCACTTTGACAAGAAGGTGTGTTTAGTTCTTGTTTGTTCTACAACTTATGCTTTAACTTTTCTTGTTATTGTCAACAATGAAACTAGGATAATCTTTAAATCAACAATCCATTGGTATTTTTTCTTGTCCATGCTGACTATTAATGCAAGTGCGAGATGCGCAATGTTTCTGCAGCTAACTTATCAGTAACTTTTCTTCACTCACAAGCTTCCTGAACTGTGTGCTTATGAATGGAACCATGTCTTTTAAATGACCTATTAGTACCTGTTCGCTGATTTGATTGACAGAAGCTATTTTGTTTGTTCAAAATTGAAATGCTGTCTACTTGTATTTGATATAGCTTTATAGTTGTTTAATCATCATTCTTTTACTAGATTAATATTGCTATATTGATGTTATGACCAGAGTTTTTTGTTTCTATTTTTCTTTTTTTAAAAGATAAGCTTCATAGAAGTGCCCAATGTCGCACATTATTATAATGCTGACCATAACTATTACAATCATATTGAATCAATATGAATTTTTTGAATAATTAAAAAGTTAATACGAAATATCGTAAGTTTTTAACTTCTATTCAATAAATCTTTTGCAAAATTTAAGCCTACCGTCATTGAAATTGATATTGTCTTTTTTTTTGTCTTCGCCAATTTTACTATGTCTACATTCTGTATGTAGCAGATCTGATATACACGTTGCCCTTTGTGAAAATAACATCAATTTATTATTTTCTTCATCACTATTATAGTTAGCTAATCAATGTTTTCTGTGAAGGTAATAGGAGCCTAGACTCTTGTCTTAGAACTAATGGTCTTAGATTAACATGCATCATCTCTGAAGAAACCTAGCCAGATAACCATCACCTAGAATATATAAAATAATTATCTACCCTGAATGGAATACGGAGAATCCATAAGCATGTTATCAGAGGAGGTCAGTGGGAGTGATAGAACTGAAGATTGTAAGCCATAACCGATCAGGGAACTTCTTTCAGATATTATACTATGTGCAAGGAGATCTGAGATTGAGATCAGAGGCAGAAACACCCAAATGGACTAAGGTTGTGTATGATTTGAGAGAGAAATGAGGGAAAAGAAATGATCAAGAGGAGAAATGGAAAGGACAAAAGAAAAGGAAGGAAAAGAACGTGGCTTTTCTTATTTGGGACTTAAGATTCGGCAAAACTTAGAGTAAGGTACTATGAAATTCAGATAATATCTGACGATTATTGTACATCCCCATTATAGTTTTCTCACTTTCACCAGGTCAGAGTTGATATAATATAAACATAACCTTTTGATTTAATTTTCTCACTTTCTTTCTCAGTTGAACAAGAGAACCTAACTTTCAAAATTAATTTCCCCCTTCCCCTCCTTTCTCTCGAACCGAAGATGGGTAAAGTCATTACTGATCTGACCTGCCTACAAGGGTACAACAAAACAAAGAGTACTTTTCTAGTAAAAAGGCATTAAACCTGGACGGAAATTGTGAACATTCTGCTCAGTAATGTCCCCCATTCAGATCACATAGGCAATTCTTTGCTTTGTTTATGCGAATAAACTATTACCATTCACTTGTGGCCAGTTAAAGTTTATGATGGAAAATGTCTTCATAGTTCAATGAACGTTTGAGGTTTCGGCCGAAACCACCGATACATGGTGGTTTCGTATCGGTTTCGGTAGAGACCGATACGAAATCAACCGAGACCGATACGAAACCAACCATACAATATTGTTTCGGCCAAAACCTTTAAAAACTTATTTTTTAATACCGTTTTTACCGTCATTGTGATCATTGTAGGCCTTCGCTATTAGAAAACTGCAAAAAAGTGAATCCAAATCCTATATTAATACTTATCTAAATACACTTTTCAATATATTTTGCCTTATGGCTTGATTTTTAAATACTAGGATCATTGTCTTGTAATATATAAGCATAAATTTAAGTATTTAATATATTTACGCTTATGTATGTTGTATTACCGTCGAAACTGAAACCCGAACCGAGATTAGCTAAACTAGCCGAAACCCAGCAAAACTAATAAAATTATGAGAGACCGAGACCGAGACCGAAACCGAGTTCTCGAACCTTGTAGTTGATAGAAGGAACAAAGAAATTGGTGAGTGGTATTAGTGTGATGCCTAAAGTGACTTATCCAATTTATAGATTGGAGAATATTTCACAACATAACATATTCTACTTAAAGTGTTACTAATATTACTGATGACAATATGCACCATTATAAGCTTTATTATCATGGTTTGAAATATCGGCCGATCCCAATTTGAGATGGCCGATTCCGATCCAAAAAATGACCGTCCGAGTTCCAATTTCGAGTACTAATACAGAGACCGATAGATACCGAGATTTTAGATTTTGGTATTGGATTCACCAATTAATTATTTCCGTTTTAATGTTAAGTTTGTCCATTGTGTTTATAAATGGATTGTTGGTTTATTCAACTTTATTATTTACTAATAAAATGTCAAAAGTCAGTTATCTTTACAACATATTTAAAAAAGGCTTAATTCCATTAACTTACTTTGGCTCAGTTCCGAGAAACTACGAACTCTCATAATTACAAGAAACTACCATAATTTGAAAGTTTTATGGTAGTTTCTTACAAATATTGCTGACGCGGCATCTTAATTATAGTAGTTTTTTTTAGTTTTTGAAAGTCTTGTGATTTCTTTTGGGTTTTGAAAGTTTTGTGGTGGTTTTTCATAGTTTGAGAGTATCCGGTAGTTTCACGTAACCGAGTCAAAGTATTTGGTAGTTTTTTTGGAATTAAACGTTAAAAAACATTCTAGATATCATTAATATCTAAGAAATGTGTCAAATTGTTTTTAGTTACTTTACTATTTATTTAAATTTTTTAACTAATTTTTAAGAATAATGTACTTAAATGATAAAAAATTCGATATTCCGATCCGAGATGGCCAATATTGCCAAGGTGGCTGATTCTACTCCAGAATGATCATCCATTACCCCTACCGATCCTGAGATTTCAAACCTTGCTTATAATATGCCTACTAGGAGAACAAGCAACACAAATGGATAATAAGATAGGGAGAGTAATTTGTAAGAAAGTGAAACAATAGAATATGATAAGATCTAGAAAAGTTAACAATCACGTCTCTTCGGAGACGTCCGATAAAAAGAAAAGTTAACAACACCTGTAGGCCCTATACAAAGCATTGAAATGCCAAATTTTATAAATGTGTAAGGTTTGCACCTAATGAACTAATAAGAGATAGAACTACAATATATGCTAGCTAATAGCTAGTAAAGAATATTCATACACCTAAGTTAATAACAAATTACTGATTGAGTAAGAATTGGCATAAGAAATAAATTTTAACATGGTTAATTAGTTTGGAAAGCATATTTACATTTAAGGAGAGAGGACGCCCAATAAGTCTTCTGTAATAACCATATAAAATGTAAATGGTCAATCACCAAGTGAAATGCACCATGGATAAGTAATGTCTAACATGTATGCAATAGTTAATAACCAAAGGTCCCAACCCCATCACTACTGTATACTACATATGCGCTGCACATGGAGTCCTATAACCTTGTATGTGCCTGCATTCGCTCTCATAATTGACGGCCACATTTTGCAGCCAAGGTCAACAACGAACATGCAGATACAAAGACTAGCACATATGCTACGATTTACTATACCAAGTGCAACACTGCGTGCAAGGTGACGTCAGCTGTCATATGTTTATAATTGGGCAAGTTGCGAATCTAGAACTAACCAAACTTACTATGACGACATTGCCATGAGGCCCATGACAACTCTAGCAATGACTATATAACTGCTAGGTATTACAGAACTCCAATAATATGCCCAACTCATCGCTCTGAATAGGGATGTCGAACACTAGAAGTGGCAATGCTATGATGGATTTGCGGATTGATGGCTAGTGAAAAGAAGCACCAGATATGCATCAGTGAGAGCAGCATGGATCTTGTTTGTCAGCAGGAGAAAGACACCCCATAATGTGTGCCATTGTCCCATCACTATAAGAGACATGGCCAAGCATGGATTTATTGTTAAATGAGAGCGGCTAGCCGCAAAAAGCACTGGGAAGTGTATGAGACCACTTGGTCAAATGTGGTGTTTGGACTTGTGTTTTCCATAAACAAAATCAACCTTTGTTTCAGAACTGTGAATTGGCCAAGGTGACATGACCTGAACATGAAATGTGAAACAGAAATTTGTCAAGTAAATGACGAGGATGGTGTCTATAACTGTATGTCAATGCATTAAAAGTCTCGATCAAACATATTTCATTATTTTGCACTAATTTATAGAGGTACAGGTGCAGTGGTGTGAACAAGAGTCCTACTACACTCTTGTAGTTTATCCATATTATGGACGTTTTAACATTTAATCAAATTTGTCAGTTATTTTGGCGCATCTCTTCTGAGAGTTTAGAGTGCAAGAATGTCATATTCTAAAGAAGAATTCCGCATTTGTAGTAGGTCTCCTTTACCTGATGGACGTTGGCTTGTTGTAGGATTAGAGCAGCCATTGAATGAATCCTTGGGAAGGGAGGTGCATGTCAACCGCTCATCACAAGAGTGGATGATAATATCAAGATAACTTCATCTCCATATTTATCACTCCATTCGTCATTTACCTTTAGTACTCATTGGTCTAATCTCTGGATTTATCGGCTCAGAACTTCGCGGCATGCCTTGACTTGTATTCTTATAGTGTGTGGTGAACTTGTTTGTAAGGTTCCTTTCTTTTATCTCGTTGTACATGTATTGCAAATGCTTTCTAGGATTCTTGCTGCATTTTCATTACTTAGTTTGATTTTTTTTTAATCGATCAAAATGCAAAGTTTTCCAAATGAGAAGCATATCAATATTACTGCATGCATATTAACAATTATTGAGTTGCGTTTAAAATATGGTTTACCAATGCGTAATTACCTATTTTGAGTTAATTTCACTTTACCGTTGAAAAATTAAATAGCTAATTGATTTTATTTTAGTGGTTTGTTGGATACAGAAACATTTGAAAAGCTGCTCTATTTGTTCTTCTGGAAAAGCTTGCTACCATCTCTTACAGGTACTATATTTTAATTACATTCCAATATTCCATTAGTGTCTAATGGATTTGTGATTATGATTGTGGAAAAAAAACTTGTCTTTTAATGGAATGATAGCTCTACTGGATTTTGAAGTTTTGCGTATGCCTTCTCACTCAGAATTATTTATGGATATAAATACTCCTTTTAACATATGGCCGAATTGAATATGTTTTGAGGGGCGTATTTAAGACTAAGTTTAAGATTCTAATGTGTGATTGAGGTTTGACAATTTCCTTTGATATTTTTTTGAGGTAAAATTTCCTTTGATATTTAATAACATATTTTCATTCACGTTTGTAATACAAACTTATCATCGACCAACAAGAACCAATTGATATAACATAATCATTTTATTTTATCTGAAGTGTAAATCTAATTATAATTCCATACATATAAACACATTTTTACATTTTCCATATCCATGATTTATTTGTTTCTTAAATTTTCAAGGATTTTTTAAATCACGACGTCATATCCTGTCATATCTGCATCCTAAAGAACCTTAGGTTTGGTTTGCATACAATGTGTAAGTTTAATATTCTTATCATCTAAAACATTAAACTATACGGAACTGAAAATTAAGATGGATCTTGTAGTTCATGATTCTTTTTACAATTCAAACACATCGACTTCCATGATCATATATAGTTCAATTTGACAATATTGAGAGTTCTACAAAGCAAAGAGCTAGTTTTACGCAATTGATCTAATGGTTCTACTCCCATTAGGTAACAATTATGAATGAAACGAAAGTATGATTACCAGATCAGGCTATTTTCGTTCACATCCTATACTACTATATCTATTTTCACAACGAGTGCAATATTTTTTATGCTTATCGTTGTCATTGTGATTTGTGGTAACTTCTTATTGGATTTGTTAGTTGTGTAAATATTTTGTTCCTATTTTTCTCTAATCTCCTACTGTAAACTAATTCTTATTATCTAATATTATCTTTTGTGTTTGAAATAAAAGCCCTACAATTTTTCTGCCAAGTCCCTTGAAGCAAACTCTCTGCTCCTCCAGTTAATTTGCTTCAACATTGATGTTCTCTTTGCAAGCAAACTTGACATCACTCTCGATATCAAATGCTGTTTCTGTTGCTCCTCCACTATACTTTTTTGTGTAAATCCTGTTAGCAACCAACTAGAAGAGCAGCAAGCTTATCGCAAGCATATGCAGACCCCACATACTAGATACTTTTTCTAACCTCAATTACAGATCTTCAATGCTCATCACAGATCACAGAAATCAATATTTTCTCCTTCATTTTGCCTTTCCATTTACCATATATTTTTGCAGACTGCTAGCATTAAACTACAGTTCAGATCATCATTTGTTGTTTTGTTTTGATAACTATCAAAATAGGTAGAAATCAATTAATGTTATTGAAATTCTTTTACATGAAAACTCTGCATAATTACAATCTTGTAAGTTGTGCATGCTGTTCATCTTTAGCTTATCTTCATTGATTGTCCAACTTTTAAAATCAGCAGTCTACTTTATTGCTGAATTATCAATCCCTTGTACTGATAATGCAATGCACATTCTATTGTCTTTGGCAGGAGACAAGCCTTCCCCATGAGAGCTATTCATTCAGTACTTATTTGTGTTATTTGATCTATGCACCACTTTATATAGCTGGTCCAATCGTAAGCTTCAATGCATTTGCTAAGCAGGTCAGTATCGTATTTGTTATCCAATATTTACAGACAGTTTTCTTTTGTTCTCTTGAAATTATGACAATTTTAACCGCTCCTTTTAGCTCAAATGATTTCCAACTAATTAACTAATATATTATTCTTAGTACCTGATGAATCCAAGGGTCATGCCACCACATGCTTCAACTAGAGTAATCTATGCCCAAAACTGTTACAAGAACAATCAACTGGAAAGATTAACTGCTGGTTCAAAAGTTCATTATACTTGCATTTTATATATTACCTGCATGTGCAGGCAATCTTCTGTATTAGCCATCACCTTCCATTGAATTAAAACTTAAACTGAGGTTTCAGTTATCACATTTCAATTCAATGGGTATTGGCTGTCATTGCAAATGGTAAATTTGGTATCGTACTTGTTACCGGTCACAGAAGATGATTTGGGAGCATTTCTTCAGATCGTTGTAAAATTTCGGCAGTCTATTTCAGCTAATCCTAGATGGGCAACACATATCCTTAATCCAATACAAGGACGTATCCTTAATCCAATACAAGGGGCACATTTTTTTATGATCTTTTGTAATTTGAATAATCATAATTTATATTTGATATTATCTCTTTTTTAAATCTCTGTCCCATTATTTAAATTTTTATGAAAATACTATATGCCACATGCATCACATGTGCCAAAAAACTAGTAACCTATAAATTGCGATATTCTCATCATCATTATGGAAACCCTTTCTCTAAGGATGCAGTCTGATGTGAGAAAGCTCCATAGAAGATTCATCAGATTGTATATCCAGCTGTTAATTTGATCCCAACTTCCTGCAGATATATCTACTATTATAGGGCAAAAGGAAGGGGGTCTATAATTTAGAATCAATTTGGTGACGTCGCATTCTTATTTGCAAGAGCAATCAACTAAACATATCTAAAAATCAAATTTCATATCCGCAACCACTATATTTAGTGAATGCAGTTAATTTTCTTTTTTCTTTCTTCTAATAAAACCCATCCCATTAACCTCTCTCTCTTTAAAGAAACCGTTCCTACTATCTAATTTAACCGATTTGGCCTCTAAAAAAATCTAATTTATTAAATACATGCACCGCACGTGCAAAACACTAGTCTTTTTAATGTTAATGTACAAAGTGAGTTGCTTAGATGAAAGCTAGAAATGGTGGTTTCTAACTTGAAGTAGTCTGATACATGAGGTCTTGCTATGTGAGAGAGTTGAATATTAGTGTGGCAAAGCTTCTGCTTGTGCTCCATTTATGTAGCAGCAATGGGAGTATTGAGAAGATAAGCTCTATTAATAAACACAGCAGTGTTCTTCTTTTGAGGCACACACAAAAGCCTTCATAGAAGAAATCAATTTCACTGATCATCAACTCCGTTTCTCTACATCAAATTCTCAGTAAAGAGGTTGAATAAATTTAAAATGGGAAGACATATTCTTACCGTACAGAAACACATCATTAACAGTCTTCGAACGATAAATGGAAATTGGCAAGTTAATATGGTGTTACTATTGAACTTTTAATAAATCATCAACTGCTAAACGATTGCAGTGCTCAGTCCTGCCTGAGGTTCTTAAGATTGTTGATAGCATGAGAATTTAAATGACACTGTTGAGTCGAGAAATGGCATTCAGAGATTTCATATGGATCTCCTTATAGCAGGAACTACATGAAGATGCATGTACTTTATTTCCTTCCATAGTGGAGACTTTACTCGTTTGGAACAATGGTAAAATATGCTCAATCATTGTTCTTAATTCTCACCTTGGTCGATTCTATGCTCGTCTCTTATAATCAAGCATTCTGGAGATGCACTATAGTACTTGACATTTTCATTCAAACAAATCTTGGTCATATATTCACAAGTTGCAAATAACGGTCATCCAGTTGAGAAAGTAAGGCCATTTACCTTAAATAAATATGTATGCATCACATAAAGCTTTCGTCGGCCTATATCACCTTTGTGGGTACCCCATTTCCTTGTAGGCTTGAGGCTTTTGATGTGATGTTCCAACACATAGGTACTTGGGTAATTTGCTGGTGGTGTGGAGGTGAAGTAACATAAGTTTCTTTGTTATTAGGAGTAGAAGCATGTGGGGAGCTCCAACAACAGTATATTTGCTATCAGCAGACAACCCTAATCATGGTAGGATTTTGAGGGGAGATAACATGATTGTTTGGACATATTATATAAATACTTCAGTGAAGGATTTTTACCACAATGTTTCTTAATCTATCGCAAGCAATCTATTTTCTGTTGACATGTAAAGAAATTATCACTTAGAAGCGTGCTTTGAGAAAGGAGACTGATAAACTAAAAATCAATGCCCTTATCAATCTTATTGATTGAGTTCAAAACACAGTACTAGGCTAGTCTGATATGCAAGGCTCCAACGAATCATGTAAAATTATAGGCCATAAGTCATTATAAAAAGGGTAAATACACTTGATACCTATATTGCAAAGGTAGAATTTAAGACTCGATATCAATTAAGATAAACTAAAAATCAATAATGATGCAATGCATACACAGAAAGAAACAAAAAATGTGTGCTGACTGGTAGCTTATGCTAATTTTAGAATAGAGAATGATACTTTTCCACCTTAACAGAGATCAAAGCTGCCTTGCATTTTGTGTACTTCGTGTGAACAATAAATGAAAATCATTTACCAAAGTATAAATTCATAATTGTAAAGTCATCTGAATTGGATAATTAGTCGATTATAAACCTTGAGTTAACACAAAAATTGGTCATTCTGCTTCAACTGTGAGCCTCAGCCTCCAACAGAGAGCAAGTTAAGAACAAAAGTACATTCTCTCAAAACGATGAACTAAAGTTGAATTGGTAGTAATTTTGTAACTTTTTGTGGAAACAGAAGATAGAGACAACATTCACGGTTTAGTTGAAAGTGTGAGTGTTTGAATTCTAAACAGGGAGCGTGAAAATTCAAGGCATGCAGATTGCTTGCTGAGAAGAGCTCGGGGTATGAAACAAATGAGACTGAATAACCAAGTGAAAGAGTCCTACACAACCGCGAGAAGATATATGCTATTCTTTACTACTTATGGCTACCGAAGCTTGTGCTTAAATGTATTAAGAATATATTAAGAGGAGCGCTGGAATCACTCCCTTTGGCATAAATTTTCTCTTTTGAGGAGAATTCATTGCCACATACTGATCCTGTGATGACCTAAGATATTGAAAGTCTAGGTAACTGTTAGAGGTGGCAGTAGAGGCTCATGAGGGAGTTAGAAGTGAGAACAATATTAGTGGAAGCAAGCATGAATTCTTCACCAACCTCATTTCTAAAGGAGGTGGGAAAGGCGTTGATGATGCTGATAGTCAGCAGTCACCTAAATACTCTGTTCTTTCAAGTTCCAGGTGAAAACATGGATTCTTGACCCATTCTCTTGATATTTTTGACTTTATTTTGGCAGTTTGTGGTTATGTCTTATTAACTTCAACATTAGTGAATATTAATTTTTCATGTATGTGACCATCTTTTTGAATTCTTTCATCCGGTGCATGCATGTTTCTGTTTTTCATCTTTCTCTCAACTGCAATATGTAATTTCTATGAAAGTGTATACTGAATCCATCAAAGTATCCTTTTTCTGTCGTGTTACATAGATATTCTTAATCATCAATTTTATAATCTAGTAACTCAGTTTTTTGCAGTTAGATACCCCACAGCAAAACTATGCAATTGGAAAAACTAATTGGTATGGATTTAGATGGCTTCTTAATCTTTTCCTCATGGAAGCAATGACCCATTATTTTTACTACAACGTTTTCGCAATAAGGTTAACCCTCATATAACATGGAGATCTATACCACTGTTATAATCTTATATTTCTTGTGTTTGCCTATTCTTTGACTTCGTGCTTCAATCGTATTGGCTTTTACAGTGGCATATGGAGGCAGCTATCACCACTGGAAATCTTCATCATTGGATATGGAGTAAGATTATTCTTGTAACCAAGATTCGAGGTTTCGGCCGAAACCACCGATACATGGTGGCTTCGTATCGGTTTCGGTGGAGACCGATACGAAACCCAAAACCGATATGAAACCAACCATACGATATCGTTTCGGATGAAATCTTTAAAAACTATTTTTTATATCATTTTTACCGCCATTGTGATCATTGTAGGACTTCGTTATTAGAAAACCGCAAAAAAAGTGAACCCAAACCCTATATTAATAAATCTAAGTATATTTTTCAATATATTTTGCATCATGGATGGATTGTTAAACATTAGGATCATTGTATTGTAATATAGAATCATAAATTTAAGTATTTAATATATCTATACTTATGTATGTTGTATTACCGTCGAAACCGAAACCCGAACCGAGATTAGCGAAACTAATAAAATTATAAGAGACCGAAACCGAAACCTAGTTCTTGACCTTGCTTGTAACCATTATTCTATGATATGTAGGAGCCACTTCTTACTTGAAATTATGTAGCTTTCCAGAAACATAATTAGTTTCTTCTATAGTGGCAACCCTAATTTATTTAAATTATAATATATAAATTGCTATTGTTCATTTATTTATGCTTTAAGGTTCTTCAGTAAACAAATGCAGAGCCGGAGATATATAAATAACTAAATATATGCCAAAAATATATGTTACTAAAAAGAAGCACTCACCTTAGCATGCCCAAGTTTCTACTTTTTGGAAATTTTTGTAGTTGACATGTAGAACTGTGCTAACTGTAATAAACTAATTAATTATAGAAAACAAATCTACGTTCAATATATAAATATTCAGGTAATAAAATATATTTAGCTCTCTTGATATCTATACTTCGGAGAATGTGTGGCTGGAAAGAAATGTGATACTTGTGTTGGCGTTCCATACTTTCAAGTAATTATTAATTTAACTCTTACATAACTTGAAAGGAAAAGTTATTATAGCATGATTCTTCCATTGGATACATATACTTGCATAAAGTTTTACCAAATAATGCTCGTCTTTATTCATGTTCCCTTAGGTTACTCTATTTTTTCACCTTTAATTGCAAATTGAAGCCCTTTATAATTAGGCCTCAATCTCTTATGGAATTTTTTCATAACATATCAACCCGTACTCACTAAATTATACTCGATATAATTCCTTTGCTTTCACTATTTTGTTCAGTCCTTGGTTTTTATCGTAGTTACAAGTAACAAATGTGCAGCTTACTAAGCTTTTTTGGATGTTGTTTCTTGGACAACATTTGAAATCATATAGCATTGGGTATATGTAATATTTATTATTGGTGCACTCTGTTTTATACAATCATGAAGAATTAGTGTTGCACGCATATATGCTGGTATGTAACCCCAGGCGGAGCCGAGTTGGCATGAGGGAGCCAGGAAAAATACTAGAAAGTAAAAACAAGTATGTAGATAACATATACTAAATAAAAATTTGAAACCAATATACCGAAAATTAATTCTTCCATCACTCAATTCAAACCCATACATATATCTAGTCTATGTATCCACTAATACCCGTAGAAAAATACAAACAAATCATTAGTTCACTACTTCAACTGCATATAAGGCTATTCCACCATATATAACTCATATATAATCATATCATTGTTAAACTTTTCAAGTCCTCACTTGATGTATAAAATAAAACAATTTAAGAAACACATCCTTTATATTATTACGAAGTCTTGTTTTGTCAAAGCTTCATCGTCGAAACTGATCGAAGACTCAAAATAAGATGAACCAATCTATCGGTTCCATGAAGGTCTAATCCCCAACATAGACCGGAAGTTATGGAAATATTTTGTAAATCTTTATAATAACATACATCAAGACATGATATTGCAATTAAGCTTTCAACAAATAAATCTCATTCTTTATGGAATCTTAAGGATATAACTTTTCAGTAAAAACACAAATATCAACATTGAATGAACTATAGTCATCTCTTGAATTTGAAGTCAAGTTAAGATGAAAAAGTTCCATAGGTTCTCATTAAATCGGTTGTTTAACCCTTGTAACTCAGATTCTATTATAAACGCATGGAGTCCAAAAGCATCAAGTATTATATAGATCACCTCTTTTTTCATACAAAATGATATTACATTGTGATAAAAACAATCCAGATAAGTTTTTCTTAACTTTGATTGAGAACCTTCGTAAAGAATCTAGTGTTGTCTTTCTTTTTTTCGACTTACGTCTTTAAATATGGAATATCTTGTCAATCAACAAGATAAAATTTGATGAGCTATAAAAAGCCGAGCCTTGTTAAATCATTATGGGTTGCAGGTTGGATATCCATAAAACTTCTTTTGGTTATGATTTGGCTTGGGTGGCTATGTCAAATTTTGTGAACGTATAATCTATGACTAGTTCAACAATATCCGACACTTCAAGGCAAAAGCCAAGGGATAAAATAAAGGATATAGCATGGCTAGTTCTAAACTGACTTTAAACTTGAAAGGATTAAAACACTATAAAGATAGGATATACAAGAGAATATATGACCCACATTAAGAGTGAGTGAGTTTGGTGAGTCATACATGATCATATACACTTCTTTATTCTTAATATAAAAAATTGAGCTACTTCATAATGCAACAATGTAAAAAGCAAATGTAGATAAGGCCTACATTAATTCAAACTCATTAAATTTTATTTTGTTGATCGACTAGATATTTCTGTTTTTGAAAACGCAAGTCCTAATACAAGGATGGAGACAATATTGAAGTCATTACAAAAGTCCACATTTAAAGGTTGAGAGAAACTGGCTGGAATAGTTTATTTTCATACAGTTATATCATTTTGTAAGAAAAATGAAATTGAGGTTTATAAATATGAATGTTCAACACGATAGACATTTTTGGAATCCACGTGATGTTATTACTATGTAACGTAGTTAGCGAGTTGACGTTTTAATTCCACAATAGGCTTTGAGTTGCAAGAGTTAAATAGTCAATTTAATGAGAAATTTATGGAATTTGTGGTCTGTCGTGACTTTAGATTCGAGAGATGGCTATAATTAATTCAATGTTGATGATACATGTGTCTTTGCTCAAAATTTATATCCTCCGAATTTCATAGAGCATAGAAGTTATTTATTGAGAACTCAATTGCAACATTATGATATTCATATATGTTATCACAAAAATTTGCATAATTTGTCTGGAATAATAATCTATTTTAGGATTAGTGGAAAACAAATAAGTTCAAGACCTTCCATCTCATTGATAGATTGATTCATCTTATTTTGACTCTTACGACACCCATATTTGCAAAATATGGTAAATATCGACCAATTCTTCAGTCAAACCATCTTTTTATACTCATCAAAGGCATATTGAATTCCAGGATATCACAAATACCTTTGTGACAATTGCTCACCACGAGCACTAGCTGCATCAGATCTTGAGAAGAGTCGTGTTCATGAGGGAATGAAAGAAATACAGACCTTTTAAGTGATTACTCTTCACTCTTAGGTTATGTAAGCATTAGACTGTAATGATAAAGGTGGTTAGAGCCTTCCAAGGAGGATCCCAAGTCATACCTTACGACAAGGGTATGATTGGTGCAGATTTGAATCAAAGTTAACTATAGAATGATCATTTATGGCTATGAGGTTTATTGCAACAAGACTTCGTAAAAAGCAGAAGGATTACTTATAAATTGTTTGATACAAAGAGAGAAATAGTTGGAATTTGGCTTAATATAATGATTATATATGAGTTCTATGTTGTCAAAATATAGACATACGCTGTTCAAATAGCGAATATTTGATTTGCTTCTCTTTTTTTGGGTAGCAGTTGAAACATAAACAAGATTTATGCAAGTGCATCGATTAAGTAATGAACGATTAAATATTTGGTATATTTTACTTTAAATATTATTCTTATTAATATATTATTTCAGGTCATTTAACTTCTAAGTTTTTTGTGTGTCCCCCACATCCAGATTCAAAGAACCTTAATCTCAATTTCAAATTTGGAGTAGAAATTGAAAAAGAAAAAGTATGTTGTTGGGGAAAGAAATCTTAGCAGCAGCATGGATTGATTGATCTATGAGAAAATTGCTTCCGGGTTGAATTTTGAGTAAATTTTATGAGTTTCGAGTATTGTGTTGTCTCTAAGTGAGAAAACCCAAACCTGACCTTCATTACCTCTAAAATTTGTGGAGGCAAATCAGTCAAAGAGTACATACTTTTCTCATATGCGCACCTAATGGGGGCTGGGCATGCTCATGGGCACTCTCCTCGTGGTCATGGGAGCGACTGCTGGAGGGCCGGGCCCCAACCCGTCCTTTGCCTCAGTGTCTGCATGTAAATGATGGTAATATGGAGTAAATCGTTCTATGGCCATATTATAAATCATATATGGAAGTACAATAGTATATCCTCCTAGAAGAGAAAAAATGTTCAATTTGGGTCTTATAATTTTACTGTTCCCAAGAGTTGAATGCAATTTCAAATTCTCTCTAGAAATCTATTATCTTCTCTCTCTCTCTCTCTCTTTTTGGATTCTTTTTCGATCTTGAAGAGTTTTTGAGGTTTTTCCTTGGTTTCATTTTCAAAATGACTTTCTTAGATTTATGCCAATCTTCTCTTATCAGTAATTTCCATTGCCATGAATTTGACAGCCTAGTTCGAGGGTTGGCCTAGAGACTGGCAGCAAATCAATTTTCCCCTATATTAGTTTGGTGCCTTGTATTTTATCATGGGCTAAGGTCTGAATGTTTGCGAGGATATACTCCTATCTTTCTCATGCAATAACAAAAGTAAATAAATCTCTGAAGGAATCATTAACTGAATAACCTATAGCAGGAAAATATCCTAATATGACTGTTATGTGTAGAATACTTCATACTGAAGCGAGAAATTACTGAAGTGGTACGCATATATAATGGATATACACATATTAGCAGTATCAATTGGAAAAGGATCATGTATGTTCCATTTTGGTTGGTATGATGATACTGTTCTTACTTTTGGAGTTGTTAATTTCTTCTTTTGGGTACAAATGGAATTTGAGTTTCTCGGGTTAAATAATTATCATGTACCATTTCCTGTGTTCAATGATATTTTCTGCTTTATTGTCGGTGTATTTAGTTTACAACTTCCATTACTATTTTTTTTCATATGACATTATACTACTTTTTGGTGACAGAAAATTTTAACATCATTACATGGCAGGTGCTAAACTTTATGTGGTTAAAGTTCCTTCTGATTTGGCGCTATTTCAGATTCTGGTCTCTAGTAAGTATGCAGCTTTTCAGGTGCTATTTCCTAACATATTGTTATCTTACATCCTGAACATCTGTATACTTGAACTACGCCATCTTTTTGTAGCAAAAAAACTATTAGCATGAATGCTATTTGTCAGTGTTTCATTCGCAGTTAACATATTACAAGATTTAAAAAGTCGATGAATCCTAATCAGGTGAATACACAGTTAGTATCCAAAACAATTTTATGCCATGGTAGGTTGCATGCTAGTTTAAGTGTTTCAGTCAAGCTAATCTTTCTCAAAAAAATTCTTTGAAGACCTCCCAGATTTACCTATCAAAATTGCACTCTTTTGCAGGTTGGAGGTATTGAAGCTCCTGAGAACATGCCACGATGTATCAACAACTGCCATGACTTGGAAAGCTTTTGGAAAAGTTGGCATGCTTCTTTCAACAAATGGCTAGTCAGGTTTGCGTGGTGTTTTATTTAAGCTTGACCAATATTTTTTTAAATAAACCAAGTCAATTCTCTTATGCTAATTATAAGCTATGTTGCTCTAGGTACATGTACATTCCACTTGGAGGTTCTCAAAGGAAGTTACTCAATGTTTGGGTTATTTTCACATTTGTTGCGATATGGCATGACCTGGAGTGGTAATTTACATCCAAAATTTTCGTTATTTTATTGTTTAAGATCATTAAAGATGTGCTGAAGTACAAGAGAAAGTAGGTTCATTTTTCATCCAACATCTTCTATTGATGATCATGTACTTTTCACAGGAAACTTCTTTCATGGGCATGGCTAACTTGTATATTTCTAATCCCTGAAATTATCATCAAGTCGTTGTTAAACACATATCAGGTAAAAGCTGTTCTATTCTCGTTAAAGTCTTCTGCATCCATCATTCTGTGAAATTGTAATAGTTTCTAATTGATCAGTTTATTTAGTTGCTTGTGCTGGACCATTTTGGTATTCTAGTACTGTATCTTTCAATAAATTATAGGGAATCTCTTGATGTCATAAAAAGGATGGTGGAAAGCCCAAGGAATGTAGTAAAGATCATGAAGTGACGATTGAAGATTATAGGCTGAATTAAACCGACAACCTCCTTAATAACCATGCTGACAGCCTAAACAGGACAGCCTGTGAACGTAGCGGACTATGAGACTCACTCTTGCTAGGAATTAGATTTAAGATCAACAAATAGGTTTAAAAGTTTGACAGGATCATTTCCTTAAGAGAATCACAAATACCTATTCCATATTTATGACGTTGCAAAGAAATACTTTGCATGTTTTGCTGTTAAAAAAATCTGGATAGAAAAATAATGCCAGCAAAACTTGCTTTTTGCATACCATGATGTTAATTGTTCGTCTCCTGATATTTTATGTAGCGTGTTTTCTGACTTCTCATATAGTAACTGAAAGTATTACCTTCACACCCTTCACTTCTTTATCGTCAAACTTTTATTTGTGTCTGTAAATTTTCAATTATGTCATATATTCTCTGTGCTTTTACTCTACTTTTATTGAATGCCAAATAACTATTGTTTGAAGTTAATCATTTGATGTATGGCCATGACTGCAATTGCCAATGTTTAGGAGATGCGCTTGAACTTTTCTGTTGATCTCTAGCTTCAATTGATATTATTTGCTTCATGATTGCACTTTAGGCACTAGTTCTCAACTTGCAATTCTCATAACGATGTTATATTCATTATTTGTATTTTCTCAGCTGATTCACTATATTTTTATGATGTGCATATCTTACATTCTTTAATAATTCTCTAATTAGGCTAGAAGTAATCTCGGAAGGTTCATTCTGCGTGAATTTATTGCTGTGACGGGGGCAATTACAATTATGGGTTTGATGGTATGTGATCATAATTCTTACCATTTAGTGCTTCTCAATTACGAAACTCGTCTCATAGTTTTCTGCATAGCTCATAACTCATTTCAGAATATTCAACATTTGAATTACATGTTAGCTTCATTTTAACAATAATGTTTATTTAAATAGATATCATGCCACATATTTGCTACAATTATGGGGATTATGAGTTTGTGCATCTTTATAAACGTGTCTATGTTTGTACACTCACAATATACGTATAGCAGCCAACTTTGTGGGGTCCACCTCATTTGGATGTGACCTGTATCCTATCAACATACTGTTGTTGTCATCTCATTTTCATGAGTTTCATGCTGATTTTCTAGTAACCTCCTGGATGACAGTTGCTTTCCATTCTTTTCAAGGGTGCAGATATATGCCAAACTTCAAATATGAGACATTTACGCCAAGAACTTCATCTCAATTCATCATTAACGTTATCAATACCTACATCCCAGCACCTAAACCTTTTCGCATCTAAATGGGGTTGCTTTGAAGCATGATATAGTTGAAAAAGTTCCACAAAACAAATGACATTTCGTATGCCTCCCTTTCCGCAAAACAAATTGGTGCTGAATTTCTGTACCTGTAAAAAATATGAACATACTCTGATATACAGATACAGTTGGCCTAATGAAGAACAAGGATTCATTATCTCGGCATTGGTTCATTATGTATGCTCTCAAAATTCTGTCGTTGATATGGCATCTTTATATGCTATGTATATATTACAGGTTGCAAACCTTGTTGGTTATGTGATGGGGCCATCAGGCTTAAACTGGTTGGTTTCCCGGTTGCTCCAGAAAGATGGTAATTCTCTGACAAAATTATGTTTCAATCCCTTAAAGAAGCATGCAATTATTTTACCTGTATTGTCCTTTTGTTCCTGCTCATGTATACAGGGTTGCCTGTTCTTGGGGGCATATTTACATCGTTCTACGTGGGAACAAAGGTAATTTTTTTAAAATATTAAATAGAACTTTAAATTTTCACTTATTAACTTGGTCATATATGCAGCTTATGCTTCATATTCGTGACGCAAAACAACAATAATGCAAACAATTATAGAGCTAGCATGTTCATCTCAGCTGCTTCCAGAGGTAGGGAATCGAGAATTTCTTGTCGTACTTTGCTTATAGTTTATGGGATTTTTAGGCTGTAGTTTGCTTTTGGCTTTACTCGTGCCGTTGACTTAAATTTATCGTCTTTTCTTCTCTAGAGAACTCAAAGGATGCCAAGTGGTCATTTTCCCCTCTCCCGGTCCCTCTTTTGCTTTAGTCTATCAGTCAGGTTTTTGGCTGTAATTAAAAGAGGATTGACGTAAACACTGTCGTTCTTTTAATGGAGCCTAGCTTCATAAGCCACTAGGTTCTGATTTGCAGAAACTTAGATTATAGCGATGATGAAATAATGATGAGTTTCATAAACAAAGATTATGCTGATAACTGTTCTATCTAAATGCCCATGACGCCTGACTCAGCGATTTAACGGGTGGTGTGGTCTGATAAATCCGATGTTGATTTTCAGTAACTAGCTCAATGGGGGGGGGGGGGGTTGGAATAGAATTGCCAAACAGTTAATTCGATTTTCTATTTCGAAGATGTATCTGATAGCTTTTTTGTTAACAAAACTCTATGTTTCTTCCCACCTATTATCTAAAAAAAAACTCAATGTTTCTATGCTCAGGCGAGGAATCTACAGTCTAGCAATTTGGAGAATCAGGTGCATATTGGAGCAGTTTATAATGAAGGTTTGATACAATGGCTTGATCAAGGCATTGTAAATCAAAAGTATCTCAATCACTTTGTATTTTGAAGAGATTATGTATATCAAGTTATTTTTTGGGGGAATTAATGTCAGGTTTTCTTGACTATTGATTGCTTCGTAAGTAGTGTACTTTCGTTCCCTGCTCACATATCCTACCCCCTTCTCACCTCTTATCTCAGTTCTACCAGGCCTGGGTGTGAGTTATATTTGTTACGAGTCAAAAAAGCATTCAAGAATTGCATGAGTATCTTTCAAATGATAAACTGGAGTTGGTTTTCTTTAGTTTCGGTCATATGTCTAGGCTTAAGCAGCTGGTTATGAATTGTTAGCGTGTTGTTTGGATGACCAATTAAATCTTAGAGGTTGCTGTAGCCGTGGGTTCCTGCACAAAGAGCGTGAAAGGGGTGGTGGGTCCCACATGGTTTTAAGTGGGGTGGGACCCACCCGGCCCTTTCACTCTCGTGCCTGGAGCCAAGTGGCTGCGGGCTCGTGCAGTTACATTTAGCAGTTACATTTAAGTCTAAACGTAGATGTAGCTGCGAGCGCAAGAGCGTGAAATGGGGGCAGGGTCCAACTTCAATACAACTTTTTCTTGTGCTTTTGTTACTGCTTTAACTTTTGCTTGTAACCTTTATGAAATGCTTCTAATGTAAATTGAACTCGTAAAACTTTTTTTTTTTCAATAATAGAAGCAAAACCCCTCTAGTCCTTGCCTGCTGAAAACAGCAATTCTGTCTCTATTGGTCCAAAGAGCACAGCATCATCCATAAGTAAAGACGTTTTAGACACTTTGGCAATTCTTTTCTTGATTCAAAAGATTATTATAGGCATGAAACACAATTCCAATGTTTGATTCTGAATTTGAAATACGTTTGCCACTGAATTAGGTCAGTTCGTATTGTAGTAGGATCTGCGGGTAGTTTCAAATACAGGCAACCAAATGCGTGCGTAGTTTATGCATTCCCAAGTGCTTAGAGATGTGGTCCTCACTTCTATTCTATGACACCTGCTAACTTGTTTCAAAATAGGCATGATTTATTCTCGAGGCACGGTCCCATCAACAACTGTTGAAAGATCTGTGCAAAGAAATGGGCATGGGTCTGGCTTGTTTTGCTCACCTTTTACCCTACAATCACCACATCACTATCTCTCCTCTCTCCTCTCTCTCTCTCTCGTGAGAGGGAGAGAGGCGTTGCCCCCACGCAATTGACTAATCTTCTCAAAACTCAACATCACATGCATGTCCTTGCAGGAAAACATACACGCACGTGAACATGCCCTAAAGATCCCAACTGTTGATCAGTTTTGAATATGGGTATGCTTGGACAGCAAATAGAGTTGTACGGCTAAGAATTCTCTAGGTGAGACTTCGTTGTTTACCCATGGCTGTGGTTGAAACATAAATCAATCATAGTTTTTTAAAAAATACTTTTTCCTTGCCAAATCCGAACCGTCCGTGCAGCATTGCAGCATGCCTTCGGAGACACAGAGTTATATCGTTATTAAATTGAATTTGAAGGATAATTTGGAGTCAGACACATGATATCCTTATCGATTTTTTTTTATGTGCTGATATTTGATATAATGCTTGGGTTACTATGGGTAAAAACTTTGTAGATCGAACGGATATTCATTATATTATAGAATATCTACAATGTCGTCTGTTGGAAAAGTTTTTTAGGTTACATTGAAAGTCATATAAATTGAAACGATGGGTGATGGAGCGGGTGATGGAGCTCTGGATCTCATTCAGATGTTGTTTTCCTTTGATCTGTCACGAGCGGTGATGAATGGTTGAGATTGGGTGTGAGGGTTGCGTCCTGAAAAGTATGGATCTCAATGGGTTTGGTTTAATGCGAAGCCGAGCTACCTGCAAAGAAGCCCCGAGGTGGTTGTACCATCGTGGACCCTCCGACGATCAAATTAGTCGAGGTATTTGGGCAGAGTAGCGGCCTATTTGAGTAAAATTTGCTTTATCTGAGTCGTCTGAGAGGGGGTTTATATAGTGGCAGCCATGGGCTGGCGGGTGCGAGATTTACGCCAGCTGTTACGCCCTTGGAGCCGCGTCTGCGCAAATGGAAGGATCCTCTATTAATGGCGAGATACGCCCGTTAATGGGGGAGCGCGATGACGCGGAACGCGGGATCGTGGGGCGGCGGATATCTCGCGTATGGCGAGATTCGCGGAGCCATGGTAGGGACGCCTATGATCTGTGCTCTGGGTCGGTCGATGAGACCGATGAAGCGTAGCTCGGCGGAAGGCTCAGAGGCGAGCGGGAGGCCGAGCAAGCTTGGTTCCGTGTTAGCCCGATAGCGTGCTAGGAGGGCTGAGAGAGCTCAGCGTGCAGGAGGGCTCAGAGGCGAGCCAATGGTTATTTGTAAGACGAGCATAGGAGTTGTCTGGAAGGCCACCGAAGGTCGGGAACATCTTCGGGAAGAAAGTCCGGGGTACGCCTTCAATGTACCGTTCTTACTCCTTTCCCGTAAGCCTTGGGACACGTCATCTGCCACGTGTCATAATCTGGGGAGTTTTCAGTACCGAGCATCATCATTAGCCCCCCAAAGTCCCGACCTATTTATGGGTCGGGTCGAGAGTGGTCTGATCGGTCACCCGGGCTAAGTTCTTATTTGAAGACATCGTCGGCGCGGATCCCGGACGGTTAGTCGTATTTTTTGATGACGTCGGCGGATCAAATAAGAGATCGTGCATTAAAGGGGAAGCGCCAATTCGATCGTACGTTCGTTGAGGTGCCAGGCCACGCGTCCGGCACTGGTTGGCTGATGTGACGGCCCGCCGGTGTCCTTGGCGCTTGAAGGGGCGCGTCCAATGGGCTTGTGACACGTGGAAAGTTGATGGCCGTCGAACGCGAAGCATCTGTTTTGACGGGAATCGATCGGCGCCGTTGGATGCACTTGCCGAAAGCTATAAATAGAGGTGGGATCCCCTCAAGGTCCACCTTCACTATAATTTCCTCATCGCTGTGTGTGTTAGCTCGGCGCTCTTTCCTTTAAGCCAGACTTCTCGTTCCCTTTTCCTCGGAGGGCTCCTTCCTTTGTTCAGGTTAGATGTCTTCTTCTGGGGAGTCAGTTGAGATAGTTGAGGTAGAGTCTAGGAAGTCTTCTGCTGCTTCTTCCTCTACTTCTTTCTCTGCCTCGTTCGAGTCGAAATCCCCCAAGAGAGTTAGGGTTAGTCATTACACCCGGGTCGCGCGGCGGGGACGGTCCCCAAAGCGCGTATCAGGAGTGTCCGTGACGCGTCTTCCCTCCTATGGCATGTGGACGAGCTCACCACAATCCGGGCTCGCTTCTACATTCCCCCGGCTACTCACTTCGCTTGGCCAGGGAGGGAGATAGAGCCGACCAGGTACGGGGCAAGGAGATTGCCTTGTACTTGGAAGCCTTTTGGGCCAGAATACGCCTGCCCTTCTCCTCCCGAGGTGAGTGTGGCGTTGCGTTGCTTTCAATTAGCCCCGGGCCAGCTAGTGCCGAACTCGTGGAGGATTCTCCTCGGGTTCCTGGTCCGGTTGAGACTGCAGAAGATTCCTTTCAGCCTGAACCTTCTCCTTTCCTCTCTCTGCTACAAAAATCACCCCAGCACTCGTAAGGATGAGCCTAGCTGGGTATACATTTCTTTTAGAAAACACAGAGAAGGGGCGGCCGGGTCGGGGGTCGTAGCAGTACCTTCTTCCATTCATGAATGGAAGGAGAAGTTCTTATTTGTCGGGCCACCCGAGGGTGAGGATTGGCCTGTGCCTGTCCAGTGGCACATGGCCAACTGCCCACGGGTGAGGCGGTCGTCCGATCCTGAAGCGAGGGCGGTGTTGGCGTGGGAGCCCATCCAACGGGCCGATGTGTTGTTGTCCGAGCAGGCCTCAGTTGGGCCGGGCTCAGCTCCGCTCAGTTTGCGGGTAAGTTAGGAGCTTAGGCGACCTGTTTAGACTTGTTTATTCTCTATTCTTTCTGGCATTGCTAACCCCCTCTTTGTATTTTCGCTCTTTTTTTTTGTAGAACCGATGGACCGATCTAAATTTCGGGTTGCCATGGCCGAGAAGAAAGGGAGGAAGGCTGGAGGCACCGGCCCGTCACGCCCCGCTGCAAGCCCGGTCCCGTCGGCGGCCGCTTTGGCCAGGCGTTCCACTACTTCTCGGGCTCTGGAGACCATCCACGGGGAGAGTCGCAAACATGCTCGGGGGTAGGGACCCCGGGTTGTGAAGGTGGCGGAGGAGGCCGACCCTACCATGGCCCCCCTCAAGCCGCTCAAGAGAACAGTGTCCTGAGCCCCGTCTTACCCGATCTTCGTGTAGGAGGAGGATCTTCGCTACGAGGTGCCCTCGGGGCTTTCTGTCGCCGATAGCTTGCTCTCCGAGATGGAGTGGTTGGCTGGGGGCAGAATCCCCTGGGGGACCCTCAAGGCCCAAATTGCGACCATAGCTCAGGAGGCCGTGCAGGTTAATGTCTGCCTCCCATTCGGGTTTTCATTAAGCCTTTTTGTTTGCAGGATCGTATACCTTTTTAACCCCTCCTTTTGTTTTCCTCAGGTCCTCCAGCACCGCGCCCTCATTGTCAACATGGAGCACAAGGAAATCGCCCCGGCGTTGCAGCTAGCGGGCGAGTCTTCTTTGAGGGAGGAGAGCATGAGCCGGGAGCTGCGTCAGGCGAGGGAGAGGATCGCCACCTTCGAAGACCGGGTGTCTGCCGAGGAGGGGGTGAACGCCAACTGTCGGGAGTCCATCTGAGCTTTGATGGAGTCCAACAAGGACGTTGAGGCCAATTTGTAGGATGCCAGGGTGCTTGCCGCCACTCTGAAGAAGACGCGGGACACCCTAAAAAGGGAAAATGAGGCGCTGAAGGAAGGGATGAGGCGCGCCGACCTCCGGGCTGCAAAGGTGGTGGAGAGCTACAAGACGTCGGATCAATTCTACGCCGACCTCGTCGACGCCTTGGCCCTCGTCTGGCATGATGCCCTCGATGCCGTCAAGGCGCTGATGCCGGAGTTTCCCGACGATAAGCTCCGGCTCGAGTACCCCCTCAAGGGTGAGGTGCAGGGGGATGCCGCCGGAAGCGTCGCCGGGGGGAAGGCCCCTGGTGGGGGCGTTGGGGAGAAGTCTATTGGGTTACGGCAGCACCCCGGCCATCAATCCGTGACCAAATGCGGAACAAAAATTTATAAAATCTGGCGCTACCACAACCAATTACCCGGATCTACCCATAAGCCCTAGATAACAAAACATGCAAAAGAGTTAGAATGGTTATACCGAATAGATCCGTGTCCTTCGGTCTTCAACCATCATCCCAAGCTCCTAGGGGCTTCCTTGATCAAGCTTGATCTCCAGTCTCCCTCCATCGAAGATGATCCACCCGAGAGTCTATGCAACGAGCTCCAATCTCATATCCGGGGCAACTAGGGCACCTAGATCACCACTCTAGATACCGTAGATGAAGTAGAGAGTGATGAAGGATTAATTTATCTCAAGACACCCAAGAATTCTCAACTCAAGAGAGGGTTTGGGTAGAGCTAAAGGAAGAAGAAGATGCCATGAGAATGAGGTGTTGAGAGCAACTCAAGAGAGAGAAAGAAATGAATAATGGCTTGTGTTGTTGTTTGTGGTGTGAGTGTGATAAGAAATAATAGAGCCATCACATAAATGTCCATTTCTCCAAAATATCTTAATCAACAAAAAATATCTCAAGTCAACATAGTCTCACAACAAACAAAAACCCTAAGCATGCTAGAATAGTAACCATGGGTCACTAATTAGCCATGCCACAAAAATGCAATAAACACCTCATCCTACACCTCAATAACTTTTTAATCCAAAAAGGTCTAAACCATAATGAGGTGTAATCTTCTAAGAGTAATCTTGTAAGAAATTACAAGAATACCCCTCATCCGTATATACATACCCGCATCCGTATTCCGAATAATAAGAATACAATGAGACGAAAATAATCCAACAATATAATACTAGTATCCGGCTTAAACCAAAGCCCACTAGTATTATCCGTCCGAACATCATCCGTGCATAAGTACACGTATGTGATCAAACACTGCCGTAAAACCATACGGCCTCTACATCGTTTCGCCCGAAGCAGGGAAACCCTCTGTATGGGACTCTACAGACTTGTCAATATGCTGGTAGTGGGTTTAACCACAAGCACGTCAGCGACACTAGCTGTACGTAACGGCTACCTAGGTATTGAGCGAAAGGGAGGCCGACGAGCAAACTCATCCTGAAACCCCTACTGAGCATGACAGTGACAATATCCGTACAGTCCGGTCTGTTCGTCTATGAGTATCGCATATCGAGTCTAGGGGGGTGGATAAAATCAGACCCCTAATAACGCGACATTTAGTGTCGGTATGAAACCCATCACCACCTGAGAAACTACCGATCCTAGATCAGTAATTCTCGACTACCTTGGCCAAGGATTTCTGGTGATGGCCACCCGTGCACAACCGCGACATCAACCCCCAATACCGGAAGAGACGAATCCCCCGACGATCCGCTTACTGCCTCCATGTGGCTCGGAACTGTACCTAACAAAAACCTGTTTGCACGACTCCTTTGAGCCGTGGTAGGGTAGTAATCAAAGCATAGTGGGAACTCACAAAAGACAAATGACGATCTCAGGTCGATGGACTAACATGTACACACGTCACCATGGAACTGCTATCTGACAATAGGTATAATACCAACTAGCAGGTTTCCGGCGAGTCCGTCCGGTGTACTCATAATCCAATGAGCACATGTATACATCTTAGGTGAACAAACTAACACAAATGGCTTGGGAGACCGGCCACCGCCCCTCGTCGAGGTCTCAATCAGTATACACTAGTCTACTCTCGGAGTATCGATACCCAGTCTCGAAACTCCCACGACTAAGGACATTTTAAGGATGTGCCTATAGACTACCCAACTCCTACGTATATGATCGCCATCATACTGCTGACAGTCAAGCAAGAATCCTATGGGCTCTATCAATATGTAATAATGATCTGTAATGTCACCTGAAGTATGTACACGATGATAAAGACAAACCATATAGCATACTATCATCTCGAGTAAGACTGTTCTACCGGTATAGGTCATCCCTCAATCATTGCAATCACGTGCATGCGATCCAATAATTGACTTGAGGACACTATAGCCAACAAAGTCGGTCACCCCTGCTCCCAGTGCTGAAGCTCCTATTGTGGGCGCCGACCCTTAAGCCGCCACCCTGGCTCCCGACGCTGCCGCGGAGCACATCGAGGTCCTGCCCGGCCCCGAGGCCTGAGTCTCCCTGCTTTCTTTTTTATTTTTTTCTTGTTTTGGAATTTTGTAAGCTTTCGGGCGATTTTGTAAGGCTGGGGAGCCCACAATACCTTTGTAAAGGTTCCCGAGTTGTAAATAAATCCCTTTTGCAGAAATTTTTGTGGCAATATTTCCATTTCGCGATAACGTCTTCATTTTGCTAGCCCGATGAGCGCTAGGTCGGCGACCGATCCTTTATTTGGCGATTGCGAATTAAACCCAATTATTTATCAAAGTGTAAACTGGCCGGTGTAAGGTCGGCGTCGTTATGGCCCTAAAGTCGAGGTGGCGATCGCACGTTGAAGGTATGTCGGTTGGTACCTCCAAGTAGAAAGGCGTAGACTCGCCCATTTCCTCGAGTTGGACCGGTGACCATCTCTCTGAAGATAGGTCGGCGTAGACGAGATTGAGGGCTTCCGACTCTCAGCATAGATGGGTAGGGAGTTACCCACTAAGGATGGACCGAGTAGGGAAGCTGCTCGGCGGCCTCTTGACGAGTGTTTCGATCCTCAGCATAGACGGGTAGGGAGTTACCCACTAAGGATGGACCGAGCAGGAAAGCGGCTCGGTGGCCTCTTGACGAGGGCTTTGATCCTTAGCGTAGACGGGTAAGGAATTACCCACTAAGGATGGACCAAGCGGAGAAGCTGCTCGGTGGCCTCTTGATGAGGGCTTCGATCCTTGGCGTCGGTGGGTAGTAAACTACCAGCCAAGGATGGACCGAGCAGGGAAGCTGCTCAGTGGCCTCTTAATGAGGGCTTCGATCCTTAGCGTAGACGGGTAAGAAGTTACCCACTAAGGATGGACCGAGTAGGGAAACTGCTCGGTGGCCTCTTGATGAGGGCTTCGATCCTTGGCATTGATGGGTAGTAAACTACCAGCCAAGGATGGACCGAGCAGGGAAGCTACTCGGTGGCCTCTTGACGAGGGTTTCGATCCTTGGCATCGGTGGGTAGTAAATTACCAGCCAAGGATGGACCGGACAGGGAAGCTGCTCGGTGGCCTCTTGACGAGGGCTTCGATCCTTGGCGTCGGTGGGTAGTAAACTACCAGCCAAGGATGGACAGAGCGGGGAAGCTGATCGGTGGCCTCTTGAGGAGGGCTTCGATCCTCAGCGTAGATGGGTAAGAAGTTACCCACTAAGGATGGACCGAGCAGGGAAGCTGCTCGGTAGCCTCTTTATGAGGGCTTCGATCCTTGGCGTCGATGGGTAGTAAACTACCAGCTAAGGATGGATCGAGCAAGGAAGCTACTCGGTGGCCTCTTGACGAGGGCTTCGATCCTTGGCATCGGTGAGTAGTAAATTACCAGCCAAGGATGGACCGAGCAGGGAAGCTGCTCGGTAGCCTCTTAATGAGGGCTTCGATCCTTGGCGTCGGTGGGTAGTAAACTATCAGCCAAGGATGGACCGAGCAGGGAAGCTGCTCGGTGGCCTCTTGACGAGGGCTTCGATTCTTGGTGTCGATGGGTAGTAAACTACCATCCAAGGATGGACCGAGTAGAGAAGCTGCTTGGTGGCCTCTTGACGAGGGCTTCGATCCTTAGCGTAGACGGGTAAGACGTTACCAAAGACGGTCCGAGCAGTGAAGTTGCTCGGTTTTGCCCGGCCTTCCTAGATGTGTGAATACCTGGAAGAGTGACCATCGCGGGCGACACGCGGCGGAAAAGCATAGGTGAGGCGAGGTGTTCCAAGGTCCGCGTCGTTCCAATTTCGATTCGTCGAGGAATACGGGATACCCGCCACATGGCAGCACAGTATTGGAAGAATTGAGCGAATCCTAGGATTTGCGCCCATGCGCGCATAAATTTAGGCTCTTGGGGATTTGTTTCCTGATTTAAAATCAGGAAAGCTTACGGAAAAGGCTTCACAAAAGGGTCAAGTGCTTACACGTGACCAGCAGTCACGTGTTGGCACGTGACATCTAAAAGTATCGGCAAGGCAAATTCAGTTTCCCAACTATATCGAAGAAAAGGGCTTCAGAAAGGGTCACGTGCTCCCACGTGACCAGGGTCACGTGTTGGCACGTGACACTCAAAAGCGGCAGACTCAATTCCTTGATTGAATCAAGAAAAAGGCTCCAGACCAGGGTCACGTGCTCACACGTGACCAGGGGTCACGTGGTGGTACGTGACAGCTAAGCAGCGACCAGAAAGCAAAGCGCAGAAAGAAAGAAGAGGGCTCGTTCCAAGGGGGTCACGTGCCCACACGTGACCAAGGGTCACGTGGCCACATGTGACCAGCTTTCAAAGCCTATCTGTTAACAGAATTAAATTCTGAGGAAAGACCTCTTAAATCTTTCTAAAGCAACCGATTAAATTAAAGATTTAAAGGTGATTAAATATCATCTATCTATGGGAAAATCTCGAATTTGGAAAGATTTCCCCTTTAAATCTAACCGAAATAACAAAGGAGAATCTCTGGATTTAAAATCCAATGGTGAATAAAATTCACCTAATAATCCAAAGGTCCAAAATGAATGGTGAATACAAATCAAATCTCTCAATGAAAGATTCATCAAAAACTAATTGACTCGGCTGCTTCTCCTATAAATAGGAGCCAAGAGACACACAAAGAAAGAGAGATGCAGAGGGAAGAAAAGAGAGAGAGCCTTGATACTTTGGAGGAATTTGGATCTTCTGCAAAAGAAAACCCTAGGTAAGAAAGGGAAGGCTTTTTGAAAGAAAAGAGAATTTAATTCTCAACAGAGTTTAACTCTGATATAAAACTGAAGGACATAGTTCTCTCTTTGGTGGAGGATCTGTAAAGTGCACATCTCCCCTTGAGTTGAGAATTTAATTCTTAATGGGTTGAGATCCTGCCATGCAGATCCAAAGCATAGAGAGGGAATGGAAGCACGAGAATTTAATTCTCGCAGAACTATAGGAATTTAATTCCTTTAAAATAAAATTAGGGTTTGACCCTGTGTTATGGGAATTTAATCCCTTCAGAATGAAAAGAATCAGGGTTTAACCCTAGTTAAGAACTTAGTTCTGTTAAAACAACAGGAATTTAATTCCCTTAATCTCATTCCCCAGAATAATTCTTTAACAGAGAGTGGGAGTTTAATTCCTTAAAGCTTTTATTAGGGTTTAACCCTATTCAGTTCTTCACATATATGAGGAATTTAATTCCTACAGAAAATTCAGAGTCCAACTCTATTCCAGAATATAAATCTTCAAAGGGAAGTAGGAATTTAATTCCTCTGAAATTATTGTCAGGGTTCAACCCTACGAGGAATTTAATTCCTGAAAGGGATTAACAGATCTTCTAAACAACATACATAGAGGCAGGGTCACGTGTCACCACGTGACCCCCAAAAAGATCTACAGAAAAGCCCCTTTGAGGCAGTGCCTCACGTGATCCACGTGACCCTTGGCAGAGGCTTTAACATACTCCGTTTAAACACCCGTCACGTGATGGCACGTGATGCTCCAAAAGATGCGATATTCTCAACAGAACAAATGAAGGGAGGGCGCCCTCACGTGCTACCACGTGACCCCTCTTGCCTCAGCGTCTAACGCTAAATTGGAACCCCTGAATCCAGTGTTAAAACAATGTTTGGCCTTAGTGTTCAACACTAATCAAAGAACTTTATTTGCAGTGTTCAACACTGATTACCTTAGTGTTCAACACTAATTTGAGATTTCTGTTGCCAGTGTTTAACACTGATCTGTTTTAGTGTTTAAAACTAATTTGAAGGCCTTGTTGCTGGTGTTTAACACCAACTATCTTTTAGTGTTAAACACTGACTTATCAATCTCATTCCCAGTGTTCAACACTGATTGGTCTTTAGTGTTTAACACTAGGCATTGGCCCAATTGGCTAAATGGCCAGAGGCAAAGCCTCTCCTTCAAGGGACCAACAGGAGGGCCGATGTCCCAGACATGATTGGACTTAGCCCAAGCTGGCCATAAGTCCTCAATTCGTAATTAACTGGGCTAATGGGCTCATAACATAATTAATTGGTCTTGATCCCAAATTGGGCCAAAGACTATTTAATCCACTCCGATTCCAGGGTACATCTCTTCACTCCTTTGATACTTGGCGTTGTAATCCCTCAACGTCTTCAAAGAGGTGACGGGTCCCGATGACCACACATTGATATGGACTGTGGGGTCCTTAAACCCATGGACTACGACGTCCTTAACCTTGACCGAGATATCTTAAAACTAACAATGGACTGTGGGGTCCTTAAACCCATGGACTACGACGTCCTTAACCTTGACCGAGATGTCTTAAAACTAACAACGGACTGTAGGGTCCTTAAACCCATGGACTACGACGTCCTTAACCTTGACCGAGATGTCTTAAAACTAAAAACGGACTGTGGGGTCCTTAAACCCATAGACTATGACATCCTTAATCTTGACCGAGATATCTTAAAACTAACAATGGACTGTGGGGTTCTTAAACCCATGGACTACGACGTCCTTAACCTTGACCGAGATGTCTTAAAACTAACAACGGACTGTGGGGTCCTTAAACCCATGGACTACGACGTCCTTAACCTTGACCGAGATGTCTTAAAACTAACAACGGACTGTGGGGTCCTTAAACCCATGGACTACGACGTCCTTAACCTTGACCGAGATGTCTTAAAACTAACATTGGACCGCAATGTCCTTAAACTACCCATGGACTGCAATGTCCTTAAACTAGCAATGGACCACTATATCCCTAAACTGGAGAAGGACCACCATGTCCCTAAACTGGAACAATGGAGCCCAAATGCTCTTTTGTCGGATCTAAACGATTCCGTTTAAGTCGATCTTAGCCTCAAATATGGCTAACGTATCCTTAAACCTTCAAACAGACTGGACTATGAATCCCTCCAATCAACTTTGGTTCAAGGGTACATCTCAGAACTCTTTTGACACCTGTCGTTGTAATCCTTCAACGCCGTCAGAGAGGTAATGGGTCCCGACGGCCATACATGCAATGGACCACTATGTCCCTAAAATGGAACAATGGAGCCCAAATGCTCTTTTGTCGGATCTAAACGTCCCGTTAAGTTGATCTTAGTCTAAAAACTAGACTAACGTATCCTTAACAAACGTTTAAGTCGATCTTAGGCTCAAATGAGGCTAACGTATCCTTAAACCCAAACCCCCAAACCAAATCTAAGATGATACGGATTTGGACTAGTCCACGCCTTACGGGCGACGACATAACTCAGTCTCCGTATACAATCCACGGGCAACAAAACACAAAACAAACACACACGACACGAAGTGACCATCTAGAGAAGGAGAAAGTTGTTACCGCAATGCGGTAGCGTAATTAACTGCAGGGGCTTGCGACTGCAGGGAAGAGCGTCCCCACAATCAAAAACCCCTCAAGCGAGGGGGAATCTGACGAAGTCTGCTATATCGGACGCATCCGTTCAAACCTTCGATACATGGTGCCATAAATCAACTTGGCATCCTCGGAGAGGTGGACGGATAGCACCAATTAGCATCTGCCCCGAATCTCAGGCGAGACGCCCAGTCGACGCCGCCATTCGGAGGGGAACAGGATTCTGTGGAGGCTATAAATAGAGAAGGAGATAGGTTTGTTTCAGCATTACTTCTTCGAGATAGCCGGGCGTATTTACTCGATTGAAGAGATCATCACTCCCGACGATGTCTACCTGTACGACCAATCCATTTCTGAGGATAGGTACCGGGGTGTGGTCCAGCGCATCGAGGACCACATCGGCCGTCTTCTTCCTCGTCGGTCGCCCCTCTTCCAATTGCTGATGTACGCAATTTGGAGGAGGTCCCCGGGGTTGTACAACCCTCTTGCCGAGGAGCTGCTGGATGAGGCCCTCGACAAGGTCCGTACGATTTACGTCATCGGCCTCATTTCGAAGACCAGGCATGACCGATCTATGGCCCTCATTTTAGAGTGCTTCCAAAAGAGACAGATTGTGATCCAGGGATCGACAGATGGAGCGCCCGGCGCTTCTGTGGCGTCCCGGGTTCGCGTGCAGCATTGGTGGGAGCGGGCTGCAGAGGCGAGGGCTCGGCTGGCAGAGATCTCCTCGGAGTATCACCAGGAATACTTCCTTGACCCCGTTCCTCCTCTGTTGTAATTTTTTTTATGTAAGGTTGAGAAGCCAATAATGCCTTTTTATAAGTAAATAAAGCTCTCCTTTTGCGACATTCTGACATTTCCTATCTTTTCTTCTGAGTGCATTTGAGTATTTTCACGAATTGAAATCCGTGGCGTTTGAACCGAGGAAGAGGGAAACACATAGGAGAAGTTTTCTTCTTATTTAGAAAAAGACTTAAAAAAGTTTACATAGTTTTGTCAAAGAATAAATATGTACTCATAGGTATACTTTCAAAGGTACAGCTTAAGCTTCTCGGCTTTGTAAGGCCGTGGAAATTTGCGACGTGCAGCGTCTTGTAGGCGATAGGCTCCGCCGGGCAAGACTTCTGAGACGAGAAACGGGCCGTCCCACTTCGGAGAAAACTTGTGTAACTTGCCCAGATCAACGAACTCGTTCCGCCTTTGGTCCAAATCTCCGGTTTTTAAGGCACGATGCTTGACTCGTGCGTTGCAGTAGCGGGCAGTCTGTTGTTGGTAAGCGGCAGCTCTGATCTGTGCCCGGTCCCGCTTCTCCAACAAGATGTCCAAATTAGTCCGGAGGGCCGAGGTGTTTGCTTCGTTGTCGAAGTGCTCGACCCTGTAACTGGGCAGCCCGATCTCTGCTGGGACCATCGCCTCGGTTCCGTAGCAGAGGCTGAAGGGAGTCTCTCCAGTGGGGGTCTTCTTTGATGTGCGCAAGGCCCATAAGACCCGGGGTAATTCGTCGACCCAACTGCTCTATCGTCCTCCAGGCGAGCTCGTAGGCCTCGGATGACGTCCCGGTTAGCGACCCCGGCCTTCCCGTTGCACTGGGGGTGCGCGACCGCGGCGAACTTCATTAGTATATGGTATTCGCTGCAGAATCCTTTAACTCTTTCATTCTCGAAATTCGTCCCATGGTCGGTGATGATACACTTCGGGATTTTGAACCGGAATATTATGTTGCTCTGCAGGAACTTAATGGTCGTGGTGGCGTCCGGTTTTCTGATGGGGACGGCTTCGATCCACTTCGTAAAGTAGTCCACCGCGACGAGGATGTATTTTTGCCTGCCCGTACCTGTAAGGAGTTGGCCTATCATGTCCATTCCCCACTGGGCAAATGGCCAGGGGAGGTCAGGGAAGTCAGTTCGGTAGCCGGAAGGTGGGGTATGCTGCCGTGGAGTTGGCAACTCTTGCATCCTCTAACGAGCTTCTGAGCGTCATGATAGATGGTCGGCCAATAGTACCCTTGGAGGAGCGTCTTCTGGACTAAGGTGCGGGCCCCTTGATATACTCCGCCGACCCCTTCGTGGACCTCACGGGGACATAGTCGGTTTCGTGGGGATCGACGCATCGAAGAAGGAGTTGAGTGAAGGATTTCTTATAGAGGTTTCACCTGCTCCAGATGAAATAGAAGGATTTGGCTCGGAGACGGCGGGCCTCCCCATGGTCTCTGGGGAGCGTACCCTCCTTCAGGAATTCAACGATAGGCTTCCTCCAATCTTGGCCCCTTCCCGGGCCATGTAAACTTGGAGTGATGTCGCTCTGTCTTCCACGCTGGGCCTTGGCAAGACCTCGAAGAGGATATTTCTCTTATTGTTGGCCGTGTCGGAGGAAGCTAGCTTGCTTAGGGCGTCGGCCTGGGCGTTTAGGTGTTGGGGGATCTGCTCCACTTGAACTTCGTCGAAGTCCTTTCGCAGCCTTCTTACCTCGGCTATGTATTTCACCATCAGGGGCTCCCATGCTTCGAAACGACCGGTTACTTGGCTGACGACCAGAGCGGAGTCGCTACGGATTCAGATCGTCTTCAGCCCCACTCCGGAGGCGATCCGCAGTCCAGTGAGCAGAGCCTCGTACTTCGCTGCGTTGTTTGAGTCTTTGAACTCGAGCTTCAAAGAATACTTCATCTCTGCCTCGTTCAGGTCCCGCATGATGAGGCCGGCACCACAGCTCTCCTCGGTTGATAACCCGTCGACGTAAAGGACCCAATCGGGGACGGAGTCAGGCCTCTCTTCAATCGAGGGTTGAGATTCGGGGGCCGGCACGGCCACTGCTTCCTTGTTGGGGATAGTGCATTCGACGACAAAATCGGCCAGTGTTCCTCTCCGAAAGACGGCGCACAAGACTGCGATGTCTTGGCACTGAGATTCGGGGCAGATGCTAATTGGTGCTATCCGTTCACCTCTCCGAAGATGCCAAGTTGATTTATGGCACCATGTATCGAAGGTTTAAACGGATGCATCCGATGTAGCAGACTTCGTCAGATTCCCCCTCGTTTGAGGGGTTTTTGATTGTGGGGACGCTCTTCCCTGCAGGCGCAAGCCCCTGCAGTTAATTACGCTACCGCATTGCGGTAACAACTTTCTCCTTCTCCAGCTGGTCACTTCGTGTCGTGGGTGTTTTTTTTGTATTTTATTGCCCGTGGATTGTTTACGGAGACTGAGTTATGTCGTCGCCCGTAGGGCGTGGACTAGTCCAAATCCGTATTATCTTAGATTTGGGTTTGGGGGTTTGGTTTGAGGATACGTTAGCCATACTTGAGGCTAAGGTCAACTCAAACGTTTGTTAAGGATACGTTAGTCTAGTTTGAGACTAAGATCAACTTAACGGGATCGTTTAGATCCGACAAAAGAGCAATTGGCTCTATTGTTCCAGTTTAGGGACATAGTGGTCCATTACATGTATGGCTGTCGGGACCCGTCACCTCTCTGACGACGTTGAAGGATTACAACGACAGGTGTCAGAGGAGTTCAGAGATGTACCCTTGAACCAATGAGTTGATTGGGGGGATTCATAGTCCAATTTGGGACTAAAGTCTGTTTGAACGTTTAAGGATACGTTAGCCATATTTGAGGCTAAGATCAACTTAAACGGTTGTTAAGGATACGTTAGTCCAGTTTGGGACTAAGATCGACTTAACGGGATCGTTTAGATCCGACAAAAGAGCATTTGGGGGCTCTATTGTTCCAGTTTAGGGACATGGTGGTCCAATACCAGTTTAAGGACATGGTGGTCCAATGCCAGTTTAGGGACATGGTGGTCCAACTCCAGTTTAGGGACATGGTGGTCCAAGTTCCAGTTTAGGGACATGGTGGTCCATTGCCAGTTTAGGGACATGGTGGTCCAAGCTCCAGTTTAGGGACGTGGCGCTCCAAGTTCCAGTTTAGGGACGTGGTGGTCCAAGTTCCAGTTTAGGGACGTGGTGGTCCAAGTTTCAGTTTAGGGACATAGTGGTCCATTGGTAGTTTAAGGACGCATAAGTCCATGGGTTTAAGGACCCCCACAGTCCATATGGGTGTGTTTAAGGACGCATAAGTCCGTGAGTTTAAGGACGCATAAGTCCGCGGGTTTAAGGACCCCACAGTCCGTATCTTAGTTTAAGGACGCATAAGTCCATGAGTTTAAGGACCCCACAGTCCGTATCTTGGTTTAAGGACGCATAAGTCCATGAGTTTAAGGACCCCACAGTCCGTATCTTGGTTTAAGGACGCATAAGTCCATGAGTTTAAGGACCCCACAGTCCGTTGAATGTATGGTTGTCGGGACCCGTTACCTCTCTGAAGACGTTGAAGGATTACAACGACAAATATCAGAGGAGTTCCGAGATGTACCCTTGAACCAATGAGTTGGTTGAAAGAGCAGATGTGCTCAGATCAAGATGATTTGAGGACTTATGGCCAGTTTGGGGTAAGTCCAGTTATGTTTGAAATATTGGCCCTCTGTTGGTCCATTGAAAGAGAGGCTTTGCCTCTGAAACTTAGCCAATTGGGCTGAAGCTAGTGTTAAACACTAGAAACCAACAGTGTTGAACACTGGGAATAAGATAGCAAGTTAGTGTTAAACACTAAAAGATAATCAGTGTTAAACACTGGGAACAGTGTTTTCAAATTAGTGTTAATCACTAAGAAAATCAGTGTTAAACACTGCAGATAGAGTTTTCCAATTAGTGTTAAACACTAAGGAGGTAGGGGTCACGTGCAGACACGTGACAGCGCCCTGATTTCCCTTATTTTATTCAGCAGGTAAGTATTTAACACCTTTAATTTCCTAGCTATCACGTGTGGGCACGTGATAGGCATTCATCCATTCGATACTAAAGGGATTCGTTAGGGGTCACGTGGGGACACGTGAGGGCGCCCTAAAGGGGGGACCAGATCCCTTTTCTTCGTTCTGCAATTAAGTGTTAAACACTTCTTCATCTTTTGAGCATCACGTGTTGACACGTGACGGTGATCTATGTGCTGACTGTTAAAGCGTTTGCTAAGGGGTCATGTGGTAAACACGTGAGAGCGCCCAAAGCCTTCATTTCCATTGATCTTTCTTTCTGCGTTTTGGGAGTCACGTGGGAGCACGTGATGGCATCAAAAAGTGGGGCCAGATCCTCTTTATTTTGTTCTGCAAACAAGTGTTAAACACTCTTAATTTTCATAGCCATCACGTGTGGGCACGTGATGTATAATCATGCCCTGGTTTATTAGAACACTTATTAGGGGTCACGTGCTAACACGTGAGAGCGCCCAGAATTGTTTCTGCCTTTGCTTTTGTTCCATATATAATGAGGGTCACGTGGGAACACGTGAGGCATTGCCTCAAAGCTTTCCTCTTCTCATTTTTGGGGGATCTGTTCAGGGGTCACGTGGGGCACGTGCGAGCGCCCAAAGCTTTCATTTCCTTCTGCGTTTTGGGAGTCACGTGGAAACACGTGAGGTGATGCTTCAAAGTTCTTTGCAGGGGATCTTTTCAAGGGTCACGTGGGGCACGTGACCCTAGTTCTTTTCATGAACAGAGATCTTTTAAGAATTGAATTCTTTATAGGGTTGAACCCTAATTATGATTTTGAAGGAATTGAATTCCGATCGTGAAAGAATTCTTATTTAGGATAAAACCCTGATTTCTTTTCAAAGGAATTAAATTCCCAGATATGTAAAAGAATTAAATTCTTGATTAGGGTTAAACCCTAGTTTTGTTTTAGGAGAATTAAACTCTCAAACCTCAATTCCCCTTCTAAGTTTAGGATCTGCATGGCAGGATCTCAACCCGATGAGAATTAAATTCTCATCCTATGGGGAGATGTGCTCTGTACAGATCTTCAACCAGAAGAAGAACTAAGTTCTTTTCTTTAAATAAGAGTTAAACTCTTTTGAGAATTAAATTCTCCTTTGAATCCTCTCTTTTCTTACCTAGGGTTTTTCTTTTGCAGAGAATTAAATTCTTCTTTCTCTGTTTCTTCTTCTCTTGAGAATTAAATTCTCCTCCCTCTGTTTTTCTCTCCAAAAATGTAGATCCCCCTTCTCTTCTCTTGGCTCCTATTTATAGGAGGATGAAGAGAATAAATTTGTTTAGCAAATCTCTCATTGAGAGATTTGATTTGTATGTTGAGAGATTTGATTTGCATTTATCATTAATCTGGGCCTTTAGATCATTCAGTGAATTTTATTCACCGTGGATTTTAAATCCAAAAGATATTCTATTTGTTATCCTGGTGAGATTTTCAGGGAAATCTTTCCTTGTCCAAGGTTTTTCCATAAATTGGTGATATTTAATCACTCTTGGATCTTTAATCCAACGGTCCCCATAATCCTTTTCCATTTGGAAAGATTCAGAAACTTTTAGAATTTAATTCTATTAAATTATTTTAGAGGCTTTAAAAGCCCATCACGTGTCTGCACGTGACCCATGGTCACGTGTGAGCACGTGATGCCCCATTGGGGTCTTTCTGAATTTTTATTGTATCTTTTAACTCCTCCAGCGAGTTCTTAAAAGCCCATCACGTGTGGACACGTAATTCCTCATAACTTTTGATCCCGGATGAATTACGAGGCCCATAATATATCAAATCGAAGGGTTTTTCGAGCCGCTTTCGATACAATCAGAATTTATTTGTTTCTCATTCGGGAGTTTGTCAAAAAAACAGCCCAGAAGATACTGGTTCCCATTTTCTTAAGCGTATCGCCGCCATTTGATACCTTGGGTTCTTTTGCGTAGAAATTTTTGGCGGGAACAAATGCCCCCCACTACTTTGCCCACGTAAGTATTTACGTGGGTGAAGTAGTGCAAAGTAATGCATAGCGTATGACCAGTTTCGGGTTGGTATATTACTTTCAGAATCTTGATCTGAGAAGATAACGAGCGGACACAAGCGTCGTCATTTATCATTGACTCAAATCTCGACTCTTAAGAGATATAGTTCCAAACCCTTAACTCCATGAGCCGCACCCTTCTATCTCTTTATATCTTACTCTGGGGTGAAGTAGTTTATATGCTCATGAGTAGCTTTTCCGTTTCAGTGGCATGTAGCTTTGGCGAGTGTGGCTCATAGATGGTCCATCTTGACCTCTTTGCAGGGCAGTGATGGCTTAGGAGATAGGGTTAGGATCTGCCACCTAAGACTTTTCAACTTTATGAGCCGTGAGGGTCTCATAAAGACTTTTCTCCCTACGGATCGAGAGGATCTCGTAGGTGTATTTTCTCCTTAGGAGTCGTGAGGATTCCTAAGTGTGTTTTCTCTTATAAGTCATAAGGATCTTATGAGAGAATTTTTCCCCCTTATGAGTCGAGAGGACCCGTAAGCGGTTGTTCCCCTCCTTGTCGAAATTCGACTTCGGAGAGTGAGACCCGTGGATAGTATGCAAGAGACCATTTTGGGCCGACTTGCAGGATCCCAGTGCTTAGGAAACAGGTTTTTTAATCCCTACTGCCTAAGGCTTTATCTCACGAGTCGAGACGAATCGAGAAGTTCTCGCAAAGACATCATTTTCCTCACGAGTCGAAACGAATCGAGCAGATCTCGCAAGAATATCCTAACGTCACATTTAACCTCTGCTCTTTACGACAGAAGCCCGTTAAGGTTGGTGGTACTTAGGGTTTTGGCCATCGTACCGTCGCATAAGCTGATATAGTCCTCGATAGGCAATCGTGCTGTTCGAGTAGCCCTGCGACTGCCGTGTCTCTGATCCCTTCGGGGGCTGGACAAGACGTCTTCAAGCAATCCTCCTTGGCAGTTTGACCGTCGGAAGAGCAAGCGCTAGGAATTTTCCATGCCGCTTTTTACTTGAGGTTAGGCTCATTTTGGAGAGCCCCGATGAGTCATAACCACTCCGCACTGGTGTGGGATGATCTCCGATAGTCTTTCAGGCTTTATATGACTTGCCGTTAAGACCCTGAAGCTAGGAATTTGGCCTTTGCTTCGTTTGCTGGCATTGCGTCCTCTGTATCGAGACGAATGTCGTGGTTGTCTCTAAGTTGCTGGTGAACCGTCGAGGTTTGGAACTAGGGATTTTGCCGTTGCTCCTTTTGGTGATGTTGCGTCTGCTGTATTGAGACGAACGTCGAGGTGGTGACCACTCCACACTGGGATGATCTCCGGTGGTCTTTCAGGATTTATATGACTTGCCGTTAAGACCCTGAAGCTAGGAATTTGGCCTTCGCTTCGTTTGCTGGCATCGCGTCCTCTGTATCGAGACGAATGTCATGGTTGTCTCTAGGTTGCTGGTGAACCGTCGAGGTTTGGAACTAGGGATTTTGCCGTTGCTCCTTTCGGTGATGTTGCGTCTGCTGTGTCGAGACGAACGTCGAGGTGGTGATCACTCCATGTTGGTGTGAGATGATCTCTGATTGTCTTTCAGGCTTTATATGACTTGCCGTCAAGACCCTGAAGCTAGGAATTTGGCCTTCGCTCCGTTTGCTCTGGCGCGTCCGAATCTTGCTGGGGGAAGAACGCTGGGGTGACATTTCATCTGCTGTATCGAGACGATCGTCGAGGTGGTGACCACTCCGCGCTGGTGTGAGATGATCTCCGATTGTCTTTCAGGCTTTATATGACTTGCCGTCAAGACGTATGAAGCTAGGAATTTGGCCTTCGCTTCGTTTGCTTTGGCGCGTCCGAATCTTGCTGGGGGAAGAACGCTGGGGTGACATTTCATCTGCTGTATCGAGACGAATGTCGAGGTGGTGACCACTCCGCGCTGGTGTGAGATGATCTCCGATTGTCTTTTCGGTTTTATATGAGTTACCGTCAAGACCCTGAAGCTAGGAATTTGGCCTTCGCTTCGTTTGCTCTGGCGCGTCCGAATCCTGTTGGGGGAAGAACGCTGAGGTGACATTTCATCTGCTGTATCGAGACGATCGTCGAGGTGGTGACCACTCCGCGCTGGTGCGAGATGATCTCCAATTGTCTTTCAGGCTTTATATGACTTGCCGTTAAGACCCTGAAGCTAGGAATTTGGCCTTCGCTTCATTTGCTGGTATCGCGTCTGCTGTATCGAGACGAATGTCGCGGTGGTGATCACTCCATGTTGGTGTGAGGACCAGGATCCGCTCTGGATGTTTCCCACGGGATCGAAGAGTGACGTTGTCCGCGTTCCACGTGACCAGGAATTTTGCTCTAGGTGCTTCACACGGTTTCACTGCCGCGTTAGGCGAGGACTAGGCTCCGCTCTGGATGCTTCGCACAGGTTCACTGCCGTGCTCTGCGAGGACCAGGATCCGCTCTGGACGTTTTCCACGGGGTCAAAGAGTGACGTTATCCGCGTTCCACGTGACCAGGAATTTTGCACTAGATGCTTCACACGGTTTCACTGCCGCGTTAGGCGAGGACTAGGCTCCGCTCTGGATGCTTCGCATGGGTTCACTGCCATGCTCTGCGAGGACCAGGATCCGCTCTGGACATTTTCCACGGGGTCAAAGAGTGACGTTATCCGTGTTCCACGTAACCAGGAATTTTGCACTAGATGCTTCACACGGTTTCACTGCCGCGTTAGGCGAGGACTAGGCTCCGCTCTGGATGCTTCGCACAGGTTCACTGCCGTGCTCTGCGAGGACCAGGATCCGCTCTGGACGTTTTCCACGGGGTCAAAGAGTGACGTTATCCGCGTTCCACGTGACCAGGAATTTTGCACTAGATGCTTCACACGGTTTCACTGCCGCGTTAGGCGAGGACTAGGCTCCGCTCTGGATGCTTCGCATGGGTTCACTGCCATGCTCTGCGAGGACCAGGATCCGCTCTGGACGTTTTCCACGGGGTCAAAGAGTGACGTTATCCGTGTTCCACGTAACCAGGAATTTTGCACTAGATGCTTCACACGGTTTCACTGCCGCGTTAGGCGAGGACTAGGCTCCACTCTGGATGCTTCGCACGGGTTCACTGCCGTGCTCTGCGAGGACCAGGATCCGCTCTGGACGTTTTCCACGGGGTCAAAGAGTGACGTTATCCGCATTCCACGTGACCAGGAATTTTGCACTAGATGCTTCACACGGGTTCACTGCCGCGTTAGGCGAGGACTAGGCTCCGCTCTGGATGCTTCGCACGGGTTCACTGCCGTGTTCTGCGAGGACCAGGATCCGCTCTGGACGTTTTCCACGGGGTCAAAGAGTGACGTTATCCGCGTTCCACATGACCAGGAATTTTGCACTAGATGCTTCACACGGGTTCACTGTCGCGTTAGGCGAGGACTAGGCTCCGCTCTGGATGCTTCGCACGGGTTCACTGCCGTGTTCTGCGAGGACCAGGATCCGCTCTGGACGTTTTCCACGGGGTCAAAGAGTGACGTTATCCGCGTTCCACGTGACCAGGAATTTTGTTGATTATATCCGCATTTCACGGAGTTGGGATTTGACTCTCTGTGGGAGTACATCGTCGAGTCATGGAATTGGGAGTTGCCGCTGTTCCTCTTTGCTTGATGATATGTCCGTTGTGACGAGACGAGTGCTGAGGTGGAGTTGGGATTTTGCCATCACTCCGCTTTGCTGACCATGGGGTCTTTTATTATCTTTGCATGTACATCCTGCTGGACCGTGAAGGAACGCCGTTGTTAACATTGCGTCTGCTGTAATGAGACGAATGCTAAGGCGGAGTTGGGATTTTGCCATCGCTCCGCTTGATGGTGTAACATCTGTGTCCTGCTGGAATGAGGAGGCACGCCGTTGTTGGTCTCCAGGCTGTAGATGTGGCCATTGAGATTTGGAAATAAGGACTTTGCCATGGTTCCGTTTCGTTGCGACTCTGAGGTCGATTGTTGACGTCACGTCTGCATCTGGCTGGAGTGAGGAGGAACACCGTTGGTGATCTCTAAGTTGTCGATGTTGACGTCGAGACCCTGAAGCTCGGGATCTTCTTTTTGCTTCGTTTGTTGACATTATGTCTGCAATATTGCGATAAATGTCGAGATTGTCTCTAGGTTGTCTATTAACCGTCGAGATTTGGCTCCGCTTTCTGATGGAGCCTGTTGGGAAGATATGGTTCCCTTTTTATCTGTGCCCCTGGATTGTATACAGGGATCGATGTGATTTCACCTGTAGGGCAAAAAGTTTCATTCTTTCATTTTTTTTATTCTTTCCGCGATGCTCTATCATTTCAGCTTTTTATATCGCGAAAATCGCGATTGCCCAATCATTTCGGCTATTTTTCGCGGTGCCCAATCATTTCGGCTATTTTTCTTTTTACTCGCTGCTTTTTATTGCGAGTTGCCCAATCATTTCGGCTATTTTTCATGCATACATTTTTACTTGCTGATTTTGTTTGCAAGTTGCCCCATCATTTCGGCTATTTCGTATGCATTTTTTTTTTTGGCTCGCTGATTTTTTCTCGCGAGTGTGGAACTTGGAATCTGGTGCCAATCTCAGCATCAGCATCGCTGCGACTGGAATATAGCCAGGAGCGAATCATCATCTGCCATGAAAGGACTTGGAATTTGATACCGGTTCAGGCATCAGCATCGCTACAACTAGGATATTGCCAGGAGCGAATCATCATTTGCCTCTGTCGATGTTGAACAAAGGTGTCTTAGTAAACAGGGTTAAGGGTCCTGTCGGCTAAGGCTTTTGACTTCATGAGCCGTAAGGGTCTCTAAAGGTATTTCTTCCTATAAGTCGTGAGGATCTTGTAGGTGTGTTTTCTCCTTAGGAATCGTGGGGATTCCTAAGTGTACGTTTCCCTGTAAGTCGTAAGGATCTTACAAAAGGGTTTTCTCCTTATAAGTCGAGAGGACTTACAAGGGTTGTTTGCTGTACAAGCATATCCATAATCACGGATGAGACTTGTTAGGGGAAATATTTATTCGCGCCCGTGGATTGTATACAAGGGTCATTATGAGCCGCTTGTAGGGCCATATCGAAGGTTGTGGGGGTTGCTTAAGAACAGGTTAAGGTGTCTGTAACTTAAGACTTTCAAATCTTATGAGCCGTGAGGGTCCCATAAGAAAGTTCTCCTTACGAGTCGTGAGGATCTCGCAAGTGCATTTTCTCCTTAGGAATCGTGAGGATCCCTAAGTGTGTTGCTCCCTTGTGAGTCGTAAGGATCTCACGCGGGTGGTTTCTCCTTATAAGGTCGAGAGGACCCTGTAAGTGTCTTTTAACGAGGTTGCGCCCTTTCGGGTTTTCACAAACACTCGCCGGTAGCCCTGCTGTTTTTACTCACGGAGCCCTTTCGGGTTTTCATCCGTGCCCATTTTGCTTATGGACATACCGTTTTTTGTTTTTTTTTTGTTTTTTTTGTTTTTTTTTTAACCACGCCAGCCTGAGGATGCTGCGGGTTGATGGTAGTTTAATGACGTTTCGGTCATTTGCAAGTTTTAGGACATTGCGGTCCACCGTTAGTTTAAGGACATTTCGGTCCGACGCCAGTTTTAGGACATAGTGGTCCATCGTTAGTTTAACGACATTTCGGTCTACCGTCACCGTATTTGAGGCGAATTTCTAGTTTACTGACTTTTCGGTCTAGGAGGCCTTCCCTATGAATGAGCATGATGCCCCCGGCATATCCACCTTTTTCGAAGCATGTTGTTGTGGCGGGTTTACTTTCCACTTTTCGGGTAACGCGAATTTGCCCTGTTGGTATTGGTCTTCAACCCAGTTTTTGAAGACGTAGCAATTGTCGAGTGGGTGACCCATTAATCTATGGTAGGGACAATAGTTAGGATTGTTAACGTCACCTGGTTGCAATAGACGTTTTGGATCTGGCAGAGTGATAAGCCCACTGCGCACTGTTAGCTCGAACAATCTCTTTGTTTTATCTTTGGGAAATGAGTAAGGACGTTTCAACTTCTCATTGAGGTATCGCGGCTTGTTGTTTTGACGACAAAACGGTCTCGGGTTACTCGGCTGTTGTTGAGTATTGGCAACAAAGGCCGTTTTTTCCTTTTCCTTTCTCATTTCGTTTGCTCCGTCATTTGCGGGTCCGAGATTCTTTCCGGGTAGCGTGAGATTGTACGGCTGAACATTCTCGCAACTCTCCAATTCTTTTGTTTTAGAAATGAATTCCTTGAAGAGAGGGTTAAGAGCGGCTTCTTCATCAGAATCGCTTCCAAAGGTGAGAACTCGTGATCCCTCGGGCTCGTCCCTATGACAATTGCCGACAACTTTTTTATGCTCATCTGTCGTATTTTTTCGCTGTCTACGAGCTTCCCGCTTTATTCTATTGACGTGTTGTCTATGAACGACATATCCTTGCCACCAACACTTAAAGGAGTTGCAGTCTTCAGTAGGATGTGCGATCCTCTGATGATATAGGCAGAAATTAGGGTGTACGTCCGTTTCATCAAAATGTATACCACCATGAGAATTTTTTCTGAAAGAGGGCGGCCTCATCCCCATTGCTATGGCTTTGGCGAATCGTTTCCTTGTCTTGATCCTGCTTTTATTTGCGGCGGATGTACTTTCATCCGGTGGGAGTGTTTCGACCCTTTCATCTAGTCGCCGGCGTTTGGCTTTCTCGAATATGGCCATCTCGCGCTCTCGATCAGCTTTGCTTTTAAGACGGGCTTCGTTCAGGAAGGCATTGATCATCTCGTCTGACGGCCACAGAAGTTCTGGTTCAGGACCCGCCCCCGGTTTCTCGATGCAAGGAGCCTCTTCATCATCTATCAATGAGTGAGAGATCATGTGACAACTTGCCCCCGGTGTGTCCGTCTTCTTTGGAGTGTGCGGCTGTGGTGGGTTTACCTTCCACTTTTCAGACAGCGCAAACTTGCCTTGTAGATACTGATCCTCGATCCATCCCTTAAAGACGAAGCAATCTTCGATTGGATGGCTTACCGCTTGGTGGTAAGGGCAATAATTGGGATCGTTGACATCGCCTGGTTGCAACGGACGTTTTGGACTCGGCAGATTGATGAGTCCGTTGCGCACTGCCAGCTCGAACAGTTTTCTCGTTTTATCCTGAGGAAATGAGTAAGGACGTCCCAGTCTTTCCTCGAGGGATGGGCGTGGTCGCACATTGTTCTGGCGAACAACCGGCTTTAAGTGGCTCGGCTGTTGTTGAGTATTGGCGACGACGGTTGCTTTCCCTTTGTCCTTTTCATTCCAAGGCTCTGTCTTTGAAGGAGATGGTCCATGACTCATCTGGTCCATTTGAGCCAGCTTGTCAATCAAGGCCTGAAAAGTGGTCGGCTTGAAGAACATCATGAATTGGGATATGGTCGCTTGAGGGTCGAGAGTACCCACGAACATGCCCACGGCAGGAGCTTCTTCTATGCGTTGTTCGCATTTCGACCATAGGTTTCGCCATCGTGTCGCGTATTGGACCCACGTTTCGCCTGGCCTTATTCTGGCATTTATTAGTGTTGTTATCGGGGTGTGTTCACTAGCACTCGCGAATCTTTGTGTAAACAGCAGCTCCATCTCCGCAAATGTTTTGACAGAGTCGTCAGGTAGCTCCGAATACCATTCAAAGGCTGTTTCTGCTAAGCTGCCGACGAATTGTCGTAGTAACAATCTGTCATCGCCTCCAGTATTGCCGCATAAGGCCCTGAATTGAGCGACGTGCTGATGCGGATTTCCCGTTCCCTTGTATACATGGAACTTAGGGATCGTATATCCCGGTGGGTAACTGATTTGGTCATACCAGCTCGGATAGGGCCGTCCGGTTCTAGCAATTTGCCCAGCCGCTTCATTTGCCTGGTGAGCTCGTATTTGCTGAGCTATATGGTCATCCAGTGCGGCCTTGGAAATGGTTTCTTCCTTGGCAGCTAAAAGAGCCGAAGGAGGATTCGATGTCTCTCCTTTGTCATCTTCAAGGACAATCGGAGGATCTTCAGTAGGAGGATCTTGCCGGATCATCATCCCTACCACATCTTGGAAGAAAAGCGCCATTTGTTTTATGTTAGCCGCTTGCTCTGCGGCTTCTTTGTCCTTCTTTTCGAGGACTCTGCGTAGGTAGTCAGCGTCAGTTTCTTGTTCATGACGCTGCTCTGATGATACCTCCGAACTTTCTTTTGGCCCGGTAAGTGCGGCCATTGCAGTCATCATCTCCTTAAGCTTCTATTGCTGCTCCTGGGCTTTTGTTACGAATCGGGTGAGCGGTTGGTGACACGTCGAAGCACGGCTTTCCTCCTTTCCAGAAGCCATATAAACAGTGTGCACCACCATGCCCCCAGACTTGGGGTGTTTGTGCTCAGCGCGTTTACAGTTCTCCATGTTCACAGGGGCTTTTTGCGGCCTCCTTTTCTTTTGAGTGGTTGAATCTGAGGGGGCCGTTGTAGTGGGCACCCAAGTAGCTATTGCCTTTTGTGGCTTGACGGAGTAATCCTTCTCTTGCCGAACCTTCATCTTTTTCTGTTGGCGGAGATAGTTTTCATCAATCACCGACTCCTGGACCTGTCGCCAGACTTTGTAAATTTTAGAGGACAGCCGTTGAGGGGGCTGCTCTAGCTTCCTCTCTGGAGTGTTCTCCACAGGTGAAGGAGTTCGTTTCAACATCGCAGTAGGAGAATTTTTGCGCACCTTATTCAGCAATTCAAAGCTGTTCCCGGTTGGAACAGCAACATCGATCCCCACCATCGGAGCTGGTGGCGTAAATCCAGATGGGGAGTTGCCCCCAGCCTTTCTTACTCGACGCCAGTGGCGACGTCCGGCGTGTCTTGCGGATGGAGTCACCTCCGTTGTTTGATAAGCTTCTTCATGCCCCCTGACCTGGGTAGGGGAAGGAGCTTTGAGGACCTCGCCTGGAGCAGCAACCGGAATGGCCAGCCTTGTAAAAACTGACTTCTTGGAAGGAGGAGCCTTTCCAATGATTTCGTCCGCTTGAGCCGGGATAGCTATCCGCTTTGGGATTGCAGCTTCGGGTATCGCGGGTTTGCGGACGTTCTGGCCCAGTCTGTTGAAAACTGAGGTATTGAAGCTAGGCGACCCATTGAGAGGGGCTGCGGCAGTGGTAAGCCGATCAAAGACCGACTTCTTTGGGGCTTCTTTCAACGTCATTGTGGAATTGAAGCTCAACGGTGGGAGCATGGTCCCGAAGAATAATCCAGTGGTGGCCTGAGTTATCTGCTCCACTGGCATCTTGAAAAGGGAGGCCGCTTGGGGCCCATAAGTCACTCCTCCAGCAAGGACCGAGCGAGAGTTGCAGTTGCAGGCAGTGCAGTTTGAAGCCATCGATCTTCTGATTTCTGCACGGAGCAAGACACCAAATCTTAGTATCTTGAATCCACAGGCAACCATATCAAACCGCGATTCGTTCGTGAACACGACACACGAAGTGTGGAGTGGAAAGAGGAAAAGGTCCTACCGGGCGTGCCAGAATCTGTTCCCCTCCGAAAGACGGCGCACAAGACTGCGATGTCTTGGCACTGAGATTCGGGGCAGATGCTAATTGGTGCTATCCGTTCACCTCTCCGAAGATGCCAAGTTGATTTATGGCACCATGTATCGAAGGTTTAAACGGATGCATCCGATGTAGCAGACTTCGTCAGATTCCCCCTCGTTTGAGGGGTTTTTGATTGTGGGGACGCTCTTCCCTGCAGGCGCAAGCCCCTGCAGTTAATTACGCTACCGCATTGCGGTAACAACTTTCTCCTTCTCCAGCTGGTCACTTCGTGTCGTGGGTGTTTTTTTTGTATTTTATTGCCCGTGGATTGTTTACGGAGACTGAGTTATGTCGTCGCCCGTAGGGCGTGGACTAGTCCAAATCCGTATTATCTTAGATTTGGGTTTGGGGGTTTGGTTTGAGGATACGTTAGCCATACTTGAGGCTAAGGTCAACTCAAACGTTTGTTAAGGATACGTTAGTCTAGTTTGAGACTAAGATCAACTTAACGGGATCGTTTAGATCCGACAAAAGAGCAATTGGCTCTATTGTTCCAGTTTAGGGACATAGTGGTCCATTACATGTATGGCTGTCGGGACCCGTCACCTCTCTGACGACGTTGAAGGATTACAACGACAGGTGTCAGAGGAGTTCAGAGATGTACCCTTGAACCAATGAGTTGATTGGGGGGATTCATAGTCCAATTTGGGACTAAAGTCTGTTTGAACGTTTAAGGATACGTTAGCCATATTTGAGGCTAAGATCAACTTAAACGGTTGTTAAGGATACGTTAGTCCAGTTTGGGACTAAGATCGACTTAACGGGATCGTTTAGATCCGACAAAAGAGCATTTGGGGGCTCTATTGTTCCAGTTTAGGGACATGGTGGTCCAATACCAGTTTAAGGACATGGTGGTCCAATGCCAGTTTAGGGACATGGTGGTCCAACTCCAGTTTAGGGACATGGTGGTCCAAGTTCCAGTTTAGGGACATGGTGGTCCATTGCCAGTTTAGGGACATGGTGGTCCAAGCTCCAGTTTAGGGACGTGGCGCTCCAAGTTCCAGTTTAGGGACGTGGTGGTCCAAGTTCCAGTTTAGGGACGTGGTGGTCCAAGTTTCAGTTTAGGGACATAGTGGTCCATTGGTAGTTTAAGGACGCATAAGTCCATGGGTTTAAGGACCCCCACAGTCCATATGGGTGTGTTTAAGGACGCATAAGTCCGTGAGTTTAAGGACGCATAAGTCCGCGGGTTTAAGGACCCCACAGTCCGTATCTTAGTTTAAGGACGCATAAGTCCATGAGTTTAAGGACCCCACAGTCCGTATCTTGGTTTAAGGACGCATAAGTCCATGAGTTTAAGGACCCCACAGTCCGTATCTTGGTTTAAGGACGCATAAGTCCATGAGTTTAAGGACCCCACAGTCCGTTGAATGTATGGTTGTCGGGACCCGTTACCTCTCTGAAGACGTTGAAGGATTACAACGACAAATATCAGAGGAGTTCCGAGATGTACCCTTGAACCAATGAGTTGGTTGAAAGAGCAGATGTGCTCAGATCAAGATGATTTGAGGACTTATGGCCAGTTTGGGGTAAGTCCAGTTATGTTTGAAATATTGGCCCTCTGTTGGTCCATTGAAAGAGAGGCTTTGCCTCTGAAACTTAGCCAATTGGGCTGAAGCTAGTGTTAAACACTAGAAACCAACAGTGTTGAACACTGGGAATAAGATAGCAAGTTAGTGTTAAACACTAAAAGATAATCAGTGTTAAACACTGGGAACAGTGTTTTCAAATTAGTGTTAATCACTAAGAAAATCAGTGTTAAACACTGCAGATAGAGTTTTCCAATTAGTGTTAAACACTAAGGAGGTAGGGGTCACGTGCAGACACGTGACAGCGCCCTGATTTCCCTTATTTTATTCAGCAGGTAAGTATTTAACACCTTTAATTTCCTAGCTATCACGTGTGGGCACGTGATAGGCATTCATCCATTCGATACTAAAGGGATTCGTTAGGGGTCACGTGGGGACACGTGAGGGCGCCCTAAAGGGGGGACCAGATCCCTTTTCTTCGTTCTGCAATTAAGTGTTAAACACTTCTTCATCTTTTGAGCATCACGTGTTGACACGTGACGGTGATCTATGTGCTGACTGTTAAAGCGTTTGCTAAGGGGTCATGTGGTAAACACGTGAGAGCGCCCAAAGCCTTCATTTCCATTGATCTTTCTTTCTGCGTTTTGGGAGTCACGTGGGAGCACGTGATGGCATCAAAAAGTGGGGCCAGATCCTCTTTATTTTGTTCTGCAAACAAGTGTTAAACACTCTTAATTTTCATAGCCATCACGTGTGGGCACGTGATGTATAATCATGCCCTGGTTTATTAGAACACTTATTAGGGGTCACGTGCTAACACGTGAGAGCGCCCAGAATTGTTTCTGCCTTTGCTTTTGTTCCATATATAATGAGGGTCACGTGGGAACACGTGAGGCATTGCCTCAAAGCTTTCCTCTTCTCATTTTTGGGGGATCTGTTCAGGGGTCACGTGGGGCACGTGCGAGCGCCCAAAGCTTTCATTTCCTTCTGCGTTTTGGGAGTCACGTGGAAACACGTGAGGTGATGCTTCAAAGTTCTTTGCAGGGGATCTTTTCAAGGGTCACGTGGGGCACGTGACCCTAGTTCTTTTCATGAACAGAGATCTTTTAAGAATTGAATTCTTTATAGGGTTGAACCCTAATTATGATTTTGAAGGAATTGAATTCCGATCGTGAAAGAATTCTTATTTAGGATAAAACCCTGATTTCTTTTCAAAGGAATTAAATTCCCAGATATGTAAAAGAATTAAATTCTTGATTAGGGTTAAACCCTAGTTTTGTTTTAGGAGAATTAAACTCTCAAACCTCAATTCCCCTTCTAAGTTTAGGATCTGCATGGCAGGATCTCAACCCGATGAGAATTAAATTCTCATCCTATGGGGAGATGTGCTCTGTACAGATCTTCAACCAGAAGAAGAACTAAGTTCTTTTCTTTAAATAAGAGTTAAACTCTTTTGAGAATTAAATTCTCCTTTGAATCCTCTCTTTTCTTACCTAGGGTTTTTCTTTTGCAGAGAATTAAATTCTTCTTTCTCTGTTTCTTCTTCTCTTGAGAATTAAATTCTCCTCCCTCTGTTTTTCTCTCCAAAAATGTAGATCCCCCTTCTCTTCTCTTGGCTCCTATTTATAGGAGGATGAAGAGAATAAATTTGTTTAGCAAATCTCTCATTGAGAGATTTGATTTGTATGTTGAGAGATTTGATTTGCATTTATCATTAATCTGGGCCTTTAGATCATTCAGTGAATTTTATTCACCGTGGATTTTAAATCCAAAAGATATTCTATTTGTTATCCTGGTGAGATTTTCAGGGAAATCTTTCCTTGTCCAAGGTTTTTCCATAAATTGGTGATATTTAATCACTCTTGGATCTTTAATCCAACGGTCCCCATAATCCTTTTCCATTTGGAAAGATTCAGAAACTTTTAGAATTTAATTCTATTAAATTATTTTAGAGGCTTTAAAAGCCCATCACGTGTCTGCACGTGACCCATGGTCACGTGTGAGCACGTGATGCCCCATTGGGGTCTTTCTGAATTTTTATTGTATCTTTTAACTCCTCCAGCGAGTTCTTAAAAGCCCATCACGTGTGGACACGTAATTCCTCATAACTTTTGATCCCGGATGAATTACGAGGCCCATAATATATCAAATCGAAGGGTTTTTCGAGCCGCTTTCGATACAATCAGAATTTATTTGTTTCTCATTCGGGAGTTTGTCAAAAAAACAGCCCAGAAGATACTGGTTCCCATTTTCTTAAGCGTATCGCCGCCATTTGATACCTTGGGTTCTTTTGCGTAGAAATTTTTGGCGGGAACAAATGCCCCCCACTACTTTGCCCACGTAAGTATTTACGTGGGTGAAGTAGTGCAAAGTAATGCATAGCGTATGACCAGTTTCGGGTTGGTATATTACTTTCAGAATCTTGATCTGAGAAGATAACGAGCGGACACAAGCGTCGTCATTTATCATTGACTCAAATCTCGACTCTTAAGAGATATAGTTCCAAACCCTTAACTCCATGAGCCGCACCCTTCTATCTCTTTATATCTTACTCTGGGGTGAAGTAGTTTATATGCTCATGAGTAGCTTTTCCGTTTCAGTGGCATGTAGCTTTGGCGAGTGTGGCTCATAGATGGTCCATCTTGACCTCTTTGCAGGGCAGTGATGGCTTAGGAGATAGGGTTAGGATCTGCCACCTAAGACTTTTCAACTTTATGAGCCGTGAGGGTCTCATAAAGACTTTTCTCCCTACGGATCGAGAGGATCTCGTAGGTGTATTTTCTCCTTAGGAGTCGTGAGGATTCCTAAGTGTGTTTTCTCTTATAAGTCATAAGGATCTTATGAGAGAATTTTTCCCCCTTATGAGTCGAGAGGACCCGTAAGCGGTTGTTCCCCTCCTTGTCGAAATTCGACTTCGGAGAGTGAGACCCGTGGATAGTATGCAAGAGACCATTTTGGGCCGACTTGCAGGATCCCAGTGCTTAGGAAACAGGTTTTTTAATCCCTACTGCCTAAGGCTTTATCTCACGAGTCGAGACGAATCGAGAAGTTCTCGCAAAGACATCATTTTCCTCACGAGTCGAAACGAATCGAGCAGATCTCGCAAGAATATCCTAACGTCACATTTAACCTCTGCTCTTTACGACAGAAGCCCGTTAAGGTTGGTGGTACTTAGGGTTTTGGCCATCGTACCGTCGCATAAGCTGATATAGTCCTCGATAGGCAATCGTGCTGTTCGAGTAGCCCTGCGACTGCCGTGTCTCTGATCCCTTCGGGGGCTGGACAAGACGTCTTCAAGCAATCCTCCTTGGCAGTTTGACCGTCGGAAGAGCAAGCGCTAGGAATTTTCCATGCCGCTTTTTACTTGAGGTTAGGCTCATTTTGGAGAGCCCCGATGAGTCATAACCACTCCGCACTGGTGTGGGATGATCTCCGATAGTCTTTCAGGCTTTATATGACTTGCCGTTAAGACCCTGAAGCTAGGAATTTGGCCTTTGCTTCGTTTGCTGGCATTGCGTCCTCTGTATCGAGACGAATGTCGTGGTTGTCTCTAAGTTGCTGGTGAACCGTCGAGGTTTGGAACTAGGGATTTTGCCGTTGCTCCTTTTGGTGATGTTGCGTCTGCTGTATTGAGACGAACGTCGAGGTGGTGACCACTCCACACTGGGATGATCTCCGGTGGTCTTTCAGGATTTATATGACTTGCCGTTAAGACCCTGAAGCTAGGAATTTGGCCTTCGCTTCGTTTGCTGGCATCGCGTCCTCTGTATCGAGACGAATGTCATGGTTGTCTCTAGGTTGCTGGTGAACCGTCGAGGTTTGGAACTAGGGATTTTGCCGTTGCTCCTTTCGGTGATGTTGCGTCTGCTGTGTCGAGACGAACGTCGAGGTGGTGATCACTCCATGTTGGTGTGAGATGATCTCTGATTGTCTTTCAGGCTTTATATGACTTGCCGTCAAGACCCTGAAGCTAGGAATTTGGCCTTCGCTCCGTTTGCTCTGGCGCGTCCGAATCTTGCTGGGGGAAGAACGCTGGGGTGACATTTCATCTGCTGTATCGAGACGATCGTCGAGGTGGTGACCACTCCGCGCTGGTGTGAGATGATCTCCGATTGTCTTTCAGGCTTTATATGACTTGCCGTCAAGACGTATGAAGCTAGGAATTTGGCCTTCGCTTCGTTTGCTTTGGCGCGTCCGAATCTTGCTGGGGGAAGAACGCTGGGGTGACATTTCATCTGCTGTATCGAGACGAATGTCGAGGTGGTGACCACTCCGCGCTGGTGTGAGATGATCTCCGATTGTCTTTTCGGTTTTATATGAGTTACCGTCAAGACCCTGAAGCTAGGAATTTGGCCTTCGCTTCGTTTGCTCTGGCGCGTCCGAATCCTGTTGGGGGAAGAACGCTGAGGTGACATTTCATCTGCTGTATCGAGACGATCGTCGAGGTGGTGACCACTCCGCGCTGGTGCGAGATGATCTCCAATTGTCTTTCAGGCTTTATATGACTTGCCGTTAAGACCCTGAAGCTAGGAATTTGGCCTTCGCTTCATTTGCTGGTATCGCGTCTGCTGTATCGAGACGAATGTCGCGGTGGTGATCACTCCATGTTGGTGTGAGGACCAGGATCCGCTCTGGATGTTTCCCACGGGATCGAAGAGTGACGTTGTCCGCGTTCCACGTGACCAGGAATTTTGCTCTAGGTGCTTCACACGGTTTCACTGCCGCGTTAGGCGAGGACTAGGCTCCGCTCTGGATGCTTCGCACAGGTTCACTGCCGTGCTCTGCGAGGACCAGGATCCGCTCTGGACGTTTTCCACGGGGTCAAAGAGTGACGTTATCCGCGTTCCACGTGACCAGGAATTTTGCACTAGATGCTTCACACGGTTTCACTGCCGCGTTAGGCGAGGACTAGGCTCCGCTCTGGATGCTTCGCATGGGTTCACTGCCATGCTCTGCGAGGACCAGGATCCGCTCTGGACATTTTCCACGGGGTCAAAGAGTGACGTTATCCGTGTTCCACGTAACCAGGAATTTTGCACTAGATGCTTCACACGGTTTCACTGCCGCGTTAGGCGAGGACTAGGCTCCGCTCTGGATGCTTCGCACAGGTTCACTGCCGTGCTCTGCGAGGACCAGGATCCGCTCTGGACGTTTTCCACGGGGTCAAAGAGTGACGTTATCCGCGTTCCACGTGACCAGGAATTTTGCACTAGATGCTTCACACGGTTTCACTGCCGCGTTAGGCGAGGACTAGGCTCCGCTCTGGATGCTTCGCATGGGTTCACTGCCATGCTCTGCGAGGACCAGGATCCGCTCTGGACGTTTTCCACGGGGTCAAAGAGTGACGTTATCCGTGTTCCACGTAACCAGGAATTTTGCACTAGATGCTTCACACGGTTTCACTGCCGCGTTAGGCGAGGACTAGGCTCCACTCTGGATGCTTCGCACGGGTTCACTGCCGTGCTCTGCGAGGACCAGGATCCGCTCTGGACGTTTTCCACGGGGTCAAAGAGTGACGTTATCCGCATTCCACGTGACCAGGAATTTTGCACTAGATGCTTCACACGGGTTCACTGCCGCGTTAGGCGAGGACTAGGCTCCGCTCTGGATGCTTCGCACGGGTTCACTGCCGTGTTCTGCGAGGACCAGGATCCGCTCTGGACGTTTTCCACGGGGTCAAAGAGTGACGTTATCCGCGTTCCACATGACCAGGAATTTTGCACTAGATGCTTCACACGGGTTCACTGTCGCGTTAGGCGAGGACTAGGCTCCGCTCTGGATGCTTCGCACGGGTTCACTGCCGTGTTCTGCGAGGACCAGGATCCGCTCTGGACGTTTTCCACGGGGTCAAAGAGTGACGTTATCCGCGTTCCACGTGACCAGGAATTTTGTTGATTATATCCGCATTTCACGGAGTTGGGATTTGACTCTCTGTGGGAGTACATCGTCGAGTCATGGAATTGGGAGTTGCCGCTGTTCCTCTTTGCTTGATGATATGTCCGTTGTGACGAGACGAGTGCTGAGGTGGAGTTGGGATTTTGCCATCACTCCGCTTTGCTGACCATGGGGTCTTTTATTATCTTTGCATGTACATCCTGCTGGACCGTGAAGGAACGCCGTTGTTAACATTGCGTCTGCTGTAATGAGACGAATGCTAAGGCGGAGTTGGGATTTTGCCATCGCTCCGCTTGATGGTGTAACATCTGTGTCCTGCTGGAATGAGGAGGCACGCCGTTGTTGGTCTCCAGGCTGTAGATGTGGCCATTGAGATTTGGAAATAAGGACTTTGCCATGGTTCCGTTTCGTTGCGACTCTGAGGTCGATTGTTGACGTCACGTCTGCATCTGGCTGGAGTGAGGAGGAACACCGTTGGTGATCTCTAAGTTGTCGATGTTGACGTCGAGACCCTGAAGCTCGGGATCTTCTTTTTGCTTCGTTTGTTGACATTATGTCTGCAATATTGCGATAAATGTCGAGATTGTCTCTAGGTTGTCTATTAACCGTCGAGATTTGGCTCCGCTTTCTGATGGAGCCTGTTGGGAAGATATGGTTCCCTTTTTATCTGTGCCCCTGGATTGTATACAGGGATCGATGTGATTTCACCTGTAGGGCAAAAAGTTTCATTCTTTCATTTTTTTTATTCTTTCCGCGATGCTCTATCATTTCAGCTTTTTATATCGCGAAAATCGCGATTGCCCAATCATTTCGGCTATTTTTCGCGGTGCCCAATCATTTCGGCTATTTTTCTTTTTACTCGCTGCTTTTTATTGCGAGTTGCCCAATCATTTCGGCTATTTTTCATGCATACATTTTTACTTGCTGATTTTGTTTGCAAGTTGCCCCATCATTTCGGCTATTTCGTATGCATTTTTTTTTTTGGCTCGCTGATTTTTTCTCGCGAGTGTGGAACTTGGAATCTGGTGCCAATCTCAGCATCAGCATCGCTGCGACTGGAATATAGCCAGGAGCGAATCATCATCTGCCATGAAAGGACTTGGAATTTGATACCGGTTCAGGCATCAGCATCGCTACAACTAGGATATTGCCAGGAGCGAATCATCATTTGCCTCTGTCGATGTTGAACAAAGGTGTCTTAGTAAACAGGGTTAAGGGTCCTGTCGGCTAAGGCTTTTGACTTCATGAGCCGTAAGGGTCTCTAAAGGTATTTCTTCCTATAAGTCGTGAGGATCTTGTAGGTGTGTTTTCTCCTTAGGAATCGTGGGGATTCCTAAGTGTACGTTTCCCTGTAAGTCGTAAGGATCTTACAAAAGGGTTTTCTCCTTATAAGTCGAGAGGACTTACAAGGGTTGTTTGCTGTACAAGCATATCCATAATCACGGATGAGACTTGTTAGGGGAAATATTTATTCGCGCCCGTGGATTGTATACAAGGGTCATTATGAGCCGCTTGTAGGGCCATATCGAAGGTTGTGGGGGTTGCTTAAGAACAGGTTAAGGTGTCTGTAACTTAAGACTTTCAAATCTTATGAGCCGTGAGGGTCCCATAAGAAAGTTCTCCTTACGAGTCGTGAGGATCTCGCAAGTGCATTTTCTCCTTAGGAATCGTGAGGATCCCTAAGTGTGTTGCTCCCTTGTGAGTCGTAAGGATCTCACGCGGGTGGTTTCTCCTTATAAGGTCGAGAGGACCCTGTAAGTGTCTTTTAACGAGGTTGCGCCCTTTCGGGTTTTCACAAACACTCGCCGGTAGCCCTGCTGTTTTTACTCACGGAGCCCTTTCGGGTTTTCATCCGTGCCCATTTTGCTTATGGACATACCGTTTTTTGTTTTTTTTTTGTTTTTTTTGTTTTTTTTTTAACCACGCCAGCCTGAGGATGCTGCGGGTTGATGGTAGTTTAATGACGTTTCGGTCATTTGCAAGTTTTAGGACATTGCGGTCCACCGTTAGTTTAAGGACATTTCGGTCCGACGCCAGTTTTAGGACATAGTGGTCCATCGTTAGTTTAACGACATTTCGGTCTACCGTCACCGTATTTGAGGCGAATTTCTAGTTTACTGACTTTTCGGTCTAGGAGGCCTTCCCTATGAATGAGCATGATGCCCCCGGCATATCCACCTTTTTCGAAGCATGTTGTTGTGGCGGGTTTACTTTCCACTTTTCGGGTAACGCGAATTTGCCCTGTTGGTATTGGTCTTCAACCCAGTTTTTGAAGACGTAGCAATTGTCGAGTGGGTGACCCATTAATCTATGGTAGGGACAATAGTTAGGATTGTTAACGTCACCTGGTTGCAATAGACGTTTTGGATCTGGCAGAGTGATAAGCCCACTGCGCACTGTTAGCTCGAACAATCTCTTTGTTTTATCTTTGGGAAATGAGTAAGGACGTTTCAACTTCTCATTGAGGTATCGCGGCTTGTTGTTTTGACGACAAAACGGTCTCGGGTTACTCGGCTGTTGTTGAGTATTGGCAACAAAGGCCGTTTTTTCCTTTTCCTTTCTCATTTCGTTTGCTCCGTCATTTGCGGGTCCGAGATTCTTTCCGGGTAGCGTGAGATTGTACGGCTGAACATTCTCGCAACTCTCCAATTCTTTTGTTTTAGAAATGAATTCCTTGAAGAGAGGGTTAAGAGCGGCTTCTTCATCAGAATCGCTTCCAAAGGTGAGAACTCGTGATCCCTCGGGCTCGTCCCTATGACAATTGCCGACAACTTTTTTATGCTCATCTGTCGTATTTTTTCGCTGTCTACGAGCTTCCCGCTTTATTCTATTGACGTGTTGTCTATGAACGACATATCCTTGCCACCAACACTTAAAGGAGTTGCAGTCTTCAGTAGGATGTGCGATCCTCTGATGATATAGGCAGAAATTAGGGTGTACGTCCGTTTCATCAAAATGTATACCACCATGAGAATTTTTTCTGAAAGAGGGCGGCCTCATCCCCATTGCTATGGCTTTGGCGAATCGTTTCCTTGTCTTGATCCTGCTTTTATTTGCGGCGGATGTACTTTCATCCGGTGGGAGTGTTTCGACCCTTTCATCTAGTCGCCGGCGTTTGGCTTTCTCGAATATGGCCATCTCGCGCTCTCGATCAGCTTTGCTTTTAAGACGGGCTTCGTTCAGGAAGGCATTGATCATCTCGTCTGACGGCCACAGAAGTTCTGGTTCAGGACCCGCCCCCGGTTTCTCGATGCAAGGAGCCTCTTCATCATCTATCAATGAGTGAGAGATCATGTGACAACTTGCCCCCGGTGTGTCCGTCTTCTTTGGAGTGTGCGGCTGTGGTGGGTTTACCTTCCACTTTTCAGACAGCGCAAACTTGCCTTGTAGATACTGATCCTCGATCCATCCCTTAAAGACGAAGCAATCTTCGATTGGATGGCTTACCGCTTGGTGGTAAGGGCAATAATTGGGATCGTTGACATCGCCTGGTTGCAACGGACGTTTTGGACTCGGCAGATTGATGAGTCCGTTGCGCACTGCCAGCTCGAACAGTTTTCTCGTTTTATCCTGAGGAAATGAGTAAGGACGTCCCAGTCTTTCCTCGAGGGATGGGCGTGGTCGCACATTGTTCTGGCGAACAACCGGCTTTAAGTGGCTCGGCTGTTGTTGAGTATTGGCGACGACGGTTGCTTTCCCTTTGTCCTTTTCATTCCAAGGCTCTGTCTTTGAAGGAGATGGTCCATGACTCATCTGGTCCATTTGAGCCAGCTTGTCAATCAAGGCCTGAAAAGTGGTCGGCTTGAAGAACATCATGAATTGGGATATGGTCGCTTGAGGGTCGAGAGTACCCACGAACATGCCCACGGCAGGAGCTTCTTCTATGCGTTGTTCGCATTTCGACCATAGGTTTCGCCATCGTGTCGCGTATTGGACCCACGTTTCGCCTGGCCTTATTCTGGCATTTATTAGTGTTGTTATCGGGGTGTGTTCACTAGCACTCGCGAATCTTTGTGTAAACAGCAGCTCCATCTCCGCAAATGTTTTGACAGAGTCGTCAGGTAGCTCCGAATACCATTCAAAGGCTGTTTCTGCTAAGCTGCCGACGAATTGTCGTAGTAACAATCTGTCATCGCCTCCAGTATTGCCGCATAAGGCCCTGAATTGAGCGACGTGCTGATGCGGATTTCCCGTTCCCTTGTATACATGGAACTTAGGGATCGTATATCCCGGTGGGTAACTGATTTGGTCATACCAGCTCGGATAGGGCCGTCCGGTTCTAGCAATTTGCCCAGCCGCTTCATTTGCCTGGTGAGCTCGTATTTGCTGAGCTATATGGTCATCCAGTGCGGCCTTGGAAATGGTTTCTTCCTTGGCAGCTAAAAGAGCCGAAGGAGGATTCGATGTCTCTCCTTTGTCATCTTCAAGGACAATCGGAGGATCTTCAGTAGGAGGATCTTGCCGGATCATCATCCCTACCACATCTTGGAAGAAAAGCGCCATTTGTTTTATGTTAGCCGCTTGCTCTGCGGCTTCTTTGTCCTTCTTTTCGAGGACTCTGCGTAGGTAGTCAGCGTCAGTTTCTTGTTCATGACGCTGCTCTGATGATACCTCCGAACTTTCTTTTGGCCCGGTAAGTGCGGCCATTGCAGTCATCATCTCCTTAAGCTTCTATTGCTGCTCCTGGGCTTTTGTTACGAATCGGGTGAGCGGTTGGTGACACGTCGAAGCACGGCTTTCCTCCTTTCCAGAAGCCATATAAACAGTGTGCACCACCATGCCCCCAGACTTGGGGTGTTTGTGCTCAGCGCGTTTACAGTTCTCCATGTTCACAGGGGCTTTTTGCGGCCTCCTTTTCTTTTGAGTGGTTGAATCTGAGGGGGCCGTTGTAGTGGGCACCCAAGTAGCTATTGCCTTTTGTGGCTTGACGGAGTAATCCTTCTCTTGCCGAACCTTCATCTTTTTCTGTTGGCGGAGATAGTTTTCATCAATCACCGACTCCTGGACCTGTCGCCAGACTTTGTAAATTTTAGAGGACAGCCGTTGAGGGGGCTGCTCTAGCTTCCTCTCTGGAGTGTTCTCCACAGGTGAAGGAGTTCGTTTCAACATCGCAGTAGGAGAATTTTTGCGCACCTTATTCAGCAATTCAAAGCTGTTCCCGGTTGGAACAGCAACATCGATCCCCACCATCGGAGCTGGTGGCGTAAATCCAGATGGGGAGTTGCCCCCAGCCTTTCTTACTCGACGCCAGTGGCGACGTCCGGCGTGTCTTGCGGATGGAGTCACCTCCGTTGTTTGATAAGCTTCTTCATGCCCCCTGACCTGGGTAGGGGAAGGAGCTTTGAGGACCTCGCCTGGAGCAGCAACCGGAATGGCCAGCCTTGTAAAAACTGACTTCTTGGAAGGAGGAGCCTTTCCAATGATTTCGTCCGCTTGAGCCGGGATAGCTATCCGCTTTGGGATTGCAGCTTCGGGTATCGCGGGTTTGCGGACGTTCTGGCCCAGTCTGTTGAAAACTGAGGTATTGAAGCTAGGCGACCCATTGAGAGGGGCTGCGGCAGTGGTAAGCCGATCAAAGACCGACTTCTTTGGGGCTTCTTTCAACGTCATTGTGGAATTGAAGCTCAACGGTGGGAGCATGGTCCCGAAGAATAATCCAGTGGTGGCCTGAGTTATCTGCTCCACTGGCATCTTGAAAAGGGAGGCCGCTTGGGGCCCATAAGTCACTCCTCCAGCAAGGACCGAGCGAGAGTTGCAGTTGCAGGCAGTGCAGTTTGAAGCCATCGATCTTCTGATTTCTGCACGGAGCAAGACACCAAATCTTAGTATCTTGAATCCACAGGCAACCATATCAAACCGCGATTCGTTCGTGAACACGACACACGAAGTGTGGAGTGGAAAGAGGAAAAGGTCCTACCGGGCGTGCCAGAATCTGTTCCCCTCCGAAAGACGGCGCACAAGACTGCGATGTCTTGGCACTGAGATTCGGGGCAGATGCTAATTGGTGCTATCCGTTCACCTCTCCGAAGATGCCAAGTTGATTTATGGCACCATGTATTGAAGGTTTAAACGGATGCATCCGATGTAGCAGACTTCGTCAGATTCCCCCTCGTTTGAGGGGTTTTTGATTGTGGGGACGCTCTTCCCTGCAGGCGCAAGCCCCTGCAGTTAATTACGCTACCGCATTGCGGTAACAACTTTCTCCTTCTCCAGCTGGTCACTTCGTGTCGTGGGTGTTTTTTTTGTATTTTATTGCCCGTGGATTGTTTACGGAGACTGAGTTATGTCGTCGCCCGTAGGGCGTGGACTAGTCCAAATCCGTATTATCTTAGATTTGGGTTTGGGGGTTTGGTTTGAGGATACGTTAGCCATACTTGAGGCTAAGGTCAACTCAAACGTTTGTTAAGGATACGTTAGTCTAGTTTGAGACTAAGATCAACTTAACGGGATCGTTTAGATCCGACAAAAGAGCAATTGGCTCTATTGTTCCAGTTTAGGGACATAGTGGTCCATTACATGTATGGCTGTCGGGACCCGTCACCTCTCTGACGACGTTGAAGGATTACAACGACAGGTGTCAGAGGAGTTCAGAGATGTACCCTTGAACCAATGAGTTGATTGGGGGGATTCATAGTCCAATTTGGGACTAAAGTCTGTTTGAACGTTTAAGGATATGTTAGCCATATTTGAGGCTAAGATCAACTTAAACGGTTGTTAAGGATACGTTAGTCCAGTTTGGGACTAAGATCGACTTAACGGGATCGTTTAGATCCGACAAAAGAGCATTTGGGGGCTCTATTGTTCCAGTTTAGGGACATGGTGGTCCAATACCAGTTTAAGGACATGGTGGTCCAATGCCAGTTTAGGGACATGGTGGTCCAACTCCAGTTTAGGGACATGGTGGTCCAAGTTCCAGTTTAGGGACATGGTGGTCCATTGCCAGTTTAGGGACATGGTGGTCCAAGCTCCAGTTTAGGGACGTGGCGCTCCAAGTTCCAGTTTAGGGACGTGGTGGTCCAAGTTCCAGTTTAGGGACGTGGTGGTCCAAGTTTCAGTTTAGGGACATAGTGGTCCATTGGTAGTTTAAGGACGCATAAGTCCATGGGTTTAAGGACCCCCACAGTCCATATGGGTGTGTTTAAGGACGCATAAGTCCGTGAGTTTAAGGACGCATAAGTCCGCGGGTTTAAGGACCCCACAGTCCGTATCTTAGTTTAAGGACGCATAAGTCCATGAGTTTAAGGACCCCACAGTCCGTATCTTGGTTTAAGGACGCATAAGTCCATGAGTTTAAGGACCCCACAGTCCGTATCTTGGTTTAAGGACGCATAAGTCCATGAGTTTAAGGACCCCACAGTCCGTTGAATGTATGGTTGTCGGGACCCGTTACCTCTCTGAAGACGTTGAAGGATTACAACGACAAATATCAGAGGAGTTCCGAGATGTACCCTTGAACCAATGAGTTGGTTGAAAGAGCAGATGTGCTCAGATCAAGATGATTTGAGGACTTATGGCCAGTTTGGGGTAAGTCCAGTTATGTTTGAAATATTGGCCCTCTGTTGGTCCATTGAAAGAGAGGCTTTGCCTCTGAAACTTAGCCAATTGGGCTGAAGCTAGTGTTAAACACTAGAAACCAACAGTGTTGAACACTGGGAATAAGATAGCAAGTTAGTGTTAAACACTAAAAGATAATCAGTGTTAAACACTGGGAACAGTGTTTTCAAATTAGTGTTAATCACTAAGAAAATCAGTGTTAAACACTGCAGATAGAGTTTTCCAATTAGTGTTAAACACTAAGGAGGTAGGGGTCACGTGCAGACACGTGACAGCGCCCTGATTTCCCTTATTTTATTCAGCAGGTAAGTATTTAACACCTTTAATTTCCTAGCTATCACGTGTGGGCACGTGATAGGCATTCATCCATTCGATACTAAAGGGATTCGTTAGGGGTCACGTGGGGACACGTGAGGGCGCCCTAAAGGGGGGACCAGATCCCTTTTCTTCGTTCTGCAATTAAGTGTTAAACACTTCTTCATCTTTTGAGCATCACGTGTTGACACGTGACGGTGATCTATGTGCTGACTGTTAAAGCGTTTGCTAAGGGGTCATGTGGTAAACACGTGAGAGCGCCCAAAGCCTTCATTTCCATTGATCTTTCTTTCTGCGTTTTGGGAGTCACGTGGGAGCACGTGATGGCATCAAAAAGTGGGGCCAGATCCTCTTTATTTTGTTCTGCAAACAAGTGTTAAACACTCTTAATTTTCATAGCCATCACGTGTGGGCACGTGATGTATAATCATGCCCTGGTTTATTAGAACACTTATTAGGGGTCACGTGCTAACACGTGAGAGCGCCCAGAATTGTTTCTGCCTTTGCTTTTGTTCCATATATAATGAGGGTCACGTGGGAACACGTGAGGCATTGCCTCAAAGCTTTCCTCTTCTCATTTTTGGGGGATCTGTTCAGGGGTCACGTGGGGCACGTGCGAGCGCCCAAAGCTTTCATTTCCTTCTGCGTTTTGGGAGTCACGTGGAAACACGTGAGGTGATGCTTCAAAGTTCTTTGCAGGGGATCTTTTCAAGGGTCACGTGGGGCACGTGACCCTAGTTCTTTTCATGAACAGAGATCTTTTAAGAATTGAATTCTTTATAGGGTTGAACCCTAATTATGATTTTGAAGGAATTGAATTCCGATCGTGAAAGAATTCTTATTTAGGATAAAACCCTGATTTCTTTTCAAAGGAATTAAATTCCCAGATATGTAAAAGAATTAAATTCTTGATTAGGGTTAAACCCTAGTTTTGTTTTAGGAGAATTAAACTCTCAAACCTCAATTCCCCTTCTAAGTTTAGGATCTGCATGGCAGGATCTCAATCCGATGAGAATTAAATTCTCATCCTATGGGGAGATGTGCTCTGTACAGATCTTCAACCAGAAGAAGAACTAAGTTCTTTTCTTTAAATAAGAGTTAAACTCTTTTGAGAATTAAATTCTCCTTTGAATCCTCTCTTTTCTTACCTAGGGTTTTTCTTTTGCAGAGAATTAAATTCTTCTTTCTCTGTTTCTTCTTCTCTTGAGAATTAAATTCTCCTCCCTCTGTTTTTCTCTCCAAAAATGTAGATCCCCCTTCTCTTCTCTTGGCTCCTATTTATAGGAGGATGAAGAGAATAAATTTGTTTAGCAAATCTCTCATTGAGAGATTTGATTTGTATGTTGAGAGATTTGATTTGCATTTATCATTAATCTGGGCCTTTAGATCATTCAGTGAATTTTATTCACCGTGGATTTTAAATCCAAAAGATATTCTATTTGTTATCCTGGTGAGATTTTCAGGGAAATCTTTTCTTGTCCAAGGTTTTTCCATAAATTGGTGATATTTAATCACCCTTGGATCTTTAATCCAACGGTCCCCATAATCCTTTTCCATTTGGAAAGATTCAGAAACTTTTAGAATTTAATTCTATTAAATTATTTTAGAGGCTTTAAAAGCCCATCACGTGTCTGCACGTGACCCATGGTCACGTGTGAGCACGTGATGCCCCATTGGGGTCTTTTCTGAATTTTTATTGTATCTTTTAACTCCTCCAGCGAGTTCTTAAAAGCCCATCACGTGTGGACACGTAATTCCTCATAACTTTTGATCCCGGATGAATTACGAGGCCCATAATATATCAAATCGAAGGGTTTTTCGAGCCGCTTTCGATACAATCAGAATTTATTTGTTTCTCATTCGGGAGTTTGTCAAAAAAACAGCCCAGAAGATACTGGTTCCCATTTTCTTAAGCGTATCGCCGCCATTTGATACCTTGGGTTCTTTTGCGTAGAAATTTTTGGCGGGAACAGCCAGTACTTTTGCCTTGATAGCCTTCCTCGGGCGGTATTTGATGTCGAATTGGGATAACTCCCATCTCCACTTCTCCAAACGACCAGAAGACTCGAGGAAGGCGAGAATGGCCCCTAAAAGGCGCTCGGTGAGAACGGGGATGTTGTGTGCCTGGAAATAGTGCCGTAGTTTCCTTGAGGCCACTATGAGCGCCAAGACAATCTTCTCTATGGCCGGATACCTTGTTTCTGCGTCCTTAAAGACGTGGCTTACATAGTAGACCGGCCTCTGCACTCCCTCGACATCTCGGATGAGCACCGAGCCTGCATCTTGATCGGACACCACTAGATATAGCTATAGCCCGTCTCCTTCAACTGGCCGGGTGAGCAGTAGGGGAGTCGCCAGCTGCACTTTCAATTGTTCGAAGGCGATCTGACACTCCTCCGACCATTCGAACCTTGGGATCTTCCTCAGGGCTTTGAAGAATGGGAGGCACTTTTTCCCGGATCTTGACATGAAACGACTCAGGGCGGCTACTCTCTCCGTGAGCCGCATGATTTCGACATTGGTCTTTGGTGCGGCCATGTTGAAGATGGTGCTGATTTTCTCCGGGTTAGCCTCGATTCCTCGATGGGTGACCATGAACCCGAGGAACTTCCCACTGGTGACCTCGAACGCGCACTTTGCGGGGTTCAGTTTCATTTTGTATTTACGGAGGACGTCGAAAGTCTCGCTGAGATCTTTGGCGTGCTCATCCGACGAGGTCGACTTAACGAGCATGCCGTCGACGTAAACTTCCATGTTCCTGCCGATCTGTGGCTTGAACATCCTGTTGACCAAGTGTTGGTACATAGCCTCGGCGTTTTTGAGGCCGAAGGGCATCACTTTATAGCAGTATACCCTCCGGTCCGTTGTGAAGGCGGTGAGATCTTCGTCTGCCGGATTCATATGGATCTGGTTGTAGCCGGAGAAAGCATCCATAAAGCTGAGCAACTCGTAGCCTGCCGAACTGTCGACGAGCTGATCTATCCGAGGGAGGGGATAGTTGTCTTTCGTACAAGCCTTATTCAGATCGGTGAAGTCGAGGCACATGCGCCACTTCCCGCCTGTCTTTCTAACCATGACCACATTCACCAGTCATTCCGAGTATGCCACATTCCGGATGAAGTTGGCTGCAAGCAGCCTGTCCACCTCGTCCTCGATCGTTTTCTGCTTGATCGGAGTGAAGCTTCGTTTCTTCTGCCTGACGGGCCGGACCGCCGGGTCGACCCCGAGCTTATGAGATATCACTTCGGGGTCGATCCCGGGCATGTCGGCGGGCGCCCAGGCAAACACGTCTGAGTTCCCTTTGAGGAAGTGGACCAGGTCGTCACGTCGGTCCCCTGTTAAGAGTGACCCGATTTGGACGATTCGTTCATTGTCCCCCTCGACGAGGGGAACCTCTATTAGCGGCTCCACCGGGGCTCCTCGGATCTCTTTATGCTCATCCCGAGTATCCAAAGACCCCCTGAAATCATCCGTGCTTTCGAGGTCATCGTTTCTCTCTTCGGGCATAGATGTCGCTGTGAAGCAAATCTTCGTGGTTTGCTGGTTCCCGTAGGCCCAACCTATCCCGCCTTGGTTGAGTGGAAACTTGATCGCTAGGTGGTAGGTCGATATCTGGGCCCGGAGGGAATTTAGCGTCGGGCGACCCAGGAGGATATTGTAGGTCGATGGAATTCTGGCGACGATGAACTCCACAGGAATGGTAAGCGTGCGGCCTGGCTCCCCGATGTTAAGCAGGAGGGTGACCCCCTTCTGCTGGGATAAAGTGGTTGGTGAATCCCGACAGGATGTGGGCGGTGGGCCTCAGGTCCGACGGGGTAAGACCCATACGCAGGAAGCAGTCGTAGAAGAGGATGTCTGCTGAGCTTCCCGAGTCGACCAATATCCTTTGCACTTCGTAACGATGGACCTGTACTATGATCACCAGGGGGTCGTTATGAGGTAGGGATATCCCGTGGAGGTCCTCATCGGTAAAGATGATGGGCTCAGCTGCTTTGACCATCTTCCTGGGTTGGCTGCTAGTCCTTTCGACCTACAAGGGGCGCCGTGTCTCGTCGGCCCCAGGCGCGCCCCCCGCTGATACGACCATGATTTGGCCAATCGTCAACTCGCCGAGAGGGGGATGGTGCTCTTGCTCTCGGTCGGCTTGTCGCTTGCCCCGCAAGTATCTTGCTAAGTGTCTCGAGCGAATCAACGCATCGATGTAGTCGCAGAGCTGTTTGCAGTTCTCGGTGGAGTGTCCCTGCGACCTGTGGAAGGAGCAATAGGGGCCTCAAGTACGTTTAGCCGCCCTATTTGTGACCGGGGGGAGTTTGAAGAATCTCTCGCCCTTGCCTCCTCCAACAGCTCTGTCTGGGAGATGTTGAGCGGGGTATACTCCTGAAACTTTGGAGAGTAGGGCTTTGGTCGCTCAATCTTCTTTTTATCCTCTCTTGCCCTCTTCTTCTGATCGGTCTGGTCTGTCCGAGGTAGGTTCACGTTCACCTCGGACTCGAGCTGGATCTCTCGTTCGGTCCAGGCTTTTACCTCGGCCGTGGTCTTAGATTGCGCTAATGCAAAGGAGCGGAGCCACTCCTTGTTCCTAAGATCCGACTTAAGGGCAGTGATGACCGTCTCGTCCTGGTGCTCTGGGACCTCAAGGAGAGCGTTGTAGAAGCGAGTGAGGTATCCTTTGAAGAATTCCTTGTCCCCACTCTTTATAGTGAAGATATGATCGACAGTCCGCTTCTGCCGTCTGTTCCCGACGAAGTGGCCGAGGAACTGGGTGGCCAGCTCATCGAAGGTAGAGATGGAGTGTGGCGTGAGTCCTCGAAACCAGTCTCGTCCAGAGCGGATGAGAGTGGCGGGGAATGCACGACATTGTGCGGCGTCAGAGTTGTCCTGGAAGCTCATCCCTGTCGTGAACGCGTCCAAATGGTCTTTTGGGTCGAACTTTCCGTCGAAGAGGGATATCTTCGGGGGTTTGTTCCTAAAGGAGACGTGGACAGCGAGCAGCTCTTCAGTGAAGGGCCTCGTAAGCGAGTCAGCGGCATATCTAGCTCCGTCGCTTAAAGGACGACTCTCCCGATGTATACCCTCGATCTTCTTTTCGAGGGCATCGAGTCGGTCGTGGTATCCCGAGGATTCGGCATACTCGGATTTATGGCCTCTGCTGCTGGCGACCTGTGCCTGGCCGCGGTTCCGGTTCCGTTCGATGAGGTTCCTTAGGTCCCCTGGCGAGGTCGTCCTCGAGCTACCGTGGTGAGTCCCGTCCGTACGACCCTGTCGAGGGAGAGGGTGCCGGCCATGCCTGGGAGCAGGCGAACTGACCGACACCTCCTTGGGAGCGACATAGGCGCGATGGGCCTCAGGACGGGGTGCTCTTTCATAAGACCTCGGCGTCGAGCTGTGAGGTGCCCACCGGGTCATCGAATTGGTCGCCACGGGGGATCTGTGGCCGCCGGAGATAATGAGATGGTGCTCGGATGTGCCTGCGCGGGCAGTGTCTTCTTTCCCTATGTGTCGCTCCCGAGGTGGGGGAGCGGCGACTTGGGGAGCTTGTCCCGCCGTTTGGACACGGACAAGCGCATCCACGACAGACGCGAGCCGATCTATTCGAGCAGACAGTACGTGAATGACGTTCGGGGTAGGAGGGGATCCATCCACGCCTCCGTTATGGGGAGGACGGCGGCTAGTGCTTGGATCGTCGTGATGATCACTCGCCATGAGTTCGAGATCGGAAGATCAACTTTCGTTGAGCGGAATTTTAGACGTTCCCACATACGGCGCCAACTGATTGAGCTCTGGATCTCCTTCAGATGTTGTCTTCCTTTGATCTGTCATGAGCGGTGATGAGTGGCTAAGATTGGGTGTGAGGGTTGCGTCCTGAAGAGTATGGATCTCAATGGGTTTGGTTTAATGCGAAGCCGAGCTACATGCAAAGAAGTCTCGGGGTGGTTGTACCACCGTGGACCCTCCGACGATCAAGTTAGTCGAGGCATTTGGGCAGAGTAGCGGCCTGTTGGAGTAAAAATTGCCTTACTTGAGTCGTCTGAGAGAGGGTTTATCTAGTGGCAGCCATGGGCTGGCGGGCGCGAGATTTACGCCGGCCGTTACGTCCTTAGAGCCCCGCCTGCGCGAATGGCGGGATCCTCTATTAATGGCGAGATACGCCCGTTAACCGGGGAGCGCGATGGCGTGAAACGCGGGATCGTGGGGCGGCGGATATCTCGCGTATGGCGAGATTCGTGGAGCCATGGCGGGGACGCCTATGAATTGTGCTCTGGGTCGGTCTATGAGATCGAGGAAGATTAGCTCGGCGGGAGGCTCAGAGGCGAGCGGGAGGCCGAGCAAGCTTGGTTCCGTGTTAGCCCGGTGGCGTGCTAGGAGGGCTCGGAGGCGAGCCGATGGTTATTTGTAAGACGAGCATATGAGTGGTCTGGAAGGCCACCGAAGGTCGGGAATATCCTCGGGAAGAAGGCCGGGATACGCCTTCAATGTACCGTTCTTGCTCCTTTTCCGTAAGTCTTGAGACACGTCATCTGTCACGTGTCATGATCTGTGGAATTTTCAATACCGAGCATCATCAATGGGTCTCATAGTAAAATGATGGAGTTTATTTTGTTATCGATGCCTCATCCTCAAACAAAAATAATATATATACATCAATCTATTTAAATAATTTCTATGCTTGACAAATTGTAATATTACCTTAGATTTCAACTCAAAGTCAAGTCGATAGATTTTGCTGCCTCCATAATGGACCAAGGAAAGGAATAATGATAATGCAACATTTATATGGGTCTCAATATTTGTACGTAGCATGGTTAATTGGTCTCCAATCATCAAAAGGTCAATGCACTTGAGTGCATTTTTTCAAGCATTGACCTTTTATTATTCCTCATGTGTTGTTTTAATTAGAGCTCTCTATGATATATATATCTCTCCTTCAAAGAGAAAGGAATAATCTCTGTCCTTCAACATCCATGATGAAAAATGAAGCTAACGTCATTGCTGGGTAATAAATACCACCAGCACATTATGAACACCACGTTTTACTACATTATGTTTTGGTTTGGGTGCATCAAAAGATTTTGGGTAAATTGTCAGAAAGCCCAGGGTTTTTTTACACAAGTTCAAAGGATCACAGTCACAAGTCATTGAGCAAAGAGCCAAGTGATTTTAATATGAATTAGATCGTTTTTCTTGAGGAATTTTTGGGAAAGAAAAAGGTTTTTCTTATTGATCCTTTGACTTGTAGTTAATGATGGGAATATCTTTTCATTCCGCATCTATTATGTTGTGAACACACCGATGGAAAGATTCGACAAGTGATAAATATCAATCATAAATCATAATAATAAAGGTTGATTCTTCGTTTTCATCTTAGTTGTCGATACATGGTATGGCCCTCATCCACAACTACTAAATCGGAATTCTACATGAATCTCATCCAATCCGATCCGTCTTTGTAACCTTTTTCGGTCTACACGTGTATACGACTATATGTATCAATAAAGCCAAGTTGATCGATGGAGTTTGGTTGTGCAATTAATATAAGTTGCTTGATATCACAATATCCAAGTTCCACACATATTTTTAATGTAAACACTGGCTCCACGCTTGTTCTTCATGCACCTTTAAAAAGAATGAAGGTAGAAGAAGATGATGACATGGCAACAAAATGCATTTGGCAAGTGGTGTGGGATGTTTGATGAAAGGAAGACCAAATATGTGTGTGTGTGTGTGGTCGAAAACATAAAAGAGAAAACTCTCCTAATAATTGATGATCAAATATGTGTGTGTGTATATATATATATATATGTATGTATGGTCACATGTGAAAAACTCTTGTCATTAATTTCTAGGCTCTCTCTGCTCTCCTTCCTGTGGCCTCCTTGAAATTAAGGCTCCCAAAAATGATAAGCCTCGAGGATTTGTACAACGTGCTGGCTGCAGTCATCCCTCTGTATGTGACCATGTTCTTGGCCTACGCCTCACTGAAATACTGGAAGATATTCAGCCCTGAGCAATGCTCCGGCATCAACAGGTTCGTGGCCACCTTCGCCATCCCTCTCCTCTCCTTCGACTTCATCTCGCGCATCGACCTCTTCAAGATGAACTTCCTCTTCATCGGGGCCGACGCTCTCTCCAAAGCCGTGGTCCTCATAATGCTCCTCGCCTTCAACGTGTTGTCCACAAGGGGCAGCTTGGATTGGTCCATAACCTTGTTTTCGCTGTGCACGCTCCCGAACACTCTAGTCATGGGGATCCCGCTCATAAAGGCAATGTATGGGGATGACCAAGAGGGGCTGATGATTCAAGTGGTGGTGCTGCAGAGCATCATTTGGTATACTCTGCTGTTGTTCTTGTTTGAGTATCGAGCTGCCAGGGATCTCATCAAGGAGAGCGCTGGCAAGGCGCCTAATGAAGAGCTGCATGAAGTTGTGCATGTTATTGAGATTGAGCAGCAGCAGCAGCTGCAGCAGCTGCAGAGGGTTCATAGCGGGAACAGAGTGGTGCCCAATTCATTAGAGATTGATAATGATCCTGAGTGTGGGAAAGAGCTCCACATGTTTGTTTGGAGATGTGCCTGTTGCAATTCAGAAGGCAAGTTTCCTTTCTTTCTTTCTTTCTTTCTTCTTTCTTTTTGAAGCTAGTGTTAATTGATCGATTTTTCTGTTTAGAAATTTTCTAAACTTTCTGGGTTTTTTTTTCCTTTCGAATTTAAAAATCAGGTGCTTGTGAGAAGCCAGTGAAAGTATGCAGCAGAGAGAAGAAAGAGGATGAGAAAGAATCAAGTGTTGAGTTTAAATTGATTATGAAGATGGTTTGGCTTAAGCTTGTCAAGAATCCAAATTCATATGCTAGTCTTCTTGGTTTAACCTGGGCTCTTGTTGCGAGCAAGTAAGACCACCAAAAGTCCGAAATTTATGATATATATTTTGCATTAACATGTCCCTGCAGCAAGGTCGAAGAGCTTTTGCGCATCCGTATCTTATGATGACGAGGGTTGAAGAAATATATTTTATATCCTAACCTATCTTTCTCGAATTCAAACTCATGATGCAGATGGAATATCAAGAAGCCTTCGATACTGGAGAACTCGGTGACTATGCTATCAAATGCAGGCTTGGGAATGGCTATGTTTAGCTTGGGTAAAGATAATATATTCTCTACTAATGCCAAAAATCACAATGTTCGAGCTAAAAATTGTGAAAATATTGTTATTTTAAGGATTGTTTATGGCTCTGCAACCAAGGATAATAGCGTGTGGGAAGAAACAGGCAGCAGTTGGGATGTTGATAAGGTTCGTTGTTGGCCCTGCTATCATGGCAATAGCTTCTGTTGCTGTTGGCATTAGAGGCACTGTACTCAAAGCCTCCATTGTCCAGGTGAGTAATAAGCCGTAACATGATGCAGGCAGGAGAAATTAAAACTTGTTCGGACTCTTACCGAGATTATTAATTTGTTTATCAGGCCGCGCTGCCGCAAGGGATCGTGCCGTTCGTGTTTGCGAGGGAGTACAACCTGCATCCTGAGGTTTTGAGCACCGCGTAAGTTTTCATTGAAATTTAGTTTGAATCGAATTAAAGAAAAATAAATTTAGGACTAAGTTTTTTTCCTTAAAACTTTGTGCAGGGTTATATTTGGAATGATTATAGCACTGCCATTCACAATAGTGTACTATGTGCTGTTAGGCCTGTGATTGCTCTCACAGTAGGTGACTGCTAATTCTTGGCGATTAACAAATGATAGTGTGGATGAAGCTACATTTTTCTCTTCTTTCTCTTTCCTTTTTTCTCGTTTTGCTCTTTGTATTATAAATTAATTGCTTTCCTTGTCATAAATTGAGAAGAATTTTAGTAGTACAAGCAAGCTTTTTTAAAGACAGGAATGAACATGTGCAGCTGGAAAAAATCGTTTCATGGAGCTTTCATTGGAAATTTTGCTCTTAAGCTGACCTCATATTGGTGAGATCAAGGCACTTGAATGATTGTTTATGTAATATTATGTTGTATCATTTCTTGTCATGTGACAGAGAAAGAAGTTTGTATATTTAGTGTTTGTATTTTATTTTTTTTTGTTTCCATAGAGCAGCTTTAAGTGTTAAAAAAAATTGTATTAATTTGGTAAATCTTCATGGGCAATTGAATTTTAGAAAATTAAATTAACCATGATTTTTCTTGGAGTGGAAATTTTCAAATAAGCTCATTACTAGATTAATTAGTAGGAATTTTCCCTGGATATATATGTGGGTTGTTGAATATTTGGATGCAAAGAGCACAAAGTAGCTTGTACTCCAAATTCAACATTTTTTTTAATTTTTAACAAGAAATTTAAATGATAATGATAGGTGTTGAAGCATGAGCTCCACATGAGTAATCAATATAAATAATAATAATGATAATAATAATTAGAGAAAGGTTCAATGATTTCTATGGATCAAATTGAGTCTTTCCCTGCTTACTAGAATTTCCCTTCTTGAAGAAAGAATTAAAGAGCCGTGTGTGGTCAGCCAAACCATTTGACTAGAAGGAATATTTATGACAATAAAACGACATTTGTATTTAAATCGAAATTTGAACAACTAAATTTCCATTTACAGGCCTTTGCATGGTAACTTGCTTATATCTTTGACCAAATGAACCACATATTTATGCAAGCTCGGATATCATGGAGTATGTTTTCCAATTCTAAAAATGTTATTTTTCAAGTGTAAAACCAGACTCGTATTTCAACCAATTCATTCATATCTGAATGACGGTTTTATTGTCACAATTCTGGTTCGCTATCAATTCTTTCGCATGGGAAGTGATTTGGATCAACGATTAGTTTTCTCCATAAGCTATGCTAATTTATTAATTGTCACAAAGTACAAATGCATCATATCATCCATAGTGTAAAGATATATATAGAACCATTTGAGGCTTGTTCATTCCAATCACAAAGTGTGATCATGCAATTCTTTGGATTGGATTTGTTAGGCAAGCATCCCATGTTATGTCAGACAAACTTTGGAATGTAGCTCAAAAGGTGCCAAATAGCTCATTATGATAATAGGACACTCTTATCATGGAAAGCTGTTTGTGGGGCCATTTTCCCCTATAATTTTGACATTGTGATTATGGATATTCTAGGAATTGGGAAAGAAAAAGCTTATTTAGTTAACTTTCCATTTGTAAGATAATTATCTAACATTATTCATGTTTTCATTTCTTAATCTTCACTAACTCATGGTATTTTGAAAATATTGAAAAGGTTGTTGCAAATAGAAACTTTTTTGTAGAGCTAGGACCCTTTTAGTTTGATTGGATTAAAATAAGAATGACTAGATGATAATACTTAAAAAGTCCTCTCATTTTGTTGCCCCTTTTTCTCCTGTCTAATTTTTTTATAGCTAAACATTGCCTCAATGCCTAAGAGGGCTAAAATTCATATATAAACACCACATGATTGGCTTTTCCAATTAGCTTTTGAAATAAAGGGTTTTTTAATAATTGAAAGTAGGAACGATCGCTTTTGTTGGCAGTGTGAAACTATATCAAATCGGCATGTAAGTGATAAAGATATTTGCTTGTAAGAACAACAATAATCAATGAAGTGCAAAAAAAGACAAGATTTTCTTCTATGCTATTTTCGCATAGAGTCTATCCTGTTATCTATCAACCAGTGCGTATAGAGTGCATATAGATACTTAATATCACATCAAGTGATGAATAGCTGGATCTCTGTATTCTATTGAATTTTTCTATGAAGAGACGAAGGTTAAGACGAAAGATGTTTTTGTAAATGACGCAACGAAACAATAATTAATAATTTATTCTTCTTTTATATATAATTTTAAAGTGAAAGAAATAGAAAGGATAAATGACCCTACTATGTGGTTTTTCAACTAGTCTTTTCGAACCGTTTAGAACCCAAATTAAAAGTGTAAAATATGCCTTAGGACTCGAGCCATTTTCTTGTTAAAAAATACTTTACCTACCAACATGTGTGTTCGAAATGAGTTATTATTTATTAAGCGTGTGATTGGATAGAAAGGAGCAAGTGTATTTCTCAAGATGTGTCTCTGCAACGCTTTCTTTACGTGTTTTCAGCACAACCGTTCACATGGTATCTAAAGGATCAGTATGCAAAGTATTACTCATTTCAAAATTTCAAATGTCATTTTCTTCTGAATCAGCATCCAACATGACTTGAAGTCCTCTCCTCTCCCACTTTCACATTGGATTGCAAAACATCTAGAACCCTAGAAAATTCATTAGGGTCCAAAGTTTCATGTTGAGAGACATGCAAATATGCCATTCATCACCCATGACTAAACCATTTTGTGATTTGACCCCCCACATGCATGCATGGTTCTTTCTCTAACTTCAAAACAAAGAAATCATCATAACAACAAGTCAAGATGTTCTCCAATAAATGGTGACATGAAGAGAAAGGTGCTGCAATCCTAGTGGGCTGGGGTTCCTTTGAGAATTTTGAAGATAAAGAGTGGCTAGAGATAGACCCTTGACTAATGACACCAAGGCCTTTCCTGAAAGCTAAAGTATGTTGTTGGTTTCACCTTTGGTCAAATTTGTGAGCTTTTTTAAGTATTAGCTTGGACTCCTTTGATTTCATTATTATATAGCAATCTATGAGTCTACAAGAGCAGTGTAGCCATTTTCTTTATGGTTAAAAATTCCCTTATTAGAGGAGTGATTTAAGCCATATTTGCTACTACTACTACACATGAAGAGATTGACGCACTGGACTTCCATTTTAAGTGTGTTGGGATTAAAATTTGACCTTAAAAACCAATGAGCAATAGCTAGCCCAGTTGATAGGAGACTGTCAGGGTTCAAGAAGTGGCTAAAATTTTATGCTTTCGGGGCAAATTCATGGGTCTCCGAGTGGGTTGTTGTGTCTGTGTGCGTGAGAGGGAGGGAGGGAGATGTGTACATGCGCGCGTGGATGTGTTGTGTGTGTTATATGTATAGGTTGGAGTTTAGCGGCATATAAACCTTAAAATGATGGGTTTAATACAACCAAACTATACTTTTTGCATGTATGTTGTGTGTGGATATATGATAGATATTATTACAAATTTACGAAGATTTCTGAAGATTTTCTACGGTACTCCTGAGATCAAAGATTTCTGAATATTTTCTATAGTTTTCCTATAGCTCACCCTTTTTTCTGCCCTCATCTTTAATTTTAGTTTAAATGCAATTTTATTTATAATCTATCTATATCTATAATTTATAATTTATCTATACCTGTAATGCATGCAACCAATTTTTATCCTAACTTTATTGTTTAAATATTATTTTTTTTGCACATGCTGGACAGGTGAAAAATTGATAAATTCTTTACTATTTAAAAAGTTTGAATGTCCCTAAGAATCTACCCCTCGCTTCTTTAAAAGAAAATTTTAAGGAAATTAGTACATTTATTAAAAAATGAAAGGAAAAAAACTCTAAATCCCAGCTCCATTCCATCTTCCATCAAGCATCCTTTTCATTTGCCGGGTCAAACTCAGCGTGCACGATTAGGCATCCTTTTCTTTCGCCGGATAGGACCCTGCTTCCATGACCGGGCATTCTTCCTTTTTGCTAGATCAGACCGCGCGTCCACGATCGGTATCCTTTCCTTTCGCTGGATCGGACTTCACGTCCAAAGATCAGGCATCCTTCTCCTTCACCGGATCGGGCATGGCTTGCACGATCGGGCATCGTATCCATTCGTCTGATCGGACTTAGTGTCCAAAGATCGAGCATCCTTTCCATTCGCCGAATTGGACTACGCGTCCGCAATCGGACATCCTTTCACTTTGCCGGCATGGACTCCGTGTCCACGATCGCATCCTGAGTCATTTAGATTGGGCATCCTAGCTTTTTGCTGAATCAAATTCCGTGTCCTGAATTGGGCATCCATCCCCTTCGCCAGATTAGACTCCATGTCTTCAATGGGGCATTCTTCTCCTTCCCCGGATTGAACTCCGCATTCTCGATCAAACATCCCTTCTCTTCGCCGAGTCGAACTGTAACACCTGAGTCTGTGTTTAGTAATAATTGCGTGTTAATGTGGGATCTTTTGGTAAAGAGTTTACTGAAACAGGTGCTAGTGATCAATCTGGTTTTATGGATATCCTTGTAAGATGTTATCTCGACCACACACCAGCATCTAGCCACCAAAACAAATGCTGCAACCCAAAGTCAGCAGTCACTTCTTTAGCATGCAAAAATTCAACCTGTAGGCATCAGCATCAACAGCTAAGGCTAGCCCCATCAATTGCATCAGCCCCCATACCACTCTACAACAGCTACTAACCCATCACAACAGCACCAACGTCACAACAGCCCCAAATTCTGCCCAATTCCAGCTTAAGGTCTGCAATTTGGGCTGCAACAGCCACCTAACCCCTTGAAAAACAGCAGCAGCATCACATCATACCAGCCCATATTTTCAACACCCTCATCCATCATCACTCACACCTCACATCAGCTGAAATTGCATCAAATCAGCCCCCCAAATTTTCAAACATCAACAGTACACAATCAGCCTATTAACATCAGCTTTTCAGCTACCTAGCCCCTATGAGAATCTACAGCTGCTGCACTACAGCCCCTCCCAATTTCAAAATAAAAACAGCCCCAAACACCATCTTGCTGCTGCTACTTCAGCCCATACTTCACCAAATAAAAACCAACACCAGCAACACCACCATCAGCAACAGCAACAACAAACATTTTTCCATCAGCAGCAGCAACAGCAAACATTTTTTTCCGTCAGCACCAGCTCTGGTGAAGATCAGATCGTTCCAGCCACGTTTTGATGCACCTACTCTCTTCTTCTTCTTCTCCTTCTCCTTTGTTGCAAGAGTCCTAAAGGGTATAACTCTTAAACTTTTCCCATATTGTTTAGATTAGGTGCTTGACTAGCTAGTCTTTGTGATAAATAGAATTTTATGGCTAGAATAGTGTAGTGATGCTAGATTTAGCCATTTTAGAGTGCTTATAGCTTTATGAAACTTTTGTGGTGTTAACCAATCTGTTCAAGCCTAATTGAGACTCTAAAATTAGAAGATTAGCCTTAATTTGCTAAAATTTCGATAATCTAGCTTAATTGGTGTCCATTTCATGCTTAGTAGTGATATTGGGTGTTTTATGAAGATTTTGAGCAAAGTGAGAATTGCGTTAGCTAGAATAACCTTCTTAAGTGCTAGTGAGGCCAGCCAATCTGAGAAATTCCCCAGACTCCATGTAAACACCCGATTTATCTGACTTGGCGTAGGTTCTAGTGGGTTTGTGCGCGTCGCGTCGTATCGTGTGCACACGCGTTTGGTTTCACGCACGCGTTTCCTTTATCGATATATCGCGTTTTGTATGACTTTTCCTTATATGGTGACTCTTGTGAATTCTAGGTTCACCGGCAGGGACTTCGAGCGCAGCGGAGAAAGGGAAGCAGGTGGTCGGACATACCTAACACAGGATCACGGGTGAGTAGATTTAACATCTACGGGGGACGATCGTTTGGATGGCGCAAGTCGCCCGATAGATTTAGTAAACTGGAAAATAGTAAACTGGAAAATAGTAAACTGGATAATCACTTGTGACATTAGAATGATAATCACTTGTGACATTAGATTAATAACACTTGCATGATAATTGCTGCAATTTGATCAGTATGTCATACCCATATACGCAAACTCATTTATAGGACACATGCACCATTACCAGGTTTTTATATGCAGCACAAGCACTATTCATGTTAACACACACTCTGGTAATTGCCATGTCACAACACTAGATAACTGCAAATCTGAAACATGTTAATTGCTTAGAATTGTGCTATTGCAATAAATATATTAAAAGAAATCATAAGAATTGCTATTCTCGTGCAAATGCATTAATTCACTTGCTCATGCGTAGTATAGATCATATATTGCATATTGATACCTTATGCATTCATTATCATTGACATATGCACCCATGATGATTTCATGAGATTTATGATATTTCTGGATTTTGGGGAAAGCCGCAAGATTTCCAAACTTACGATCTTTTAATATAAAAGTTGCGGTTTTCTAGTGATGTAAAGTGTCGTCCACCATGAGTTTGCTGTGGTTTTCGAGATCCGTGTCGAGGAGTAGAGGAACCGTCACGGGTACATGGTGGGCCCGGTAAGGTACCCCGGGGCAAGATGATCGCAGATGATGGCGTTGAGCCTGGCAGGGGACGGATTACCTAACGGTGATTTCATTTGGCACGGCGGATATCCAGAGGATACCGACCGTGGCCGCTAGATTAAGATTTGGATATTTGACATGGATCAGCCGGATGGCTGAGGCTAGAGATATTTGACATGGATATATGAGATTTAGACAGATTTGAGGTGTCGTTGCTGGACACGGATTTTATTGATTTCATGGATATTATGCTGATGTTTAAAAGAAGTTTTCAAAACAAATGAAGGAACAATTCTTATACCTTCATGATGAGATCCTGAGTTGACTCATGTGGCATACATACCTGTTATTGCATCCATGTGACATACTGGTTAGAGCCCTGATGATGCATACATACCTGCTAGTACATATAGCCATACCTGTTTTAGAGATGCTAGGATGCTTGTGTGCATACATACGATAGCCTTAGTAAATGTTATTTATTACTCACGAGCTGGCAACTCACCCCCGTTGTGCCCAGCTTTTCTGCAGGTCCGTTCCGTCAGCACTGTAGCGGCGGACACTTTTGCTCATTTTGCCCTTTTTGCTTGGACTCGAGACTTTTGCTCCTAAGTGGGTTGTTATCATTTTGTACCACCTTATATATGCTCATTGTATCTAGAGTACTCCATCTACTGTTACTACTGCTGCCGCCACTGCTACTACTACTATTTCAGCTGTACCGGTTATTTGGATTACTGTATATTGACCTAGAGACGAGGTTGTGAGACTTGGGGATATTATGATATGTTATTTGGGGTCGAGCTCACTTGAGTCGACATGTTATTTTAGCCATGCTTCATACTTATTTATGCATATTGTTGTTTTACATTGCGTGGGATTTGTGACCGCCTTGAGGCGAAGAGCTAGCTCCCGCTTGGGGATGCCATATTCATGTTATTTATTTATATTTCGGTTTTGCGCCCGTTTGAGGCCTGATTTACAAAGGAAATTCTGCAGGAATTTTGGAAAGAGGAAGAATATTTTAAAAAGGGACTTGATGTGGATTAATGGTGAAAAATGTTTTAAATAAATTGGTTTTCCTTCACTCAAATTCTTAATTGGGTTTTGTATTCTGGGCTTCGGCTTACTTATTTTACGGACGCCTTGAGACGTTTCGTAACTTAAGTGCCGGTCGCGTTCCGTACCTTGCGGGTCGTGACAAAGTTGGTATCAGAGCGATAGGTTTCACTTTTCCGAGTGTAGGATGACCCTTAGTAGATGGAGTAAGTGACTTAAGCAGGGTAGCGTAGCGTACGTATGTCCGCGGCATACTTGCGATGCGGTACTCCGCCTAGGTGACTTTAGGATATACTTGCTTGAAATTCCTTCTTCAATTTCGTGTATCCTACAATCCTATTGCATCGATCTTATTGTCATGTTCCTGTACCAGCTACTATACCGCCAAAGACTACCAGAGCGCAGAGGGCTGCCGCCCGAGACGAGATTCGAGCTGGCTCGTCCGAGACTAGGACTGAGCAGGGTAGTATGCCTACACCGCAGGGACAAACTGATCTGCCTTCCCCAGGCCGTGTGGATAGGCTGGAGACTGGTATGGAGGAGCTGCGACAGATGATGGGAAGTATGCAGGAGCTACGTCAGATGGTAGGATCCTTCGTTGCGGCCAGTCATGCACCGAGGCCGGAGGACGTACCCACTGCATCCCAGACTACTATGATACCTGCTCCTACTACTACCACCGTGACCATCCCGGTTTCGCTACAGGATTTCATGAGGCTGAGACCTCCAGTCTTCACGGGTACCGAGGTAGCAGAGGACCCGCAGACGTTCCTTGACAGTTTGGCCAGAATCTGCCGCTCGCTGAGGTGTTCTGATGACCGATGGGTAGAGCTGGCGAGTTTCCGATTAGAGGGCCTCGCACAGATATGGTGGGAGTCGGTTCTGAGAGGTCGAGTTGCAGGTCTACCGTCCATGACCTGGACCGAGTTCACACCAGTTTTTCTAGCCCGTTTCCTTCCGGAAAGCTTTCGTGACGCTAGAGCTCGTAGTTTTGAGACCTTGATCAAGACACCAGGGATGACGGTGTCTGAGTATGATGTCCAGTTTACACAATTGTCCCGATATGCTCCGTATCTGGTGGATACCGAAGCGAAGAGGGTGAAGAGATTCATACAGGGACTTGATGCCCAACTATATCTTGCCATTGGCGCCCAGCAATTCGACACTTATTCAGCGGCTATGGATACGGCATTGCGGATGGAGGCACGTATTTCAGCAACTTCGGCTGTTACCGGGCCGACGAGGATTCGTACTGGCATGCCAGATCAGAGGCAGCATGCCAGATTCCTTCCGAGAGATAGGGCCGGCAGAGGGTTTGGACGCGGTCAGCTATATGGATCGTATACACAGGGACAGCAGTCGTCGCCGGGATGCTTTAGGTGCGGGAGTCTGCACCATCGTATTAGGGATTGTCCAGTGAGACGACAGGGAGCGGCGACAGTTCCGTATGTGACCCTACCACCATCACCGCCCCCTCCTCAGAGAGCTTTACTTCCTGCCACAAGCAATGCTCCACGCCAGCTAGGTGCAACCAGAGGCCGTGGACGCGGCGGACCGATCCAGAGAGGACGAGGAGGCAGAGGTCGAGGCCAAGGACAGCCCGCCATCAGTGGAGGACAGGCCCGAGTGTTCGCTTTGACACAGCAGGATGCGCAGGCATCCAACGCCGTTGTGACAGGTACCTTGCCAGTTTGTTCTTTCGATGCACGGGTATTATTCGACCCAGGTTCAACACATTCGTATGTCTCTTCACACTTTGCACCGATGATGGGTCGTGAGTCATCGTCGTTAGATCAGTCGCTTGTTGTGACCACTCCTGTGGGAGAGTCATTTGTTGCTTGGTACGTGTTCCGATCCTGTACCGTCCGTATTGGCGAGCGAGAGCTGCCTGTCGACTTGATCCTTCTTGAGATGTTGGACTTCGACGTCCTTTTGGGCATGGATTGGTTAGCCACGTGCTATGCATATGTGGACTGCCGCGAGAAGACAGTTAGATTTTGTTTTCCCGGCGAATCGGTTTTTGTTGTGAAAGGGGACCGTGGTGCCACCCCTCACATGTTAATTTCTTCTCTTCGCGCTGTTCAGCTGTTGAGAAGGGGATGTCAGGGATTCTTGGCTTATATCAGTGATACTAGAGCTACAGATCAACCGTTGGACCAGGTCCCGGTTGTTTGTGAGTTCCCTGATGTTTTCCCTGATGAGCTTCCTGGACTGCCGTCTGAGCGCGATGTCGAGTTCTGTATTGATTTGATTCCCGGCTCGGGGCCTATTTCTATACCGCCTTATCGGATGGCCCCGGCGGAACTTAGTGAATTGAAGGTTCAGCTGCAAGATTTGTTAGATAAGGGCCTGATTCGACCTAGCGTTTCTCCATGGGGTGCTCCGGTCCTGTTTGTCAAGAAGAAGGACGGAAGTTTGCGCTAATGTATCGACTACCGCCAGCTGAACAAGGTTACCGTACGGAATAGATATCCGTTGCCACGCATTGATGATTTGTTCGACCAGCTTCAGGGTGCGGGATATTTTTCTAGGATCGACTTGCGATCGGGGTACCATCAGCTACGAGTCCGACAGGAGGATGTACCGAAGACAGCCTTCCGTACACGCTATGGCCACTATGAATTTCTGGTGATGTCGTTCGGACTCACCAACGCCCCAGCTGCATTCATGGATTTGATGAACCGTACATTCAGGCCGTATCTTGACTTGTTCATCATCGTGTTCATCGACGATATTTTGGTGTATTCCCGGAGCCGAGAGGAGCACGAGTAGCATTTGCGGATTACTTTACAGACCTTGAGGGAGCACCATCTTTTCGCAAAATTTTCCAAGTGTGCATTCTGGTTGGACAGCGTCGGATTCTTGGGTCACGTGATTACGAGAGACGGCATATGTGTGGACCCGAAGAAGATCGAGGCCGTCCAGCAGTGGCCCAGACCGACATCGGTTACGGAGATCCGTAGTTTTCTAGGCCTTGCAGGCTACTACAGGAGATTTGTACAGGATTTCTCCCGTATTGCTGCACCTTTGACAGGTTTGACCCGGAAGGGAGTTCCTTTCGTTTGGACGGAGGAGTGCGAGCAAAGTTTTCAGCAACTACGGACCTGTTTGACTACGGCACCGGTATTATCATTACCTTCAGGATCAGGCGGATTCGTGGTTTATTGTGACGCTTCACGGGTGGGGCTAGGATGTGTATTGATGCAGCATGACAGGGTAATCACGTATGCTTCGCGGCAATTGAAGAAACATGAACAGAACTACCCCACTCACGATTTGGAGATGGCTGCAGTAGTCTTTGCACTTAAGATCTGGCGACATTACCTATACGGCGAGTCGTGCCAGATATTCACTGACCACAAGAGCTTAAAATATATATTTCAGCAGCGAGACCTGAATCTGAGACAGCGTCGTTGGATGGAACTGGTAAAAGATTACGACTGTGAGATCTTATACCACCCGGGCAAGGCAAATGTAGTAGCGGATGCTCTGAGCAGGAGGCCCGGGGGTAATCTATCTTATATGTGCGCAGTGCAGAGGCAGTCGTCAGCAGATTGGCAAATTTTATGCGACAGCCGAGTTAAGTTCGAGTTCACTCCGACAGGGGGACAGCTTGCGCATGTTCATGCACGTCCGCAGTTACTTGACCGTATTCGAGAGGCACAATCCAGTGATGGCCGACTCTCAAAGATCATGGAGCAGATTAGGCAGGGCAGAGATTCTGAGTTCATGATCGACGATCAGGGAGTACTACGATTTAGGACTCGATTGTGCGTACCAGATTCCGAGGGGCTACGGCGTGAGATTCTTGACGAGGCGCATAGATCTACATACAGCATTCATCCAGGTTCCACCAAAATGTACCGTGATTTGAGAGATGTCTATTGGTGGGACGGGATGAAGAGGGATGTCACCGACTTCGTATCGAGATGCCTGACTTGTCAGCAAGTCAAGGCCGAGCACCAGAGGCCAGCAGGAGAGTTGCAGCCTTTGCCCATTCCAGAGTGGAAATGGGAGCAGATTTCGATGGACTTTGTTGTGGGTCTACCCAGGACCAGTCGAGGGTACGACTCCATTTGGGTGATCGTGGATCGATTGACGAAAGCGGCTCACTTCCTGCCAGTGAAGACCACTTTCAGCTTCGCCCAGTATGCCCAGCTTTACATCGATGAGATCGTACGATTGCATGGCGTACCGACTTGTATCGTGTCAGATCGAGGCACCCAGTTTACCAGCCGACTATGGCAGAGACTTCAGGAGGCATTGGGCACTCGTTTGAGTTTTAGCACAGCATTTCATCCGCAGACCGACGAACAATCAGAGCGGACCATTCAGACTCTCGAGGACATGCTTCGAGCGTGTGTTTTAGACTTCGGAGGTAGCTGGGATCGTCATTTACCTTTAGTGGAGTTCTCCTACAACAACAGCTTCCAGGATACTATTCAGATGGCACCTTTCGAGGCATTGTATGGGAGGAGATGCAGATCGCCCGTCTGTTGGACTGAGCTGAGCGAAAGCAGTATTTTTGGGCCACAGGTTGTGCAGGAGACGACCGAGAAAGTGCAGTTGATTCGAGACCGGATGAGAGCAGCTCAGAGCAGGCAGAAATCATATGCAGATAGGCGCCGTCGCAGATTAGAGTTCGCGGTTGGCGATCATGTCTTTCTGAGGGTCTCTCCAATGAAGGGCGTGATGCGATTTGGGCGAAAGGGAAAGCTTAGCCCTAGATTCGTAGGTCCCTTCGAGATTCTCGAACGCATCGGCGCGGTTGCATATCGTTTGGCGCTTCCACCCAGCTTTTCAGATGTTCACCCCGTCTTCCACGTGTCAATGCTACGCAGATATCTTCATGACCCTTCCCACACAATTCAGCATCAGGCCGTTCAGCTTGAGCCCGACCTTTCGTTCACCATGCAGCCAGTTGAGATATTAGATCGGCAGGTGAAGAAACTTCGATCAAAAGTCCTGCCGTCGGTAAGGGTTCTTTGGCACAGCCCGAATGGTGAGGAAATCACTTGGGAGGCCGAGGGAGAGATGCGGAAGAAATTCCCTTATCTTTTTTTGAAGGTGCGCGTAGTTGTATATTTTAAAATTCGGGGACGAATTTTCTTAAGGGGGGAAGACTGTAATACCTGAGTCTGTGTTTAGTAGTAATTGCGTGTTAATGTGGGATCTTTTGGTAAAGAGTTTACTGAAACAGGTGCTAGTGATCTATCTGGTTTTATGGATATCCTTGTAAGATGTTATCTCGACCACACACCAGCATCTAGCCACCAAAACAAATGCTGCAACCCAAAGTCAGCAGTCACTTCTTTAGCATGCAAAAATTCAACCTGTAGGCATCAGCATCAACAGCTAAGGCTAGCCCCATCAATTGCATCAGCCCCCATACCACTCTACAACAGCTACTAACCCATCACAACAGCACCAACGTCACAACAGCCCCAAATTCTGCCCAATTCCAGCTTAAGGTCAGCAATTTGGGCTGCAACAGCCACCTAACCCCTTGAAAAACAGCAGCAGCATCATATCATACCAGCCCATATTTTCAACACCCTCATCCATCATCACTCACACCTCACATCAGCTGAAATTGCATCAAATCAGCCCCCCAAATTTTCAAACATCAACAGTACACAATCAGCCTATTAACATCAGCTTTTCAGCTACCTAGCCCCTATGAGAATCTACAGCTGCTGCACTACAGCCCCTCCCAATTTCAAAATAAAAACAGCCCCAAACACCATCTTGCTGCTGCTACTTCAGCCCATACTTCACCAAATAAAAACCAACACCAGCAACACCACCATCAGCAACAGCAACAACAAACATTTTTCCATCAGCACCAGCAACAACAAACATTTTTTTCCATCAGCACCAGCTCTGGTGAAGATCAGATCGTTCCAGCCATATTTTGATGCACCTACCCTCTTCTTCTTCTTCTCCTTCTCCTTTGTTGCAAGAGTCCTAAAGGGTATAACTCTTAAACTTTTCCCATATTGTTTAGATTAGGTGCTTGACTAGCTAGTCTTTGTGATAAATAGAATTTTATGGCTAGAATAGTGTAGTGATGCTAGATTTAGCCATTTTAGAGTGCTTATAGCTTTATGAAACTTTTGTGGTGTTAACCAATCTGTTCAAGCCTAGTTGAGACTCTAAAATTAGAAGATTAGCCTTAATTTGCTAAAATTTCGATAATCTAGCTTAATTGGTGTCCATATCATGCTTAGTAGTGATATTGGGTGTTTTATAAAGATTTTGAGCAAAGTGAGAATTGCGTTAGCTAGAATAACCTTCTTAAGTGCTAGTGAGGCCAGCCAATCTGAGAAATTCCCCAGACTCCATGTAAACACCCGATTTATCCGACTTGGCGTAGGTTCTAGTGGGTTTGTGCGCATCGCGTCGTATCGTGTGCACACGCGTTTGGTTTCACGCACGCGTTTCCTTTATCGATATATCGCGTTTTGCATGACTTTTCCTTATATGGTGACTCTTGTGAATTCTAGATTCACCGGCAGGGACTTCGAGCGCAGCGGAGAAAGGGAAGCAGGTGGTCGGACATACCTAACACAGGATCACGGGTGAGTAGATTTAACATCTACGGGGGACGATCGTTTGGATGGCGCAAGTCGCCCGATAGATTTAATAAACTGGAAAATAGTAAACTGGATAATCACTTGTGACATTAGAATAATAACACTTGCATGATAATTGCTGCAATTTGATCAGTATGTCATACCCATATACGCAAACTCATTTATAGGACACATGCACCATTACCAGGTTTTTATATGCAGCACAAGCACTATTCATGTTGACACACACTCTGGTAATTGCCATGTCACAACACTAGATAACTGCAAATCTGAAACATGTTAATTGCTTAGAATTGTGCTATTGCAATAAATATATTAAAAGAAATCATAAGAATTGCTATTCTCGTGCAAATGCATTAATTCACTTGCTCATGCGTAGTATAGATCATATATTGCATATTGATACCTTATGCATTCATTATCATTGACATATGCACCCATGATGATTTCATGAGATTTATGATATTTCTGGATTTTGGGGAAAGCCGCAAGATTTCCAAACTTACGATCTTTTAATATAAAAGTTGTGGTTTTCTAGTGATGTAAAGTGTCGTCCACCATGAGTTTGCTGTGGTTTTCGAGATCCGTGTCGAGGAGTAGAGGAACCGTCACGGGTACATGGTGGGCCCGGTAAAGTACCCCGGGGCAAGATGATCGCAGATGATGGCGTTGAGCCTGGCAGGGGACGGATTACCTAGCGGTGATTTCATTTGGCACGGCGGATATCCAGAGGATACCGACCGTGGCCGCTAGATTAAGATTTGGATATTTGACATGGATCAGCCGGATGGCTGAGGCTAGAGATATTTGACATGGATATATGAGATTTAGACAGATTTGAGGTGTCGTTGCTGGACACGGATTTTATTGATTTCATGGATATTATGCTGATGTTTAAAAGAAGTTTTCAAAACAAATGAAGGAACAATTCTTATACCTTCATGATGAGATCCTGAGTTGACTCATGTGGCATACATACCTGTTATTGCATCCATGTGACATACTGGTTAGAACCCTGATGATGCATACATACCTGCTAGTACATATAGCCATACCTGTTTTAGAGATGCTAGGATACTTGTGTGCATGCATACGATAGGCTTAGTAAATGTTATTTATTACTCACGAGCTGGCAACTCACCCCCGTTGTGCCCAGCTTTTCTGCAGGTCCGTTCCGTCAGCACTGTAGCGGCGGACACTTTTGCTCATTTTGCCCTTTTTGCTTGGACTCGAGACTTTTGCTCCTAGGTGGGTTGTTATCATTTTGTACCACCTTATATATGCTCATTGTATCTAGAGTACTCCATCTACTGTTACTACTGCTGCCGCCACTGCTACTACTACTATTTCAGCTGTACCGGTTATTTGGATTACTGTATATTGACCTAGAGACGAGGTTGTGAGACTTGGGGATATTATGATATGTTATTTGGGGTCGAGCTCACTTGAGTCGACATGTTATTTTACCCATGCTTCATACTTATTTATGCATATTGTTGTTTTACATTGCGTGGGATTTGTGACCGCCTTGAGGCGAAGAGCTAGCTCCCGCTTGGGATGCCATATTCATGTTATTTATTTATATTTCGGTTTTGCGCCCGTTTGAGGCCTGATTTACAAAGGAAATTCTGCAGGAATTTTGGAAAGAGGAAGAATATTTTAAAAAGGGACTTGATGTGGATTAATGGTGAAAAATGTTTTAAATAAATTGGTTTTCCTTCACTCAAATTCTTAATTGGGTTTTGTATTCTGAGTTTCGGCTTACTTATTTTACGGACGCCTTGAGACGTTTCGTAACTTAAGTGCCGGTCGCGTTCCGTACCTTGCGGGTCGTGACACGAACAACCCTCCCCTTGGCCGGATTAGACTCCGCGTCTTCGATCGGGCGTCTATCTTCTCCACATCCTTTCTCTTTGCAGGATCGGAATTTGCACCCTTCATGAGACATGCATTCTCATTCATGCGCTTGATCCAACCCAACAACATCACACATACTCCTAAATTGCCGAATCCACTCCGTACCTCCAAATCCTTTCCTCCATCGTCGAATATTACGGCATCCCCACTACCGAATCCGACACCATACCATGTACCCTTTTCCTAATCGCCGAATCCGACCTCTTGTGAAAAGCAATTGAGTTCATTCATAAAGATGTCAGCTTCTTCCAAATATCTTTTTAGCATATATATATTTACATACTCATGCAACTCATAAAGTTAGACAATTAAAATTATTAAAGAACAAACACTCAAAGAGTATGCGTGAAAGATACTATTTACAACAGAAATATTTTTGTTACCAAAACTAATTGGTACTGTAACAGCACATTCACTATTATTGAAGTCATTGTATACACACACATCTCGAGCATCTGTAACGCTAGCTTATGAACTTTAGCCTTGTAAATATGAAATATTCATCGGGGGAAAAAAGGGAAAAAGTTTTAACATTCAATCGCTGTATTCCTTTATAATTTGTATACCTGCGCTCCAAAATTAACTTAGATGACTTCCGGTGCTTGGTTCGATTCCGTCGAATATTTGTAATATGGAGAATGTTGCAAAAGGAGATTGTCGATAAAGAACTTACTATCTGCCCGTCTTTTTGCAGGTTGCGGGTACGGATCACTCCAACACTTTGTCGTCCGTCCGTCACTGCTCGTTCCCATCTTTTTCTGAAGATCTCAAGCTCGGCATAAGACCGATGCCTCACCTACATTAGTCAAGAGCAAAATAACATATTCAATAACAGATCAAAATAGCTTGGTATACATATTTAATGTGTAAGAGACGAAAATCTTTAGCAATTACATTTGTGATGCATTTAATAGTAAAACATATATTACAAAACTCTGTGGCTATAAAACTATAGAATGAGTCAATTACCGGTGGTGATGGGGACGCCATTGATGGAGAGGAGTCGCTTAATTGATGTTTCTGTACTTGGCTGCATAGAAGAGAGCATATTGATGCCGAGTAACAAACACTGAGAGGTAAATGTTACATGTAATAAATTAAGGAACTCCAGGTTGCCTGAGAAATTAATTAACTTATGCGACATTGTATCTACGTTACTTATCCACTACACTAAATGGTCACTTATTTCGACCGCAATACACCGTCGAAATATGTCAATTTCGTCGGGTGATACCAAATAGCCACAAAGTAACGCCGACACGATAGGTTGTGTCGCAATAGGTTATTTCCACGGCTAATGTCCGTCGCAATAATCAAACCTATTTCGACGGCTAATTCCCGTCGAAATATTTTTTTTTCTCGACGGGTAATTTCTGTCGAAATATATAAGCTTTTTAAGTTAAAAAAACTGTTTCAGGAATCATTTAAAAATCATTTTCTCTATTTCGACTGGAAATTGCCGTCCAAATAAGTCTATTTCGACGGGCCGGTTCCGTTGAAATAGTCTATTTCGACGGAAATTTCCCGTCGAGATAGAGAGAATTACAGAAAAAATATTTAAAAGAGCCAAGAAAATCTCCAATCCAATCTATTTCAATTTAATATCGATTCCATCCCATTCAAATAACGATTCTAATACAAATTTCATTACATTCAAATATCGATTATCCAAATACGATTACAATACATACTACGTGTTCCTTTACGATCATAACATCATAAATTTACAAAAGTGAGAAATGAAAAATCAAAGGAGGGCGGGCACGGAGAGAGAGTCGATCACGAAGGAGGCGCTCATGGATTTCTTGGGTAAAGCCCCTACGATTAAAAGTTTAAAATACATGAATTAATATAGATATTTTATATTAATCAAATGTTTGCGTGCGCGCTTGTTTGTGCGCGTGTGGATGTATGCTTGTGCGCGCGCGTGCGTGTTTATTAGTTTGTGTATGCCTGCGCGTGCGCCTATTTGTGTCTATTTGTGTCTGTGTGTATGTATGCATGTGTGTGTATGTGTGTGCGCGTGTGTATGCATGTGTATATGTGATATGTGTGTATGTATGCATGTGTGTGTATGATTGTGTATGTGACATGTGACATGCATGTGTATGTGTATGTGTATGTATGCATGTGTGTTTGTGTCTGTGTGCGTATATGTATGCATGTGTGTATGCGATATGTGCGTATGTATGCATGTGTGTGTATGATTGTGTATGTGACATGTATGCATGTGTGTATGCGATATGTGTGTATGCATGCATGTGTGTATGCGATATGTGCGTAAGTATGCATGTGTGTGTGTATGATTGCGTATGAGACATGTGATATGTATGCATGTGTGTATGTGATATGTGCGTATGTATGCATGTGTTTGCGTCTGTGTCGATGTATGCATGTGTGTGTAAGCTTGTGCGTGTATGTGTGTGTATGATTGTGTGTGTTTGTGATATGTGCATATGTGTGTATATATGTAAGGGTTATCAAACTTGCCGGAGGTACAGGCTTCTCAGCCTGGACGTACGCGTCGATAATATTAAGCCTCTGCTCGAGAGTCCAGCCAGCAAATAGATCGGCGGCGGGAGCGGAGCAGCAGCGAGAACGGGAGCGATAATCGATAGGCGTGAGGAACCGCCGGATTTCGGCATCCGCTTCTGAGGCGATCCATGAAATATAGGGGTCCTGGTCCTAGAGGCCCTGGTCTGTAACAGTATCTCCGAAGGCGATTCATCTGTCGGCTGAAACTTAAGAGGTGGATGTCCGGTCGGCTGGAAAGGAGTGGTATACTGACGCAAAGTGATTTTCGAGAACACACACTGTACTCTCCCGTGACGATCCGGCCTAAACGTTGTGAAAGCCCTATCTACGATGAATGTTCTCTGCGCGTTATCAACCGGGTGTCCCTGCTCTGCCTCCATCGTCTGGATCAACCGATCTCCATCAGTCGCCATCGCCGCCTGTCTGTAGAAGAAATGTATTACTGCAATTCTAAAGGCTACACAATAATTATTCTGAAATAATTAAGAAGCTCGGCATATGTAGAGTCTTACATATACTCCGCGTGCCTCAATCGATGCAGGCGCGCCGTTGTCCCGTACAAATTGAGCCCGGTAGATTTCAATACGATCAAGAGACTTTCTACCATGACTTTCTTCCTGCATATAACATTTAGAAAGTTCATACATAAATTTCTAAGATAATTTTAACGTATTAATATCAAATACGATACTTACGTGTTCGATGGCAACTTGTTGGGAACTCTTGCCCGTGCCTCTATAAACATCATGCAACTGAGCGCGAGATGCTTTTCCACGCACTCATCTCCTGCAGTTATATCAAATATTATTTACTGAGTTGCTATAAAATGGTAAAAAGATATCGTTAAAGACATACCCTAAACTCTCCGGACAAGAAATAATCGACCAAGACATGCCAGTATTCGTCGGACCAATCTGGATTCGGCTTAATCGAATACATCTCATCCGGTGAAGCACAATTTTCAAACTTTTTAAAGATTTTGTTCTTATGGCCTCTCCAATTCTTCGTTATATGACTACACATCTTATCATAAACTGCACGTTCATCGCAAACCCCCTGGGCGCCCTCTACGTCAACCCACCGGAACTTGAACCGAGCCTGCAAAACGGGATAATTCATCATTGTATGGGTATTTTATAGTAATTTAGTAAATGCGTATGTATATGTGTGTGTGTGTACATGTGTGCATAGCAAAAAAAAGTGCAATATTGAATTGTATAAAGAAGCTAACTATCCTCTCCCATATAACGACTTGTTTTTGTATCCCCAACGCTTCACATCCCAATTTATGACTTCCCACTCGTCATCTTCGTCCTTCAACAAATGAGGCATGCGGTCTTCACTGTTCATTATCGACGACATCATTTTTTTCACTTCTTTACTGGCTTCTGTCACAACGTCCCTTGTAAACGCAAGGTATACAATCGGTTTGCCAGGAGCATGTGGCATCCTCCTCCATATATCACTGGCCCGTGTGGGTCCTCTCCCAGTTCGTTTCTTTTTATGAGAGGAGTGTCTCTCGTCCCCGGTAGAATGATCGGTCCTGCTATCTGAACCTGACATATCTAAAACAACTTCACGGAATATAGTTTAATATCTTAGATAAAAAAATAATAGTGAAAATTATTGCTGAAAAGAAAATTATACATGAGCAATAAATGGTGAAAATAATATGGAGGGAAAAAAATGAAATGCGGAAATGATATAAATTAACTTGAAAATCCCTGTATATTAGAATTCGAAACTGTAAGCGATAATATGCAGAAATAATATGCGGAAAAGGATAAAATATATGAAATAATATGCGGAAAAGGATAAAATATATGAAATAATATGCGGAAAGAAAGATACAATAAATTGTAAGTTCCACATTACTTAAATTATGAGTATCATCATACAAGAGCAAGTTAATATATCAAGATATTTAAAGTCTTAGTTAGACTTCAGGTTCTACAACCGCCGATGGCATATCAGAGACCATTTCCGGCTCTATATCTATTCTTGATAAATCGCTGTAGAATTCGGTAGGAATATCATCCTCTTGTATAACCGGGGATTGTAGGACAACTAATCTCGCTTACATCACTTTCACCCATGTTGTAATAATCTCGTAGATATTATTAAGATATGACTTCAGATAAAATTGCATTTAAACTAAAATTAAAGATGAGGGCAGAAAAAAGGGTGAGCTATAGGAAAACTATAGAAAATATTCAGAAATCGTTGATCTCAGGAGTACCGTAGAAAATCATTTTCTCTATTTCGACTGGAAATTGCCGTCCAAATAAGTCTATTTCGACGGGCCGGTTCCGTTGAAATAGTCTATTTCGACGGAAATTTCCCGTCGAGAAAGAGAGAATTACAGAAAAAATATTTAAAAGAGCCAAGAAAATCTCCAATCCAATCTATTTCAATTTAATATCGATTCCATCCCATTCAAATAACGATTCTAATACAAATTCCATTCCATTCAAATATCGATTATCTAAATACGATTACAATACATACTACGTGTTCCTTTACGATCTTAACATCATAAATTTACAAAAGTGAGAAATGAAAAATCAAAGGAGGGCGGGCACAGAGAGAGAGTCGATCACGAAGGAGGCGCTCATGGGTTTCTTGGGTAAAGCCCCTGCGGTTAAAAATTTAAAATACATGAATTAATATAGATATTTTATATTAATCAAATGTGTGTGTGCGCGCTTGTTTGTGCGCGTGTGGATGTATGCTTGTGCGCGCGCGTGCGTGTTTATTAGTTTGTGTATGCCTGCATGCGCGCGCGCCTATTTGTGTCTATTTGTGTCTGTGTGTATGTATGCATGTGTGTGTATGTGTGTGCGCGTGTGTGTATGCATGTGTATAAGTGATATGTGCGTATGTATGCATGTGTGTGAATGATTGTGTATGTGACATGTGATATGCATATGCATGTGTGTATGTGATATGTGTGTATATATGCATGTGTGTTTGTGTCTGTGTGCGTGTATGATTGTGCGTGTATGTATGCATGTGTGTATGCGATATGTGCGTATGTATGCATGTGTGTGTATGATTGTGTATGTGACATGTGATATGTATGCATGTGTATGTGATATGTGCGTATGTATGCATGTGTGTGTGTGATATGTGCGTATGTATGCATGTGTGTGTGTGTATGATTGTGTATGAGACATGTGATATGTATGCATGTGTGTATGTGATATGTGCGTATGTATGCATGTGTTTGTGCCTGTGTGGATGTATGCATGTGTGTGTAAGCTTGTGCGTGTATGTGTGTGTATGTATGATTGTGTGTGTTTGTGATATGTGCATATGTGTGTATATATGTAAGCGTTATCAAACTTGCCGGAGGTACATGCTTCTCAGCCTGGACGTACGCGTCGATAATATTAAGCCTCTGCTCGAGAGTCCAGCCAGCAAATAGATCGGCGGCGGGAGCGGGAGCAGCAGCGAGAACTGGAGCGACAATCGATAGGCGTGAGGAACCGCCGGATTTCGGCATCCACTCCTGAGGCGATCCATGAAATATAGGGGTCCTGGTCCTAGAGGCCCTGGTCTGTAACAGTATCTCCGAAGGCGATTCATCTGTCGGCTGAAACTTAGAAGGTGGATGCCCGGTCGGCTGGAAAGGAGTGGTATACTGACGCAGAGTGATCTTCGAGGACACACACTGTACTCTCCCGTGACGATCCGGCCTAAAAGTTGTGAAATCCCTATCTACGATGAATGTTCTCTGCGCGTTATCAACCGGGTGTCCCTGCTCTGCCTCCATCGTCTGGATCTACCGATCTCTATCAGCCGCCATCGCCGCCTGTTTGTAGAAAAAATGTATTACTGCAATTCTAAAGGCTACACAATAATTATTCTGAATTAATTAAGAAGCTCGGCATATGTAGAGTCTTACATATACTCCATGTGCCTCAATCGATGCAGGCGCGCCGTTGTCCCGTACAAATTGAGCCTGGTAGATTTCAATACGATCAAGAGACTCTCCACCATGACTTTCTTTCTGTATATAACATTTAGAAAGTTCATACATAAATTTCTAAGATAATTTTAACGTATTAATATCAAATACGATACTTACGTGCTCGATGGCAACTTGTTGGGAACTCTTACTCGCGCCTCTATAAACATCATGCAACTGAGCGCGAGATGCTTTTCCACGCACTCATCTCCTGCAGTTATATCAAATATTATTTACCGAGTTGCTATAAAATGGTAAAAAGATATCGTCAAAGACATACCCTAAACTCTCCGGACAAGAAATAATCGACCAAGGCATGCTAGTATTCGTCGGACCAATCTGGATTCGGCTTAATCGAACACATCTCATCCGGTGAAGCACAGTTTTCAAACTTTTTACATATTTTGTTCTTATGGCCTCTCCAATTCTTCGTTATATGACTACACATCTTATCATAAACTGCGCGTTCATCGCAAACCCCCTGGGGGCCCTCTACGTCAACCCACCGGAACTTGAACCGAGCCTGCAAAACGGGATAATTCATCATTGTATCGGTATTTTATAGTAATTTAGTAAATGTGTATGTATGTGTGTGTGTGTGTATTTGTGATATATGCGTATGTGTGTGTACATGTGTGCATAGCAAAAAAAAGTACAATATTGAATTGTATAAAGAAAGCTAACTATCCTCTCTCTCATATAGCGACTTGTTTTTGTATCCCCAACGCTTCATATCCCAATTTAGGACTTCCCATTAGTCATCTTCGTCCTTCAACAAATGAGGCATGCGGTCCTCACTGTTCATTATCGACGACATCATTTTTTTCACTTCTTTACTGGCTTCTGTCACAACGTCCCTTGTAAATGCAAGGTATACAATCGGTTTGCCAGGAGCATGAGGCTTCCTCCTCCATATATCACTGGCCCGTGTGGGTCCTCTCCCAGTTCGTTTCTTTTTATGAGAGGAGTGCCTCTCGTCCCCGGTAGAATGATCGGTCCTGCTATCTGAACCTGACATATCTAAAACAACTTCACGGAATATAGTTTAATATTTTAGATAAAAAAATAATAGTGAAAATAGTAGGGTAGCTGCTCGGTTGCCTCTTGCGAGGGCTTTGATCCCTCAGGACGGGGACCGAGCAGGGTTACTGCCCAGTGCCTCTTAGCGAGGACTTTGATCCTTGTCGGTTGTGGTAGGAAGCTACCAGCCGGGGATAGCCGAGCAAGGACTCGACTGCCTCTGGGAGGACTTTGGTCCTTAGCGCGGGAGGGGCTGTAGAAGCCTACCAAGGACCCTTGGTCGGGCAGGGTTACTGCCCGGTGCCTCTTGGCGAGGGCTTTTGTCCTGAAGGATAGCCGAGCGAGGGATCCTCGGGCTCGACTGCCTCTGGGAGGGATTTTTGATCCCCGGCGTTGTGGCAGGGAAGCTTCCCGCTGGGGATATCCGAGTGAGGGATTCTCGGGCTCGACTGCCTCTGGAAGGGATTTTTGATCCCCGACGTTGTGGCAGGGAAGCTGCCCGCTGGGGATAGCCGAGCGAGGGGTCCTCGGGCTCGACTGCCTCTGGGAGGGCTTTCTGATCCCTGGCATTGCAGTAGGGAAGCTACCCGCCGGGGTGACCGAGCAGGGTAGCTGCTAGGTTGAACCTTGACGAGGTGTAGCCCGACCGTCCAGCTGTAGGTGCGGGGAATGGGAACGATCGGGGCAACAGCGCGCGTAGCCAGTGCATTGAATGCGGTGGGAGGTGAAGCGCTAGGGGCGCGTCGCTTCGATTCCAACGGAGAAGGCCTGATGGCTGCCGCGTGGCAGCGACTCCCTAGGTGAAAGCGGGCGACTGTTGAACTGCGCAGTGGGCTATATAAGGCTGAAGGAGTACTGGTCCTTCCATCCTTCATAAACAGGTCGTCGAGAATGCAAGACTTCCCGTTTACCATCCCCGATATCGTCCACTTTGAAGACGTGTATCTTTACGACCAATACTGCACCGAGGACACGGTGCAGCTGGTCTATGGGAGCATTGAGGACCATTTCGGTCGGCTGCTCCCCCGACGCTCCTTCCTGCTGCAGCTGCTGATGTACTCCATCTGGAGGGTGTCGCCGGGGCTTTACAACCCCATGCCTGAGCTGCTCTATGACGAGGCCGTGGGCAAGCTGCAGTCTTTGAGGCTCTTCGGCCTGATCTCCGCGAACCGGCTGGCCCGCTCAGAGGCGCTCGTCCGCGAATGCTACGAGCTGAGGCTCGGGATCGACGCGCGCGGGGGAACCGGGGACAGAGGTTAGACCTTACGAGGCCTCGGTTGGCGGAGATCTTTACCGAGTACCACGAGCAGTGCTCGCTGCACCCCCTTCCCCCACTGTTGTAATTTTCTTTTCTTTTCGCATGTATGGCTGAGGAGCCCATAATACCTTTTGAATAAACAAAGCTTTTCTTTCCTTTTCGCAATGCTCCATTGATCTTTATTAAATTAACAATAGATCCTAGGAAGAGTTTACATTGCTTTAAAAGAAAGGTACTGGCTAGTAGATGACTTTATTGGTTTGGGCCGAGCTCCCTGAAGGGATGTCGGCCCCCGCGCTCGGCACAGGGTTTGGGGCTCCTTGAGTTCCGTTTTGGCCGTCCTCCGAAACGAGCATGATCTGACCGATGGTCAGGTCGGCGGGAGGGCGATGCTGCTCTTGCTCGCGGTCAGCCTGCCGTTTGTCTCTCAAGTATGCGGCGAGGTGCCTAGATCGGATGAGCTCTTCGATGTAGTCCCGGAGTTGCTTGCAATCTTCTATAGCGTGGCCCAGTACTCGGTGGAAAGCGCAGTAGGGGCCCCGGGTTCGCTTCGTGGCCTGACGCGGGATCGGAGGAAACTTGAAGAACCCCTCGTTCTGGGCCTCCTCCAGCAATACTGCGAGGGAGACGTTGAGGGGGGTATACTCCTGGAACTTCGGGTGGTAGGGCTGCTGACGCTCCGGCCTCTCTTCCCGAGCCCTCTTCTTCTAGTCGGACCGTTCTGCCCGGGGGAGGTTAGCGTTCACCTTGGATTCCAGCTGAACCTCGCGCTCGGTCCACGCCTTGACATCGGCCATGGTCTTAGGTTGCGCCAGCGCGAAGGAGCGCAACCATTCCCTGTGACTCAGACCAGATCTAAGTGCCGTAATGACGGTCTCGTCCCGGTGCTCGGGCACCTCGAGAAGGGCGTTGTAGAAACGGGTAATGTAGGCCTTGAACGTTTCCTTGTCCCCACTCTTAACCGTGAAGAGATAGTCGATCGTGCGCTTCTGTCGACGGTTCCTAACGAAATGGCCGAGGAACTGAGTAGCCAGCTCGTCGAAGATCAAAATCGAGCGGGGCTCGAGCCCCCAGAACCAGTCCCGACTTGCGCGGATAAGGGTGGCCGGAAAGGCCCTGCACTGGGCAGCGTCGGAGTGGTCCTGGAAGCTCATCCCCGTGGTGAAAGCATCCAAATGGTCCTTCGGGTCGGTTTTCCTGTCGAACAGAGAGACCTTTGGGGTCTTGTTGCGCGAGGAGACGTGGACGGCGAGCAATTCCTCGGTGAACGGCTTTGTGAGCGAGTCGGAGGCGTACTTAGCTCCGTCGCTCGAGAGATGAGCCTCCCGGCGCATGCCCTTGATTTTCTTCTCAAGAGCGTCGAGCCGACCGTGGTATCCCAAAGAATCGGTGCCCTGGGATTCCTGGCCTCCGCTGCGGGTGACCTGCGTCTGGGAGCGGCCCCGGTTCCTCTCGATGAGGTGCCTCAGGTCCCGAGGCGAGGTGGCTCTCGAGTCGCCGAGGCGGACCCCTTCTGTGCGTCCCCGCCGAAGGTGGTGGTGTCGACTACGCCTGTGGGTAGGCGAGGTGACTAACATCTCCTCAAAGGGATAAGGGTCGCGAGGAGGCTCGAGGCGAGGCGTTCTGGCGGCGGACCTTGGCGTGGAGCCCTGGGGCTCCCAGTGGGCCTCAGGGAGTACCGGCTCGAGAGATCGGTGGCCAGGGGACGCAGCCTGCCGGTGGTCAGCCGTCCAGATGGGGGCAGAGCCTTCTGGAGGCGGTGGAGATACGATCTGGGGCCCAGGCCTGGCCGTTTGGACGCGGACGAGCGCCTCTACGAGGGATTGTAGCCGATCTAGGGCGTTGATGAGGGTTGCTGGAGGAGGCTCATCCCTGCTTTCGGTGAGTGGAAGGCGGCGGCTGGTACCGGGATCTTCAGGATAGCTGCTTGTCATGAGGGCGGAGATAGGAAGGCCAACTTTGTGTTTTGTGTAGTTATCTTCCCACAGACGGCGCCAACTGATGGAGCTCCTTTTCGGGTCTCCGTCAGATGTTGTCTTCCGTTGATCTCCTGGTGGACTTTGTTGATTATCTCCTGTTGCGTGTGGGTCTCAATAGGTTTTGGTGGAAAAAGTGGAGTGAAGAGTTTGGTGCCGAGTACCTGCAAAGAAGTCCCGGGGTGGTTTGGTACCACCAAGGACCCTCCGACGATCAAGTTAGTGATGAGATCCGAGCAGAGTAGCGGCTTAGAAGAGTAAAGAATGGCTTACTTGACCACTCTGTGATGGGGTTTTATATAACGGTGGTGGCACGCAGCAGCAGGCGCGACAATCTCGCCGGCAGTTACGCTCCCGACGTCACGCCCGCGTAGAGAGCGGATCACCCATTAATAGGGATCGTGATGGCGTGGAACGTGGGATGTTGCTGGCGTAGAATCTGCTCATGGCGAGATTAGCGGAGCGGTGGTTACGCCTGTGAGTGGTGGAGTTGGTCGGAGGGCCGAGGAAGACGGCCTCGGCGGAAGCTCGGGGACGAGCGAGGAGGCCGAGAAGTCTTGGTCCTGTGGCAGCTCGAGACGAGATGAGGGGCCGAGAAGGCTAACTTGCCGGGAGCCCCGAGGAGGGCCAGCTTGTGCTTGCAGGTCGGGCGTAGGGTGGCCTGGTCGGCCATTTCTTCTGAGTCTTGGGACACGTCATCTGTCATGTGTCTTGATCCTGGAGATTGCCAATATTGAGCATCATCACTAAGTAACCGGCGCGGAAATAATTTTCCCTAAACTAAATGGGTGTCATTATCGTGCGTTTAAGTACCTCAATTAACAGCTTAACACCATTGAAAATTATGAGTGATGTTCAAAGTTGGCAGCTCATGCAAAATCAATAAATTATCAATAAGGAAATTGCTAGATAATTAAAAAGTCCCTGTCAATTATCAAATTGACCTTTTACGCAGCTTCTAGCGAAATTGCATGCAAAGAATTTTCGGAAGCAAGTATTCAAATATTGCTTATTTTTTAATTTGAAATTATGGTCCTTCTTTGTATTTTTCACTTTTTACGCACCGCATTTTTTTCTTTATGTGTTAAATATACCTTAAAAATGATGTTAATTCTCTTAGATAAATATATAACTATATCAGTAATTTTCATAATTTGCAATAATCGAACTTCTAATAGTACAGCACAAAAGCTCGATTATATGGTATTCTTTATGAATGTCTCGTTGAAAGAGATAAGCATGATGAATTTTTTTTTCCACTTTGCATATACACACCTTCCACAATATATTGACTTGCAATCATGAATTTTTCATATGGATACAGAAATTTGTTGCTCTTTTTGCATTAAATGCTGAAAATAATAACTTTCTGAAGATTATTTGAGAAAACCAAAAAAAATATTACATTTTATGACTTTTTAGAATAAGTGATTTTGGTACATTTTCCATCCATATGGTGGAAGTGATTTTAAAATGTAATTTTATTTTCTTGCAACAGTCCATAAGCAGTTACGTGCCGGAAGGGCATCCTACGTCTGCTGGAAATTGCTCCATATATTTGATCAAAAAAAATTCTTGCCTCATATTTAGTGGTAAAGTGTTTTGTCACTTTATCACTCAAGCTCAAGCAATTTGGCATAAAATGTAACGTAGTTTTAGAGGATTTAAACAGGTCTACACCTTGATGGCATTAGATTATCAATGGGTATAGTTTGGAAAATATTTGAACTTTGGAGGTTTGTTTTGTGAATTATGGTTACTGATCTATTTATTTATTTATTTATTTTAAAAAGGAAATTCATATCATATGAACCCTCGTTGGAGGAAAAATGTGAAATTTGTAAATTATACTGATTAAAAACACTATCAACAGCCTCATCTTACACACTCCTTTTTGGTGTTATAACGGTGGCATGCCGCTATCCCTATTATTCTTTAATCTGGGATTCTGTTGCACCGTTAAAAGTTAAGATTTTTGCGAGGCTGATCTTTCGGGATCATGTTTACTCTAAGTTCGAGTGCAAATCCAAAACGTACTCCTTGTGCCATTGTAGAGGAACATACCATGCACATTTTGTTTCATTTGCCATGTGTTCTTGAAAGTACGAAAACAACAGCATCATGATTTAATCGGTTGTGTAGTTATTGTTTTGGATTGTATAAGAACTTTATTTATTCTCATAGCATTTTGAGTGGGGCTCATCGGCTTATTTTTATTTCGAAAATGAAGTGCTATCACCATATATGACCACATCGGAACATACTTGTTACAAAAAAGTGAGCATGTTTTTGGCAAATAACAAAATCATATATAGAAAATGCAATGCTGCAAGTTTCACAGAGTAAGTTCAAGAAAGTTTAAAATAACCTAAAGAGAATGGCCAAAAGGTTGACGAACATCTGGTTTCATATATAATGAATGGCCAAAAGGGTGACTCCGGCTTAACTTAAATCACAGAGGCTCGTCCCATATTTTACCAGGCTTGTGAAACATAGGTTATCAGTCATGAGATACCGTGATCTAACAAACCTTATTTTTCATATTTAAATTATACACATGTGCATTGCATCTGCATAACCCTAGTCAACGACTTGTGTGAGTTGCCCATGATCGTGGCCCCTAGCCAAGGTAGATCACAGCACATCTCAGTCGCTATGTTCATGGGAATGGTCAAAAACAAAAATTCACAAGATTGTTGGTATCTTAAGAACTTGTGGGCATTTTGGGAAGAAGGGCAGTAGAACATCAAAAGGCCAAGTTGAAGGATTATGATGACAAGGGAAGACATCGTATAAATGTGTGCTAGCATTAACAATGCAAGAGAATTTTATTGTTTCTTTCACATGGATTCTGCCGTGGCCAATAATGGTTTTTACAAAAAAAAACGTATTAATTGAACGGAAAGCAGTTAGGCAGGGCACCGGCATACTCCATGATCAGGCAAAACAAAGATGGCGCCGGAGATTCCTATGGCGCATACTCGAGCTAAAGAATCTTAACTTATTTCTAAGCCATACTGCATTATTTCATTTCGCAATGTTAAATTTTTTGCCGCGTAACAAAGTTTATTGTGATGCGGTAAACGAAAAATAATTACCGAGCTATTATTTGGAAAAAAAATTCATTATATTTATATGTTTAATTTAAAATTTTCTAACATTTAATTTGCTCGCTAATTCGCTAGCATCTAGCTAGGAAAAAAATTCAAACCAATGGATAACTCGGGGTTCACATATAAAAGGAGTAATACTTTACCTGCCGGACTTGAAATCCTATCACAAGAGATAAAATGGTGGGACCGACAATATCTAAATATTAGTGTAGTGAGCCCCATGGTATTTGTCTTTTACATAGATTGTGATCGGATTTAAAGCAAAGCAGTTTAAGCATTTCTCGAGAGGGAGATGCAACACCCATCAACTTTCCATATTTTGAAAAAGGCAAAAAATGACAGTGGGGGCAAGCACAGTTTCACCCAACCCCCCAGGAGTGGAGCCACCGCAAATTAAAACCATAGCCCCTGTCAAAATATCTCTTCCCATTGAATCAACTTTGGAAATTTTAAATAATGGTACAGACATCATATGATAATGGATAAACTATCACATATTCAGATCTTTTTAGACGTGTTTTCAGAAGCGGATAAAAACCGATGCTCAAACCGTGTTAAAACATAACACCTATCACTCATCACAAGTCTATTCACCTAACATAACAGATAGCTAGGTAACTCACTTGAATATGCATCCTATAAAAGGGAAAAATCTTCTCTACAACGGCTTGTAAAGAAAACTTCTCTATAAGCGCTTGTGGAGAAATTTCTCTACAAATCTTTTTTAAGCCTTTGGATGGGCTTTGAGATCCAATGGCTTGCCGGGGACTTGTAGAGAAATTTCTTTATAATCTTTTTCCCCTTTATCTTCAAAAAAAATACACAATGTTTTATTTCTAAATGGACGTGTCACTGCTGTAGCATAACAGCAAAAATATCAACCTCAATTAAGCAGAAGACTTTGGCTTGAGCCTAGCTATCATTCTAAACAGCTTCAAATATACACAATCTAAATTTGTATCTTTGAAGGCACATGTGGGGTTGATTAGCTGTTTGTTCCCCTCAAGAGAAGGAACAAATAAAATTAAAAAAAATTTTGTTTGCCATTAGGGTCCGTAAACCCTAGCCTATGCATACAACACATCCACGTACATCACACACGAGCACACAACACACACGCACACGAATTTGCTCCGAAAATGTTAATATACGGTCACTTTTACTCTTTCATTATTGGGATTTCTGGTGTTCGAATCTCGTGCTTGAAGGAACAAATTAAATTAAATCTAACAAATACATGTACATGAGCGGTGACAACAGGGGAGTGGGGGCCCACTTTGGGCACATGCATATAGCAAGTATTATTTATTTAATCTTATTGTATATATTGGGGGAGGAGATGGTTGGAGTTTTATGAAACTTTAGGAATCACAACCATATTGGATTCAATTCAATATACAATAGATGTGAAATTTTCCTAATTTCTCAAACTCTCTTTTGCAGGTAAATTTGTATTTTCGGTAAATTTATGTAGTCGGCGAACAAAAGAGATACAAAACAGAAACTTGGTATTACCAAATTCGCGTTAATAGAAAATTCTGAAGTATTTGAAAGCACCCAGAAATAATTTCAAAGACAATGCATTCTTTTATCGTTTTTCATGAACATATGAGGGCATATAATCTCGATACCAGTGTTGTACATAAAATCAAATATGCTCGTGTTTTTACTAAAAAGACAAATAAAACTGAGAAAAAGACTAGGGGAAATTTCTTTTGTGATTCAATTGACATACAAAAGCCAAGGCTATGAATGGATGTAGATAAGGTCAGGGTGTTAATAAAAAATTGACCTGCATGCATCTGATTCTTAAATTATGATAGACTTTCCTCTATATCTATCAACTTTAATTAATGCTAGGGTTTGTTAACTTGGGTTCTGCCTTCGATTTTTGAATTAACTGGAAGCGGCGTGGGGTGGGGTGGGGGGGGGGGGGTTGTCAAGCACATGTTCCAGCCCTTTTTTAATATTGGGCTTAGTTGGAAACTTGAAAGCTCAAGTAATAAGCCCAAAACAAGTCATGTCTTAGGCTTTAATTTAAAGAAGTCACAACTCAGCCTTTGTTAGACAATAGCCAGAGCCAATTTCATATTGGGGTAACATTAATCATTTTCTTTTATTTAATTGGGATCTTATGGGTTAAATTTGAAACTCCCGGTATCTTTACTGTTATAATGCAAGCTTTTCGACTTTAATTGATTATTCTATACTTATTTTCTCATGATGTGGTAGGATAATATATAAGAACCACTTGAAGAGTATTCCAAATTAATAAAAGAATCCAATCTCTTCATCTCACATTAACTATCGAAATTCATCCTTCTCTCTTTGTAACTTAAAAATTCATATCCTCCCTTTCATCAGATTGTCGTCTTTTGTATATGCCCCCTCTAAAATTTGAATTTATATATGTGCTCTATAATCGCTCAAGTTCTAACAAATCATATACTTAAATAAGTTTAGACGGAATATCCTTAGAATATTCTTTTATCACAAACATGATAATATTATCTAGTTTTAGGATGAATTCTCGTATATGATCATATCTAGGCGTTTTATATTCAATGTTTTCTTATATCCTCTTAAAATATCAAAGTTTTTAGTTAAATAATAAAGAAATGCAGGTATCAGAGGCATTGGAGAGGGAGCCTCTTTTTCTCTTTTAAATTGGTCAAGGAGTCAACTTTTCTTAAATTATTTTTGATATTCAACATTGTACCCAAATTTTTATATGATTTTGATGCTTTTTTTTTAATTGTTGATTTGTTATGGAAGATAATTTTATTATCTATAAAATATTAAATTTGCAATCCCTTCGATATAAGTGTAAGATGTATTGAAATCACAAAATTTTCTATATATTAATATCTTAGAAAATGTACCAAGATGAATGGTGCCAATTGCTAGAAAAATCGATAGATTGTTAGCCCTTTTATTAGGAAAGTTTTTCCTTCTCTGTCTTCGAATCCCACATTCCTCTAGATGGTCTCTACACAAAATAAAGTTTTTGTTTGAAGTAAAACACTAGTAAAATAAGGGGTTGCCCCTACGGAAAATATCATCCGTAGGGGCAATAAAAGTTTGGCCCTACGGATTAATACGTAGGGCAAAGTGGTTGCCCCTACGGTCGTTCAATATTTATTTAAAATTCATTAAATCTTAAAGTGTTTTTTGCCTCTATGGTGGCGCAAACCAAGCACCTACGGGTATATCCGTAGGGGCATATAAATAGGGATTTAAGAGATCGATCCCTACGCTGATTATTTCTTTTTTCTATTCTCGCGCGAAACCAAATTTTCCCAAATCGAGATCGTCGTCGCCGCCACCGCCGCAGTGATCTCGTCGTCACCGAATCCAAGCCGAATCGTCGTCGCCACACCTGCGCAGTGATCTCGTGGTCACCACCGTGCTCCGTTCTCGTTGTCGCCACCGCCCTTGTCGTCGCCGATTGCGTCTCCGTCGTCGCCTACAGGTAATTAGTTAAACATTATTATAATGATGTTAGGGTAGCGATCAATGAGGGTTAGGATTAGGTATCGGTTGTGGTTAGGGTTAGGATTAGGGTTAGGGTACGGGTTCGATCGGCGGTTGGGGTTCGACGACTGGTGTTGGTGTTAGGGTTAGGGTTAGGGTTTCGGTTGGGGTTTGGTGTTGGGGTTGGGGTTCGGCTGGGGCTGGGTTGGAGTTAGGGTTAGGCCGGGTTAGGGTTTGGTGTTGGGTTGGGGTTCGGCTGGGGCTGGGTTGGGGTTAGGATGAGTTGGAGAGATTGAAGGCGAGCTGGGTTTTGGGAGAAGAGAAGGAAATGGCACTGCTTGCTGCTTCAATTTTTTGATATAGATAGATAAGGTTCTTTTGGGATTTTGGAGGGGTTTTAATTTGGGGGAAATAAATAGCTTTGGAGATGAAATGGGGCATTTCGGTAATTTGATTCTCTGTTGCAAATATTATTTATCAATATATTTAATTATATATATTAAATAAAATAAAGTAAACAATAAATAATATGAAACCAATATATGATACTCGATGATGATATGAAACCTTCATATTCCCATCGATACCCGTATATGAAACTAAAAGCGCCACTTAGTCCCCGTCTATCGGTTAACATACGTGCGATGCTCGTCGTGACCTAGAACTATACGAAGGTTGTTAAATATCGGACAGTATAGCTCGATACTAACAACCGTCGTATAGTCTACGCGACGAGAAAATTCAATCGTATGGTAACCCATAGATTTTTCCCGTGTGGACAAGTTAAGAATGTATAAAGCAAACGCCTTCATTCACTTGTGTTTTCATCCGTTTCGAGATATTTCGTCGGTACCTTTCCGCTGGTTCTCCGTGTACAAAGATAGATTAGATGTTCATTTCAACGTTGTTTCACAGCTTTGAAATGATTATCTATTCTATTACAGTGTACTCGGAGAACAGCGGGGAGGTGCTGCCGAAATTTACTCGAAACGGTTGAAAGCACAAGTGATGGGCGTTCGCTCTATACATTCTTAATGGGATAGAAGCCTACCCCCGACAGCCGGAACACATACATACAAACGCATAATTAGAGAGCGACTCGAGATGTTCGAGTTAAAACCAATATATGATACTCGATGATGATATGAAACCTTCATATTCCCATCGATACCTGTATATGAAACTAAAAGCGCCACTTAGTCCCCGTCTATCGGTTAACATACGTGCGATGCTCATCGTGACCTAGAACTATACGAAGGTTGTTAAATATCGGACAGTATAGCTCGATACTAACAACCGTCGTATAGTCTACGCGACGAGAAAATTCAATCGTATGGTAACCCATAGATTTGTCCCGTGTGGACAAGTTAAGAATGTATAAAGCAAACGCCTTCATTCACTTGTGTTTTCATCCGTTTCGAGATATTTCGTCGGTACCTTTCCGCTGGTTCTCCGTGTACAAAGATAGATTAGATGTTCATTTCAACGTTGTTTCACAGCTTTGAAATGATTATCTATTCTATTACAGTGTACTCGGAGAACAGCGGGGAGGTGCTGCCGAAATTTACTCGAAACGGTTGAAAGCACAAGTGATGGGCGTTCGCTCTATACATTCTTAATGGGATAGAAGCCTACCCCCGACAGCCGGAACACATACATACAAACGCATAATCAGAGAGCGATTCGAGATGTTCGGGTTAAAACCAATATATGATAATATGAAACCTTCATATTCCCATCGATACCCATATATGAAACTAAAAGCGCCACTTAGTCCCCGTCTATCGGTCAACATAACGTGCGATAATTTATTCTTTTCAACGACAAACGCACACACAAAGCATATACATGGATTTTCTCCTTTGTCAGTAACTATCCCGTTCTTATATTTCTCAATATAGTCAGCATAACCTACAATTTATATGTTATTCAGTCTAACATGGCCCATGAGTACGTCAGAGTTAAAGACTGGATGTATGTGGATTGGAAACAACGTATGCAACCTAAGTTTGTCGCAGGAGTTGCTGCTTTCCTTGAATTTGCACGAGCACATAATAAGATCATAATAGAGAAGATTCTCTGTCCGTGCGATAGATGTGGAAATAAGTACTGGCAGAAGGTAGAATTGGCAGAGCTTCATATTGTAAAACATGGGTTTACTAGACTTTATTCAATTTGGAAATATCACGGGGAAGGAGAAGAATGCAGTACTGCGGTAGAAGAAGGAGAACACGATAATGCGGCAGGAGAAGAAGAAGAATTCGGTAATACGGCAGGATACGGAAATTTATTTCCATCAGAAGAAATGGAGGATATGGTAGAGGCTGCCCTAGGTGAATCTATTCGTACCGAAGATGACATTCCTTCCGGTCAAGGACCGCGTGCGGATAAATATGAAAATTTCATGAATGATGCTAGGAAACCAATTTATGAGAATGCGAAGTATTCCACCCTCTCATGGTTCGTCCAACTTTTCCAAATTAAGTGCCTGAATGGATGGAGCAACAAGTCATTCACAATGCTTCTTTCGTTCTTGAAAGATTCTATGCCTCCGGGAAATAATGTGCCCGAAAGCTGGTACGAAGCCCAGAAAATGATGTCTGATTTGGGTCTAAAGTGCGAGAAGATTCAAGCATGTCCTAAAAATTGCGTGTTGTACCGGAAAGAGAATTCAGATTTGAAAGAGTGTCCAACATGCGGAGAGGCCAGGTATAAGCCGAAAGATTCTGATAAGAAGCCTGATATACCTGTGAAGATAGCACGATATTTTCCCATAACACAGAGGCTACAGAGGCTATTCAGGTGCAAGAAAACAGCCGAGGCAATGATTTGGCATCACCGTGCTCCTCCAAGCGAAAATGGAAAAATGAGCTATCCAAGAGATTCACCGGCATGGAAGGATTTCGATAGGAGGCACGCAATATTCAGTAGCGATCCCCGCAATGTCCGGCTCGGACTGGCTGCCGATGGCTTCTGCCCATTCAACTATATGGCTGGAAGTCACAGTACATGGCCCGTTGTAATGATAATTTATAATCTGTCGCCTTGGTTGGCTATGGATCAATCATACTTTATGATGCCTCTTCTTATCGACGGACCAAACTCACCGGGGAACAATATCGACGTCTATCTCCGACCTCTGATTGAGGAGCTGAAAACTTTGTTCATTGATGGTGTAGAGACATATGATTCAAACACAAATACAACCTTCATACTGCGTGCGGCTTTAATGTGGACAATTAATGACTTTCCTGCGTATGGAATGCTTTCAGGTTGGTCCGTACATGGTCACAAAGCATGTCCTCATTGCCATGAACACACAACATCAAAATTTTTGAATTTTAGCAGGAAGGTTTGTTATTGCGGCCATCGACGTTTTCTGCCTCCAGACCACCCCTATAGGTTAGACACGGTTCACTTTGATGGTCATCAGGAGCTTCTTGGGCCTCCATCCCCATTGTCCGGAGAGGACGTGACTGCTAAATGGGATGGTTACAATAACGTGACCTTCGGGATGGATCCGACGAGACAGGTCAAACCACAATATTGGAACAAGTTAAGCATTTTCTTCGAGCTTCCGTACTGGTCTACAAATTCAGTGCGTCATTGTCTGGACGTCATGCATATAGAGAAGGGAGTATCAGAGCACATACTTAACTTGCTTCTGTGTAAAGACGGGAAATCGAAAGACAACATGAATGCCCGGATGGATCTACAAGAGTGTGGAATAAGAAGTGAACTGCACCCTAAACCGGTAGCGGGTAAACCGGGCAAGTTTGTACTTCCCAATGCCGCTTATCATATGTCACAACCGGAGAAGAAAAGATTCCTGCAGGTGTTGCATGATTTGAAAGTCCCCACAGGTTTCTCAGGATCATTCAGCAAGAAAATAAAAATTGTGAAGGGCAAGATCGATAGGCTGAAAAGTCATGACCACCATGTTATCGTGGAGCACCTTCTTCCATTAGCCCTCAGGACTTCTCTCCCCGACTCGGTTGGTCTAGTAATCAACGACCTATGTTGTTTTTTCAGGGAGTTGTGTGCTAAAACGCTGGAGGTTGCGACGCTGGATAAACTAGAAAATTCTATTGCGTTGATACTTTGCAAGTTTGAGCGTATTTTCCCACCGTCATTCTTCGATATCATAATACACTTGACGGTTCATCTTGCAACTGAGGCGAAGTTAGCCGGACCGGTACAATATCGATGGATGTATCCCGTCGAGAGGTACGTGTAATTTTTCGTTTCGCGCAATTTATAAATTTATTTTTGTCATGTATGCCCGTGTTTATTTATTCAACATATTCTCATTAGGTACCTTTACACTCTTAAGAAGTATATACGCAATAAAAATCGACCAGAGGGTTCTATCATGCAAGGTTATCTTCTTGATGAAGCAACCACATTTTGTTCCCGCTATCTGGACGAGAACATTGAGACAAGGCTTAACCGACCACGAAGAATTCAAGACGGGCCATATGGTAAAGCCGAGTATAAGAGGGTAGACACTATGTTTATCAACAAGATATACCGGTTTATCTTGCTTAATTGTGTATGTCTTGAACAAATTAGAGAGTAAGTTCTTTTGGATTAATTGTTATATCTGTGTTTGTGTGTGTATGAAATGACATAATATTAATGTCACAATTATTTGTCGAAAACAGAACTCATTTTAACGAGGTACGTGAGGGGCATCCTGATTGGAACGAAGAGCGTTTGGAAAAAGACCATCAGGATAATTTTTGTGATTGGGTCACAGAGCATGTAAGTTATTCGAATTACATTTTATTGCTATCAGTTTTAATCTAAACTTGTATCGTTATGTATTTATCGTAAAATTTGTTTTGTTAGATCCACGATCCAAACTTGTTTGCATCATTTGAGAGTGATTCAAGATGTTTAGCTCAATTTCCTAGTATGGAGATTGCACATTACAAAGGATTTGGTGTCCTTGGATACAAATTCGAAGTTAAGGACATAGAAACATCTAGAATCACTCAGAATAGTGGTATTGCGACGGTAGGATCGGACGGTGTGATTTACTATGGGTACTTAAGTTGTATACTCGGCATCCACTATCCCGGACGATCAGAACCCTTTTATATATTCCACTGTACTTGGTACGATCCGCGAACCGATACAGACAGGTGGAGAAGCAGTCTTGGGACTTGGAAAGATGAATATGGATTGACCAGTGTGAACACACTTCGATTTTACGGTCAGGACGATCCATTTATCTTTCCGAACCAAGCGTTCCAAGTATACTGCTCACAGTGTTTGAAGCATCCGGTGTGGAGTGTTGTACGCCGATGGAAACCTAGAGATGTCTACGATGTCCCAGAATACGAGGACAGCGATGAGGACGAAGAAGAGAGAAGGCTTAAAGTGCTCCGACCGTCTGTTTCGAAGGACGGGTTGTCTTCGACCGATCATGAAGTTACGTGGGTTAGAAATGACATCGACGATGAAATCCAAGTAGATATGTATGATGCGCCCACGAAACGAAAAAGGTTATCAGTAATGTTATATTATTACTTCACATTTTACGCTCTAGATCATATATAGTCAATACTTTTAATGATTGTCTAATGCGTCCACGAACCGTTTATCTAGATTTGATGACGATGTCGGGAGCAGCGAGGGGCGGCAGGAGCTCCAGCCGCGGCAGAGGCAGAGGCAGAGGCAGAGCGGTTCTGCCGCCCGGAGAGCTCCGTAGGGAGCTTCAGAGGGCCGGTCTTGCACCTAGATCGGAGACCCCTTCGGATGCCTCCTTCCGTGTGGATTTTGCCACACATCCAGGTATACTGCACGCATATCCATTTTCAATTTAATATTACAGATATTCATGCCTGTTTATGTCAAAATTACTTATATTGTCAATGTTTGATTGTCTAGTTGTTGGTGATGCGTCCACATCTGGGACAGAGGCCACCCCCGCTCCTCCAGGTATGTTTATATATCATATAGTGTATGTATATTGATTTAGAATGCTATATCATAAATATACACATTCCTTTTGCTCTTACTTAGCAATTTTTATTATTGTCTAGCTGTAGGTGGTGACACCACCGCACCTGCGGGTATGTTTATATGTCCTATAGTGCATGCATATTGATTTAGAACGTTATATTATTGATCTACACATTCTTTTTGCAATTACTTATAAAATCTATTTTTAATTGTCTAGTTGTTGGTGATGCGTCCACATCTGGGACAGAGGCCACCCCCGCTCCTCCAGGTATGTTTATATATCATATAGTGTATGTATATTGATTTAGAATGCTATATCATAAATATACACATTCTTTTTGCTCTTACTTAGCAATTTTTATTATTGTCTAGCTGTAGGTGGTGACACCACCGCACCTACGGGTATGTTTATATGTCCTATAGTTCATGCATATTGATTTAGAACGTTATATTATTGATCTACACATTCTTTTTGCAATTACTTATAAAATCTATTTTTAATTGTCTAATTATAGGTGGTGCGTCCACACCTTCCACAGGGGCCACTCCTGCCGCTTCCATACCCTCCGCATCGTCTGCAGGTTAGTATGAATAAATTTAAAATATTTATTTATTTTACATATGCTATATAGAATAAATATGAACTTCATGGAGATTTAGCGTCGATGTTTATTTTATAGTTGGAGGGGATGCGTCCGGGTCCGGGACCCCGGTTGTTCCTCACCGGAGGAACTATCGTCCCGCTCGTGCTGCTGCTCGGGCCCAGGCTCGTGCGCTAATCACCGGAGGTATATATCACACTTGAATTTTTGTTTAACCTTGATTTCTTAATACAACTTTGTCTTATTATTGATTGTCTTGATATTTCGTGCAGACGCAGGGCCTCTCCATCCCCAGAGGGGGACTCGAGGCCCGAATCAGTCCCATAGGCTGAGGCCTGATAGAGCTAGGGGGGAGGCAGCATTCCCCCTATTTTTTACCCTTGACTATCGCTATACCGGTCCTCATGCCGAAAGGTTCGGCCGGTATTTGGGGGACGAGAGCCGGATCGTGAAGAACTATCCACTTCACGTTGAGTGGGGCGAGCAGCACCAGCGCTCATTCGCCCTCTTCTTTGATCAGGCTCGGGTATGTATTAATATATATTTTCATTTGATCTATCCAATATATTTATTATTAACACTTGCAATCTAATAACAATGTTTTTTTTGTATTTTCAGTTGGATTACGATTTTCAGCCTGTAGCCGACCCTGATCACTCGGGGAGGGTGCTCGACCTTCATGCTCTGTACAATGGCCTGATGAAGAACATGCAGGCCAAGGTCCGATACAACAGGAATGAGCTGAAGGCCGACTGCTACTCCCTGTGGATAGAGACCCCCGAGGCAGAGAGAGCGGCCCTCCTATCTACTCCGGCGTTTGCGAGAGTCGACGTAGAGACATGGCCTCTATTGTGCGCTTATTTCGACTCCGAACGCAAACAAGTATGTATTTTAAATTTAATTCATTATTTATGATATAATTTATTTCTTTGTGTTTCTTAATTAGAAAACTAAATGTTAATGCGTTGTGCAGAAACAGGCCGCTCAGAATACGGAGAACAGGAAGTCGGCGAAGAGGGGTCGCCCCACTTACACAGGTGGCTCGAGGAACATTACTCGAGCCATGGAGTTATCGGTAAATTAAGAGTTATTCTCTAATATTCTGCAATATTAAGAGTTATTCTCTAATATTTCTAATATTAAGAGTTACTTTCTAATATTGCAGACATCTCGGACCGTGGCGTCAGGTGGTACACCGAGCGTGCTGTCCGCATATCTTGCCGTCCACGGCACCTCGACAGATCCCGCCACGGGCGAGCTTCGATGTCCCGACGTCGCTACCCAGGAGTACTGCGTAAGTGTTAATATTTTTTCTACCCAAATTTGAAATTTTAGTTTTGGAAGGTTCAAGTTTAAATTTTATACTTATACTTTACTGCTTAATGTGGGTGTAGGAGCGGGTGGTTGAGCAGGCCCAGGCCTCGGGGATCGATTTTACCGGACAGAACGATCCGAGGCTGCTGACCCCAGTTCTGGACGCCGCACACGGAGGGCACCACGGAGGTTGGGAGAGAGGCCGGGGATTGGGCCCTAGCAGGGCCCATATGAGGTTGGACTCCACCCCGGCGGTTACTTCCTCCGTCTCCAGTGGCCGGCATGTCCATCAGGAACTGGATAGCTTGAGGGCCACCGTTCAGGAGTTGAAGGAGATGCTGGTATGTATACTACTTTATAGTAAAATATCATTTCATATTATATACATATCAACATATCCATAATTAGTACGTAGCTTGAGCTTATTTGGTTTTAGACTTAAGTTTGATTAATCATACATACATATGTAATTAAAATAAACAACGCTTTTCCAAACTAGATATCCAAACAGGGTTTCGAAATAACTTAATAATGAAACGAATTCGAATAATACACAGTTCTTACACGCTTCTTACACACGTTATGTCCAGACGCGACAGGGTAGATCGGCCGAGCCTCCACATGCATCTCCTTCGGCTGCGACTCCGCAAGCCACTACATCGGCTGCGGTTCCGCAGACAGCTCCTGTAGCTCCACCGCCCACTCAGACTCCCGCAGCCGCGGCTCCGCAAGCGACTACCTCGACGGCGGCTGCGCAGACCACATCGCCAGCTCCACATGCCGCTCAGACTCCCTTATATGCAGCATTGCAGAGTGTATTGACCGATGAGCAGGCGCGCGTTATTCTAACGTTATTCGGAGGTGGAGCTGGACCGAACTAGGGTAGCTTTTTGGTTCTTATTTTTTGAAACATGTATTTATATCACATTGTACTACATTTTGAAACGATATTGATATTGGTTTGTATTTATATCATATTCAGTTTTTGGGTTTCTTTTGTATATTATATATATGCGTGAGATGTGATTATGAATACTGCAATATATGATTTGATTGATGTATATAGTATTGTGCACAGGGCGGGAAAAAATCTAGCAGCCCATTTTAAAAAAAAAAATACAGACAATATGTACCTACGGATTAAGCCGCAGGTACATACGTTGCCCCTACGGTGTTATCCGTAGGGGCAAACTATCAGGAAACCTGATATTTTCCCACCTGATATCAGTGCAGGGTGTTGGTAGAGGACCTACGGATATGTCCGTAGGGGCAATTGTTTATCCCCTACGAATTTATCCGTAGGGGCAAAATATCAGGTTTCCTGATATTTTTCCCCCCGATCTCAGTGCAGGGTGTTGGGAATGGCCCCTACGGACGTATTCGTAGGGGCTACTTTATATCCCCTACGGATGTATCCGTAGGGGTAGAAAAAGGACCTACGGATATATCCGTAGGTATATACAATATATTCAAAAAAAAAATTACATATATGATTTTATTACCCCTACGGGGTACTCCGTAGGGGCTATAACACCTACCGATATATCCGTAGGGGCTTGAATTTGTCCGTAGGGGCAAGTTCAGGGTCTCAACTTGCACCTGCGGCCTTTGCACCTACGGGGTCTTTTTTCGCCCCTACGTATATATCCGTAGGGGCAGTGGGTTGCCCCTACCGATAAATCCGTAGGGGCAACCCTTATTTGTAGTAGTGAAAGAGCAAGACAAACGTCCTACTTAATAAACAAAAGTCGAATTAAAGTAAAATAACTATATGACAAAGCAATTATGCATCGAAGTATCCAATTAGCGATTGAACTATATTTTATGGTTTTTATTTGTGGAAGAAAAACACACCATGATATTATGTTTCATACAAATGCAACCACAAGGAATATGCCCTTACACCTTGCAATAAAAATTCTTGATGCACAAAATAAAAAAAAAGTACAATGAAAAAGAAAATGCTGCTACAATTTATTCCAAACGTTCGCTGCTTGATTGAGTCCGCTGCAAATTGTGTGCTTTGAAGGCAAAATCTGTGTTCACTTAGCTTGAGCTCCAACAAATGTCATTGAAAAGACAGGTTCTTTTGCTTTTATCTTATCCAATAGATGAAACTATAAATTGTGTTGCCATCTTTAATAACAACGCTGCAAGAAATATCAACATACATAAAAAATATCATCATCAAAATCATCAAGAGATTTAGTAATAGTTTTAGTTGAGAGTTTCATACCCTATTTCTACTCAGAATTCTTGAACGAGACGGTTGTTTCATAACAAAATCTTCATTTAGTACAGATTGGTTGTTTTAAAATCTCTTTGATTTCATGGATGTGAGGAGGCCCTTAAGCATATTTGGGCATAAGAGATAGATAAAATAGGATAGCAAATTTGTTGATTTTTTCAAAAAAAAATTATATAGCAGATTCACTATGAACAGTGAGTACTATGTCTCTTTCTGAAATATCAATAAAAGAAAGATGAAGCTTTTTATTCGGAGCAGAAGCATAAGAGGATCTTGGGGGAGGAGGGGGAAGAGTGTTCATGAAGAAAGATCCCTCATTGACCTCATCCGACATGATGAAGGTAATCAATAGGGGCGGCTGTAGAAGAGAAATCTTAGATCTCAATATCAACATTCATATTTTGAAATTACTATACCATCAGTCTTCTTATGATTTTTCCGGACACACAAAAAACGAACACTTGATTAATTAGCCTTAACCTACCGTCTTACACGAAGAACATTTTTAAAACAACATGTAGACTAATGTTCTTTTATTTGAATATTCCAATAAAAAAAGGGTTGGAAGGATAAGGATGTCATATAAAAACTTTTCATCTTCAATAGATTAGAATCACTATACTCTCATATCTGAAAAAAAGTAAAAAAAGAAAAATATAGGGATTTTTTTCTTATTTTTTCATCGTCAGCCGCAAGAAAACAAATTATTCAATACTCTTATTTCCTATCGATTGATTTTTCCTCTCCATTTCGATGAAAGATGCAATGCATGCATGAGCTGTTGTAAATGAAAAACATAACTAAAACAATATATGGAGGAAGAGATAAATCAAAACTTTTATTATAATTGAGAAGAAATCTCTAAACTTTATTAATTTCAAACAACTCCTCTCTAATGGATAATCTCTCTTTCTTAAATAATCTTCCTCAATTACAGAATTTGTGCGAGGACTCTTTAAATAGCTGATACATGATTGCAGCAACCAACCTACAAAGAAAAAAAGAAGCTGCAAATAGTGTTAGGATCGGGTTAATTGACCGGAGTCGCCACTTGCATCGAAACACAAGAAAAAGAGAAAAGGCGGGGGGTGGAGCGGGGAGGGGGCAGCGAAGGGATGAAAGCCCAGAGAATACGGGTACAGAATAGCGATATTCTAGTGGAAAGGAGGGGCAGCGAAGGGATGAAAGCCCAGAGAATACGGGTACGGAATAGCGTTATTCTAGTGGAAACCCGACGGAATCGGCTCCCCACAAGAATGTCCCAATCGGGCATGATTCGGCTTTGAATTGCCTTGTTTTTTTTAAGAAGTGAAGATGTTTGTGACTTAAAACCATGTTTACGACATGCGAAGACGCAAGGATGGAGTTTTTTAGACGGGGAAAACAGTGACAGGAACCCAAGCAAACCGAAACCGGTTAGATCGAAGTAGTATACAAAAATCTGGAGCTGTTTCTGATATGCAGGGTATATGGGCGGTTTCGTATTTGGGCGGTTTGTCAGAAACCGCCCATATACCTGATGCAACAAAGAAGAAATCTACACAACACCTTGACTTGAAAGACTCGTATCTCTCGATACAAGGCTCCAAATTTGATGAAACTTGCACCGTTGGAAAGCTTATTGAGTCTATTTTCCAACAAAATAAGTCTCAAAATATCTATAGGACTATAGAGGAAGATATGATCGAAAATGTATAGACTACGCATAAAAACTTCATATCGGCATTTCGCCTAGACGTGTTCTTTTCAAAATTTTCATGTTGTTTTCTCGGAAGTTGATTTACAAAAGTTTTATAACACAGGATCCTTGGATATGATTCTATCCTCTTTTCTTTTTCAATCAAAGTGTAACAACCCTAGTATTATTATACCTTCGTGTTTTCTTTCTTTAGTAAAATATTGTATTTATTTACTCTTAGTATTTTTCCGTAATTTTTTTTCTATTAAATACATTATTTTATTATTCTATCTATTTTTCTCAAACCCATTTTTTAAAACTAAATCTTAATCTATTTCAAATTAAACGCAATACCTAACCCAACCCATAACCCAAATCCAATCTCATTTTCATTTATAAAACTATGAACCCAAAAGCCCACTTTCTTTTTAAGCCACAACATATATTTAATTCTAATTAAATATATGCATGAATAAGCTTGTAGCTTATTGGTTAAGTCATTACATTATTATTTCATAAATCACATCTTCAAATCTCCATTCTTGCAATTATTATTTTTTTATCAATTTTTATTCTTCTCATAATCTACAAATGAGACCTTTCATTTCATCTTCCTTTTAACTCCCAAAATAATTAGAATGGTTATGAACCATAATTTATTAGAATTATGGTGACCATAAAACTTTTTTATATCTCACTCATTTTTCTTTTCATCATCACACCTTTCTATTATTTCACATATCTCTCTTCATCTAGATTTCTCGAAGAAGAACATGAAGAAATTCTCAAGAAATTCTCGCTAGAAACGCGAGGCTATCGACGGATAGACAATCCCGGTGACAATACCGGCTTGTGTATATAAGTCCCTTCTCTCTTTCCCTCCTCCATCTTCTTCTCTCTATCTTTCTCATATCATATTATCATGAAAAACTTTTCTTATCATATCATAGTCTCTAAATAATTAATTAAATGGATACATATATAAATAATGAACACACACAAATATACACACATATATTGTTTGTAAAGTCTTTTTCATTAATCTCAATCCATATGTTAAGATTTCATTATGACCAATTAGGATTGCATCGCTTGTTGTTGTATTTTAAATTACTTTATTTAAATTTTGTAAAAAAAAAATGAAGTTACGAATAAATACCATGATTTCCTTATTCTCACATATGACGTATCAATATCTTTACTTTTAAAATAATTTTTAGGAATTAATTTTTACATCTGAAAATTTCAGAATATTCATATGATAGAATATATTATTTTGTAAATGCTGTAAAAATTTTAGAACGAACCACATAAGGATTTAGGAATTACATCGTTTTTATTCACTTTTCGTAACAACAGAAAACTGCATTTATCGGTCAACTTCTTAGACACATAACTTGGTCTACCGATATCCAAATTGAGCAAACTCAGGTATTTTGGATATATACATTAAATAATATAGATTTTATTAGTTTTAAGTTTCTACTGAAAACCGAAGTAAAATATAGAAAACCGCGTTACAATATTAAGCGACGAATCTCTGTCCTGATTCGCACACTGTTTTTAAATTAGACATAACTCAAACTTCCGATGTCCGTTCGTGACAAACTTTAGATGTGTAGATGCACAATTGATAGAAATATAATTCTCTGTATACTAGATTACTTAGAAATGTATGAAACAACCTGATATAGGCTTTGCAATACAATATATAGTTGTTGTCCAGAAATCTAAATTTCTGTTTTAAACGCTGATGTTAAAATGATCATAACTAGATCTTTAGAAATCCAAATCACGTAAATTTTGAAGATTTGGATAAGTATATCGAAATACCTACAATTCTCTATTAATCTTCGTAACCTAAAACCTGATGAAAATTAGCTCAAACTGCGTTTTAAAAATATGTGACGGTGCTGAACAGATTCTGATCTGTTTTGCGCGACGATACGAAAACATGTATATCTCCAAAACCTGTAGTCGTATTTAAGCGAGACTGGAACTCACGTGTACATAACACTTAAGTCTATGTTTTTGTTTATATTCTGATTTCAAATGACATGATTAACTATCCGTACATATTACATATTTACAACATTGTTTTGGACATTACTTGTATACTTATCTCATATCATGTTCTGTAATTGCTTATTTATTTTTATTTATATGACTTGTGATTAAATCATTACATGTTAGAAATGACTTAATCTTGACACGACTCAATCATGAATACCTGAACCCAATAGGTGCACTTGACTCGACTTGACCCGAACCATGAATACGTAATGACTTGACATGAACACTTGACATGAATACATGAACAATTGACTTGAATACTTGAACTCGACTTGATACTTGAATTGCACTCTCTTATGTATTCATGGATTTGAGTAAGACTTATAACTTTAATCATAGACTAATATACACGGGGTGTTGAGTTAGTTTGAGTATGAATCCAACGGAATCTTATGAGTCCTATTAATACAAAATTATGTTGCTGTGGTACCGGGTTGAAATGGTATAAATCATGTTGCTGTGGTACCGGTCTGAAACGGTACAAATCATGAATTCCCTAATAAGGGCCCGTGTTTCCAAACACCTGGACGATAGCCTGTTGGGTTTGGAATACTTTAATAATAATTGAAGTCCCGATTACTTTTGGGCCCGTGATTCCTTGCCCTTGGACAATAACCTTGGGTTCGATAATATTCTTGAGATTGGTTGACATTCATACTTGAACTCACGTTAGTTATTTTTACCCTTTTAGAGACCTTTTAGGACACTTACATTCACTTCATGTTCACTATATCTACACTCCACGGCCATGCTATATTTGTTTACTATGCTCATGTTACATTTCTATCCTGATATAGTTGACATACACATTATCATGTACACTACTATACTTGTTTACATTTTCATGATTTATATCCATATTATACCATATATCATATTACACCATGCATTTCATTTATATACATCACACCATCCTTTTGGGGACTTACCGAGCGTTAGTTCGTTGACAGGCATTCCACCAACTTCTTTCTTTCTTGGAATGTTCGTCAGGTGACATTGAGACAGAGAAGATGGAAATGGTTGAAAAGGAATACAACCAGTTCGCATCACAAGCAGATGTATAGTTTTATTCAGCTTTTCATTTCATTTCACCTTATTTATGTATGCCTCCTTGTTAAGGGTTATCATGTTATCGTATCTTGTATTCAAATATTTTGTCAATTATCAATCTTGAATGTAATAAATTAAAGTTGGATTTCATTCTTTTGTTTATTCTTGTTAGTTTATGTTGCTTATAGACGCTTAGCGTATTTATTTCGAGAAAGAATCTTCTCGGAATAAATACGTCGCGGGCTTGTCACGTGCCGTTACCGCTCTTTTGGGAAGCGGGGCGTGACACAAAGCTCACAAAGAAATGAATCAAAACAAAAAATCGAGCGAAGAACTACATCATTTTCTCTAAAATTTTTTTTTGGAAATTTAACTATTTTTTTTGGGTTTTTTTGGAGAGTCGTAGGATGAATCCTTCTCTCTTTGTCAAATAAACCTCGATATCAAAGACAAAATAAGAAAATGAAGAAGAAAAACATGAAGAAATATAAAAAAAAGAGCTATTCTGCTTATATAAACTAAGAAAATAAGCTACTAATGCATGAATAGTAAAGAGAACACAAGGAAGGTATCTTGGATCCCTAATTTTTTCAAAGTTGTTGTTTGAAGGGTTTAAATTTAAACTAGACAATCTAGAAGTAGAAAATAGGGCCTTCACTTGATCCTAAATCCTAATTCTAAATGGGAAAGTTCATGTATTTCTTTCTTTAGCTTGTGTTTTTTTTGTGTGGATTTTTTGGGGTTTTGAGGGTTTTCTTAACAAATCTTAGGTTTATTTCAGTTGAGAAGTGATGGAAGGCTTGAGTTCTTCAAAAAAAAAAAAGGTCCAAGAAAGAGGAAGAAGACCTAAGCATTCTTTCGAGAGGGGTTTATTTATAGAAGAAAGGTGTTTATGATATGAGATGGAGGGTTGTGATTGCTTCTTGAGGAAGAATGGTTCAGATGTTGCAGGGATAACTAATCTCCACCATCACTAAGTTTATTTCATAATGAAATGATTAGACACGATGCAATTCAAAAAGGGTGAAAATTAAGTATGTTTTTAGATGAAAAGATACAAGTTGTGGTGGATCATGGGATGTAAGTTATGTTAATGGTTCACTAGGAGAGAATTCTATGTCTGGGATTAACAAGTCAAGTGGCCATTAATTATCATTAATCAAGTGTTTGATAAAATGATTAGCTTAACTAACCCATAATCATACATAATCCAACCTATAGCTAACGATATTCAAATGACTTGAAATTTTGCGTGAATGGTCATCTAAGTAAGTTATGAGGACCCATTGAGAAAAATTAGCAATTTTACCCTTGTGGGCCCACATATTATTTTAATGATAAAATAATAAGCGGGCTTTAGTCCATCAGGAAAACGTTGTCGCTTTTGGTTGAAATTTTTATGGTATGCCCTCATAAATATAATAAGATAATTTGGAAGGTTTGACATCATTTAGTTCAAAAAATTATGAGATAGAAAATAGAAACCATTAATGACGATCAGAGCACGATTTGGGAAATTAACGGGTTCCGAGTGAAATTACCCATTTGAAATGACATGGTCAAATATGATGATTACATCATAAAAATACTCATCAATTGGGTGAAAGTGATTTTTTGGGCAATTTTTGAAAGTTCGAGAGGGTTTGATGCAAATCTCGAGGAATTTGACAAGTCAATTCGGAATTTTACGTTTTGGTAATGCAAGATAAATCATTAAAAACTTCCACAAAAATTCTCATGACTAGCCATGCAAAAATTCATGAGGTATGGATTTTTGAGTGTCTCGAAAAGGATACTTCGGTCATTTGAACGAATTTTGAACTATGCACTTAAGTTGCCTCCATGTGTACCAAACTTTTATTTTATGCAAAAATGAGGTGAATGACATGATGCAAATATACCAACATGAAAAGAATGCAAGGTTGTGATACAAAAAATGATGCATGGGTAAAAAAGTAAATTCGCAAATCGCTGCTTCGCTGGAGTGTCTACAGATACCCCTTTTGGATAGAGGTTGGCTACCATTGAAGGAAATCGATTGGAAAAGTCTAGAGACACCACAAAGAAGCAGCAAAGTGGGTTTTTATTATTATTATTTTTTGAAGATATGGTTACGCAAATACGAATGCGTGCAAAAATCCTATTTAAATAGAAAAAAGAGCAGCCTCCCACATTCAGAAGGAGGATTAACCGCAATAGGAATTTGTTATGGGATGAGTGGCCGATCCACTCTCAAACACCATCCCTTGTCGGATGCTAGGATGCAAGATGTAACAAATCTATGTGCTGCATGGATGATGCGGCTATTCTATATGATGCAACTATTCGAAACGATGCAAAGATGATGCAATAACGCGTATAAACCTAGTAATTGAAACTATCCAATGGTAGAGAATCTATTCCTTTAACTAGATAACAGATGAGAGCTCGTTGGTTCGAGGGGTACGGAGTCGGGGCTTATCCTATGGATTGGGATTTATACCTTCAAACGATATCAATTTATTTGAATTTGACTTTTGGAAATGAAAACGAACTAATTGATATGGAGAACCGACTAGTTAGTCTTCCATCCGTGACTTAACGAGATAACCAGAAGAGAGATTTAACAGACTATTGAAAAGATCATCGTCTTTTTCATTCATTTTTTAGAAAAAGGAAAAGTGTTTTTTTTCCGTTTAATTTTATGTTTTCTCTTTTTCCTTTTTAAATTATTATTTTTTTTAGAAAACAAAGGAAAGTTTCATTTTCAATTTTTTAAGCAGAGAATTTCACACCAAATCGAACAAAAGCTTAAAGTTTTTTTTAATTATATATATATATATATATATATATATATATATATATATAATTTTCTAAAAAGAGAACAAGAAACATGCACATTTTTTTTTTTGAAGAATACTTTTTTTTTGAAGAATACTTATATAGATATATACATAGCTTAACCTGTTTCTTAACGTGTAGCAGTACCACGACTTTCTAACCAAGTAGAGCACTGGATTCATTTTACGTTAGCCAGTAAGACGGACTCAATTAATTAAAGATCGTAGTTTTACGTTTTTGGACGAACCAAGATTTTGATGGGAATTTATCAAACCGAGAAATTGTGGAATTCCAAATCTTTGGTTCTAGGTCCAAGAACGAATCCATATTGGATTCGTGGAGTAGCGTCACCCATCATTTATTTTAAGACCCGTGTTGTGATTTTGAAAAAATGTGCACTAGAATCATAGACATGATGCGTTAGAATCATTGGTTGTCAATGTAGAGCATACGATACGTGTTTAAGTAAAGGTGAACGAACTCGGACTCTAAATGGATGAAACGTTGTTTGAAATCCACCAGTCATTCTAATTGTTGCTTTACACTACCCCTAATCAAAAAACCTGACTTATTGACGCGCTTTCTTCTTTATCGCCTTATGCATTATTGGTCATACCGGAAGAGTACCGATGATGTGACAGTTGCAGGAGTAAGAACCGGGTCTCGACATCCTCCCCATTTTTGAACAATGGTTCGTCCTCGAATCACAGACCTACTACTGAAAGATCTGCATGGGCCACTGTCATGTCCCGCTTCCCAAAATAAGTAAACTACAGTACGTGATAGAGCCAACCATCCTACCTGTGATAGGAATCTTCCCTCCACAGTCACATTATGACTGTCTATAGAATATCAAGAACAAAAAATATATATAATCTATCTAGTACATGTCTATTTGCCATAGTAAATCAAATCAAGAAAATACAAATAGCGGAAACGAATCAAATCCAATAAACAATATCTGAATCATGTCCCAATACGGGCTCACATCAAAAGAAATAAAATTACGAAAATAAACAAGCTAAACATATCTAATAATACATGTTCAATTCCTCATTGCTCGGCTTGATTGCTAAAATATTCTCGATCTGACTGTGATAAAGGTAGAGGAATTGGACCATGCAAAACCCAGACGTCAGTGCGTCATAAATATCAAAAGATTAATAATAGTAACCAGGATATGATAATATAATTAAACATGCAGGTAAAGGATAAATATAGTTATAAAATAGTGAGGTACAAGTATATGATGGGTGTGTGATGTGTATTATAAAACTGTGCTTCTAAATTATCTATTCTAAAAGTATTTGAAATCAATTTAATGGAATCGTCGATATAACTTAATAGTATCCTGTGCATGCCCGGGACCACGGTCAACAGTCTCGGGCTGAATCCGAGACGTGCCGCTAGGCAGTAAACATGTAACATGTACAGATGAATGATGTCAACAGTATCATCCCGGGGCTGGCCTAGTGTAACATTTCAGAAAAATAAAATATTATTTTTGAGAATTTTTATAATTAAATAATAAATATTATGAATATTTTAATAGTACGGTATAATTAAATACCGATAAATTGGGAAAAATTTGGAAAATTATAGAAATTACTGAAATGAGGATGTTTTAAATAAAGTAAGCAAATTATAAATTTTTATGATTAATTATATTCCATTTTAATGCTAATCGCGATTAAATATCGCTAATCGTGTATTAAGCTGGATTTGTGCACATGACTTGCACCATGTCAAATTACACTTGTTACATTTTCTTTCATGGTTTCTTTCTTTTTAACATGCATGGTTTTAATTTTTAAAGAGAAGGAAAAAGAAAACAAAAGAAAAAGAAAAGATTAAAGTAAAGAGTATGGGCATGAGAGAGAGAGAGAGGTGAGGGGTTTCCTTTGACTTGGCCATTCTTTTCCCTCCTCATTTTCTTCATCTTCTTTCCCCCTCCTCAAAACACCTCACAACACACCCAAAACAACTCCAAAATATCATTTTCTCTTCAATAAAAACATGCATAAGATCATCACAAGCACTTTGGATCAAGAAAGGATGGATTTTGGAGACTTGGGGCAACTCAAGAAATTTCTTGAGTTGCCAAATGAGATAATTCTTTCACATTAAGTGTAGTATTTCAATTGCTTTAACCTCTATTCAAGTTTAAAACCGATTTAGTGAAGTTTTGTGAACTTTAAGATTTCCTAGAAGAGGGTTGAGGGATTCTTGAGTTGTGGTTGTGCAATTGAACTTTAGTGGTGATCTTAAACCCCCCCAATTGTCAAAAACCCAGACCTAATCTAAAATGAAAACCTGAAAACCCAAAACAGAAACTTGTCATGTTGGTTTTGTGAAAATAAAGTGGGTGCAGGGGAATCTGGTATAACCTGGGATGATTACGAGATAAGCAAACAACTTCAGAGACCAAAAGACACCACGAGACCACCCTGACAAAACGAACCCCATCCAAGCCTCTGGAACCGAGGTGGCCAGAATTTGGGGCCTTATGGCCGGCTATGTAGTGGGTGGTTGGGTCCAGGTTGCTTCTATAGGTCATATCCCCCTATACAACACCCTAGTACTATTTGCTTACCTTAATTTAACCTGAAACAAAATCTGAGATCAGTTTTCATGGGTTGCTGCTTTGTTTTATAACTTTCCATGACTTGAACTTTGTATTTGTGTTTTATCTCGGCCGATTCACGTTTATACGTCGGTCGTCGAGGGTTGTTGGTTATTCTTGCATGCATAAGCGATAGGTTTTAACTTATGTGTGATACGCGTGCCGAATTGGTTTTTCGTGCGCGATTTTTATTTACGATGTCATGTGATATACATGTAGATACCCTCGAATGGGCTCGGAGCAACAAGGATGGGCGTGGCGACATCGACTCCGGCAAGCAAGGATCAAGTGAGTAAATATCTATCTACGGGGGAAGTCGGATGGATGGCGTATAGCACCCCCGCAGTTCGTAGTATAGAACGCAAATGCGTTATATTATATTTGGATATATACTTAAATGATAGTATTAAGATGTGTATACTTAGCTAATTGCTTTAGAAAACTTTGAATGATAGTGTCGTTACTTATTTTCCTAGTCGCGAACTCTAGAATAAGGTTTACATACACGCACGCACACACTTGCATACATTTTTTTTACTTGTGCGTATATGGGGATATGTACATATTCACACACGCATAGGTATGGGACTATACACACACACACGTATACATATACATGGATAATGAGGATAGTATATGATATTTGGAAATGAGTCGATGAGATTTGGCATGGTGCCATGAGATTGGTGATATGACGTGGTTCGTATTATGAGATACGACACGATATTGTAGCGGGTCCTTAGGAGATATGTTTTATACACACGCATATATATTTGTAGATGGTATCAGTGTTGTTCTAGACGTAGATCAGTACCCAGCTCATGATAAATAATGATAAGGATACCAGTTGATTGATGAGATAAATGTGATATTGATCCGTACCCAGATTTGGGATGCCGTACGACGGATTTACCGTACGAGCTATTATTGATGATAAATCCACACTCTTGACTCGAGGATGTCATATTATATAGTGTATCGTATGGGATACTATTGAGGCGGGATCACCGACTATTATATTTATATGTATCGACTCAGATTTAGGTGGTTTCCTTATCTTTTCGATTAGTCTGTTAGTTTAGTCCTGTAGCTACTTGTAGATGTTAGACTAGATTCGATTCAAAACTAATGAATCGTGAGTATTTTAAAGACAGACCAAGGGATTCTATGGAAATTTAAAGGATATACCTTTTCTTAAAAACACCGTAGCCCTATTTTCTAAACACCACGATTCGTGTTATTTCAAATGGCAAAACTGTATTGATTCGTATACATTAAGGTTTATATTCGTACATGTTGCATTATTTTTCATGTTCTGCATATTCTTGCAGTTCGCATCGCATCGCATGCTTATATTGTGTTTCATTAGTTGTTATTAATATCATGCTGTCAGGACACCGGCACCATTACCGATGATGCGTATGCTCCACATATACTTGCTTGCCGACTCACACACATCATCATCGGTAATTGCCATGTCACGTACACATTAGAAAATACTACTTCATTAGTATAAAATGTTAGCTAATAGTTTCGACATGGTACCAGTGAGCTACTTTTATATGATAGCTTAGACATTGCATTTATTATGGTGATATCTCATGCATATTTATATATTCATTTATCATGCATTATATTACGGGCCAGTCCGGATTGCCGGAATCCAGCATTCATTATTATTGATTCTTCATTTGGATTTCAGAGTTTTCCATGAGATTTCTGGATTTGGAGAAACCGCAAGATTTATAAATTCATTATCATTTTTAAAAGATAAAAAGTGCGGTTTTCTCATGATATGATATGAGATATGTACACCATGAGTTTTCTCGGCTCTTGAGTGATATCATACACCCGATTCGAGTAGAAGGAGGAACCGTCTGTGGGTTCATGGTGGATCTGGTGTGGTACCCCGGGGCAAAATGGTCGCAGATGATTGCGTTGAGCCTGAGACAGGGGAGCGTTGCTGACCGGTGATTGTATTGTGACTCTACGGATATCCGGAGGATATCGATTGGAGTACAGGCCAGTCCGGATAGCCGGAGCCTAAGGTATTTGAGATTTGATGATATGGGTCAGTCTGGATAGCCGAAACCCTAGATATTGAGATTCGAGATTACAGGCCAGTCCGGATTGCCGGAGCCTAAGATATTGAGATATTGAGATTTATGTTTTGTGTCGATACTTGACACTGATTTCATGTTGATTTCATTAATGATACCTCGATTTATAATTATACAGAAATCTCACTAAATAAAGAAAACAGTTGTCACATTCATGATGCATTCTGTTTTCATTATATTGCATTCATACATTATATTTATGATATGTTGCTATCTAAGGCACTGACACGAGCACATGGTATTACACTTATGCATGGATGTTTACCCTTGCCACCTTTCATGCTTCAGACCTTATCATTTTGAGGATATATATTACCGATCGTATTGACCTAGGATTGAGTCATACATACGATTTCTGCTCTGTGATGTATTCTATTCACGAGTTGGCAACTCACCCCCATTGTGCCACAGTTCTTGCAGGTTTTTGCCGTACAGGTTTCATTGCGGCTTTCTGGCACACTGCTTCCATTCTGGGTGATTGCTTTGGTAGGTGGGTTCACTTGCATCGTGACCACCATTGTACCTTATTTATTTTCAGTTGTATCTAGCAAACTCCATCAACCAGACTTGTATTATTTATAACCTTAGAAGACCAGTGTATATTCTTTCGACCTTAGAGTCGCGCGTTGTATTATTATGGTTTTTCTTGCTGATATTGAGTTTCTTTTTGAGTTTTTATCCTCGCCCTTCGGCGTTGTATATTATATTACTTGCGTGGTTGTGACCGTCAATTGACGAAGAGCTAGTTCCCGCTTGGGGATGCCTTTATTCATATTATGCATATTGTACCCTTTTTTGGGGCCAGTATTTACAAAGGAAATTCTGCCGAAATTTTCAGAAAAGACTTGAGATTTTAAAATGCATATTCGGCTTATGTTATTTAAACCACTTGCTTTAAATTATGTTTTCTTCACTTTTTCCTTAAAAATGGTTTAGATATCTGGGTTTTTGGCTTACTTGAATTAGATGGGGGTCTTATAGACTTCATATGATCCAAGTGCCAGCCACGTGCCATTTCCGGGTCGTGACAACGTTGGTATCAGAGCGCTAGGTTAACCTTGGTTTGAGTCTATGTTTGACTATGCGGAGTCTAGGACGTATATTTATTCGGAACCTAGGCTTGACCTAATGGAACTTAGACTTGGTCGAGGGGGTATTAGACCCGAACTTTCGTCGCATAGGTTGACCTTGGTTGATGGAGTAGGTGACTTAAGGAGAGTGACGTACCGTGTGTATGTTCCGCTGCATACTTACGATACGCTACTCCGCTTAAGAAGCCTTAGGATGTACATTTCCTTGCACATCATTATATTCATTCCTATGATCTATCCTCATCGATATTGGTTTATGGTTTTGCTGCCACGATTACACGGGCAGAGAGAGCTACGGCTAGAGTTGCGTCAGCATGAGCTCGTCACGGACGAGGACTGAATAGGGCGTGATTCCAGGGACATACAATTGCATATATGTATCGCCCTATTATGTTTTCGCGCTACGAGCGTTTGATGGATCGCTTTTACGAGATTTCTCGGACGTGCAGATCAGCACCAGAGGATTGGGCCACTGCTAGAGGCCAGCCAGAATGTGATGACCGTCAAAGCACTGATTATTTTGATGATTGAAGCACTGTTCAGCGTGTGGACGAATGAGCCAGTGATTGCTGCGAATGACGAGATATTGCCCCAGATGTTTGAAGCAAATGCCGCACGATTTATAGTTAGAGATATGATAGAAGATCGCTAGTCACCAAAGATGAAAGACTAGGATATGTGATTCATTGCCTACCTCGATGCGAGGTCATCAGATTGATTGATTCCAGCTGGAGATGACTTCACGCAGGTACGTTGAGAGTCGATAGAGACGATCGAATGTCAGGAACCCATTTTCCAAGTTTAAAGTATTCGGAAAAACATGCAAGTAATTCTATGGACCCTCTAGAAGAATGAAACCCTAACTCGATATAATGACCATGAGAACGCTTCGAAACCTTAGGGTTTACAGCAGTTCAACGGTGCCATTAATGAGACTTGGGTTTGCCCTTCTACGGTTGGTCCATAGGTGCTGTGGCATATATTCGATACTATTAAACTGTACTCAAGATGTTGAGCTCTTGGGTGATTAAGGAACCTTGACAAATCAATCGAAAGGTTCGACGTCATTCAGATATTATGTGATGGCATACATTGCTTGGGAGACTCCAGATACAAGTATAGCCGTTGGAGCGCAGTCCATACAGCCACGAAGAGATGAGTCCGAATCAGTCGACATTAAAGAAAAGTGGAGTAAAATGTTCGTACGAGATTTTGATGAGATGACGTCCCACTCCGCTGATCGGAGATGTGATACACATGCAGAGGCGTTGTACATGGATATATCTTTTAGAAGGAGTCGTGATGAGTATGCAGCCGTTTCAGAACGAGAAATGGATTTAGGAAAAGATGATAATTTTCGGGCAGTTCGGCAGAAACGAGATTCGGGAGAGATTTCGATAGAATCTTCTGGAATGCTATACGAGGAGACTTAGACCCAGGGTCGGTCATATTGCGCAAACCCAGTAAGCCAGAGTTCGGCATCGTCGATAAGACGTGTTATGAGTGACCATGACAGTTGGCTAGAGATCTTTAGAGGATGTGCTAGAGCGGGACTATTTCCGTTATCTTTGATTTCGGTATTTTGGACGATTTATTTGCATGATTGAGATTTTGTGCACCACAGTTGCACTTGACTTCGATTTGATGTCATTCGAGATATTGATTTTGATTTCATACCTAGGGTATGCATGTTATTTGACTTATGCTTTCGGCATAGTTTTCATACACTTTTAGTATTTTGATTCGATTTTGTGCATGTTGATGCACATGGTTGTGAGATTATATACCACGGTATACCTGATTTGGATTTGGATTGAAGTGTGTTGTGTACCGTCGATTTCGATTGTGATATTCGATATTTGTTTTCGTGCACCTTGTGCACCGGATTTGGATTCTTGCGCATACTTGGGCGCTTGATGCGATTTTGATGCACACCAGATACACTAAATCGATATTCTTCGTGCATATCGGATCCACCTGATATTGCTGTCAGGCACACCCGTTGCCTTGGACAGGTGTTTAGTGCACACCCGTTGCACTTAGATTTTGTTTCTGTGCACATGTATGGCACATTCATGGAGTTCGATATTCGTGCGCACCAGATGCACATGACATTCTTATGCACATTTTGGGATTTGATTTCCCTTGAGCAGTAGGTTTTTATGATATTTACTACTTGGTAGAGTAGTTGAGCAGGGCTAGTCAGAGGACAGTACCTGAATATATTTTTGCATGCATTGATAGTTATCGAAGGGATTTCCAAAAAGGAGCTATAGTCTCAGTATTTACTTACGTGTTCGACATGACACGAAACCTTTTATAAAGGAAACCCTTCTAAATTATTTTCAAAACGGCGGGACGTGTATGTTAAACAAGTGTATATATATATATATATATATATATATATATATATATATATATATATATATATATATAGGGTTATTTTCTCACAATGGACGTCCGCCACTGTGCAGTGATACGCGCATCACACAACGATTTGAAAAGAGTTTGGCATGCATTTCTTTCAGATGTTTTGACGAATTTACCAAGCTATTTACACGTATAGTTTTGATGTATATCATGTTGGTTTTCGTATTGGATTTTGACATTGGCGTCTTCACCATAACACCGATGATTGCGGGATGCTTGACGAAGTTTTGATTTTGAGTTATATGCTCATTTTTTTCATGCGCATGCATTGCGCTACGATGTGTTTTATGTATTTATGATTTCGGAGCCCCAACGACTTGATCATTTTACTGAAATGTTTTAGAAATTGGGGGAGTTTAAATTTAAATTCGGGGACCGAATTTCTTTAAGGGGGGAAGACTGTAACATTTCAGAAAAAATAAAATATTATTTTTAGGAATTTTTATAATTAAATAATAAATATTATGAATATTTTAATAGTGCGGTATAATTAAATATCGATAAATTGGGAAAAATTTGGAAAATTATAGAAATTACTAAAATGAGGATGTTTTAAATGAATTAAGTAAATTATGATTTTTTATGATTAATTATATTCCATTTTAATGCTAATCGCGATTAAATATCGCTAATCGTGTATTAAGCTGGATTTATGCACATGACTTGCACCATGTCAAATTACACTTGTTACATTTTCTTTCATGGTTTCTTTCTTTTTAGCATGCATGGTTTTAATTTTTAAAGAGAAGGAAAAAGAAAACAAAAGAAAAAGAAAAGATTAAAGTTAAGAGTACGGGTATGAGAGAGAGAGAGAGGTGAGGGGTTTCCTTTGACTTGGCCATTTTTTTCCCTCCTCATTTTCTTCATCTTCTCTCCTTCTCCTTCATCCATGGCTGCCCCCTTGTTTCCCCCTCCTCAAAACACTTCACAACACACCCAAAACAACTCCAAAACATCATCTCCTCTTCATTAAAAACATGCACAAGATCATCACAAGCACTTTGGACCAAGAAAGGATGGATTTTGGAGACTTGGGGCAATTCAAGAAATTTCTTGAGTTGTCAAATGGGGTAATTCTTTCACATTAAGTATAGTATTTCAATTGCTTTAGCCTCTATTCAAGTTTAAAATCGATTTAGTGAAGTTTTGTGAACTTTGAGATTTCTTAGAAGAGGGTTGAGGGATTCTTGAGTTGTGGTTGTGCAATTGAACTTTAGTGGTGACCTTAAACCCCCCAAAATTGTCAAAAACCCAGACCTAACCTAAACTGAAAACCTGAAATCCCAAAACAGAAACTTGTCATGTTGGTTTTGTGAAAATATAGTGGGTGCAGGGGAATCTGGTATAACCTGGGATGATTTCGAGATAAGCAAACAACTTCAGAGACCAAATTAAGACACCACGAGACCACCCTGACAAAACGAACCCCATCCAAGCCTCTGGAATCGAGGTGGCCAGAATTTGGGGCCTTGTGGCCGGCCATGTAGTGGGTGGTTGGGTCCAGGTTGCTTCTATAGGTCATATGCCCCCTAAACAACACCCTATTACCGTTTGGTTATCTTAATTTAACCTGAAACAAAATCTGGGATCAATTTTCATGGGTTGCTGCTTTGTTTTATAACTTTCCATGACTTGAACTTTGTATTTGTGTTTTATCTCGGTCGATTCACGTTTATACGTCGATCGTCGAGGGTTGTTGGTTATTCTTGCATGCGTAAGCGATATGTTTTAACCTATGTGTGATACGCGTGCCGAATTGGTTTTTCGTGCGCGATTTCTATTTACGATGTCATGTGATATACATGTAGGTACCCTCGAGTAGGCTCGGAGCAACAAGGATGGGCGTGGCGACATCGACTCCGGCAAGCATGGATCAAGTGAGTAGATATATATCTACGGGGGAAGTCAGATGGATGGCGTATAGCACCCCCGCAGTTCGTAGTATAGAACGCAAATGCGTTATGTTATATATGGATATATACTTAAACGATAGTATTAAGATGTGTATACTTAGCTAATTGCTTTAGAAAACTTTGAATGATAGCGTCTTTACTTATTTTCCTAGTCGCGAACCCTAGAATAAGGTTTACATACACGCACACACACACTTGCATACATTTTTTTTTACTTGTGCGTATATGGGGATATGTACATACACACACACACATAGGTATGGGACTATGTGTGTGTGTGTGTATATATATATATATATATATATATATACGTATACATATACATGAATAGTGAGGATAGTATATGATATTTGGAGATGAGTCGATGAGATTGGGCATGGTGCCATGAGATCGGTGATATGACGTGGTTTGTATTATGAGATACGACACGATATTTTAGCGGGTCCTTAGGCGATGTGTTTCATACACACGCATATATATTTGTAGATGGTATCAGTGTTGTACTAGACGTAGATCAGCACCCAGCTCATGATATATGATGATAAGGATACCAGTTGATTGATGAGATAAATGTGATATTGACCCGTACCCAGATTTGGGATGCCGTACGACGGATTTACCGTACGAGCTATTATTGATAATAGATCCGCACTCTTGACTCGAGAATGTCATATTATATAGTGTATCGTATGGGATACTATTGAGGCGGGATCACCGACTATTATATTTATATGTATCGACTCGGATTTAGGTGGTTTCCTTACTTTTTCGATTAGTCTGTTAGTTTAGTCCTGTAGTTACTTGTAGATGTTAGACTAGATTCGATTCATACCTATTTCAAAACTAACGAATCATGAGTATTTTAAAGATAGACCAAGGGATTCTACAGATATTTCAAAGGATATACCTTTTCTTAAAAACACCGTAGCCCTATTTTCTAAATACCACGATTCGTGTTATTTCAAATGGCAAAACTGTATTGATTCATATACATTAAGGTTTATATTCGTACATGTTGCATTATTTTTCATGTTCTGCATATTCTTGCTGTTCGCATCGCATCGCATGCTTATATTGTGTTTCATTAGTTATTATTAATATCATGCTGTCAGGACACTAGCACCATTACCGATGATGCGTATGCTCCACATACACTTGCTTGCCGGCTCACACACATCATCATCGGTAATTGCCATGTCACGTACACATTAGAAAATACTACTTCATTAGTATAAAATGTTTGCTGATAGTTTCGACATGGTACCAGTGAGCCGCTTTTATATGATAGCTTAGACATTGTATTTATTATGGTGATATCTCATACATATTTATATATTCATTTGTCATGCATTATATTACGGGCCAGTCCGGATTGCCGGAGCCCAGCATTGATTATTATTGATTATTCATTTGGATTTCGGAGTTTTCCATGAGATTTCTGGATTTGGAGAAACTGCAAGTTTTATAAATTCATTATCATTTTTAAAAGATAAAAAGTGCGGGTTTATCATGATATGATATAAGATATGTCCACCATGAGTTTTCTCGGCTCTTGAGTGATATCATACACCCGATTCGAGGAGGAGGAGGAACCATCTGTGGGTGCATGGTGGACCTGGTGCGGTACCCCAGGGCAAGATGGTCACAGATGATGGCGTTGAGCCTGAAACAGGGGAGCATTGCTGACCGGTGATTGTATTGTGACTCGATGGATATCCGGAGGATACCGATCGGAGTACAGGCCAGTCCGGATAGCCGGAGCCTGAGGTATTTGAGATTTGATGATATGGGTCAGTCCGGATAGCCGGAGCCCTAGATATTAAGATTCGAGGTTGCAGGCTAGTCCGGATTGCCGGAGCCTGAGATATTGAGATATTGATATTTATGTTTTGTGTCGATGCTTGACACTGATTTCATGTTGATTTCATTGATGATACCTCGATTTATAATTATACAGAAATCTCACTAAATAAAGAAAACAGTTGTCACATTCATGATGCGTTCTGTTTTCATTATATTGCATTCATACCTCATATTTATGATATGTTGCTATCTGAGGCACTGACACAAGTACATGGCATTACACTTATGCATAGATGTTTACCCTTGCCACCTTTCATGCTTCAGACCTTATCATTTTGAGAATATATATTACTGATCGTATTGACCTAGGATTGAGTCATACATACGATTTCTGCTCTGTGATATTTTCTACTCACGAGTTGGCAACTCACCTCCGTTGTGCCACAGTTCTTGCAGGTTTTTGCCGTACAGGTTTCATTGCGGCTTTCTGGCACACTGCTTCCATTCCGGGTGATTGCTTTGGTAGGTGGGTTCACTTGCATCGTGACTACCATTGTACCTTTTTTATTTTCAGTTGTATCTAGCAAACTCCATCAACCAGACTTGTATTATTTATAACCTTAGAAGACCAGTGTATATTCTTTCGACCTTAGAGTCGCGCGTTGTATTATTATAGTTTTTCTTGCTGATATTGAGTTTCCTTTTGAGTTTTTATCCTCGCCCTTCGGCGTTGTATATTATATTGCTTACGTGGTTGTGACCGTCAATTGACGAAGAGCCAGCTCCCTCTTGGGGATTCCTTTATTCATATTATGCATGTTGTACCCCTTTTTGGGGCCAGTATTTACAAAGGAAACTCTGCCGAAATTTTCAGAAAAGAATTGAGATTTTAAAATGCATATTCGGCTTATGTTATTTAAACCACTTGCTTTAAATTAAGTTTTCTTCACTTTTTCCTTAAAAATGGTTTAGATTTCTGGGTTTTGGCTTATTTGAATTAGATGGGGTTCTATAGACTTCATGTGATCCATGTGCCAGTCGCGTGCCATTTCCGGGTCGTGACACCTAGCCCGTAAAAACTGATTAGTATAAGTATCGAACTGTTAAGTTACAAATCAGGTTTCATTATTGATTTCCCCTTACCCCCAAGGTTATGCGTTCAAGTCAGGTATTGATGATGTAAGTCTAATGCCAACACAGGATCAAGTAAGTACATGTTTTGTCTATGTAGACAATAAGTCAGGTCCATCAGGACAACAAATCAGGATTGTCAGCATTAGCAAAAAGATCCAAGTGACAAGTCAGGTAGTGTGTCGTGAACATGTCATGTGATGTATATTAACCAAATAGATACCCCATGTGAAACTGTAATCAATATCGGAACACGGTAAACACAATTGATACCAGGATGCATATGTATCTATCTGTAATAACCATTATATGTTCATTATCAAGTATGATGCAAACTAGATAACATGTTGTACTAATGTAGTAGTATAATAATAATATCATAATGTTCCGGTATGCAACTAGATATGCTATTATCAGTACGGATACGAACGGATAATGTAACACTGTAAATCGGTAATAGTTGCTTAATAATAAAACACATGTACTATGTTTATTCATATAGATATTGATATAATATAATATAGCATGTTGAAAGTTAAGCTCGCCTGATCGGATCTCATGTCGAGATACGGATGCTACGTCCGATGTAGGAATAACGTCGTGATGCAACTCACGCGTGCAGGACATGACTTGGCTGATCAGTGACGTGATGTGATGACTAGGCTGGACGACGACGGCGATTGGGTCGTCTGGATCGTCGGTGACGCGTGCAACTCCGGTGAGACGGCCGGAAAAATCAAGAAAGCAAGAAAGAAAGAAAGAAAGGAAGGAAGGAAGAAAAAGAAGAAGAATGGGGGTTGCTCGGTTCTGGGTTCTGGGGTACTGAGAGCAGAAGCGAGGTGATGACGACGATGGTGGGTTGTCGTTGGCGATGAGGGGCAGTGGGTTTCTCGGGTTGCTGTTGTGGTTGTCGGGGGTTGTCGAGGGTGGTGGTGGTGGTTTGTGGTGTCGGGGAGCGGAGAGGGAGGTGAGGAGGAGGAGGAGGTGCCGGTAGGGTGAGGGTGATGGCGACGGTGAAGGTGCAGGCGTCGGGGTTCTTGGGTTGGCGTCGTCGAGTGGATGCGGTGGTTGTGGGTGCTATCGGGAAAGGGAGAGGGGAGAGAAAGTGTAGGTGGTGAAGGTTGTGACGCGAGGTGATGAGGTCGTGGTCGGCGATGGCGAGGGAGCGGTAACGTCGAGAGGCTAGGGTATGGGTTTTGTTTCTCGTCGCGAGGGGACAGGGAGAAGAAAAGAAAAAAGAGGAGAGAGAGAGGTGTTTGTTTAATAATTATGTTTTATTATTTATATAATTATATAGGAGAGAGAGAGAGACAGAGGGGGAGAGAGAGAATACGAGAAGAGAAAGAGATACGAGAGATAGAGAGAAAGAGAGAGTGAAAATAATATATTATAATTAGTTATTATATTAATATATATTATATATATGTTTGTTTATATATGTGTACTGTTAGGTTTTGAAAAGAATATTACAATATATATTCTGGGTTTAAACATCTAATATCAAATTATTCCGAAAAATACTCGGGTCTCTTCTAAAAATCTAGTTTTAAAATATGCAGATTATACGTACAAGCTAAAATCATAATGCAATGTTCGGTTAATGAAAATTCATGTTCCCGCCAAAAATTTCTGCGCAAAAGAGCCCAAGGTATTAAATGGCAACGATACGCTTAAGAAAATTCAAACCAGTATTTTCAGGGCTGTATTTTGACAAACTCTCAAATTAGAATCAGCTAAATTCTAATGGTATCAAAAGTATCTCGAAAAATCCTTCGATTCGATATATTATGGGCCTCATAATTCATCCGGAATCAAAAGTTACGAGCAAATGTGCTATGCACGTGTAATCTAAGTAATGCTTTACTACATGGGGATACATTTTTAGTCCCACATCGGGAAAAAGAGAAATCCTTCGTCTACCACTCCCATATAAATAAGAGGGGATACTTCTTAGAAAAAATAGGATTCAATCTTCAAAGGAGCTTAGTTCTCCATAGGAGCTTAGTTCTCCAACTTAGGGCCTTAGCCGTCCCCCATAATGCGCAAGCGCTATGTACGCCACGTGCAATGCATGTGCACCCGCCGTGCGAGAACTCAATCCTTAAAGGATCTTAGTTCTCCAAGTTATGGCCTTAGCTGCCCCTCTATAATGCACATATGCGCAAGCGCCATGTGCGCCACGTGCAACGCACGTGCGCCCGCCGTGCGAGGATTCAATCCTCAAAGGAGCTTAGTTTTCCAAGTTAGGGCCTTAGCTGCCCCCCATAATGCGCATATGCACAAGCGCCATGTGCGCTATATGTAATGCAGGTGTGTCCTCCACGTGTACACCATGTGCAACGCACGTGCGCTCGCCACGTGCAAGGATTCAATTCTTAAAGGAGCTTAGTTTTCCAAGTTAGGGCCTTAGCTGCCCCCCATAATGCGCATATGTGCAAGCGCCATGTGCGCCACGTGCAACGCACGTGCGCCCGCCATGCGAGGATTCAATTCTCAAAGGAGCTTAGTTCTCCAAGGTAGGGTCTTAACTGCCCCCCATGATGCACATATGCGCAAACGCCACGTGCGACGCAAATACGCCCGCCAAGTACGCAACACGTGTGATGCACGTGCGCCCGCCAAGTGTGCAACACGTGTGATGCAGGTGCGCTTGCCAAGTCCACAACACGTGCGACGCACGTGCGTCCAACACGTGCGAGCAGTGAGCGAACGCAAAGAAGCCTTTTTCCGCAGCTAGGAGTTTAAGTTCCAACCTGTTCTTCCCCCTAATGAGTGGGACATGGTTCAAAGGGTACATCTCTCCACACCTTCGATACATGGCTCCGTAATCTCTCAGCGTCGTCGGAGAGGTGGTGGGTCTCAACGACCAATGATCACTCTTTCCAAATAGAGAGGAAACCCCCCATAAGCTTTGAGAAAAACAAAGTAGAAAGCTTCAAAAAGGAAGAAAGAAGAAGATCTCCCTTCTCAGAAAAAAAGCTTTAGGTAAATAAAAAAGAAGAGAGATCAAACCATCTCGTTTACTTATTGAAGAGTTTAACCCTTTTAAAAAGAATAACTTAGTTCTTTCTCTGGATCTGAAATCCACAAGACAAGTCTCCCACAAGTTGAGAATTTAATTCTCATCGGGACGAACTTGTTCTTGGAGATCAAAGATTCAGAAAAGAACAAGAAAATTAAACTCCTCAGAACAAAATATATAAAGAAAAATCAGCGCTCAGCGCCCCACGTGCCTCTCACTTAGGCGCTATAAAATAAAGGAGTGCTTAGCATTCAGTGGCGCCTAGCGCCCAACGCCTCACGTGCCCTTCACGTGGGCGCCAAGAACATAAAAGTGCTTGACACTCACCAGGCAGCATCTAGCGCCTCACATGCTTCGCACGTGGGTGCCATAAAGAGAGCTCAACTCTCAATAGAAAGAGACAAAAAAGAGTAAAGTGTTTTACACATATTGGGCAAATCCACATGACTGAAAACCCCACATGGTTATGTGTGAGCGTCAGAACTTACATAAGTGCTCAGCACTTTTTGCACCAAAAAGAGGACTGAGCTCAAACAAGTGCTTTGCATTTCTTTTCAAATAAAGAGAAAACTGAGTAGACCAAGCCCAAGTTGGCTAACTCAGATCGACCGAGCCCACGGGTTCATTATTTCCCAAATTGGTCCCAGTCCCAAATATGACTATCGATCGTCCAACTGATGATATCCAAAACGATATTCATCCCACATCCCCTAAGTTAATCTTAGTCTCTAAAAATGACTAATGATTTTTAAGTGATCGACCATGATCTTTTCCCTCAACACGGATATTGGTTCATGGGTACATCTCTCTACACCTCTGATACATGTCGTTGTAATTCTTCAACGTCTTCAGAGAGGTGGCGGGTCCCGACAACCAACAGCTCTTTGGTGCACTACCCAAACTGACGTGTACACCCCAAATCAAACCACATCCCAAACTGGATGTATCCTATATCATCGTTGCTCATCCCGATACGTAACAAATACACGTGCGTGCAAGATGAACAATGGACCGAGATGTCCCTAAATTAACAACGGACCGAAACGTCCTTAAACTAAAACCTCACTTCAAAAATGGTGATCTATGGACTGTAATGTCCTCAAACCACTACAGACCGAGATGTCCTTAAACTAAACCCTCACATCAAAAAGGGTGATCTACGGACCGTAACGTCCTCAAATTACTATGGACCGAAACATTCTTAAACTAAACCCTCACCTCAAAAATGGTGATCTACAGATCGAAACGTCCTTAAACTAACAACGGACCGTAACGTTCTTAAACTAAAACAATAGAGTCCAAATGTTCTTTTGTTAGGTCTGAATGATCCTAAAATCCTGTTAAGTAGATCTTAGTCTCCAATTGGACTAACGCATCCTTAACAAAAATTTAAGTTGATCTTAATCTCAAACGAGATTAATGATCCTTAAATCAACCCAAACCTAAATCTAAGATATACGGATTTGGACTAATCCACGCCCTACGGGCAACAACATAAATTAGTCTCCGTATACAATCCACGGGCAACAAAAAATAAAACAAACACACACGACACGGAGTGAACTTCTGAAGTGGGAGAAAGTAGTTATCGCGATATGATAACGTAATTAACTGCAAGGGCTTGCGCCTGCAGGGAAGAGCGTCCTCACAATCAAAACCTCCTCACAAACGAGGGAAAATCTGACGAAATCTGCTACAACAGCCGCATCCGTCCAAACCTCCGATATACAGTGCCATAAATCAACTTGGCATCTTTGGAGAGGTGGACGGATAAATCCAAATAGCATCTGCCCCCAAATTCAGGTAAGACGACCTACGCGGTTCGTCTTTGTTTTCGGCGGTAAACAGATTCTGGCACGCTCGGTGGGGCCTTTTCCTCTTTCCACCCCACACTTCGTGTGTCGTGTTCGCGAAAAAATCGCGGTTTACTATGGTTGCCCCTGGATTCAAGGTACTAAGATTTGGTGTCTTGCTCTTATCTAGAGAAAAGAAGATCAATGGCTTCTAACTGTACCTGCAACAGCAACTCCCGCTCCGTCCCCGCTGGAGGAGTGACATACTGTCCAAATGCGGCCTGCATCTTTTCAATGCCAGTGGAACAGGTGACTCAGGCCACCACTGGATTGTTCTTCATGACTATGCTCCCGCCAGCGAGTTTCAGCGCCCCAATGCCATCATAGGAAGCTCCAAAGAAGTCCGTCTTCGATCGACTTGCCGCCACCACGGCCCCTCTCAACGGGTCATCCAAGCCACCTCAGTCTTCAACAGGCCGAGTCAAAACTCAAGTGGGCCTGCAAAGAAGCTCGCAATACCTGAAGGGATTATCTCGAAAAGGATATCCGTTCCAGCTCCGGCAGGTAAAGTCATCAAAAGTGCTTCCCCTACCAGAAGTTTGGCCTTCGAAAGATTGACCGTCCCCTCTCAACGGACGGCAGTCTTCAACAGGCTGGCACCAGCAGTAGCCCTTCACTAAAGCAGGGGGCATGACGAAGCCACTCCCACAACTGAGGCAATCCCGTCTGCAATACATGCTCGACGTCGCTACTGGCGCCGAGTGAGGAAAGCTGGAGGCAACTCCCCCTCTGGATTTACTCCACCAGCTCCAATGGTGGAAGTTGACGCTGCTGTTCCAACTGGGAACAGCTTTGAACCGCTTAGCAGGGTGCGGCAGAACTTCCCAACCGTAGTGCTGAAGAAATCTCCCCCACCTGCTGAAAGTATGAAGCAGGCGAAGCTGGAGTAGCCCTCTCAGCGGCTGTTCTCCCAAATCCACAGGGTCTGGCGGAAAGTCCAAGATTCTGTGATCAACAAGAACTGCTCTCGTCAACCGAAGAAAATGAAGGTTCGATAAGAGGGAAATCATCTCTCCACCATGCAGCGAGGGACTTCTTTCCCGCAGGCGCCTGTCACAACGGCTCCTTCAACTTTGACTTCTCATAAAAAGAGAAGGCCGGAGAATCTTCCACCGTCGGTGGCAAATCCCAAGGGTGATGGATCCAAAGCCCTAAGTCCGGGGGCATGATCGTGCACACGGTTTATATGGCTTCCGGAAAAGAGGAAAGCCGTGCTTCCATGGCTCATCGACCACAAACTCGGTCGTTGACAAAAGCTCAGGAGCAGCAACAAAAGCTCCAGGAGATGCTGACGAAAATGGCAGCACTCACCGGGCAGAAAGAAAGCCCGGAAGCAGCATCTGACCAGCGCCAGGAGCAAGAGACTGATACGGAGTTCTTGCGAAGGGTGCTGGAAAGGAAGGATAAGGAAGCCGCGGAACAAGCTGCTAATATAAAACATATGGCGCTCCTATTCCAAGACATGGTTGGAATGATGATCCAGCCCGAACCTCCAGCTGAAGACCCGCCGATAATTATCGAGGACGACAGAGGGGAAACATCAAACCCTCTTCCAGCTTTATCAATGGCCAGGGAGGAGACGATCTCCAAGGCCGCCCTCGATGACTACATAGCTCAGCAAATGCGAGCTCATCAAGCCAACGAAGCGGCTGGCCAAGTCGTTAGAACCGGACGATCGTACCCAGGCTGATACGATCAAATCAAATACCCGCCGGGATATACGATCCCCAAATTCTATGTATACTATTTACCCCAATCAGAGCAAAGCTCTGTTCAAATTCCAAGGCGGGAAACGAAGCAACGCTTCTGTTTCCCCCAATTAGAGCAAGGCTCTGTTTTGAAAATTAAAGTGAAAATTAAAATAAAATTAAAGAAGCAACGCTTCAGCTGACTTGCGCTCTGCACTGCGCGCCACGTGGCAGCGCAGTTGCGCTAGCGCTCTGCGCTTCGCGACACGTGGTAACGCAGTTGCGCTGCGCTCTGCGCTGCGCGACACATGGCAGCGCGGTTGCGCTGCGCTGCGCGACACGTGTCAAGAACTGGTGTGTTTGCGCCAAACAGAATTAAAATTCCAGTAAGATCTTTCTGTTCTTGTTAAAACAAGAAAATTGTCTTCTGTAAAACAGAAGCTCTTGGATCAAAGATCCAACGGTGGGGAAAAATCCCCAAATCACTCAGAGAATGATCTCTTTAACAAATTTAACAAATTAATGGGCACTATATAAAGGCCCTTAGACCCCAATTCAAAAGAGACAACACAGAGAGGCAAAAACACAGAAACAAAGAGAGAACTCCTCTAAAGAATTTTGAGAAGAATTCAGAAAGGAAAAAGAAGGTAAAACCTTTATAAAAAGAAGAATTTCTTCTGAAAAGATCATTGATCTAAGAACAAGATCAAGGATCTTCAATAAAAAATAAATAATAACAAAAGCATTGCCTTTTTTATGAACCATTGGTTCTGGAATTTTAAAGATTCTTTTCTTGAATCCAAAATTGAATCAAGATATTAAAACAGTGCCCTGCACTTGAAAAATCTGCACTGTTGCGCTCTCGGGTTGGCGCAAGTCACCAGAGAGCGCCACGTGTCAGCTCCAGAACAGCTTGCGCTATGCGCTTTTAAATAGAGCACTGCTCTCATGAATTGGCGCAACTCACCAGAGCGCACCACGTGTCAGCAGCGCAACAGCGCAGCGCACTGCGCTTTCGCTCGCCAGAGCATGACACGTGTCACCTCCACATGGACTTGCGCCTTGCGCTCCTCAATTGGCGCAAAGCGCCTGACAAGCCACGTGGCACTCTGTCAGACTAATTAATGCAATGCATTATCAAAGGTAGAGCCCAATAAAGAAGGGTCTATCAGACCAAACAAAAGTGCTATGAACTATTAAAAGGGACAGAGCCCAAATCAAAAAGGCCTAATAGGCCAGAATAAGATGCAATGCACTATTAACAAGGGCAGGGCCCTAATAAAGGCCTACTAGGCTAAATATAAATAAAAAGGTTGAACATTCTCAATTGGACTTAGCCCAATCATGGCCGTAAGTCCTCAAATGAAATTGACCGAGCACGACTGCTCCCTTAAATCAATTTACATCCGGTTCAAGGGTACATCTCCGAACTCCTCTGACACCTATCATTGTAATCCTTCAACGACATCAGAGAGCCCAATAAAGAAGGGTCTATCAGACCAAACAAAAGTGCTATGAACTATTAAAAGGGACAGAGCCCAAATCAAAAAGGCCTAATAGGCCAGAATAAGATGCAATGCACTATTAACAAGGGCAGGGCCCTAATAAAGGCCTACTAGGCTAAATATAAATAAAAAGGTTGGACATTCTCAATTGGACTTAGCCCAATCATGGCCGTAAGTCCTCAAATGAAATTGACCGAGCACGACTGCTCCCTTAAATCAATTTACATCCGGTTCAAGGGTACATCTCCGAACTCCTCTGACACCTATCATTGTAATCCTTCAACGACATCAGAGAGGTGACGGGCCCCGACAACCACACATTGACATGGACTGCGGGGTCCTTAAACCCGTGGACTCATGCGTCCTTAAACTAATGGACTAATGCGTCCTTAAACACACCCATACGGACTGTGGGGTCCTTAAACCCATAGACTTATGCGTCCTTAAACTAATGGACTAATGCGTCCTTAAACACGTTCATATGGACTGTGGAGTCCTTAAACCCATAGACTAATGCGTCCTTAAACTAATATCCGCCCCCAAAACGGGAACAATGGACCACCATGTCCCTAAACTGGCAGTGGACCACCATGTCCCTAAACTGGCAATGTACCACTACGTCCCTAAACTGGAACAATAGAGCCCCTAAATGCTCTTCCGTTAAGTTGATCTTAGTCTCAAATAGGACTAACGTATCCTTAACGAACGTTTAAGTTGATCTTAGCCTCAATATGGCTAACGTATCCTTAAACTAAAACACCAAACCCAAATCTAAGTAAATACGGATTTAGATTAATCCACGTCCTACGGGCGACGACATCACTTAGTCTCCGTATACAATCCACGGGCAACCACAAACAAAACAAATACACACGACACGAAGTGAAATTCTGGAGAAGGAGAAAGTGGTTACCGTGATGCGGTAGCGTAATTAACTGCAGGGGCTTGCGCCTGCAGGGAAGAGCGTCCCCACAATCAAAAACCCCTCAAGCGAAGTGGAATCTGACGAAGTCTGCTACATCGGCCGCACCCGTCTAAACCTCCGATACACGGTGCCATAAATCAACTTGGCATCTTCGGAGAGGTAGACGGATAAAACCAATTAGCATCTGCCCCGAATCTCAGGCAAGACGTCCTCACGTCTTGGCCGTCTTTCGGAGGGGAACATATTTTGGCATGCCCGGTGGGACCTTTTCCTTTTTCCACTCCACACTTCGTGTGTCGCCTTCGCGAACGAATCGCGGTTTGTTAATGGTTGCCTTTGGGTTTCAAGGTACTAAGATTTGGTCTTTTGCCTGGCGCAGAAATCAAGCATCAATGGCCTCCAACTGCTCGAGCTGCTCAAAATGCAAATGCAACCGACGCTCCGCCTCACCTGGAGGTGTAGCCTATGGGCCTCAAGCGGCCTCCATCCTTGCCATGCCGGTGGAACAGGTGGCCCAGGGCACCACCGGTCTGTTTTTCGGGACCATGCTCCCGCCTGCAAGCTTCGCTATTCCGGTGCCCGCACCAGAAGCGCACAAGAAGTCGGTCTTCGATCGGCTCACTGCTACAACGGCCCCTTTCAACGGGTCGTCCAATATCAAACCGGTAGCCTCTGTCTTTACCAGGCAGAACCAGAACTCTGATGGGCTCGCCAAGAAGCCCATGAACCCTGAAATGGCCGTCTTGAGGAAGACAGCTACCTCTGCTCCTGAAGTCGTCAAGACGGCTTCTCCTGTTAAGGAGTCAGTCTTTTCAAGGCTGACTATCCCGGCTCCTGCTCCTACTCGAGGGTCTGTCTTTGACAGATTAAACATCGCCACTCAAAGGACAACATCAGTCTTTAAAAGGCTGGCACGGCAGCGCCTCATCCGGACAGGGGGCAAAACGGCATCGTCCCTATCGCCGAGCCAGTCCCAACAGCTCGACATGCTCGACGTCGCCACTGGCGCCGAGTAAGGAAGGCCCGGGGCAACTCCCCCTCAGGGCTGACTCCACCTGCTCCAATGGTGGAAGTTAATGCTGCTGTTCCAACTGAGAACAGCTTTGAACTGCTAAGGAGGGTACGTAAGAACTCTCCGACTGCTACGCTAAAAAGATCTCCTCCACATGCGGAGAGGGTTATAGAAACGAAGCCGGAGCAGCCTCCTCAACGGCTGTCCTCCAAAATTTATAAGGTTTGGCGGAGGGTTCAAGATTCCGTAATCGACCAAGATCACTCTCGCCGGCAGAAAAGGGCGAAAGTGCAGGAAGAAAAGAACTGTCCTGACAAACAGCAAAGGACGACAACAGCCAAGGTGCCCGCTGCAACAGCCCCTTCAACTTCAACGGCCCACAAGAGAAGAAGGCCGGAGAAGGTCCCTACGCCTGCGGCAAATGCCAAAGGCGGCGAACCTAAACGCCCTAAGTCCGGGGGCATTGTAGTCCATACTTATGCATGGCGTCGGGGAAGGAGGACAGCCGTGCATCTACAGGTCATAGACCGCTTACACGGTCAGTGACCAAAGCTCAGGAGCAACAGCAAAAGCTCCAGGAAATGATGAACGTGATGGCCGCACTCACTGGGCCAAAAGAAAGCCCCGAAGCGTCCTCTGATCAACGCTAGGAGCAAGAAACTGACGCTGAATTCCTTCGCAGGATATTGGAGAAGAAGGACAAAGAGGCTACGGAACAAGCAGCCAACATAAAGCGAATGGCCCTCCTGTTCCAGGACATGGTGGGAATGATGATTCAACAAGATCCTCCTGCTGAAGATCCTCCGATCGTCCTTGAAGACGACAGGGGAGAAATGTCAAATCCTCCATCGGCTCTATCAACAGCCAAGGAGGAGACAATCTCCAAAGCTGACTTGGACGAATATATAGCTCAGCAGATACGGGTTCATCAGGCGACTGAAGTAGCCGGTCAGGTCGTAAAAACGGGGCGACCATATCCGAACTGGTATGATCAGATCAAGTACCCGCCGGGTTATACAATACCGAAATTCCATATCTATAAGGGGACGGGCAATCCCCACCAGCATGTTGCCCAGTTCAGGGCGCTTTGTGGCAACACCGGCGGTGATGATAAATTGTTGCTTTGCCAGTTCGTCGGTAGCCTATCGGATACAGCGTTCGAGTGGTACTCCGAGCTCCCAAACGGCTCTATCAAGACATTCGCGGAGATGGAACTGCTGTTTACCCAGTGTTTCGCAAGCGCCAGCGAACGCACCCCGATAACGGCATTGATTAATGCCAGGATGAAGCCAGGCGAAACATGCGTTCAGTATGCGATGCGGTGGCGGAACTTATGGTCCAAATGTGAGCAACACATTGAAGAAGCGCCGGCAGTAGGGATGTTTGTGGGAACCCTCGATCCGCAGGCAACCATATCCCAATTCATGATGTTCTTCAAGCCGACTACCTTCCAGGCCCTGATCGACAAGCTAGCTCAAATGGACCAGATGGGCCATAGACCGCCCTCTCCAAAGCCGGACTCTCGAAACGAGAAGGGGAAGGGAAAAACGATCGTTGTCGCCAATGCTCAACAACAGCCAAGCAACTTGAAACCGGCTGTCCGTCAAAATAATATGCGTCCGCGCACGCCCCTTGAGGAGAGGCTAGGAAGTCGTTATTCGTTTCCCCGAGATAAAACGAGAAGACTGTTTGAGCTAGCATTGCGCAACCGATTCATAAATCTGCCGGATCCAAGACGTCCGTCGCAGCCAAATGATGTCAATGACCCCAACTACTGTCCCTATCATCGAGTATTGGGTCATCCGATCGAGGATTGCTACGTCTTCAAAAATTGGATTGAGGACCAGTATCAACAGGGCAAGTTCGCGTTTTCCGACAGATGGAAGGTGAATCCGCCGCAGCCTCACACCCTTAAAAGGGTAAATACGCCAGGGGCAACGTGCTCCCTCGTTGAAGAAGCTCCATGGGAGGTTGGGCTATCAGCCAAGACAAAGAGGATGCTAAACGATCTTCAAACATGCCCAGCGATCAGGTGGAAAAACCCGTTGGAACCTCAGATCATTGAAGGGATGTTGAAGCCGCGTCCAACTTCAAAGATCGATGGTGGTGGCCCAAGCATTCACAACCAGCCGTCAAAATCTTCAAAGAAGAAGAAGAAATCCAAGAAGCCCGTGAAGCCTGGCGACAAGCGCACGGACTTACAAAAGTAGATTGACGCCCTGGAGGAGTACAAGCAGAAATCACGGACTCCTATCACACTCCAAGAGTTCCTCAACCACGTCTTTCAAGAGGAAGATGAGGGAGAGAGTTCGTCGGATGAATCCGAGGAATACGTGGCGAGCTGTCATATGATCTCCCACTCGTTTACAGATGACGAGGAAACTCCTTGCGCTGAGAAACTGGGGGCAGAAAGCAATTACTCCCCCATCGAAAAACACTGCCTGGCGTTGATCTTTGCGATAACAAAGCTCAGGCACTATGAGTTGGCGCATGAAGTCCGTCTCATTTCGAAGGTGGACCCCCTCAAATATTTAATGTCAAAGGCCATATTGATAGGTCGGATCGCTAAATGGGCCCTGCTCTTGATGGAGTTCTCGATAACCTATCAGCCTTTCAAGGCAATGAAAGGACAGGCCATCGCCGACTTCCTTGCTGAGCATCCGATACCTGCCGATTCTCCTCTGAATTGCGAACTGCCAGACGAACACGCGTTTGACGCGATCGACGGTGGTGATACCCGATGGGAGCTTTATTTCGATGGAGCATCTTCCATGAAGAAGCGCAAATAAAGTACCCCTATAATCAAATCGAGGGTAGGCCTTATCATCGTGACTCCACAAAGAGGGATAATGCGCTTCGCTTTCTCCTTAACAGAGCCGAGGACGAATAATGAAGACGAATACAAAGCTTTGATAGCAGGCCTCAAGATCTCCATCGACATGGGAATTGAAAACCTCCTCATATACGGGGACTCCCAACTGGTCGTCAGTCAAGTAAATGGCGACTACCAGACGTGCAAACCAGAGTTGGTGAAGTACGGCGAAAAGGTGCAACAACTGTTGACCCAAATCCCCTCCTACGCTTTAAAAAACATACCGCATGCGGAAAACAGCAAAGCGGACGCATTTGCCAAGCTCGCTAAAGAACTGGCTGACGAGAACCTCGATGACGTTAGAATTGTGGTACAAAGCCGTCGGGTGCTTGCCCCAGCAGAAATATCTCTGGAATCATCCGAAGAAAAGGGAGCGACTGAGCAGATGACCCTGCAAATAAAAGACCGGGAAAAGGCTGAAGATTGGAGAGAAGTCTTTATAGACTAGTTAAAATACTGTCGAATGCCCGAGGATGCATCCTCATGACATCAGCTTATGAAACAAGCTCTGTCTTTTGCCTTCGTCAACGATACTCTGTACAAGAGGTCGTTTGATTCTCTGTGGTTGAGATGCCTGGGACCTGACGAAGCGAAAAGAGTCGTTCAGGAAGTTCATGACGGACTCTGCGGTTCTCACCAAGCGGGCCCGAAGATGAAGTTGAAGATTAAACGGATGGGTTACTACTGGCCCACGATAATTCAGGACTGCCTCGAATATGCGAAGCAATGCCACTCATGCCAAATCCATAGGGACTTCATCCACCAGCATCCAAATCCACTACATCCAACGGTGGCTAGCTGGCCGTTCGAAATGTGGGGAACTGACATAGTCGGCCCCATCGAACCAGTATCGTCTAGAGGACATCGTTTCATACTGGCGACGACTGATTACTTCTCCAAATTGGCAGAAGCAGTACCGCTGAGAGAAGTGAAGACAGAGAATATCCTCCATTTCTTCAAGACGCACGTCATATATCGGTTTAGAACTCCGCGACGGATCATCTCCGATAACGGGCCAGCCTACAGAAGCCACAAGATCAGTCGCTTCGCGCAGCAGCATAATATAGACTGGAGATATTCTTCAGTTTATAACCCGCGAGCTAACGGTCTAGCTGAAGCCTTCAACAAGACCTTGACAAAGATCATGAAGAAGACGGTGTCCCGAAATAAGAAGGACTGGCATGAGAGACTGCAAGAAGCTCTCTGGGCGTATCGAACTACGTTCAAGACGGCCATGAACACAACGCCGTACGCGTTGGTATTCGGTACAGAAGCCGTACTCCTCCTTGAGATAGAGTTACCCTCTCTACGAGTGGCAGTCCACTACGAGCTGACGGACAAAGAAAGTGCTCACCTTCGGCTTGAGGAGCTTGATGCCCTTGATGAGACCTGGCTCATAGCGCAACAAAATCTAGAAGCTTATAAAGCAAAGATGACGCGCTCATATGAAAGATTAACTAGGCCGAGGACATTCCGCCAAGGCGAACTCGTGCTAGTGGTCAAAAGGCCTATGATCCCCAATTGCGCCAAGCGGGGAAAATTTGAGCCGAACTATGAAGGCCCGTACATAATAGACAAGATCTACCAGGGTGGAGCCTATCTACTCATGGATATGCACGGTGAAAGGCCTTTCAGGCCAATAAACGGCCGCTTCTTAAAGAAATACTACGCTTAATGAGCCACAGCCTAGGTCAATGATAGATGACGACGACTATGTCCGCTCGCTATCTTCCTAAGCCCAAACTCTATAAGCAGTAGCTGGCCTTTTTCTTTTTTTTTCCGGACCGAGACGTCCTTAAACTAACAACGGACCGAAACGTCCTTAAACTAACAACGGACCGAAACGTCCTTAAACTAATGACGGACCACTACGTCCTAAAACTAGCTGTTTACCGAGATGTCAATAAACTACGGTGGATTGAAACATCACAAAGCCGATACAAAAAAAAACAAAAAAACGGTATGTCCATAAGAAAAATGGGCACGGATGAAAACCCGAAAGGGCTCCGTGAGTAAAAACAGTAGGGCTATCGGCGAGTGTTCGTGAAAACCCGAAAGGGCGCGACCTCGTAAAGAAAAAGAGAACAAAAAAAAAACAAAAAAAAAACGGTATGTCCATAAGCAAAATGGGCATGGATGAAAACCCGAAAGAGCTCCGTGAGTAAAAACAGTAGGACTACCGGCGAGTGTTTGTGAAAACCCGAAAGGGCGCAACCTCTTTAAAGGACACTTACAGGGTCCTCTCGACCTTGTAAGGAGAAATCACCCGCGTGAGATCCTTACGACTCACAAGGGAGCAACACACTTAGGAATCCCCACGATTCCTAAGGAGAAAATACACTTGCAAGATCCTCACGACTCGTAAGGAGAACTCTCTAATGGGACCCTCACGGCTCATAAGATTTGAAAGTATTAAGTTACAGAGACCTAAACCTGTGCTTAAGCAACCCCCACAACCTTCGATATTGCCCTACAAGTGGTTCAATACTGATCCTTGTATACAATCCACGGGCGCGAATAAACATTTCCCTAACCAAGTCCCATCCGAGACTAGGGATATGTTCGCATGGTAAACAACCCTTATAAGTCCTCTCGATTTACAAGGAGAAAACCCTCTTGTAGGATCCTTACGACTTACAGAGGAACATACACTTAGGAATCCCCACGATTCCTAAGGAGAAACTACACCTACAAGATCCTCATGACTTGTAGGGAGACATACCTATGTGGGACCCTTACGGCTCATGAAGTCAAGAGCCTTAGTCGGCAGGACCCTAACCCTATTCGCTAAGCCACCTTTGTTCGACATCGACAGAGGCAAATGATGATTCGCTCTTGGCAATATCCCAGTTGTAGCGATGCTGATACCTAAATCAGTATCAAATTCCAAGTCCTTTTACGGCAAATGATGATTCACTCCTGGCAATATTCCAGTCGCAGCGATGCTGATGCTAATATTGGTATCAGATCCCAAATCCCCTACTCGCAAAAAAAAATAAATCAGCGAGCCAAAAAAAATGCATATGAAATAGCTGAAATGATGGGGCAACTTGCAACAAAATCAGCAAGTAAAAATGTATGCATACAAAACCAGCCGAAATGATTGGGCAACTCGTAATAAAAACCAGCGAGTAAAAAGAAAAATAGCCGAAATGATTGGGTGCCGCAAAAAATAGCCGAAATGATTGGGCAATCGCGACCTTCGCGATATAAAGCTGAAATGATAGAGCATCGCGGAAAGAAAATAAAAAAAATGATGAATGAAACTTCTGCCCTACAGGTGAGATCATATCGATCCCTGTATACAATCCAAGGGCACAAACAAAGAGGGAACCATACCCTCCCAACAGGCTCCAAAAAAAAAAGTGAAGCCAAATCTCGACGGTTCATAGACAACCTAGAGGTAACCTTGACATTTGTCGCAATATTGCAGACGCAATGTCAACAAACGAAGCAAAGGAAGATCCCTAGTTTCAGGGTCTCGACGTCAATATCGACAGCTTAGAGACCACCAACGGCATTTCTCCTCACTCCAACCAGATGCAGACATGACGTCAACAACCGACCTCAGAGTCGCAACGAAATGGAGCCACGACATAGTCCCTAGTTCCAAGTCCTTACGGCAACATCTACAGCCTGGAGACCAACAACGGTATGCTTCCTCATTCCAGCTGGACATAGATGCTACACCATCAAACGGAGCCACGGCATAGTCCCTAGTTCCAAATCTCAATGGCCACATCTACAGCCTGGAGACCAACGACGGCGTGCCTCCTCATTCCAGCAGGACATAGATGTTACACCATCAAATGGAGCCACGACATAGTCCCTAGTTCCAAATCTCAATGGCCACATCTATAGCCTGGAGACCAACAACGGTGTGCTTCCTCATTCCAGCAGGACATAGATGCTACACCATCAAACGGAGCCACGGCATAGTCCCTAGTTCCAAATCTCAATGGCCACCTCTACAGCCTGGAGACCAACAACGATGTGCCTCCTCATTCCAGCAGGACATAGATGCTACACCATCAAACAGCGGAGCCACGGCAAAATCCCTAGTTCCAAACCTCGACGGTTCACCAATAACCTAGAGACAACCGCGACATTCGTCTCGATATAGAGGACGCAATGCCAGTAAACGAAGCAAAGGCCAAATTCCTAGCTTCAAGGTCTTAACGGCAAGTCATATAAAGCCTAAAAGACAATCGAAGATCATCTTGCACTAGTGCGGAGTGGTCACCACCTCGACGTTCATCTTGATACAGCAGACGAGATGTCACCTCAGCGTTCTTCCTCCAACAGGATTCAGACGCAACACCATCAAACATCGGAGCCACGGCAAAGTCCCTAGTTCCAAACCTCGACGGTTCACCAACAACCTAGAGACAATCGCAACATTCTTCTCGATATAGAGGACGCAATGCCAGCAAACGAAGAAAAGGCCAAATTCCTAGCTTCAAGGTCTTAACGGCAAGTCATATAAAGCCTGAAAGACAATCGGAGATCATCTTGCACCAGTGCGGAGTGGTCACCACCTCGACGTTCGTCTTGATACAGCAGACGAGATGTCACCTCAGCGTTCTTCCTCCAACAGGATTCAGACGCAACACCATCAAACAGCGGAGCCACGACAAAGTCCCTAGTTCCAAACCTCGACGGTTCACCAACAACCTAGAGACAACCGCGACATTCGTCTCGATATAGAGGACGCAATGCCAGCAAACGAAGCAAAGGCCAAATTCCTAGCTTCAAGGTCTTAACGGCAAGTCATATAAAGCCTGAAAGACAATCAGAGATCATCTTGCACCAGTGCGGAGTGGTCATCACCTCGACGTTCGTCTTGATACAGCAGAAGAGATGTCACCTCAGCGTTCTTCCTCCAACAGGATTCAGACGCAACATCATCAAACAACGGAGCCACGGCAAAGTCCCTAGTTCCAAACCTCGACGGTTCACCAACAACCTAGAGACAACCGCGACATTCGTCTCGATATAGAGGACGCAATGCCAGCAAACGAAGCAAAGGCCAAATTCCTAGCTTTAGGGTCTTGACGGCAACTCACATAAAACCCGAAAGACTATCGGAGATCATCCCACACCAGCGCGGAGTGGTTATGACTCATCGGGGTTTTCCAAAATGAGCCTAACCTCACGTAAAAAGTGACATGGAATATCCCTACACTTGCCCTTTCGACGGTAATACTACCTGGAAGATTACTTGAAGATGTCTTGTCCAGCCCCCGAAGGGATCAGAGACACGGCAGTCGCAGGGCTACCCGAACAGCACGATTGCCTATCGAGGAATATATCAGCTGATGCGACGGTACGACGGCCAAAACCTTAAGTACCACAGACCCTAACGGACTTCTGTCGTAAAGAGCAGAGGTTAACTGTGACGTTAGGATATTTTTGCGAGAAATGCTCGGTTCGTCTCGACTCGTGAGGAAATTGATGTCTTTGCGAGAACTGCTCGATTCGTCTCGACTCGTGAGGAAAAGCCTTAGGCAGCGGGGATAAAAAAAACCTGTTTCCTAAGCACTGGGATCCTGCAAGTCGGCCTAAAACGGTCTCTTGCATACTATCCACGGGTCTCACTCTCTAAAGTCGAATCTCGATAAGGAGGGAAACAACCGCTTACGGGTCCTCTCGACTCATAAGAGGGAAAATTCTTTTATAAGATCCTTACGACTTATAAGAGAAAACGCACTTAGGAATCCTCACGATTCCTAAGGAGAAAATACACCTATGAGATCCTCTCGACTCGTAGGGAGAAAAGTCTCTATGAGACCCTCACGCCTCATAGAGTTGAAAAGTATTAGGCATCAGATCTGAACCTGCGGCCTAAGCCATCGCTATCTCGTGAAGAAACCAAGATGCTTACTCTATTATCTGTCAACCATGTTTATCAAGGCAGCATACTGATAATAAAAGAAAGAAGAAAGCGACAGAAAGAACATCTGATTTGCATTTGATCAAGCGCTCGAGACACACTCATTCATGCATGTGCAAAAGACTCAGAACGAGAAATAAGACAAGCTGAAATGAGAAATTTTCCATTCATATTGAAAAGGGTTCCTACAATCATAAAGAAATAAATAAAGACATTGTCCAAATGATTACAATGGCAAAACCTCAGATCCTGGACAGGGATTGAGGAACTCGAAAGTGACCTTGTCTAAGACTTTCCAAGCTTGGCGAACCATCCTGGTGTGCTTCCTTTCGCGAGCACGGGCGTCGGGATCCCCACTGATGTCCTCCACCCTCCGGTAAGCAGCAAGAATGGCGGACTGTTGAAAGGCCTGGTGCAAGAGATTGACAAGATTGTCTCGCCGTCTCTTCGAGATCAGGTTCATCAGGTACACCGAGTGTACCTTGTCCTCGGCGGCGTCTAATGCCCTAAGCGGCACGCTGGTAAAGAATAAGGGAAGTGCTTCCCAGATGGCTCCCACGATAAGCTTCAGGAGAGAGGAACGTCGGGGAAGCAGTTGACCGTTATATGCGTCGAAGCGGCTCATGATTTCGGCGCACTTCGCATTTGTGAATTCTCGATTTTGAGAACGGCCGAGTCGACGGATGTCCCCGTAAGAGATGATCTCGTCGAGATCGTACATGTGGGCGTCCATCACTCCTATAAAAGAAAATCGACAAAATTAGCAACTCTTAAGAGTTCTGCTATATGATTTAAAACGAGCAAAGCTCTATTAATGAATCAAGAAGTTATAAATAAAATCCTTTCAGAAGATCAGAACTTTATTAATGGAACTCTAATAGAGTTCTCTTTAGTTCTCTCTAGATCCCTTTAGAGTAAAGCTCTGCTAAATGAAACCCTAAATGGGTTTTCTTTAGATCAGGGATCTATTGAGAGCAAGGCTCTTAAAAATTAATTTAATCTACTTTAATTTTTACCTAAAGATTCTCTAGAATCTGAACTCTTAAAAATGTTTAAACAGGAGAGCAAGGCTCTGAATAAAAATTCTTATGAAGAGATGAAAATCATCTAAGGGACCAAAGGTCCTATTTAGAGGCAATAAGTGCCGTTTCAACTTCCCAACGGTTGGGATTCTGCCACCGCTGCGCTCACGATTGGGGCCACGTAAGCGCAACGGTGGGGGGGGGGGATTTGTTTACCCCAATTAGAGCAAAGCTCTGTTCAAATTCCAAGACGGGAAACGAAGCAACGCTTCTGTTTCCCCCAATCAGAGCAAGGCTCTGTTTTGAAAATTAAAGTGAAAATTAAAGTGAAAATTAAAATAAAATTAAAGAAGCAACGCTTCAGCTGACTTGCGCTCTGCGCTGCGCGCCATGCGCTAGCGCAGTTGCGCTAGCGCAGTTGCGCTGTGCTCTGCGCTTCGCGACACGTGGCAGCGCAGTTGCGCTGTGCTCTACGCTGCGCGACACGTGGCAGCGCAGTTGCGCTAGCTCGGTTGCGCTGCATTCTGCGCTGCGAGAAACGTGGCAGCGCGGATGCGCTAGCGCGGTTGCGCTGCGCTCTGCGCTGCGCGACACGTGTTCACTGGTGCGTTTGGGCCAAACAGAATTAAAATTCCAGTAAGATCTTTCTGTTCTTGTTAAAACAAGATGATTGTCTTCTGTAAAACAGAAGCCCTTGGATCAAAGATCCAACGGTAGGGAAAAATCCCCAAATCACTCAGAGAATGATCTCTTTAATAAATTTAACAAATTAATGGGCACTATATAAATGCCCCTAGACCCCAATTCAAAAGAGACAACACAGAGAGACAAAAACACAAAAACAAAGAGAGAACTCCTCTAAAGAATTTTGAGAAGAATTCAGAAAGGAAAAAGAAGGTAAAACCATTATAAAAAGAAGAATTTCTTCTGAAAAGATCATTGATCTAAGAACAAGATCAAGGATTTTCAATAAAAAATAAATAATAACAAAGGCATTGCCTTTTTTATGAACCATTGGTTCTGGAATCTTAAAGATTCTTTTCTTGAATCCAAAGTTGGATCAAGATATTAAAACAGTGCCCTGCACTTGAAAAATCTGCACTATTGTGCTCTCGGGTTGGCGCAAGCCACCAGAGAGCGCCACGTGTCAGCTCCAGAACAGCTTGCGCTATGTGCTTTTAAATAGAGCACTGCTCTCATGAATTGGCGCAACTCACCAGAGCGCACCACGTGTCAGCAGCGCAACAGCGCAGCGCACTGCGCTTGCGCTCACCAGAGCGTGACACGTGTCACCTCCATATGGACTTGCGCCTTGCGCTCCTCAATTGGCGCAAAGCGCCTGACAAGCCACGCGGCATTCTGTCAGACTAATTAATGCAATGCATTATCAAGGGCAGAGCCCAATAAAGAAGGGTCTATCAGACCAAACAAAAATGCTATGCACTATTAAAAGGGACAGAGCCCAAATAAAAAAGTCTTAATAGGCCAGAATAAGATGCAATGCACTATTAACAAGGGCAGGGCCCTAATAATGGCCTACTAGGCTAAATATAAATAAAAATGTTGAACATTCTCAACTGGACTTAGCCCAATCATGGCCGTAAGTCCTCAAATTAAATTGACCGAGCACGACTGCTCCCTTAAATCAATTTACATCCGGTTCAAGGGTACATCTCCGAACTCCTCTGACACCTATCGTTGTAATCCTTCAACGACGTCAGAGAGGTGACGGGCCCCGACAACCACACATTGACATGGACAGCGGGGTCCTTAAACCCGTGGACTCATGCGTCCTTAAACTAATGGACTAATGCGTCCTTAAACACACCCATACGGACTGTGGGGTCCTTAAACCCATGGACTTATGCGTCCTTAAACTAATGGACTAATGCGTCCTTAAACACGTTCATATGGACTGTGGAGTCCTTAAACCCATGGACTAATGCGTCCTTAAACTAATATCCGTCCCCAAAACGGGAATAATGGACCACCATGTCCCTAAACTGGCAGTGGACCACCATGTCCCTAAACTGGAACAATAGAGCCCCTAAATGCTCTTCCGTTAAGTTGATCTTAGTCTCAAATAGGGCTAACGTATCCTTAACGAACGTTTAAGTTGATCTTAGCCTCAATATGGCTAACATATCCTTAAACTAAAACACCAAACCCAAATCTAAGTAAATACAGATATGGACTAATCCAAATCCTACGGGTGACGGCATCACTTAGTCTCCGTATACAATCCACGGGAAACCACAAACAAAACAAATACACACGACACGAAGTGAAATTCTGGAGAAGGAGAAAGTGGTTACCGCGATGCGGTAGCGTAATTAATTGCAGGGGCTTGCGCCTGTAGGGAAGAGCGTCCCCACAATCAAAAACCCCTCAAGCGAATGGGAATCTGACGAAGTCTGCTACATTGGCCGTACCCGTCTAAACCTTCGATACACGGTGCCATAAATCAACTTGGCATCTTCGAAGAGGTAGATGGATAAAACCAATTAGCATCTGCCTCGAATCTCAGGCAAGACGTCCTCACGTCTTGGCCGTCTTTCGGAGGGGAATATATACAAGGGGATAGGCAATCCTCATCAGCACGTAGCTCAGTTCAGAGCCTTGTGCGGCAACACTGGAGGTGACGACAAACTGCTGTTTTGCCAGTTCGTTGGCAGCTTGTCGGAGACGGCGTTTGAATGGTATTCGGTGCTCCTAAATGACTCCGTCAAAACATTCATAGAAATGAAACTACTATTCACACAGCGGTTCGCCAGCGCAAGCGAACGCACCCCGATCATGGCATTGATCAATGCCAGGGTGAAGCCAGGAGAGACCTGGGTTCAATACGAAATTCGATGGCGGAACCTATGGTCAAAATGCGAACAACGCATTGAAGAAGCTCCGGCCGTGGGCATGTTCATAGGGACCCTCGATCCTCAGGCGATTGTCTCCCAGTTTATGATGTTCTTCAAGCCGACCACCTTCCAAGCTTTGATCGACAAGCTGGCCCAAATGGACCAGATGGGCCACGGGCCGTCATTTTCATAAACGGACCCTCGGAATGTAAAGAGCAAAGGGAAAGCGGCCTTCGTTGCCAACACTCAACAACAACCGAGTGACCCAAAACCGGTTGCTCGCCAAAGCCATGTGCGCCCGTGCTAATCCCTCAAAGAGAAGCTAGGACATGCTTACTCGTTTACCCGTGATAAAACGAGGAGATTATTCGAAATGGCAATGCGTAAAAAACTCATCACTCTGCCGGATCCGAGACGTCCACTGCAGCCTGGTGACGCCAACAGTCCCAACTACTGCTCCTACCACAGAGTAGTGGGCCACCCAATTGAGGATTGCTATGTCTTCAAAAACTGGATCGAGGACCAATATCAACAAGGAAAGTTTACGCTGTCCGAAAACTGGAGGGTGAACCCACCACAGAGGCACACTCTTGAAAAGGTAGACACGCCGGGGGCATCATGCTCGTTTGTGGAAGAAGCACCTTGGAAAGTGGTCCTTTCAGCTAAAACTAAAAGAGTGCTGAAGGATCTTCAAGCATGTCCGGCGATCAGGTGGAAAAACCCGCTGGAGCCCGAGATCATTAAGAAAATGCTTAAACCGCGCCCAGCACCGAAAGCTGGTAACGATGGGAAAAACACCCAGGTCAAGCCTTCAAAGTCTTCGAAGAAAAAGAAGAAGACCAAGAAGCCCGTACAGCCTGATAACAAGCACACGGACCTGCAAAAATATATCGACGCACTGGAGGAGTACAACCAGAAGGTGCGGACCCAAGTCACTCTCGAAGTCAACCATATCCTTGAGAACGGAAACAGTGACATCGATGAGGGAAATGACTCGTCAGAAGAATCCGAGGATTATGTAGCGAGTTGCCACATGGTCTCTCACTCATCATTAAAAGATGAAGAAACTCCCTCGGTGTCGGAATGCAACGCAAAGGAATTGGGGGCAGGACTGGCGCCAGAATCCCTGGAACTGTCAGAAGACCCAATTGACAGGCTGTTAAACGAAGCCCTTCAAAAGAGCAAAGCTGACTGAGAACGTGAAACGACCATATACGAAAAGGCCAAGCATCGGCGTCAGGCTAAAGAAGCTGCGGTAAGGATGAGTCGTAAAGTACTCCAATCGAGCCAAAGCACACTTGCCACCAACAAGAGCAGGATCAAGATAGGGAAGCAGTTCGCCAAAACTCTGTCAATAGGAATGAAGCTTCCACTTCTCAAGGAAAATACTCCCGAGAGTACGCACCTCGACGAAGCGGATGTACATCCGAAGTATTGCTTATACCAGGGTTACACACCCCACCGAAGATTGCAATGCCTTCAAGAAGTGGTGGCAAGGGTAGTTGCCCACCGACAACACTTCAAACGGATGAAGCGCAAAGCTCGTTGGCAGCAAAGAATCGCGACAGACGAGCGTGAAGGAATGACTGGAAACTGTCATATGATTGATACCGGTTCGACAAAAGGAAAATCTCAAGTTCTTACATTCGGGAGCTATTCTGAGGAAGAAATAACCCTCGGCCCTCTCTTCAAAGAATCTACCTCTGGAAAAGAAGAAGTAGAGAAGAACCGCGAGAACATTCAGCTGCGTAATCGTACGTTGCCTAAAAAGAACCTCGGGCCTACAAACAAAGGTTCGAGCAAAAGAGACAAGGGGAAGGAAAGATTCCCTGAGGAAATTGCCCTCGATGATAGAGTCGTCAAAGAGCTCGCAGCCAAGGACCCACCTCAGAAAAACAAGGTGGATTACAATGTCCTGGCACATCTGAGGAAGATACCTTCACAACTGAGTATATTGGATGCTCTCCTCCTGTCCAAAGAGGCACAAGATTCTCTGGTCAAGGCACTGAAAGAACCTGATCAGTTCCAAGCTTTCTTTGCGGAAGAAAAGATGAAGGACGAGTTGGTAGCGATTCATACAGCTGACATCATATTCGGTGAGATCTCCTCTTCGGAACGTACGAGCACAACCGTCCTCTGTATGTCACCGGGTACTACCATGACATTAAGATAGGGAAGATCCCAGTCGATAACGGGTCCTCTGTCAACCTCCTTAACGTAAAGGTGCTGAAGAAGATCTGCATGGATGTTCAGCACCTGGCGCGGGATAAGATTACCATCTCCGGGTTTGACTCGCAGTCATCACGGATGCTTGGGTCCGTAATACTGACATTACGCTTCGGGCTGCTCATCACTGACATTAAATTTCATGTCATCGACGCCAAGACTTGCTACAATGCCCTGCTCGGCCTTGGTTACACGAGTACAACGTCATCCCTTCTACACAACACCAGCGTATGAAGTATTTCAAAGACGATCTCGAGTACATCGTTACGGGGGAGCTAAATCCATTCTCCGTAAACGAAGTCCGCAAATATGAAGATGCAAAGTACTTTCTACCAGACTTCAAAGACACAGAAAGATGTCATAAGCCAGAGAGCCAATAAAAAGCCGTCGCCACTATCCCGGTCTTTGGGAGTGATACCGAGAAAGATGAAGAGATAGTCTACTCGAGGAAATCCTAAGGCAACAGGCCCAGACCATCTACCCCTATTTTGGTCTTCGGCAGTGACTCTGAGGATGAGGCCAACGCAGTGTTCTCCGTTCGCCCGTCTGACGGGTTCAACGCAGTGTTCTCCGTTCGCCCGTCATTGCAGACCTTCACTGGAGCTGATCAGAGTTTACAAATTACCATGGTTCTGCCACGACATTATAAGGAACTGGATGCACTTGATACATACAACGTACAATAGCTGCAGACCTTCTACGTCCCTCCCAGGCGAAGAGGTGAAAAGGCGATTCTCTTCTATCGATCTACGGAGACTAAAGTGGAGAAAGAAGTTTGGCATGGTGCCGATTTTACGCTTGATAAGTTTCAACCGATCTGTCTGCCCAGATATTACGCAGAGGGATTAAAGAGGCCATTAAAATGCCAAGGCGTACCCTTCAAACAAACTGCTCGAAAAGCCCAGTTCTACAACAAGATCTGGGACGTTACCGGGACTTAGCGAAAAATGCCCAACGGGAGGATGGAGACGACTGGGCTTGGATACATTCGGTCCAAGAAACGGGAGCAATTTTATGGCCGCTATGTCATAAATAACTCCGATAGAGAGGGGAATGCTTTTCCAGATAGCGCTGATATTGAACCAGAGCGAGAGCCCACCGTAAAAATGCTGAGTCCGTCATTCGAAGAACAGATTGACAAGCTAATAAGGGAAGCAGGTCAAAAGGTTCGGGATGACCACAGCCGCGAAATGGCCATTTACGAGAAAGCCAGGACGCAGCGTCTCATTCAGAAGTCTATAGAAAGAGAAGACTACGATGCCCTTCACCCTCAGCCCACTGTGCGCTTTCGTGGCAAGGAAAAAGCCCGACGCAGAGGCAACAATAAGGTGAAGAACGAGAATGACGTTCAAAAACAGCGAAGCAGATCCAAGAAGCCACGCGATCGAGAAAAAGTCAGCTGGAATCCGTCTTTTATGAAGAAGATGGGTCGAGAATATTCTTTCCCCCAAGACAAGACAAGGAAAATATTTAACCTTGTCATTAAGTGTCAAATGATGACGCTCCCGGAGCCTCGGTACCCCGAACAGATAAATGAGGTCCATCACCGGCTTATTGCTCCTACCATCGAGCAATAGGACATCCTCTGGAAGACTGATTCACCTTCAAATACTGGGTCGAAGACCAGTATCAGTAAGGCATGTTTGCTCTATCCGACAGTTGGAGGGTAACCCCACCACGAAAGCATGAGCCGAAAGCAACTTATATTGCGAGGGAAAGTTCAGATCAACATCGAGCTTGGAAATGAACTCGTACCTGCCACGTGATAACATTTTCAAAGGATGGGGAGCACGAGAATATGGCCGACCTCTCCCAGTGCTTCGCAAATGATAACGAGGACGAGATGATTTCATAATTTCCACCGGATCCAAAAGAGCTGGAAGATGAGATACATACCACGACGAACAATCTAAGGAAAATTGACTTGGGCATGGAAAACGATCCAAGGCCAACTTTCGTCAGCGAGTTGTTGTCAAAAAAACAGGTGGCCACACTAAAGGACGTGCTTACGTAATATAAAGACTGCTTCACATGGAATTATTCCGAGATGCCGGGACTAGATCCAGAAATAGCGGTGCATAAATTGGCTATATCACCGGACGTTAAGCCAGTCAAACAGGCGCCGAGAAGAATGCGGCTCGAACTCGAGATGAGTATCAACGCCGAAGTCAAGAAACTAATTGACTCCGGCTTCATCCAAGAAATTCAGTATCTTGACTGGATTGCCAACATTGTTCCAGTGATGAAGAAAAATGGGACAGTGTGCATCTATGTGGACTTTCGGGACCTTAATAAGGCTTGCCCGAAGGATGACTTCCCAGTACCCATTACCGAGCTGATGATCGATAACACGTCCACTCATGAGGTCTTCTCCTTCATGGATGGATCTTCGGGGTATAATCAAATAAAAATGCATCCTGAAGACCAAAAGCACACAGCCTTCCGGACTCCACTAGGCATATTCTTCTATAAGGTGATGCTTTTCGGTTTGAAGAACGCAGGCGCTACCTACCAGAGGGCTGGCGAAGATCTTCGATGACCTCATACATGAGATTGTCGAATGTTATATCTACGACCTTGTGGTGAAAAGCAAATCGTACGAGGAACACTGAGAGCATTTGAACATAGTGTTCCAGAGTCTTCGGAAGTACAATCTGAAGATGAATCCTCTGAAATATGCATTTGGAGTCTCCTCAGGCAAATTCTTAGGATTCATCATACGACACCGAGGTATCGAAATAGACCTATCAAAAATCAAGGCGATTATGGAAATGCCCACACCAAGAACTCTCAAACAATTGCGGTCTCTCCAAGAAAAGCTCGCATATATCCGACGGTTCATAACTAAACTCTCCGGAAAATGCAGCCCCTACAACCATCTAATGAAGAGGGGGATCCCGTTCGTTTGGGATCATAAATGCCAAAGTGCACTGGATGAAATCAAGCAATATCTGCAAAACCCATCGGTACTGACCGCTCCGGTCAGGGGATGTTCCCACCAAAAATTTCTGCGCAAAAGAGCCCAAGGTATCAATGGCAGCGATACGCTTAAGAAAATGCGAACCAGTATTTTCCGGGCTGTATTTTGACAAACTCCTGAACAAGAAACAACTAAATTCTGATGGTATCGAAATTGTCTCAAAAATCCTTCGATTTGATATATTATGGGCCTCATAATTCATCCAGGATCAAAAGTTATGAGCAAATGTGCTACGGACGTGTAATCTAAAGTAATGCTCTACTATATGGGGGATGCATTTTTAGTCCCACATCGGGAAAAAGAGAGATCCCTTCTCTACCACTCCCATATAAATAATAGGGGATACCTCTTAGAAAAGGGGAGAGTTCAATTCTCAAAGGAGATTAGTTCTCCAAAGGAGCTTGCTCCAAGTTAGGGCCACAGCTGCCCCCCCATAATGCGCATATGCGCAAGCGCCATGTGCGCCACATGCAATGCACGTGCGCCCGCCACATGCGCGCCACGTGCAACGCACGTGAGCCAAACATGTGCAACGCACGTGGGATAATTCAATTCTCAAAGGAGATTAGTTCTCCATAGGAGCTTACTCTAAGTTAGGGCCATAGCTGCCCCCCATAATGCGCAAGCACCATATGCGCTACGTGCAACGCACGTGCGCCCGCCACGTGCGCACCACGTGCAACGCACGTGCGCCCGCATGTGCGCACCACGTACAACGCACGTGCGTACCACGTGCGAGAATTCAATCCTCATAGGAGCTTGCTCCAAGTTAGCGCCATAGCCGCCCCCCATAATGCGCATATGCGCAAGCGCCACGTGCAACGCACGTGCGCCCATTAAGTGCACACCACATGCAACGCATGTGCGCCCACCATGTAGGAGGGTTTAATCCTCAAAGGAGCTTAGTTCTCCAAGTTAGGGCCATAGCTGCCCCCCATAATGCGCATATGCGCATGCTTCATATGCGCTACGTGGAAACATGTGTGCCCAACATGTGCGACGCACGTGCGCGAACGCAAAGAAGCCTTTTTCACCAGCGAGAAACTTAAGCTCCAGCCTGTTCTTTCCCCCTGATGAGTGGGATATGGTTCAAAGGGTACATCCCTCCACACCTTCGATATATGGCGTTGTAATCTCTCAGTGTCGTCGGAGAGGTGGTGGGTCCCAATGACCAACAATCATTCTTTTCAAAAAAAGAAAGAAGAAGGAAGAAGAAACTCCTCTTAAGTTTCAGATCGAAGAAACTCCCCATAAGTTTCACAGAGAGGAACCCCCCACAAATTTTGAGAAATTTCAAAGAGAAGAGCAAGCTCTCGGAAGAAGAATTTCTTCAAGGTAAATAAAATAGAGAGATCAAAGCATTTCGTCAAAGAAGGAGAACCTAGTTCTTCTTCAAGATCATAGATCTATAAGACATATGTTTTTCACAAAAAGAGATCATAGCATCTCATTACAAAAAGGGAGGGGGAAGAACTTAGTTCTCGATAGATCATTGATCTATAAGATAAAGACAAAATCTTTCACTAAAACAGAAAAGATTATAACATCTCCTATTAAAATAAGAACGTAGTTCTTAGATCTATGAGACAAAGTCTCCTTTAAACGAGAGTTTAATTCTCAGAGTGCGGAACTGATCAAAGTTTCCTAAAAAGAGCCTTAAACGCTCCAATTAAAAAGAAGCGCCTTAGCGCTCTTAACGCTCCAATTTAAAGAAGCACCTTAGCGCTCCAAGACTGGCGCACAGCGCCGCAATGCTCCAATTTAAAGAAGCGCCTTAGCGCATCAAGGCTGGCGCTTAGCGCCAAGCGCGCCACGTGCTCCTTACGTGTGCGCTATTTCACAAAGAGCGCTCCGCACTCATTAGCTAGCGCTCAACGCCAAACATGCTACGTGCTCCTCATGTGTACGCTATTTCACAAAGAGCGCTCCGCACTCATTGGCTGGCGCTCAGCGCCAAGCGAGCCACGTGCTCCTCACGTGTCGCTATTTGCTCCTCACGTATGCGCTATCTCATAGGAAACGCCTTAGCGCTCTAAGACTGGCGCTCAGCGCCAAGTGCTCCTCATGTGGGCGCTGAAGGAACACAAATTGTTCTTTAAATAAAAGCCCCAGAGCTATGATGAATGCTCAACACTCAATGAAAGACAAAAAGGGTTGGCAGAACCCAAACCAATGCTCAGCATTGTTAAATGTTCAACATTTTAACTGAGTGGGCCGAGCCCAAGTTGACTACAGATCTCCCAACCTTGACTACAGATCTCCCAACCAATATTGATTCAAGGGTACATCTCTTCATACCTCTGATATATGTCGTTGTAATTCTTCAATGTCTCCAGAGAGATGGAGGGTCCCAATAACCAATAACTTTTGGTGCATCCCCAAACGGTTGAATCAAAACCACACAGATTATGATGTCTTTAAACTGGACTATGATGTCCTTAAATTTTACGGACCGTGGGGTCCTTAAACTCATGGACTATGATGTCTTTAAACTTTATGGACCGTGGGGTCCTTAAACTCATAGACTATGATGTCTTTAAACTTTACAGACTATGACGTCTTTAAACTGTCACGGACTATAATGTCCTTAAACTTTACAGACTGTGAGGTCCCTAAACTCATGGACTATGATGTCCTTAAACTTTATGGACTGTGAGGTCCTTAAACTCATAGACTATGATGTCTTTAAACTTTACAGACTATGACGTCTTTAAACTGTCATGGACTATGATGTCCTTAAACCCAATGGACCGCAACGTCCCTAAACTAAAACAATAGAGTCCAAATGCTTTTTTGTTGGATCTAAATGATCCTGTTGAGTAGATCTTAGTCTAAAAATTAGACTAACGTATCCTCAACAAACGTTTAAGTTGATCTTAGTCTCAAATAAGAATAACGATCCTTAAACCCAACCCAAACCTAAATCTAAGAAAATATGGATTTGGACTAATCCACTCCCTACGGGCGACAACATAAATTAGTCTCCGTATACAATCCACGGGCAACCAGAAATAAAATAAACACACATGACATGAAGTGACCATCTGGAGAAGGAGAAAATGGTTACCGCGATGCGGTAGCGTAATTAACTGCAGGGGCTTACGCCTACAGGGAAGAGCGTCCCCACAATCAAAAACCCCTCAAAAAGAGGGGGAATCTGACGAAGTCTGCTACAACGGCCGCATCCATCTAAACCTCCAATACACGGCGCCATAAATCAACTTGGAATTTTTGGAGAGGTGGACGGATAAAACTAAATATCATCTGCCCCCAAATTCAGGCAAGACAAACCTACGCGGTTTCGTTTCTGTATTCGTCGGTAAACAGATTCTGGCACGCCCGGTAGGACCTTTTTCTCTTTCCACTCCACACTTCGTGTGTCGTGTTTCGTGTTTTGCGAACAAATCGCTGTTTGCTATGGTTGCCCCTGGATTCGAGATACTAAGATTTGGTGTATTGCTCCGTCAAGAAAACCGAAGATCAATGGCTTTCAACTGCACCAATTACAACAACGGCGACAACTCCCACTCCGTCCTTGCTGGAGAAGTGACCTATGGGCCTCGAGCGGCCTCCGTTTTCACGATTCCAGTGGAACAGGTGACACAAGCCACGACTGGGCTGTTCTTTGGGACCATGCTCCCACCCATGAGCTTCAACGCCCTAGGGCCATCGCAGGAAGCTCCGAAGATGTCGGTCTTTGATCGGCTTACGACTACCGCGACCCCTCTCAACGGGTCGTCCAAATCCAACGCCTCAGTCTTTAACAGACTGGGCCAAAACTCCAATGGGCCCGAGAAGAAGCCCGCTATACCTGAGGGGGTTATCCCGAAACGGAAAGCTATCCATGTTCCAATAAACGAAGTCATCAGAGAGGCTTCTACTGCTAAGGGATCGGTCTTCGCTAGACTAACCGCTCCAACTCCCGCTTCGGGCGAGATCACCAAGGCTGCTTTCCCTGCTCAAAAATCAGTCTTCGATAGGTTGGACGTTTCTTCTTAGCGTACATCAGTCTTCAAGAGGCTGACACCGATAGCAACCCTCCACCAGAGCAGGGGCATGATGAAGCCACCCCCATAGCTAAACCAATACCGTCTGCAAGGCATGCTTGACGTCGTCACTGGCTCCGAGTGAGGAAAGCTGGGGGCAGTTCCCATTCCAGACTTACCCCACCAGCTCTAATGGTGGAAATTGATGCTGCTGTTCCAACTCGGAACAGCTTTGAACCACTTAGGAGGGTGCGCAAAAATTCTCCGACCGCCGTGCTAAAAAGATCTCCTCCGCCTCTGGAGAACATTACAAAGGCGAAGCTAGAGCAGCCCCCTCAGCGGCTGCCCTCTAAAATTCACAAGGTCTGGCGATAGGTCCAAGACTCGGTGATCAACTAAGACTACTCCCACCGACCGAAGAAGATGAAAGTTTGGCAAGAGAAGGACCATCTTGTCGTACCACAGAAGGTGTCATCTACTTAGGTGCTCGCTACAACGACCCCCTCAACTTCGACCGTTCACAAAAGAAGAAGGCCGGAGAAAATCCCCGTATCCACGACAGAGCTCAAAGGCACTGAATCCAAATGCCCCAAGTCTGGGGGCATGGTAGTGCATACTGTTTATATGGCTTCCGGAAAATAGGAAAGCCGTACTTCTACAGGCCATCGACCACTCACCCGATCAGTGACAAAGGCTCAGGAGCAACAACAGCGAAAGCTCCAGGAGATGCTGACAACCATGGCCGCACTCACTGGGTCGAAAGAAAGCCCGGAAACATCATCAGAGTAGCGCCAAGAACAAGAAACTGATGCCGAATTACTCCGAAGAATGCTCGAGAAGAAAGACAACGAGGCCGCGGAACAAGTGGCCAACATAAAACAAATGGCGCTATTGTTCCAAGATATGGTGGGCATGATGATCCAGCCGGACCCTCCAGCCAAAGAGCCTCCAGTAATAATTGAAGACGATAGAGGGAAGACATCAACCTTCTTCCGGCCTCTTCAGCTGCAAAGGAGTAAACAATCTCGAAAGTGGCGCTTGATTATTATACAGCTCAACAGATATGAGCTCATCAAGCAAACGAAGCCGCTGGCCAAGTTGTCAGAACTAGTCAACCATATCCAAGCTGGTACGATCAGATTAAGTACCCGCCAGGATACACGATTCCTAAGTTCCACATATACAAAGGGACAGGTAATCCCCATCAACATGTCGCTCAGTTCAGGGCTCTGTGCGGCAACACTGGAGGTGACGATAAGCTACTACTTCGCCAATTCATCGGCAGCTTGGCAGAGACGTCGTTCGAATGGTATTCAGAGCTTCCCAACGACTCCATCAAAACTTTTACGGAGATGGAATGGCTATTCACCCAGCGTTTCGCAAGCGCTAGCGAACGCATCCCAATCACGGCATTGATCAATACCAGGGTGAAGCCGGGAGAAACATGGGTTTAGTATGCGATAGTGTGGAGGTACCTATGGTCGAAATGCGAACTGCGCATAGAAGAGGCTCCTACAGTGGGCATGTTTGTAGGAACCCTCGATCTGTAGGCGACCATATCCCAGTTCATGATGTTTTTCAGGTTAACCACTTTCCAGGCCTTGATTGACAAGCTGTCCCAAATGGACCAGATGGGTCATAAGCCTTCCTTTTCAAAGTCAGAGCTGTGGAATGAAAAGGGCAAAGGGAAAGCGACCTTTGTCTCCAATACTCAACAACAGCCGAGCAACTTAAAACCGGTTGTTCGCCAAAGCAACGTGTGTCCACGCCAATCCCTCAAGAAGAAACTGGGACGTCCTTACTCGTTTCCCCGGGATAAAACAAGGAGACTGTTCGAACTGGCAGTGCGCAATGGGCTCATTTCTCTACCAGAGCCGAGACACCCACTGCAACCGAACGACGTCAACGATCCCAATTACTGCCCCTACCACCGAGTATTGGGCCATCTGATCGAAGACTGCTACATTTTCAAAAACTGGGTTGAAGACCAATACCAATAGGGCAGGTTCGTGCTATCCGAAAACTGGAAGGTAAATCCGCCATAACAGCACACTCCTAAAAGGGTGGACACGCCGGGGGCATCATGCTCATTCATAGAGGAAGCTCCATGGGAAGTAGTTCTTCGACAAAAAAGAAGAATGCTGAAGGATCTTCAAGCATGCCCCGCAATTAGGTGGAAAAGCCCGCTAGAGCCTGAGATCATTGAGGAAATGCTAAAACCACGCCTGACGCCGAGAATTGGTAGCGATGGTCAAAACGCTCAGGCCCAGCCGTCAAAGTCTTCAAAGAAGAAGAAGAAGCCCGTGAAGCCTGATGACAAGCGCACGAACTTGCAAAAGCGTATTGACGCGCTGGAGGAATACAACCAGAAGGCGTGGACCCCAGTCACACTCCATGAGTTTCTCAACCATATCCTTGAGAACAGAGGCAATGACAATGACGAGGGAGACGGCGCGTCAGAAGAACTCGACGATTACGTGGCAAGTTGTCACATGATCTCTCATTCGTCACTAAATGATGAAGAAGCTCACTCAGCGTTAGAAGATGACATAGAGGAGCTGGGGCAGAATCAACACCAAAATCCTTGGAACTGTCTGATGAGCTGGTTGACGTGCCGCTAACCGAAGCCCGTCAGAAGAGCAAAGTTGATCGAGAACGCAAAATAGTCATATTCGAAAAAGCCAGGCGTCGACGTCAAGTGGAAGAAGTTGCGGTGGGGATGGATCACAAAACACCCCAACCAAGCCAAATCACACCCTAAATGGGTGTATCCCACTTTATCGTTATGTATCCCGTCGCGTGACAAATACACGTGCATACAGGATGAACAGTGGGCCGTAATGTCCTAAACTAACAATGGACCGAAATGTCCTAAAACTAACTATTGACTAAAACGTCTTTAAACTACTACAAACCCGCAACATCCTTGGGCTGACGCATAAGAAAAAAAAACGGTAGGTCCATAAGCAAAATGGGCTCGGATGAAAACCCGAAAGGGCTCCGTGAGTAAAAACAGCAGGGCCATCGGCGAGTTTGTGAAAACCCGAAAGGGCGCAGACTCGTAAAAAAAAACAGTACGTCCACAAGTAAAATGGGTACGGATGAAAACCCGAAAGGGCTCCGTGAGTTAAAACAGCAGGTCTACCGGCGAGTTTGTGAAAACCCGAAAGGGCGCAATCTCGTTAAAAAACTACTTGCAAGGTCTTCTCGACCTTGTAAGGAGAAAATACCTGCGTGAGATCTTTACGACTCACAAGGGAGCAACACACTTAGGGACCCCACGATTCTTGAGGAGAAATTACACTTATGAGATCCTCACGACTCGTAAGGAGAACCCTCTTACGAGGCCCTCATGGCTCATAAGATTCAAAAGACTTAAGTTACAGGGATCTGAACCTGTTCTTAAGCCATCACCTTTCCCAGAATGCCCTACAAGCGGTTTAATTCTGACCCTTGTATACAATCCACGGGCGTAAATAATCATTTCCTTTCCGAGTCCCACCAACGACAAGGAATGCTCTCATTTGATGAACAGACACTTGTAAGTCCTCTCGACTTATAAGGAGAAAACACTCTTGTAAAATCCTTACGACTTATAAGAGAACACACACTCAGGAATTCTCATGATTCTTAAGGAGAAAATGCACCTACGAGATCCTCACGACTCGTAGGGAGAAACACCTTTATGAGACCCTTACGGCTAATGAAGTCAAAAGCCTTAGTCGACAGGATTCTAACCTTATTTGCTAAGCCATCTTTGTTTAAATCGACAAAGGAAAATGATGATTCGCTCCTTGCAATATTCCAGTCCCAGCGATGCTGATGCTAATATTGGTATCAGATCTTGAGTTCCGCACTCGAAAAAAAATGCATGTAAAATAGCCGAAATGATGGGGCAACTTGTAACAAAATCAGCAAGTAAAATATACGCATAAAAAAATAGCCGAAATGATCAAGCACCGCAAAAAATAGCCGAAATGATTGGGCAATCGCGACTTTCGCGATACAAAAAGCTGAAATAATAGAGTATCACGGAAAGAAATAAAAAAATAATGAAATAAAACTTTTTTCCCTGCAAGTAAGTCTATACTGACCCCTGTATACAATCCATGGGCATAAACGAAAAGGGAATCACTTGTCCCGAACAAACTCTGTCAAAAGGGAAAGTCAGATCTTGATAGCAACATCTACATCCCAGAAGACCAACAATAGCGTTCTTCCTCCTTCCGGCGGGATGCAGACGCGACATCAACAAACATAGCCACGACAAAGTCCCCTAGTTCCAAATCTCGACGGTTCATAGACAACTTAGAGACTACCTCGGAGCCATGGCAGAGTCCCTAGTTCCAAGGCTCGACAGCTACATCTACGGCCTAGAGATTAACAACAGCGTTCTTCCTCCCTCTAGCAGGATACATGCGCGACATTAACAAATGGAGCTATGGCAAAGTCCCCTAGTTCCAAATCTCGACGGTTCACAGACAACCCAGAGACAACCTCGACTTTCGACGCAATATTGCAGGCACAATGTCAACCAACGAAGCCAAGGAAAATCCCTCGCTTCAGGGTCTTGACGGCAACTCAAATGAGACCTGAAAAGACCATCGGAGATCATCCCACACCAGCGCGGAGTGGTCATGACTCATCGGGGCTCCCAAACTGAGCCTAATCTCATGTAAAAAGTGACATAGAATATCCCTAACGCTTGCTCTTTCGACGGTAATACCACCTGGAAGATTGCTTGAAGACGTCTTGTCCAGCCCCCGAAGGGATCAGAGACACGACAGTCGTGGGGATACTCGAACAGCAAGATTGCATATTGAGGAATACGCCGGCCAGCGCGATGGTACGACGGGTAAAAAATCCTAGTACCACAGACCCTAACGGACTTCTATTAGCAGGAGTTAACTGTGACGTTAGGAAACCCTTGCGAGAACTTCTCGATTCATCTCGACTCCTGAGGAAATTAGTGTCCTTGCGAGAACTTCTCGATTCGTCTCGACTTATAGGGAAAAGCCTTAGGCAATGGGGATAATGACCTGTTTCCTAAGCACTGGGGCCCTGCAAGTCGGTTCAAGATGGACTCTTGCATACTATTCACGGGCCACACTCTCCAAAGTCGAATCTCGACAAGGAGGGAAACAACCACTTACGAGTCCTCTCGACTTGTAAGCGAGAAAAATTCTCTCGCGAGATCCTTACGACTCTCAAGAGAAAACACACTTAGGAATCCCACGACTCCTAAGGAGAAAATACGCCTACGGGATCCTCACGACTCGTAGGGAGAAAGGTCTTTATGAGACCCTCATGGCTTATAAAGTTGAAAATTCTTAGGTGGCAGATCCTAACCCTGTCTCCTAAGCCATCATTGCCCTGCAGGTAAGTCCATACTGACCCCTGTATACAATTCATGGGCATAAACGAAAAGAGAACCACATGTCCCAACAAACTCTATCAAAGGGAGAGTCAGGTCTCAGCGGCAATATCAGTATCCCAGAAGACCAGCAACGGCGTTCCTCCTCATGCCAGCAGGATACGGACGCGACACTACCAATCAGAGCCACAACAAAGTCCCCAGTTCCAAGACTCTGCGGTTCATAGACAACCTAAAGTCGATCCCGACACCGTAGAAAACGGAGAAAGTCGATCCCGACACCGCAGAAGGTGGAGCACATCAACCAATGCCCTCCGTCTCGGAAATACGGTCATCCAATGACCCCATCGCGGACACACGTCAGCAAAATGACCCCGTCTCGGAAATACGTCAGCCGACCCCAGGAAAATCAGTGTCCTTGGATAAATATCTCGATTCAGGGAAATCAACGTCCTTGACGAGAACCTATCGATTCGCGTCGACCCGTAAGGAAATCAGTGTCTTTGCAGGAATACTTCGATTCGTCTAAACCGGCAGGGAAATCAGTGTCCTTGACAAATATCTCGATTCATGGAAATCAGCGTCCTTGACGAGAACCTCTCGATTCGCGTCGACCTACGAGGAAACCAGTGTCTTTGCAGGAATACCTCGATTTGTCTCAACCGGCAGGGAAATTAGTGTCCTTGACAAATATCTCAATTCAGGAAAATCAGCGTCCTTGATGAAAACCTCTCGATTCGCGTCGACCCGCTAGGAAATCAGTGTCTTTGCGAGAATATCTTGATTCGTCTCAACCGGCAGGGAAATCAGTGTCCTTGACAAATATCTCGATTCAGGGAAATCAACGTCCTTGACGAGAACCTCTCGATTTACGTCGATCCGTGAGGAAATCGGTGTCTTTGCAGAAATACCTCAATTCGTCTCAACCGGCAGGGAAATCAGTGTCCTTGACAAATATCTTGATTCAGGGAATTCTGCGTCCTTGACGAGAACCTCTCGATTTGCGTCGACCCGCAAGGAAATCAGTGTCTTTGTACGAATACCTCGATTCGTCTCAATCGGAAGGGAAATCAGTGTCCTTGACAAATATCTCGATTCAGGAAAATCAGCGTCCTTGACGAGAACCTCGATTCGCGTCGACGCGCAAGGAAATCAATGTCTTTGCAGGAATCTCTCAATTCGTCTCAACTCTTGGGAAATCAATGTCCTTGGCAAAATATCTTGATTCAGGGAAATCAACGTCCTTAACAAGAACCTCGATTCTTGTCGATCCGCAAGGAAATCAGTGTCTTTGCAGGAATCTCTCGATTCGTCTCAACCCCAGGGAAATCAGTGTCCTTGGCAAAACCTCTCGATTCAGGGAAATCAGCGTCCTTGGCGAGAAACTTTCGATTTGCGTCGACCCGCAAGGAAATCAGTGTCTTTGCAGGAATCTCTCGATTCATCTCGACACCAGGGAAATCAGTGTCCTCGGCTAAACCTCTCGATTCAGGGAAATCAGCGTCCTTGGCGAGAACCCCTCAATTCGTTTCGACCCGCAAGGAAATCAATGTCTTTGCGGGAATCTCTCGATTCATCTCGACCTGCGGGGAAATTAGTGTCCCTGCGCATAAAGAAAATTATCTTGTGGGATCCTTACGATTCTCAAGAGAAAACGCACTTAGGAGTCCTCTTGACTCCTAAGGAGAAAATACATATACGGGATCCTCACGACTCGTAGGGAGAAAAATCTTTTTGAGACCCCCACGGCTCATAAAATTGAAAAGTCTTAGGCGGCAGGTCTGAACCTGCTTCCTAAGCCATCGCTGCCCTGCAAAGAGGTCCAAGATGGACCATTGTACACTATCTAAGGGCCACACTCTTCCAAGTCGAATATCGACAAGAAGGGAAACAACGACTTACGAGTCCTCTCGACTTATAAGGGAGAAAATTCTCTTATGAGATCCTTACGACTCTCAAGAGAAAACGCACTTAGGAATCCTCACGATTCCTAAGAAGAAAATACACCAACGGGATTCTCTCGACTCATAGGGAGAAAAGTCTTTATGAGACCCTCACGGTTCATAAAGTTGAAAAGTCTTAGGCAGAAGACCTGAACTTGCTTCTTAAGCCATCGCTGCCCTACAAGGAGGTCAAGATGGACTATTTACGGGCCACATTCGCCGAAGTTACATGTCACTGAAATGAAGAAGCTACTTACGGGTCCTCACGATTTGTAAGGAAAAAAAAATACCTGAGTGAGATCCTTGCGACTCACAGAGGCGATGAACACTTAGAAATCCTCATAATTTCTAGGGAGAATATGCTTTCCCGATGGTAATATGACCTGGGAGATTATTTGAAGACGTCTTGTCCAGCCCCGAAGGGATCAGAGACACGACAGTCGAGCGGCAACTCGAACAGCAAGACTGCATATCGGGGAATGCATCACCCAACGCGACGGTACGACAGACAAAAAACCCTAGTACCACATACCCTAACGAACCTCTGTCGTAAAAAGAAGGGGTTAAATGTAACGTTAGGACAAGTTTGCCTACAAGCCCAAGTGAGGTAAACTACAAGCTCCGAAATGAGTTCATAAACTAGAGACTCCGGGATGAGTGAATAAACTATAAGCTTCGAAATGAGTACATAAACTATTTTGCGCCAGATCAACACATAAAGAAACAGAAGGGTGCAGCTCATGGGCCTCAGGGTTTGGAACTATATCCCTTAAGAGTTGATATTTGAGTCAATGATAGATGATGACGCTTGTGTCCGCTCGCTATCTTCTCAGATCAAGATTCTAAAAGTTATATACCAGTCCGAAACCGGTCATACGCTATGTATTACTCTGCACTACTTAACCCACGTACATACCTACGTGGGCAAAGTAGTGGAGGGCATTTGTTCCTGCCAAAAATTTCTGCGCAAAAGAGCCCAAGGTACAATGGCAGCGATACGCTTAAGAAAATGCGAACCGGTATTTTCGGGCTGTATTTTGACAAACTCCTGAATGAGAAACAGCTAAATTATGATGGTATCGAAAGTGTCTCAAAAAATCCTTCGATTTGATATGTTATGGGCCTCATAATTCATCCGGGATCAAAAGTTATAAGCAAATGTATTATGCACGTGTAATCTAAAGTAATGCTCTACTACATGGGGGATGCATTTTTAGTCCCACATCGGGAAAAAGAGAAATCTCTTCTCTACCACTCCCATATAAATAAGAGGGGACACCTCTTAGAAAAGGGAAGAATTCAATTCTCAAAGGAGATTAGTTCTCCATAGGAGCTTGCTCCAAATTAGGGCCATAGCTGCCCCCCCATAATGCGCATATGCGCAAGCGCCATGTGCGCCACGTGCAATGCACGTGCGCCCGCCACATGCGCGCCACATGCAATGCACGTGAGCCAAACATGTGCAAAGCACGTGGGAGAATTCAATTCTCAAAGGAGATTAGTTCTCCATAGGAGCTTGCTCCAAGTTAAGGCCATAGTTGCCCCCCATAATGCGCATATGTGCAAGCGCCATATACGCTACGTGCAACGCACGTGCGCCCACCACGTGCGCACCACGTGCGAGGATTCAATCCTTATAGGAGCTTGCTCCAAGTTAGGGCCATAGCCGCCCCCCATAATGCGCATATGCGCAAGCGCTACGTGCAACGCACATGCGCCCGCTACGTGCGCACCACGTGCAACGCACGTGCGCCCACCACGTAGGAGGGTTTAATCCTTAAAGAAGCTTAGTTCTCCAAGTTAGGGCCATAGCTGTCCCCCATAATGCGTATATGCGCAAGATCCATGTGCGCTACGTGCAAACATTTGCGCCCAACACGTGCGACGCACGTGCTCCCAACACGTGCGACGCACGTGCTCCCAACACGTGCGACGCACGTGCGCGAACACAAAGAAGCCTTTTTCAGCAGCGAGAAACTTAAGCTCCAGCCTGTTCTTTCCCCCTGATGAGTGGGACATGGTTCAAAGGGTACATCCCTCCACACTTTCGATATATAGCGCTGTAATCTTTCAGTGTCGTCGGAGAGGTGGTGGATGCCAACGACCAATGATCCTTCTTTTCAAAAAAAGAAAGAAGAAGAAAGAAGAAACTCCCCATAAGTTTCACAGAGAGGAACCCCCCACAAATTTTGAGAAATTTCAAAGAGAAGAGCAAGCTCTCGGAAGAAGAATATCTTCAAGGTAAACAAAATATAGAGATCAAAGCATCTCGTCAAAGAAGGAGAACCTAGTTCTTCTTCAAGATCATAGATCTATAAGACAGACGTCTTTCAGAAAAAGAGATCATAGCATCTCTTCATAAAAAGGGAGGGGGAAGAACTTAGTTCTCGATAGATCACAGATCTATAAGATAAAGACAAAATCTTTCACAAAAACAGAAAATATTGTAACATCTCCTATTAAAATAAGAACGTAGTTCTTAGATATATGAGACAAAGTCTCCTATAAACAAAAGTTTAATTCTCAGAGCGTGGAACTGATCAAAGTTGCCTAAAAAGAGCCTTAAGCACTCCAATTAAAAAGAAGCGCCTTAGCGCTCCAAGACTAGCGCACAGCGCCTCAACACTCTTAGCGCTCCAATTTAAAGAAGCGCCTTAGCGCTCCAAGACTGACGCACAACGCCGCAGCGCTCCAATTTAAAGAAGCGCCTTAGCGCATCAAGGCTGGCGCTCAGCGCCAAGCGCACCACGTGCTCCTCACGTGTGCGCTATTTCACAAAGAGCGCTCCGTACTCATTGGCTGGCGCTCAGCGCCAAGCGTGCCACATGCTCCTCACGTGTACGCTATTTCACAAAGAGCGCTCCGCACTCATTGGCTGGCGCTCAGCGCCAAGCGCGCAACGTGCTCCTCACGCTATTTCACAAAGAGCGCTCCGCACTCATTGACTGGCGCTCAACGCCAAGCGCGCCACGTGCTCCTCACGTGTGTGCTATCTCACAGGAAGCGCCTTAGCGCTCGAAGACTGGCGCTCAGCGCCAAGCGCGCCACGTGCTCCTTACGTGGGCGCTGAAGGACCACAAAGTGCTCTTTAAATAAAAGCCCCAGAGCTATGATGAGTGCTCAACACTCAATGAAAGACAAAAAGGGTTGGCAGAACCCAAACCAATGCTCAGCATTATTAAATGTTCAATATTTTAACTGAGTGGGCCGAGCCCAAGTTGATTAAAGATCTCCCAACCTTGATTACAGATCTCCCAACCAATATTGGTTTAAGGGTACATCTCTTCATACCTCTGATATATGTCATTGTAATTCTTCAACGTCTTCAGAGAGATAGAGGGTCCCAATAACCAATAACTTTTGGTGCATCCCCAAACGGTTGAATCAAAACCACACAGACTATGACGTCTTTAAACTGGACTATGATGTCCTTAAACTTTACGGACTGTGGGGTCCTTAAACTCATGGACTATGATGTCCTTAAACTTTATGGACTGTGAGGTCCTTAAACTCATAAACCATGATGTCTTTAAACTTTATAGACTATGACGTCTTTAAACTGTCACGGACTATGATGTCCTTAAACTTTACGGACTGTGGGGTCTTTAAACTCATGGACTATGATGCCCTTAAACTTTATGGACTGTGAGGTCCTTAAACTCGTAGACTATGATGTCTTTAAACTTTACAGACTATGACGTCTTTAAACTGTCACGGACTATGATGTCCTTAAACCCAATGGACCGCAACGACTCTAAACTAAAACAATAGAGTCCAAATGCTCTTTTGTTGGATCTAAATGATCCTGTTGAGTAGATCTTAGTCTAAAAATTAGACTAACGTATCCTCAACAAACGTTTAAGTTGATCTTAGTCTCAAATGAGAATAACGATCCTTAAACCCAACCCAAACCCAAATCTAAGAAAATACGGATTTGGACTAATCCACGCCCTACGGGCGACAACATAAATTAGTCTCCGTATACAATCCATGGGAAACCAAAAATAAAATAAACACACATGACACGAAGTGACCATCTGGAGAAGGAGAAAGTGGTTACAGCGATGCGGTAGCGTAATTAACTGCAGGGGCTTGCACCTGCAGGGAAGAGCGTCCCCACAATCAAAAACCCCTCAAAAAAAATGGAGGAATCTGACGAAGTCTGCTACAACGGACGCATCCGTCTAAACCTCCGATACACGGTGCCATAAATCAACTTGGCATTTTCGGAGAGGTGGACGGATAAAACCAAATAGCATCTGCCCCCAAATTCAGGCAAGACGAACCTACGCGGTTTTGTCTCTGTATTCGGTGGTAAACAGGGGAAAGCCCTTCATCCTGTACACAACAACCTTTAAAGGTTCTTTAGGCGCGCTATGGGCATATGAGAACGACCAGGGAAAGGAGAGAGCTCTGTACTATTTGAGTCGTGTTCTTCTGGGGTCAGAAAACAACTACCCCCCCATCGAAAAGCATTGCCTAGCACCGATATTCGCGATCATGAAGCTTCGACATTATGCCTTGGCACATGAGGTCCATCTCATATCAAAGGTGGATCCTCTCAAATATTTGATGTCAAGAGCCATACTAACAGGAAGGCTTGCCAAATGGGCCCTCCTCTTGATGAAGTTCTCGATAATGTATCGACCTCTCAAGGCAGTGAAAGGCTAGGCCATCGCCGACTTTCTCGCAGAGCATCCGATACCAGCCGACTCTCCCTTAAATTACGAATTGCCAGACGAACATGCATTTAACACAATCGAAGGGGAGAAGGAAGGGAATAATACCCGATGGGAACTATACTTCGACGGAGCATCTTTCTTGAAGAAGCGAAAGCAAAGCACCCCTATAATCAAAGCTGGGATGGGCCTTATCTTCGTGTCTCCGCAAGGAGGGATAATGCATTTCACCCTCTCTTTAACAGAGCGAAGAACAAACAACGGGGCTAAATATGAAGCTTTGTTAGCGGGTCTTGAGATTGTTGTCGACATGGGAATCAAAGATCTCCTCATATATGGAGACCCCCAGCTAGTCGTTAACTAAGTAAATGGCAATTATCAGACGTGTAAACCGGAGTTGGTAAAATATAGCTAAAGAGTGCAGCAATTGCTGACTCAAATTCCCTCCTACATCCTGGAAAGCATACCGCGTGCGGAAAACAGCAAGGCGGATGTGTTAGCCAAGCTCGCTAAATAACTGGCCGACGAAAACCTCGATGATGTAAGGATCATTGTGCAAAGCCGCCGGATTCTCGCGCCCGCGGAAATACCTCTGGAGACGTCTGAAAGAAAGGAAGCGACCAAACAAGCGGCTTTCCAATTAGAGGATGAAGAAAAGGCTAAATATTGGAGAGAAGTCTTCATAGACTACTTCAAATCCCATCGAACGCCCAAAAACGCATATTCAAGACATCAGCTCATGAAACGAGCTCTGTCTTTTGCCTTCGTCAATGATACTCTATACAAGAGATCGTTCGACAGTTTGTGGCTAAGGTGCCTGTTCCCTCATGGGAACTGAATAAAATACAAATAAAGCAGCAAGGAAAACCCCCAAATGGGGCATCACGTGCTCACACGTGACCAGGCCTCACGTGCAAACACGTGACCTTTTTATGGGCAAATTCTATCTATGCCTGAATGCCTAATTGATAAAGTCACGTGCCCACACGTGATGGGCTCTTGAACCCACTGAATTAATAGAATTAAATTCTAATTAAAAGGAATTAAAAGCATTTGTTCCTTTATAGGAACTGAATAAAATACAAATAAAGCAGCAAGGAAAACCCTCAAAGGGGGCATCACGTGCCCACACGTGACTGATTGATCTTAAAAACTATCTATTAACCGCAATCAAGAACGGTGTCGCTTGGTAGCTAGCCGGTGAGTACGGGTCGGTCCACAGGGATTTTGTGAATCTCCTAGTCGCTCAAACGAGTTAATTCCGATGGGTGTTCGGATTGATTATTAAATCTAAAAAAAACTAAATCTATCTATACTAAGATTATCTAGATCTAAATCTTGCTAGGGTTAGGTTTAGGAATGGTTTGGAAATGTAAATAAATCTCAACACTTTCTATACCCAAATTAGGATCTAGTAGGAGTTATGGTAATTATTAACAAAAGGGATTAGAATCATCGGGAAGATGTTTTCTTCCTCTAGTTTCTTGTTCTTCCTTTATCAATCCTTACCCTAACCTACATGGAAAATATCACAACCGGGCCTTTATACTACGGTATCACCGCTACCTCGAGGGATAGGGTGCCGTAGGGAGCGGTATGTGCATGTATGCATGGAGTCCTAAGAAAAATATATAACGGGCAAGAAAGGGATGGGAGATCTCATCTCTCAAAAGCCTTCCCCAAAGCTAACCCTAACAAGCGAGGAGACTACTCGCTCATTAGGGAATTGAAAGACATTTATCTAGGGCAGGAATTGAAATTACCTAGGGCAAGAATTGAAATTACCTACTTACTTTACAGATGGCTCTCTCCAAACATTTACGCAGGGTCGTCAGATCTGAATAGATGATATGAAAAGAGGCATCGATGCTCTCCAAAAGAATTCTAAATTTTATTCATAAAAAGAGGCATAGGGAGGCATAACCTAATACAAGTTTTAGAGTTCCTATTTATAGAGGATAGGAAACCCTAGGTTACAATTGATTCGCACGTCTGCATTTAACAAAATATCCCTAGGTTGACTAGTCAGCGCCGTACAAAAAAATATGGTAAAAAAATCTTCATCTGTGGGCTCTTAATGGCCGCGGATACGCGGCCTGGGTAGGGGTAGGGCCGCGGTTCCGCGGCCCATTTGTTGACTTAAATGCTGAAAATTTCTGGTCTTGTTTTGGGCTTTCTGGGCTTCCATATTCTTTGGTTCTTTTATCAAAATGGCTTCTACGTTGGTTCCAGATCTCCAGTGAACAATTTGCAATGGACTTTTAACCATTGCTTCGAGACGTAATCTTGGACCTTGCGTTGCCTTGTAGGTTGTGAACTTGATCTTTATGAAGGCTTGATCAAGATCCTTCTATTTGTTGGTTGCAATTCCACATTTGCATCGTTTTTTTTAATCTCTTTTCACTGTTTTAGATCCAAGAACCTGTAACCTGTACTATGTAGCAGACATGAGTCAAAAGCACCTGTTTTATTGTAAAATGCATAAGAATGGGGAATGTAATAATACAATATTATGATATGAACAAATACCCCCAAACTTATCTTTTGCTCGTCCTCGAGCAAACTTATTTTTTATTCTCGACAAAACCTAACCGCACTTTCGCAGGGAAACGCGACTGCACTGAGCACGTGCAACAGGCCGTTAAACCTCTAGGTGTCCCTAGTAGGAGGAGTGTTGTCTCCTGAGGGTTTTCAGCGGATACTACCCACAAAATCCTATCAATTTGGCTTTTCGACTTTTGTTCTCCAATTAGGTTTTCTAACAAGGAATTCTATTATCGTCGACTCGTAAATTATCCACCCATATTCTTCACACTTCCTCATCATTTAATTTAAGATTATATATGTTCTGCAGACTTATTTAGCTTTCGGCATTTCTTAAGTTTTCCTTCTAGGGTTCCATCTCCACGTAGGAATTTTTATCAACTCTACTAAAGATACAAGTTCTATTCTTCACTCCTTTCTCTCATCTAAATTCCAATCACATATCCCTACGTGTGTGTATATATCACCCCTACACTTGGAAATTCAAATCAAGCAATCATACTCTTGTCCGTTGTCCAAAGCACTTCTTAATAGGTGTATTTAAATGAATTTTGCTTACGCATCCTTCATTGGACCGTTAATACTTTTTGAGGTACCAACAACCGATTACAAAATGCGTTTGCACTTTAAAGTATACTTCCTAGTCTTGCAACACCCAAGGCTTTTTAGCAGTGACTCCCAAACCAGTTGGTCTAAGGCACTAGGTGATGAAGCACCCTCGCTAAATATTTTTCTATTTTTGCAGCCTTAAGTAATCACAAAAACCAGTGTTCATTTTTTTTTTCTTTATTCACACTTTTTCTTTTATTTTCATTGTACTAAGGATTTTAGACAAGTGCATTTCAAGGACTCTTCTACTATTCTAAGTTTCAAGGTGTGTGATTGTGCAAATTGTAGGGTATACATTTTCAGAATCTAGACTTAAACTAGGAATTATGTTTCAAACCTATACTTTAATAAAACATCAATACTTTTCCTTTGTTTCAACTTAGCCTAAGAAGTGAACTCAAAATTTGCCTATTTCTAAATAAGCTACAAAGACATATACTCTCTACCGTTAAACTTTAAGAAAGGTTATTTGTAGGGTTTTTAACTTACTAAGTCTAAGATCTAGTTGTTCCTAGCCAGTTAACCTATTTGTCAAACTCAAGTCAATTAGCCAAAATTGAATACATTAATTTTTATAATTTTTGAATTTTTCAAATTTTTATGGGTTTTCAAATAAGTATGCAAATGGAAAAAATATGTACAAATGAATGCGAAGGAAGACGTACCGAGCATACCCCCAAACTTAAACTTGACAGTGTCCTCATTGTCATGCTACACCAAGATGGTCAAAATTGTCGGCACTTCCCTGTTTTTTTATTTATAAATTTTTTTTGTTTTATTTTTTTTGAAATTCTTTTTTTATTTTTATTTTTTATTAGAAAAGAAAACAAAAAATATATTTACATATATACAATAAGGTCCTCCCCAAACTAAGCAAGGCCTTACACAAGCCAAAAATTAGCACCAACCATTCAAAAATCTTATCGTGGTAATGGTAGGGTTGGTGGAAGAATGAGGTGTAAAGGAAAGAAATAAGAAACACACGAGACCGTGTGGAGAGAAAGGGAGAATATAGTCTTGGTGGAGGAGAAGAAGGGCGGAAAAGAGAAAGAAGTGTAGTACGAACTTGAGGGTGTAAATCGAGTGAATAAATTAGCGCAATTTGTGATGACCGATGTGTTAAAAACGAATGTGCTAATCTATCAACCCGTCGAGAAATGGGGTCAAATCCCTCAAGATTCGCGAGAAAACATGGGTACTTCGAACTTGGTATTGGAGATGAAAGCGTAACGGTCTCTTGTAAGGTCGGAACGATAGGAAGGACGAAAGGGAGTGAATTAGGGATAGTCTCATTCTCACCGTAGTAAACTGTCTCGAACTTGAAAGATTCCATCAATGGTTCGAAACGACTGTAAGCAACCGAGTCTGTTGGTTCAACTAACTCATTTGAAAATTCAAAGGACTCAAACTCGGGTGGTGAGTCTTCAACATCGTCCGAAAAAGTGAAACACTCGTAAGTATTATCGGCTGTGAGAAGTGTGTCATATTCAAAGGAAAAATTTTCAAGCTCACAGTCTTCAAGAGTGGTCTTGTGCGTGGTCGGAACGATGGAAAGGAGGGAGGGTGATATAACAGTTAAAGGTTCAGGAAGTTGAATTGAAAAGTCCGACACATCAAACAAAAATGGTTCACCCTCAATACTCTCCTCAATACTATGCTCATAATTCTCCTCAAGATTTTCCTCAAAATTTTGCGTATCCATGCCAATATCATCAAAATCAAGACGCATATGAAGTTCGGGAGAAACATTTAATGACTCGGGATGATGAATTGGACATAAAATTTCAAACAAATCGATGGGTTCATCATCCGAAATATTCCCGGCGTCTATATCCTCAATCAAGTGAAAATCAATTTTTTCTAACACCTCATCAAACGCATGGATATATCAATTCAGGTTCTAGATTGGAGGTGTAAAGATCGAAAGGGTTAAGTGTGGTTTCACTCGAAAGAGGTTCTTCACAGTCTGGCAAATCAAGCACTACAAAGTCACACAACTCGTTTTTATTTTCAATATGTGAACTATTTGGGACAATCGATGGAAAACCGGAGTTGTGGGCTGCAATTGGGTATGGGTAGGTCTGATTTGGGACTGTGTAGAACTCACTCGCTCCTATCAAATTCTCACTCTGTCCAACCGCCTCCTCATACATTGAAAAATTTGGAGCTAGTTGGAAACTAGCTGCCGGTTCACTAGGTTGCATAAGGGTGGCAATGGACGCATCCACATTCCTAACCATTTTGTTTGTTGCTGAAATATAAGCTTCCAATGACTGTTCCAAACTAGACATGGGTTGTGAAGGGGTTTCGGTAAAAGATTCAAAACTGTTTGGATACGTGAAACTCCCAAAAGGCTGTGAAGAAACTGTGTCTAGTGACGGTGGGAAAGTCGGGTTGGACTAGTAGGAAGTGGATGGTTGGACAGGAGTAGGATCAACAGTTGGATAAAAAGGTGAATGGACTTGTGGATCTCTAGAACTGGATGTGTGGAGAGGAGTGAAAGAGCGGCTACGAGATTGTGCAATGTGCTCAGCAATAGACATCGGCTTAGGAATTACAACAGGACTCGAAAAAGTGGTATCAACGTACGAAGGTGGTAAAGGTTGACATGGTTGACACAAAGTAGGTTGCAATGTCGAACTGTTTCTCCTAGACGCTTCTATTTGATCCTTCAAAGAAATTTTGGGCATGGAGGGATTTTCCTTAAATCGACCGAAACAATTGACGTTCGAGGCAAAGTTAGGTTCGGGATACCAAAGTTCGGCAAGAGATTTGTGATGTGGGGTACCCATGATGGAAGAAAGAGAAGAGAAAGTATGTAGGTGGTGTAAGATTTCTTAGCGACAAAAGTTTTGCAAGTTGTTAAAAAAAATTTGCTTTTTCTGTTTGCTCTTTATTTGGAAATTTTAGCAAAAAGATTTTCGATAGAAGATATGCAAAACAAAAAAAATATTAGTCGCAATCAATTTCTATTTTAAGCGAGCCGCAAAAATCCTGCACAAGATTTGTTATTTGGAAGGGGGAGATTTTTAAAGCGCGAAGATCCTGCAGGAGATTTGACAAAAGATATATTTTCGGTTGCCGAGGGGAGAAAAAGAAAACAAATAGTGAAAATTTCGCGCGATGACGTCAGCATGGAGCGGCGGTTCAGCGGCCGGAAGGGGGTTCGCACGGCGGAAAGGCGGCGGGGTTGAAGCTTCAGGCCTCAAAAAATTGTACTGCTCTGTCGTTCCAATCCCTTTCTGTTCTGATCTAACTTTTTTTGTTTCGAACTCTGAATTTTTCCAGATCCGTCTCGACTGTAGATCCTGCAAAATTCAAACAAAAAATACCCTTCAAAAAATACAAAGATGATAAATTTTTATATTTTTTGATTTTTCAGTTTTTATGATTTTTTTAAATTTATATTAACCCGAAATTGCAAAAAGGAAATAACACGCCATCCCCGGCTACGGCGCCATTTGATTGATCTCAAAAACTATCTATTAACCGCAATCAAGAACGGCGTCGCTTGGTAGCTAGCCGGTGAGTACGGGTCGGTCCACAGGGATTTTGTGAATCTCCTAGTCGCTCAAACGAGTTAATTCTGATGGGTGTTCGGATTGATTATTAAATCTAAAAAAAAAACTAAATCTATCTATACTAAGATTATCTAGATCTAAATCTAGCTAGGGTTAGGTTTAGGAATGGTTTGGAAATGTAAATAAATCTCAACGCTTTCTATACCCAAATTAGGATTTAGTAGGAGTTATGGTAATTATTAACAAAAGGGATTAGAATCATCGGGAAGATGTTTTCTTCCTCTAGTTTCTTGTCCTTTCTTTATCAATCCTTACCCTAACCTCCATGGAAAACATCACAACCGGGCCTTTATACTACTGTATCACCGCTACCTCGAGGGATAGGGTGTCGTAGGGAGCGGTATGTGCATGTATGCATGGAGTCCTCAGAAAAATATATAACGGACAAGAAAGGGATGGGAGATCTCATCTCTCAAAAGCCTTCCCCAAAGCTAACCCTAACAAGCGAGGAGACTACTCGCTCATTAGGGAATTGAAAGACATTTATCTAGGGCAGGAATTGAAATTACCTAGGGCAAGAATTGAAATTACCTACTTACTTTACAGATGGCACTCTCCAAACATTTACGCAGGGTCGTCAGATCTGAATAGATGATATGAAAAGAGGCATCGATACTCTACAAAAGAATTCTAAATTTTATTCATAAAAAGAGGCATAGGGAGGCATAACCTAATACAAGTTTTAGAGTTCCTATTTATAGAGGATAGGAAACCCTAGGTTACAATTGATTCGCACGTCTGCATTTACCAAAATATCCCTAGGTTGACTAGTCAGCGCCGTACAAAAAAATATGGTAAAAAAATCTTCATCTGTGGGCTCTTAATGGCCGCGGATCTGCGGCCTGGGTGGGGGTTGGGCCGCGGTTCCGCGGCCCATTTGTTGGCTTAAATGCTGAAAATTTCTGGTCTTGTTTTGGGCTTTCGGGGCTTCCATATTCATTGGTTCTTTTATCAAAATGGTTTCTACGTTGGTTCCAGATCTCCAGTGAACAATTTGCAGTGGACTTTTAACCATTGCTTCGAGATGTAATCTTGGACCTTGCGTTGCCTTGTAGGTTGTGAACTTGATCTTTATGTAGGCTTGATCAAGATCCTTCTATTTGTTGGTTGCAGTTCCACTTTTGCATCGTTTTTTTTTATCTCTTTTCCCTGTTTTAATCCAAGAACCTGTAACCTGTACTATGTAGCAGACATGCGTCAAAAGCACCTGTTTTATTGTAAAATGCATAACAATGGGGAATGTAATAATGCAATATTATGATATGAACAAATACCCCCAAACTTATCTTTTGCTCGTCCTCGTGCAAACTTATTTTTTATTCTCGACAAAACCTAACCGCACTTTCGCAGGGAAACGCGATTGCACTGAGCACGTGCAACAAGCCGTTAAACCTCTAGGTGTCCCTAGTAGGAGGAGTGTTGTCTCCTGAGGGTTTTCAGCGGATACTATCCACAAAATCCTATCAATTTGGCTTTTCGACTTTTGTTCTCCAATTAGGTTTTCTAACAAGGAATTCTATTATCGTCGACTCGTAAATTATCCACCCATATTCTTCACACTTTTTCATCATTCAACTTAAGATTATATATGTTCTGCAGACTTACTTCGGTTTCGGCATTTCTTAAGTTTTCCTTCTAGGGTTCCATCTCCACTTAGGAATTTTTATCAACTCTACTAAAGATACAAGTTCTATTCTTCACTCCTTTCTCTCATCTAAATTCCAATCATATATCCCTACGTGTATGTATATATCACCCCTACACTTGGAAATTCAAATCAAGCAATCATACTCTTGTCCGTTATCCAAAGCACTTCTTAATAGGTGTATTTAAATGAATTTTGCTTACGCAACCTTCATGCGACCGTTAATACTTCTTGAGGTACCAACGACCGATTACAAAATGCGTTTGCACTTTAAAGCATACTTGCTAGTCTTGCAACACCCAAGGCTTTTTAGCAGTGACTTCCAAACCAGTTGGTCTAAGGCACTGGGTGATGAAGCACCCTCGCTAAATATTTTTCTATTTTTGCAGACTTAAGTAATCACAAAAACCAGTGTTCATTTTTTTTTCTTTATTCACACTTTTTCTTTTATTTTCATTGTACTAAGGACTTTAGACAAGAACATTTCAAGGTCTCTTCTACTATTCCAAGTTTCAAGGTGCGTGATTGTGCAAATTGTAGGGTATACATTTTCAGAATCTAGACTTAAACTAGAAATTATTTTTCAAACCTATACTTTAATAAAACATCAATACTTTTCCTTTGTTTCAACTTAGCCCAAGAAGTGAACTCAAAATTTGCCTATTTCTAAATAAGCTACAAAGACATATACTCTCTACCGTTAAATTTTAAGAAAGGTTATTTGTAGGGTTTTTAACTTACTAAATCTAAGATCTAGTTGTTCCTAGCCAGTTAACCTATTTGTCAAACTCAAATCAATTAGCCAAAATTGAATACATTAATTTTTATAATTTTTGAATTTTTCAAATTTTTATGGGTTTTCAAATAAGTATGCAAATGCAAAAAATATGTACAAATGAATGCGAAGGAAGACGTACCGAGCATACCCCCAAACTTAAACTTGACAGTGTCCTCACTGTCATGCTACACCAAGAGGGTCAAAATTGTCGGCACTTCCCTGTTTATTTATTTATAAATTTTTTTTTGTTTTATTTTTTTTGAAATTCTTTTTTTTTTATTAGAAAAGAAAACAAAAAATATATATACTTATATACAATAAGGTCCTCCCCAAACTAGGCAAGGCCTTACACAAGCTAAAAATTAGCACCAACCATTCAAAAATCTTATCGTGGTAATGGTAGGGTTGGTGGAAGAATGATGTGTAAAGGAAAGAAATAAGAAACACACGAGACCGTGTGGAGAGAAAGGGAGAATATGGTCTCGGTGGAGAAGAAGGGCGGAAAAGAGAAAGAATTGTAGTACGAACTTGAGGGTGTAAATCGAGTGAATAAATTAGCGCAATTTGTGATGACCGATGTGTTAAAAACGATTGTGCTAATCTATCAACCCGTCGAGAAATGGGGTCAAATCCCTCAAGATTCGCGAGAAAACATGGGTACTTCGAACTTGGTATTGGAGATGAAAGCGTAACGGTCTCTTGTAAGGTCGGAACGATAGGAAGGACGAAAGGGAGTGAATTAGGGATAGTCTCATTCTCACCGTAGTAAACTGTCTCGAACTTGAAAGATTCTATCAATGGTTCGAAACGACTGTAAGCAACCGAGTCTGTTGGTTCAACTAACTCATCTGAAAATTCAAAGGACTCAAACTCGGGCGATGAGTCTTCAACATCGTCCGAAAAAGTGAAACACTCGTAAGTATTATCGGCTGTGAGAAGTGTGTCAGATTCAAAGGAAAATTTTTCAAGCTCACAGTCTTCAAGAGTGATCTTGTGCGTGGTCGGAACGATGGAAAGGAGGGAGGGTGATATAACAGTTAAAGGTTCAGGAAGTTGAATTGAAAAGTCCGACACATCAAACAAAAATGGTTCACCCTCAATACTCTCCTCAATACTATGCTCATAATTCTCCTTAAGATTTTCCTCAAAATTTTGCTTATCCATGCCAATATCATCAAAATAAAGACGCATATGAAGTTCGGGAGAAACATTTAATGACTCGGGATGATGAATTGGACATAAAATATCAAACAAATCGATGGGTTCATCATCTGAAATATACACGGCGTCTATATCCTCAATCAAGTAAAAATCATTTTTTTCTGACACCTCATCAAACGCATGGATATTTATCTATTCAGGTTCTAGATTGAAGGTGTAAAGATCGAAAGGGTTAAGTGTGGTTTCACTCGAAAGGGGTTCTTCACAGTCTGGCAAATCAAGCACTACAAAGTAACACAACTCGTTTTTATTTTCAATATGTGAACTATTTGGGACAATCGATGGAAAACCGGAGTTGTGGGCTGCAATTGGGTATGGGTAGGTCTGATTTGGGACTGTGTAGAACTCACTCGCTCCTTTCAAATTCTCACTCTGTCCAACCGCCTCCTCATACATTGAAAAATTTGGAGCTAGTTGGAAACTAGCTGCCGGTTCACTAGGTTGAATAAGGGCGGCAATGGACGCATCCACATTCCTAACCATTTTGTTTGTTGCTGAAATATAAGCTTCCAATGACTGTTCCAAACTAGACATGGGTTGTGAAGGGGTTTCGGTAAAAGATTCAAAACTGTTTGGATACGTGAAACTCCCAAAAGGCTGTGTAGAAACTGTGTCCAGTGACGGTGGGAAAGTCGGGTAGGACTGGTAGGAAGTGGATGGTTGGACAGGAGTAGGATCAACAGTTGGATAAAAAGGTGGATGGACTTGTGGATCCCTAGAACTGGATGTGTGGAGAGGAGTGAAAGAGCGGCTACGAGATTGTGCAATGTGCTCAGCAATAGACATCGGCTTAGGAATTACAACAGGACTAGAAAAAGTGGTATCATTGTACGAAGGTGGTAAAGGTTGACATGGTTGACACAAAGTAGGTTGCAATGTCGAACTGTTTCTCCTAGACGCTTCTATTTGATCCTTCAAAGAAATTTTGGGCATGGAGGGATTTTCCTTAAATCGACCGAAACAATTGACGTACGAGGCAAAGTTAGGTTCGGGATACCAAAGTTCGGCAAGAGATTTGTGATGTGGGGTACCCATGATGGAAGAAAGAGAAGAGAAAGTAGGTAGGTGGTCCAAGATTTCTTAGCGACAAAAGTTTTGCAAGTTGTTAAAAAAAATTTCCTTTTTCTGTTTGCTGTTTATTTGGAAATTTTAGCAAAAAGATTTTCGATTGAAGATATGCAAAACAGAAAAAATATTACTCGCAATCAATTTCTATTTTAAGCGAGCCGCAAAAATCCTGCACAAGATTTGTTATTTGGAAGGGGGAGATTTTTAAAGCGCGAAGATCCTGCAGGAGATTTGACAAAAGATATATTTTAGGTTGCAGAGGGGAGAAAAAGAAAACAAATAGTGAAAATTTCGCGCGATGACGTCAGCATGGAGCGGCGGTTCAGCGGCCGGAAAGGCGGCGGGGTTGAAGCTTCAGGCCTCTGAAAAAATTGTACTGCTCTGTTGTTCCAATCCCTTTCTGTTCTGATCTAACTTTTTTTTGTTTCGAACTCTGAATTTTTCCAGATCCGTCTCGATTGTAGATCCTGCAAAATTCAAACAAAAAATACCCTTCAAAAAATACAAAGATGATAAATTTTTATATTTTTTGATTTTTCAGTTTTTATGATTTTTTTTAATTTAGATTAACCCGAAATTGCAAAAAGGAAATAACACACCATCCCCGGCAACGGCGCCATTTGATTGATCTCAAAAACTATCTATTAACCGCAATCAAGAACGGCGTCGCTTGGTAGCTAGCCGGTGAGTACGGGTCGGTCCACAGGGATTTTGTGAATCTCCTAGTCGCTCAAACGAGTTAATTCCGATGGGTGTTCGGATTGATTATTAAATCTAAAAAAAAACTAAATCTATCTATACTAAGATTATCTAGATCTAAATCTTGCTAGGGTTAGGTTTAGGAATGGTTTGGAAATGTAAATAAATCTCAACGCTTTCTATACCCAAATTAGGATCTAGTAGGAGTTATGGTAATTATAAACAAAAGGGATTAGAATCATCGGGAAGATGTTTTCTTCCTTTAGTTTCTTGTCCTTCCTTTATCAATCCTTACCCTAACCTCCATGTAAAACATCACAACCGGGCCTTTATACTACTGTATCACCGCTACCTCGAAGGATAGGGTGCCGTAGGGAGCGGTATGTGCATGTATGCATGGAGTCCTAAGAAAAATATATAACGGGCAAGAAAGGGATGAGAGATCTCATCTCTCAAAAGCCTTCCCCAAAGCTAACCCTAACAAGCGAGGAGACTACTCGCTTATTAGGGAATTGAAAGACATTTATCTAGGGCAGGAATTTAAATTACCTAGGGCAAGAATTGAAATTACCTACTTACTTTACAGATGGCTCTCTCCAAACATTTACGCAGGGTCGTCAGATCTGAATAGATGATATGAAAAGAGGTATCGATACTCTCTAAATGAAATCTAAATTTTATTCATAAAAAGAGGCATAGGGAGGCATAACCTAATACAAGTTTTAGAGTTCCTATTTATAGAGGATAGGAAACCCTAGGTTACAATTGATTCGCACGTCTGCATTTACCAAAATATCCCTAGGTTGACTAGTCAGCGTCGTACAAAAAAATATGGTAAAAAAATCTTCATCTGTGGGCTCTTAATGGCCGCGGATCCGCGGCCTGGGTAGGGGTTGGGCCGCGGTTCCGCGGCCCATTTGTTGGCTTAAATGCTGAAAATTTCTGGTCTTGTTTTGGGTTTTCTGGGCTTCCATATTCTTTGGTTCTTTTATCAAAATGGCTTCTACGTTGGTTCCAGATCTCCAGTGAACAATTTGCAGTGGACTTTTAACCATTGCTTCGAGACGTAATCTTGGATCTTGCGTTGCCTTGTAGGTTGTGAACTTGATCTTTATGTAGGCTTGATCAAGATCCTTCTATTTGTTGGTTGCAGTTCCACTTTTGTATCGTTTTTTTTTATCTCTTTTCACTGTTTTAGATCCAAGAACCTGTAACCTGTACTATGTAACAGACATGCGTCAAAAGCACCTGTTTTATTGTAAAATGCATAAGAATGGGGAATGTAATAATGCAATATTACGATATGAACAAATACCCCCAAACTTATCTTTTGCTCGTCCTTGAGCAAACTTATTTTTTATTCTCGACAAAACCTAACCGCACTTTCGCAGGGAAACGCGATTGCACTGAGCACGTGCAACAAGCCGTTAAACCTCTAGGTGTCATTAGTAGGAGGAGTGTTGTCTCCTGAGGGTTTTCAGCGGATACTACCCACAAAATCCTTTCAATTTGGCTTTTCGACTTTTGTTCTCCAATTAGGTTTTCTAACAAGGAATTCTATTATCGTCGACTCGTAAATTATCCACCCATATTCTTCATACTTCCTCATCATTTAACTTAAGATTATATATGTTCTGCAGACTTACTTAGCTTTCGGCATTTCTTAAGTTTTCCTTCTAGGGTTCCATCTCCACTTAGGAATTTTTATCAACTCTACTAAAGATACAAGTTCTAGTCTTCACTCCTTTCTCTTATATAAATTCCAATCACATATCCCTACGTGTGTGTATATATCACCCCTACACTTGGAAATTCAAATCAAGCAATCATACTCTTCTCCATTGTCCAAAGCACTTTTTAATAGGTGTATTTAAATGAATTTTGCTTACGTATCCTTCATGCGACCGTTAATACTTCTTGAGGTACCAACGACCGATTACAAAATGCGTTTGCACTTTAAAGCATACTTCCTAGTCTTGCAACACCCAAGGCTTTTTAGCAGTGACTCCCAAACCAGTTGGTCTAAGGCACTAGGTGATGAAGCACCCTCGCTAAATATTTTTCTATTTTTGCAGCCTTAAGTAATCACAAAAACCAGTGTTCATTTTTTTTTCTTTATTCACACTTTTTCTTTTATTTTCATTGTACTAAGGACTTTAGACAAGAGCATTTCAAGGTCTCTTCTACTATTCCAAGTTTCAAGGTGTGTGATTGTGCAAATTGTAGGGTATACATTTTCAGAATCTAGATTTAAACTAGGAATTATTTTTCAAACGTATACTTTAATAAAACATCAATGCTTTTCCTTTGTTTCAACTTAGCCCAAGAAGTGAACTCAAAATTTGCCTATTTCTAAATAAGCTACAAAGACATATACTCTCTACCGTTAAACTTTAAGGAAGGTTATTTTTAGGGTTTTAACTTACTAAGTCTAAGATCTAGTTGTTCCTAGCCAGTTAACCTATTTGTCAAACTCAAGTCAATTAGCCAAAATTGAATACATTAATTTTTATAATTTTTGAATTTTTCAAATTTTTATGGGTTTCAAATAAGTATGCAAATGCAAAAAATATGTACAAATGAATGCGAAGGAAGACGTACCGAGCATACCCCCAAACTTAAACTTGACAGTGTCCTCACTGTCATGCTACACCAAGAGGGTCAAAATTGTCGGCACTTCCCTGTTTATTTATTTATAAATTTTTTTTGTTTTATTTTTTTTGAAATTCTTTTTTTATTTTTATTTTTTATTAGAAAAGAAAACAAAAAATATATATACATATATACAATAAGGTCCTCCCCAAACTAAGCAAGGCCTTACACAAGCCAAAAATTAGCACCAACCATTCAAAAATCTTATCGTGGTAATGGTAGGGTTGGTGGAAGAATGGGGTGTAAAGGAAAGAAATAAGAAACAAACGAGACCCTGTGGAGAGAAAGGAAGAATATGGTCTCGGTGGAGGAGAAGAAGGGCGGAAAAGAGAAAGAAGTGTTGTACGAACTTGATGGTGTAAATCGAGTGAATAAATTATCGCAATTTTTGATGACCGATGTGTTCAAAAACGATTGTGCTAATCTATCAACCCGTCGAGAAATGGGGTCAAATCCTTCAAGATTCGCGAGAAAACATGTGTACTTCGAACTTGGTATTGGAGATGAAAGCGTAACGGTCTCTTGTAAGGTCGGAACGATAGGAAGGACGAAAGGGAGTGAATTAGGGATAGTCTCATTCTCACCGTAGTAAACTGTCTCGAACTTGAAAGATTCCATCAATAGTTCGAAACGACTGTAAGCAACCGAGTCTGTTGGTTCAACTAACTCATCTGAAAATTCAAAGGACTCAAACTCGGGCGGTGAGTCTTCAACATCGTCCGAAAAAGTGAAACACTCGTAAGTATTATCGGCTGTGAGAAGTGTGTCGGATTCAAAGGAGAATTATTCAAGCTCACAGTCTTCAAGAGTGATCTTGCGCGTGGTCGGAACGATGGAAAGGAGGGAGGGTGATATAACAGTTAAAGGTTCGGGAAGTTGAATTGAAAAGTCCGACACATCAAACAAAAATGGTTCACACTCAGTACTCTCCTCAATACTATGCTCATAATTCTCCTCAAGATTTTCCTCAAAATTTTGCTTATCCATGCCAATATCATCAAAATCAAGACGCATATAAAGTTCGGGAGAAACATTTAATGACTCGGGATGATGAATTGGACATAAAATTTCAAACAAATCGATGGGTTCATCATCCGAAATATTCCCGGCGTCAATATCCTCAATCAAGTGAAAATCAATTTTTTCTGACACCTCATCAAATGCATGGATATTTATCAATTCAGGTTCTAGATTGGAGGTGTAAAGATCGAAAGGGTTAAATGTGGTTTCACTCTAAAGGGGTTCTTCACAGTCTGGCAAATCAAGCACTACAAAGTCACACAACTCGTTTTTATTTTCAATATGTGAACAATTTGGGACAATCGATGGAAAACCGGAGTTGTGGGCTGTAATTGGGTATGGGTAGGTCTGATTTGGGACTGTGTAGAACTCACCCGCTCCTCTCAAATTCTCACTCTGTCCAACCGCCTCCTCATACATTGAAAAATTTGGAGCTAGTTGGAAACTAGCTGCCGGTTCACTAGGTTGCATAAGGACGGCAATGGACGCATCCACATTCCTAACCATTTTGTTTGTTGCTGAAATATAAGCTTCCAATGACTGTTCCAAACTAGACATGGGTTGTGAAGGGGTTTCGGTAAAAGATTCAAAACTGTTTGGATACGTGAAACTCCCAAAAGGCTGTATAGAAACTGTGTCTAGTGACGGTGGGAAAGTCGGGTAGGACTGGTAGGAAGTGGATGGTTGGACAGGAGTAGGATCAACAGTTGGATAAAATGGTGAATGGACTTGTGGATCCCTAGAACTGGATGTGTGGAGAGGAGTGAAAGAGCGGCTACGAGATTGTGCAATGTGCTCAGCAATAGACATCGGCTTAGGAATTACAACAGGACTCGAAAAAGTGGTATCAACGTACGAAGATGGTAAAGGTTGACATGGTTGACACAAAGTGGGTTGCAATGTCGAACTGTTTCTCCTAGATGCTTCTATTTGATCCTTCAAAGAAATTTTGGGCATGGAGGGATTTTCCTTAAATCGACCGAAACAATTGACGTACGAGGCAAAGTTAGGTTCGGGATACCAAAGTTCGGTTAGAGATTTGTGATGTGGGGTACCCATGATGGAAGAAAGAGAAGAGAAAGTAGGTAGGTGGTGCAAGATTTCTTAGCGACAAAAGTTTTGCATGTTGTTAAAAAAAAATTTTCTTTTTCTGTTTGCTCTTTATTTGGAAATTTTAGCAAAAAGATTTTCGATAGAAGATATGCAAAACAGAAAAAATATTAATCGCAATCAATTTCTATTTTAAGCGAGCCGCAAAAATCCTGCACAAGATTTGTTATTTGGAAGGGGGAGATTTTTAAAGCGCGAAGATCCTGCAGGAGATTTAACAAAAGATATATTTTAGGTTGCAGAGGGGAGAAAAAGAAAACAAATAGTGAAAATTTCGCGCGATGACGTCGGCATGGAGCGACGGTTTAGCGGCCGGAAGGGGGTTCGCGCGGCGGAAAGGTGGCGGGGTTGAAGCTTCAGACCTCTGAAAAAATTGTACTGCTCTGTTGTTCCAATCCCTTTCTGTTCTGATCTAACTTTTTTTGTTTTGAACTCTGAATTTTTCCAGATCCGTCTCGATTGTAGATCCTGCAAAATTCAAACAAAAAATACCCTTCAAAAAATACAAAGATGATAAATTTTTATATTTTTTGATTTTTCAGTTTTTATGATTAACCCGAAATTGCAAAAAGGAAATAACACGCCATCCCCGGCAACGGCGCCATTTGATTGATCTCAAAAACTATCTATTAACCGCAATCAAGAACGGCGTCGCTTGGTAGCTAGCCGGTGAGTACGGGTCGATCCACAGGGATTTTGTGAATCTCCTAGTCGCTCAAACGAGTTAATTCCGATGGGTGTTCGGATTGATTATTAAATCTAAAAAAAAACTAAATCTATCTATACTAAGATTATTTAGATCTAAATCTTGCTAGGGTTAGGTTTAGGAATGGTTTGGAAATGTAAATAAATCTCAACGCTTTCTATACCCAAATTAGGATCTAGTAGGAGTTATGGTAATTATTAACAAAAGGGATTAGAATCATCGGGAAGATGTTTTCTTCCTCTAGTTTCTTGTCCTTCCTTTATCAATCCTTACCCTAACCTCCATGGAAAACATCACAACCGGGCCTTTATACTACGGTATCACCGCTACCTCGAGGAATAGGGTGCCGTAGGGAGCGGTATGTGCATGCATGCATGGAGTCCTAAGAAAAATATATAACGGGCAAGAAAGGGATGGGAGATCTCATCTCTCAAAAGCCTTCCCCAAAGCTAACCCTAACAAGCGAGGAGACTACTCGCTCATTAGGGAATTGAAAGACATTTATCTAGGGCAGGAATTGAAATTACCTAGGGCAAGAATTGAAATTACCTACTTACTTTACAGATGGCTCTCTCCAAACATTTACGCAGGGTCGTCAGATCTGAATAGATGATATGAAAAGAGGCATCGATGCTCTCCAAAAGAATTCTAAATTTTATTCATAAAAAGAGGCATAGGGAGGCATAACCTAATACAAGTTTTAGAGTTCCTATTTATAGAGGATAGGAAACCCTAGGTTACAATTGATTCGCACGTCTGCATTTACCAAAATTTCCCTTGGTTGACTAGTCAGCGCCGTACAAAAAAATATGGTAAAAAAAATCTTCATCTGTGGGCTCTTAATGGCCGCGGATCCGCGGCCTGGGTAGCGGTTGTGCCGCGGTTCCGCGGCCCATTTGTTGGCTTAAATGCTGAAAATTTCTGGTCTTGTTTTGGGCTTTCTGGGCTTCCATATTCTTTGGTTCTTTTATCAAAATGGCTTCTACGTTGGTTTCAGATCTCTGGTGAACAATTTGCAGTGGACTTTTAACCGTTGCTTCGAGACGTAATCTTGGACCTTGCGTTGCCTTGTAGGTTGTGAACTTGATCTTTATGTAGGCTTGATCAAGATCCTTCTATTTGTTGGTTGCAGTTCCACTTTTGCATCATCTTTTATCTCTTTTCACTGTTTTAGATCCAAGAACTTGTAACCTGTACTATGTAGCAGACATGCGTCAAAAGCACATGTTTTTTTGTAAAATGCATAAGAATGAGGAATGTAATAATGTAATATTATGATATGAACAGTGACCTGGTCTCACGTGCAGACACGTAACCTTTTACAGGCAAAGCCTATAAGCGCTGAATAAAATAAACAATTGGAAATGCTTAATCAGTGGGGTCACGTGCCAACACGTGATGGGTTCCTGAGCCCTCTGAACTAATAGAATTAAATTCTAATTAAATGCTTTATCAGTGGGGTCACGTGCCAACACGTGATGGGTTTCTGAGCCCTCTGAACTAATATGATTAAATTCTAATTAAATGATTAATCAGTGGGGTCACATGCCAACATGTGATGGGTTCCTCAGTCCTCTGAACCAATAGAATTAAATTCTAATTAATTTCTTAATCAGTGAGGTCACGTGCCAACACGTGATCGACTCCTAAACTCTCTGAACCAATAGAATTAAATTCTAATTAATTGCTTAATCAGTGAGGTCACGTGCCAACACGTGATAGATACCTAAACCCTCTGAACTAATAGAATTAAATTCTAATTAAAGAGAATCAAAAAGCCCTAATTGGAAAAATATTTCCCTAGATCATTCCAAACAGGAAAGATTGCACTCTGTAAAGTGGAGCACCGTTGGATTAAAAATCCAATGGTGACTAAAAATCACCAATTTATAGAAAGATTCTGGACAAAGAAATATTTTCCTAAAGCTTGCCAGGAACAACAAATAAAATATCTTTTGGATTAAAATCCAATGGTGAATAAAATTCACCGAATGATCTAAAAGATCATGTTGGTTATAAAATTAATCAAAAATCTTTCAATGAAAGATTGACTAAATAAATTGATTCCTTTCTTTCACCTATAAATAGGAGCCAAGAAGAGAAGAGAAAAAGAGGAGACAACAATAGAGAGGGAAGACAGAAGAGAAAAAAAAGAGAATTTAATTCTCCAGAAAGAAAAGAAGATCTCTTTAGAGAAAAAAACTCTCGGTAAGAGATGGAAGGAGATCATTCCATAAAATAAAAGAGAATTTAATTCTCAAAACCAAGAGTTTAACTCTTCTAAATAAGAACTTAGTTCTTCCTCTGGTTAAAGCTCTGCAGAAGCAAATCTCCCTATAAGTTAAGAATTTAATTCTCATCAGGGAGATTCTGCCATGCAGATCTAAAACCTAAGGGAAGAACCTAAGTTCAGAGAATTTTATTCTCCCATATAAACATATAGGAATTTAATTCATCCAATACGGATAGGGTTTAACCTCTAATATAAGAACTTAGTTCTTCCCCATGCAGATTTCCGAGGAATTAAATTCCTATATAAAAAAGGAGAGAAGTTAATAAGGGACATGAAATTCAAAATTACATGCATATTGATAATCATGTGGTAACACGTGACCCCCCTTCTCTGAACCAGAAATAGAGATTTCCTAAAAGTGTATAACACTTATTTAAAAGGGAAAAGGAAAAACAAAAAATACAGTTTTACTTTTAGAGTGTATCACGTGCTCCCATATGACCCTTAAAAAACTTCTCAAAACAAAAGAGAGTAAAGCCAAGGCAGTTTCATTTTAAGGGTGCCTCACGTGACCCCTAACAAATACTTTTAATAGCCAATGCATGGACACCCATCACGTGCCCATACGTGATGGCCATAAAGATCAAGTGTTTAACACTTATATATTCTGGGAGTAAAATAAAAGAAGCAAGACCCAATCTTCAGGCGCCTCACGTGACCCCATGTGAGCGCTTCAGTTTTAGTGTTTAACACTACTTTAAGTGCCTCACGTGGGAGTACATGAGCGCCGATGATATATTAGTGTTTAACACTATGAGAGGCCAATATTAGCCAAACTTAGATCAAATCTCCCGAGGGCAATCAATCGAGCCATTCATGCTCAGGGTCCCCCAAACCGATCTCAGTCCCAGAGATAGCTAATGAGCTCCTAAAAGATGGTATCTAAAATGATGTTCATCCCACTATGATCTCTCCCCTCGATCTGAAATTTTGTTCAAGGGTACATCTCTCTACACCTCCGATACATGTCGTTGTAATTCTTCAACGTCTTCAGAGAGGTGGAGGGTCTCAATAACCAATAACTCTTGGCACACCACCGAACAAGCTTTTCAAAAAGGGGAGTAAATCTAAAATACATCTCAATATGGAGGCACCTCACATGACCTCAAGTGATCCTTTGATAGTGCTTAGCACTCAGAAAAAGAAAAGGAGAATAAAAAAAAGGTAATTTTCATTCTTCAGAGTGCCTCACGTGATCTCACGTGACCCAATAGTGCTTAGCACTCAAAAAAGGAAAAAATGGAATAAACCCAAGATAGCTCCCATTTTGGGGGCACCTCACGTGTTCCCACGTGACCCCTAAACAGTGGCGTATAAAAGAGGGAGAAAATTCCAAAGCCAGCGCTCTCATTTTGAAGGCACCTCACGTGTCTGCATGTGACTGTTTGATGAACCAAGTGCTTAACACTTATAAATGAAAGAGAAATAAAATCCGGAGAACAGTTCTCACCTCGGGCGCCTCACGTGCTCACACGTGAGCCAAGTGCTCAGCACTTATATATATATATATATATATATATATATATATATGAGGGAATAAACTCAAGGAACAATGCCCATTTCGGGGGTTCACACGTGAGCTCCTCCAAAGTCCATTGTTTAACACTGATTCAGTGCTTAGCACAATGGGGTGACTAAGGGAAATCAACCTTAGCTCAAATTAGCCAAGTCTTCCGAAGCCAAGACCCTTTTTGTCGCTAATCAACTGAGCCTCCATGTTTAAGTCTCCCCAAACTAATCCTAGTCCCAAAGATGACTAGTGTTCTCCTGACAGATGACATCTAAACTGATGTTCATCCCATTCCCCAAATCGGGATATTGGTTCAAGGGTACATCTCTTCATACCTCTGATATATGTCGTTGTAATCCTTTAACATCTTCAGAGAGATGGAGGGTCCCAATAACCAATAACTTTTAGCGCATCCCCAAACCGTGGAGCCAAAATACCACAGACTACGATGTCTTTAAACTGGACCGCAACGTCCCTAAACTAAACTCTACAGACTATGATGTCTCTAAACAAGACTTTGATGTCTTTAAACTCCATGGACTATGATGTCCTTAAACTTAAACTAAAACAATTGAGCCCAAATGCTCTTTTGTTGGATCTAAATGATCCTGTTAAGTTGATCTTAGTCTAAAAATTAGACTAACGTGTCCTTAACAAACGTTAAGTTGATCTTAGTCTAAAACCAGACTAACGTATCCTTAACGAACGTTTAAGTTGATCTTAGTTTCAAATGAGATTAACGATCCTTAAACCCAACCCAAACCCAAATCTAAGAAAATACGGATTTGGACTAATCCACGCCCTACGGGCGACAACATAAATTAGTCTCCGTATACAATCCACGGGCAACCAAAAACAAAACAAACACATACGACATAAAGTGACCATCTGGAGAAGGAGAAAGTGGTTACCGCTATGCGGTAGCGTAATTAACTGCAGGGGCTTGCGCCTGCAGGAAAGAGCGTCCCCACAATCAAAAACCCCTCAAACAAGGGGGAATCTGACGAAGTTTGCTACAACGGCCGCATCCGTCTAAACCTCCGATACACGGTGCCATTAATCAACTTGGCATTTTCGGAGAGCTGGACTGTCACGCCCCGCTTCCCGGAGTGCGCTAAGATAGACACGTGACAGAGCCAACCATGCTACCTGTGGATAGGAAAAATCCCTCCACAGTCACATTACGGCTGTAGAGATATCAAGAACAGAAAAGTAAATAAACTATATAGTACATGTCCATGAGCCAGAATAACCGAGTCAAGAAATAATATGCGGAAGCAATAAATCCAAGTAACAATAACATCTGGAAAGTAAGGAAATAACTAACTGGATACTAACAAGATCCTCACTGCTCGGCCTGATGGCGGAAACACTCCTGATCAGCCTGCGACAAAGGTAGAGGATCTGGGCCATGCAAAACCCAGACGTCAGTGCGTCATAATATCAACAATAACATAATCAGGGGGTAGCAAGACATGCAGGCATGAATATGAACAGTAACAAGTCCTCAGTAACAAGTAAAACGTAACATGAATATAGATCAGTGAACAGGATATAAACAGGCGAAGTGCAGTGTGTAATCTAAACTGTGCTATAGGGTTATCTACTCTAAGGTTATTCAAAATCAATTAATGTAATCCTCATCGTAACCCATCGGTCTATGCCCCGTTCATTTCCCATGGGACCACGGTAAAATGATATAATAGACCGTGAGTCTATACCCCGTTCATTCTCCACGGGACCACGGTAAAATGATGTAATAGCCCTTTGAGTTATGTTCAACTACATTCTTGATTTCCCCATACTCCCAAGTCATGTGTGTTAGTTAGGTATTTATAAATCTGAGACTAATGCCAACACAGGATCAATCAGGAACAGGTTTGTCTGTATAGACAACAGGAAATGTCCGTAGGGACAACAGGTCAAGATTGTCGGCATTAGTAACAAGATCAGGTAATAAGTCAAGTAGTAATATATCAGGTCATGTCAGGTAGTGTACATGTATCAAGTCATGTCAAGTAGTGGCGTATCATGTCATGTCAAGTAGTGCACATGTGTCAAACGGGTGCTCATAATCAAACTGTAGCAAGTATTGAATCAAGGTGAAAGTACGGATGTACAATAAAAGCATGGATGCACAAATATCGATCAGGGGTCACATCATGACTAAGTAGGATGCACAATTATCAAGTATGGTGCACTAATACAACAGTATCATGAAATAATATGGTCTCGGCGTGCAACTAGATATGTAATAAACCGTACGGATACAGACAGATACTATAAACCTGTAAATCGGTAAAATTTGCTGAATATTAAAACACAAGCACTATTATTTATTAAATAGATATTGATATAATAATATTAACATGGATAACATATTCAAACCGATTAATAACTATAAAAGTGGTATTGATTAACCATGCACAAGAAAGTTCCGTTCAGAAATTCAGCGTCACCCTGATTTGTAAAATATCTTAAAAATAACAAACGTTCTCCAAAAGGGACGTGTCTTATACCAATACAAAGATAATTCAATAAGGTTTTCATTTTTATAAGTATAAGTATCTCAGGTTGTTCCTACAAAAAGTTGTGAACATTCGAAATTGAAAGTTTGCTTCTGGAATTTCCTTGGACAGCAGTTTAGAGATATTTTCATTTGCATTTTATGTTATTTAAACAATTCATTTTGCAAGTAAATATTTCATAGAGTTATAGTATTCTGAGTTATCTTCATAACGAACTAAAGAACGTATACTAATGATTTTTCTATGATTTATAATGAATTTTATAAGGTAAGGTGTACAGTAAATTTCAGATTTGTCGTATCCGCTTTTCAACGACGTTTAATGTGTAAACTATAATATTTTCAAATGTATAATATTATAAAATACAGATTATAAACTAATTAAAGATAATAATAAGAAATATTACGACGATATATATTTTAAATGATATGGATGCAAACGGGTACCACATAATCGTAAAATGATAAACTAACAAGTGCGGAACATATACCTAAGCAATATGAAATGTAACTATTCAATTTGATGCAGTATAAGATAGTATAGTATGTAACAAGATAAGTTTTCATGACCTAGATCTGAAATGATATGAATGGATGCAAACGGAATATCGAAAAGTTATAAAACTAAACATGGGGTGCATGATTTTAAATGCAGGTATTCCATTTGTTAAAATAGATGCGTCTAAAGTAATGTAGCATGTAATTAAGATTGGTTTGCATGCCCTAGATCTGAAATGCACTATACAAATGTAAACGGAACATCGAAAGGCTGTAATATGAAACATGAGATGCTTGATTTAAAATACAGGTGTGATATTTATTTAAATAGGTATATAATGAGTTATATAGCATGTAGCAAGATTAACTTGTCTAGACAGAACAAGAACGGATGTGTACGGAACGTCCTTCGTCGGCGAAATGTCGTGACGCTCGAATGGTACACGGAACGGTTCCAAACAACGCACGAGGGTGATCACGCAAGTCAGGTACGTTCACTGGATCACTCGGATCGTCAGCGACGAGCACGGCTCCGGCGGTGATCACCGGAATCAAGAAACAAGATCAAGAAAAAGAAAGAAGAAAGAAGAAGAAGAAGAAGAAGAAGTAAGAAGAAGAGGCTGTGTATTAAATAAGGAAAGAAAAAAAATTAAATAAATAAAATATATATAAATATATATATGCAGAGGAGAGAGAGAGAGAAAGGGGTTGTTAGTTTGTTAGGAAATTAGTTTAGATTTAAATTTAAAAAATCTTTTATTAGTTAATTAAATTTTAATTTGTATCAATTTATAAAATTAATATTATATAAATAAAATTTGATATTCTGGTAAATACAAACATAGTTCAAAACATGCCCGGGTCGGGTCTAAAATTCAGTTTTAAAATACGAAAAATATACATGTCGACCAAAATAAAAAAATGAATGTCCGGATAACGAAAAATGCATACCCCAAGAACGGATGCACGCACGTGCGCGTAGCCATCCAAACAAGTCCGTTTCACTGAACGGGACGAGAACAAGATGCGCGGATGCTACCACGGGGCTAGGGGTATCATGCAGGCCATACAATGTATTTTTAAAATATTTTATCTGACTTAAAATGTTATATTGTAAAAATGCAAATGCCAGATAAAATGCCAGTATTCAAGATGTATAAATTAAAATGAAAGTGCACGAGTCCAAGTAACAGGTCAGGATAAATCATAAACATGAATCAAGACCGGTTTCGAGCAAGCGGGTCGGGCCAGATGCAAATACAAATGTCAAATACACTATTCGCACCCAAAACACAATAAATCAGGAAAATACCATAAATAAAGCAACACATGAACTAGAACTGGTATAAATGAACTAGGGTATTACATGGACGGACAAAACCAAATAGCATCTGCCCCCAAAATTCATGCAAGACGAACCTACGCGGTTCCGTCCCCGTATTTCGGCGGAGAACAGATTCTGGCACGCCCGGTGAGACTTTTTCCTCTTTCCACTCCACACTTCGTGTGTCGTGTTCGCGAACAAATCGTGGTTTACTATGGTTGTCTCTGGATTCGAGATACTAAGATTTGGTGTCTTGCTCCGTGCAGAAAACAGAAGATCAATGGCTTTCAACTGTACTAACTGCAACAACTGCAATAACTCCCACTCCGTCCTTACTGGAGGAGTGACTTATGGGCCTTAAGCGGCTTCCTTTTTTACGATACCAGTTGAACATGTGACGCAAGCCACCACTGGGCTGTTCTTTGGGACCATGCTCCCACCAATGAGCTTTAATGCCCCAATGACATCACAAGAGGCTCCGAAGAAGTCGGTCTTTGATCGGCTTGCAACTACTGCGGCCCCTCTCAACGGGTCGCCCAAATCCAGCGCCTCGGTTTTCAACAGACTGGGCCAAAGCTTAAGTGGGTCCGTGAAGAAGCCCGATGCGGCCATCCTGAAGCGGATATCCATTCCTGCTCCTGAAGTCATCAAAGCGGCTTCTCCTGCTAAGGAGTCAGTCTTGGCTAGACTATCCGCTCCAACTCTCGCTTCAAGCGAAGTCAACAAGGCTGCTTCCCTTGCGCGAAATCTGCCTTTGATAGATTGGCCACCCCCTCTCAGCGGACGTCGGTCTTTGATAGGCTAACTACGACAACGGCCCCTCATCAGAGCGGAGGGCATGAAGAAGCTCACCCAACAACAAAAGTGGTCCCGGTCGCTCGACATGCTCGCCGTCGTCACTGGCGCCAAGTAAAGGAGGCTAGGGGCAGCTCTCTTTCTGGACTGACTCCGCCAGCTCCAATGGTGGAATTTATGCTGCTGTTCCAACTGGGAACAGCTTTGAACCACTCAGGAGGGTGCGCAAGAACTCTTCGACGGCCGTGCTGAAAAGATCTCCTCCACCTATGGAGAACGTTACAAAGGTGAAGTCAGAGCAGCCCCCTCAACGGTTGTCCTCTAAAATTCACAAGGTCCGGCGACAGGTCTAAAACTCGGTGATCGACCAAGACCACTCCCGCCGATCGAAGAAGATGAAAGTTTGGCAAGAGAAGGACCACCCTGTTGTACCACAAAAGGTGTCGTCTACTTGGGTGCCCGCTACAACGACTCCCTCAACTTTGACCGCTCACGAAAGGGGAAGGCCGGAGAAGATCCCTGCACCTGTGGCGAATCACACAGGCGCTGAATCTACACGCCCCAAATCTGGGGGTATGGTGGTACACATTGTTTATATGGTATCCGGAAAAGTGGATAGCCGTATCTCCATGGGTCATCGACCGCTCACCCGATCGGTAACAAAAGCTCAGGAGCAACAACAGAAGCTCCAGGAAATGTTAACACAGATGGCCGCACTCACTGGGCCCAAAGAAAGCCCGGAAACATCGTCTGAGCAGCGTCATGAACAAGAAACTGATGCTGAGTTCCTCCGCAGAATCCTCATGAAGAAGGACAAAGAGGCAGCGGAATAAGCTGCTAACATAAAACGAATGACGCTTTTGTTCCAAGACATGGTCGGGATGATGTTACAGCCGGATCCTCCAGATGAAGACCCTCCGATTATCCTTGAAGACGATAGGGGAGAGACATCGAACCCTCTTCCGGCTTGTTCAGCAGCCAAGGAAGAGACCATTTCCAAAGCCGTCCTGGATGACTACATCGCTCAATAGATATGAGCTCATCAGGCGAGTGAAGCGGCCGGTCAAATTGTTAAGACTGGACGACCCTATCCGGGTTGGTACGATCAAATAAAGTACCCGCTAGGATATACGATTCCTAAATTCCACGTATATAAGGGGTCGGGAAATCCACACCAACACGTGGCTCAATTCAGGGCTCTGTGCGGCAATACCAGAGGTGTCGATAAGCTACTGCTTCGCTAGTTTGTTGGCAGCTTGTCAGAGACAGCGTTTGAATGGTACTCTGAGCTCCCGAATGACTCCGTTAAGACATTTGCAGAAATGGAGTTACTGTTTACGCAGAGGTTCGCAAGCGCTAGCGAACGCCACCCCATCACAACATTAATTAATGCCAGGGTGAAGCCGGTGTAGGGTTACTATGCACTGTCACAAGGGTCTATAAGGTATCAACCATGCCCGATTTAAATTTTAGATGTGCCGAACAACCCTAACTAAGATCTTAGACTAGAGATTAGGCGAAACAAAGCAAGTAAACAACTTTACTTCTAAGAGTTAGGGATTACAACCTTTGTAGTCCGTTCCTTCACTTCTAAAGCTCCGTGTTGAGGTCCCTTCGCTGCGATCATCGAGTATCCGGACTCTAGAGAGGCTCCATGAAAAGAAAGATGCAAGCTTGCTTCCGATCTTCAATAACAAAGATGATCTACCTTGAAGAAACTCAAACCCAAGATTTTGCTTCACTAATCAAGTATTAGCAAAGCAAACAACCTAATCTAAGTGGTTAGAATAGATTAGGATGATGAAGTAGGAATTTAGCTCTCATTTGTTTTCTTTATCTCACTGATTTTCATCACATATGAAAAAGCTAGAAAGCTTTTCATCCAAAAAGGAAGAAGAAGAAGAAGCAAATCAATTTGTGATGAATAATGAATCTTGTGTGAGGTTAGAATTGCAACCATGGGTTAAGAATATAGACTTAACCCTTGTAGAGATTTAACTATGGTAAAGAGTTTGGGTTTGGTTAAGGAAATATCTTCACAAAATATCACAAGTCAAAGTCAAAACTTCAAGAAGCTTCTTGAAAGCTTCATGAAAGCTTAACCCTAATCCAAACCCTAACCATATTTAAACTCCACAAATCATATTGCATTTATAACCATAACATGTTACAATATTATATATCACATATACAATATTTATTGTAACAAAATAAAATAATACAATTAACATATATCACATATATATCAATATATTACCCGAGAGAGAAAAAGAATCTTTAAGTGAGCTTATATTAGTTAATGTAATTTAATATATCAAATATATAATTATACATTATCGAATCAACACTTGATCCGAAAATCTGGCTATTTCATAAATAAGCGACTAATATAATCTGTATCAGTTCATCGAATTAACACTTGATCCAATGACCCGGCTATATCACATATACCCGGCCGATATCACATATCGCGAGAATCTAATACGGTATCACATACATGTATTGTTCTCGGTCCTGCACATATCACATTTATGCTCCTACTCCGTTTTGCCTGAGCAAGGAAACCTCTGCGTAGGACTCTAAAGAATCGTCAATACGCCGGCAGTAGGTGATGATCATATCAAACACCCACAAGCTGCAAGCGGTCAGCTAAATGTAACAGCCACCCAGGTATTGAGCGATCAGAAGATCAACAAGCAAGCCTGTAATTTCTCCTGCGAATCCAATCAGTAACACTCCCGTACAGTCCGGTCTCTTCGTCTGATATGTCGCATATCTCACCTAGGGGTGGTAAACGTCAGAACCCAGTAGCTTGATAAGTCGTGTCGATATGAGGTCTATAACAGTTCGAGAAACTACTGATAACACTTACCAGTAAATCTCAGCAACCCTGGGCAGGGATTTCCAGTTATAGCCAATCGAACACTGCGCAACATCAACTCCCTATACCGGGAGAGACGAAACCCCTCCTATCGCTCATTGCCTCCATGTAATTCGGGACTGTACCCAAAAGCCACCTTTTTGCACGCCCTCTTGGACGTGGTATGATGGAAATCAAAGTACAGTGGGAATCATACAAGACTCTATGACGATCTCGGGTCTACAGACTAACCTGTACCAGTGTCACCAGAGAACTGCCATCTGACATGAGGTATAATACCATCTGGGAGTTCTCGGTGAGTCCTTCCAGTGTACCCAGTCTCCACTGAGCACCCGTATACCTTCTCTGATGTCAAACACTAATGGATATGGGATCATCCATCGCCCATCATATGAGTCAAGAAGCGCATACGCTAGTCTACTCTGGAGTATCGACGCCCTGTCTCGGTACTCCCACAGCTAGGAATATTTGAAGGATGTACTTGACGACTACACTGTCCCCACTAGTATTGTCATGCCCCGCTTCCCAGAGTACGCTAAGATAGGCACGTGACATAGCCAACCATGCTACCTGTGGATAGGAAAAATCCTTCCACAGTCATATTACGGCTGTAGAGATATCACGAACAGGAAAGTAAACTAAACTATCTAGTACATGTCCATGAGCCAGAATGAATGAGTCAAGAAATAATATAATATGCGGAAGCAATAGATCCAATAAACAAACACCTGGAATAGTAAAACTACATACCGACAGGAACTTCACCGCTCGGTCTAACAGCGGCAATACTCCTGATCAGTCTGCAACAAAGGTAGAAGGATCTGGGCCATGCAAAACACAGACGTCAGCACGTCATAACATTAAGCAATCAATATGTAAACATGGTAGCAAGACATGCAAGTATACTCATAAATAGTAAAGCAGGTGTAAAGCAATCTAAATCAGGGCAGTGAAAGGTAGCGTGCAGTGAGTAAACTAAACCGGTCTGTTGGTTATCTACTCTCAAGTCTTTAAAATCAATTTGATGAATCATCGATGTAACTCAATAGTATCCCGTGCATGCCCGGGACCACGGTCTAAGACTTTCGGGCTGAAACCGAGACGTGCCGCTAGGCACTAAAACAGGAAATATGTAAAGACGAACGATGTCAGCAGCATCATCCCGAGGCTAGCCTAGCCTCTAAAACTGATCAGTATAAGCAAGCAACAGTCGAGTTACAAGTCAGGATTTCATCATTGATTTCCCCATACCCCTAAGTTATATGTTCAAGTCAGGTATTAATAAATCTGGAGTTAATGCCAACACAGGATCAAGCAGGTACATGTTTGTCTGGATAGACAACAGGAAATGTCCGTAGGGACAACATGTCAAGGTTGTTGGCATTAGTAACAAGATCGGGTAACATGTCAAGCTATGGTACATCAGGTCAAGTCAGGTAGTGTACATATATCAAGTCATGTCAAGTAGTGGTGTATCAGGTATCAAGTGAAGCAGTGGTATGTCAGGTCATAACAGGTAGTGCACATGTGTCAAGCGGATGCTCTTACTAAAACTGTAGCAAGTACAGATGCACGGTAAAGCATGGATGCACAAATATTTATCAGGGATTACATCATGACTATGTGGGATGTACAAGATCAAGTATGGGATACTAATGTAACAGTAAAATGAAATAATATAGTCTCGGCGTGCAACTAGATATGTAATAAACCGTACGGATACAGACGGATACTTATAAACTGTAAATCGGTAAAATTTGCTGAATATTAAAACACAAGCACTATTATTTATTAGATAGATATTGATATAATAATATTAACATGGATAACATATTCAAGCCGATTAATAACTATAAAAGTGGTATTGATTAACCATGCACAAGAAAGTTCCGTTCAGAAATTCAGCATCACCCTGATTTGTAAAATAGCTTAAAAATAACAAACGTTCTCCAAAAGGGACGTGTATTATACCAAAAAAAAGATAATTCAATAAGGTTTTCATTTTTATAAGTATAAACATCTCAGGTTGTCCCTACAAAAAGGTATGAACATCCGAAGTTGAAAGTTTGCTGCTGGAATTTCCCTGGACAGTAGTTTAAAGACATATTCATTTGGATTTTACGTTATTTAAACAATTTATTTTGCAAGTAAATATTTCATAGAGTTATAGTATTCTGAGTTAGCTTCGTAACGAACTAAATAACGTATACTAATGATTTATCTATGATTTATAATGAATTTTATAAGGTAAGGTGTACAGTAAATTTCAGATTTGTCGTATCCGCTTTGCAACGACGTTTCATGTGTAAACTATAATATTTTCAAATGTATAACATTATAAAATGCAGATTATAAACTAATTACAGATAATAATAAGAAATATTACGACGATGTATATTTTAAATGATATGGATGCAGTATAATGTAATCTAGTATGTCACAAGATAAGTTTTCATGATCTAGATTTAAAATGATATAAACGGAACATCGAAACGTTATAAAATTAAACATGGGGTACTAGATTTAAGCTACAGGTATGGTATTTATTTAAATAGGTATAAAATGAATTATATAGCATGTAGCAAGATTAACTTGCCTAGACGGAACAAGAACGGATGTGTACGGAACGTCCTTCGTCGGCGAAATGTCGCGACGCTCGCACGGTACACGGAATGGTTCCAAACAACGCACGAGGGTGATAACGCAAGTCAGGTATGTTCACTGGATCACTTAGATCGTCAGCGACGAGCATGGCTCCGGCGGTGATCACCGGAATCAAGAAACAAGATCAAGAAAAAGAAAGAAGAAAGAAGAAGAAGAGGTTGTGTACTAAATAAGGAAAGAAAAATTAAATAAATAAAAAAATATATAAATATATATATGCAAAGGAGAGAGAGAGAGAAAGGGGTTGTTGGTTTGTTAGGAAATTAGATTTAAAATTTTAAAAGATTTTTAGATTTAAAATTTTAGATAAGAGCTTTCAGTTTGTTAAAGAAATCGTATGAAAATATTTAAACTAAATTTTAAAATTAAATAAATTGAATTTTGGCGGGATACAAAAATATTTCAAAACGCGCCCGGGTCGGGCCTAAAAATTCAGATTTAAAATACGAAAAATATGTGCGACTTTCAAAATTCAAAATGAATGCTCAGGTAACGAAAATGCATACCCCCAAGAACGGATGCACGTACATGCGTGTAGCCATCCAAACACGTCCGTTTCACTGAACGAGACGATAACAAGATGTGCCGATGCTACCACGGGGTTAGGGGTATCATGCAGGCTATGAAATGGAATTTTAAATTATTTTACATGACCTAAAATGTTATATGGTAAAAGATGCAATGCCAGGTAAAATGCCAGTATGCAGTATACATGAGATGCACGTGTCTATGTAACAAGTCAGGTTAATCTATAAATATGAATCAAACAGGTTCAAGCAAGCGGATCGGGTCGAATGCAATGTAAAATGTAAAAATACCATTCGCACCCAAAACCCGTTAAATCAAGAAAATACCACAGATAAGTAAATACGGGAACTGGAATTGGTATAAATGAACTCGGTTGTTACATTATACCCAACTACAAAAAGAATTTCGTCCTCGAAATTCCAAGAACAAGAAAGGATAAACAATCACTACAAGAATAGATGTGGAAACTTCTGCTGGATTTCATCTTCTCGTTCCCAGGTTGATTCTCCATACGAACGATTTCCCCAAGAAACAAGTACAAGAGGGATAACCTTGTTCTTAAGAACCTTTTCCCTTCGATCCACAATCGACATCGGTCGCTCCTCAAAAGTCAAATCTTCTCGTACAGTCAGCTCCGAATGATCCAGCACGTGTGTTTCATCTCGAACATATTTACGGAGTTGAGAAACGTGAAACACGTTATGAACATTCGCCAAAGATTGCGGTAACGCCAATCGATATGCTACTTCTCTAATACGCTCCAAAATCTCAAAAGGTCCAACGAATCGAGGACTAACCTTTCCTCGACTTCCGAAACGAATCACTCCTCTAGTCGGTGATATCTTCAAGAATACTAAATCACCAATGGCAAACTCTAGAGGTCTTCTCGATGTATCTGCCTAACTCTTTTGTCGGTCTTGTGCTACTTTCATATGATTCCGGATAGTGTTAACCTTCTCAACTGTTTGCACGATCAAATCCGGTCCCAACAATCTTCGTTCTCTAACATCGTCCAGCAAACATGTGAATGACACTTGCGACCGTATAAAGCTTCGAATGGAGCCATCTGAATAGTCGCCTAAAACTGTTGTTGTAAGAAAACTCCACCAAATGTAGAAGATCCTCCCATGAACCCTTGAAATCTAACATGCAGCTCTCAACATGTCTTCAAGAGTTTGGATCGTTCTCTCCGACTGGCCATCTGTCTGGGGATGATAAGCTGTACTAAACTTCAATCGAGACCCCAAACTTTCCTGTAAGCTCCTCCAAAAGTGTGATAAGAAATGAGTGTCACGGTCGGACACGATGCTCACCGGTACTCCATGCAATCTTACTATCTCCTGCATGTACCGCTCTGCCAAAGCTTCTGTTGATCGACCAACTCGAATTGGTATGAAATGAGCTGCCTTGGTTAATCGATCAACAATCACCCAAACTGCATCGTTGCCCTTTGGACTCCACGGTAGAGCTGTCACGAAATCCATGGTTATATGTTCCCACTTCCATTGAGGGATCGGAAGTGGTTGCAATAAACCAGCAACCCGTTGATGTTCAGTCTTAACTTGCTGACACACCAAATACTTTGCCACAAAACGGCAATATCCCGTTTCATGCCTTCCCACCAGAAATGTTGTCGTATATCTCGGTACATCTTCGTGCCTCCTGGATGTATGGAATATGCTGAACTGTGCGCCTCCTTCATAAGTTCTTCGTGAATGTCTCCTTTTGGCACACACAAACGGCTACCATATTGCAACGAACCATCTTCATGAATTAACAAGTCCGTTCGAAGTCCAGCTTCAACCTGTTCTCGAAACCTTTGCAATCTTGGGTTTTTGACTGCGCTACTTTAATACTCTCGATCAATGACGACTGTACTTGCAGCGACATCAACTGTCCTGAAGAATGCGGTAGCACGATCTCCAACTCGAATCTCCGAAAGTCTTCAATAAGTTCCTTTTTGTGCAGTCACCATCCGAATTGCTGGTAACCGACTAAGCGCATCCGGCACAACATTAACTTCCCCGGATGGTACTTAAGATCAAGATCGTAGTCAGCCATCAGCTCCAACCATCTACGCTGCCTCATATTAAGCTCCTTCTGTATGAACACGTACTTTAGGCTTTTGTGATCGGTGAAAACTTCGCCCCTTTCGCCCAATAAGTAGTGTCTCCAAATCTTCAAAGCGAAAATCACCGCTGCTAGCTCCAAGTCATGAGTTGGATAATTCTTCTCATGGGACTTCAACTGTCTCGATGCGTAAGCTATAACCTTCCTATGTTGCATCAAAACACATCCCAATTCTTTCCCAGATGCGTCGCTGTGAATCACCAATCCTCCAGAACTGTCTGGCACGGTTAAAATATGAGCGGTTATCAATCTCTGCTTCAATGCCTCAAAAGCTGACACACACTTATCCGTCCATACAAACGGTACTTCCTTGCGCGTAAGCTTGGTCAAGGCTCAGCCAAACGAGCAAAATTCTCCATGAACCTTCTGTAGTATCTTGCAAGTCCAAGAAAACTTCTGATCTCTACAACGTTCTTCGGAATCGGCCAGTCTTGAACTGCTGAAATCTTCCCTGGATAAACGGCGATTCCATCTCCAGCTACGATATGCACCAAAAACTTCACTTCTTCAAGCCAAAACTCGCACTTGCTCATCTTTGCATACAATCTTTCTTACCTCAGTGTCTGCAGTGCGATCTTCAAGTATTCTGCATGCTCTTCAATACTCTTTTGAGTGGACCAAAATATCATCAATGAACACCACTATAAATTGGTCCAAGAATGGTGAAAAGATTCGGCTCATCAAGTCCATAAATATCGCCGGTGTATTCGTTACTCCGAAGGGCATCACTAATACTCGTAATGTCCATACCGAGTTCGGAACACAGTCTTGCATATATCTTCTGGTTTAACTGGGACCTGATGATATCCGGACAGCAAATCCAGCTTCGAGAATACCCTCGCGCCACTAAGCTGCTCGAACAATTCGCCAATGCGAGGGATCGGGTACTTGTTCTTAATAGTCACCCGGTTTAATTCTCGATAATCGATGCACATCCTCCTTGTGCCATCTTTCTTCTTTACTAGAAGAACTGGAGTTTCCCAAGGCGAGTTACTGCTGCGAATCCAACCCTTCTCAAGTAATTCAGTAACCTGCTTCTTGAGTTCTTCCAACTCCTCTGGTGCCATCGGATAGTACGCCTTTGAGATTGGCGCTTCACCAGGAACAAGATCGATCACGAACTCCACATCTCATTTTGGCGGTAAAACCGATATGTCCTTGAACACGTCTATGAACTCTCAAACTATAGCTGGCGCTTCCTTCTTATCATCTTCCATTGACGAAAGAACATTGCTTGTCGGCCTAGCCCTAAACTCGACTAGCTCGACAGAATTGCTTTCTCCAGCAAAACAAACTCCGGATGTCCGGGAATCTGGAAAATCACTTTCCTTTCCTTACAATCAATATGAGCGTGGAAAGTGCCGAGAAAATCCATTCCCAAGACAATAAAAAACAAAGGGATGCACCAGAATTGAATAATTCTAATGCGGGGAAAACATGAACAAGTAAGATACCGAGATGACTTCATCCGAAGTCAAGATACTGAAGAGGATTAAGCACGGTAAACACGATTCAAGCTGGAGATAAAACAATAACTGGTAAGCAATGAAACCGAGAGAAGCAAGGTAATATAACGATCATAAAACAAGGAAATGAATCAAAACTAGAATTTCAAGTTACTTAAATAGAGCACCGCATTGTAACCATGCTGCAGTTCATAGTTACAATCACATAACTCCACTCAAGTCGCCCAAATCCAAGTATCAGAATCAAGAAACAGGGAGAAAAATAGAGAACCAAAAGGTTTCAAATCGAGATGCAAAGTGGTTTGCATATCGTCAAGGCAAATGATAAGAGAAAGATATGATTCAAGAATCACGATAACAAGGTGGCAGGACATGTACCTAATCACGAGTATTCTGATTCGTGTATTGGGTCCAATACCCAACTACAAAAGAATCAAACTCGATTAACCTATATCCTATGGCTCTGATACCAAACAAACCATGTTACGCCCCGCTTCCCAGAGTACGCTAAGATAGGCACGTGACATAGCCAACCATGCTACCTGTGGATAGGAAAAATCCTTCCACAGTCACATTACGGCTGTAGAGATATCACGAACAGGAAAGTAAACTAAACTATCTAGTACATGTCCATGAGCCAGAATGAATGAGTCAAGAAATAATATAATATGCGGAAGCAATTGATCCAATAAACAAACACCTGGAATAGTAAAACTACATACCGACAGGAACTTCACCGCTCGGTCTAACAGCGACAATACTCCTGATCAGTCTACAACAAAGGTAGAAGGATCTGGGCCATGTAAAACCCAGACGTCAGCGCGTCATAACATCAAGCAATCAATATGTAAACAGGGTAGCAAGACATGCAAGTATACTCATAAATAGTAAAGCAGGTGTAAAGCAATCTAAATCAGGGCAGTGAAAGGTAGCGTGCAGTGAGTAAACTAAACCGGTCTGTTGGTTATCTACTCTCAAGTCTTTGAAATCAATTTGATGAATCATCGATGTAACTCAATAGTATCCCGTGCATGCCCGGGACCACGGTCTAAGACTCTCGGGCTGAAACCGAGACGTACCGCTAGGCACTAAAACAGGAAATATGTAAAGACGAACGATGTCAGCAGCATCATCCCGAGGCTAGCCTAGCCTCTAAAACTGATCAGTATAAGCAAGCAACCGTCGAGTTACAAGTCAGGATTTCATCATTGATTTCCCCATACCCCTAAGTTATATGTTCAAGTCAGGTATTAATAAATCTGGAGTTAATGCCAACACAGGATCAAGCAGGTACATGTTTGTCTGGATAGACAACAGGAAATGTCCGTAGGGACAACATGTCAAGGTTGTTGGCATTAGTAACAAGATCAGGTAACAGGTCAAGCTATGGTACATCAGGTCAAGTCAGGTAGTGTAAATATATCAGGTCATGTCAAGTAGTGGTGTATCAGGTATTAAGTGAAGCAGTGGTATGTCAGGTCATAACAGGTAGTGCACATGTATCAAGCGGATGCTCATACTAAAACTGTAGCAAGTACGGATGCACGGTAAAGCATGGATGCACAAATATTTATCAGGGATTACATCATGACTATGTAGGATGCACAAGATCAAGTATGGGATACTAATGTAACAGTAAAATGAAATAATATAGTCTCGGCGTGCAACTAGATATGTAATAAACCGTATGGATACAGACGGATACTTATAAACTGTAAATCGGTAAAATTTGCTGAATATTAAAACACAAGCACTATTATTTATTAAATAGATATTGATATAATAATATTAACATGGATAACATATTCAAGCTGATTAATAACTATAAAAGTGGTATTGATTAACCATGCACAAGAAAGTTCCGTTCAGAAATTCAGCGTCACCCTGATTTGTAAAATAGCTTAAAAATAACAAACGTTCTCCAAAAGGGACGTGTCTTATACTAAAACAAAGATAATTCAATAAGGTTTTCATTTTTATAAGTATAAACATCTCAGGTTGTCCCTACAAAAATCTATGAACATCCGAAATTGAAAGTTTGCTGCTGGAATTTCCCTGGACAGCAGTTTAAATACATATTCATTTGCATTTTACATTATTTAAACAATTTATTTTGCAAGTAAATATTTTATAGAGTTATAGTATTCTGAGTTATCTTCGTAATGAACTAAAGAACGTATACTAATGATTTTTCTATGATTTATAATAAATTTTATAAGGTAAGGTGTACAGTAAATTTCAGATTTGTCGTATCCGCTTTGCAACGACGTTTCATGTGTAAACTATAATATTTTCAAATGTATAACATTATAAAATGCAGATTATTAACTAATTACAGATAATAATAAGAAATGTTACGACGATATATATTTTAAATGATATGGATGCAGTATAATGTAATCTAGTAAGTCACAAGATAAGTTTTCATGATCTAGATTTAAAATGATATAAACGGATGCAAACGGAACATCGAAACGTTATAAAATTAAACATGGGGTACTAGATTTAAACTATAGGTATGGTATTTATTTAAATAGGTATAAAATGAATTATATAGCATGTAGCAAGATTAACTTGCCTGGACGGAACAAGAACGGATGTGTACGGAACGTCCTTCGTCGGCGAAATGTCGCGACGCGCGCACGGTACACGGAACGGTTCCAAACAACGTACGAGGGTGATCACGCAAGTCAGGTACGTTCACTGGATCACTCAGATCGTCAGTGACGAGCATGGCTCCGGCGGTGATCACCGGCATCAAGAAATAAGATCAAGAAAAAGAAAGAAGAAAGAAGAAGAAGAAGTAAGAAGAAGAGGTTGTGTACTAAATAAGGAAAGAAAATTAAATAAATAAAAAAGATATATAAATATATATATGAAGAGGAGAGAGAGAGAGAAAGGGGTTGTTGGTTTGTTAGGAAATTAGATTTAAAATTTTAAAAGATTTTTAGATTTAAAATTTTAGATAAGAGGTTTCAGTTTGTTAAAGAAATCGTATGAAAATATTTAAACTAAATTTTAAAATTAAATAAATTGAATTTTGGCGGGATACAAAAATATTTCAATACGCGCCCGGGTCGGGTCTAAAAATTCAGATTTAAAATACGAAAAATATGTGCGACTTTCAAAATTCAAAATGAATGCTCAGGTAACGAAAATGCATACCCCCAAGAACGGATGCACGTACATGCGCGTAGCCATCCAAACACGTCCGTTTCACTGAACGGGACGATAACAAGACACGCGGATGCAACCACGGGGTTAGGGGTATCATACAGGCTATGAAATGCAATTTTAAATTATTTTACATGACCTAAAATGTTATATGGTAAAAGATACAATGCCAGGTAAAATGCCAGTATGCAGTATACATAAGATGCACGTGTCTATGTAACAAGTCAGGTTAATCTATAAATATGAATCAAACAGGTTCAAGCAAGCGGATCGGGTCGAATGCAATGTAAAATGTAAAAATACCATTCGCACCCAAAACCCGTTAAATCAAGAAAAAACCACAGATAGGTAAATACGGGAACTGGAATTGGTATAAATGAACTCGGTTGTTACAAGTATGATCTGCATCATAGTCCTGGTAGTCAAGTACTCATCTTAAGGGCTTTATTAACATGTAATATTGAGACATTCAGAGTACATGTTAAGATAAAGAGCAACTAGATAGCATACTATCATGTCGAGTAAGAAAGTCCTACCTATATATGGCCAAGCATCCACTACAATATACATTGTATGTACAGTAATGGCCTCTAGGGAATACATATAACTAACAATCTCCCGTTTGCACTAGAGCCATATGTTGTAGTATCGCATACCCAACAATCAGCTGTGGTTGAAGTATCTCATACTCAACCATCCCATAAAAGTCTCTACTGGGAAATAGGCCTTTGTGAGTGGATCCGCACTGTTGTCCTCTGTGTCTACTCTCCTAACCTCGATCTCCGTGGAGATGAACCATGTCCATGATCAGGCGATACTGTCTAAGAATATGTCTGGATCTCAGATGGGACGGGGGTTCCTTGGAAAAATCCACAACTCCATTGTCACACAATGGTAGGAACGAAGTTCATCTCATGAACTAGTGTACATCCAGACTATTTCTTTGGTAGCATCCTTGGTAGCAATGTATCTTGCTTTTAATCGCCTAGTATATCACGGTATCTAGCTTGGAACTCTTCCAACATACCGTCCCTCCACTGAGGGTAAAGACAATGCCTGTGACTGACATTCAGTCAACCTTATGTAACATTTTGAAAATTTAGTAATAAATAAAATCAATTAAATTAATAATAAAGTGATAAATCAAAAGGTTATTAAAGGCAAATAAGTCATTTTCATAAATTCTATGTAAAACAAATTAAATAAAAATTTTAGTATGCAACATGAATAAGTTATGAGGGTTTTAGTGATAATTTTAGCTTCATTTTAATAAAATGTGTGTTTTATAATAAACTAAGTTGTGAGGGGTTTTTAGGTAAAGTTTAGGATTTTTGTGCAAATGGAAAATTGTTAGGGGTGTAAATGAAAAAGGGATAGAATACATTTTAGCTCAGAATTTTAGTGTAAATTAAAACAAAATTAAGGGATAATGCAAGCACACCTCTTACATGCATGCACACCCACCCACCCACCACCTCCTCCTTGCATGAGAATGGCACTCTTTAACCCTTGACACCTCCTTCTACAACCTCACCCTTCCCTCTTCTCATATATAGGATATGTTCAGATCAATTACCAAAATTAAATCTGAAAATTTCTGAAAAAAAACAAAAATAAAGAGAGCAAGAAAGAACAAGAGAAAGAAGAAGAAGAAGGAAGCTAGGTTCTAGGTTTTCATCACCATCAAGCTAGGATACGGGGCTTAGCATTTTGGAGGGGTTATTCCAACAACTTATTGTAGGTAAAATTCTTAATCACAGTAGGAAATTAAGGTTCTGTACTTAGTTTAATTTGAAATGAACAAGTTCTAGAATTTCGTATTTTTTTCCAAACTAGGCTCTGTTTGAATCTGCTATTATTCAGAGAAAAATAAACTTAACAAAACAGTGCTAGAATGTTATATGTGGAACACAGAGAAAACCATAGGAACACGAACCAGAGGGCTCGGAGTTGGGACGGCGACCAGAAGGAAAAATCCGGCGTCGCCGGATTTATGGGAAGCTAGGTGGGTTTGGCTTGTTGGGTAGGTTTCAGTGTATAATTTTGGCTATTTTGGTGTTATTTAAACAAGTTAGTTTCACTGCAGGTAGAATCTGGAAGTTAATATCGGAAAAGTTATCTAAGAAATCAAAATACGACATGGTTAATGAATATCGCGATCTGTTTTCTGTAGCGATACAGGTTAGGGTTGAAATCCAGTAAGGTTAAGTGTTTAATAGCTCGATATAGTCGTATACAATATAACTAGTACGTGGGAACGGGTGTTTTTCATTTCCATCAAGTCGGAGTAGCCGTTTCCTTATATAAGTTAAATTGTGATGTTAGATTCGAATACAGGATTTTCGGAGGCAGCGAGGAAAGTGAAAGGATTGGCAATTCCTGAATAGATTCGACGTTTTCCGGTGAGTAGACTAAACATCTACCGGGGAATTTTGTAAAGATGGCATTTTACGTCCGTAGTTTTATTTAAATAAATGAGTTATTTGATATGTTAAATTAACAATATGCATTCATAATTCCCACATATCTTGCTTAGTTGCTAGAACACTACAGAAGTATCGACGAGTCATGCCAAGTGCACATCTTATATGTTACACACACCTCGTCAATATTACCATGTCACTTTTATACTTAGCAAATTTCTTGTTAAAATGATTCATATCGTATCTTACACACCAATAATAGTAGTAAATTGCATCATTAATATCATGTTTAGTATCTGAGTATTTCATGTTGATATAAGAGGTAAATGTATTATTGAGGATTTATGGTTTTGAGTTTTGAATACTATTACATAAATCCAGTGATTTTCATGATTGATGTGTCATGTCCACCATGAGATGTTTTATGATTTGGTTTTATTCTGGACCGAGTGGGGGAGATATACGGTCGTGGATTTTACGTTATCCATACTGAGTGGGGGAGATATACAGTTGGATACATGGTGGACCCGGTCGAGACCGAGGGGCAGGATAGCCGCATTGAGGCGGGGAGCCCAGCGAGGTTACTCGATACCGGATAGAGTGTGAAAAATACGGCGTATATCTAGATGATAACGACCGGTATTGTTGATTTCAGGATCATTCGAGGAATGATGCCTGTGAGAAATGGAAGTTTTGTGTCGATGATGGACACGGGGAAATGAATTTTTATTGGAAATAAATGATGAGATTTCAGTTTTGATCATGAGATTCGTATTATAGATTCATGATTTCCACAGATAATCATACATTATACTTGTTCACATTTCAGTCAGTATGATCGTCATAATTACAGTATTAACCGTTATATGTTAGTTATATTCACCGAGTTGGCAACTCACCCCTGTTGTGCCACAGTTCCTTGCAGGGGTAGAGTGGACGGTTAGCAGCGGTGCAGATCTACTCTTTCCACTTTTATCGCATCTTTTGATAGGTGGGTTACATATGTAGTAACCTTCTCTTTTGGGTATTGTATTTTGTATCTAGAAGATCTCCATCAGACCTTTATTTTGACTTAGCGTGAGAAATGATTATTTGTATATTATTTGATAGTTGAGATCGTTTAGTTCTATAAATTGTGGTTTCTTTTCTTTATGTTTGGGATTAGTATTGATGTCCTATATTCTGAGATTTTATTTTCCGCTGTTGATATTGTTGATCCCAATTAGGGATGCAACCAAACTTAACACTTTATACTTGTTTAATATTTTAACTTCATAAAAATGTGATTTTTACTTAAAACTAAATTTCTATATAAAGAATTCCGCAAAAAGGATTTTGATCTTGGTTTTCGGCTTACTTGGACTGTGTGCATATCTTTAGATATGATACAATCTAAGTACCGGTTACATCCAAACTTGGGTCGTGACAAAGTTTGTATCAGAGCTTATGAGTAACCTTACGTAATCGGGTAGGGAATTTAAAATAGGTTGACGTGAGTCCGTGATTAGGATGACCTTTTGTTTGATGGAGTAGGTGAATTAGGATGAGTGCAGTACCGTACGTATGTTCCGCGGCATATTTACGTTACCATACTCAGCCTAACTAACCTTATGATGTATATCTTGATCTATTCTTCCGTTGATTCTCCGTTATCGATTGTTCTTATTCGTAAGACTTATCAACTCTCATTTCTTATTCCAGTTGCTATGGCTACGCGGGCTAGGCGAGCCGCAGCCAGAGATGCAGCTAGGGTGAGTCTGCCTGTGACGGCGACTGGTACACCGGACGTTCCGGCGGTGCATGAGCATGTTGATCCTCTTCCTCCAGATCGCATGACTAGGATTGAGGATGGCATGTTGGGATTGCAGCGAGTGGTAGGACAGTTAGCTTAGGCCACTCGAGTGCTGAGACAGGATCCGGCACCGACCGTAGCAGAGTCCGAGGTACAGCCTACGCAGACGGTAGCACTGGTAGATACAAGGGTGATGGAGGTATCGCTTGCGGAGTTTATGAGATTGAGACCTCCGGTATTTACAGGGACCGATGCAGCGGAAGATCCTCAGTCCTTTCTTGATAGGATGGCGATGATTGGCAGATCATTGCGATGTTCTGATGCGAGGTCAGTTGAGCTGACTAGCTTTTATTTGGAGGGACTTGCACAGGAGTGGTGTGAGTCGATGGAGAGAGGGCGAGCTATGGGTCTTCCTCCGATGTCGTGGACCGAGTTTTCCACGGTCTTTCTAGCTAAGTTTCTTCCCCAGAGTGTGAGGGACGCTAGAACTAGCAGTTTTGAAGCATTGCGAAAATCGGCGAGTATGTCAGTGGCAGATTATGATTTACGATTCACCAAGCTGTCACGCTATGCCCCATACTTAGTACCTAAGGAGGAGCTTCGGGTGAACAGGTTCCTAAGGAGTCTGGACACGCAGTTGTAACTGGCTATAGGCTCCCAGTATTTTGATATGTATGTACAGGCCATGGATGCAGCGATACTAGTGGAAGAGCGTTTGAGCGAGGCAGTGGTTGTTCCAGAGCCAAAGAGGAGTAGACCGATCGGGCCAATGATTAGACAGTTTGGCAGAGGTAGAGGCAGATATACTCCAGGCCGCAGTTTCGGACGAGGTTAGACCCAGGGCCAGATGTTCAGTTCTTATCCCGATGATCAGAGGCCCCCATCTACATGTTTTAGTTGTGGACTTATCGGACACTTTGCGTGGGATTGTAGATCCCAGGGAGGGACCGTCGCTCCACAGACTGCTTTACCCCTTCTACCTTCTACGCCGATGGCTTTACTTCCTCCCCTAGTGGGCGCTACACGCCAGACAGTTGCACCATGAGGTTGAGGCTTTGCGGGACGTTCTCAGAGAGGTTGAGGAGATAGAGGTAGAGGACGACAGGATGCGGGCAGGGGCCAGGCATGGGTATTTGCGCTGACTCCACAGGATGCCCAGGCATCAAATGCAATCGTGACAGGTACTCTTACAGTATGCTCGTTAGAGGCACATGCTTTATTTAATCCCGGTTCTACATATTCTTATGTATCTTCACGATTTGCACTTTCTTTGGGGAAAGAGTCGTCGTAGTTAGAGTTACCATTAGTGGTGATTACCCCGGTGGGAGATTCTTTTATAGCTCGACACGTATTCAGGTCATGTTCTGTGCGTATTGGTGATAGAGATTCGCTAGTTGATCTGATTCTCCTGGATATGCTAGATTTTGATATACTTCTTCGTATGGATTGGTTGGCCGCCTGTCATGCCTATGTAGATTGTCGGGGAAAGGTGGTTAGATTTTGTTTTCCAGGTGAACCGGTGTTTTTTGTGTAGGGGGATTGTAAAATAACTCCTGCCAACATGATTTCTGCTCTTTGTGCGGGGCGACTCTTGAAGAAGGGTTGCCATGGGTTCTTGGCTTTTGTTCAGGACTTAGGGGTCGCTGAGATTCCATTGGACCAGGTTCCGATCGCACGAGAATTTCCTGAGGTGTTTCCTGCTGAGTTACCAGGATTGCCACCCGATCGTGATATTGAATTTTGCATCGACTTGATTCCGGGTGCGGGGCCTATTTCTATACCACCCTATCGAATGGCACCGACGGAATTGAAGGAACTCAAAGGCCAGTTGCAAGAGTTGTTAGACAGAGGGCTGGTTCGTCCCAATGTATCACCGTGGGGAGCTCCTGTCTTATTTGTAAAGAAGGACGGTAGTATGAGACTGTGCATCGACTACCGACAGCTGAATCGCGTCACTGTGCGAAACATGTATCTACTACCACGTATAGATGACTTATTCGATCAGTTGCAGGGGGCTGGTTACTTCTCGAAGATTGATTTGCGGTCGGGGTATCACCAGTTGAGTGTTCGGAAGGATGATATTCCGAAGACTGCGTTTCACACAAGATATGGGCACTATGAATTTCTGGTGATGTCGTTCGGACTCACCAACGCTCCAGCAGCTTTTATGGATATGATGAATCGCATCTTTAGGCCCTTTATTGATCAATTTATTATAGTGTTCATAGATGACATTCTTGTTTATTCTCGGAGTCGGACGGAGCACGAGCAGCATTTGCGTATTACGTTGCAGACCTTGAAAGAGCATCAGCTGTTTGCAAAATTCTCTAAGTGTGCTTTTTGGCTCGATAGTGTGGAGTTCTTGAGTTACATGGTTACGAGAAAGGGTATATGTGTGGACCCAAAGAAGATTGAAGCGGTACAACACTGGCCTAGACCTGTATCAGTTTCAGAGGTCCGGAGTTTCTTAGGTCTGGCAGGTTGTTACCGACGCTTCGTGCAGGATTTTTCACGGGTCGCTGCGCCTTTGACCGGATTGACTAGGAAGGAGGTTCCATTTCAGTGGACAGATGCATGTGAGCAGAGTTTCCAGCAGTTGAAGACGCGCTTGACGACTGCACCTGTCTTATCTTTACCTTCTGGGTCAGGTGGTTTTGTTGTGTATTGTGATGCCTCTAGAGTGGGTTTAGGCTGTGTATTGATGCAGCATGGCAAGGTTGTAGCTTATACTTCTCGATAGCTGAAGAGGCACGAACAAAACTACCCCACTCATGATCTAGAGATGGCTGCTGTGGTATTCGCATTGAAGATTTAGAGACATTACTTGTATGGAGAGTCGTGTCAAATCTTCACAGACAATAAGAGCTTAAAGTATATTTTTCAGCAGAGAGATCTGAACCTAAGGCAGCGTAGATGGATGGAACTGGTGAAAGATTACGATTGTGAGATCTTGTATCATCCATGCAAAGCGAATGTTGTAGCAGATGCTTTGAGTCGAAGACCTGGTGGTAGCTTATCTCATTTGCGCATCTTGCAGAGACAGTCTTCTACAGACTGGCAGATTTTATGTGATAGTCGTATACAGTTTGAGTTCACCCCGACAGGAGGACAGCTAGAACATGTTCGTACCCGACCTCAGTTATTGGATCGTATTCGAAAGACACAGCCCGCAAATACTCGTATGATGGAGATTATGGATCAGGTTTGGCAGGGCAAGGAGACGGAGTTTGTGATTGATGATCATGGAGTATTACGTTTTAGGACTCGTCTCTGTGTACCAGATTCTGACGGATTGAGGCGTGAGATTTTAGAGGAGGCCCATAGATCAGCATACAGTATTCATCCTGGTTCCACCAAGATGTATCATGATCTGAAGGATGTTTACTGGTGGGAAGGAATGAAGAAGGATGTTGCGGAATATGTTTCGAGATGCTTGACTTGTCACTAAGTCAAGGTAGAACACCAGAGGCCAGCCGGAGAGTTGCAGCCCTTACCCATTCCAGAGTGGAAATGGGAACAGATTTCCATGGATTTCGTGGTGGGTCTACCCAGGACTAGCAAAGGGTATGATTCCATTTGAGTGATTGTAGATAGATTGACAAAGGCAGCTCATTTTCTCCCAGTGAAGACGACGTATGGTTTTGCACAGTATGCTCAGATTTATATCGATCAGATTGTACGTCTGCATGGAGTTCCGACGTGCATAGTTTCTGATAGGGGTACCCAGTTTACTAGCAGGCTATGGCAGAAACTTCAAGAAGCTCTGGGTACACGGTTGAGCTTTAGTACAACTTTTCACCTACAGACAGATGGTCAGTCAGAGCGGACCATTCAGACACTAGAGGATATGCTTTGGGCTTGTAGCCTTGATTTCGGTGGTAGTTGGGATTGTCACCTACCTTTGATAGAATTCTCGTACAACAACAGTTTTCAGGAGACGATCCAGATGGCACCCTTTGAAGCTTTGTATGGGAGGAAATGTCGATCACCCGTTTGCTGGACGGAACTGAGCGAGAGTTGCATCTTGGGACCTCAGATTGTACATGAGACTACAGAGAAGATTCAATTGATACGGGATAGAATGAAGGCGGCCCAATGCAGACAGAAATCGTATGCAGATCGACGATGTCGTAGACTCGAGTTTGGAGTAGGAGATCATGTGTTCCTTCGTGTATCTCCGATGAAAGGTGTGATGCGTTTCGGGAAAAAGGGGAAGCTCAGCCCCAGGTATGTCGGACCTTACGAGATTCTGGAGAGAGTGGGTGCTGTAACTTATCGTTTAGCACTTCCACCGAGTTTTCCCGACGTGCATCCGGTGTTCCACGTTTCGATGCTTCGCAAGTATCTTCACGATCCATCTCACGCGATCCAGCATCAGACCTTACAGCTTGAGCCGGATTTATCCTACACAGTGCAGCCAGTCGCTATTCTTGACAGGCAGGCAAAGAAACTATGATCAAGGGTACTTCCATCTGTAAGGGTTCTTTGGCAAGGAAAGAATCGCGAGGAGATTACTTGTGAGACCGAAGATGAGATGCGGAAGAAATTTCCACATCTTTTCGAAGGTATGTCTAGTTAATTATTTTAAATTCGGGGACCGAATTTTCTTAAGGGGGGAATATTGTAACATTTTGAAAATTTAGAAATAAATAAAATTAATTAAATTAATAATAAAGTGATAAATCAAAAGGTTATTAAAGGCAAATAAGTCATTTTCATAAATTCTATGTAAAACAAATTAAATAAAAATTTTAGTATGCATCATAAATAAGTTATAAGGGTTTTAGTGATAATTTTAGCTTCATTTTAATAAAATGTGTGTTTTATAATAAACTAAGTTGTGAGGGGTTTTTAGGTAAAGTTTAGGATTTTTGTGCAAATGGAAAATTGTTAGGGTGTAAATGAAAAAGGGATAAAACACATTTTAGCTCAGAATTTTAGTGTAAATTAAAACAAAATTAAGGGATAATGCAAGAACACCTCTTACTTGCATGCACACACACACCCTCCACCTCCTCCTTGCATGAGAATGGCACTCTTTAACCCTTGACACCTTCTTCTACCACCTCACCCTTCCCTCTTCTCATATATAGGATATATTCAGATCAATTACCAAAATTAAATCTGAAAATTTATGAAAGAAAAACAAAAATAAAGAGGGCAAGAAAGAACAAGAGAAAGAAGAAGAAGAAGGAAGCTAGGTTCTAGGTTTTCATCACCATCAAGCAAGGACAAGGGGCTTAGCATCTTGGAGGGGTTATTCCAACAACTTATTGTGGGTAAAATTCTTAATCAGAGTAGAAAATTAAGGTTCTGTACTTAGTTTAATTTGAAATGAACAAGTTCTAGAATTTCGTATTTTTGTCCAAACTAGGCTCTGTTTGAATCTACTATTATTCAGAGAAAAATAAACTTAACAAAACAGTGCTAGAATGTTATATGTGGAACACAGAGAAAACCATAGGAACACGAACCAGAGGGCTCGGAGTTGGGCCGAAGACCAGAAGGAAAAATCCGACGTCGCCGGATTTATGGGAAGCTAGGTGGGTTTGGCTTGTTGGGTAGGTTTCAGTGTATAATTTTGGCTATTTTGGTGTTATTTAAACAAGTTAGTTTCACTGCAGGTAGAATCTGGAAGTTAATATCGGAAACGTTATCTAAGAAATCAAAATACGACATGGTTAATGAATATCGCGATCTGTTTTCTGTAGCGATACAGGTTAGGGTTGAAATCCAGTAAGGTTAAGTGTTTAATAGCTCGATATAGTCGTATACAATATAACTAGTACGTGGGAACGGGTGTTTTTCATTTCCGTTATGTCGGAGTAGCCGTTTCCTTATATAAGTTAAATTGTGATGTTAGATTCGAATACGGGATTTTCGGAGGCAGCGAGGAAAGGGAAAGGATTGGCAATTCCTGAATAGATTCGACGTTTTCCGGTGAGTAGACTAAACATCTACCGGGGAATTTTGTAAAGATGGCGTTTTACGCCCGTAGTTTTATTTAAATAAATGAGTTATTTGATATGTTAAATTAACAATATGCATTCATAATTCCCACATACCTTGCTTAGTTGCTAGAACACTACACAAGTATCGACGAGTCATGCCACGTGCACATCTTATATGTTACACACACCTCGTCAATATTACCATGCCACTTTTACACTTAGCAAATTTCTTGTTAAAATGATTCATATCGTATCTTACACACCAATAATAGTAGTAAATTGCATCATTAATATCATGTTTAGTATCTGAGTATTTCATGTTGATATAAAAGGTAAATGTATTATTGAGGATTTATGGTTTTGAGTTTTGAATACTATTACATAAATCCAGTGATTTTCATGATTGATGTGTCATGTCCACCATGAGATGTTTTATGATTTGGTTTTATTCCGGACCGAGTGGGGGAGATATACGGTCGTGGATTTTACGTTATCCATACTGAGTGGGGGAGATATACAGTTGGATACATGGTGGACCCGGTCGAGACCGAGGGGCAGGATAGCCGTATTGAGGCGGGGGAGCCTAGCGAGGTTACTCGATACCGGATAGAGTGGGAAAAATACGGCGTATATCTAGATGATAACGGCCGGTATTGTTGATTTCATGATCATTCGAGGAATGATGCCTGTGAGAAATGGAAGTTTTGTGTCGATGATGAACACGAGGAAATGAATTTTTATTGGAAATAAATGATGAGATTTCAGTTTTGATCATAAGATTCGTATTATAGATTCATGATTTCCACAGATAATCATACATTATACTTGTTCACATTCCCGTCAGTATGATCGTCATAATTACATTATTAATCGTTATATGTTAGTTATATTCACTGAGTTGGCAACTCACCCCCGTTGTGCCACAGTTCCTTGCAGGGGTAGAGTGGACGGTTAGCAGCGGTGCAGATCTACTCTTTCCGCTTTTATTGCATCTTTTGATAGGTGGGTTACATATGTAGTAACCTTCTCTTTTGGGTATTGTATTTTGTATCTAGAAGATCTCCATCAGACCTGTATTTTGACTTAGAGTGAGAAATGGTTATTTGTATATTATTTGATAGTTGAGATCGTTTAGTTCTATAAATTGTGGTTTCTTTTCTTTATGTTTGGGATTAGTATTGATGTCCTATATTTTGAGATTTTATTTTCCGCTGTTGATATTGTTGATCCCAACTGGGGATGCAACCAAACTTAACACTTTATACTTGTTTAATATTTTAACTTCATAAAAATATGATTTTTACTTAAAACTAAATTTCTATATAAAGAATTCCGCAAAAAGGATTTTGATCTTGGTTTTCGGCTTACTTGGACTGTGTGCATATCTTTAGATATGATACAATCTAAGTACCGGTCACATCCAAACTTGGGTCGTGACACCTTACCACCCTGGAACCATTCCAGTGATTCTCTCTAGGATCAATTGATACCATCTCACTACAACTAGTGAGAATCCTAACATCCAATTAGATATATCTCATAGATCCAAAAACCCAGGATTCAGGAGGTATCGCTTTGATCCTATATGGAGAATCCTTGTGATAAGCGGAGATTGACCGAGCGTAGCATAGGAAACTCCTTCCCTATCAAGAGTATGTCATTCACGTACAATACAAGGATCACCACCATACTCTTTACTACCTTTTTGTATATACAAGGTTCATCTACCATTTTGATGAAGTCAAACTCTTTGACTACCACATCAAAACAGACGTTCCAACTCCGCGATGCCTGCTTTATCCCATAAAGCAACTTGCACACGTTTCCGCTGCTCCCACTGTCTACGAAGCCCTCTGGCTGTATACTTATAGACTTTCTCTTCTAAATCATTATTTAGAAAAGCAGTCATGACACCCAATCGCCAGAAATCATAGTCATGGTATGTAGCAATGGCAAGTAGGATCTGGATGGACTTAAGCATAGCTTTGAAAGTCTCAACTTTTTCATGTACACCAATTAATCTTCTCAAGATATACTTGCTCCTGATGGGGATTTAACCCTTCAGATAAAGCAACCAAAGTCCATACTTTGTTGGTGTATAAGGATTCCATCTCAGATCACTTAGCATCCAGCCATTCTTACAGAGTCCCACTCCTGATGGCCTGCTCGAAACTAGTTAGGTCATCATCTCATGATGCAATTCTCGCTCCCACTGTCATAGAGAAACCGAAGTATCTCTCAGGTGGGTGAGGAACCTTACTAGATCGGCGAAGAGGCTGAGGTTCGTTGGAAACTATTGAATCCTTTGGTTCTACCAAATCATCAGCTGCAGTTTGTATAGCTGGAACTCTTTCCAGTTCTACCTCATGACCACTAATTTCTTCACAAGAAATTCCCTTTTACAAAGGTGGCATGTTGAGAAACAAAACATCTTTTATTCCTCGGTTTGGTAGAAGATATTCCCTTGCTAATACTTGGGATATCCAACAAACTTCCACAGAACTGACTTTGCCTCGAGCTTGTTTGGATTATGCTTTTAAACATAGGCCGGACAACCCAAATATTAACACACTTAAGATATGGGCTCTTCCCATTCCATATCACATATGAAGTGGTAGGCAACTGATTTGGTTGGAACCCTATTCAATAGGGATGCAGCTTCTCAAGTGCATAACTCCAAAAAGGAAATAGGAAACTCAGTAGTACTCATCATAGAGCGCACCATATCAAATAGGGTGTGATTGCTCCGTCCCGATATACCGACGTGCTGTGGTGTATACGGAGGAGTAATGCTGAGAGAGAATCTTATTCTCCTTTAGAATAGTCCAGGAATCCCGTGCTCAAGTATTCTCCTCCCTGATCACATCAAAGGATATAATACTTATACCCGTTTTGGTTCTCTACTTCTAACTCATATTCATTAAATTTCTCAAAAGGTTCAGACTTGTGTTTCAATAGGAACACATGTGTGAATCTTGAGAGACCATCAATGAATATAATGAAGTACAAAGAACCGGTCCTGGCATATGTAGACAGGGGACCTTACATACATCATCATGTATCAATCCCAAGAGTTCACTAACTCTTTCTATGTTTCCAATAAACAGAGCTGTGGTCATCTTATCTTTGTGACATGACCGGCAAGTTTCACAAGATGTAAATTCAAACTGATTTAAATATGCATCTAAATGTAACTTCAGCTAGTCGGGCCACATTGATATGACCTAGTCTACAATGCCTCAAGAAGGATTTGTTCACTTCCGAACTCTTCCTCTTGTGTGTGTTCTGTACACTAAGAACTGTGGTTTGATTTAGAATGCATATGCTTTTAGATAACGTGCCTGAACCGATCAACTCTTGATATAGGAAATGTTCAAAACATTATCCAACAATACAAAATTATATCCTTCTTTACTAATAAAGAGACTGATATGATGTTGTATATCAGGTTCGGTATCTAATAACATTCGTTCAGAATCAATGTCTTCTGATAATACAGGGTGATAACTGCCAACAGACTTGGCTTGCAACAATTGCATCGTTTCCAACTCTTGAAACTTATCACTCGTTCTCAGTTCTCTACCTATCTGTAGCCCATGTAACAGATTACATATGCGGGATCCTGATCTGGTATCTCATACCCAGGACGTAAAGGATACTGAGAGAAAGTTCTCTGTAATGAACACACCCGAAGAAGATGCATCAGCATGCACTTTCTTTGTTTGGGCGGCACGGGAATTCTGGTAATCCCCTATTTCCTGCTCGGTCTTATAACATTTATAAGTTGGAGCGGGACTAACGTTCCCTAGCGCAGTATAGTTAGCGGGTTCGGTCAATACATCCGTATTATTATCTTGATTAAGGCGTGACATGGTCGTTACCTGGAGAGAGAGAGAAGAAAACACTCAGCGTATGCTCTTGCAAGATTAGATTGGTTATTGATATATCTAATCAGGATGTCTCCCACTGTTTTAGTCAAATCTTCTTTCAAACCCTAAAAGGAAAGACTAGCCGGGATTAATTACACGCTACAAGTTCGCCAATCTTTCAGCCAGGCTAGTGTCGGTACTTTGAGGGAGGTTCCCCGTGCTTTCGCACGGACCTAATTAATATAAACCTCGTTTTCCCAGGGGCGTAACCCCGTTAACACCTTTCTAGACACCTACTTGATCGGCTAATTGTAATGTGTAAAACTCTCCCATGAGTAACTCTTACTCGCAGCGGGTATCGGGATCCAACTATCTCATAGAAGGTATGCAATCTCATTGCAAATTTCAACACTTGAAATTACCAATAATATTTTACCCCTAGTACTTATGACCAACATATCAGAAGCACTAGTCAAGTTCTACCCGTCATTTCATGATTAATTAGACCCACCCACATGACCCTCAACTATGGTCGATATAATCACATGACTGTCCTAATTAATCGCATAATATACTGTGTAGGAAGACATCACTTAACTACCGTACACCACGCCTCAACTAAAGTCGACATACGCAGCACGAATACTAAGTACTCTACTTCTTAAAACGACGGAGGGCTACGACAGGTTTTTAAGAAAACCTTTTGCATAATGAACTTGATATCGTTGTAGAATCGAGTGATTTTTAAATGGAGTGTTTTTGAGGCCTTTTCTAGTTTCGCTAAAGAGGTCACTCCCGATGAAGGGATCGTCGGCTCTTTCCTTATCGAATAAGGTGTAGGATATTTCACAAATACCACTATGCAAAGAAAAAACTATAAAAGCAATCAGAAGACAAACCGAGTGTGTAGCATCTGCTAGTTTTGCTAAAGAGGTCATTCCCGGTGAAGGGATCTCGGCTATTTCCTTATCGAATAAGGTGCTGGATATTCTACAAGAAATACCGCTATGCAAAGCAAGAACTAGAGCTACCAGTTTTTTTTAAACAAGTTTCTATAACATCTTTAGGTTTCTTTTATTTCATTAATCTCATTAATGAAGTCCCATTTTATTATGCTTCACAAGCATCAGATATGAAACGAAATCAACAATATATAATATATATCTCATATATACAATATAAACATTCGTCTCAGGCAGTAATATGATCTCATCACAGAACATTGCAGCAGAAAAACACATATGAAATATTGGATATACTAGGACGTCCGTGTTTTAATACGAGTCTGTATAAAACACGGATTCCACGGTCGTGATGAATAGCCAAACCCATATCTCTAGACCCCTACGAGAGCGGCAAGTAATCCTGCCAGTTCTAGAGTTAGGAGACCCGGTCTCGACTCCTCGAGATGGTCTCCCACTGGACCCTAGAACCCGGTTACTTGTGCTCCCCGCCTTGGGTCTATCCTAATGCGGAAAAATAAATAATATACAATGGTGACATCATCCTCAGCCCGGAAGTGCCACATTAAAAGAATATTACAAACAATGAATTTTACATGAATGAAAAAGAAAAACTCTAATCTCACATAAAACCCCGGCTATTCAAAAACGACGATCCAATATAACATATCACAGCAACACATAACATCACATATCATCAACGTAAGTAAATATGCGTATCCCAATTGTCGTTGATGTATAGCAACGACACTGGCGATACACCACATATTACACTTACGGTCGCAAAAAAGAAAGTGTAAAACTACAACAGTTGGAATCTGCAACCTCCTTAGACATCGCATGCCTAACCAAAAGAATTCCTTAGACATCTCATGCCAAACAATTATAAACCCCGCATTTTAGTCTCGATCTCGAAAACACTTTTCAATATCTAGTCGGGCAATTCAACAAGATTCCCGACATCCTGATCGAATGCTCGTCGAAAACTTTAGTAGACGGCCGCACCCCTCGATGCCGTCAACGAAGTGCACTAAGGCGGAACACCGCTGCCGCGAGCACCCGAACAGATGCTTTTGGCGACGGGGTTCTCCTACAGTCACTTGGTCGGGGCTATGGGGCGTGTCTGTCTATTAAGTTTAACCGGCGAGTATTCACGTACGCTACGTGATTGCGACGGACTTTTGATCGCATCAAAATTCCGTGGCAACCGATCATCCGAGACTAAACTGCTAGATTTATAACATTCAAATTAGTTATCTCATAACTACTTGTGGATTCCAAATCTTGTATCACATTCCAGATGAATAGACAATGTTAAACTTTCCGATCGAATAAACAAACACGCAAAATTTCCCAAATGGCTCAACACTTGAGCGGAGTTTAAAAGCATCCATCACATGCCACAGTACTAATGGTCTAGCCGTAGAAGGGTCAAACCAAAGCCTCACATGTGGCAACGCCGTACTGCCCCAAACCCTAAGGTTTAGAGGCGGTTCAGACGGTCACATAATCAAGTTAAGGTTTGTGTTCTTCTAGAGGGTCCACCGCGTTACTTGCACGACTTTGAACGTTCTTTAACTAAGGAAAAATCCAACACTTGGAAATTTTCCGACAGGGGAAAAAGTGAGTTATTGATATCTGTTCGAACTTTTTAACACGTTCTAAAATTACCTGGAAAAACTTAAACGAAGTTAAACTTTCCGATCGAATCAACGAATACAAAAAATCTCCAGAAAACTCAACACTTGAGTAAAATTAAAAATTCCCAGAAGCATGCAAAATTAACTAAGAATAAACCCCAGAAGAATTAGCACCTGATACCCTAAGTTGGCCCCGGAACCGCCGCCAAATGCATGGTTTGGCCTCGGTTCTGCGGTCTCTTGAAAGGATCATTGCTCCGTACTTCACAGTAATTTTTAGAATTACCTGCTTATTTTTTTGAGTATTTTTAATACAGAAAAAATCAACATTTTAAAAAATTTCCAGTGAGAGGGTATATTGCGACGTTTCGAGGTTCGATCGGACTTTAAACTTCGTCTAGACAACGCCTAAAGCTCTAGCTTGGCTCTGATACCTTTGTAGGATTACTATGCACTTCACAAGGGTCTATAAGGCATCAACCATGCCCAATTTAAATTTTAGACGTGCCGAACAACCCTAACCAAGATCTTAGACTAGAGATTAGGCGAATCAAAGCAAGTAAACAACTTTACTTCTAAGAGTTAGGGATTACAACCTTTGTAGTCCGTTCCTTCACTTCTAAAGCTCCGTGTTGAGGTCCCTTCACTGCGATCATCGAGTATCCGGACTCTAGAGAGGCTCCATGAAGAGAAAGATGCAAGTATGCTTCCGATCTTAAATAAAAAAGATGATCTACCTTGAAGAAACTCAAACCCAAGCTTTTGCTTCACTAATCAAGTATTAGCAAAGGAAACACCCTAATCTAAGTGGATAGAATAGATTAGGATGTTGAAGTAGGAATTTAGCTCTCATTTGTTTTCTTTATCTCACTCATTTTCATCACATATGAAAAAGCTAGAAAGCTTTTCATCCATAAAGGAAGAAGAAGAAGAAGAAGCAAATCAATTTGTGATGAATAATGAATCTTGTGTGAGGTTAGAATTGCAACCATGGGTTAAGAATATAGACTTAACCCTTATAGAGATTTAACTATGGTAAAGGGTTTGGGTTTGGTTATGGAAATATCTTCACAAAATATCACAAGTCAAAGTCAAAGCTTCAAGAAACTTCTTGAAAGCTTCATGAAAGTTTAACCCTAATCCAAACCCTAACCATATTTAAACTCCACAAATCATGTTGCATTTATAACCATAACATGTTACAATATTATATATCACATATACAATATTTATTGTAACAAAATAAAATAATACAATTAACATATATCACATATATATCAATGTATTACCCGAGTGAGAAAAAGAATCTTTAAGTGAGCTTATATCAGTTAATGTAATTTAATATATCAAATATATAATTATACATTAAATTATCGAATCAACACTTGATCCGATAATCTGGCTATTTCATAAATAACTGACTAATATAATCTGTATCAGTTCATCGAATCAACACTTGATCCGATGACCCGGCTATATCACATATCGCGAGAATCTAATACGGTATCACATACACGTATTGTTCTCGGTCCCGCACATATCACATATGTGCTCCTACTCCATTTTGCCTGAGCCAGGAAACCTCTGTGTAGGACTCTAAAGAATCGTCAATACGCCGGCAGTAGGTGATGATCATATCAAACACCCACAAGCTGTAAGCGGTCAGCTAAACGTAACAGCCACCCAGGTATTGAGCGATCAGAAGATCAACAAGCAAGCCTGTACTTTCTCCTGCGAATCCAATCAGCAACACTCCCGTACAGTCCGGTCTTTTCGTCTGATATGTCGCATATCTCGCCTAGGGGTGGTAAACGTCAGACCCCAGTAGCTTGATAAGTCGTGTTGATATGAGGTCTATAACAGTTCGAGAAACTACTGATAACACTTACCAGTAAATCTCAGCAACCCTGGGTAGGGATTTCCAGTTATAGCCAATCAAACACAGCGCAACATCAACTCCCTATACTGGGAGAGACGAAACCCCTCCTATCGCTCATTGCCTCCATGTGATTCAGGACTGTACCCAAAAGCCACCTTTTTGCACGCCCTCTTGGACGTGGTATGATGGAAATCAAAGCACAGTGGGAATCACACAAGACTCTATGACGATCTCGGGTCTACAGATTAACCTGTACCAGTGTCACCAGAGAACTGCCATCTGACGTCAGATATAATACCATCTGGGAGTTCTCGGCGAGTCCTTCCAGTGTACCCAGTCTCCACTGAGCACCCATATACCTTCTCTGATGTCAAACACCAATGGATATGGGATCATCCATCGCCCATCATATGGGTCAAGAAGCGCATATGCTAGTCTACTCTGGAGTATTGATGCCCTGTCTCGGTACTCCCACGACTTGGAACATTTGAAGGATGTACTTGACGACTACACTGTCCCCACTAGTATGATTTGCATCATAGTCCTGGTAGTCAAGTACTCATCCAAGGGCTTTATCAACATGTAACATAGAGACATTCAAAGTACATGTTAAGATAAAGAGCAACCAGATAGCATTCTATCATGTCGAGCAAGAAAGTCCTACCTATATATGTCCAAGCATCCACTACAATATACATCGTATGTATAGTAATAGCCTCTAGGGCATATATATAACTAACAGCTGGGAGAAACATGGGTTCAGTACGCGATACGATGGCAGAATCTATGGTCGAAGTGCGAGCAGCGCATCGAAGAAGCGCCTGCGGTAGGCATGTTCATGGGTGCTCTGGATCCGCAGGAGATCATATCCCAGTTCATGATGTTCTTCAAGCCAACTACTTTCCAGGCCTTGATCGACAAGCTGGCCCAAATGGATCAAATGGGCCATAGACCGTCTTTTTCGAAAATGGAACCTCGAAACGAAAAGGGGAAAGGGAAAGCGACCTTCGTCGCCAATGCTCAGCAGCAGCCCAGCGGCCCAAAACCAGCTGATCGCCAAAACGATAGACAACGATTGTTCAACGAGAAGCTAAAATGCCCTTATTCGTTTCCCCAGGATAAAACGAGAAGATTGTTCGAGCTAGCGGTGCGCAACATGCTCATCACCTTACCGGATCCAAAATGCCCATTGCAACCCGGTGAGGCCAATAATCCCAATTATTGCCCCTATCACCAAGTGGTAAGCCATCCAATTGAAGATTGCTTCATCTTCAAAGGCTGGATTGAGGTCCAATACCAACAGGGAAAATTCGCACTGTCCAAGAATTGGAAAGTAAGCCCGCCTCAGCCGCACGCTCTTAAAAGGGGGGACACACCGGGGGCATCGTGCTCTTTTATAAAAGAAACTCTATGGGAAGTCGCTCTTTCAGCCAAAACGAAAAGAATGCTGAAGGATCTCCAAACATGCCCGGCGATCAGGTGGAAAAGTTCGCTAGAACCCGAGGTTATTGAAGGAATGTTGAAGCCGTGCCCGACGTCGAGAATTGGTAACGATAATCAAAACGCTCAGGCCCAGCCGTCAAAGTCTTCGAAAAAGAAGAAGAAGACCAAAAAGCCCGTGAAGCCTGATGACAAGCGCACGGACCTGCAAAAATATATTGATGCGCTAGAGGAATATAACCAGAAGGCGCGAACCCCGGTCACACTCCAAGAATTTTTCAACCACATCCTTGAAGACGGAGATGGCGACAAAGATGAGGGAGAAGACTCGTCAGATGAACCTGAGGATTATGTGGCAAGCTGCCACGTGATCTCTCATTCGTCAATGAATGGTGAAGAAGCTCTTGATACAGAGAAACTGGAGGCAGATCCCGAGCCGGAGCTCCTTGAACCGTCAGACGAGATGATTGACATGCTGCTGAACAAGGCCTGTCAAAAGAGCAAAGCTGATCGAGAGCGCGAAATAGCCATATTTGAAAAAGCTAAATGCCGGCGACTGAATGAAAGGGTTGAAACACTCCAACCAGATCGGAGCACGCCAGCGGCAGACAAAAGAAGGCTTAAAACGAGGAAACGATTCGCTAAAGCCCTGTCAATGGGGATGAAGCTGCCAGCCTCCAAAGGAAACACTCCTGATGGGATACACTTTGACGAAACAGATGCACATCCAAATTACTGCTTGTACCATCAGAGGATTGTGCACCCCACTGAAGAGTGAAACGCCTTTAAAAACTGGTGGTAAGGATATGTTGCCCATCGGCACCATTTCAAGCGGATAAAGCGCAAAATCCATCGAGAGAAGAAGGGCGCGACAGATAAACACAAAAGAACTGCCGGTAACTGTCATATGGTTGACACCAAGGGATCGCAAGTTCTCACTTTCGGGAGCGATTCTGATGAAGAAATAGCCCTCAGCCCTCTCTTCAAGGAATCCATCTCCGAAACAGAAGAGATGAAGACCTGCGAGAACATTCAGCTGCGTAATCGCACGCTACCCGAAAAGAATCTCGGACCCGCAAACAGAGGATCGAATAAAAAAGATAAGGGGAAGGAAAAAGTCCCTGAGGATATCGCCTTCGATGATCGAGCCGTCGAAGAGCTGGCAGCCAAGGATCCGCTCAAGAAAAACAAGGTGGATTACAACGTTTTGGCACACCTGAGGAAAATACCCTCGCAACTGAGCATTCTCGATGCCCTCCTGCTATCCAAAGAGGCAAGAGATTCTTTGATCAAGGTACTACAAGAGCTCGAGCTGTTCCAAGCTTTCCTTACCGAAGAAAAGATGAAGGACGAGCTGGAAGAAGTGCACACAGCTGACATCACTTTCGGTGATGAAGACCTCCTCCTCGGGACGTGCGAGCACAACCGCCCCTTGTATGTCGCTGGATACTGCCATGACATCAAGATAGTGAAGATCCTGGTCGACAATGGGTCCTCCGTCAACCTTCTTAATGTAAGAGTGTTGAAGGAGATTTGCATGAGCGTTCAGCACCTCGCTCGGGATAAAACCACTATCTCCGGGTTCGACTCCCAGTCATCACGGACGCTCGGGTCTATGATACCGACGTTACGATTTGGGCTGCTTGTCACTGACATCAAATTTCACATCATTGACGCCAAGACATGTTACAACGCTTTGCTCGACAGGCCTTGGTTGCACGAGTACAACATTATCCCTTCTACACAGCATCAGTGTATGAAGTACTTCAAAGATGGGTTTGAATACACTTTCACAGGGGAGCTGAACCCATGCTCCGTAAACAAAGTCCGAAAATACGAATATGCAAAGTACTTCTTACCAGACTTCGAAGACACGGAAAGATGCCATAAACCTGAGGATAAGCAAAAAGCTATCACCACCATTCCGATCTTTGGGAGCGATACCGAGGAGGAAGAAGAGATAGTATATTCGGAACCTCCTTGATACAACAAACCGGGACCGTCTACCTCTATTCTGGTCTTCGGCAGCGACTCTGAAGACGAGGTCAACGCAGTATTCTCGACTCGTCCATCAGTGAAAGCCTTCATTGGAGACGATCAGAGTTTGCAGATCACCATAGTTCCGCGACGGCATTACAAAGAGCTCGACGCACTTGATACCTATAGTGTGCAAGAACTGCAGACGTTCCACATGTTGGATATAGTGCCCTCTAAGTCAATTATTGGATCGCAAGTACGTGATTGCAATGATTGAGGGATGACCTATACCGATAAAACAGTCTTACTCGAGCTGATAGTATTCTATCTGGTTTGTCTTTATTACTGTTACACTTTGATAGAGCCCTTAGGATCTTGCTTAACTACCAACAATATGATGGCGATCATATACGTGAGAGTTGGGTAGTCTATAAGCACATCCTTATTTTTGGTCCCTAGTCATGGGAGTTTCGAGACAGGGCATCAATACTCCAAAGTAGACTAGTGTATACAGTCGAGACCCCGACGAGGGGCGGTGCCCGGTCTCACAAGCCATTGGTGTCAGTTGGTTCACCTAAGATGTATACAGGTGCTCATTGGGTTATGAGTACACCGGACAGGACTCGCCGGGAACATGCTACTTGGTATTATACATATCGTCAGATAGCAGTTCCCTGGTGACATGTGTACAGGTTAGTCTATCGACCTGGGATCGTCATTTGTCTCCTGTGATTTCCCACTATGCTTTGATTTATACCCTACCACAGGTCAAAGGAGTCGTGCAAACATGTATTTTTTGGGTACAGTCCCGAGCCACATGGAGGCAGTGAGCAGATCGTCGGGGATTCGTCTCTCCCGGTATTGGGGGTGAGATCGCGCTGTGTTTAGGAGAGCCATTACACTAATCCCTGGCCAGGGTAATAGAGATTTACTGGAAGGTATTCCAGTAGTATCTCAGGGTGTTCTGGGCTGCTCTCTGATACGACTTATACAGCTATTGGGGGTCTGACGTTTACCAGCCCCCTAGGTCCTATATGCGATACTCATAGACGAACGGACCGGACTGTATGGATATTGTCACTGTCAGGCTCAGTAGGGTTTCTGGATGAGTTCGCTCGTCAGCTTCCCTTCCAATCAATACATAGGCAACCGTTACGTATAGATAGTACCTCTGACGTGCTAGTGGTTATACCCAGTGCCAGTGTATTGATGAGTCATTAGAGTCCCCCACAGATAGTTTCCCAAGTTCGGACGAAATGTTGTAGAGGCCGTATGGATTTATGGCAGGGTTCGGAAAATGCACGTGCGTTTTCGCACGTGTCATTTTTCGGGCAGATAATACTGGTAGGCTTTGGTTTAAGCCGGATCCGAGTATTATACTGTGTAGATATAATATCTTTGTCTCAGTTGCATTTGTATTCGGTCGTAATACAAATGCGGGTATGTTTATACTGTTACGGGGTTATCCTGAAATTCGTTTCGGGATCGCTTTTGGAAGTTGCCAGTTTCCAGTTTTCTATCACCCGTATTATACATTCGGTTTAATACGGTTTTATCTTTTCTTCATGAGGGTGAGTCATTTGGTGAGTCATGAGGGTGAGTCACCATTTTGCTTTAATGGTTGATGACTAGGATTAGTGAGTCACCATTATGCATTTAATGTTTTATGCAAGGTGGATTTTGCATTAATGAGGTTTTGTAATGCTTAAGATATTTCTCCTTGACCTTTTACCTTATGATTACCACCCCTTGGTCCTACACTCACCTCCCTCCTCTTCTTTTAGTGGCTGGCCCCTCTTGGAGAAGATGTATGGTTGTTCATTTGGAAAAAGTATATGAAATTTGCTTCATGGAAATTTCATAAGTTGATTTCTCATTTCACCCGATCCAAAAAGGCAACTTCATTAACCGTTCGTCCATAGATTTGGACGTAACGAGACAAAGTGTTCTACTCATTCTCTACATCAATCTTGGCCGTCTCTTTTAGCAAACTTGATGATCGAGTTGCCTCGGTTCAGAGGCGGGAGCCCGTTTAAAGATCCGTCGACATGGTGCCACCTGGACGACGGGACCGGAAATCGAGCGAGTTCGGATCAGCTGCAACAAAGAGTGGGATGATGGTTGAAGACCGAAGGACCCGGATCGTTCGGTATAACATTTCTACCCACTTTATAGTTTATTAGTTTAGCGTTAATGGCAGATCCTGGGATATAGTATACGATAGCGCCAGTTGTATAAAAGTTTTGTTCCGCATTTTGGCGTCTGAAAGACGGCCGGGGCGCTACCGTAGACTTACACCATGTCCCTCACAGGCGAAAAGATGAAAAGTCGATCCTCTTTTATCGATCCGTGGAAACCAAAGTGGAGAAAGAAATCTGGCATGGTGCCGATTCTACGCTTGACAGGCTCCAGCCCATCCGTATGCCCAAATACTACACAGAAGGATTAAAAAGGCTGTTGAGGCGCCAAAGTGTACCTTTTAAGCAGACTTCACGACAAGCTCAGTTCTATAACAGGATCTGGAACATCCCCGGAACTCAGCGAAAATTGCCCAATGGGAGAATGGAAACGACCGGGCTTGGATATGTTCAACCCAAGAAACGGGAACGATTTCAGGGCTGCTACGTTATACATGACTTCGATGAAGAAGGAGATGCTCCGTTAGATGATGCTAACCCTGAACCAGAACGAGGTCCCGCCATGAAAGTGCTAAGTCCGTCGTTTGAAGAACAGATGGATAAGCTAATAAGGGAAGCGGGTCAAAAGGTCCGGGATGACCATAGCCGCGAAATGGCCATCTATGAGAAAGCCAGAACGCAACGCCTCTTTCAGCAGGCTATGAAAAATGACGATGCCCTTCGTCACCAGCCCATCATACGGAAGACTCGACGCGTAGGGAAAAATAAATTGAAGAACGGAAAAAACGTTCGACAGCGGCAAAGCGGGTCCAAGAAGCCACGCGATCGAGAATTGAGTAGCCGGAATCCATCTCTTATAAAGAAGATGGGTCGAGCATATTCTTTTCCCCAAGACAAGACAAGGAAGATATTCGACCTCGTCATGAAACATCGGATGATTACGCTCCCGGAGTCCAAACACCCTGAACAAGCAGACGAGGTCTCTCATCCGGATTATTGCTCCTATCACCGAGCGATAGGACATCCTCTTGAAGACTGCTTTACCTTCAAAAATTGGGTCGAAGACCAATATCAACTTAGCAGGTTCTCTCTATCCAGCAGTTCGAGGGTAACCCCACCACAAAAGCATGTTCCAAAAGCAACGTACATAGCAAGAGTAGAGCCGGATCAACATCGATCTTGGAAACGATCTCGTACCTGTCACGTAATAACGCTGATGTGAGGAGTGTCCGAAAATATGGATGACCTCTCCTGGTGCTTCGAAAACGATGATGACGAGGTGATCTTAAAGTTTCCACCGGCGCCAAAAGAGCTGGAAGATGGGATACATACTACTGCAGATAACCTCAGAAAAATCGACTTGGGGACGGCAGACGATCCACGGCCGACATTTGTCAGTGAGCTGCTTTCTAAAGAACATGTGGCTACACTCAAAGACGTGCTCATGCAGTATAAAGACTGCTTCGTATGGAACTATTCCGAGATGCCATGATTATATCCAGAAATAGCCGTTCATAAATTGGCGATTTCTCCGGACGTCAAGCCGGTCAAACAGGCGCTAAGAAGAATGTGGCTCGAGCTTGAGATGAGTATCAACGCCGAAGTCAAGAGGCTAATCAACTCCGGCTTCATCCAAGAAGTTCAATACCCTGATTGGATCGCCAATATCATCCCAGTAATGAAGAAGAACGGGACGGTGCACATCTGCGTAGACTTTCGTGACCTTAACAAAGCCTGTCCGAAAGACGATTTCCCCATAGCGTTCACCGAGCTGATGATAGATAACACATCCACTCACGAAGTCTTCTCCTTCATGGACGGATCATCGGGGTACAATCAGATAAACATGCATCCCGAAGACCAGAAACATACCGCTTTCCGGATCCAACTAGGCATATTCTGCTACATAGTGATGCCTTTCGGCTTGAAGAAAACCGACGCTACCTATCAAAGGGCAATGACGAAGATTTTCAATGATCTCATACATGAAGTCGTCGAATGCTATATCGTCGACCTTGTGGTGAAAAGCAAATCGTACGAGGAACATTGGGAGCATCTGAAGATAGTGTTCCAACGTCTTCGGAAATACAACCTCAAGATGAACCCTCTGAAATGCGCGTTCGGAGTTTCCTCAGGAAAATTTCAAGGTTTTATCGTACGACACCGGGGTATCGAAGTAGACCCGTCGAAGATCAAGGCGATCATGGAAATGCCCCCGCCAAGAACTCTCAAGCAACCGCGGTCTCTCCAAGGGAAGCTCGCGTATATTCGGCGGTTCATAGCCAATCTTTCCGGCAAATGTCGTCCCTACAGTCACTTGATGAAAAAAGGAACCCCGTTCGTTTGGGATCGCAAATGCCAAAGCGCACTGGACGAAATCAAGCAATACCTGTAGAATCCGCCGGTACTGACCGCTCCGATCAAGGGAAAGCCCCTCATTCTGTATACAACGGCCCTTGAAGGTTCTTTACGTGCGCTATGGGCACAGGAGAACGACCAAGGGAAGGAGAGAGCCCTCTACTATTTAAGTCGAGTTCTCCTGGAGGCAGAAAACAATTACTCCCTGTAACACCTTAGATTGTGTTTTGTGGTTAATTATATTTTAATATATAGTTTTTAATAAAAAGTTTACCAAATTAAGTTTCAAATATTTTATCCTATTTAATGAGTATTTTATTAGATTTTTCCTAGGCTTGCACACACTTGTGCATGATAACTAGGGTTGTTTTGGGGGTTTAACCATGATTAGCAACATGGTGAACTAACCATTTCCTTAAGCCATTTTAAGTTTTGTATTAAGTCATTTTGGGTTTTAATTATGGTTGTTGTTTTCTTTTTATTTGGTTTATGGAAATGATTGTTCTTTTGTTGATTTGGTGTGTGTGAGAGAGAGAGAGTGCATCATGGGGCATGATGGCTTGCCCATGCCTTCATTTAATGAAGAGAGAGGGTTGACTAGCTTAGCTCCCATTCTTTTCTTTTGTAACTCTCATTTCTCACAACACACAACACACACACACCCTCACACAGTAGCAGCCCCAGCAACATGTGAAGCTCCAGCAGCAGCAACTAGCAGCAGCAACAGCAGCATCAACAACAGCAGCAGACAACAACAGCAGAGGTATTAGCAGCAGCAGAAGCAAGCAGCAACTGTAGCCCCAGCAGCCCCAGCAACTACAACAGCTCTTTTCCACTTCTTCTCCTGCTTCTAGGGTTCCTTAGGGTATAAACTCTGAACCCAAATCCCCTCATTTCTTAAGTTGTGCATTGATTAGCTTCGGGTTGCTTCTATAGTGAGTTTAGTGCTTAATATGGTGTTTGATGTGGAATTTTGGTTAGAATGTGATTGTGCTGGTAAACCCTATCTATTTAAGTGTTGTTAGGGTCACCTTAACTGAGAATTTCCCCAGATTTCACTAAAATACCATAGGTTTTCCATATTGTGCAAGGTTGGTGTTTTAATGCGACATTGTGACATTCTGTGATCTTCTTTTAACCCAGACTCTTCAGGACAAAATTGGGAAAACCGGAACATGTACACTAGGTCTAGATACCACCACCTGAGCACGAGACCCTAACTCCTAACTTTGGCCGCAGTTTTATTAGGTTTGGCCGCAATTTGCGGCCAAGTATGGGGCAAGGGTGTTGGGGTTTTGTGTAGGGCTTTCTGCTGTGTTGTTTAGTGTTTTGGCATGTCTAGTTTTGCAAGATTTGATCTGTAGGAAAATCTGGGACAATATATCGTTTTGCATGTCCGTTTGTTTGCGCGATACGCGCGATACGTGAGTGGGTCCTGTGATCCAGCGTATCGCGGAGTGTCGCGATAGTTTTAGACGTGTATACACATGTTTTAGCGTATTGTGCACACGCGCGTTTAGTTCGCGACGCGAGTTTCTCATTTGGGTTCGATATCGCGTTTTACGGAATATTTGGCTTATATATGATTTCCATGTCTTATTTGCAGGTTTGCAGGCAGGAACTACGGACACTGCTACAGGGGGGAGCAGATGGTAGGATTCACCTAGCGTGGAGCGTAGGTGAGTAGATTTAACATCTACAGGGGAATCGCCCGCATGGCGTTATGCGTCTGGGCTAGGATTCAATACCTGTCGCATATTCTACGTCATTGTTAGAATTGCTCCTTTATCTTATTTCCTTGATATAGTTGTACTGTGACTAGTAGCCGTAGGACACTGCACATATTATTGACGGTTCATGTTGCACGAGCACGGATTGTATGCTACACACACACCGTCAATAATTGCCATGTCACACACAACCCCTTATAGATACTTTATTGCTTATCAGACTTGACATCTAGTTTATCGGTATACCTATAGTGTATCTTACCATTAGTGATAGGTACATCTACACCTTGCGATACAGCTACAGGTACACCTTGCACATATTTTACTTATACCCGGGGGGGTACCCTTCATATTCTATTTATACCCACGGGGGTATACGACATCTTTTACTTATAGGTAGACACCTATACTTAGCTGTATCTTATTGATTTCGCATACATCTGGTTTCAGCTACATATTCTCATTTATATATATCGCATATATGTATTCCTGGACTTGCGCATTTTTATTTTGATTTCACATGATGATTTCTGGATTTGGGAACCGCGGGAGTTCATGAAATTATGCATACATTGAAAAAACCCGGTTTCCTTGATATGATATTTGCGCAGCCACCATGAGATTTATCGGTCCTGATTATATACTCCATACGAGGTGTGGTTGCCGTATGAGGGTACATGGTGGGGCTCGGTATGGTTCCCCTCGGCAAGAAGATCGATGGATGTTGCCGATTGAGCCTGGAGGCGGGCGAGTACCTACCGGTGACAGTACTGATGACTCGGCTGGGATCATGGAGATACCGTTGGGAGTCATGTACGTATGCATACGTCGAAAGGCGAGGGTCAGAGCTAGGCACTCGTGCTTTCGGGATAGCGTATGATACGTGATCTGGATTTCTGTGTCGATGCTTGGCACATGGTTTTCATGATATTTCTTTAACACCTTTGTATATATAACAAGGGATTTTGCCGTTGTTATATATACCCTTACACCAATATTAGTGGAATGAGACACTAATATATGTGTATTGCCCTCATCATACTTATTTCTGTATATATTTACCTTTAGGATGTTAGATTCTTACTTGAGATTTGACTTGGGATATTAGGTGATTCATTGAGATTGGATTTTGGACATACCTATGTGATTACTGATTTTTACATTCGGGATATAGGAGATTCCTCGATATTGTACATTGAGGAGATGTGAGACCTATATGATGTGAGAGCCCAATATGGGGGCTGATTTGAGGAATTGGGATTTGAGTGTCTTGATGGATTGTGATCTTACCACGATGACAGGATTCCGTGGATGACATATTTCGCTCCATACTTCGTACCTTTTCACTTATGCACTGTTCCATGTATTAGGAGTACCTGTTAGTGTACCCTTCATGATAGCTGCATATTTGCATTCTCATATTCCTATTGCATAGTTATTGCACACTATTGTCATGTTATTTATTGCTTTACATATTGATTGTACCTGCTAGTGTACCTTCCATTATTCAGCATTTGCATGACATGTTATTACTGTAATCGCATATCTTAGATTCATGCTGTACGTGCATTCCTGCGATTACCTGCATATGTTATCTACTATTCACGAGTTGGCAACTCACCCCCGTTGTGCCACAGGTGTTTCAGGTTGTTCCCCAGAGTAGTCGAGGCAGGCTATTCCGCTTTTCAACTATCATCTTTTGCTACAGATACCGCATCAGCTCACAGTACTATTTTGCTTAGGTGGGTTTTGGTGGTTATCTGTATTTTGTATTGTACATTCGTTATATCTTGTACTCTCCATCTACTATTATGTTGTTGACCTAGAGACTTGGTGAGGACGATATTGTATAATATTTGTGGATTTGTTGTCATTTATATACAGTTTCCTTCCTATTGTCTCTTATTTCTTCGCTACGGCGTCGTATATTTGTGTTGTATTCATCTTGTCTAGTTTTTACAAAAAGGGGTGTTGCTAAAATTTTAAATACAGAAAGTGAGATTTTTAAAGAATTTGGGTTGCGATTTCAAATGTTCCAAAAAAAAAAACTTATATTATCTTTTCCGTATTTTTATGGTTTAGATTTCTGCGTTTTGGCTTTGTTTTACCGCGTTACGTTTTTAGGCGTTGCGTAGTATTAGGGCCGTCACGGGCCAATTTCGGGTCGTGACAAAGTTGGTATCAGAGCGCCAGGTTTTACCTTTCGGAGTGTAGGATGACCTTAGTATGATGGAGTATGTAGCTTAAGCAGAGGAACGTAGTGTGTGTATGTTTGCAGCATAACCACGATGCGGTACTTTGCATTAAGTGACCTAAGTACAATTTGCTTGAATTCCTTCCTTGATGATTCATATCCTTGAGATTCGATTCCTTATTCTCATCGAATCTTATATCTATTTATAGCCTTGCCGCCGATGACTATGGGGACTCAGAGTGATGCAGCGAGGGCCGAGATCAGAGTTGGCTCGGGTGAGACGAGTACTGACCAGGATGGCACTCTAGTTGCACAGGTGAAGACGGATCAGCCTACGACATATACTATTGATAGACTTTTGGCAGAGATGCAGGAATTTTGCCAGACTATGAGTTCATTGGTTGATGTCGTTCGGGAGCTACGACAGGAGGTTGTTACCCCTGTTACTCAGTTGTCACTTGCGATCAGCATGCAGCAGTCCATCACCTACATAGCACCAGTGGTTGCAGCTCCAGTCGATGAGGCGCATATTCCAGAGGCTCAGAGAGTTCCAGGACAGTGGAGGACTCGTACCAGTGTACCAGCCCAGAGGCAGAGGTTTGGTCATCGAGATAGATTTCGTGGCCGTCGCGGGAGTAGCAGAGGCTTAGGACGAGGACAGTCGTTCAGCTCTCATCCCCAGGATGGTCAGCAGTCAGCGCGTGGATGTTTTCGATGCGGAAGCCTTCAGCATTTCGTCAGGGATTGTTCCTCAGCACGGCGTCTGGATCGTACTCAGAGAGGCCGTGGACGTGGAAGGTTCGCTCAGAGGGCTCAGTCTACCAGAGGAGTTCATCCAGTTACGGGTAGAGGACAGACACAGGAGTTTGCTTCTACTCATCGAGACGCGCAGACGTCCAATCTGGAGTTCTCAGGTATCCTTATTTCGCATGTTCTTTTGATGTATTCGTTTGTTTTTCATGCTTATGCCGTGGTTGGGTAGATTAGTCGTAGTTGTGCTAACTTCTGTCAGCGATTCTTTTGTTGCGCGACACGTATTCAATTGTGTGCCAATCGGATAGGAGATAGAGATTCGTCCGTCGTTTCGATCCTTCTAGAGACGTTGGATTTGACGTTCTCCTGGGCACGGACTGGTTAACTACGTGCTAGGCGTCTTTGGACTACCGTGAGGAAACAGTCAAGTTTTTTTTCCCGGCAGGTCAGTTCTTGTTGTGGAGGTGGATAGTTGTGCCACCTCTCACAGCTTGAATTCAGCCTTTTTCGCTAGTCGGCTTCTGAGGAGATGTTGTGGATTCTTGGCGTTCATTCGTGATACCATAGCCACAGAGGGTTTGTTGGACCGGTGTTCCTTTCGTGCGAGAGTTTTTCCGACGTTGTTCCGGATGAGCCGGCGAAGCTTGGGGAGCTTAAGGATCAGCTGCAGAGTTATGGTTTGGGGAGTTTTGTGCGTCTGAGTGTTTCGCTTTTGGAAGCTCCTTTTTCTGTTCGTCAAGGAGAAGGATGGAAGTTTGAGGTTGTGTATCGACGGATCGTTAATTGAACCGGCTTACGGTGCGGATAGGTATCCTTCACCTCGCATTGACGATTTCTTCGATCAGCTCCAGAGTGCGAGACATTTTCTAAGTTTGTTTGGGATCGGGTCATCATTATTGCGGTTCGGAGTGATGGCATTCCAAAGACTGCCTTATGCGTGCTACGGGCTTGTGTGTATTAGTGAGTCATTGGATTCACTGATGCCCTAGCAGCATTCGTAGATGTGATGAACCAGATTTCTGCAGGCCGTTCCTCGACCAGTTATTGTTGTGTTATTTACGACATTCTGGTCTATCCAATGCGTCTTGAGGAACAGGAGCAGCACTTGAGGATTTGGTATGCAGATACTGGGAGAGCACCAGCAGTTTGCTAAATTCTCGGAGTGTTTCTTCAGGCTTGTTTTTTGTTGACTCCTAGGTCTTATAGTCACGGGAGACGGTTTCGTATGGTTCCGAGGGAGATCATGGCCGTACAATCTAGGCCCAGACTTATGTGCAGGACGGAGGTCCGCAGATTTTTGGGCTTAGCAGGTTCTTACCGCCGTTTCGTGCAGGATTGCTAGAGTAGTGCTGCACTGTCGACTGAATTGACCGGAAATGAGGTTTCTTTTCTTTGGACTGAGGCATGTGTGCGGAATTTTCGGCAGTTGAAGATTCGGTCAACAACTGCATTAGTCCTTTCTTTGCTTTTGGTTCGGGCGACCTTGTTGTTTAACTGTAATGTTTCTTGAGTGGGCTCGATTGTGTACTGAGGTGACACTATAGAGTTATCACTTTTGCTCTCTATGTCTGGAGGGAGTACGAGGAGGACATTCCACTCATGATCTGGAGATGGCCGCGGTGGTTTTGCGTTGGAGATTTAGAGACACTGCCTGTTCGAGAGTCGTGTCAGATTTTCACGGACCACCAGAGCTTAATGTACATTTTCCTGCAGCGGATTTGATTGTTGTGATAGTCTTCTGCAGATTTACAGTTCTTGTGTGTTCGTCGAGTACAGCTTAAGTTCGTCTCTACGGAGGGGACAGCTTGCTCATGTCCGCGCCCGACCACTTTTCTTTAATCGTGTTTGCGAGACACTGCCCGCCGATGCTCGTACGTCAGAGATACTTGAGCATACTCGGCTGGGTAATGATTCAGAGACCTTGATTTGTGACAATGGTGTGCTAAGTTAGGGACGCGTTGTGTACCTGATATCGTCGGGTAGAGATGTGTAATCCTAGAACATGCACATCTGTCAACTCTCTATATGCATTCAAGTTCCACCAATATTTAGCATGACTGGTGAGATAGTTACGGGTGGACATGGATGTAAAGAGAAGTTTCAGGTTTCATTTCAAGGTGTCTGTCTTGTTGTGTGCTTGGATCGGACATCTGAGGCCGGCTGGAGAGTTGCAACCTTTTACCGTTCCAAAGTAGGAGTGGGAGCAAATCTCCACGAGTTTCGTTATGGTTTCTACCCAGGTTTAGTCTGGGTGGACTCCATTCGGATTCTTGCCGTCCGGTTATACTCAGCTTGCTCAGTTGTTCTTTGTTAAGTTGTGTGTTGTTTTGATTGTTGTCAGCGGTTGGGGATCGTCACTCGCCATCGTTAGGGTTCTCCTTCGATAGCTGTTATCAGGGGACACTCCAATTGACCACCTTTAGGTTTAGGGGTTTGGTCGTGTCGATCACCAGTCTGTTGCTTTTCTGACTCTGCGTAAGTAGGTCTTTGGACACCAGCTAGTCTAGAGACTTCGGAGATGGTCCAGTTGTGTTAGGTCAGGATGGAAATTGTCCATGGCAAACTGAGGTCTTATGCCGACTGTGTTGGTCATAGACTCGAGATCACAGGGACAGATCATGTATTCCTATGGACTTTCCGATGAAGGACGTGTTGGATTTTGGGAAGCTTATCCCAGGATTTAGGTCCTTTCGAGATCCTATAAGCGAGTTAGTTTCGTTGCCTTTAATTTAGCACTTCCGCCCAGATTATTGAATTTTCACCCCGTATTCCTTGTGATGATACTTTACAATTACCTTCTTGACCTTTCTCACATGATTTGGCACCCGACCAATTAGCATGGACACGATCTTTCGTTCACCAGCAGCCATTTGTGTTAATGGCTCGGTAGGTGGAGGAACATTGGTCAAGAGTCTTGCCGTCTGTGAAGGGTTTTCTTGGACGTAGCCGTATTGGGAGGCTGCGAGCGAGATTTGGGAGTTGTAATCTTTTCTTTGAAGGTACGCGTAGAAGTATATATTTAAATTCGGGGACGAATTTCTTTTAAGGTGGGGGGGGGAGAGATTGTAACACCTTAGATTGTGTTTTGTGGTTAATTATATTTTAATATATAGTTTTTAATAAAAAAAGTTTACCAAATTAAGTTTCAAATATTTTATCCTATTTAATGAGTATTTTATTAGATTTTTCCTAGGCTTGCACACACTTGTGCATGATAACTAGGGTTGTTTTGGGGGTTTAACCATGATTAGCAACATGGTGAACTAACCATTTCCTTAAGCCATTTTAAGTTTTGTATTAAGTCATTTTGGGTTTTAATTATGGTTGTTGTTTTCTTTTTATTTGGTTTATGGAAATGATTGTTCTTTTGTTGACTTGGTGTGTGAGAGAGAGAGAGAGTGCATCATGGGGCATGAAGGCTTGCCCATGCCTTCATTTAATAAAGAGAGAGGGTTGACTAGCTTAGCTCCCATTCTTTTCTTTTGTAACTCTCATTTCTCACAACACACAACACACACACACCCTCACACAGTAGCAGCCCCAGCAACATGAGAAGCTCCAGCAGCAGCAACAGCAGCATCAACAACAGCAACATCAGCAGCAGACTGCAACAGCAGAGGCATTAGCAGCAGCAGAAGCAAGCAGCAACTGTAGCAGCAGCAGCCCCAGCAACTACAACATCTCTTTTCCACTTCTTCTCCTGCTTCTAGGGTTCCTTAGGGTATAAACTCTGAACCCAAATCCCCTCATTTCTTAAGTTGTGCATTGATTAGCTTCGGGTTGCTTTTATAGTGAGTTTAGTGCTTAATATGGTGTTTGATGTGGAATTTTGGTTAGAATATGATTGTGCTGGTAAACTCTATCTATTTAAGTGTTGTTAGGGTCACCTTAACTGAGAATTTCCCCATATTTCACTAAAATACCATAGGTTTTCCATATTGTGCAAGGTTGGTGTTTTAATGCGACATTGTGACATTCTGTGATCTGCTTTTAACCCAGACTCTTCAGGACAAAATTGGGAAAACTGGAACATGTACACTAGCTCTAGATACCACCACCTGAGCACGAGACCCTAACTCCTAACTTTGGCTGCAGTTTTATTAGGTTTGGCCGCAATTTGCGGCCAAGTAGGGGGTAAGGGTGTTGGGGTTTTGTGTAGGGCTCTCTGCTGTGTTGTTTAGTGTTTTGGCATGTCTAGTTTTGCAAGATTTGATCTGTAGGAAAATCTGGGACAATATATCGTTTTGCATGTCCGTTTGTTTGCGCGATACGCGCGATACGTGAGTGGGTCCTGTGATCCAGCGTATCGCGGAGTGTCGCGATAGTTTTAGACGCGTATACACACGTTTTAGCGTATTGTGAACACGCGCGTTTAGTTCGCGACGCGAGTTTCTTATTTGGGTTCGATATCGCGTTTTACGGAATATTTGGCTTATATATGATTTCCATGTCTTATTTGCAGGTTTGCAGGCAGGAACTACGGACACTGCTACAGGGGGGAGCAGATGGTAGGATTCACCTAGCGTGGAGCGTAGGTGAGTAGATTTAACATCTACAGGGGAATCGTCCGCATGGCGTTATGCGTCTGGGGTAGGATTCAATACCTGTCGCATATTCTACGTCATTGTTAGAATTGGGCCTTTATCTTATTTCCTTGATATAGTTGTACTGTGACTAGTAGCCGTAGGACACTGCACATATTATTGACGGTTCATGTTGCACGAGCACGGATTGTATGCTACACACACACCGTCAATAATTGCCATGTCACACACAACCCCTTATAGATACTTTATTGCTTATCAGACTTGACATCTAGTTTATCGGTATACCTATAGTGTATCTTACCATTAGTGATAGGTACATCTACACCTTGCGATACAGCTACAGGTATACCTTGCACATATTTTACTTATACCCGGGGGGGTACCCTTCATATTCTATTTATACCCAGGGGGTATACGACATCTTTTACTTATAGGTAGACACTTATACTTAGCTGTACCTTATTGATTTCGCATACATCTGGTTTCAGCTACATATTCTCGTTTATATGCTCGCATTTCAGATATATCGCATATATGTATTCCTGGACTTGCGCATTTTTATTTTGATTTCACATGATGATTTCTGGATTTGGGAACCGCGGGAGTTCATGAAATTATGCATACATTGAAAAAACCCGGTTTCCTTGATATGATATTTGCGCAGCCACCATGAGATTTATCGGTTCTGATTATATACTCCATACGAGGTGTGGTTGCCGTATGAGGGTACATGGTGGGGCCCGGTATGGTTCCCCTCGGCAAGAAGATCGATGGATGTTGCCGATTGAGCCTGGAGGCGGACGAGTACCTACCGATGACAGTACTGATGACTCGGCGGGGATCATGGAGATACCGTTGGGAGTCATGTACGTATGCATACGTCAAAAGGCAAGGGTCAGGGCTAGGCACTCGTGCTTTCGGGATAGCGTATGATACGTGATCAGGATTTCTGTGTCGATGCTTGGCACATGGTTTTCATGATATTTCTTTAACACCTTTGTATATATAACAGGGGATTTAGCCGTTGTTATATATACCCTTACCTCAATATTAGTGGAATGAGACGCTAATATATGTGTATTGCCCCCATCATACTTATTTCTGTATATATTTACCTTTAGGATGTTAGATTCTTACTTGAGATTTGGCTTGGGATATTAGGTGATTCATTGAGATTGGATTTTGGACATACCTATGTGATTACTGATTTGTACATTCGGGATATAGGAGATTCCTCGATATTGTACATTGAGGAGATGTGAGACTTATATGATGTGAGAGCCCAATGTGGGGGCTGATTTGAGGAATTGGGTTTGAGTGTCTTGATGGATTGTGATCCTACCATGATGACAGGATTCCGTGGATGACATATTTCTCTCCATACCTCGTACCTTTTCACTTATGCACTGTTCCATGTATTAGGAGTACCTGTTAGTGTACCCTTCATGATAGCTGCATATTTGCATTCTCATATTCCTATTGCATAGTTATTGCACACTATTGTCATGTTATTTATTGCTTTACATATTGATTGTACCTGCTAGTATACCTTCCATTATTCAGCATTTGCATGACATGTTATTACTGTAATCGCATATCTTAGATTCATGCTGTACGTGCATTCCTGCGATTACCTGCATATGTTATCTACTATTCACGAGTTGGCAACTCACCCCCGTTGTGCCACAGGTGTTTCAGGTTGTTCCCCAGAGTAGTCGAGGCAGGCTATTCCGCTTTTCTTGCTATCATCTTTTGCTACAGATACCGCATCAGCTCACAGTACTATTTTGCTTAGGTGGGTTTTGATGGTTATCTGTATTTTGTATTGTACATTCGTTATATCTTGTACTCTCCATCTACTATTATGTTGTTGACCTAGAGACTTGGTGAGGACGATATTGTATAATAGTTGTGGATTTGTTGTCTTTTATATACAGTTTCCTTTCTATTGTCTCTTATTTCTTCGCTACGGCGTCGTATATTTGTGTTGTTTTCATCTTGGCTAGTTTTTACAAAAATGGGTGTTGCTAAAATTTTAAATACAGAAAGTGGGATTTTTTAAAGAATTTGGGTTGCGATTTCAAATGTTCCAAAAAAAAACTTATATTATCTTTTCCGTATTTTTATGGTTTAGATTTCTGGGTTTTGGCTTTCTTTTATTGCGTTACGTCTTTAGGCGTTGCGTAGTATTAGGGCCGTCACGGGCCAATTTCGGGTCGTGACACTCCCCCATTGAAAAACACTGTCTGGCGTTAATTTTCGCGATAACGAAGCTTAGACACTACGCTTTGACGCATGAGGTCCATCTCATATCAAAGGTGGATCCTCTCAAATATTTGATGTCAAGAGCCATACTAACAGGACGGCTCGCTAAATGGGCCCTACTCTTGATAGAGTTTTCGATAACATATCGACCGCTCAAGGCAGTGAAAGGCCAGGCCATCGCTGACTTCCTCGCTGAGCATCCTATACCTGCCGATTCACCCCTAAATTGCGAATTGCTAGACGAGCACGCGTTTGACACGATCGATGGGGAGAAAGGAGAGAGTGACACCCGATGGGAGCTCTACTTCGAGGGAGAATCTTCCATGAAGAAGAGAAAGCACAACACCCCCATAATCAAATATAGGGTAGGCCTCATCTTCGTGACTCCATAAGGAGGGATAATGCGCTTTGCCTTTTCCTTGATTGAGCCAAGGACAAACAATGAAGCCGAATATGAAGTTTTGATAGCAGGTCTTGAGATCGCTGTCGACATGGGAATCGAAAACCTCCTTATATACGGAGACTCCCAGCTGGTTGTTAGTCAAGTAAACGGCGACTATTAAACATGCAAACCGGAATTGGTAAAGTACGGTCAGAGAGTACAGTAATTGCTAACCCAAATCCCCTCCTACATACTGGAGAGCATACCGCATACGGAAAATAGCAAAGCTGATGCACTAGCTAAACTCGCTAAAGAATTGGCTGATGAAAATCTCGATGACGTAAGGATCGTTGTGCAAAGCCGTAGGTTCTCGCACCGGCAGAAATATCTCCGGAGTTGTCTGAAGAAAAAGAAGCGACCAAGCAAGCGGCCCTACAGATAGAGGACCAGGAAAAGGTCAAGGATAGGAGAGAAGTATTTATAGACTACTTCAAATCCTGTCGGACACCTGAAGATGCGTTCTCAAGACATCAGCTCATGAAAAGAGCTCCGTCTTTTGCCTTCGTCAATGATACTCTGTATAAGAGATCGTTCGACTCTCTGTGGCTAAGATGCATGGGACTAGAAAAAGCGAGGAAAGTCGTTCAAGAAACTCACGACGAACTCTGCGGATCTCATCAAGCCGGGCTAAAGATGAAGCCGAAGATCAAAAGAGTGGGCTACTATTGGCCCACGATGATTCAGGACTGCCTTGAATACGCGAAGCAATGCCATTCATTCCAGATTCATGGAGACTTCATCCACCAGCATCTAAATCCACTACACCCGACGGTGGCTAGCTGGCCGTTCGAAATGTGGGGAACCGATATAATCGGGCCTATCGAACCATCGTCATCTAGAGAACATCGGTTCATACTGGCGACAACTGATTACTTTTTTAAATGGGCAGAAGCAGTACCGCTAAGAGAAGTGAAGACAGAGAACATCCTCCATTTCTTCAAGACACACGTCATCTATCGGTTCGGCACTCCACGACGGATTATCTCCGATAACGGGCCGGCCTACAGAAGCCACAAAATCAGCCGCTTCGCGCAACAACATAACATAGACTGGAGATACTCTTCGGTCTATAATCCCCGAGCTAACGGTCTGGCTGAGGCTTTCAACAAGACCTTGACGAAGATCGTGAAAAAGACGGTGTCCAAAAATAAGGACTGGCACGAAAGACTGCATGAAGCTCTCTGGGCGTATCGAACCACGTTCATAACGGCTGCAAACACAACGCCGTATGTATTGGTATTCGGCGCTGAAGCAGTACTCCCCTTGAAGATAGAGCTACCCTCCTTACGAGTGGCAGTTCATTACGAGCTAACGGACGAAGAGAATGCTCATCTTCAGCTTGAGGAACTTGATGCTCTCGACGAAACCCGGCTCATGGCACAGCAAAACTTGGAAGCTTACAAAGCAAATATGACACGCTCATACGAGAGATTGACTAGGCCGAGAACATTCCGCCAAGACGAACTCGTGCTGGTGGTCAAGAGACTTTTGATCCCCAATCGTGCCAAACGAGGGAAATTCGAGCCGAACTATGAAGGCCCGTACATCATAGACAAAGTCTACTAGGGTGGGGCTTACTTGCTCATGGGTATGCATGGAGAAAGACCCTTCAGGCTAATAAACGGCCGTTTCTTGAAGAAATACTATGTCTGACCGAGACGTCTATAAACTACTAAGGACCACAGCATCCCAAGGCTGATGCAAAAAATAAAAGAAAATATAAAAAAAAGAAAAAAGAAAAAAAAAACGGTACGTCCATAAGTGAGATGGGCACGGATGAAAACCCAAAAGGGCTCCGTGAGTAAAAACAGCAGGGCTACCGGCGAGTTTGTGAAAACCCGAAAGGGCGCAATCTCGTTAAAAGACACTTGCAAGGTCCTCTCGACCCTGTGAGGAGAAAATACCTGCGTGAGATCCTTATGACTCACAAGGGAGAAACACACTTAGGAATCCCCACGATTTCTAAGGAGAAAACACACTTACGAGATCCTCATGACTCGTAAGGAGAATTCCCCTTTGAGACCCTCACGGCTCATAGGATTCAAAAGCCTTAAGCTACAGGGATCTGAACCTGTTCTTAAGCCGTCATACACCCCAATTTTGCCCTACAAGTGTTTCAATATTGACCCTTGTATACAATCCACAGGCACGAATAAACATTTCCTTAACAGAGTCCCACCAGCGACTAGGGATATGCTCACACGGTGAATGACCCTTGTAAGTCCTCTCAACTTATAAGGAGAAAACACTCTTGTAACATCCTTACGAATTATAAGAGAACATACACTTAAGAATCCTCACGATTCCTAAGGAGAAAACGCACCTACGTGATCCTCACGACTCGTAAGGAGAAAATCTTTATGAGACCCTTACGGCTCGTAAAGTCAAAAAGACTTAGTCAACAGGATCCTAACCCTGTTTGCTAAGCTACCTTTGTTCGACATCGACAGAGGCAGATGATGATTCGCTCCTGGAAATTTCCCAGTTGTAGCGATGCTGATGCTTGAATCGGAATCATGTTCTAAGTCTTTTCACAGCAAATGATGATTCGCTCCTGGCAATATTCCAGTCGCAGCGATACTGATGCTAAGACTGGCACCAGATTCCAAATTCCACACTCGCGATAAAAATCAGCGAGCCAAAAATGCATATGAAATAGCCTAAATGATAGGGAAACTTGCAACAAAATCAGCAAGTAAAATATATGCATACAAAATAGCCGAAATGGTTGGGCAACTCGAAATAAAAAAATGCGAGTAAAATAAATATAGCCGAAATGATTGGGCACCGCGAAAAATAGCCGAAATGATTGGGCAATCGCGACTTTCGCGATATAAAAAGCTGAAATGATTGAGCATCGCAGAAACAAATAAAAAAAATGAAATAAAACTTTTTGCCCTACAGATGAGATCATATTGATCCCTGTATACAATCCAGGGGCACAAACAAAGAGCGAATCATATCATCCCAGCAGGCTCCATCAGAAAGAGTGCCAAGTCTCGATGGCAGCATCTGCATCTCAAGAGATCAACAACGGCGTTCCTTCTCGTTCCAACTAGAAGCAGATGCAACGTCAGCAAAGCAGAGCCATGACAAAGTCCCTAATTCCAAATCTCGATGGTTCACAGGCAACCTAGAGACCACCTCGACATTCGTCTCGTTACAGCAGACGCAACGTCAGCAAAGCGAAGCCATGGTAAAGTCCTTAGTTCCAAATCTCGACGGTTCACAGACAACCTAGAGACCACCTCGACATTCGTCTCGTTACAGCAGACGCAACGTCAGCAAAGTGGAGCCATGGCATACCCCTAGCTCCAAATCTCGACGGTTCACAAACAACCTAGAGACCACCTCGACATGCGTCTCGTTACAGTAGACGCAACGTTAGCAAAACAGAGCTGCGGCAAACTTCCCTGTTCCATGACTCGGCGGTGCACAGACAATCGAAAGTCAAATCCTGACCCCATATGGATAAATTCAATCCTGACCCCATATGGCGAAAGTCAATCCTGACCCCGTGGAAAACGGCCAAAGTCAACCCTCGACCTCCCCGTCAAAGCAATGTGATTCGGGAGCAGATCAACTCATTAACCACTTACGTGTCCTCTCGACTTGTAAGGAAGAAAAATCTCTTGGGAGATCCTTACGACTCTCAAGAGAAAACACACTTAGGAATTCTCACGATTCCTAAGGAGAAAATACACCTGCGAGATCCTCTCGACTCGTAGGGAGAAAAATCTTTATAAGACCTTCACGGCTCATAGAGTTGGAAAGCCTTAGGAGGCAGATCTGAACCTGACTCCTAAGCCATCACTGTCCTACAAAGATATCAAAATAGATTATCCACAAAATACATTTGCTAAAAGGGACACACCACCATGAAACAAAATATGTCTTTTATTCATGAATCAAAATGAATACAAAGTACAATCTATAAAAGAATCAAAAAATACTCTTATTCAGGACTAAGTACAAAAGGAGAGTAAAAAAAAACATATTCATTTGTTTAAGACGGCGGATGGTTTAATAGATTCGTCAGTTCATCCTTCTTCCGCTGGGTCTCGGCTTCATAATTTGTTATTGCTATGAGACGGGCCTCCGCTTAAGACTGTTGGGCCTGGTACGAGGCGAGCTGACTTTCAAGCTCGTTTTCGGTAACTTTGTGAGCTTCAACCATCTCGCGAGTAAAAATGACGGCTGATTGAATGTTTCTTTGTGTGTCGGTTTAAGAAGATGTATAGAATCACAATCAAAGAATTATATTTGACCGCAATCAATTACGGTGTCGATTGTAGATCGTAAGCGAGTGCGGATCGTCCACAGGGATTGTGCGATTCGTTTTTATATTTGATTTGTTTGAATCGAAAGGTTAATCGAAAAGAAAAGAAAACATGATTCAAGAATTTATCAATTGATTCAGGTGTCACGATGTTTAATCAAGAATCAAGAAACTGATAAACAATCAAGAATTAGGTTTCGATAATATTTCCAACCAAAATGTCAAGAATCTAAATGAGGCTCGTAGGAATCGATCGGATCTATAGACGTGATGTAATCTAAAGATATCGTGTTCTTGTCCTTCAAAGAATTGATACTAGATCGATGATGATCGATGAGAGTTAGGGCTTTTTCGTGAAACTAGGGTTTCAACATTTAACCCTTGTTCTTTCGTCGATATCATTCACATTCTAGCCTCTAGCAATTTCAAGAAGCGATCGTAACTCCCCAATTTCAAGCGATATCAATCAAGAAAGCATCGTAACGAAATGGGTTGTCGGTTCTTGAACTTGCTAGGGTTTACAAAACTCGTAGGAATCAAGAATCGTTTTTAGATATATTACAACATCATTCTATTGATCGTCTCGATTCCTCGACGAGCGGAGTATTACTCAAACATCACAACAAGAATTACAACTAGAAATTTAGATTGATTCATGATGCAAGAATTTAAAGAAAACAAGATAAAAGAATATCACCTTTTATTTATATCAACAATTTGATTACAGTCGCTCAAGAACTACAAGAGGAAGAATTAAATTGTCGACTTGGCTTCGCTCGGCTCCGTGAGTCGCGGATCGGCTTGGACCACTTGCTCCGTTGAAGATCGGCTCGGCTCATAAAAGGTTACAAGGTTTCTTGCTTGATGGGGTACTCGGGATCTTGGCTTTTGATTGGAATTAGGGTTAGGGTTTCACACAAGTCTTTTCACTAGACTTGTGGAAGAAGAAAATGAAGAAAGAGGTAGAATGGTTCTAGTTTGATACTAGAAAATGAACTAGTCAAGGACTCTTTTACAAGTGAGCCTAGGGTCTTATTTATAGATTTCCCAAACCCTAGGTCTAGGTTTGAAATTACAATTCCCTCCAAAAGTTTGTTGAGGAGTTTCTAGAAAGAGTTTGTTAGGAGCTAGCTTAGGTTTTAAGCTAGGATTAATTAAGCTTAGAAAACCCTAGTTTGCTGATCTGGCAGAAGTCTCTGGAGTCTTCTGGAACTTGAAGTGGCTTGAAGAGCTTCTGGAAGTGAGGTGGAAATTATGAAGCTGAAATGAGTTGCTGACGTGTTTAAGCCGCCGCGGAACAGCAGCGCAAGCCGGCTCCGGCCGCGGTTCCGCGGCGCTTTGGTGGCTTCATGGCTTGGGCTCTTTTCTGTTGCTTTGGGCTGATGTATGGAGCTTTTTAGGATATCTTAAATATTGTAATTCCTTCTGTATTGCTACCAGATCTGCATCTTTTGAGTTGGCGTAATTTTGATCAGCTTTTTGGCTTTGCTCCTGTAATTTCCTGCACAAATCTCGACACAAGTGTTGCGCAAATACAGAGATGATGCGATGCCATGAAATGCGGTTAATTTCCCTTAAAGTGTCGGTTTAAAAGTCTAACACATGAAATCTGATATTTAACGACTGATTTGCTAATATGTGAAATATGAATACCGAACACTTCTAAATGAATGCAAAAGATAGGGAAATTGCCGTGTTAAAAATACATTATTTTCGACTGATCAAATACCCCCAAACTTAATTTCGATCGTCTCGAGCGAACTATTTTATTAAAAAGAGAAGGAGAAAATAAAGAAAGAGAAAAACTAACTAGCACACTTTCGTAGGCAACACGATTGTACTGAGAACGTGCAACAAGCCTTTAAACCTCTAGGTGTCCCTAGTAGGAGGAGTGTTGTCTCCTGAGGGTTTTCAGCGGATTGCACCCACAAAATCCAATAATAAAAGGAAGATCATGAATATTACATTTGAAGAAAAGAATTGTAGAAGAAAGACTTTGAAAATTAAGGTTTCCAACTAAGCTAGCTTTTCGGTTGTCATGAGCCCTATCTTAATGGTCATGAAAAAATGTCAGAAATCACGTCCTCTCTCAATAAAACATCGTCTTATTTTTCATTCCTATCTTTCATCCAAACATCGATTATATAACCCTGCGTGTGTGTAAAGACATCCCTACACCCAGAGAATTCAATTCAAGCTATCATACTCTTGCCCATCAGCCTCAGTACTTTTTAATTAATGAATATTTAGATGAGATTGCTCACACACTTTCATGCGACCGTTAATACTTCTTTAGGTACTAACCGACCGATTACTCCTGTGCTTGCTTACTTGGTGTATTTTCCTCGTCTTGCACCACCTTAGGCATAGCAGTGACTCCCAGACCAGTTGGCCTTAGGGCACTAGGTGAAGAAGCACCCTCGCTATATATTTTTATTGCCCTTGGTGATAACAAAACCAGTGTCCATTTTTCTCACCACTTTATATTTTCTTTATTCACTTTTTTTTATTTCCTTCATACATCGGCTTTAAGACAAGAGCATTTCAAGGTATCCTCTACTATCCCAGGCTTTAAAACGTGTGTAATTGCGAATAGCAGGGTAGCAACGTTCAAAATGTTTGGCTTCCAGAATAGAAACTATTTTTCAGACTTATTTTTATCCTCAGATTAGTGACGTCTTTCATCTTACTAACCCTTAGGACAACGGCTCATAACTACTTATTACTAGTTCGTATAAGAAAACTTCTAATTTTCTTGGTTTTCTTAAATTTTTCTAATCTCATGGATGTAATTTTTCACTATCTAAACTTTTATTATCTTATTTATATACAAAAATATTTTTTTATGGTTTTGAAAATTTTTAAATTTTTATAGGTTTTCAAAAATGTTTTGTACTTATGCAAAGTGATATGCAAATAATGCGAAAATAAGCACAAACCGCCCCCAAACTTGTTTTCAACAGTGTTCTCACTGTTGTCATCTGCTAAATCTCGAAAAACCTGTAAGCTTGGGAGGAATTTATTAGTGGGGTCAAATTATTTAAGTGAAGATCCTCCCCCAAACTTATTTTTGGCTCATCATTTTGTAAAAATTTTCTTTTCAAGAGCCAGGAAAAATGTACCCCCCAAACTTGAGTTATGCAATGTTAATCTTTGAAAATCATATGAGGGGGTCAAAAATCAATGGTCGATGCCAAGCTTTGCAAAGACCGAATGTTAACACCAACCATTCAAAATTTTTATCAATGCAGTGCTCTGGTTGGTGGAAGAAGAAGTGGGGAAAGGTTAAGTGGTGGAATAGAATGTGTGTGCGTCTCATTTTGGATAGACGATGCAGTGAATGTGATGGATTACTCGCATTCTTTTTACAGTTCAGAAGAAGGGGTGGAGGTTCAATTTCATTGATTTGGACATGATTCATCTCAACACCCGTGTCATTTAAAAATGCGAGTTCATCAGCGAAGATCTCCTCAAAAGTTCCATCAATACCCCGATGAATAGTGTCATTACAAAGTACGGGGTGATCTTCAGACTCTAAAAGCAGTTCATAATCAGTGTTAGTTGTTGACCCGGACATCTCGGTGGAAGAGTCCTTATGTGTAAGATACATAGTTGGGTCAAACAACAACATATGAAAAGAGTCTAGATCGGTATTAGGAGGATCATCAAATTCGCTGCTGTCGACATCCATTAAGTCGACAGAACAGACCTGAGCAGTAGGTTCGGAGGGTACACTTCCCAACTTGTAAATGTTCAGCTCTATTGACCTATTCCCGAAAGATAGGGTTAACCGTTACGACAGTTGATAATAGCATTGGAAGTGGCCAAAAAGGGGCGACCTAAAATCACCGGAATTTGATTCCGTGAGTTCGCTACAGGCTGTGTATCAATTACAATAAAGTCCACAGGGAATATAAATTCCCCTATTTTTATTAACACATCCTCTAGTTCACCCCTAGGTCTGGTGATTGATCGGTCAGCCATCTGGAGAGTGCAAGGAGATGGTTTCAACTCTCTAATCCCTAACTGCTCATAAACTGAGAAAGGAAGTAGGTTAACACTTGCCCCAAGATCTAATAGAGCACGGTTGATGTGTTTCTCCCCGATAGAGATGGAAATCGTAGGATATCCAGGATCCTTACGTTTCCTCGGTAATTGCTGGGGGAAATCCGTGTCTACTGTTTTTGCCATGGATATCTTCTTGGGCATTTGTTTCTTCCTCTTTCTAGTGCACAAGTCTTTAAGAACTTTCGCATATGCAGGGACTTGTTGGATAGCATCTAGAAGAGGGATATTGATGTTAACCTGTTTAAACATCTCAGTGATCTTCTCCATATGTGGACCTGGTGTGTTAGCCCTTAACCGATTAGGATAAGGTGCTTTAGCAATAAGCGCTGGGTCCATCATAGGAGAAGGAAGTGTGTGTGGAACCGATCCCAGTATAGAAGTAGGGATCGTCCGTGGAGGGGTAAAAGAGGTGGGCTGAAGTGGCGAGCCTTTTGGGAAACGAAGAATAGGCTCGGAAGAAGGTGGTAGGGTAGAAGAACTGGGGTCAGAACTAGAAGTGTGTGTGTGAGGAAAGGTCTCAGCCGGGGTGTGGATAGGATTGTCAAAATCATCAACTTCTTCCCCAACATGATTGTCAAGCACTCTTCCAGATCTCAACGTGGTGATTGCATTCACATGATGTGAATAACCAGGATTGGGTAAGGGTTGAGCTGGAAGTTTCCCTTTCTCCCTTGCACTAATTTCGGCTTTTAATCGTGCAATTTCTTCTTCCATCGATTTAATACTCTCGTTTTGGGACGCAAAGTTTTTCTCAATTTTATCGACAGAAGACTTCATTTCAGCCGAAACTTGCATGATATTTGATAAGACCAAATTCATGTATTGTGCAAAAGAAGAGGATTCATCAGTTCCGGTCAACTGTAAAGGACTAGACAGTGCATGTGTGTTGACCGGATTTTGAAAGTTATGTGCTTGAAAGGGGTGCTGACTCAATTGAAGTTGTGGTTGCTGTTGTGGTGGAGGGACCCTTTGGAAATTGTTTTGGTTTGGAACCGTGTTTTGAGATTGTGATTGGTTCCAAGCAAAATTAGGGTGATTCCTCCAACCCTGATTATATGTGGAAGAAAAAGGATCGTTTCTAGGTCTTTGAAATGCGGAATTGGTATGCTCACGACCTTGAAACGGACATTCTTCCGTCAAGTGAGACGGATCAGAACAGCAGCCACATACAATTTTGGAAAGTGACATTTGATTAAGGGAGGCGGCTAAAAATTTGTTTTCCATAGTCTCGAGTTTCTTGTGTATAGCTGAAATATCAGCTCTAACTCTTATGGAAACATCCGATTGGTTATTGCCACTCCTAAATGATGGACTTTCCCACTGTAAAGACTTTTCAGCGAACTCTTCTAAATATCGCCAAGCTTCCCCATCATCCTTGGTCATGAAGGTGCCTTGACACATGTTTTCAAGACTCTGTTTAGTGTTAGGGTTACTGCCCTCATATATGATTCGCCAAAGCTCCCATCTAGGGATGCCGTGATGAGGACATTGAACCAAAAGATCCTTGAAACGTTCAAAGCATTTAGAGAATGGTTCAGCAGGGAGTTTGGCAAATTGATTCAGTTCGCTACGGATTCGAGCTGTCTTTTGTATTGGGTAAAATTTCTTAAGGAATGCAGCGACGAATTCTTCCCAATTCGTAATAGAGTGTGCGGTAGTGTTATATAGCCACTTCTCGGCTATATCGCACAAGGTAAATGGAAGAAGTCGTAGACGCATAGCATCCACTGAAAGTTGTGACGTACCCATCATTGCGCATACGTTTTTAAATTTGGTAATGAAAACGTAAGCGTCCTCGGTCTCGAGTCCGTGGAATTTGGGTAAAACATTGATATATTGGGGCTTAATCTCAAAGTTATCCCCATTGGCTGGTGGTGTGGATAAGCAGGTCGAAAGAGGACCTCTAAGTGGATAGCACCTCTCCTGGAGAGAGATGCGGGGTGGATTCTGCGCACCAACGGACGGCGGCAGATTAGGGTTAAAGAAGTTTGATGGAGGTGAATCCATCGGTGTGGGTGTGGTAGTGGGTAAAGGAAAGGTAAATGGAGAAATATCGACTTCGGAGTCGATAAAGGGTACGCGGACTAAACGGGCACTAGAATCCCGTGTCCAGCCTATCTTGTACTACAAAGGGTTAGTACAAGTGACAGCGTTGACTTATAATTAGGGGTAAATGAATGAATGCGGTGTTTGCTTTGAAAAAGGGACGGATTTTTGAAAAAATGATGCGACACAACAAATGCAGCACACAAACCCTAGAATCTAGTGGTCACCTAGGTCCGGCTCTAGACCGCTCCTAACTGCCAAAAGACAAGTCGCAGGATAGAATCCTCCACTGCCTCTTTGTCCCCCTGTGGCCAGGTAAGTGCCAGGTAAGTGGGAAGGTACTCCATTACGTAAGTAGTGGGCCTAATTAATAACCACTAGCCTTCGACACACTTTCCTAGGCACCACAAGAAAACGCGGATAAGCAATGAATTACCCACGGCCTTCTTCTGTCCTAATTGAGCGCGACAGTTCTTAGAGTCATCTCTAGATTTCTTTTAGTTAATATGGGTCAATGCGGATGCAAGTTTTGTGGTTTTCGGGGCCTAGGAAGGGTAATGAACTCCCCACCTAATTTGGATTTGGCCGTGCCCCTTAATATCCGTATTTATAATGCAAACAACCAAGAAACAAAATCACGCACAAATTTAATTTTGCAATTTGCGAGCTGCTATTCTTTGCAAAGAATCCTGCTAAAAAGAGGAGAGAGGAGAAGGTAAGAAGTCACCTGAAGAAAAATTGTACAGAGAACCCTCCAGCTTGCCGCGGTTCCGCCGCAAATGGGCACTTAGGCCGCGCTTCCGCGGTTGGATGATGAGATCACTCCTCCAAAAATTTTCAGGGAGCTTGTGTAGACTCCCTCAGCTCTCTGGTATTTTCCAAAAATTTTTCCAAATTTCCAGCAAGCTCCAGATCTCCTTGCAATGAAACACAACAAATTGTTTAGGGTTTGCACGAATTTTGATCTCAAAAATCATAATGAAATAAATCTTTCAATTCAAACTTTGATATAAAACGAATTAGCGCGCGATCCCCGGCAACGGCGCCATTTGATTGAATGTTTCTTTGTGTGTCGGTTTAAGAAGATGTATAGAATCACAATCAAAGAATTATATTTGACCGCAATCAATTACGGTGTCGATTGTAGATCGTAAGCGAGTGCGGATCGTCCACAGGGATTGTGCGATTCGTTTTTATATTTGATTTGTTTGAATCGAAAAGTTAATCGAAAAGAAAAGAAAACATGATTCAAGAATTTATCAATTGATTCAAGTGTCACGATGTTTAATCAAGAATCAAGAAACTGATAAACAATCAAGAATTGGGTTTCGATAATATTTCCAACCAAAATGTCAAGAATCTAAATGAGGCTCGTAGGAATCGATCGGATCTATAGACATGATGTAATCTAAAGATATCGTGTTCTTGTCCTTCAAAGAATTGATACTAGATCGATGATGATCGACGAGAGTTAGGGCTTTTTCGTGAAACTAGGGTTTCAACATTTAACCCTTGTTCTTTCGTCGATATCATTCACATTCTAGCCTCTAGCAATTTCAAGAAGCGATCGTAACTCCCCAATTTCGAGCGATATCAATCAAGAATGCATCGTAACAAAATGGGTTGTCGGTTCTTGAACTTGCTAGGGTTTACAAAACTCGTAGGAATCAAGAATCGTTTTTAGATATATTACAACATTATTCTATTGATCGTCTCGATTCCTCGACGAGCGGAGTATTACTCAAACATCACAACAAGAATTACAACTAGAAATTTAGATTGATTCATGATGCAAGAATTTAAAGAAAACAAGATAAAAGAATATCACCTTTTATTTATATCAACAATTTGATTACAGTCGCTCAAGAACTACAAGAGGAAGAATTAAATTATCGACTTGGCTTCGCTCGGCTCCGTGAGTCGCGGATCGGCTTGGACCACTTGCTCCGTTAAAGATCGGCTCAGCTCATAAAAGGTTGCAAGGCTTCTTGCTTGATGGGGTACTCGGGATCTTGGCTTTTGATTAGAATTAGGGTTAGGGTTTCACACAAGTCTTGTCACTAGACTTGTGGAAGAAGAAAATGAAGAAAGAGGTAGAATGGTTCTAGTTTGATACTAGAAAATGAACTAGTCAAGGACTCTTTTACAAGTGAGCCTAGGGTCTTATTTATAGATTTCCCAAACCCTAGGTCTAGGTTTGAAATTACAATTCCCTCCAAAAGTTTGTTGAGGAGTTTCTAGAAAGAGTTTGTTAGGAGCTAGCTTAGGTTTTAAGCTAGGATTAATTAAGCTTAGAAAACCCTAGTTTGCTGATCTGGCAGAAGTCTCTGGAGTCTTCTGGAACTTGAAGTGGCTTGAAGAGCTTCTGGAAGTGAGGTGGAAATTATGAAGCTGAAATGAGTTGTTGACGTGTCTAAGCCGCCGCGGAACCGCGGCACAAGCCGGCTCCGGCCGCGGTTCCGCGGCGCTTTGGTGGCTTCATGGCTTGGGCTCTTTTCTGTTGCTTTGGGCTGATGTATGGAGCTTTTTAGGATATCTTGAATATTGTAATTCCTTCTGTATTGCTACCAGATCTGCATCTTTTGAGTTGGCGTAATTTTGATCAGCTTTTTGGCTTTGCTCCTGTAATTTCCTGCACAAATCTCGACACAAGTGTTGCGCAAATACAGAGATGATGCGATGCCATGAAATGCGGTTAATTTCCCTTAAAGTGTCGGTTTAAAAGTCTAACACATGAAATCTGATATTCAACGACTGATTTGCTAATATGTGAAATATGAATACCGAACACTTCTAAATGAATGCAAAAGATAAGGAAATTGCCGTGTTAAAAATACATTATTTTCGACTGATCAACGGCTTTATCAATAGCTACCACCTCCCGGATAGCTTCTTGAAGCACCCGCCAAAGTTCATATGCATGAGTGGTCTTGGCAGTGAGTTCAGCTTAAAGTTCCCCCAGCGCATTGGAAGCCAGATCCCTTTCTGAAAACTTTTGGTTGAGCCTCTTCTCCTCTTCTCACATGACTGCAGATTTATGGCGCACCATTCAACTAGCCCCCGCAAGCTCGCCTTTGCAGCAACGACCTCTGAAGGAAGGCGCGTGCACTCAAGACTATGTAAGCAAGCCTCCACCCGACGACAAAACTCGACCCAAACATGCCCCAATGTTTCATCATGGTAAGCAGCGAGAAAGGGGAGAGAAATGTTGGCTTCAGCAGCAAATTCTTCGGCCGTGATCGAGCTACCAGCACGAAGATCTTCGATGAGAGCCGATAAAGAGTGAATGCTTTGCTTCGCCATCCGTTCATATGCGCGTAGGGCATAAGTGCCAGGTGGCGTAAGGATGCGAGATTCCAGCGGGATAAGAACGGGCAAAGCTGTCAAGATTCATAAATAATCAGCAAGATTTACAAACAAAGAATAGATGGAACAACGTCAAAACTTTACTTACCCACAGTTATGCAAGAAGGGTTTAAAAGATCTCCAGGCCCGTCAAGGATCTCAACTTCGTCGTCAGCTTCCAGAACTACAGAAGACATTAGCATCGTTATACGAAATAATAATAATGCCATGAGGAGGGGCAAATAACACTAATCTTTCCCGGAAGAGAGGACGATGCGTTGCGGGGATATTTCCTGCGGAGCGGCCATCTCGAGAAAACGCTGGAAAGACTTTCTGGGGGATAGATCCACGATAGATGCCGCCAATCCGCGTTATTCTGAAAAGACGGAAGGATTCAGATAATGAAGAGGTCATTAAAGCGAAAGATAGAAGAATACCTTCGATACTCCTCCCACTTTGAACAGGAGGGATAGCAGCTTCGGCAGCCTCCTCCATACCTTCAGGCACATCATCAGAGACATTTGCTGGTGTGATGTGTTGGATATAGTGCCCTCAAAGTCAATTATTAGATCGCAGGCAAGTGATTGCAATGATTGAGGGAGGACCTATGATGGTAGGACAGTCTTACTCGAGATGATAGTATGCTATCTGGTTTATCTTTATCATCATGTACATGCTTTAGGTGACCTTATAGATCATTATTACACACCGATAGAGCCCTTAGGATTCTTTCTTAACTACCAGCAGTATGATGGCGATCATATACGTGATAGTTGGGTAGTCTATAAGCACATCCTTAAAGCGTCCCTAGTTGTGGGAGTTTCGAGACTGGGCATCGATACTCCGATAGTAGACTAGTGTATACGATCGAGACCCTGACGAGGGGCGGTGGCTGGTCTCACAAGCTATTGGTGTCAGTTGGTTCACCTAAGACGTATACAGGTGCTCATTGGGTTATGAGTACACCGGACAGGACTCGCCGGGAACATGCTAGTTGGTTTTATACCTAGCGTCAGATAGCAATCCCTGGTGACATGTGTATAGGTTATTCTATCGACCTGAGATCATCATTTTTCTCGTGTGAGTTCCTACTATGCTTTGATTACTACCCTACCACGGCTCAAAAGAGTCGTGCAAACAGGTTTTAGTTGGGTACAGTCCCGAGCCACATGGAGGCAGTGAGCGGATCGGTAGGGGATTCGTCTCTCCTGGTATTGGGGGTGAGATCGCGCTGTGTCTAGGTGAGCCATTACACGAAGTCCTTGGCCAAGACAAGTGAGATTTACTGGTAGGTATTCCAGTAGTATCTCAGGATGTTCTGGCCTACACTCCGACACGACTTGTACCGCTTTTGGGGGTCTGACGTTTACTAGCCCCCTAGGCCTGACATGCGTGCTCATAGATGAACGGACCGGACTGTACGGATATTGTCACTGACAGGCTCAGTAGGGTTTCAGGATGAGTTCGCTCATCGGTCTCCCTTTTGGTCAACACAAGGGTAGCCGTTACGTATATCTAGTACCACTGACGTGCTTATGGTTAAACCCACTGCCAGCGTATTGACGAGTCTTTAGAGTCTCCACAGATAGTTTCCCAAGTTTCGGGCGAAACGTTGTAGAGGCCGTATGGTATTATGGCAGGGTTCGATCATATACGTGCAGTCGTGCACGGATCATGATCGGACAGATCATACTAGTGGGCTTTGGTTTAAGCCGGATCCTAGTATTAGATTTGTTGGATTACTTTAGTCTCGTTGCATTCGCATTCAGTCGGAATGCGGATGCAGATATGTATATATAAGTGAGAGGTATCCTTGTGATCCATCACAAGTTTACTTTAGTTGATACCATATCTTTTTATTGTTATGAACATTTGGGTTAATGTTTATTTTCGTGGAAATTGTGAGTGGATTTCATCATGAGGAGCATTTAATATGACATGTGCATGGGTGATGACTCATGGTCTTTTTATTTGTGCAAATGTCACATTAGTGATGGATTATTATGTTGAAATGATGGTTAGAGAGAGAGAGGGCAGCCATAGGCTTGGGGTTTGCTCTTGGATTATCATTCTAGTGCTCTCACTTTTATCTCAACACAATAGAAAAGAAAAGCTCTTCTTCTTCCTCTAGCTCACTACTTCTACCATGGCATCATCTTTAACCTCCATCCATACACTCTCATGTGTTGAGAATCAATGGATGCTTGAGACAAAGTTATCACACACATTCTCTACATCACCTTGGACATGTCGGCTAGCAAACTTCATATCCGAGTTGCTTCGGTTTGAAGCGGGAGCCCGTAAAAAGACTTCTTGATGTGGTGCCCTTCCGACGAGGAGACCGGAGATCGGAGATGCCGCGAGGAGCTAGGGATGGTGGCTAAAGACCGAACGACACGGATCGATTGGTATAGCCTTTTCTAACCCTTCTCTAGTTGCTAGTTTACCGTTAATGGTTCGATCCGGGTAAAGGTTAAGGTAGCGCCAAGTTTTGAAAAGTTTTTGTTCAGCGTTTAGCCTCGGATTGACGGCCGGGGCGCTGTCGTAACCCAACATGGTATCAGTGCCACACCATTAACCTTTACTAGCTTGTTCTAACGTTTTTAAAACATCGATCGATCGAAATTTCTGAATCGTATTTTCATTTCAGTGTGCTTGCTGTCGAATTTCAAAGTTGTTCAAAAAATTATTTTAGGCATTTTAAAAATACATGCAGGCATAACTAAAACTACAGAAAAAGTTTAGAGACCTAACTCCAAAATTCCACCATGGAACCGCCGCGAAAAGTCGCGTTTGGCGGCCCTTCCGTGGCCCTTTTTGGGCTACGGTGCCCCAAACGTTTTCTGGGGTTTTAGTTCATGGAAATATGATTTTTGTGATATATAGTTTTGTTCCAGATTCATTTTATTGCTGGATTTGCACTTAGGGCCCACTTCGGGAAGTTTTGTCGATCGGAATTTTAAATACGTTAGTTTATAGTACTTACATTATATCTGCGACCGTGAATGTAATTAGAGCGGTATAACTCATCTGATTGCTATATGTCCTTTTATACGAGTTTGCGAACGTGTCATTCACGTTGATGTTCTGTGTTGTGCTGTGTTGTTGTGAATTTGTCGTGGTGGATAGCTTGGTGCAATGTTAGTGCAGTTTAGTTTTATTTGTACATTTGATATCGCAGGGCGAGCGTCCGACATGTGGACTGCCGTCAATACCTGTTTGTATATTATTCTTTTGGGGAACGACCGGGTTGAGGTAGATGTCACCGTTGTACATATTTTCTTTTCTGTACTAGGATTACCCCACGGAGGAGTGCACGGATAGCCAGGTTCTAGAGGGCAACGGGCCAGCATCTAATGGTTTTGAGATGGAGGGGGCTTCACTCTAGAATTGGCGGGCTATTCGCCATTCTCGTAGGGGGTATAGGTTGACCCAAGGAGGGGTGCTCAAGTTACCAGATTTCGTGAAGTGCTGGGTGACCCATTCACTTTGCTGAAGGGGGCTGCCTCGCTTCTGGTTTTGGCGGGTAACTTGCCACGCCCGTAGAGGTCTAGGTTTTCATTGCACAGGGTATCCACATGACCAGGGGAACGTCGGGTTTCACTTGCGGCTCAAAGGAAACCCGGGGCTCCTAGATTATCTGTATTGTTCTGTGATGCTTATAACTTTTCTGTGATGTGCATTTATCACGCCTGGAGCGATTATTATATATTGATATATATACTAGTAGATGTTGTATATGTTTTACATTCGCGCTAGTCCAGTCCCGCTCTGTCGTTAGTTAAGTAACCTAACGGGTGATGACGGGACCCAGTGGCAAATGCGGATGGCATATACGTACATTATTTTTCGCTCTTTATTGGTGTGATTAATTGATGGGACTGCGTTGATTCGGATCAATGCAAGGAAAACAAACCTATTCGATGTTGTTGGAATAATTTTCAAAAGCTGTTATTGCAAGGACGTTCTCTTTTGTTTTGCACAGAGGTATTCGGTTATGAATATCCAGCATCTCATTCGACGAGGAAAGGGCCAAGATCCCTTCATCGGGAGTGATCATTTAGGCAGGAGTTTGCTTCAGGGTAATAACTTCACTATAGTCGATTACTTTTTGCTTTGCATCACGGTATTCAGTTGGAATATCCTGCACCTCATTCTATGAGGAAAGAGCCGAGATCCCTTCACCGGGAGTGACCTCTTTAGCAAACGTTTTCGCCACTATACATTTATAAAAGGCTATGCAGTTCCTTCAACGATATTAAGTTCATTACGTTAAAAGGTTTTTCTCTAAAAACCATTCGTGGCCCTCCATCATTTTAGATTAGTATTGCTTAGTATTTGCACTGCGTTTGTCGTTGCTATTTGCCGAGGCGTAGTGTGTGGTAGCTTTGTAATGCTTTTCTGTCGCATGGATATGCGGATTGGTTAGGACGGTCGTACGACTTTGATGATTATTCGTCAAGGGTCGTGCGAGTGGGTTTAACGCAATCAAGATAATGACGGGTTGAACTTGATTAGGACCTTTTGATTTGTTGATTATTCGTCAAGGTCACTTGGGTCCTAGGGGTAAAAATCACATCGGGAGTTTCTAAAGAAACTGAAACTTGTCAGGCATGCGCATACCTTCTGGAGTGTGGTGACTTGAGTGGATTCCATCAAGTTATCATGCGATGATAGTTGGATCCTGATTCCCACTGATGAGTTGGTTTACTCCTCGGGTGATCCCAACTAATTCTTCTTTCAGGTTTGGAGGAGAATTTGAGGATACAGTAGGAGACATCCTGATTAGATAAAGTGATTGACCATTCTGATCTAGGTTAGAGTACACGCTGAGTGTTTTTTTCTCTCTCTCTTTGACGGCGACCATGGCCCGACCCTGGACTATAACTCAGTGACTAAGTTAATTGAACTTTCTTAAAACACTGGCATTTAGATTGTTTGGGTTGCATTCAACATTGCCACTCCTTCTTTTATCCTTTTGTTTTCTCTAGAACACCCCGTATCACTATGAACATCCACTTCCATTGGATAAATCCATCGTATGGTTATATACGAACTCGAAGGAACTTGTTCTAGATTCGAGGATGGATTCTGGTTCTGGAGAAATTGAATAGGATTATTCAGTTGTCTTTTCCTTTTACCTTCTCTCAGATTGTGAGGGCTCATAGGATTAGGAGAAGGTACACCAATTACGCTTATCGGATAGTCTTCTTCCAAACCATAGGCAGGTGCCGAAAGTTAGGGAAAGGAGAAAACCAATTAGCCTAAGTTGGGTGTACAGAAGGTAATAAGTAAAGACAAAATAAAGGGATTAGAAAGAGGGCAAAGTAAATTGCGACTGCTATCATTCACGACCAAACCGCGTATTTCATCGCCACTCCTACTTCACCTTTGCTTTTCTTCGGTTCAGGAGAAATAGAATAAGGTTTATTCAGTTGTCTTTTATCATCATCTTCTCTCAGGTTGCGAGTACTCCTAGGATTAGGAGAGTACACCTATTATGCTTATTGGATAGTGTTCTTCCAAACCATAGGCTGGTGCCGAACGGTACGGAAGGAAGAAAACCATTTAACCTAACGATGGTGTACAGAAGGTAATGAATAAAGACAAATCAAGGGATTTGGAGAGATGGCAAGGAAATATACGGTTACAGTCATGAATCTGGATAGTAGAAGAGGCATTACTAAGAATACCCGGATACCCCTTCGAAACATATTCATGTTTCAGTTTCACTGTGTGTTGTTAATAGAAAACTGATTTTTCAATTAGGTCCTTACTCCAGGGTATGTATTTACCAGGTTTGATTCTCACCTGTATGGTTTTACAGATAATGAGTGGGAGTAAGTTATTGGGAATTAGGTGATCATCCTCATTATATCGGAATTCGTTGTAATTGGTGATATTTGAGGAAATCTCCTGGATTTTTGCCGGACGGAAAATATTTGGTTTTGAATATCCGTTGTTATGTACTAATTTCAAACTGATATATCTGTACGTTTATTTTATAAAGTGAGATATAACTTTTTGAAAATGTCCATGACATTTACCTATATCAGTTGATGGTTAGGTAAAGAGCATTCAACAGCGGTGTAATTCTTCAACCATGGTACAGTTTTCAACCTACGACGCACAGGGTTTGAGTTATTCAACTCAGGGGACTTATACAAAGTATTGTATGTTGTCCAGTGTCCATTTTGACAGAGGGGTTGGTACTCATACTATATTCTGTTTACTTGTGACTTCTCTAGTTTTTAGACAAATGTTTCGTAGAAATACAAGGTCTAAGTTTTGAGAAGTTATAGGTACAAGAATAAAGTAGAGAACCACGTATTGCAAGTATCGGGATTCTTCAAGGTGATCGAAGATGTAGATACTTGTGTTTAATACTCAGTCGATAGTAATGATTTTGAGAACTTGCTTCTCTTTTTCAGGTTACTCATAATTGGATGCACTCCTAAGTTGAGTAATGCTGATTGGCCTCTCTCCATTTAGTTGACATGCACTGGAGACAGCTGGATGATTTGAATCTGGTTCCAATTAAATCAGTGCCTCTGTTTCTATATCGTATATAGAATGGATCGTATCTTAACGATGTTAAAGTATATGGAGTTGTCCGGCTTATGCTTAAAACCAGATTCTGGATAACTCAAGGCACGTTTCTGTAATGGCAGTTTGTAGGTTAACCCGGGCTACGACGAGGGTTAACTTTCTACCATCTGGAAGATCAATAGTGATATTGTTCTTGACTCGCCACAGTTTTAGTAAAATAGACTTTTTCAGAAAATGGTAGTGGGGGTATGGTAGAACTGGAAGTGATTCCTGAACAGCAAATGATTACTGAAAATTTAATAGAACCTAAAGATTCAATCAGGTTTGACATTCCATTGGCCACTCCACAGATATGGTGGGTAATCTCAGGCGCCCGAGAGGTACTGCGGTATCCTCAAGGACGGTGACAGGGAGGTTCTTGTTTACCCAGACTTGCCATTACTGCTGTTCCAGACTATGAGACACGGCAGGAGGATGGGTATAGCGTCATTCTAAACTAGCTTTAGAAGTGCACGTGTATATGACTCTGCCAGAGGTTTGTCGTAGTCAGTGGGAGCAGTGGAAGCGTAGTGGACAAGTAGTTTATGTCTATTTATAGACTGAAGCAGATATAGCGGAGATAGATCATCTATTTTTGATGTGACAATCATGGGCTTTGACTTCATCAAAATAGGGGATGGATCTGTTAAGAAGGCAGTAAGGTGTGATGTCCTGGTATTTGGATGACATACACAGAGTAGGAAGTGAAATTCTTATACTACGATCGGTTATACTGTGGTTGTCACACAGTGGTTTCTCCATATAGGATATGGATATAATATCAAGCATTCTGGTTACTAGATCTAGATTTGGGTAGTTTCCCAATCTGGGTACTTAGACAGCATTCTAAAGTTGTTTTAGAATGGACGACTTCTGGCATGGTGGTGTACCTGCAGGTGATGGAGTCACCCTCTCTAAAGGTGTCTTATAGACTAAAGGGAGAGGGATGTGCATGATTGGCATATCACTTGCTTAGGCAATTGAGTTGATCATGAGATGTCAAGCACCACACCAGATGTAGTTTTTGCACTAGATACAATAAGTTGATATTAATCCAATCCTGGAGAAACGTTCGGAAGAAGTTTTAGAACATAAGTGGATGTTCTAGGGATTTGATAACGGTAGCTTCCTTCGAGAGACGGTTATCATTCCAGGCTTTCAAGGTGACCTGGATGACAGTGTGACTGTTAGAGTTATAGTCTTCTCTCTAACGAGGGGCAGTAGTTTGGACAGGTGGTCCAAACAGATACTGAAGGAGGCATGGCACAGGATACTGATTAAATTCAGTTGACGATACAGTCTAAGAAGTTTGCTGGATTTGGAGTTCATTGATGAACTGGGTCCCATCAGATATCCAGACATATTCTAAGACAGATATTACTCATTTCGGGAGATGGCTTTCTCCGTGAACTTGAGATAAAGAGAGACATAGAAAGAAACGTCAGAGCGGATCCACTCACCGAGGCTATTTCTTGAACGCAATAGTTTCACGAATGAGCTTTGTGAAACTGATTAGTAGAGGAGTTGGGTGTTCGGTGTCATACGGGCTGTGAGTATGCGACATCGCAATAATTAGCCTTGAGTGCAAGTGGGAGATTGTTGGACATAGTGCCCTCAAAGTCAATTATTGGATCGCAGGCAAGTGATTGCAATGATTGAGGGATGACCTATGCCGGTAGGACAGTCTTACTCGAGATGATAGTATGCTATCCGGTTTATCTTTATCATCGTGTACATGATTTTGGTGACCTTACAGATCACTATTACACATTGATAGATCCCTTAGGATTCTTTCTTGACTATCAGTAGTATGATGGCGATCATATATATGAGAGTTGGGTAGTCTATAAGCACATCCTTAAAGTGTCCCTAGTCGTGGGAGTTACGAGACTGGGCATCGATACTCCGATAGTAGACAAGTGTATACGATCGAGACCCTGACGAGGGGCGGTGGCTGGTCTCACAAGCCATTGGTGTCAGTTGGTTCACCTAAGACATATACAGGTGTTCATTGGGTTATGAGTACACCGGACAGGACTCGCCGGGAACATGTTAGTTGGTTTTATACCTAGCGTCAGATAGCAGTTCCCAGGTGACATGTCTACAGGTTAGTCTATCGACCTGAGATAGACATTTGTCTCGCGTGAGTTTTTACTGTGCTTTGATTACTACCCTACCACGGCTCAAAGGAGTCGTGCAAACAGGTTTTAGTTGGGTACAGTCCCGAGCCACATAGAGGCAGTGAGCGGATCGGCAGGGGATTCGTCTCTCCCAGTATTAGGGGTGAGATCGCGATGTGTCTAGGAGAGCCATTACACGAAGTCCTTGGCCAAGGCAAGTGAGATTTACTGGTAGGTATTCCAGTAGTATCTCAGGGTGTTCTTGGCTACACTCCGACACGACTTGTACCGCTTTTAGGGGTCTGACGTTTACCAGCCCCCTAGGCCCGACATGCGATGCTCATAGACGAACGGACCGGACTGTACGGATATTGTCACTGACAGGCTCAGTAGGGTTTCAGGATGAGTTCGCTCATCGGTTTCCTTTTTGGTCAACACAAGGGTAGCCGTTACGTACAGCTAGTACCACTGACGTGCTTGTGGTTAAACCCACTGCCAGCGTATTGACGAGTCTTTAGAGTCCTTCACAGATAGTTTCCCAAGTTTCGGGCGAAACGTTGTAGAGGCCGTATCGTATTATGGCAGGGTTCGATCATATACGTGCAGTCGTGCACGGATCATGATCGGAGAGATCATACTAGTGGGCTTTGGTTTAAGCCGGATCCTAATATTAGATTTGTTGGATTACTTTAGTCTCATTGCAATCGCATTCAGTCGGAATGCGGATGCAGGTATGTATATACAGGTGAGGGGTATCCTTGTGATCCGTCACAAGTTTACTTTAGTTGATGTCATATCTTTTTATTGTCATGAACATTTGGGTTAATGTTTATTTTGGTGGAAATTATGGGTGGATTTCATCATGAGGAGCATTTATTGTGACATGTGCATGGGTGATGACTCATGGTCTTTTTATTTGTGCAAATGTCACATTAGTGATGGATTATTGTGTTGAAATGATGGTTAGAGAGAGAGAGGGCAGCCATAGGCTTAGGGTTTGCTCTTGGATTATCATTCTAGTGCTCTCACTTTTATCTCAACACAATAGAAAAGAAAAGCTCTTCTTCTTTTTCTTCTTCCTCTAGCTCACTACTTCCACCATGGCATCATCTTTAACCTCCATCCATACACTCTCATGTGTTGAGAATCAATGGATGCTTGAGACAAAGTTATCACACACATTCTCTACATCACCTTGGACATGTCGGCTAGCAAACTTCATGTCCGAGTTACTTCGGTTTGAAGCGGGAGTCCGTAAAAAGATTTCTTGACGTGGTGCCCTTCCAACTAGGAGACCGGAGATCGGAGATGCCGTGAGGAGCTAGGGATGGTGGCTAAAGAATGAAGGACACGGATCGATCGGTATAGCCTTTTGTAACCCTTCTCTAGTTGCTAGTTTAGCGTTAATGGTTCGATCCGGGTAAAGGTTAAGGTAGCGCCAAGTTTTGAAAAGTTTTTGTTCCGCGTTTGGCCTCGGATTGACGGCCGGGGCACTGACGTAACCCAACATGACGGCTATCAGTCGAGGGGCAGCGGCCACCACTTCAGGGATGACAATCTCAGTTACATGTTCCACCATCTCCAGGCCATCACCAGAAAGGTCCATCAAATCCACGGCCGGTAAGGATACCTCTTCAGGGAGAACGGGCACGGGGGGAACAGAACCCCCCAACGGAAGCTCTACAGCAGGAATAGCAACTGTAATAACTCCCTCCACACCTACTGGTGTCTCATCGTGGATATTTACAGAATCCACGGTCAAGACGCGATTCGAGCTCAGATTCTCTGCCATGGCCGAAGTCCCTGCAAAGTTTTATGAAGATAAGAAGACATAGAGAGAAAAACAAATTACTTGCCGAAGGAAAAATACAGAAAACATGCATACCGATACGCCAAGATGCCTCTAGTATGGCTTTTTCAAGCCGACGTTCCTTCCTGAGAAGGTATGCTCGCCGGGGCTCAAGTGTAGATTCATGGCCGCCGGTCCACAATGACAACTCATCTTCAGAAGTGGCTGAGGTAGGCTATTTGAGAGCTATCTCGCCTCCCTATTCCAGAGGACCTATAAATACTCGCCGTATTGCTGGAGGATCTTCGTAGAATATGACGGCAGGATAAGAACTCTTCGGAACGCGAACGTTCTTGGTCTCATCCTGGGAACGCCTTATAACCTCAGCTAATTTTGCGGCTTCCTCGGCAGATGAACCAGGAAAAAGAAGACCATCAGCTGGCTCTTGCATGGATATTGGCTCGTCTTGAACAATAGGCTCGGATTCTAGCAAAAAGTCGAGCAGACCGGTGACCGTCTTCTTCCTCCTTTTCGAGCTAGAGCTGATACCAGAGGAGGAGGATCGCTTCTTTCTCTTTAGTGCTTTGATACGGCACTGCCCAACCTCGCCTCTGGTGTTTTCTTTTGGTGGTACTACCGAAGATGACGCTGCCATTGATGACGCAGCAACTGATGGAACTACTGCTGGCACCTTGTCGGAAGCCTTTGCCTGGGCTCTAGTACGCATTGGCATGCCAACTATAGGAGGAATTGATTTCACATCCGCCACCTCAGGGATAAGTAAAGAACCGGTACCCTTCAATTGGGGACGAACCACTGTTCGCGGTCGCGGCGGAACGCCCATGGCTTGGGTCGGGGCGGAAGCTCTATATCCAAAGAGTATCCTCTTCTCCTTGGCAATAATGGGACCAACTCGGTGGCCGTACCAACCAGTAAAAGCCCCCACACACCTTGGAATGTAGTCGGCCTCGGGGATCATGAAGCGAGAGCCAGTGTTCAGCCGCATGAAGTGATGGGTGGCATCACAAACAACTCCCAAAGAAAAGCCAGGCTCCACCATGAATGCCTCGAAGAGAACACCCTGGTTGTAACCCAATTGTCGGGAAAAGCGGTGCGGATTATACCGCATAAAAAGAACCGCATCGTTTCGACGGAAGAACAAATAACCCGGTCTGATTGAATACAAGTGCATAATTTCCTTAGGCTTCAAGGATGGTGCTCCCCCTTTCAATAAATCGAACAACTGTTGAATAGGTCCCGAAGGAGCAGAGAGGACTCGGTCATTGAATACCATCCCGCCTTCATTAGCATACGGGTTAAGCAGCACACGAAGAGCCCCTAGCTGAGTCGGATCAGGAGCAGAAGCGTCCACCAACCTCATGAGCCGCGGGAAGGTGTAAGCATCATAGAAACCCGGTCTCTGGTGCACTGCGAATGCTCCTAACATGTGCATCTCAATCCACGACAATAAATAGTGGAGGGAGAAACTCACCACATCTACACCCGGGGTCGAAGAATTGGCCGCAGTGCTCAGCCCATGGTATAAGTGCGATAACCCTGCAATGCCAACAGCCAGCCATGCCCCTTCGGCTACACGATGAGCGGGATAAATGACAGAGGCTCTCATGAAGCGTCGATGCGTTGGAATGGCAAACCAGCTAAGCCAAAGGCTGATAAAACCAACAAAGAAGGTCTCCTCGTCCATGCCGGGAGACGCAATTGAATTGAAGGACACGGATGGCATGATCGGGATGTAAAACTGCGGTGAATCCTTTTTTTTGGCTGGCAGCTTATTCAACCCAAACCCAAAGGGGTCGTTTATATTCGCAAATTTCGGAGCCTCCTTTGATAGGACATCTTCACGGAGGAAGAATGCGATAAAACTCTTAAAAGTGACGCCCTGTCCCTCTGACTCCGCGAACAGCTTCTCGAAAATACCCAGAGTCTTTATTAGACTTAGATACTTATGACGAACGGTAGTTTCGGTCGATAAGCCGTCAAGCATAGCAGGCACAGTGGCAAATGCATACTCATCGGGAGGCAACAACTCTTCATAGTGCTCTCCCCTATTCGGCAATCCAGAAATCTCGCGGAACTCTTCCAGGGAAATCGAGACCACGCGATCCCCTAGAAAGAAAGTGTTTGCAGGAAGATTCCATTGATTTAGGAAAGCTTTAACCCACCAGACATGGGGAGACTGATAATGAAAGTGAGACGCGTACACCGCTGATAAAGCCCGACCTTCTGCAATCTTGCACGATGAGCGGACAAGATATAGCGAGCCCAGAGAAGATAGCCCGTTGGATGGCGAGGGGTAAGCCCTATCTTATAGACTTGTCCCCAGGGTTGGGCTTCACCTTGGCAAATACGATGCCCCAAGATGTCTATGGCTGGCAAAGGCTGGTTTGGTATCCCAGCTGTCGACAGCTCAAGCCGGCCCGTAGAAATCCAATCCAGTACCTCCACGGCAAAGGCAGTCTGCGGACGCTCCATCGGCAAGAATGGGTGGAGAGGCTCTGTTGGCACCTCGCAAAGAAAGCTGCGGCGGCCACGAATGATATGCCCGTACCAGGTTTTCCACAAAAGCAGGTTGGTGCAATCCGGGTCATGAGCCCTAATCATTACCATCACTTCTTCGTCAGACGGTGATTGAGGAAAAGCAGCCTCCGAGCGGGTAAAAAGAAAGTATGGAAGAGAAGCCATTGTTCCTGAAATAAGGGAAGGGAAAACTGCTAATGAAACCCACACGTGTCTATATATATATATATATATATATATATATATATATATATATATAAAGACAATGGAAGAAAATGGCAAGCAGCTTATTTCATGGGACCATTGGTTGCAAAACACATGGGCCCCACAAAATCAATATGGCGGCTCACTAATGATGAGGCAGGGTAATCATTATGAGAAAAAAGGAAGATTCTCAATAAATGAATATTGGAGTTCAAACATCTCTGCACATTCCCCCAAGGAAAAGCCCATCATGAACTCTGTGCAAATCAAACAGAATCTCTCCTAATTTTTTTTTGTAAAGAACAACTGAGCATAAAAATCCCAAGAATTCTTCTTGTTAGAACTAAGTTCTCTGAGAGAATTAAATTCCTTTTGAACAGAGCAATTAAATTCCAAGAAAATTTTCAGAGCTGAGCTCTTTGTAATGGAATTAAATTCCCGAAGAAAACAAGTACCATCATCAATCCCCTAAGATCAGAAAAATGCCAAACATTGGGGGTTTACTACCTAAAGATTGCGCATTCTTAGAGCTTTGAAAGATGAGTTTTTATTAAAGGAAAAAAACCTTGGTGTGGATTTAAAATCCAAAGAGAATTTTATAAAAAGTTCCTCGGCCGTTCAAAACCATTAACTGAAGAAAAGATTCTTTTTTGGACAGAGTTAAACTCTGAAATTTTTTGAACAGGGAACTGGGCTCTGAGGAAGAGAATTGAATTCTCAAAGAAATTGAAAAAGGAAGAAGATGAAGGAATGGAGGCGTTGCTAATGAGACCGCTGCATTTATAGGACGTGATAGGAAACGGTTTATCTTCCCTATTCCCTAGGCAAATCCAACGGCCACAAAGGTGACAGCGTTGCACTCACGTGTAAACACGTGAGAACAACGCTGAGGGGGCATTTGTTCCCTCATGGGAATTGAATAAAATACAAATAAAGCAGCAAGGAAAACCTCCAAATGGGGCATCACGTGCTCACACGTGACCAGGCCTCACGTGCAAACACGTGACCTTTTTATGGGCAGATTCTATCTACGCCTGAATGCCTAATTGATAAAGTCACGTGCCCACACGTGATGGGCTCTTAAACCCACTGAATTAATATAATTAAATTCTAATTAAAAGGAATTAAAAGCATTTGTTCTCTCATGGGAACTGAATAAAATACAAATAAAGCAGCAAAGAAAACCCCCAAAGGGGGCATCACGTGCCCACACGTGACCTGGTCTCATGTGCAGACACGTGACCTTTTACAGGCAAAGCCTATAAGTGCTGAATAAAATAAATAATTGAAAATACTTAATCAGTGGGGTCACGTGCCAACACGTGATGGGTTCCTGAGCCCTCTGAACTAATAGAATTAAATTCTAATTAAATGCTTTATCAGTGGGGTCATGTGCCAACACGTGATGGGTTTCTGAGCCATCTGAACTAATAGAATTAAATTCTAATTAAATGATTAATCAGTGGGGTCACGTGCCAACACGTGATAGGTTCCTCAGCCCTCTGAACCAATAGAATTAAATTCTAATTAATTGCTTAATCAGTGAGGTCACGTGCCAACACGTGATAGATTCCTAAACTCTCTGAACCAATAGAATTAAATTCTAATTAATTGCTTAATCAGTGAGGTCACGTGCCAACACGTGATAGATACCTAAACCCTCTGAACTAATAAAATTAAATTCTAATTAAAGGGAATCAAAAAGCCCTAATTGGAAAAATATTTCCCTAGATCTTTCCAAACAGAAAAAATTGCACTCTGTAAAGTGGAGCACCGTTGGATTAAAAATCCAATGGTGACTAAAAATCACCAATTTATAGAAAGATTCTGTACAAAGAAATATTTTCCTAAAGCTTGCCAGGAACAACATATAAAATATCTTTTGGATTAAAATCCAATGGTGAATAAAATTCACCGAATGATTTAAAAGATCATGTTGGTTATAAAATCAATCAAAAAATTTTCAATGAAAGATTGACTAAAAAAAACTGATTTTTTCTCTCCTATAAATAGGAGCCAAGAAGAGAAGAGAAAAGGAGGAGACGACAACAGAGAGAGAAGACAGAAGAGAAAAAAAGAGAATTTAGTTCTCTAAAAAGAAAAGAAGATCTCTTCAGAGAAAAAAAAAACTCTCGGTAAGAGAAGGACGGAGATCATTCCAGAAAATAAAAGAGAATTTAATTCTCAAAACCAAGAGTTTAACTCTTCTAAATAAGAACTTAGTTTTTTCTCTGATTGAAGATCTGCAGAAGCAAATCTCCCCATAAATTTAGAATTTAATTCTCATCGGGGAGATTCTGCCATGCAGATCTAAAACCTAAGGGAAGAACCTAAGTTTAGAGAATTTTATTCTCCCTTATAAACATATAGGGATTTAATTTCTCCAACAAGGATAGGGTTTAACCCCTAATATAAGAACTTAGTTCTTCCCCAAGCAGATTTCCGAGAAATTAAATTCCTATATAAAAAAAGGAGAGAAGTTAATAAGGGACTTGAAACTCAAAATTACATGCATATTGATGATCACGTGGTAACACGTGACCCCCCTTCTCTGAACCAGAAATAGAGATTTCCTAAAAGTGTTTAACACTTATTTAAAAGGGAAAAGGGAAAACAAAAAAGACCGTTTCACTTTTAGAGTGTATCACGTGCTCCCACGTGACCCTTAAAAAACTTCTCAAAATAAAAGGGAGTAAAGCCAAGGCAGTTTCATTTTAAGGGTGCCTCACGTGTCCCCGCGTGACCCCTAACAAATACTTTTAATAGCCAATGCATGGATACCCATCACGTGCCCACACGTGATGGCCATAAAGATCAAGTGTTTAACACTTATATATTCTGGGAGTAAAATAAAAGAAGCAAGACCCAATCTACAGGCGCCTCACGTGACCCCACGTGAGCGCTTCAGTTTTAGTGTTTAACACTACTTTAAGTGCCTCACGTGGGAGTACGTGAGCGCCGATCATATATTAGTGTTTAACAGTATGAGAGGCCAATATTAGCCAAACTTAGATCAAATCTCCCGAGGACAATCAATCGAGCCCTCATACTCAGGGTCCCCCAAACCGATTTCAGTCCCAGAGATAGCTAATGAGCTCCTAACAGATAACATCTAAAATGATGTTCATCTCACCATGGTCTCTCCCCTCGATCTGAAATTTGGTTCAAGGGTACGTCTCTCCACACCTCCGATACATGTCGTTGTAATTCTTCAACGTCTTCAGAGAGGTGGAGGGTCCCAATAACCAATAACTCTTGGCGCACCACCGAACAAGATTTTTAAAAAAGGGAGTAAATCTAAAATACATCTCAATTTGGGGGCGCCTCACGTGACCTCAAGTGATCTCTTGAAAATGCTTAGCACTCAGAAAAAGAAAAGGAGAATAAAATAAAGACAATTTTCATTCTTCAGAGTGCCTCACGTGATCTCACGTGACCCAATAGTGCTTAGCACTCAGAAAAGGAAAAAGGGAATAAACCCAAGATAGCTCCCATTTTGGGGGCACCTCACGTGTTCCCATATGACCCCCCAACAGTGGTGTATAAAAGAGGGAGAAAATTCCAAAGCCAGCGCTCGTATTTTGAAGGCACCTCAAGTGTCTGCATGTAACTGTTTGATGAACCAGGTGCTTAACACTTATAAATAAAAGATGAATAAAATTCAGAGAACAGTTCTCACCTCGGGCGCCTCACGTGCTCACACGTGAGCCAAGTGCTCAGCACTTATATATATATATATTTATATATATATATATGAGGGAATAAACTCAAGGAACAATGCCCACTTCGGGGTCCCTCACGTATTCACACGTGAGCTCCTCCAAAGTCCAGTGTTTAACACTGATTCAGTGCTTAGCACTATGGGGTGACTAAGGGAAATCAACCTTAGCTCAAATTAGCCAAGTCTTCCGAAGCCAAGACCCTTTTTGTCACCATCAACTGAGCCCCCATGTTTAGGTCTCCCCAAACTAATCCTAGTCCCAAAGATGACTAGTTTTCTCCTGACAGATGACATCTAAACTGACGTTCATCCCATTCCCCAAATCGGGATATTGGTTCAAGGGTACATCTCTTCATACCTCTGATATATGTCGTTGTAATCCTTCAACGTCTTCAGAGAGATAGAGGGTCCTAATAACCAATAACTTTTAGCGCATCCCCAAACTGTGGAGCCAAAATACCACAGACTACGATGTCTTTAAACTAGACCGCAACATCCCTAAACTAAACTCTACAGACTATGATGTCTCTAAACTAGACTATGATGTCTTTAAACTCCATGGACTATGATGTCCTTAAACTTATGGACCGCAAAGTCCCTAAACTAAAACAATAGAGCCCAAATGCTCTTTTGTTGGATCTAAATGATCCTGTTAAGTTGATCTTAGTCTAAAAATTAGACTAACATGTCCTTAACAAACGTTAAGTTGATCTTAGTCTAAAACTAGACTAACGTATCCTTAACGAACGTTTAAGTTGATCTTAGTCTCAAATGAGATTAACGATCCTTAAACCTAACCCAAACCCAAATCTAAGAAAATACGGATTTGGACTAATCCACGCCCTACGGGCAACAACATAAATTAGTCTCCGTATACAATCCACGGGCAACCAAAAACAAAACAAACACACACGACATGAAGTGACTACCTGTTGAAGGAGAAAGTGGTTACCGCTATGTGGTAGCGTAATTAACTGCAAGGGCTTGCACCTGCAGGGAAGAGCGTCCCCACAATCAAAAACCCTTCAAACGAGGGGGAATCTGATGTAGTTTGCTACAACAGCCGCATCCGTCTAAACCTCCGATACACGGTGCCATAAACCAACCTGGCATTTTCGGAGAGGTGGACGGATAAAACCAAATAGCATCTGCCCCCAAAATTCAGGAAAGACGAACCTACGTAGTTCCGTCCCCGTATTTCGGTGGAGAACAGTGCCTGGGACCAGAAGAAGCAAAAAGGGTCGTCCAAGAAACTCACGACGGACTCTGCGGTTCTCATCAAACCGGACCAAAGATGAAGCTGAAGATCAAGAGAATGGGTTACTATTGGCCCACAATGATTCAGGACTGTCTCGAATATGCGAAGCAGTGTCACTCGTGCCAGATTCATGGGGACTTCATCCACCAACATCCAAATCCGCTACACCCAACACTGGCTAGTTGGCCGTTCGAAATGTGGGGAACCGATTTAATCGGGCCAATCGAACCAGTAGCATCCAAGGGACATCGGTTCATATTAGCAACAACCGATTACTTCTCTAAGTGGGTAGAGGCAGTACCGCTAAAGGAAGTGAAGATGGAGAACATCCTCCATTTCTTCAGGACACATATCATCTACCGGTTCGGCACTCCGCGACAGATCATCTCGAATAATGGGCAGGCTTACAGAAGCCATAAGATCAGTCGCTTCGCGCAACAGCATAATATAGACTGGAAATACTCTTCAGTCTATAATCCCCGAGCTAACGGTCTAGCTGAGGGTTTCAACAAGATCTTGACGAAGATCATAAAGAAAACGGTGTCCAGAAATAAAAAGGACTGGCATGAGAGACTGCATGAAGCTCTCTGGGCGTATCGAACCACGTTCAAAACGGCCACGAATACAACGCCATTCATGTTGGTATTCGGCACGGAAGTGGTACTTCCCTTGGAGATTAAGCTACCCTCTCTACGAGTGGCAGTTCGATATGAGCTGACGGATGAAAGAAATGTCCATCTTCGGCTTGAGAAGCTCAACGCCCTCGATGAAACTCGTCTCATGGCGCAGCAAAACCTGGAAGCTTACAAAGCAAGGATGACACGCTCATACGAAAGACTAACCTGACCGAGAACATTCCGCCAAGGCGAACTCGTGCTAGTCGTAAAAAGACCTATGATCCCCAACCTTGCAAAGCGGGGGAAATTTGAGCCGAACTAGGAGGGTCCGTACATCATAGACAAGGTCTACCAAGGTGGGGCCTACTTGCTTATGGATATGCATGGTGAAAGACCCTTCCGTCCAATAAACGACTGGTTCCTTAAGAAATACCACGCTTGACAAGTCACAACTCAGGCTAATGATAGATGATGACGCTCGTGTCCGCTCGCTGTCTTCCTGAGTCAAGACTCTATAAATAGTATCCAACAAAATTTCACCTCGAAGCGTGCTACGGACCGAGATGTCCCTAAATTAACAATGGACCGTAATGTCCTTAAACTAATACGTCATCTCAAACATGGTAGTAATGGAACTCAAGTCCATAAGTCCTAACGGTGAAGACCGCAACTCAAGTCCCGCTGGCTATATAGCTACCCCGGTGGTGAAGCCCCCTTTAAGTTCCATTGGTAAACAGAGGGGTAAAAAGAAAAGAAAAAAAACGGTACGTCCACAAGCGAAATGGGCACGAATGAAAACCTGAAAGGGCGCCGTGAGTAAAAACAACAGGGCTACCGGTGAGCTTGTGAAAACCCGAAAGGGCACAATCTCATAAATTTTCCCTTACGTGATCCTCTCGATTCGTAAGGAGAACTCCCCCTATGAGACCCTCATGGCTCGTAGGATTTAAAGCCTTAAGCTACAGGAATCTGAACCTGTTCTTTAACCGTCATACTCCCCAAGTTGCCCTACAGGCGGTCCAATAATGGCCCTTGTATACAATCCACGGGCACAAATAAATGTTTCCCCCAACAAGTTCCACCAATCACGAGGAATGTAACAACCCTAAACTTTCTGTACAATCTTTTTTCAAAAAAATACAGAAAGGGGTACATGAGCCTGAGCACAAGTTATAAGTTTGTTTTTCTTTCGAACAGCAAGAAGGAGCTTGTAGCTCACTGGTAAGACCTTGCACTGCTGAACCAAAGCACCAGAGTTCAAATCCCATCAGCCACACATTATTTTTTTTAAATTTTTTTTAATCTTTTAGAAGCCTAAGAGTCTACACGTGCACTACACATAATAGGGTAAGTTACAGAGTAAACAAATGGGTCCACGAGTCAAGACCAAGCGTCGGGGACACGTGGCAAGCAGACGCGGTTCGGCTCGGCCGACTCGGGACGGCGACTCGCCCGACTCGGCCGGTGCCGCCGGTCTGACTCTGCCGAAACCCTAATTTTCTTTACCTGTTGCGACTCTTGAACTTCCCCTATAACCCCTGTATTATTTAATTTCCCTGCACATTTACAGAGCAAATTAAAACACACATTTAATCCATTTTAATTCAAAATTTTAATACACCCTTTCAATACCCTAAACCATAATTTTTCTTATAAATACCACACCTCAAATCACCCCCCTCACTCACAAATCTCTGCCTAAACTCTCAAGAAAATTTCCAAGACTTTTTGTGTGCAAGTGGAGTTAGCAAAGGGCGAATCTCCGACGAACTTCCGACGACGATCCGAGAACATTCCGACGACGAAACGACGCACCAGCACCTCCTACCTCTTCCTCCTTCTCTCTTCTAGTCTAATAACTTTTAAGTTCCCACTTCTTTCTCTTTTCTTTATTCTAAAAACATTTAAAACTAAAACCTGACGGAAGCGGAGTTAATCCGACTTCCGATTCGGTTTTTCCTTAAAAAGTTCTATTTTCTTAAACACAATAATACCAAACTCTTATGTCATGACCATTAAATATTAACGAAGTCAATAGAACAAGTTTGACATCAAAATAATAACCGTAGCAAGTTTTATTCCATTTTTGTATTAAAATACCTTCCTGTTTCATTTCGACATACTTGAACTTTTTAAACCGTATTGTTTACCGCCGGAAGCCGGGAAGACGAACGTCTTGCCTGAATCTGGGGGCAGATGCTAATTGGTGCTATCCATCCACCTCTCCGAAGATGCCAAGTTGATTTATGGCACCGTGTATCGAAGGTTTAAACGGATGCAGCCAATGTAGCAGACTTCGTCAGATTCCCCCTCGTTTGAGGGGTTTTTGATTGTAGCGACGCTCTTCCCTGCAGGCGTAAGCCCCTACAGTTAATTACGCTACCGCATCGCGGTAACAACTTTCTCCTTCTCCAGATGGTCATTTCGTGTCGTGGGTGTTTGTTTTATTTGTGGTCGCCCATGGATTGTATACGGAGACTAATGTATGTTGTCGCCCGTAGAACGTGGATTGGTCCAAATCTGTATTTTCTTAGATTTAGGTTTGGGGGTTGGGTTTAAGGATACGTTAGACTCATTTGAGACTAAGATCAACTTAAACGTATGTTAAGGATACGTTAGTCTAATTTAGACTAAGATCAACTTAACGGGATCATTTAGATCCAACAAAAGAGCATTTGGACTCTATTGTTTAGTTTAGGGACATTGCGGTCGATTACCAGTTTAAGGACATGGTGGTCCAAGGTTAAGGACATCATAGTCCGTGAGTTTAAAGACCTCACAGTCAAGGTTAAAGACGTCATAGTCCGTGAGTTTAAAGACCTCACAGTCAAGGTTAAAGACGTCATAGTCCGTGAGTTTAAAGACCTCACAGTCAAGGTTAAGGACGTCATAGTCTGTGAGTTTAAAGACCTCACAGTCAAGGTTAAGGACATCATAGTCCGTTAGTTTAAAGTCCTCACTGTCAAGGTTAAGGACGTCATAGTCCGTGAATTTAAAGACTTCACAGTCAAGGTTAAGGACATCATAGTCCGTGAGTTTAAAGACCTCACAATCAAGGTTAAGGACATCATAGTCCATGAGTTTAAAGACCTCACAGTCAATAGAGTGTTTGGTTGTCGGGACCCGTCACCTCTCTGAAGACGTTGAAGGATTACAACGACAAATATCAGAGGAGTTCAGAGATGTACCCTTGAACCAATTTTGGTTGGGAGATCTATAGTCCAATTTGGGACTAAAGTCTGTTGAAAGGTTTATGAGATATGGACTCAGTTGATATGAGTTGAGGACTTACGGCCAATCTTGGGCTAAGTCCAATAAATGTTTAACATTGTATTGTTCTGGCTATTAAGCCTTTATTTGGGCTTGGCCCTTTTAATAATGCTAAGAATTAGGCTCTGACATTTTTGTCTTGTATTAAATGCATAGCATTTATCAGAAACAAAGTGTGTTCTGATAGTACGCCACGTGACGTGTCAGGCGCTTTGCGCCAGTCAAAGAGCGCATTGCGCTTCTGTCATGTAGCACACACGAAGAGGACACGTGTCACGCTTAGTGCTAAGCGCTAGTTTAGTAGCGCATAGCGCTTTTAATTTATGAGCGCGTTGCGCTAGTCTGTTGGCTCACCAGCGAGCGACACGTGGCGTGCCCATGAGCGCAGCGCTCTGTTTTAAAAGCGCAAAGTGCAAGTGGTGTTTATGGTTGACACGTGGCACGTTTTGGCGCTAAGTGCCGATCCAAGGAGCGCAAAGGCGCAGTTCATGAGTGCAAGGCACTTTTTAATAGTGCAAAGCGCATCTGATCAATTCTAAGATCAGAGAACATATTTATGTTCTTCAAAGGAGGCTTTGCTTCAAGATCCAAGAACAAAAGTTCTTGTTTTTTATAAAAGGCACTGCCTTTTATAGATCAAAAGATCTGTGAATGAAGTAAAATACTTCTTTTATTTTTTTAATGATTAGATCTTTTTCTTTTTATCAAAGACATTGGTATTTTTTCAGATCTATGATCTTTTTAGAAGAAGGTTCTTCTTTTTTAATGAGATGATTTCATCTCTGTTATTCAAGAACATAGTTCTTTACCTTGAAAATGAAGAAAAATCTTCTTTTTTCTAAGAGCTTGCTCTTCTTTTTCTCAAAGTTTTGCAGATGGTTTTTCTCTCTCTTCTTCTGTATTCTCTCTATCTTAGACTTGAAGTCTAGGGGCCTTTATATAGGGCCAATTGATTTGTTAAATCAGTTTTAAGAGATCTTTCTATGATTGATTTGGGAATATTTCCCACCGTTGGATCTTTGATCCTAAGGCTTCCGTTTTACAGAAGATAATCTTCTTGTTTTAATAAGATTGAAAAAATCTTTCCATAACAGAACTTTAGTTCTAATTAATTGATAATTTATTATTAGTAGATTTTTTGATCTGACGGTGGGGGAATTTTTAATTCCAGCGCTGGCGCACCTTGCGCTAGCGCAACTGCGTTCGACACGACACGTGGCGCGCAGCGCAGCGCAACTGTCCTAGCGCACCCGTGTTCGACACGTGGCGCGCAGCGCAGAGCGCTGGATCTGAAGCGTTGCTTCAATTTTTAAATTATGAATTTTGAAACAGAGCTTTGCTCTGATTGGGGGTGCGCTGCCTAGGGCGCAGTGTCCCTGGCGCTGGCGTGTCTGCTTTTGATACGTGGCGCGCAGCGCACAGGATCTGAAGCTTTACTTCAAATTTTGAATTTTGAAATTCAAAACAGTGCTTTTCTTTGATTGGGGGAAACAAATGCCCCCCACCGTTGCGCTCACGTGGCGCACACGTGAGTGCAGCGGTGGAAACATCTGAGCCTTTAGATCAACTCAGAAGTTGAGGAGGCAGTTCAGTGCCTATAAATAGGACCTTTGGTCCTTTAGATGATTATCATCTTCTTCTTGAGAATTTTGCTCAGAGTCTTGCTCTTTTGTTAAGAACTTTCAAGAGTCAGAATTCTTAGGTAAAATTAGAAATTTTAATTTTAATAAATTAGGGTTTTTACCCATTAACAGAGCCTTGCTCTTCATAGATCTTTGATTTAAAGAAGACCCCTTTAGGGTTTCATTAATAGAGCCTTGCTCTCATGAACCCATAGATCTAAACAGATCTTTCCTTGGGGGTTCTTATCCCATGAATCAGAGCTCTGCTCTTTTGATAATATGTAGATCTTTTGATCTTTTGATGAAGAACTCTTAAGAGTTTTTTCATGGATCTTTAAGATTCCAGAATTTTAATTCTCAAGAATTAATTTTAATAATCTTTGATGGATTTTCCATCATGATTACAGAGCTAGGCTCTTTAAGGAATTTTATTCCTTCATGATCAGAGTTTGACAAGTGTCACTCTGTTATAGAGCTTTGCTCTCAAAGGAAGTTTTTCTCCTTTTTCCGAGGGATTTCTCATTCAATGAGAAGATTCTTTGAGAATTTCCTCATTAATTGACAGTCTTATCTAATGATGAGGCTGTTTAATTAATTGATGCATTGTCATCTGGATTTTGTGGTTCCTCCTTTGGTTCCCTTTCTACTGCATTGCAGTATAGTACAACTTTTAAAGTACCGAATGTCAAAATTTTAAAATCAAATTATAACACTGATAATTGAATTCCGTTCTTTCTCGCAGGCGACATGTCTTCCGATCTTTCTTTCCCGTTTTTCCGCTCAGAGGGAGGATTCCCTGAGGCACCGGTGGACCGGGAGGTTCTTGCGCTCATTAGAGACTATGATCCGAAACACAAAAACCTTCACCTGTGTGGTAGGTGGTACGACCAGATAATCAAAGGTCGTCGAAGCTTCTCTTGTGCGACGCCATCGGATCCGATCTCATCGATTTCGTATGCAGATGCACCCCCGGTGAACTATGCCGTAGAGGTTGTCAATTGGACTTCGGAGGGTCTTCTCCAACCTTCGATTGCCGCCATACCCATGCAGCTGCCGGCGGCTTTGGATACTTTAGGGCGGCGCATATGTCAGGGCGAGTCACGCCCTTGGGGACAACCTTACAACATCGGGTTGACTCCCCGACACTCGGCCGGGTATTTGAAGTGGGCCAGGTACATTTTATCGGCGAAGAAAACGCACTTGCTGAAGCTCGGCCTATATCCTACGGTTTACGCTTCATTGTTCCAATATTCTGCTCCTCCGACATGGTGGATTAAGGCATTCTTGGAGCAATGGAACATCCCAACCAATACCTTTCTTCTACTGGACAGAGAAGTTTCTATCTCCTTAGAAGAATTTGCTGAGATTTCCGGTCTGCCGGTGAGGGGGGAGCACTATGAGGAGCTGCTTCCTCCGGACGAATATGTTTTTGCCACCAAGTCGGTGGTGATGGGCCTAACGCCGGAGAACGCTATTCAGCACCAATTTTCGAGTCTAATAAAGGTGCTGAATATGTACGAGAGTCTCCTCTTGGAATCCGGAGGCCAGGGGGTCAGTTTCGCAGACTTCATTGCCCGGTTTCTTCGCTCGGAGATTCTATCGCAACGAGGCGAAAAATTTGCCTCGACGATCATTTCGGCTTTGGCTTGGACCGTCGACCATTACTGGAAGATGATCAGAAGGGCTTTTATCTTCCCGATGCCGCGATCATCCCTCTGTCAGAAATTGCCGCCCCGGGCATTGACGAGGAGACTTTCTTTCTCGGGTTTCTCGGGCTATGGTTATGTTGGTTCGCGCTCGCCATGCACCCTCGCTATATGAGGCCGTCCGTCTTCTATCCAGCACATCGAATGGTGGCCGGAATACAAGTGGCCATCAGGATTGCCGGGGTAGGCCATCTGTACCATGGTCTCAGCGTGGTGGCGGATACAACTGAACCGGGGGTGCATGTCGCCAACTTCCTGATGCACTACTTTACTTCATGGATGGAAATGCACGTGCTCGGGGTATTTGGCATTCATAAAAGGCCTCCGTTTTTCGAGAAATGCAGATTCCCGAGAATTATGCAGCTAATCGACGCTTCTATCGTGAATCCGTCTCAGTGGGAGGCTAGGGGCTTGCTTCTTCGTTCGCACACGGTCGGGGCCGGTATGTCTTTCATGGACAAAGTCCTGACAATCGGCCAGGAAACTTCCAAGACGGTGCTGGCATTGCGCGACTCTTTTATGGACGGGGCTTCCGTGTTGAAAGCCCGAGAGATTCTACACCTATACTCCATTAGGCCGGGCTTTCTCGTATTCAGGCAAAATGATGCGGCGCTTTTTATGAGATATAATCCCCATCATTTTGCCCAGCAGCTGAGTTATAACCAGGGGGTTCCACTGGAGGCGTTTTTGGAAGAACCTGCTGCCACCAGAGAGGGAATACGGAGTGCACTGCATCACTTTATGCGGTTAAATACGGGCTCCCACTTCTTCATTAGCGAGCCGAGTTGCATTCCAAGGGCCCTTAACGTACACGGGGCCTGGTATCAATATGCGATGGGCGCTGTCATCAGGGAAGAGAGGCGGCTGCTGCTCGATCGCAAGAGTGAGCCCCCTGCCAGCGATTGGAACGTCCCTTTGAAGCGACGGATCGCTGTGCCCCCTCCGCTAAGAGAGGCTGCTGTAGCTGAGCCTCCACGTATGCTAAGCCCCACGCATGGATTGCCCTGTGATCCTATGGAGACGGTGGACATGCCCTTGGTGCCTTGCCCTCCCATGGAGACGGTAACCATAGCTTCACCAGAATCTGGCGTGGGCTCGGATATCGGGACTCTCTGTCCCAAAGTGCCCACGAAGCACAAGCTGGTTCTGGCTGCGACTGGTGCTCGCGCACAGAAGAAGAAGAAGTCGGTCCTCTCCCTTGATGCCGTACTCGGCCTAGAGCTTCAGGCTCCTCTTACTGAAGGCCTAAGCGAATATGGAACCAATGAGGGTCTCTTCATAGCGCCAGAAGACACTGATCTCAATGCCGCTATTGCTGCTTCTACGCGACTCGCGAGCCACCAAGCGGAAATAGCCTCTCTCGTGCAATCGAGTAAATATTAGTCGCACTTTGTTTTTGCGTTACTTTTTTATTTTTATTATCATGTCTTGACTAACATTCTTCCTTTTGTAACAGGCTTTACTACTGAAGAAGCTTTGGCGGCTTCCCTTAGGACCTTCGAGGAGGAGGAGAGGAATCGCGCTTTATTGGGCATTGGTATGTCTCGGCTCATTGAGTCTTCATTCTCCTTTTATGGACGATCTAACATTTTCTTCATCTCATCGCAGGAACCACAATGCCGGTCTCGCGAGGTGATGCGAAGACTCTTTCCGGGCCAGCCACCGAACTCCCGGCCTCTTCGGTATTGTCGAAATAGGCCTTACTCAAACGACCGATGACGGAAGCCTTGACGGCTCCAGAGGTAGCCCTGGGTGCGGATGATGATGCTCTGTTGAAGGAGGCTTCTAGAAGGTCTTCTTTGACGACCCAGGAGGAAAGGAAGCGCCGGAGGTGCGCAGCAAGGGAGCGTAGTGCTGCTTTAGCTGCGGGAGCTGGTTCGAGCTCCGTTACTCCTGCTGCTACTCCTTCAGAGGAGTCTCCGGTTGCCTTGTCTACTGCTCACAGACGGGCGGCACGTGCGGCTCGGGAAGAAAACGGTAAATCAACTCCAGGTAATGTGCCTTGAGGCTCCGTTGTCAAAGTTTTAAACTAACAGTTCTCATATATCTTATCTCTGCAGAGCCGAGTCTTCCCGAAAGACTAACGGCGATCGCTGAGCCTGAGAGAGTGGTGGAGGAGGTAGCTGCTATTCCCGAACCCGGGGCGGTGGCAGGCGATATGGTCGCAATTGCCGGGCTCGAGGTAGTGGCTGAAGAAATGGCTACCACGGCCGAGCCTAAAGCAGTGGTGGATGAGACGGCTGCAATTACTGAGCCCGAAGAGGTGGCGTGCGAAACGGGTGCAATTGCTGGGTCCGATGTGGCCACTCTTTCTCAAGAGTCGGGCACCGCTCCGATTATCGCTCTTCCTGCCTACGGTTCTTTATCGTCTCCTGGCGTCGCAAGTGTGACGACGGCTCTCGTGGAGTCAGGGGACGAAGCGACGGGAGGTGAGGCCATCCCGATGGCGGAGGGAGACGCCGTTGTTGAATCAAGTGACGCCCTCGTCACGGCTCCGGTTGGCGACTCTTCAGGTATATTTTAGGTTACCGCCCTTCTTTTTATTCTGCGATCTTTCCTAACAAGGTTTATCCTGTTTCTAATGCAGGTGCGGCTAGTGCTGATGTCGAGTTACTCGAGACAGCGCCGTCAGTTACCGCCCTGACGGTGACCACCACTCTACCTTCTCTCATACCGTCGTAGATGCTGGAAGGTATGGATTTATGACCCATTAGTCTTATCTCTCGGCTGTATAATTCATGTCCTGACGTTGCGTTATCGCGTTTTTGCAGGAGTCCTTTTTGACCACCTGTACCAGGTGCTGCATCCCCACTTCTCCTTCCCGTCGGAGATTGCTTCATCCAGTGGCGCTGGTGAATACAGCTTTCAATTAATGCTCTTTCTTTTACCGATAATGAAATTATTTCTGATTCTTATTTGCCTTGATTGCAGTGCTACAGATTGAAGGAGGAGATGAGAGATCAGTTGCGCCACTGGTCCTCCCGGCTTTGCCACCTGCTGCAGCTGGTATAGTAAATCCCATTGTTCATGAATTTCTTATATTTCTTGATCCGTCATCTGATTGTGATTTGTTTTGCAGCGGTCGCTTCAACTCCGGCCTCTTTCGAATCTCGCATTATGATGCCGGCAGGCCTCTTCTCCAGACGTCCATCCTCAAAGGGTGATGTGATAAGTCTGCGCATGTTGAGCGAATACGTCGAGAAGCTTGATGCGGAAGCTCCTACATCTGCTGCAGATTTTGCTGCCGAGATCAATCCAATGCTGGCGACGCTTGTGAACTTTCATAATAAGGGCGTTGTTCACACCAGAATATTGCATTATTATATTCCCCATTCTTATATATTTTACAAATAAACGGGTGCTTTTGACGCATGTCTGCTACATGTTACAGGTTACAGGTTCTTGGACAGAAAACAGTGAAAACGATATAAAGACGATGAAAAAGTGGACTTTAACCAATGAACAGAAAATCTTGATCAAGCCTACATAAGAAACAGTTCACAAAGCAAGATTCAAGATATCGACTCAAAGCAAAGGTTTAAAGTTCACTACAAATTGTTCACTGGAGATCTGGAACCAACCTAGAAGCCCAAATGGAAAAGAACATATAGAAACAGGAAGACAAAGTCACCAGAAGACAACACAGGAAATTACAGCATCTAAAGCCTCTTGTTGACCGCGGAACCGCGGCCAAACAGGGCCTCGGGCCGCGGTTCCGCGGCCATGTTAAGGAATTGAAAAATAAACTTTTTAGCATAATTTTGGTGCGGCGATGACTAGTCAACCTGAGGGCTATTTTTGTAAATGCAAATATGCGAGTCATTGTAACCCTAGGGTTTCCTATCTTCTATAAATAGGGACTCTAATTCATTGTAAACTTTATGCCTCCTTTTAATAATAAATTCCAGAACTCTTTTGGAGAGCATCGGTGTTTCTTTTCCATTCAGAAATTCAGATCTGACAAACCTGCATGGATGATTGGAGGGATGCATCTGTAAGTAGATTTAATTTCTCGCCCTAGTTTAAATTTCAATTCTTTGCCCTAGGTAGATTTAATTTCATGCCCTAGGAACTTGTTTAGGGTTTAGCTTTGGGGAAGGATTTTGAGAGATGAGATCTCTCATCCTTTTCTTACCCATCAAATATTTACAATAGGACTCCATGCATACGCGCATACACCGTGCCCTACGGCATCCTACCCCTCGAGGTAACGATGACACCGTAGTGTAAAAGCCCGGTTGCGCGCGTTTTCCATGGAGGTTAAGGTAAGGATCTCTAAAGGAAGGACAAGAACTTAGAGGAAGGAACACCTTCCCGAGCGGATCTAATCCACTTTATTGATAATTACCATAACTCCTCATAGATCTTCATTCGGGTATTGAAAGCGGTGAGATTTAATTACATTTCCAAACCATCCCTAAACCTAGCCCTAGCAAGAGTAGATCTAGATAATTGCCCTAGGTCAATTAGGTTTTTAGATTTAATAATCAATCCGAATACCCTTCGGAATTAACTCGTTAGAACGAATCAGAAATTCACAAAATCCCTGTGGACCGACCCGTACTCACCGGCTAGCTTCATGCGACGCCGTTCTTGATTGCGGTTACAAATATTTTTGATCTATCTTTTAGAAAGCGCAAGCACGCTAAATCACTCAATCAGGCGTCGTCGAGTCTTGGGTTAATCACTGCAGGGAAATTGAAGCTTGCCTGCATGAGCTCGAGGTTGGACGTCCTGCTCCATAAATCCTGGCTATGAACGCTCAGAGGGCTGCGTGGGTTGAGCAGAGCACTCCCTACTTCTGTCATCTTGAACAAGAGGCGGCTTTAAAACGTAAGGAGTGCGGAGAGACTTCGAGCGAATCTGCCCGACTGCATGCTCAGGTTGATGCAAATACTGCACAGTTGAAAGTTATCTTTGAAGGCCTTCTGCGATGCATCTCTGACGGGTTAACACTGAGGCCGCAGCTTGACGTCGTCGAGCGGGATGCACAAAATCGTGGGGCAGCTCAGCAGGCAGTCGAGGAGCATCTTTCATCTTATTTGCAGCAACGAGCTCAGGTTGAACCAGAGTTGGCCACGGCAGCTGACCATGACGAGAGGCTGAGGGGAGTGCGTGAGCAATTGATTGGCCCACTTAAGACACTTCCCTCCCAATAGTTGCTTCTGCGTCATTTGTAAATTTTGAATAAAATGTATTCATTCTTTTATTCCTTCACATGATGTATTTTGTACCCAATTGCATACATGAATAAAAGATACATTTCTTTCGCAATGTATTGTGCCATCTTTCTGCTTACTTCTTTCTTTTGTTATCAGTATGCCACCTTAGCAAACATAGCCGACAGATGATAGGGTAAGCATCTTGTTTTGGCTTCTTCGAGGGGTAGTGATAGCTTAGGAAGCAGGTTCATATCTGATACCTAAGACTTTTCAACTTCATGAGCCGTGAGGGTCTCATAAAGACTTTTCTCCCTACGAGTCGTGAGGATCTCGTAGGTGTGTTTTCTCCTTAAGGGTCGTGGGGATCCCCAAGCGCATTTTCTCTTGAGAGTCATAAGGATCCCACAAGAGAATTTTCTCACTTACAAGTCGAGAGGACTCATAAGTGATTGTTTCCCTCCTTGTCGATGTTCGACTTCGGAGAGTGTGGCCTGTAGATAGTCTATCTTGACCTCCTTGTAGGGCACCGATGGCTTAGGAAACAGGGTTAGGATCTGCCACCTAAGACTTTTCAAATTTATGAGCCGTGAGGGTCTCATAAAGACTTTTCTCCCTACGAGTCGAGAGGATCTCGTAGGTGTATTTTTCTCCTTAGGAATTGTGAGGATTCCCAAGTGTGTTTTCTCTTGAGAGTCGTAAGGATCTCACTATAGAATTTTCCCTCTTACAGGTCGAGAGGACTCGTAAGTGGTTGTTTCCCTCCTTGTCGAGATTCGACTTTAGAGAGTGTGGTCCGTGAATAGTATGCAAGAGTCCGTTTTGTACCGACTTGCGGGGCTCCAGTGCTTAGGGAACGGATTTTTTTAATCCCCGCTGCCTAAGGCTTTGCCTTACAAGTCGAGACGAATCGAGAAGTTCTCGCAAGAATGTCCTAACGCCACAGTTAACCTTTGCTCTTTACGATAGAGGTCCGTTAGGGTCTGTGGTACTAGGGTTTTTCCCGTCATACCGTCGCGTTGGCTGATGTATTCCTCGATAGGCAATCTTGCTGTTCGAGTATCCTTGCGACTATCGTGTCTCTGATCCCTTCGGGGGCTGGACAAGATGTCTTCAAGCAATCTTCTTAGGCAGTTTGACCGTCAGAAGAGCAAGCGTTAGGAATTTTGCCATGCCGCTTTTTACTTGAGGTTAGGCTCATTTTGGAGAGCCCCGATGAGTCATAACCACTCCACGCCGGTGTGGGATGATTTCCGATAGTCTTTCAGGTTTTATATGAGTTGCCGTCAAGACCCTGAAGCTAGGAATTTGGCCTTTGCTTCGTTTGCTGGCATTGCATCTGCTGTAATGAGACGAATGTCACAGTTGTCTCTAGGTTGCGTGTGAACCGTCGAGGCTTGGAACTAGGGGTTTTGCCGTGGCTCCGTTGTTTATTTGTCGCGTCTGAATCCTGCTGGGAGAAGAACGCTGGGGTGACATCTCGTCTACTGTATCGAGACGAACGTCGAGGTGGTGACCACTCCGCGCTGGTGTGGGATGATCTCCGGTAGTCTTTCAGGTTTTATATGAGTTGCCGTCAAGACCCTGAAGCTAGGAATTTGGCCTTCGCTTCGTTTGCTGGCATTGCGTCTGCTGTAACGAGACGAATATGGAGGTTGTCTCTAGGTTGCGGGTGAACCGTCGAGGCTTGGAACTAGGGATTTTGCCGTGGATCCATTTTTTGATTGTCGCATCTGGATCCTGATGGAGGAAGAACGCTCTTAGTGACATCTTATCTGCTGTATCGAGACGAACGTCGGGGTGGTGACCACTCCGTGCTGGTGCGGGATGATCTCCGATTGTCTTTCAGGCTTTATATGAGTTGTCGTCAAGACCCTGAAGCTAGGAATTTGGCCTTTGCTTTGTTTGTTTTGTCGTATCCGAATCCTGTTGGAGGAAGGACGCTGTAGTGACATTTTGTCTGCTGTATCGAGACGAATGTCAGGTGGTGACCACTCCGCGCTGGTGTGGGATGATCTCCGATTGTCTTTCAGGCTTTATATGAGTTACCGTCAAGACCCTGAAGCTAGGAATTTGGCCTTCGCTTCATTTTGTTTTGACCGTGAGGTCTTTTTTTGACGTTGCATCTGCATCCTGCTGGACTGCGAAGGAGCGCCGTTGTTGACATTGCGTCTGGTGTAACGAGACGAATGCTGATGTGGAGCTTGGATTTTGCCGTTACTCCGCTTTGTTTCGTTGTGTCGCTTCCGTGCCTTGCTGGCATAGGGAGGAACATTGTTGTTGGCCTTCTGGGATGCAGATGTGACCGTCGAGACTTGGCTCTCTTTCTGATGGAGCCTGGTGTTTCCCTCTTTGTTTGTGCTCCTGGATTGTATACAGGGATCGATGTGATCTCACCTGTAGGGCAAAATTTTCATTTTATATGTATTATATATTTTTTTTCCGCGATGCTCTATCATTTCAGCTTTTTTTTATCGCAAAAGTCGTGATTGCCCAATCATTTCGGCTATTTTTCGCGGTGCCCAATCATTTCGGCTATTTGTTTTATTTTTACTCGCTGCTTTTTATTGCGAGTTGCCCAATCATTTTAGCTATTTTGCATGCATACATTTTTACTTGCTGATTTTGTTTGCAAGTCGCCCCATCATTTCGGCTATTTCGTATGCATATGTGGCTCGCTTGCTTTTTGCCGCAAGTTTGGGATTAGACACCGATTTCAGCATCAGCACCGCTACAACTGGGATATTGCCAGGAGCGAATCATCATTTGCCTCTGTCGATATCGAACAAAGGTGGCTTAGCGAACAGGGTTAGGATCCTGTCGACTAAGGCTTTTGACTTCATGAGCCATAAGGGTCTCACAAAGGTATTTCTCCCTGCGAGTCGTGAGGATCTCGTAGGTGCGTTTTCTCCTTAGGAATCGTGAGGACTCCTAAGTGTATGGCTTCTTGTAAGTCATAAGGATCTTACAAGAGTGTTTTCTCCTTATAAGTCGAGAGGACTTACAAGGGTTGTCCACTGTGCGAGCATATCCCTAGTCTCTGGTGGGACTTTGTTAGGGAAATGTTTATTCGCGCCCGTGGATTGTATACAAGGGTCGGCATTGAGCCGCTTGTAGGGCAATATTGGAGGTTGTGGGGCTGCTTAAGAACAGGTTCAGATCTCTGTAGCTTAAGACTTTCAAATCTTATGAGCCGTGAGGGTCTCACAAGAAGGTTCTACTTACGAGTCGTGAGGATCTCGCAAGTGTAATTTCTCCTTAAGAATCGTGAGGATTCCTAAGTGTGTTGCTCCCTTGTGAGTCGTAAGGATCTCACGCAGGTGGTTTCTCCTTACAAAGTCGAGAGGACCTTGCAAGTGTCTTTTAACGAGGTTGCGCCCTTTCGGGTTTTCACAAACACTCGCCGGTAGCCCTGCTGTTTTTACTCACGGAGCCCTTTTGGGTTTTCATCCGTGCCCTTTCTGCTTGTGGACATACCGTTTTTTTCTTTTTTTTATTCTAACGAGATTGCACCCTTTCGGGTTTTCACAAAATTCGCCGGTAGCCCTGCTGTTATTACTCACGGAGCCCTTTCGGGTTTTCATCTGTGCCCCTTTTGCTTATGGACATACCGTTTTTTTTTGTTTTTTTTTTTACCACATCAGCTTGAGGATGGCGTAGGTTGGTAGTAGTTTAACGACGTTTCGGTCATCGTACGATTACACAGCTAGATTTTGCCATAAATCTTCGCATGTTTTGTGTCGGAGGTGGATTCCTTGAAGAGAGGGCTGAGGGCGATTTCTTCGTTAGAGTCGCTTCCAAAAGTGATAACTTGCGATCCCTTGGTGTCGGCTATGTGACAGTCGCCAGCAGCTCTTTCGCGCTCATCTATCGTGCTTTTCTTTTCCTGACGAGCCTTGCGCTTCACTCGTTGAACGTGTCGTCGATGGGCAACATATCCCTGCCACCGGTTTTTAAAGGCTATGCACTTCTCGGTAGGGTATGCAATCTTCTGATGGTATAGGCAGAAGTTAGGATGTATGTCCGCTTCATCAAGATGTATATTGCCAGGGGAATTTCCTTTGAGAGAGGGCAACTTCATTCCTATCGCCAGGTCCCTAGCGAACCGTTTCCTTATTTTAAGCATGTTTTTGCTGGCGATATGGATGCTTTGCTCCAGTTGGGGTATTTTGACCTTTTCCTCCAGTCGTCAGCGTTTGGCTTTTTCGAATATAGCCAGTTCACGCTCTCGATTGGTTTTACTTTTCTGACGGGCTTCGTTCAACAGCAAGTCGATCATCTCGTCAGAAGGCTCCAAGGGTTTTGGCTTCGATCCTGCCCCCAGTTTCTCGGTGCAAGGAGCTTCCTCATTGGCGATTGACGAGTGAGAGATCACATGGAAGCTTTCTACGTAATCTTCAGATTCACTCGACGAGTCTTCTCCATCATCTTCGTTCTCAAGAACATGGCTGAGAAACTCTTGGAGTGTGACTGGAGTCCGCGCCTTCTGTTTATACTCTTCCAGCGTGTCAATCTGCTTTTGTAGGTCCGTGTGCTTGTCACCAGGCTTCACGGGCTTCTTCTTTTTTTTTCTGAAGATTTCGATGGCTGGGTGTGTGCGCTTTGGCTATCACCACTGATCTTTGTAGTTGGGCACGGTTTTAGCATTCCTTCGACGATTTTGGGTTCCAGTGGATTTTTCCACCTGATGGCTGGGCATGTGTGAAGATCCTTCAGCATTCTTTTCGTCTTGGCTGAAAGAGCGACCTCCCATGGATCTTTTTCTATAAAAGAGCACGATGCCCCCAGCATGTCCACTTTTTTAAGAGCATGAGGTTGTGTCGGGTTCACCTTCCAGTTTTCGGATAATGCGAACTTGCCTTGTTGGTATTAGTCCTCAATCCAGCCTTTGAAAACGAAGCAATTTTCGATTGGATGGCTTACTGCTTGGTGGTAAGGGCAGCAATTAGGATTGTTGACATCGCCTGGCTGCAACGGACGTTTTGGATCCGGCAAATTGATGAGTCTGTTGTGCACTGCTAACTCGAACTGCCTCCTCGTTTTTTCCTGGGGAAATGAGTAAGGTCGTCCCGGTCTCTCCTCGAGGGATAGGCGTGGACGCACGTTGTTTTGGCGAACGACCAGCTTTAAGTTGCTCATCTGTTGTTGAGTATTAGCAATGAAAGTTGCTTTTCCTTTCCCCCTTTCATTTCGAGGATCCGTCTTTGAAGGAGACGGTCTATGACCCATCTGGTCCATTTGGGCCTGCTTGTCGATTAAAGCTTGGAACGTTGTCGGTTTGAAGAACATCATGAACTGTGAAATAGTTGCATGAGGGTCTAGGGTGCCCATGAACATGCCCACCGCGAGTGCTTCTTCGATGCGCTGTTCGCATTTTGACCACAGATTCCGCCATCGGATTGCGTACTGAACCCACGTCTCACCCGACTTCACCCTGGTATTGATCAATGCTGTTATTGGGGTGCGCTCGCTGGCGCTTGCTAATCTTTATGTAAAAAGCAGCTCCATCTCCGTAAATGTTTTGACAAAGTCGTTAGGCAGCTCCGAATACCATTCGAAGGCCGTTTCCGCTAAGCTGCCGACGAATTGGCGAAGCAACAGTTTGTCGTCGCCTCATGTGTTGCCGCATAAGGTCCTGAATTGAGCGACATGCTGATGTGGATTCCCTGTCCCCTTGTACACATGGAATTTAGGGATTGTATATCCCGGCGGGTAACTTATTTGGTCATACCAGCCCGGATAGGGTCGTCCGGTCTTGACAATTTGGCCAGCCGCTTCATTTGCCTGGTGAGCTCGTATTTGCTGAGCAATATAATCATCGAGCGCAGCTTTTGAGATGGTCTCCTCTTTGGCTGCTGAACAAGCCGGAAGGGGATTTGACGTCTCCGCTTGGTCATCTTCAATAATGATTGGAGGGTCTTCAGCTGGAGGATCCGGCTGTAACATCATCCCGACAATGTCTTGGAAGAGAAGCGCCATTCGTTTTATGTTGGCAGCTTGTTCTGTTGCTTCTCTGTCCTTCTTTTCAAGGACTCTACGGAGGAAGTCAGCATCGGTTTCTTGTTCATGACGCTGCTCTGATGACGCCTCCGGGCTTTTTTTTGGTCCGGTGAGTGCGGCCATCTGTGTCAGCATTTCTTGAAGCTTCTGTTGCTGCTCCTGGGCTTTTGTCACGGATCGGGTCAGCGGTCGGTGACCTGTCAAAGCGCGGCTTTCCTCTTTTCCGGAAGCCATGTAAACAGTATGGACCATTATGCCCCCAGACTTAGGGTGTTTGGACCCAGCGTCTTTGCGGTTTGCCGTAGTCATAAGAGCTTTCTCTGGCCTCCTTCTCTTTTGGGTGATTGACGTTGAGGGAGCTGTTGCAGTGGGCACCCAGGTAGCTGTCGCCTTTTGTGGCTTGGCAAGACGGTTCTCTTCTTGTTGAATCTTCTCCCTTTTCTATCGGCGAGGGTAATCTTGATCAATTACCGAGTCCCGAACCTGCCGCCAGACTTTGTAGATTTTGGAGGACAGCCGCTGAGGGGACTGTTCTGGCTTTGCTTCCGCAACATTCTCCACTGATGGAGGAGATCTTTTCAGTACGGCGGTAGGAGAGTTCCTGCGCACCTTGTTCAGCAATTCAAAGTTGTTCCCAATTGGAACAACAGCATTGACTTCCACCGTTGGGGCTGGTGGAGTTAGCCCAGAGGGGGAGTTGCCCCCGGCCTTCCTTACTCGGCGCCAGTGGCGACGTCGAGTGTATCGAGCCGATGGTGTTGGTTCGGTGATGGGGATGGCTTTGTCTTGCCCCCTGTTCAGGTGAGGCGTTGCTAGCACCAGCCTCTTGAAGACCGAGTTCCGTTCAGCAGCGGTGTCTAGCCTGTAAAATACAGACTTTTGAGCAGGAGCGGGAGTTGGAGTTGGAGCCGGAACAGTTAGTCTTGTAAAGACCGACCATTTAGCAGTGGAAGCCGCCTTGACGACTTTAGGAGAAGGGATGGTTACTCTCTTCGGAATAACCTTTTCTTGAATTGCAGGCTTCATCATGGGCCCACAGGAACTTTGGCCCAATCTGGCGAAGACTGAGGCGCTGGAGCTGGACGACCCGTTGAGAGGGGCCGTAGTAGTAGCAAGCCGACCAAAGACCGACTTCTTGGAAGCTTCTGGTGTTGGTATAGGAGCGCTGAAGTTCGTTGGCAGGAGCATAGTCCAGAAAAACAATCCAGTGGTGGCCTGAGTGACATGTTCCACCAGCATAGCGAAGATAGAGGCCGCTTGGGGCCCGTAAGTCACTCCTCCGGACGGGATGGAGCGAGAGTTGCATTTGCAGTTAGTGCAGTTTGAAGCCATTGATCTTCTGTCTTCTGCACGGAGTAAGGCACCAAATCTAACTATCTCAAATCCACATGCAACCATATCAAACCGCGATTCATTCGCGAACACGACACTCGAAGTGTGGAGTGGAAAGAGGAAAAGGTCCCACCGGGGGTGCCAGAATTTGTTTACCGCCGGAAGCCGGGAAGACGAACGTCTTGCCTGAATCTGGGGGCAGAAGCTAATTGGTGCTATCCGTCCACCTCTCCGAAGATGCCAAGTTGATTTATGGAACTGTGTATCGAAGGTTTATACGGATGCGGCCGATGTAGCAGACTTCGTCAGATTCCCCCTCGTTTGAGGGGTTTTTGATTGTGGGGACGCTCATCCCTGTAGGCGCAAGCCCCTGCAGTTAATTACGCTACCTTATCGCGGTAACTACTTTATCCTTCTCCAAATGGTCACTTCGTGTCGTGGGTGTTTGTTTTATTTGTGGTTGCCAGTGGATTGTATACGGGGACTAATGTATGTTGTCGCCCGTAGGGCGTGGATTAGTCCAAATCCGTATTTTCTTAGATGTGGGTTTGGGGGTTGGGTTTAAGGATACGTTAGTCTCATTTGGGACTAAGATCAACTTAAACGTATGTTAAGGATACGTTAGTCTAATTTAGACTAAGATCAACTTAACGGGATCGTTTAGATCCAACAAAAGAGCATTTGGACTCTATTGTTTAGTTTAGGGACATTGCGGTCGATTACTAGTTTAAGGACATGGTGGTCCAAGGTTAAGGACATCATAGTCCGTGAGTTTAAAGACCTTACAGTCAAGGTTAAGGACGTCATAGTCCATGAGTTTAAAGACCTCACAGTCAAGGTTAAGGACTTCATAGTCCGTGAGTTTAAAGACCTCACAGTCAAGGTTAAGGACGTCATAGTCCGTGAGTTTAAAGACCACACAGTCAAGGTTAAGGACATCATAGTCCGTGAGTTTAAAGACCTCACAGTCAATAGAGTGTTTGGTTGTCAGGACCCGTCACCTCTCTGAAGACGTTGAAGGATTACAACGACAAATATCAGAGGAGTTCAGAGATTTACCCTTGAACCAATTTTGGTTGGGAGATCTATAGTCCAATTTGGGATTAAAGTCTGTTGAAAGGTTTATGAGATATGGGCTCAGTTGATATGAGTTGAGGACTTACGGCCAATCTTGGGCTAAGTCCAATAAATGTTTAACATTTTATTGTTCTGGATATTAAGCCTTTATTTAGGCTCTGCCCTTTTAATAATGCTAAGCATTAGGCTCTGACATTTTTGTTTTGTATTAAATGCATAGCATTTGTCAGAAACAAAGTGTGTTCTGATAGTACGCCACGTGGCGTGTCAGGCGCTTTGCGCCAGTCAAAGAGCGCATTGCGCTTCTGTCATGTAGCGCACACGAAGAGGACACGTGTCACGCTTAGCGCTAAGCGCTAGTTTAGTAGCGCATTGTGCTTTTAATTTATGAGGGCGTTGCGCTAGTCTGTTGGCGCACCAGCGAGCGACACATGGCGCGCTTGGCGCTAAGCGCCAGCCCATGAGCGCAGCGTTCTATTTTAAAAGCGCAAAGCGCAAGTGGTGTCTATGGTTGACACGTTGCATGTTTTGGCGCTAAGCGCCGATCCAAGAAGCGCAAAGGCATAGTTCATTAGTGCAAGGCACTTTTTATTAGTGCTAAGCGCATCTGATCAATTCTAAGATCAAAGAACAGATTTATGTTCTTCAAAAGAGTCTTTGCCTCAAGATCCAAGAACAAAAGTTCTTGTTTTTCATAAAAGGCTCTGCCTTTTATAGATTAAAAGATCTATGAATGAAGTAAAATACTTCTTTTATTTTTTTTATGATTAGATCTTTTGATCTTTTTCTTTTATCAAAGACTTAGTCTTTTTTCAGATCTATAATCTTTTTAGAAGAGGGTTCTTCTTTTTTAATGAGATAATTTCATCTCTGTTATTCAAGAACATAGTTCTTTATCTTGAAAATGAAGAAAAATCATCTTTTTTCTAAGAGCTTGCTCTTCTTTTTCTCAAAGTTTTGCAGAGGGGTTTTCTCTCTCTTCTTCTGTATTCTCTCTATCTTAGACTTGAAGTCCAGAGGCCTTTATATAGGGCCAATTGATTTGTTAAATCAGTTTTAAGAGATTTTTCTCTGATTGATTTGGGAATATTTCCCACCGTTGGATCTTTGATCCTAAGGCTTCCATTTTACAGAAGATAATCTTCTTGTTTTAATAAGATTGAAAAATCTTTCCATAACCGAACTTTAGTTCTAATTAATTAATAATTTATTATTAGTAGATCTTTTGATCTGACGGTGGGGGAATTTTTAATTTCAGCGCTGACGCACCTTGCGCTAGTGCAACTGTGTTTGATACATGGCGCGCAGCGCAACTGCGCTAGCGCACCCGTGTTCGACACGTGGCGCGCAGCGCAGAGCACAGCGCAACTGCGCTAGCGCACCCGTGTTCGACACGTGGCGCGCAACGCAGAGCGCCGGATCTGAAGCGCTGCTTCAATTTTAAATTATGAATTTTGAAACAGAGCTTTGCTCTGATTAGGGGTGCGCTGTCTTGGGCGCAGCACCCCTGGCGCTGGGTTGTCTGCTTTTGACACGTGGCGCGCAGCGCACAGGATCTGAAGCGTTGCTTCAAATTTTGAATTTTGAAATTCAAAACAGAGCTTTGCTCTGATTGGGGGAAACACGTATTACCTTAGAAAACTCACGAGGTAATGACCTACCTCCTCACAACACACATATCTAACATAGCACGATGAAATTTGGCAACATAGATTTGGGAAAAATACGATTTTACACATAACTACCTCCGACTTATAAAAACCTTTTTCTACAAGATGTGTATTTTAACAAATCTTTGCAAATACGCCTCTACAACCCATTTCGGGGAACCCGTTCGGGATGGTGTGGATTATTGCACATCCTTCGGCCTAGTAGAGTGAGATGCAGACCTCCGCAAGGAGGATACGATCTCAAAAGATTTAAAATGCAATTTTCTTTAGAAAATGCGATTTAAAACTTATATTTTTAATAAATAAATATATATGTAATAAATATCAAAATATCTATTTTTAATATTTATAATATTGCACATTTCCAAAATTCAAGAAAAATATCTTATTTACAAGAAAATGCCATACAATTCCAATATTATAAATAAATACCGTATATTATGAAATTAGGTTTTATTCACTAGAAATGCCACATTGATAAAATATACATCAATGAAAACTTTAAAGACGGTAATAAAATACTTGAGGTGTATTTTAAAAATTATACAAAATTATTTTTACATAAAACCCCCTCAAGTTATACTAAATTACAATAAGGACCCTAGTAAACATAGGTTTAAGCGGGACCAGTCTCTTGAGCCTCAGGGAACTGGAGATATGGGTGCTTACCTATTTAAGGTAGACAACTTAACAAACGGTGTTATCAACACGGTAATTGTCTTTGAAAAAGACATAAATCCCATCGTCCATGTGCAGCAGTTACCGATAACACCAAAACCTAATTCAGGATTCAATTTCTTTTCTAATTGTCTGACTCAGACCGAGTCTCAATATAATCAATCTGACTTGAATATGATTCAAGTATCAAACTTCAATACAACATGGATCTATGAATCCGTCTATTCAATCTATATCAAACTACATTGACCGAACCGAACCATGGATATATTCCATCTACATGATCATCCATTATATCCGTTCCATTACTGATATCATGGTTTCTGTAAGTCCTCCATCTATATACAATATACAATTCAAACAAATACAAACAATACAATCAAGACATTACGGGGTTTATAAGGGGTAGACTGGTACGGAATATGTTAAAGGTGGCATGAGGTGGTCACTTAAGATGTAATTACATCCATGCCGTTGTTCCGTGGTATTATCGACAGAGCCTTGTACTATGGGTTACCAAAGTCCACGGTGTAAGTTGGGCTCCTCTCGTATACACTGGCATCTTCTATACCAAGCTACAAACAGCTGCGCTAATATTATAATAAAACATTATAAAACTATATTCTCTCTCTGTCTATTCTACTTCTCTCTCATCTTTGGGACTTACTGAGCTATTTGTTCGCTGACGACATTCTCTTTCTTCTTCTTTGGAATGTCGTCAGGTGATTCGGACTCACTGGAGATCGAGCCCACCAGCGATGATTTGGACCAGCTAGCTTTCGATCCAGAGCTTTAGACTCCTTGTACACATTTACATTATGTATTTTCCATTTCTGTTATGCCACTGTTTAGGCATTGCTTTTCATTCCATGTATTTACTTTTCAGATGTATTGTAAAAAGAATGTTAATAAATAAAGTTGTTGTTTAATACATATCTATTGTCAGTGTCTCTTATGCATTTTACTTATATTGCTTAGATACACTTAGCGTGTTTACTTCAGAGTAAATACGTAGCGGCCAGTCGCGCCCCCTTCGCCGTACACTGGGAAGCGGGGTGTGACAAGGAATGTCCTCATATGGTGAATGACACTTGTAAGTCATTTCGACTTATAAGGAGAAAGTACTCTTGTGAGATTCTTACGACTTATAAGAGAGAACACCACTTAGAAGTCCTCACGACTTCTAAGAAGAACATACACTTACGAGATCCTCACGGCTCGTAGGAAGAAATACCTTTATGAGACCCTTACGGCTCATAAAGTCAAAAAGCCTTAGTCGACAGGATCCTAACCCTGTTTACTAAGCCACCTTTGTTCAAATTGACAAAGGAAAATGATGATTCGCTCCTGACAATATCCCAGCCGTAGCGATGCTGATGCCTAAATCGGTATCATATCCTAAGCCTTTCACGGCAAATGATGATTTGCTCCTGGCAATATTCCAGTTGCAGCGGTGCTGATGCATAGATTGGTATCATATCTCAAGTTCCATACTCGCAACAAACATCAGCGAGCAAAAAATGAAACAGCTTAAATGATGGGGCAACTCGCAATAAAAATCAGCGAGCAAAATATATGCATATAAAAACAGCCGAAATGTTTGGGCAACTCGCAATAAAAAGCAGCGAGTAAAAAGAAAAGAATAGCCGAAATGATTGGGCACCGCGATAAAAAACCGAAATGATTGGACAATCGCGACTTTCGCGATATAAAAAGCTGAAATGGTAGAGCATCGCGGAAAGAAATAAAAAAATGATGAATGAAACTTTTTCCCTGTAGGTAAGTCCACATCAACCCTTGTATACAATCCATGGGCATAAACGAAAAGGGAACCATATTTTTCCATCAGGCTACGTCAAAGGGAAAGCCAAGTCTTGACGGTTCACAAAACAACCTAGAGACCACTTTGACATTCGTCTCGTTACAGCAGACGTAGTGTCAATAACGGCGTTTCTTCTCACTCCAACAAGATGCATACGTAACGTCAGCAAACGACTCCAGGATCACAACAAAGCAGAGCCATGTCAAAGTCCCTAGTTCCAAGTCTCGACGGTTCACAGATAACCTAGAGACCACCTCGACACTCGTCTTGTTACAAAAGACACAGTGTCAACAAGGGCGTTTCTTCTCACTCCAGCTGAATGTAGACGTGACGTCAACAAACGACCCCAGGGTTGAAACAAAGCGGAGCCATGACAAAGTCCCTAGTTCCAAGTCTTGACGGTTCACAAAACAACCTAAAGACCACCTCGACATTCGTCTCGTTACAGCAGACGCAGTGTCAACAACGGCCTTCTCACTCCAGCAGGATGCAGACACGACGTCAAAAAACGACCCCAGGGTCAAAACAAAGCGGAGCCATGGCAAAGTCCCTAGTTCCAAGTCTCGACGGTTCATAAACAACCTAGAGACCACCTCGACACTCGTCTCCTTACAGCAGACATAGTGTCAACAACAGCGTTTCTTCTCACTCCAGCAAGATGCAGACGTGATGTCAACAAGTGACCCCAGGGTCAAAACAAAACGGAGCCATGGAAAAATCTCTAGTTCCAAGTCTCGACGGTTCACAAACAACCTAGAGATTACCTCGACATTCGCCTCATTACAACAGACGCAGTGTCGACAAAGGAAGCGAATGCCAAATTCCTAGCTTAAGGGTCTTGACGGCAACTCAAATAAAACCTGAAAGACTATCGGAGATCATCCCACACCAGCACAGAGTGCCTATGACTCATCGGGGCTCCCAAACTGAGCCTAACCTCAAGTAAAAAATGGCATGGGAAAATTCCTACCGCTTGCTCTCTCGACGGTAATATGACCTAAGGAGATTACTGTAAGATGTCTTGTCCAGCCGCCGAAAGGATCAGAGATACGGCAGTCGCGGGGCTACTCGAACAGCAGCGTAAAGTCTGCATATCGGGGAATGCATCAACCAACGCGACGGTACGACGGACAAAAACCCTAGTACCACAGACCCTAACGGACCTCTGTCGTAAAAAGTAAGGGTTAACAGTAACGTTAGGACATGTTTGCCTATAAGTCCAAAGGAGGTAAACTAAACAAACTCCGAAATGAGTCAATAAACTACAAGCTCCGAAATGAGTTCATAAACTAGAGACTCCGGAATGATTGAATAAACTATAAGCTCCGAAATGAGTTCATAAACTAGAGACTCCGGAATTAGTCCATAAGCTACTTCGCGCCAGATCAAGACATAAAGAAACATAAGGGTGCAGCTTATGGGCCTCAGGGTTTGGAACTATATCCCTTAAGAGTTGAGATTTGAGTCAATGATAGATGACGACGCTTGTGTCTGCTCACTATCTTCTCAGATCGAGATTCTAAAAGTTATATACTAGCCCGAAACCGGTCATACGCTATATATTACTCTGCACTACTTAACCCACGCATATACATATGTGGGCAAAATAGTGGGGGGCATTTGTTCCCGTTAAAAATTTCTGCACAAAAGAGCCCAAGGTATTAAATGGCAGCGATACGCTTAAGAAAATTCAAACCAGTATTTTCCGGGCTGGATTTTGACAAACTTCCGAATGAGAATCAGCTAAATTATGATGGTATCAAAAGCGTCTCGAAAAATCCTTCGATTTGATATATTATGGGCCTCATAATTCATTCGAAATCAAAAGTTATGAGCAAATGTGCTATGCACGTGTAATCTAAGTAATTCTCTACTACATGGGGAATACTTTTTTAGTCCCACATCGGGAAAAAGAGAAATTCTTTCTCTACCACTCCCATATAAATAAGAGGGGACACTTCTTAGAAAAAATAGGATTCAATTCTCAAAGGAGCTTAGTTCTCCATAGGTGCTTAGTTCTCTAAGTTAGGGCCTTAGCTGTCCCCCCATAATGCGCATATGCGCAAGCGCTATGTGCGCCACGTGCAACGCATGTGCGCCCGCAGTGGGAGGATTCAATCCTTAAAGGAGCTTAGTTCTCTAAGTTAGGGTCTTAGCTTCCCCCCATAATACGTATATGCGCAAGCGCCATGTGCGCCCGCCACGTGCGCCCTCCGTGCGAGAATTCAATCCTTAAAGGAGCTTAGTTCTTCATAGGTGCTTAGTTTTCCAAGTTAGGGCCTTAGCTGCCCCCTCATAATGCACATGTGCGCAAGCTCCATGTGCGCTACGTGCAACGGACGTGTGTCCGCCACGTGCGCACCACGTGCGCACCACGTGCAATGCACGTGCGCCCGCCATGTGCGAGGATTCAATCCTCAAAGGAGCTTAGTTCTCCAAGTTAGGACCTTAGCCGCCGCCCCATCATGCGCATATGCGCAAGCGCCACATGCGCTACGTGCAACGCACTTGCGCCCGCCGTGCGAGGATTCAATCCTCAAAGGAGTTTAGTTCTCCATAGGGGCTTAGTTCTCCAAGATAGGGCTTTAGCTGCCCCCAATGATGCACATATGCGTAAGTACCACGTGTGACGCACGTACGTCTGCCAAATACGCAACACGTGCGACACATGTGCGTCCAACACGTGCGAAGCATGTGCACGAACACAAAGAAGCCTTTTTCCACAGCTAGGAGTTTAAGCTCCAACCTGTTCTTCCCCCTAATGAGTGGGACATGGTTCAAAGGGTACATCCCTCCACACCTTTGATACATGGCGCTGTAATCTCTCAGCGTCGTCGGAGAGGTGGTGGGTCCCAATGACCAATGATCCCTCTTTCCAAATAGAGAGGAAACCCTCCATAAGCTTCGAGAAAATCAAAGCAGAAAGCTTCAAAAAGGAAGAAAGAAGAAGATCTCCCTTCTCAGAAAAAAGCTCTAGGAAAATAAAAAGGAAGAGATATCAAAACATCTCGTTTACCTATTGAAGGGTTTAATCCTTTTAGAAAGAAGAACTTAATTCTTTTTCTGGATCTAAGATCCACAAGACAAGTATCCCATAAGTTGAGAATTTAATTCTCATCGGGACCACTTGTTCTTGGAGATCTAAGATTCAGAAAAGAATAAGGATATTGAACTCCTCAGAACAAAATATACAAGGAAAAATCAGCGCCCCGCGTGCCTCTCACGTGGGCGCTATAAAATAAAGGAGTGCTTAGCACTCTGTAGCGCCCAGCGCCTCACGTGCCCCTCATGTGAGCGCCAAGAACATAAAAGTGCTTGATACTCACTGGGCAGCACCTAGCGCCTCACGTGCTTCACACGTGGGCGCCATAAAAAGAGCTCAGCAATCAATAGAAAGAGACAAAAAAGGGTAAAGTGTTTAACACTTATTGGGCAAATCTACATGACTGAAAACCCCACATGGCTATGTGTTAGTGTCAGAACTTACATAAGTGCTCAGCACTTTTTGCACCAAAAATAGGACTGAGCCCAAACAAGTGCTTTGCACTTCTTTTCAAATAAAGAGAAAACTGAGTGGACCAAGCCCAAGTTGGCTAGCTCAGATCGACCGAGCCCATGGGTTCATTTTTTCCCAAATTGGTCCCAGTCCCAAATATGACTATCGATCGTCCAACTGATGATATCCAAAACGATATTCATCCCACATCCCCTAAGTTAATCTTAGTCTCCAAAAATGACTAATGATTCTTAGGTGATCCACCACGATCTTTTCCCTCAAACACGAATAATGGTTCAAGGGTACATCTCTCTACACCTCTGATACATGTCGTTGTAATTCTTCAACGTCTTCAGAGAGGTGGCGGGTCCCGACAACCGACAGCTCTTTGGTGCACTACCCAAACTGACGTGTACACTCCAAATCAAATCACATCCCAAACTATATGTATCCCATATCATCGTTGCTCATCCCGACACGTAACAAATACACGTGCACGCAAGATGAACAATGGACCAAGATGTCCTTAAACTAATAACGGACCGAAACGTCCTTAAACTAAAATCTCACCTTAAAAATGGTTATCTACGGACCATAACGTCCTCAAACTACTACGGACCAAAACGTCCTTAAACTAAACCCTCACCTCAAAGAGGGTGATCTATGGACCGTAACATCCTCAAACTATTACAGACCGAAACGTGTTAGTTATATGTATGCCCTAGAGGCCATTATTGTACATGTAATGTATATTATAGTGGATGCTTGGATATATATAGAGAGGACTTTCTTGCTCGACATGATAGTATGCTATCTGGTTGCTCTTTGTCTTAACATGTAGACTTGTATTGTAATACTGCCAGGGTAGTCCACAAGTAAATCCTATAACTGTTCCTAGTCGAGGGTGTATCGAGACAGGGCATCAATACTCCAGAGTAGACTAGTGTATGCGCTTCTTGACCCATATGATGGGCGATGGATGATCCCACATCCATTGGTGTTTGACATCAATGATGGTATACGGGTGCTTAGTGGAGACTGGGAACACTGAACGGACTCGCTGAGAACTCCTAATTGGTATTATACCTATCGTTAGATAGCAGTTCTCTGGTGACACTGGTACAGATCAGTATGTAGACCCGAGATCATCATAGAGTCTGGTGTGATTCCCACTGTGCTTTGATTTCCGCCTTACCACATTCAAGAGAATGTACAAAACGGTGGCTTTTGGGTACAGTCCCGAATCACATGGAGGTAATGAGCGATAGGAGGGTGTAACACCCTAGTTCGTTATACCATGATTTGATTTGATTAATTTATATATTGAGTGGCTATTTCTTAATTTATTGATTTTATGGGTGCAAATAGTATAATTGGTATCTGCGTTTGCATCCGACCCGACCCGCTTGCTGGAAATCCGTCTTGATTCCTGTTTATGATTGATCCCGGCTAGTTATGAGGATCTGTCCACTCTCGTGTTCTATATCCTGTATAACTGCATTATATCTGGCATATGCATTTTTAAAAAAAATACAAAGATAGTCAAATAATATATTTTAAAAATATCTAGCTTGGCCTGCATCATACCTGTTTCCCCCAATCAGAGCAAAGCTCTGTTTTGAATTTCAAAATTCAAAAATTGAAGCAACGCTTCAGATTCTGCGCGCTGTGCACTGCTCGCCACGTGTCAAACGCAGACGCGCTGGCGCCAGGTGCGCTGCGCCCTAGGCAGCGCACCCCCAATCAGAGCAAAGCTCTGTTTCAAAATTCAAATTTTAAAAGTTGAAGCAACGCTTCAGATCCAGCGCTCTGCGCTGTGCGCCACGTGTCAAACACGGGTGCGCTAGCGCAGTTGCGCTGCGCTCTGCGCTGCGTGCCACGTGTCAAACACGGGTGCGCTAGCACAGTTACGCTACGCTCTGCGCTGCGCGCCACGTGTTGAGCGAAAGGTGCGCCAGCGCTGGAATTAAAAATTCCCCACCGTCAGATCAAAAGATCTACTAATAATAAATTATTAATTAATCAGAACTAAAATTCTGTTATGGAAAGATTTTTCAATCTTATTGAAACAAGAAGATTATCTTCTGTAAAACAGAAGCCTTAGGATCAAAGATCCAATGGTGGGAAATATTACCAAATCAATCAGAGAAAGATCTCTTAAAACTGATTTAACAAAACAATTGGCCCTATATAAAGGCCCCTAGACTTCAAGTTTAACATACAGAAAAAAGAGAGAGAGAAACCCTCTGCAAACTTTGAGAAAAAGAAAGAAAAGCAAGCTCTTAGAAAAAAGAAGATCTTTCTTCATTTTCAAGGTAAAAGAACTATGTTCTTGAATAACAAAGATGAAATCATCTCATTAAAAAAGAAGAACCATGTTCTAAAAAGATCATAGATCTGAAAAAAAAAAGAAAAAGGTCTTTAATAAAAAGCAAAAGATCAAAAGATCTAATTATAAAAAAATAAAAGTAGTATTTTACTTCATTCACAGATCTTTTAATCTATAAAGGCAGAGCCTTTTATAGAAAACAAGAACTTTTGTCCTTGGATCTTGAGGCAAAGCCCCCTTTGAAGAACATAAATTTGTTCTTTGATCTTAAAATTGATCAAATGCGCTTTGCGCTACTGAAAAGTGACTTTCACTCATGAACTGCGCTTTTGCGCTCCTTGGATCGGCGCTCAGCGCCAAAACATGCCACGTGTCAACCATAGACACCACTTGCGCTTTGCGCTTCTGAAACAGCGCACTGCACTCATGGGCTGGCGTTCAGCGCCAAGCGCACCACGTGTCACTCACTGGCGCACCAACAGACCAGCGCAAAGCGCTCATAAATGGAAAGCGCAATGCGCTAATGAGCTAGCGCTTAGCGCTAAGCGCGACATGTGTCACCATCGTGTGCGCTACCTGACAGAAGCGCAATGCGCTTTTTAATTGGCGCAAAGTGCCTGGCGCGCCACGTGGCGCACTGTCAGAACACGATTTGTTCTGAACAAGACAAAATATGTCAGAGCCTAATGCTTACCATTATTAAAAGGGCCGAGCCGAAATAAAGGCTTAATAGCCAGAACAAAATAAAAATGTTAAACATTTTTAGCCCAATTCTGGCCATAAGTCCTCAACCTATATTGAACTGAGCACATCTGCTCTTTCAACCAATTCACCTTGGTTCAAGGGTACACATTTTCACTCCTTTGATATTTGTCGTTGTAATTCCTCAACGTCTTCAAAGAGGTGACGTGTCCCGACAACCACACATTTTATAGACCATGGCGTCTCTAAACATTGGACTGTGGGGTCCTTAAACTCACGGACTATGATGTCCTTAATCTCGACCGTGATGTCTTAAAACTAATATCGGACTATGGGGTCCTTAAACCCATGGACTATGATGTCCTTAACCTCGACCGTGATGTCTTAAAACTAACATCGGACTATGGTGTAACATTTCAAAAAAAATAAAATATTATTTTTGGGAATTTTCATAATTTAATATTAATTTTTAATGAATATTTTAATAGTCGGTATAATTGAATACCGATAAACGGGGAAAATTCCGGAGAAAATTTTGGAAATTCTAAAATAGGTTATTTTGTGGAAATATGCCATTTTACAGTTTTTATGATGGATTGTATGCTATTTTAATGTTAATCGCGATTAAAAAATCACTAATTGGATTTTTGGCTTTTTGTGCAAAAATGTGCACACAACATTTTCCACACTTGTTTCATGTTATGGACTCATGATGGCTTAGGGTTGAACCATGTTGAGATGACCATGGTGGGTTGAACCATTTGATTAGGCTAATTGGGATAATTAGTGTTTTGGTTTTGGTTAAGGGTGATTAGGCTTAAGTTGACTTGTGGCTAGGAAGAGAGAGTGAGCCATGATGACTTGTGAGTGCTAGCATTGAGAGAGAGAGAGAGATGGTTAGGGTGTGCCATAATCCATTTCACTTCATAACCCCTTGTGCTCTTTTACTCCCTCTCACACATCATCCTATATCCAACCTCAACCAAAACAACAACTTCAGCAGCAGCTGAAGAAAACATCAGCCACCTACACACTCATATCAGCCACCTACACACTCACATCAGCCACCTACAACAGCTACAGCCACCAGCCCCTAACACCATAGCCCCACACCTATACACCCCTATCAACATTTCAGCCCTATTGCATCAGCATCTGCAGCAACAGCAGTAACTTCATTCAAAACAACACCAATATCCTCAGCAACAGCAACAGACTGCTGTTAAAAACAGCTTCAGCCCAATTTCTTCACCTCAGCTGCTACATCAGCCACCACAACACCATAACTCCTGCAGCAGCCACAAAAGCAACCCAACACCATAAACACACCAACACAACACAGCAGTTTCAACAACCCAAACACTACCACAACACCCAAAAACAGCAGCATCGGCTGCAGTGGAAACAACAGCAGCAGTAGCAGCAACCATACACTTGAGGATGCTACAGGAGCACCGCAGCAGCAACACAACCCTTCTTCATCCTCCTTCCTTTCTCCTTCATCCTAGGACCCTCTTGAGGTATAATCTCACAACCTAATTCCTATCTTGCTCAGTTCTGGTAGTATAGCTGAAAATTGTGTTTATATTGTGATCTAGTGCTAGTTTTAGGTGATTTGAGTGAGAGTTGGCCAAGTGATGGTTTTGAATGTTAGTATAGCCTTACTAGGTGCTGTTAAGACCAGTTGAAACAAGATTTGTCCCAGGTTTCACCAAAATACCAGATAGTTTAGTATCGGTGAAATTTAGCGATTTTGTCGATTTTGTGGCCTTTCTGGAAACTGCTATCAACCCGGACCTCCTAAAATAATTTTGACTTGACAGTAGGATGTGCAGGAATATAGGAACCAACACCTAAAACCCTAGCCCCCGCCTCATTTTTCCGGCCGCAAATTTAATCCCCCTGGCCGCAAATTGCGGCCAGACCAGGGTGAAATCACCTCGTTTTGCATGCACAACCCTATTTCAAGTAAACTTGACCCCCTGTATGTCTAGTTTTGTCTGATTCCAGTTAGGATAAAATCTGGGTTGATTTTCATGAGTTGGCGTATGATTTACGACTTGATTTCGTATGGTTTTTGGTATTCGATGATTCGTTCTGTCGGGTGGCGTTTGGACGTCAACGACAGTGGATATTGGCTGCGTTTGCACACGAGGCTACAGGTTTTTACCTATGGGCGTAGCGTGCACCATTTTGGCTTCCGATATGGTTTTTATGTGTTTTAGCATGTGATGTCCTTGTAGGTACCCCACGTGGCGTCGAAGCGTTGGAGATGCAAATGGCGACATCGGCACCGGCACACATAAAGAAAGATGAGTAGATTTATATCTACGGGGAGAAGTCGGGTGGATGGCGTATAGCACCCCCGCAGTTCGTAGTGATGTATACGGATGCGTATACACACTAACAATTAATATATGTTGTTTGGGATTAATTATTGATGTTTAAATGGATATTGGTATGTTGGATTGGTGAAAGGTTACGAAACCCTAGGGTAGTGGGTGCACTACACATACATACACACATATACATACTTGCATACATCCTTGTTTCATATGTGGTTATGGGATTCTACATGGATATGTGTTCACATGGGTTTGGGATTATGTGTTCACATACGGATTTGAGGATGATACTTGGGATTGAGAAGAGTCGATGATTTTTGATCTGAAATTATGATATCGGTGATATGGTAAAATTCGTATTTGAGATCCGTCTTGATGCTTTAGCGGATTTTGGGATGATAATGCTATAGGAATAGTGATATATATAAATGATCGACATGTGATTATGATACGAAATAAGATATGATTTGATATGGTATGACAAGATATTTATGATAGGCCGCCTTGGGCGTTGTTTACTCCTTGAGATGATATGTGCTGATGATATCGTTTTTGCTAGAGGCTGTCAATCGGAAGCCGGATTATGATTATATTGACGATATATGATGATGATATCGAATTATACGAGACTGTCGATAAGTAGTCAGATCTTGGTTATAGTGATGATGTTAGCATTGTACTAGACATAGGTCAGTACCCAGATTATGATATTTGATAAAGAGAATACCAGATGAATGATATGCCGAATATGATATTGACCCGTACCCAGATTTGGGGATGTCGTACGACGGATTTACGTACGAGCTATAAATTGATGTTTGATCCGCACTCTTGATTTGGGAATAACTGATTATAGAGATATGTTATCGGATGGGATATTATCGAGGCGAGATCACCGACTATATATATATGTGTATATTTATGTATCGACTCATACGTTAGGCGGTTTACCTTACCTGCAGTTAACCTTTTAGCTCAGCCTTATAATGGTGTAGTTATATGACTCTTATGACATTAGATGCAGTTTAGCGATCATGGTGTTCAGTATTTCAGCTCCCGCATATTATTATTGTTGTCACTCTGCATCGCATATTTATTGTGATTCATATTCTATTATTGATATCATGCTGTTAGGACACCAGCACCATTACCGATGATGCGTATGTTCCACATACACTTACTTACCAGCACACACATCTTCATCGGTAATTTCCATGTCACTATACAGTAGTATTATTGCATTAGGATTTGACCCTTGTATGTGCATACTATTATTCCATGTCGCATGATATACTGTTATACTTGCATTTCATTTATATGTCACATACATCATGCTTCCTGATTATACGCATTGAGATATGTTGTTTCTATGATATTTCTGGATTTGGGAACCGTGGACATTTCAAAGAGATTATGTAAATGTTTAAAAAACCTGGTTACCCTTGATATGATATTTCAGTACGTCCACCATATGTTTTCTCGGTGCTGAGAGCGACATGTGAAACCCGAATCGAGGAGGTGGATAAGACCGATTGCGGGTACATGGTGGGCCCGGTGCGGTACCCTGGGGCAAGAAGATCGCAGGAGATGGCGTTGAGCCTGGCAGGGGAGCACTACCGACCGGTGATTTTACCCGACACGTCGGATATCCGGAGGATACCGTCGTAGTCATGAGATGGATGGTAGGGGCCGATCTGGATTGACGGCGCTCTGGATTTTATGATTGAGACATTGAGATTTTGAGATATTGAGGTACAGAGATTGTGATACAGAGATATTGAGATTTATGTTTTGTGTCGATGATAGGCACTGTTTTACGCTGATTTCATTATGATACCTCACTTTAAAGTACAGAAATCTCACAAATTATGAAAGCAGTTTTCTTCAGTACATGCATTCTATTTCATGCATTCATACATCATCCATACATATTGCTACCTGATGCACTGACACAGGCATATGGGATTACACTTGGGTTAGATATTTACCCTAGCCATAGTTATAGATTGCTGGTTATATATATTTGAGGATTATATATATTGATCGTATGACCTAGGATTGCGTCATACATGCGATTTTATGTTCGTAGATCTTTTTCTACTCACGAGTTGGCAACTCACCCCCGTTGTGCCCCAGTTTCTTGCAGGTTGCCGTACAGGTTTCATTACGGCTTTGCGGGTACTGTTCCTTTCGGGTGACTTGCTAGTAGGTGGGTTTATTGTTTCGTACCCATCATTATTCATTGTATATTATATTCAGTTGTATCTAGAAGTTCCATCAACCAAACATGTACTTATTGGAGATAGAGACTAGTGATGTTTATTCTTTCGACCTTAGAGTCGCACGTTATATTTCTGTGGACTTCTTGTTGTTGGAGTTTCCTTTCTGTTGTGATCCTCGCCTTTAGGCGTTGTATATTTTGTTGCAACTGGTTGATTTACATAAGGTTTTTCCTACACTCTACTACTTTTCTTGGTTTGGATTTCTAGGCTCAGCTTACTTAGAATACGTACGCCTCGAGACGTTCGTAGTCTAGGTGCCGGTCATGTTCCGTACTTTCGGGACGTGACATATGGGGTCCTTAAACCCATGGACTATGATGTCCTTAACCTCGACCGTGATGTCTTACAACTATCAATGGACTGTGGGGTCCTTAAATCCATGGACTATGATGTCCTTAACCTCGATCGTGATGTCTTAAAACTAACAATGGACTGTGGGGTCCTTAAACTCATGGACTATGATGTCCTTAACCTCGACCGTGATGTCTTTAAACTAACATCGGACTGTAGGGTCCTTAAACCCACGGACTATGAAGTCCTTAAACTTGACCGCGATATCTTTAAACTAACATTGGACCGAGACGTCCTTAAACTAACAATGGATCGTAACGTCCTTAAACTAATTATCGACCGCAATGTCACTAAACTAAACAATAGAGCCCAATTGCTCTCTTGTTGGATCTAAACGATCCCGTTAAGTCGATCTTAGTCTAAAATGAGACTAACGTATCCTTAACTAACGTTTATGTTGATCTTAGTCTGAAATGAGATTAACGCATCCTTAAACCTAACCCCCCAAACCCAAATCTAAGAAAGATACGGATTTGGACTAGTCCACGCTCTACGGGCGACAACATAACTTAGTCTCTGTATACAATCCACGGGCAACCAAACACAAAACAAACACCCACGACACGAAGTGACCATCAGGAGAAGGAGAAAGTGGTTACCGCGATGCGGTAGCGTAATTAACTGCAGGGGCTTGCGCCTGCAGGGAAGAGCGTCCCCACAATCAAAACCCCCTCAAATGAGGGGGAATCTGACGAAGTCTGCTACATCGGCCGCATCCATCTAAACCTTCGATACATGGTGCCATAAATCAATTTGGCATCTTCGGAGAGGTGGACGGATAGCACCAATTAGCATCTGCCCCCGAAACTCAAGCAAGACATCCGCCGCGTCTTCCCCGCGTCTTTCGGAGGGGAACAGATTCTGGCATGCCCGGTGGGACCTTTTCCTCTTTCCACTCCACACTTCGTGTGTCGTGTTCGTGAATGAATCGCAGTTTGATATGGTTGCCCTTGGGTTCGAGGTACTAAAATTTGGTGTCTTTCTCCGTGCAGAAAACGAAAAATCAATGGCGTCTACTTGCACGAAATGTTCCAGCTGCAACTGCAATTTCCGTTCCACCTCATCTGGAGGTGTAACTTACGGGCCCCAGACGACCTCCTTGTTCACAATGCCGGTATAGCAGGTAACGTAGGCTACCACCGGGTTGTTCTTCAGGACTATGCTCCCACCAGTGAGCGTTAACATCCCGCTGCCGCAAGAAGCGCAGAAGAATTCGGTCTTTGATCGGCTCACTACTACCATGGCCCCTCTCAACGGGTCGTCCAATGCCAAACCAACAACATCAGTCTTCGATAGGCTGAGCCTGAACTCCCGTGAGCCCGTCAAGAAGTCCATAATACCTGAAGCGGTTATCCCAAAACGAATAGCCATTCCTGCTCTCAAGGTCACTAAAGAAGCTGCTCCCGTCAAAGGATCAGTCTTTACGAGGCTGGCCACTCCGGCCCCCGTTCCTGCTCAAAGGTCTGTCTTTGACATATTGGATACTGCTACTCAACGGACGTCGGTCTTCAAGAGGCTGGTACCAGCAGTGCCTCACCAGAACAGGAGGCATGACGAAGTCACCCCTACAGCTGAGACAATCCCATCCGCTCGACACGCTCGACGCCGTCACTGACGCCGAGTAAGGAAGGCTGGGGGCAACTCCCTTGCTGGACTAACTCCGCCAGCTCTTATGGTGGAAATCAATGCTGTTGTTCCAATCGGGAACATCTTTGAACCACTTAGGAGGGTCCGCAAGAACTCTCCAACTGCCGTGCTGAAAAAATCTCCTCCACCTGTGGAGAAGGTTACAGAAACGAAGCCGGAGCAGCCCCCTCAACGGCTGTCCTCTAAAATTTACAAGGTCTGGTGTCAAGTCCAAGACTCGGTGATCGATCAAGATTACTCTCGCCGACAAAAAAAGGTGAAAGTTCAGCGATAAGACAACCATCCGGTCAAGTCATGTAAGGCGACAGCTATATGGGTGCCCACTACAACGGCCCCCTCGACGTCAACCGCTCAAAAGAGAAGGAGGCCGGAGAAAGCCCCTGTGACCGCGGCAAACCGCAAAGACGCTGGGTCCAAACGCTCTAAGTCTGGGGGCATGGTAACACATACCGTCTATATAGCTTCCGGAAAAGAGGAAACCCGTGCTTCCACAGGTCATCGACCACTTACGCGATCAGTGACTAAGGTTCAGGAGCAACAACAACAAAAGCTCCAAGAGATGCTGACAGCTATGGCCGCACTCACTGGGCCAAAAGAAAATCCAGAAACCTCGGAACAACGTCGAGAACAAGAAACTGATACCGAGTTCCTCCGAAGAATGCTCGAGAGGAAAGAAAAAGAAGCTGCGGAGCAGGCGGCCAATATAAAACGAATGGCTCTTCTCTTCCAGGACATGGCTGGAATGATGTTACAGCCAGAACCTCCAGCTGAAGACCCCCCGATTATCGTTAAAGATGACAAAGGGGAATCATCGAACCCTCCCCCGGCTCTTTCAGAAGCTAAAGAGGAGACCATCTCTAAGGCCGCTCTGGATGATTACATTGCTCACGAGCTCACCAGGCGAATGAAGCGGCCGGCCAAATTGTTAAAACCGGGCGACCATATCCAGGATGGTACGACCAAATAAGGTACCCGCCGGGATATACGATCCCTAAATTTCATGTATATAAAGGGACGGGAAATCCGCACCAGCATGTCGCTCAGTTTAGGGCTCTATATGGTAATACTGGAGGTGATGATAAACTGCTCCTTCTCCAGTTCGTCGGCAGCTTGTCGGAGACAGCATTCGAATGGTATTCTGAACTTCCAAATGACTCTGTCAAGACATTCGCGGAAATGGAGCTGCTGTTTACGTAGAGATTCGAGAGCGCTAGTGAGCGTACCCCGATTACCGCATTAATTAACGCCAGGGTAAAGCCAGGCGAAACTTGGGTCCAATACGCCATACGATGGAGGAATCTGTGGTCGAAGTGCGAACAGCGTATCGAAGAAGCACCGGCTGTGGGTATTTTCGTGGGCACTCTCGACCCTCACGCGACTATCTCCCAGTTCATGATGTTCTTCAAGCCGACCACTTTCCAGGCCTTGATCGACAAACTGGCCCAAATGGACCAGATGGGTCATAGACCGTCTTCTCCAAAGCCAGACTCTCGAAATGAGAAAGGAAAAGGGAAAGCGATCGTTGTCGCCAACGCTCAACAACAACCGAGTGGCCCGAGAACGGTTGTTCGCCAAAGCAACAAGCGGCAATCCCTCGATGAAAAGTTGAGACTTCCTTACTCGTTTCCCCGAGATAAAACAAGGAGATTGTTCGAACTGGCAGTGCGCAATGAGCTCATCACTCTACCAGAGTCGAGACACCCACCGCAACCGAATGACGTCAACGACCCTAATTACTGCCCTTACCATCGAGTATTGAGCCATCCACTCGAAGATTGCTACATCTTCAAAAATTGGGTTGAAGACCAATACCAACAAGGCAAGTTCGCGTTGTTTGAAAATTGGAAGGTGAACCCGCCATATCCACATGCTCCGAAAAAGATGGACATGCCGGGGGCATCGTGCTCATTCATAGAGAAAGCTCCATGGGAAGTTGTTCTTTCGGAAAAAACTAAAAGAATGCCGAAAGATCTTCAAACATGTCCAACAATCAGGTGGAAAAGCCCGCTAGAGCCGGAGACCATCGAGAAGATGCTGAAACACGCCCAACATTGGGAATTAATAGTGATGGTGGACAAAACATTCGGGCCCAGCCGTCACAGTCTTCGAAGAAAAAGAAGAAGACCAAAAAGCCCGCTTTGTCTAACGACAAGCGCACGGATCTGCAAAAGCATATTGACACGCTGAAAGAATACAACCAGAGGGCGCGAACCCCAGTCACGCTTCAAGAGTTCCTCAGTCACATCCTTGAGAATGAAGATAACGACAATGATGAAGGAGACGACTTGTCAGAAGAATCTGAAGATTATGTGGCAAGTTGTCATATGATCGCTCATTTGTCGTTAAGTAACAAAGCATCTCACTCGACGTTAGGAGATAAGGTAGAGGAGATGGGGGCAGGAGCAGTGCCAAAACCCTTGGATTATGTAACAAGGTCTATCAAGGAGAAACCTACTTGTTCATAAAGCATCCGGCGAAACTTCGCCTCAAAGCAACAACGGACCGAAGCGTCCTTAAACTAACGATGGACCGCAATGTCCTAAAACTTGCAACTGACCGAGACGTCTATAAACTACTATGGACCGCAGCATCCTAAGGCTGACATGATAAAAAAAAAGTATGTCCACAAGTAAAAAGGGCACGGATGAGAACCCGAAAGGGCTCCGTGAGTAAAAACAGCAGGACTACCGGCGAGTTTTGTGAAAACCCGAAAGGGCGCAATCTCGTCAAAAGACACTTGCAGGGTCCTCTCGACCTTGTGAGAAAGAACCACCCGCGTGAGATCCTTACGACTCATGAGGGAGCAACACACTTAGGGATCCCCACGATTCCTAAGGAGAAATTACACTTACGATATCCTCACGACTTGTAAGGAGAACCCTCTTATGAGACCCTCACGGCTCGTAAGATTTGAAAGTCTTAAGTTACAAGGATCTGAACCTGTTGTTAAGCAGCCACCACAACTTCCGATACTGCCCTACAAGCGGCTTAACGCCGACCCTTGTATACAATCCACGGGCACGAACGAACATTTATCTAACAGAGTCCTACCAGCGACTAGGGATATGTCTACACGGTGAACAACCCTTGTAAGTCCTCTCGACTTATAAGGAGAAAACACTCTTGTAAGATCCTTACGACTTATAAGAGATCATACACTTATGAGTCCTCACGACTCCTAAGGAGAAAACACACCTACGAGGTCCTCACGACTCGCAGGGAGAAATACCTTTATGAGACCCTTACGGCTCATGAAGTTAAAAGCCTTAGTCAACAGGATCTTAACCCTGTTTGCTAAGCCACCTTTATTCGACGTCGACAGAGGCAAATGATGATTCGCTCCTGGTCATATCCCAGTTGCAGCGATGCTGAGGCCGAAATCAGTGTCTAATCCCAAGCTTGCGGCAAAAAGCTAGCGAGCCACACATGCATATGAAATGGCCGAAATGATGGGGCAACTTGTAACAAAATCAGCAAGTAAAAAAAGTATGCATGCAAAATAGCCGAAATGATTGGGCAACTCGCAATAAAAAGCAACTAGTAAAAATAAAAAAATAGCCAAAATGATTGGGTACCGCGAAAAATAGCTGAAATGATTGGGCAATCGTGACTTTCGCGATGTAAAAAGCTGAAATGATAGAGCATCGCGGAAAGAATTATAAAAAAATGAAAGAAAGAAACTTTTGCCCAGCAGGTGAGGTCACATTGACCCTTGCATATAATCCATGGGCACAAACAAGAAGGGAAGCATATCGTCCCATCAGGCTTCGTCGAAGCGAAGCCAAATCTCGACGGTTCATAAACAACCTAGAGAAAATCTCGACAGTCGTCGCAATATTGCAGACACAATGTTAACAAACGAAGCGAAGGAAGATTCCTGGCTTCTGGGTCTCGACGTCAACATTGACAAATTAGAGATCAATAATGGAGTTTCTCCTTACTCCAGTAGGATGCAGACGTGACGTCAACAAAAGACCTGAAAGGTCTATGTTACCCACCCCGGTTCTTTCGGGGAGGCGGAATAGGTAAAAATCAAAATTTTCTCATAAGGAAATATAGAACAACCATGAAGGATCTTTGCTAAACAAAAACTAACAAACGAACTACGAGTTCTAGCTACTAGGTTAGATGGTTATACCTAGTTCTTGAACTCCTTCTCTTCTTGTTGTGGTCCTCCTTCTTGCTTGCTCCTTAGAGTGGTGTAGACGGCTCCTCCTCTTCGTCTTCTCTTTGCCAAAGAAAGATCCACCCGAAGGCCTCTACCTTGAGCTCCTACCTCAACCAAGAGGTAACTAGAGTGTTTGGCTTGCTAGACTAAGAACCCTAGAATGAGTAGAGAGTTGTCTTGATGGTTTTATCTCACAAATCTCATGTTTTTCAACACATGAAAGAAGAGAGCTTTGAGAGAGGAAGAGGGAGAGCTTTTCATGAGAGAGAAATGTAAGTCCATGCTACCTCTCCCGGTACTTTCGGGTATGCGGAATTCGGTGAAAAACAATTTTTCTAGAGGTGGTAACATGGACTCAAAACCGGATCTTTGTTAAACATCTAACTAACAACCTAACTAGGAGTTGTTAACTACTCAGTTAGGGGGTTATACCTTACTTTCTTGAACTCCTTCTTCTTTGACTCTCGATGGTTGTCCGGATCGTCTTCACTCTGTCGTCTCCTTGCGCCGAAGATAGATCCACCTCGAAAGCTTCTACCTTTAGCTTCTTCTTCGGTCTTTGAAGAAACTAGTTCACTTGGTTTGCTAAACCTTGTGAACTAGAGTGAGTAGAGAAGAGTGTGTTGGGATTTTCTCTATGGTTCTTGGTTCTCAACACATGAGACAAGTGAACCATAGACTAAGAGAGGGAGAGCAAGAGGAAGGAGATGAGAGCTCAAGAACAAGAGAGAGAACGAGAATGATAGAATGATAGAAGACTTTTCTCTCTTGGCTCTCATAATCCATAACCATCATCACAAAATAGTAATCAAGTATTGTGTAATTGGTTTAAGCTACAATAGCCATATCATTTCATGCACTCATTTCTCACAAGAGAAACAAGCAAGTAGAAAGTCTGTGCCATGAAATGATAGCCATTGTCATCATGATGGTCAACTAGTCCAACCTAGTCAACAAAGTCAACCCCTCAACAACCATGTCACCACAATACTTAATTAATATTATTGTTAATCATATATCATATTCTCATTAGGGTTGAGCAAAAAGTCAATGGTCAACAGTCAACGGTCAACAACCCTAATGAGAATCCTCTGCCTCTGTCTCTCCGTCAACTGTGCATACACACCCGCATCCGCGTTCCGAGGAACACGAATACATACTGGATAAATCCAATCCCAATACGTACACTAGGATCTGGCTTAAACCAAAGCCCGCTAGTGTAAACTGTTCGGACACTGTACGTGCATAAGTGCACGGATGTGACCGAACCCTGTCGCAAAACCATGCGACCTGCCGCAAAACCATGCGACCTCTACTCTTTTGCCTAAAGGCGAATAGCTTTCTGTATGGGACTTTAAAGACTCGACACTACGCTGGCAGTGGGTTTAACCACAGACCGCAAGCGGCACTAGCTGTGCGTAACGGTCCCCAGGTAGATGCCGACAAGAAGACTGACGAGGTGAAACCCATCTGAACTCCTACTGAGCCTGAATGTGACATTCTCCGTACAGTCCGGTCTGTTCGTCTGATACATCGCATGGGGCCTAGGGGGGCGGTGAACGTCAGTCCCCTAATAGCGGTACAAGTCGTGTCGGAGTGAGGCCCAAAACACCCTGAGATAACACTGGAAGCCTTCCAGTATATCTCGATTGCCCTGGCCAGGGACTACTCGTGTAATGGCTCTCCTAGACACAACGCGATGTCAACCCCCAATACCGGGAGAGACGAATCCTGTCTAACCGTCACTGTCTCCAAGTGCTTCGGGACTGTACCCAACCACTACCTGTTTGCACGACTCCTTTGAGCCGTGGTAGGGTAGTAATCAAAGTACAGTGGGAACACACTCGAGGCGAAGTGACAGTGTCAAGTCAGCGGACTAAGCTGTACTCATGTCACCTGGGAACTGATAACTGACGATAGGTATAATACCAACCGGTCAGTTCCCGACGAGTCCTGTCCAGTGTACTCGTAACTTAACGAGCACCCGTATACTATCTCCAGTACGACGTACTGATGGCTGTGGGATAGACCATCTCCCACACTGGGATAAGAAGCGCATACGCTAGTCTACTCCGGAGTATCGATGCCCTGTCTCGATAGACTAGGGACCTGTATAAGAATGTGCTTATAGATTACCCAGCCCCCACTAGTGTGACTGCCATCACAACGCTGGTAATCAAGCAAAGATCCTAAGGGCTCCACTAATGTGTATAGGTGATATACTAAAATAAACACATGCACACATTGAAGTAGAAACAAACTAAGTAGCATACTACTATATTGAGCAAGATTGTTTATACAAGGTGAATATCCCAAGCTTCCATTAAGTAATATACAAACTAGTATGATACAGTAATGGCCTCTAGGGCATATACACTAACAATCTCCCACTTGCACTAAGGCCATGTACTGGCGTATCGAAGACCTATCATCTCGATCAGCCGCTCGAACTGAGTCTGGGGCAAGGCCTTGGTGAATGGATCTGCACTGTTATCTTCTGAAGCGACCCTCCGAACCTCGATCTCCTTGCGATCCACGATCTCCCTGATCAGGTGATACCGCCTCAAGATGTGTCTGGATCTCTGATGGGACCTGGGTTCCTTCGCTAAAGCTATAGCCCCGTTGTTGTCGCAATACAGAGGTATTGGATCAACAATGGATGGAACCACCTGAAGTTCTTTCAAGAACTTCCTTATCCAGACAGCTTCTTTTGCGGCATCAGATGCAGCGATGTATTCCGCTTCCATCGTCGAGTCTGCAACGGTTTCCTGTTTTGAACTCTTCCAACACACCGCCCCTCCATTGAGGGTAAAGACAAAACCCGACATGGACTTGGAATCATCCTTGTCACTCTGGAAGCTGGAGTCAGCAAAGGCCTCGATCTGGAGGTCTTTTCCGCCATACACCAAGAACATCTCCTTAGTCCTTCTCAGGTACTTGAGAATGTTATTTACCGCTATCCAGTGTTTCTCCCCAGGGTTTGACTGATACCGGCTTACCACACTCAGTGCGTAAGCTACATCCGGTCTGGTACACAACATCGCATACATTATAGAGCCTACCGCAGAAGCGTAGGGTATAATAGACATGCGATCCCTCTCTAAATCAGTCTTGGGAGACATCTCTTTAGAGAGGGTGATCCCGTGACAAGCCGGTAGGTTACCGTGCTTAGAATCTTCTATACTGAATCTTTTCAGTATGGTGCCGATGTACATGGACTGTGAAAGTCCTAATATCCTCTTGGATCTATCACGATGGATCCGGATCCCCAGGATGTAGGAGGCATCACCCAGGTCTTTCATGGAGAACCTGTGTGACAAGAACCCCATGACAGATTGTAGCATAGGAATGTCATTTCCTATTAAGAGAATGTCATCCACGTATAAAACGATGAATACTACAGTTCTCGCTACAAATCTACTATAGATGCATGGTTCATCTGGATTTTTGATAAAGCCAAATTCCTTGACCATCTCATCAAAACAGATGTTCCAACTCCGCGACGCCTGCTTTAGTCCGTAAATGGACTTAAGCAACTTGCACACCTTTCCGCTGCTCCCACTCTGAATGAAACCCTCTGGTTGGTCCATATAGACACACTCCTTTAAATTTCCATTTAGAAAAGCGGTCTTTACGTCCATCTGCCAGATCTCATAATCGTGGAAGGCAGCAATGGCAAGAAGGATCCGAATGGATTTCAGCATAGCAACTGGAGAAAAGGTTTCATCATAGTCCAAACCAGGTCTTTGACGAAAACCCTTTGCAACCAGTCTAGCTTTATAGGTCTCAACCTGTCCATCTACACCAATCTTCCTTTTGAAGATCCACTTGCATCCTACGGGTTTTACCCCGTCTGGAGCAATGTCCAACGTCCATACTTTGTTGGTGTATATGGACTCCATTTCGGTCCGCATTGCATCCAGCCATTTTACCGAGTCGACGCTCTGAACGGCTTGCTGGAAGCTAGTAGGCTCATCATAATCTATGATGCAATCCTCTCTATCCCCGTCTATGAGAAAACCGTAGTATCTCTCGGGCGGATGAGACTGCCTACTACTTCTGCGGAGCGGCGTAGGAATGTCCTGTTCTTTTGAACCCTCTGGTTCCACTAAGCTTTCAGTAATAGCTCGTGGTTCTGGAATTTCTTCCAGTTCTACTGTGCTCCCACTTATTTGGGTTTCCAAAAACTCAGTTTCCAAGAAGTAGGCATGACGAGAAACAAGAACTTTTTGTTCCTCTTCGCAGTAGAAGAAATATCCCTTGGAGTTCTTTGGATATCCCACGAACTTACACTGTACTGAGCGTGCCACGAGCTTGTCCGCATGCTGCTTTTTAACAAAAGCCGGACATCCCCATGTCTTAATGTGCTTAAGATAGGGTCTCTTCCCACACCACATCTCATATGGTGTAGTAGACACAGTCTTAGTTGGAACTCGGTTCAAAAGGTATGCAGCTGATTCTAGCGCATACCCCTAGAATGATCGCGGTAACTCAGCGTTACTCATCATGGACCGTACCATATCCAATAGGGTTCAGTTCCGTCTCTCCGATACACCGTTATGTTGCGGAGTGTATGGAGGAGTAAGCTGAGAGAGAATTCCGTTCTCTTTTAAATAGTCCAGGAACTCGGCACTCAAGTATTCTCCACCTCGATCCGATCTTAGAATCTTGATACTTTTGCCGGTTTGTTTTTCTACTTCATTCTTATATTCCTGGAATTTTCCAAAGGCTTCGGACTTATGTTTCATTAAGAAGACATAACCGTACCTTGAAAAGTCATCCGTAAAAGTAATGAAGTAAGAATAACCGCTTCATGCATGTGTAGACATTGGACCGCACACGTCGCTGTGTACGAGTCCCAAGAGCTCGCTCGCTCTTACTCCGTGTCCAGTGAACGGAGTCTTTGTCATCTTTCCTTTGAGACAGGATTGACAAGTGGCATACGATTGATATTCGAACGGATTCAAATATCCTTCTGTATGTAACTTCGTCAACCTTCTCTCATTGATGTGACCCAGTCTACAATGCCACAAGAAAGTCTGATTTATTTCCGGAGACTTTCTTTTGTGTGTATTCTGGACATTGAAAATCTGTTGTTGGTTTAAGACGTATATACCATTGCTCAATGTACCTGACCCAATCAAAACTTGATTAAGGTGAATGTTTACGACATTACTTACAAACGCAAATTCATAACCTTCTTTAGAAACTAAAGATACAGAAATGATATTACAAGTTGCGTTGGGTACAAAAAAGCAATTACGCAAAACCAAAACATGTCCATCTGACATTCCTAGGTGATAGTCCCCCACGGCCTTAGCATCCATGCCAGCTCCATTTGCAACTCTGAGGGTCATGTCACCTGCCTTCAAAACCCTACGGTTTCTCAACGCCTGCAAAGAATTACAGATATGAAATCCTGATCCGGTATCCAATACCCAGGAAGTAGAGTTTATTGAAAGACAGTTTTCAATAACATACACACCTGAAGCTGAAGCCGCAACCTGCTTCAATTCCTGTGTCCTGGCTTTCCAAGCCCTGCAATCATTCTTCCAGTGTCCTTTCTTATGACAATAGAAGCATTCTTCTTTATCCACAAGCTACCCCCCTTTCTTTGTTGCCTTTGCTTTTCCCTTCGTATCCACTTTACCAACACCGCCCCTTGGTTTGGCGGGGGCTTTCTTCTTCTTTCCCTTGGCTTTCGCCTTGGACCTAGAAGAGGAAGATCCTCCTACAAATAAAGTGGATGTTTCCCTACCTTTCTGTAGGGTGCCCTCTGACTCCTCAGCATGTTGAGGAGTTCTGAAAGTTCAACTTCTTTTTCTTGTAAGTTGAAGTTCAGTATAAACTGGGCGTAAGTGGAAGGAAGGGACTGGAGAATCAAGTCAGTATAGAGCTCATTCTCCAACGTGGTTCCAAGTTCCGCGAGCTCCTCAATGAAGCCAATCATCTTAAGCACGTGTTCCGCTACCGATGATCCGATGGCCAACCTTGCCGAAAATAACTTCTTCGACACTTCGTATCTTGCGATACGAGACTGCTCTCCATACAGTTCTTTTGTATGGAGAAATATGGATTCAAGGTCCATATTCTCGTGCCTCCTCTGATGTTCGTTGTCCATCGAGGCAAGTACGAGGCACTTGGCCTTCGCGCTATCAATCTCCCAGGTCTTACGGATTTCCTTATCCGCGACGCTGGAGGTGGGACTTGGGACAGGGGGAGCTTTGGTGGCAAGAAGATACCCCAGCTTGTCGTAAGTGATTGCTATTTTGACATTCCTGAGCCAATCTTTGTAGTTTGGCCCTGTCAGTATGTTTTTATCTAGAAATAACTTAAGTCCAGTCATGTCGATTGGTCGCTGCAATTAGGAGAGAGAAGAAGAAACACTCAGCATGATGCTCTTGCAAGTTTAGAGTGGTTTTTAATTTGTCTAAACAGGATGGCTCCCACTGTTTCTCGAATCCCTCCTCAAACCAAAAAGGAAGAATTAGTCAGGATCAATCTCACCGTACAATACTTGCTTAACCGTTCGGCCAGGCTGGTGTCGGTACTTCGAGGGAGGTTTTCCAACGCTTTCGCGAAGTTCCTTAATTCAAGAACCTCTTTTCCCTGGGGGCGTAGCCCCGCTAACACCTTTCTAGACACATACTAGGTTTATAGCATTGATCGTTAAGTGAGAAATTTCCCGAGGAGTAGCATATACTCACAGTAGGATCGGGATCCAAATATCATCGCGTGACGAAACTGAAGGAATCCTACCAGAATCATCACACTCTAAATGGTATGCAAAACTAGCAAGTTTCAGTTCTTTTGAAACTCCCGATGTGGATTTTTGCCCCATGCTCTTATGACCTTGACTTTGGCCAACAAATCATAAGTCACATGTCAAGTTCTACCCGTCGTTCTCCAGGTTAATTTGAATCCACCCGTACCTACGCTTGACTTTGGCCAACAAGGCAGTACGACTGTTCCAAACCAACACATCTATCTATGCTGCACATGAATACCCAATAGCTACCAATCACTATGCCTTGACTTTGGCCAACAAACACAGCTTGAATACTATTGACTATTCATGTGAAACGACGGAGGGCTACGAATGGTTTTGGCGAAACCGTGAACATAGAGAACTTGATATAATCGATGGAACGAGATAGCTTTTAAAAGGAGTGGCTCAAACTCCGTATTTAAAAGTTAGTTTTGAAAAGAACCGAGTGGTTTTTCGAAAGTGTTCCAACGACTTTTACTTGGTTTATTTTCTTGCATTAGTTCTTTTAATGCGTGATATTCTTGCATTAGTTCTTTTAATGCGTCCCATCATTTAATCCTACCATTGCAGAAAACAACCAAAATATGACGTACGCTTATGCCATTCGCATTCGCCACGGGGCCCCGTCATTACCCGTTAGGTTACTTAACTAACGACAGAGCGGGGGCTGGGCTAGCGCGGCTGTAAAACATAAGCAACGCCTAAATAATATCATATATAGATATATTGCAATGATAGACATTTCAGATCACAGATGAACACATTGGATATACTAGGAACCCGCAATTCGTACGAGCCTGTAACGAAAAGCAGATTACACGGGTGCGGCAAACTACCCGCCAAGTACCCGAAGCGAAGCAACCTCCCTCATCCCCGTGAGTAGGCCACTCGGCACTTCGGCATACCCGGTAGTTTGTGCACCCCCTCCATGGGTCTATCCTAGGAGCAAAAACAGTAAAAAGAAATTATACAATGACGGCTATAACCCCGACCCGGTTGCGCGGCCATACAAATAATTATTACATCAATTTACAAATTTACATGAATTGAAAGAAAAGAAAACTCTCGTCTCACAACCCCCGGCTATTCACCCGCGACAATCCAATGAATTCATATACACATTCCAATAACATTACAGATCACAGATTTGTATAACCCCCACTAATCGACATATAGCGATTAGCAGACGTTCAATACAAATATCTCATCACAGAAAAACCCGTCAGCTTAAGTCTTTTAGAAGTTCGATCAAAAATACGGATTTATAGGCCCTAAACACAAAATTTTCGTTCTGGAAAATCTGGGCAGAAAATACATATTTCAAAAATCCCAAAACAACCCCAGAAATACACTGCACCAAAGTTGGACCCCGACCGAGTCGACTCGGCCGCGGAACCGCGGCGGGAGCGTGCTCCCGCCGCGTTTCCGCGGTGCTTTGAATTGTTCGTGGGACCAAATTTTGTGGTTATTCTTTAAAAAGCCTGAGCTGATTTTTAAGATGAAATTTATAAACTTTTGAACAGAATAAAAATCGGCAGAAACTAGACAATCTCGGGTTCGTTTCGTGACTTTTTCTTTGATCGATCTTCTAACTATTTTGCTAACATGTTAGATAGAGTTTAACTAGGCTTTGATACCACTGTAAGTCCATGCTACCTCTCCCGGTACTTTCGGGTATGCGGAATTCGGTGAAAAATAATTTTTCTAGAGGTGGTAACATGGACTCAAAACCGGATCTTTGTTAAACATCTAACTAACAACCTAACTAGGAGTTGTTAACTACTCGGTTAGGGGGTTATACCTTACTTTCTTGAACTCCTTCTTCTTTGACTCTCGATGGTTGTCCGGATCGTCTTCACTCCGTCGTCTCCTTGCGCCGAAGATAGATCCACCTCGAAAGCTTCTACCTTTGGCTTCTTCTTCGGTCTTTGAAGAAACTAGTTCACTTGGTTTGCTAAACCTTGTGAACTAGAGTGAGTAGAGAAGAGTGTGTTGGGATTTTCTCTATGGTTCTTGATTCTCAACACATGAGACAAGTGAACCATAGACTAAGAGAGGGAGAGCAAGAGGAAGGAGATGAGAGCTCAAGAACAAGAGAGAGAACGAGAATGATAGAATGATAGAAGACTTTTCTCTCTTGGCTCTCATAATCTATAACCATCATCACAAAATAGTAATCAAGTATTGTGTAAATGGTTTAAGCTACAATAGCCATATCATTTCATGCACTCATTTCTCACAAGAAAAACAAGAAAGTAGAAAGTCTTTGCCATGAAATGATAGCCATTGTCATCATGATGGTCAACTAGTCCAACCTAGTCAACCGGTCAACAAAGTCAACAAGTCAACAAAGTCAACCCCTCAACAACCATGTCACCACAATACTTAATTAATATTATTGTTAATCATATATCATATTCTCATTAGGGTTGAGCAAAAAGTCAATGGTCAACAGTCAACGGTCAACAACCCTAATGAGAATCCTCTGCCTCTGTCTCTCCGTCAACTGTGCATACACACCCGCATCCGCGTTCCGAGGAACACGAATACATACTGGATAAATCCAATCCCAATACGTACAATAGGATCTGGCTTAAACCAAAGCCCGCTAGTGTAAACTGTCCGGACACTGTACGTGCATAAGTGCACGGATGTGACCGAACCCTGTCGCAAAACCATGCGACCTGCCGCAAAACCATGCGACCTCTACTCTTTTGCCTAAAGGCGAATAGCTTTCTGTGTGGGACTCTAAAGACTTGACACTACGCTGGCAGTGGGTTTAACCACAGACCGCAAGCGGCACTAGCTGTGCGTAATGGTCCCCAGGTAGATGCCGACAAGAAGACTGACGAGGTGAAACCCATCTGAACTTCTACTGAGCCTGAATGTGACATTCTCCGTACAGTCCGGTCTGTTCGTCTGATACATCGCATGGCGGGCCTAGGGGGCGGTGAACGTCAGTCCCCTAATAGCGGTACAAGTCGTGTCGGAGTGAAGCCCAAAACACCCTGAGATAACACTGGAAGCCTACCAGTATATCTCGATTTCCCTGGCCAGGGACTACTTATGTAATGGCTCTCCTAGACACAGCGCGATGTCAACCCCCATTACCGAGAGAGACGAATCCTGTCTAACCGTCACTGCCTCCAAGTGCTTCGGGACTGTACCCAACCACTACCTGTTTGCACGACTCCTTTGAGCCGTGGTAGGGTAGTAATCAAAGTACAGTGGGAATACACTCGAGGCGAAGTGACAGTGTCAAGTCAGCGGACTAAGTTGTACTCATGTCACCTGGGAACTGATAACGGATGATAGGTATAATACCAACCGGTCAGTTCCCGACGAGTCCTGTCCAGTGTATTCGTAACCTAACGAGCACCCGTATACTATCTCCAGTACGACGTACTGATGGCTGTGGGACAGACCATCTCCCACACTGGGATGAGAAGCGCATACGCTAGTCTACTCCGGAGTATCGATACCCTGTCTCGATAGTCCTGCGACTAGGGACCTGTATAAGGATGTGCTTATAGATTACCCAGCCCCCACTAGTGTGACTGCCATCACAACGCTGGTAATCAAGCAAAGATCCTAAGGGCTCCACTAATGTGTATAGGTGATATACTAAAATAAACACATGTACACATTGAAGTAGAAACAAACCAAGTAGCATACTACTATATTGAGGAAGATTGTTTATACAAGGTGAATATCCCAAGCTTCCATTAAGTAATATACAAACTAGTATGATACAGTAATGGCCTCTAGGGCATATACACTAACAAAAAAGAGCAAGAGAGAATGGGCAAGAATAACAACCATGCTCTCATATGAAAATAATAATGATAATAATAAAAACTAAAGAAAATTGTGATGGTTAGTTGAAATGACCATTTTCATTTCACATTTAATGCAATTTGCAAGAATCAAGAAGCATCTTGCAAAAGATATGATCATGGTCAAATGGTCAGCAAAAGTCAAATGGTCAACCAAAGTTAAATAGTCAACCAAAGTTAAATGGTCAACCTAACCATGGCACAATTATCCTTAATTAATGTTTTTAATCATATTTCTCATTCTCATTAGGGTTTAGAAAAAGTCAACTGTCAAAAACCCTAATGAGATTCCTCTGCCTCTGTCAACTGTGCATACACACCCGCATCCGTGTTCCGAGGAACACGAATACAATGAGACAAAACCAATCCCAAAACAAATACTAGGATCTGGCTTAAACCAAATCCCGCTAGTAATAACTGCCTGGACACCAAACGTGCACAAGTGCGCGGATGTGAACGAACCCCGTCGCAAAACCATGCGACCTCTACTCTGTTTTGCCCAAAAGCGAACAACCCTCTGTGTGGGACTCTAAAGACTCGACACTACGCTGGCAGTGGGTTTAACCATAGACCGCAAGCGGTACTAGCTGTACGTAACGGTCCCCAGGTAGATGCCGATAAGAAGACCGATGAGGTAAACCCATCCGAACTCCTACTGAGCCTGAATGTGACAATCTCCGTACAGTCCGGTCTGTTCGTCTAAGAGTATCGCATGTCGGGCCTAGGGGTGGTAAACGTCAGACCCCTAATAGCGGTACAAGTCGTGTCGGAGTGTAGCCCAGAACACCCTAAGAAACTACTGGAAATACTACCAGTAAATCTCGCTTGCCCTGGCCAGGGACGACTATGTGTAATGGCTCTCCTAGACACAGCGCGATATCAACTCCCAATACCGGGAGAGACGAATCCTGTCTAACCATCACTACCTCCAAGTGCTTCGGGACTGCACCCAACTACTACCTGTTTGCACGACTCAATAGAGCCGTGGTAGGGTAGTAATCTAAGAATAGTGGGAACACACTCGAGGCGAAGTGACAGTGTCAAGTCAACGGACTAAGCTGTACTCATGTCACCTGGGAACTGTTAACTGACGATAGGTATAATACCAACCAACAGTTCCCGACGAGTCCTGTCCAGTGTACTCGTAACCTAACGAGCACCTGCATACTATCTCCAGTACGATGTACTGATGGCTGTGGGACAGACCATCTCCCCTGCTGGGATAAGAAGCGTATGCACCAGTCTACTCTGGAGTATCGATGCCCTGTCTCGATAATCCTACGACTAGGGACCAAAATAAGGATGTGCTTATAGACTACCCAGCCCCCACTAGTGTGATCGCCATCACAACGCCGGTAGTCAAGTAAAGATCCTAAGGGCTCCATCAATATGTATTAGCGATATGTTAAAAGAAACATATACACATATTAAGATAGAAACAAACCAAGTAGCATACTACTATATCGAGCAAGACTGTCGTAAATCTTTGTATATATCCCAAGCTTTCAAAATGTATTATACAAACTAGTACTATACAATAATGGCCTCTAGGACATACATATCCAACAATCTCCCACTCGCACTAAAGGCCAGTAATTGGTGTACCGCATACCCAACGTCTGCACTATGGCCAGCTGCTGGCGTACCACATACCCAATAGCTCAAAAAGTCGCTCGAACTGTGTTTGAGGGAGGGCCTTTGTGAATGGATCCGCTGTGTTGTCTTTAGTGTCCACTCTCCGTACCTCGATCTCCTGGCGATCAATGATCTCCCTGATCAGGTGATACCGCCTTAAGATGTGTCTGGATTTCTGATGGGACCTTGGTTCCTTCGCTAAAGCTATAGCCCCATTGTTATCGCAATACAAAGGTATTGGGTCAACAATGGACGGAACCACCTGAAGTTCACTAATGAACTTTTTCATCCAGACCGCCTCTTTTGCGGCATCGCTTACAGCAATGTATACAGCCTCCATCGTCGAGTCTACGACGATATCCTGTTTGGAACTCCTCCAACACACCGCCCCTCCGTTGAGGGTAAACACAAAATCCGAGACAGACTTGTTGTCATCCTTGTCACTCTGGAAGCTTGAATCGGTAAAGGACTCGACCCTGTGGTCTCCATTACCGTAAACCAGGAACATCTCCTTAGTCCTTCTTAGGTACTTGAGAATGTTCTTCACTGCCGTCCAGTGGTTCTCACCTGGGTCAGACTGATACCAGCTCACCACGCTTAGCGCGTAAGCTACATCTGGTCTTGTACATAGCATCGCATACATTATAGATCCTACCGCCGAAGCGTAGGGTATAGTGCTCATACGAACCCTCTCCTCATCAGTCTTGGGAGACATCTTCTTGGAGAGGGTGATTCCGTGCAATGCGGGTATATTACCATGCTTGGAATCTTCCATACTAAATCTCTTTAGTACGGTCTTTATGTACCTGGACTGCGAAAGTCCCAGTAATCTCTTGGATCTATCTCTGTAGATCTTGATGCCCAGAATGTACGGGGCATCACCCAGGTCCTTCATGGAGAACCGTTGTGACAAGAATAGCTTGACCGATTGTAGCATAGGAATGTCATTTCCTATCAAAAGAATGTCGTCCACGTACAAGACTAGGAATACGACAGTTCGTCCTACAATCTTCTTATAAATACAAGGCCCATCCTCGTTCTTGATGAAATCAAATTCCTTGATTGCTTCATCAAAATAGATGTTCCAGCTCCGTGATGCCTGCTTTAATCCATAAATGGATTTAAGCAACTTGCACACCTTCCCGCTGCTCCCACTGTCTACAAAACCTTCTGGTTGATCCATATAAACGCACTATTCCAAACTGCCGTTTAGAAAAGCCGTTTTTACGTCCATCTGCCAAATTTCATAGTCATGGAAGGCAGCAATGGCAAGTAGGATCCGGATGGATTTGAGCATAGCCACTGGAGAAAAATGTTCGCCATAGTCCACACCAGGTCTTTGATGAAAACCTTTTGCAACGAGTCTAGACTTATAGGTTTCCACCTGCCCATCTACACCAAGTTTCCTTTTGTAGATCCATTCGCATCCAACGGGTTTTACTCCAGGTGGAGCAATATCCAAGGTCCACACTTTATTAGTGTACATGGACTCCATTTCGGATCGCATAGCATCCAGCCACTTATCAGAGTCCCTACTGATAATGGCCTGCCTGAAACTGGTAGGATCATCTTCTTCCAAGATGCAATCCTCTCGATCCCCGTCTATGAGAAAACCGTAGTATCTCTCGGGCGGATGAGAAATCCTACCAGATCTGCGGAGTGGCTGAAGTTCGTCTGGGGTTATTGAATCTAGTGGTTCCTCCAAATCTTCAGTTACATTTTGTGGTTCATGGATTTCTCCCAGTTCTACCGAACTCCCACTAGTTTCTTTTGCAAGAAACTCCCTTTCTAAAAAGGTAGCATGGAGAAATACAAACACCGTCTGTTCCTCAGTGTGGTAGAACAGATATCCTAGTGAATCTTTAGGATATCCTACAAATTTACATAGAACTGAACGTGCCTGAAGTTTGTCCAGTTTCTGTGTTTTCACATAGGCTGGACAACCCCATATCTTAATAAATTTAAGACATGGTTTCTTACTGCTCCATATTTCATAAGGAGTTTTAGGCACAGATTTGGACGGAACTTGATTCAAAAGGTATGCCGCTGTCTGAAGCGCATATCCCCAGAATGAAAGAGGCAATTCAGCACTACTCATCATGGAGCGAACCATATCCAATAGGGTACGATTCCTCCGCTCCGATACACCATTGTGCTGTGGTGTATAAGGAGGAGTAAGCTGAGAGAGAATGCCATTCTCTTTTAAGTAATCTAGGAATTCCGTGCTTAAGTACTCCCCTCCCCTATCCGATCGGAGGATCTTGATACTTTTGCCAGTCTGGTTCTCTACTTCGTTTCTGAATTCCTTGAATTTCTCAAAAGCTTCAGATTTGTGTTTCATAAGATACACATATCCGAATCTAGAGAGATCGTTAGTGAATGTGATGAAGTATGAGAACCCACCCCTTGCATGTATAGACATCGAACCACACTCCCAAGAGCTCTGCTGCTCTTTCTCTATGTCCGGTGAAAGGAGATTTGGTCATCTTTCCTTTGAGACAAGACTGACAAGTTTCATAAGATGAAAATTCGAACGTATTCAAGAGTCCATCTTTATGTAACTTACTTAGTCTTTTCTCTCCGATATGACCAAGTCTACAATGCCACAAGTAGGATTTGTTCGTATCTGAACTCTTCCTCTTGCATGCGTTTTGTATATTGAGAACTGTAATCTGATTTAGAACATAGATACCATTACACAGTGTACCTTCTGCAACCAGTACCTTATTAAGGTAAATGTTCACGATATTTCTATCAAGAACAAAATTATATCAATCTTTATCAAGTAAAGAAACTGATATTATGTTGCAAACCATGGAAGGTACATAGTAGCAATTGTTCAAAATCATAGTATTGCCATTTGGCAACACCAGGTGATATTCACCGACGGCTGCAACATTAACTTGTGCTTCGTTCCCTACCCTGAGGGACATATCACCAGGTCCAACTATCCTACTTTTTCTCAGTCCCTGCAATAAATTACAGATATGAGATCCTGATCCGGTATCTAGTACCCAGGAGGTAGGACTGACCGAAAAGCAGTTCTCAATTATAAGAACACCTGAAGTAGATGCATTAATATGCTTCTTCTTCAATTGGGTCCCCTTGGAATCCATACAATCCTCTTTCCCTTGCTCATACTTATGACGGTTGTCGTAAGTTAGAGCCGAACCGATGTTCCCCAGCCCCGAATAAGAATTCGGATCGGTCAAACGATACATTTTATTATCTTGATTAGGGCGTGAAATGGTTGCTACCTGGAGAGAGAGAAAATAAACACTCAGCGTGCGCTCTTGCAAGATTAGATTGGTTATTTAATTTATCTAATCAGGATGGCTCCTACCGTTTCCTCAAATTTTTCTTCAAACCCTAAAAGAAGAACTAGTCAGGATTGATCGCACGTCACAATACTTGCTTAACCTTTCAGCCAGGCTAGTGTTGGTACTTCGAGGGAGGTTTCCAAACGCTTTCGCGAAGTTCCTTAATTACATAACCTTTTCCTCCTGGAGGCGTAGCCCCGCTAACACCGTTCTAGACACCTACTTGGTTTATAGCATTGATTGTTAAGTGAAATAATCTCCCGAGAGTAATCCAACTCATCAATGGGATCGGGATCTAACTATCATTGTGTAATGACCTAGATGGAATCCACTCTAGTCACTACACTCCAGAAGGTATGCTAAATCTGCAAGTTTCCTGTATATTTGAAACTCCCGATGTGGTTTTTGCCCCTAGGACCCAAGTGACCTTGACGAATAATCAACAAATCAAAAGGTCCTAGTCAAGTTCAACCCGTCGTTATCCAGGATTGCATTAGACCCACCCGCATGATCCTTGATGAATAATCAACAAAATCATACGACCGTCCTAACCAATCGCATCTATCAGTGCAACAGAGAATTATTACTTAGCTACTATTCATTGTGCCTTGACGAATAATCAACAAACGCAGCATAAATACTAAGTATTAATTATCTGAAACGACGGAGGGCTACGGCTGGGTTTTTGGCGAAAAACCCGTTAACGTAATGAACGTGATTTCGCTGAAGGAACCTGATAACTTTGTAAATATATCGTGGCGAAAACTTTTGCTAAAGAGGTCACTCCCTGTGAAGGGATCTCGGCTCTTTCCTCATCGAATGAGGTGCGGCATATTCCAAACTGAATACCATGATGCAAAGCAAAAATAATCGACTATAGTGAAGTTATTACCCTGACACAAACCTCTGTCCAAGGGGTCACTCCCGATGAAGGGATCTCGGCCCTTGCCTCGTCGAATGAGGTGCTGGGTATTCATAACCGAATACCTCTATATAAAACAAAACAGAACGTCCTGGCAATAACAGCTTTTTGAAAATTGTTCCAACAACATCTTTTAGGTTCGTTTTCTTTGCATTTATATAATGCGTCCCATCAATTAATCCTACCATTGCAGAAAACAACGAAAATATGACGTACGCTTATGCCATCCGTATTTGCCACGGGGCCCCGTCATCACTCGTTAGGTTACTTAACTAACGACAGAGCGGGGGCTGGACTAGCGCGGATGCAAAACATAAGCAACGCCTACTAGATATCATATATAGATATATACATTCGTCAGATGCAATGATAGCCATTCCAGATCACAGATGAACACATTCGATATGCTAGGAATCCGCGTTTCGCTCGAGCCTGCAACGATAGACGGATTACATGGTCGCGATGAATAGCCATACCCCACTCTAGACCCCTACGGGTGCGGCAAACAACCCGCCAAGTATCCGAAGTGAAGCAACCTTCCTCAACAACGTGAGTAGGCCACTCGGCACTTCAAAGTACCCGGTAGTTTGTGCACCCCTCCTTGGGTCTATCCTAGGAGCAAAAGCAGTAATAGAAATAATATACAATGGCGGCTAAAACCTCAACCCGGATGTGCTGCCATAAAAAATAATATTACATCAATTTACAATTTACATCAAATGAAGGATAAATAAACTCTCATCTCACAAACCCCAGCTATTCATCCATGACAATCCAATAAGTTCATATACACAATCCAACATCACAGATCACAGATATGCACAACTCCCACTAATCGACGTATAGCGATCAGTCGACGTTCAGTACATATATCACATTACAGATATAACCAATTAGCTAAAGTTTATAGAACTTCGATCAAAATTTCAATTTGAAACTACCCAAAACGCAACACTGTTCTCAAAAGAATCTGGGCAGAAACAAAGCATCTTAAAAATCACAAAACCAACACAGAGAACCCCAGAAGAAATTTGGTGCGCAGCCGAGTTGACTCGGCCGCGGATCCGCGGCGGATCGCTTGGATCGGCCACGGATCCGCGGTCATCTCAGTGACTCAGGCGTCCAAATTTCTACAGTTTTCTCTAAAAAGCCTGCTTGTATTTTTCAGGTCTCCGGAAATATTTTTAGACCTGTTTTTAAAAACGGTAGAAAACACTAAAATTTGATGTATTTTGCGATTTTTTCCGGATCGAAGTTCTAAACACTTTGCCAACATGTTAGTTGTTGTTTAGCTAAGCTCTGATACCACTGAAAGGTCTATGTTATTCACCCCGGTTCTTTCGGGGAGGAGAATAGGTAAAAATCAAAATTTTCTCACAAGGAAATATAGACCAACTATGAAAGATCTTTGTTAAACAAAAACTAACAAACGAACTATGAGTTCTAGCTACTAGGTTAGATGGTTATACCTAGTTCTTGAACTCCTTCTCTTCTTGTTGTGGTCCTCCTTCTTGCTTGCTTCTTGGAGTGGTGTAGACGGCTCCTCCTCTTCGTCTTCTCTTTGCCGAAGAAAGATCCACCCGAAGGTCTCTACCTTGAGCTCCTACCTCAACCAAGAGGTAACTAGAGTGCTTGGCTTGCTAGACTAAGAATCCTAGAATGAGTAGAGAGTTGTCTTGATGGTTTTTTCTCACAAAGCTCATGTTTTTCAACACATGAAAGAAGAGAGCTTTGAGAGAGGAAGAGGAAGAGCTTTTCATGAGAGAGAAAGAGCAAGAGAGAATGGGCAAGAATAACAACCATGCTCTCATATGAAAATAATAATAATAATAATTAAAGAAAATTGTGATGGTTAGTTGAAATGACCATTATCATTTCACATTTAATGCAATTTGCTAGAATTAAGAAGTATCTTGCAAAAGAAATGATCATGGTCAAATGGTCAACAAAAGTCAAATGGTCAACCAAAGTCAAATAGTCAACCAAAGTCAAATGGTCAACCTAACCATGACACAATTATCCTTAATTAATATTATTAATCATATTTCTCATTCTCATTAGGGTTTAGAAAAAGTCAACTGTCAAAAACCCTAATGAGATTCCTCTGCCTCTGTCAACTGTGCATACACACCCGCATCCGTGTTCCGAGGAACACGAATACAATGAGACAAAACCAATCCCAAAACAAATACTAGGATCTGGCTTAAAACTGTTAGTTATATGTATGCCCTAGAGGCCATTGCTGTACATTGGATGTATATTGTAGTGGATGCTGGGGACATATATAGGTAGGACTTTCTTGCTCGACATGATAGTACGCTATCTGGTTGCTCTTTATCTTAACATGTATACTTTCTGTCTCTCTGATTACATGTTGATAAAGCCCTTAGGATGTGTACTCGACTTCCAGGACTATGATGTAGATCATACTAGTGGGGCCTGGGTAGTCCATGAGTACATCCTTCAATGTTCCTAGTCGTGGGAATATCGAGACGGGGCATCGATATTCCAGAGTAGACTAGCGTATATCTTCTCGACCCATGTGATGGGCGATGGATGATCCCATATCCATTGGTATTTGACATCAGAGATGGTATGCGGGTGCTCAGTGGAGACTGGGTACACTGAACGGACTCGCCGAGAACTCCCAGATGGTATTATACCTCACGTCAGATGGCAGTTCTCTGGTGACACTGGTACAGCTTAGTCTGTTGACCCGAGATCGTCATAGAGTCTTGTGTGTCTCCCACTGTGCTTTGATTTCCACCCTACCACGGCTCTACTGAGTCGTGCAAACAGGTGGTTTTTGGGTACAGTCCCGATTCACATGGAGGCAATGAGCGATAGGAGGGGATTCGTCTCTCCCGGTATTGGGGGTTGATGTTGCGCTATGCTCGACTGGCCATAACAGGAAATCCCTGGCCAGGGTTGCAGTGATATACTGGTAAGAGTTATCAGTAGTTTCACGAATGTTATGGACCTTACGTCGGCATGACTTATCGAGCTATTGGGGTTTGACGTTTACCACCCCTAGGCGAGATATGCGACATATCAGACGAACAGACCGGATTGTACGGTAAGTGTTACTGGTTGGATTCACAGGAGTGTGAGCGGGCTTGCTCGTCGATCTTCTGATCGCTCAATACCCGGGTGGCCGTTACGTTTAGCAGACCGCTTGCGGCTTGTGGGTGTTTGATATGATCATCACCTGCTGCCGGTGTATTGACGAGTCTTTAGAGTCCTACACAGAGGTTTCCTGGCTCAAGCGAAACGAAATAGGAGCGCATATGAGATATGTGCGGGACCGAGAATAATGCGTGTATGTGATACCGTATTCTATTCTCGCGATGAATGTATCGAATGGTTGTATGCGATATAACCTAGTTATCGAATCAAAGATTGATTCGATAAGCCGATACATTAGATATTAGTCGGTTATATGCGATATGACCGGATCGTTAAATCAAGTATTGATTTAATGATTTAATGTATAATTATATATTTGATATATTACTTTGCATTAACTAGTATTGGTTTACTTTAAAAAGGATTTTCTCACTTGATATGCACATTGTATATGTGATATATTTTTGTGCACTTGTTTGTATCATGTTTGATGATACATGCTCACTTGGGTTTGTGTAAAGAATTAAACCATGGTTAAGTTAATGATTAGGGTTTACATTTTTCTTATTCATTTATTTATTTTTTCATTTTGGAAAGATAAATAAGAAATGGTGGCTTTCTTTGTTTGCTTGTTGAAGCTTCATGAAGCTTTGAACAAGTCCACCATTTTTGTCCCATGCTTAACCCTAACCATTCAAACTAACCATAGTCTATTCTCTATACCTAACCATGGTTGCCATATGATAAGTATTCATTTTATTTTCTATTTTGAAAATAACTTATCATATTCTTTCTTCATTTTCTTCATCTTCAACAATGAAGAAACCATGCAACCATCAATGGCAACTTGAGAAAAAGAGTGAGAAATCCAATTCTAAAGTGAACCTACTTCCTATTTCTTCATCCTCTACCACTTGCCAAGTAGTATAGGGTGTTTTCTTCACAAGTCTCATGGCTTGGTGAAGTTGGAGCTTGATCTTGTGTTGCCTCGACGTAGATCATCTTCGGCATCGAAGTTGACGACCTAGCCCGATCTTTTCTCCGACGAAACCACCGCCAGAGTCCAGGATCCGATGGGTACAGCGGAGGGACTTCATCACGGAGCTATGAAGGTGGAGGACCTGATCTACAAAGGTTGTATTTCCTATCACTTAGCAGTTAAGTTGTTAACTAGTTCTTGCATCGCCTCATTATCTAGTTAACGATCCGTATTAGGGTTTGTAGGCACTTGAAAAAATTTGAATTGGCCATGTTTGATCACTTGTGAGACCTCATTAGTGTGCCTAGGAACCCTACAAAAACAAATCCCGCAAGTAATAACTGCCCGGACACCAAACATGTACAAGTGCACGGATGTGAACGAACCCCGTCGCAAAACCATGCGACCTCTACTCTGTTTTGCCCAAAGGCGAACAACCCTCTGTATGGGACTCTAAAGACTCGACACTACGCTGGCAGTGGGTTTAACCACAGGCCGCAAGCGGTACTAGGTGTACGTAACAGTCCACAGGTAGATGCCGATAAGAAGACCGATGAGGTAAACCCATCCGAACTCCTACTGAGCCTGAATGTGACAATCTTCGTACAGTCCGGTCTGTTCGTCTAAAAGTATCGCATGTCGGGCCTAGGGGGTGGTAAACAACAGACCCCTAATAGCGGTACAAGTCGTGTCGGAGTGTAGCCCAGAACACCCTGAGAAACTACTGGAAATACTACCAGTAAATCTCGCTTGCCCAGGCCAGGGTTGACTATGTGTAATGTCTCTCAAAGACACAGCGCGATATCAACTCCTAATACCGGGAGAGACGAATCCTGTCTAACCATCATTGCCTCCAAGTGCTTCGGGACTGCACCCAACTACTACCTGTTTGCACGACTCAATAGAGCCGTGGTAGGGTAGTAATCTAAGAAGAGTGGGAACACACTCGAGGCGAAGTGACAGTGTCAAGTCAACGGACTATGCTATACTCATGTCACCTGGGAACTGTTAACTGACGATAGGTATAATACCAACCAACAGTTCCCGACGAGTTCTGTCCAGTGTACTCGTTACCTAACGAGCACCTGCATACTATCTCCAGTACGACGTACTGATGGCTGTGTGTCACGACCCGAAGGTACGGAACATGACCGGCACTTAGACTACGAACGTCTCAAGGAGTACGTATGCTAAGTAAGCCGAAACCCAGAAATCCAAACCAAGAGAAGTAGTAGAGAATAGGAAGAACCATATCAAATCAACCTGTATGCAACATAATATACAACGCCTAAAGGCGAGGATCACAACAGAAATGGAACTCAACCAGCATGAAACTCAAGAAATATAATATGCTACTTTATGGTCGAAAGAATAACATTACTGGTCTCTATCTCAAAAAAATACAAGTTTGGTTGATGGAACTTCTAGATACAACTGAAATATAATATACAAGGTATAATGATGGGTAAGATACAATAAACCCACCTACTAGCAAGTCACCCGAAAAGAAACCGTGCCCGCAAAGCCGTAATGAAATCCGTACGGCAACACCTGCAAGAAACTGGGGCACAACGGGGGTGAGTTGCCAACTCATGAGTAGAAAAAGATCTACGAACAGAAAATCGCATGAATAACGCAACCTAGGTCAATGATCATAATATAGCCTCAAATATATGAATAACATGCAGCCTATAACAATGGCTAGGGTAATATCTAACCCGAGTGTGATCTCATGTGCCCGTGTCAGTGCCTCAGATAGCAATATATCATATGAATGAGGTATGAATGCATGAAAACAGAATACATGTAAATGAAGAAACTGTTTTCATAAATTAGTGAGATTTCCTTTGTATTTTTAAAATGAGGTATCATAAATGAAATCAGCATCAACAGTGTCTAGCATCGATACAAAACATAAATCTCAATGTCTCAAAACCTTAGGCTCCGGCCATCCGGACTGGCCTGTATCATCAAATCTCAGTACCTCAATATCTCGAAATCTCAATGTCTCAATCTCAATATCTAGGGCGCCGTCAGTCCAGACCGGCCCCTACCATCCATTTCAAGATCACGACGGTATCCTCCGGATATCCGACGCGTCGGGTAAAATCACTGGTAGGTAGTCTCCCCCTGCCAGGCTCATCGTCATCACCACGAGCTTCTTGCCCCGGGGTACCTTACCGGGTCCACCATGTACCCGAAACGGTTCATCCAACTCCTCGAATCGGGTCTCCAAATCTATCAACAAACTCATGGTGGACGACTCATACATCATGGGAAAAACCGCACTTTTTATTTAAAAAGAGAAAGAAGAAGTTTGTATATGTTTTGCGGTTTTCCCCAAATCCAGAAAATCTCATGGAAATCCAAATCCAAAACCTCAATAGCACGTAAAAAGTGAATATATGCATGAGAATCCATGAATGCGGCATAACAATGAATAACTGTATGCATGAGGTAGAAGGTAATAACTATAATGTCTAAACTAACATATAAGGCAAGTACACTAATATCATGTCTAAACTATTAGCTAACAGGCTATGTCAAGCAATAATATTTTCTAAGGTGTACGTGACATGGCAATTACCGATGAAGATGTGTGTGAGCCGGCAAGTAAGTGTATGTGGTACATACGCATCATCGGTAATGGTGCTGGTGTCCTAACCACAAGATATCAACAGTAGAATATGAAGCATAATATAAGCATGTGATGCGGAGCAAACAACAATAATGAGCGGGAGCTGAAAACTAGACGCAACGATAATTAATCTGTTTTAACCTAATATAAGTCCTACAATGGTGCCTTTTGAAATAACACGAATCGTGGGGTTTTGAAAATAGGGGCTACGGTGTTTTTAAGAAAAGATACGTTTTTTGAAATATCCGTAGGATCCCTTAGGTTGTCTTTAAAAATACGCACGATTCGTAAGCTTTAAAATAGGTAGGAACCGAATCTAATCTAACAACTAACTAAACTAAAGGGCTACGCTATAAGCTAGACTACAGGTAAGGAAACCGCCTAACATCTGAGTCGATACATATACATACCTGTATATATATTAGTCGGTGATCCCGCCTCAATAATATCATACCCGATACCATATCTATAATCAGACATCCCAAGTCAAGAGTGCGGATCAATCATCAAGATATAGCTCGTACGTAAATCCGTCGTACGGCATCCCCAAATCTGGGTACGGGTCAACATCATATTCCTCAGACTATTCCTATGGTATCCTCTTTATCCAAGATCATAGTCTAGGGTACTGACCTATGTCTAGTACAATACTAATATTCTCAATATACTCATGATCTGACTACTGATCGACAATCGCGTACAAACCGATATCGTCAGCACATATCCTCATCAAGGGGTATACATCGCCCGATACGGCCTAATATCAATATCCTAGCATATTATGCCTCATATCACGATCACATGTCGACCATTTATTTATAACACTATTCACCCGTATCGCCGCCGCAAGATCCGCTATAACACCAGGACGTACCTTAAGTACGAATCCTGCCATATCACCGAGATCACAACCACAAACAAATCTCATCGACTCAGCTCAATCCCAAGTATCCTCCTCAAATCCGTATGTGAACACATAGTCCCATACCCATGTGAACATATAAATATATTCCCATACACGCACATATGAAATAAGGAATGTATGCAAGTATGTATATGTGTGTATGTGTAAGTGTAGTGCACCCACTACCTAAGGTTTCGTAACCATGCACCAATCCAACACCAATATCCATCTAAAATCATTAATAATAAATCCTAACAACATATCATAAATTGTTGGTGTGTATACGCATCCGTATACATCACCACGGACTGCGGGGGTGCTATACGCCATCCACCCGACTTCTCCCCGTAGATATAAATCTACTCACCTGGTCCTCGCTAGCCGGTACCGACGTCGCCACGCGCTTGCTTGTCGTCTCGAATTCCACATGGGGGTACCTACATATCATAACGCACCATATCGCATTAAAACTAAATTCGAAATCGAAAAGGCATACGAAAATCAAATCGGCACGCGTATCACGCATAGGTCCAAACCTATCGTCTACGCATGCAAGAATAGTCAAACCAACCCTCGATGTCGATGTACAAACGTCAAACCATCGAGAAAAATCCAATCACACTCATTTGCACATTCACGAACACTAATTTTAATATAAACTAGGTTAAAACTCACAAAAACCTCAATTTTGCTTAAAAAGTCATTTTTCCGAAAATCTAGCAAGCACAATTCGCCGTTTTTGTACAAAACAGGATGTTTAAATGAATGTAGCGGCCAATATATTTATTAAATATCTTAAATAAGTCGTATAAACAATTTCCGGAATTTAATCTCATTAAATTCCAAAAATCCTAATATTCTAGTTTACCAAAAATAACCTTTTTAACAATTTCAAAGCAAAATGCACAAACTACAATCTAGCTTAGAATTGCATGATCCAAAGCATTAAACCACACTTAATAAAGTTAATGAAGCCAAGAAAAACCTAATCACATTTTTAATCCCAAGCATTTAACAAATTTCAAAAACCTAGTAAGCAAATTAGCAAAATAACAAAATTTTTAAAGCTAGCCATTAGCACTAGCTTCTAAACTTGTATTAACATGACAACAAAGCCTAATTATAACACACAACCACACACCAATTTTATAAACCCTAACTTGCATTCAATTTCACAACTTGAATTCCAAAACTTGCAATTAAACTCACATATCCAAATAACACTTAATTAAATTAGCTTAAGAAATTAGTAACAATTTAAGCAACAAAAAGTTTTAGAATTATACCCAAACAATATATGAAGGTCCATAAGACTCCATGGCCTCCCAAAATGCTCTCTTTTCACAAGGATCCATGCTAAACGGGCTAAGCTAAAATGGGTAGGACTTTGATTTTGATTTTGTGGGATTTTTGGTGGATTTTTGATGCAATTTTTCATGAAGTTTTGAAGGGAAAAGAGAGGGGAAAATGGAGGGGGGCTGCTGTGGGGAGAAGGAATTTTCGGCCAGAAAAGTGGGTGGGGGAGAGAGAGGGAGGTGACGAAAAGGGGGGGGGGACAAGATCAAGGTCAAACAAAGTCAAAAGTCTAACTACTTCACTCATTTTCTTTTCTTTTCTTTCATTTCTTTTTCCTTGAAAATCAAGTGGGGAAAAATATGGTGGGTGCTGAATTCAGCCATGGGGAGGAGTAAGTGGGGGTGTGTGGGTGTGGGCACGGGTGTGGGGTGATGAAAAATGATAAATACAATACCCCAAACATCCATTTACGCTAAAAAAAAGCTTTTTTTCTTCAATAATTTCTAAACCATTTTGGCAAATGATTTCGTTCCAAAAACCACATGATAAATTTTTATTTAATGTTTTATGATGCACAAAATTTGTTTCAACTCATTCCAATTTGTAATTTTCCCTAATTAAATGTATTAGTGACGGCTTAAAATAATAATAAAATAATATTTTTTTCAGAAAATTTGAAATTTCACCAGCGGCTCAATAAACACCAAATAATAGCAATTACATAGCTAGAATATGTATATTTAATTTTTATAATAAGATATTTGTATTTTGACTTTTTACAGAAAACCCCCTCATTTTACCGATTTTCCGAAATTTCACCGAAACGATTTTCAAAACGCTACAATCTTCCCCCCTTAAAGAAATTCGGTCCCCGAATTTAAATTCAAACTCCTCCAATTACTAAAACATCTAAGAAAAACCATCAAGTCGTCGGGGCTCCGAAATTGTAAATACATAAAACAAATCGCAGCGCAGCGCATGCGCTTGAAAAATGAGTATATAACTCAAATCAAAACTCCGTCAAGCATCCCGCGATCATCGGAGTCATGGAGAAGACATCAATGCCAAATCCAAATCAAAACCAATATGATATAACTCGAAACTATAAATGTAAATATCGAATCTATATCTGTAAGTATCTGAAGGAAATGCATGCCAAATCTCTTTAAGTCGTTGTGCAACGCGTATAACACTGCACAGTGGCGGACGTCTACCATAAGAAAATAACTATATACATATACCTTTGTTTGAAATGTACGTTCCGCCGTTTAGGAAACAATTTAGAAGGGTCTCCTTGTTTTAAACATTTCGTGTCATATCAGACACGTAGGTAAATACTGAGGCTATAGCTCGCTTTTTGGAAATCCCTTCAATAACTATCAATGCATGCAAAATGTATTCAGGTACTGTCCTCTGACTAGTCCTGCTCAGTACGGAAACACATAGCAATATCATAAAAATGTACTGCTCTATAAGAAATCAATCCCAAAATATGCACATGAATACTACGTGCGTCTGGTGCGCACGGAAATCAAAATCCATGAATGTGCCATACATGCGCACAGAAACAACATCTAAGTGCATCAGGTGTGCACGAAACATCTGTCGTAGGCAACATGTGTGCCTAACAGCAAAATCAGGTGCATCTGACATGCACGAAAAATCTCGAATTAGTGCATCTGGTGTACACCAATCGCATCTCGTAACAGGCGCCCAACAGGCGCTAAAAATCCAATCCGGTGCATAAAATGCACAAAACAAATGTCGAGCGTCACCCTCGAAATCGAAATCCAGTGTATCCAAGTGCACAAAATATATGTCACTGCACTGCCAGCATATATAAACTATACAGAGTGCAGGAACCAAATCGCGTGCGTGCATACGCACAAAATCAACTCAACTGTTTAAAACCGTAAAATCACAAACATGTGAAACTAAAGCACGAAAACGATATCAAGTGCAACACTGTGCAAAGATCGTAAATCCTCAATCATCAAAATCAAATCATACGAATAAATCACCCAAAACATCGAAATCAATAATGGCGGAACAGTACCGCTCAAGTGCATCCTCTAAGAATCTCGGGCCAACTGTCGCGGTCACTAGTGGGACGTCTCGTCGATGATCATGAACTCTGGCCTGCTGGTGTGCGTAACATGACCACTCCTGGGTCCAAGTCTTCTCCGTGGATTACCAATCTCACAATCCATCGGCTCATCGGCCCTGTCAAGGCAGCATATCACTGGCGTCGGCCTCTGGCTCTCTGAATGCACGTGACACATCTGATCCTGGGTGCAAGTATCATCGCAGCAGTATCCTGGAAGGAATCCTGCTCACGGTCTCTTCCATGTCTCGTCTCTGCCAACTGTCCGGAAGTCATTGTCCTTTCCTATATCTGCATCTTGCTCTGGAACGACTGCATACTCATCGCGACTCCTTCTGGAAGGTAAGTCCAAGTACCATGCCTCGGCATGCGCATCGCCTCTCTGATGTCGGCGGAGTGGAACGTCATCTCATCTAGATCTGGTGCGAACCTCTTATTCCACTTTTCTCTAATGTCGTCTGCTTTGGACTCGTCTCGTCGCGGCTGCATGGACTGAGCTCCAACGGCTATCCTCGTATCTGGAGTCTCCCAAGAATGCATCTCACCACCTAGCATCCGAATTAAGTCGAGCCATCCGATCGAGTCGTCAAAACCTCACAATCCCCCAAGAGCTCAACCTCTTGGGCACAGTTTAATAGTATCGATTACATACCACAGCATCGGTGGTCCAGCCGTAGAAGGGCAAACCCAAGCCTCACTAATGGCGCCGTAGAACTGCCGCAAACCCGAAGGTTCAAAGGCTTTCACACGGTCATTAAGTCGAGTTAGGGTTTCATTCTTCTAGAGGGACCATAGAATTGCCTGCATGTCTTTCCGACTACTTTAAACTTGGAATAATAGGTTTCTGACATTCGATCGTCTCTGTCGACTCCCAACGTCTCCACGTGAAGTCGTCTCTAGCTGGAATCCATCTATCTGATGACCTCGCATCGGGTTGGGCGAACGATCCACATGTCCTAGTCATTCATCCACGATGACTAGCAACCTTCTATCATCTCTTAGTACAACTCGTTCTGCAGTAACTCCAGCATCTGGGGCAATACCTCGTCGTTCGCAGCAATAACTGGCTCGCTCGTCTGCACGCCGAACAGTGCCTCGATCATCATGAATAAGCAACACACCAACGGTCATCAAGATCTGGCTGGCCTCTATCATTAGCTCAATCCTCTAATGTCGATCAGCACATCCGAGTAACCTCATAAAAGCGATCCGCCAAACGCTCGTGGCGCGGAAACACAGTCAAAAGACACCTCTCTATAATCGGGTGTCGCTGGAATCATGCCCTGGTCAGTCCTCGTTCGTGTCGAGCTCGTTCTGACCGCAACTCTAGCCGTAGCTCTCCCTGCCCGTAATCGTGGCAGCAAAACCAAACTGGTACCGATGAGGCTAGATCAGGAAGGAATATAATACTGAACAAGGAAATTTACATCCTAAGGCTTCTTAAGTGGAGTGGCGTGTCGTAAATATGCCGCGGAACATACCAACGGTATGTCACTCTACTTTAGTCACCTATTCCATCAACCAAGGGTCATCCTACGCTCCGAAGGTAAAACCTAACGCTCTGATACCAACTTTGTCACGACCCGAAAGTACGGAACATGACCGGCACTTAGACTACGAACGTCTCAAGGAGTACGTATGCTAAGTAAGCCGAAACCCAGAAATCCAAACCAAGAGAAGTAGTAGAGAATAGGAAGAACCATATCAAATCAACCTGTATGCAACATAATATACAACGCCTAAAGGCGAGGATCACAACAGAAATGGAACTCAACCAGCAAGAAACTCAAGAAATATAACATGCTACTCTATGGTCGAAAGAATAACATTACTGGTCTCTATCTCAAAAAAATACAAGTTTGGTTGATGGAACTTCTAGATACAACTGAAATATAATATACAAGGTATAATGATGGGTAAAATACAATAAACCCACCTACTAGCAAGTCACCCGAAAAGAAACCGTGCCCGCAAAGCCGTAATGAAATCCGTACGGCAACACCTGCAAGAAACTGGGGCACAACGGGGGTGAGTTGCCAACTCGTGAGTAGAAAAAGATCTACGAACAGAAAATCGCATGAATAACGCAACCTAGGTCAATGATCATAATATAGCCTCAAATATATGAATAACATGCAGCCTATAACAATGGCTAGGGTAATATCTAACCCGAGTGTGATCTCATGTGCCCGTGTCAGTGCCTCAGGTAGCAATATATCATATGAATGAGGTATGAATGCATGAAAACAGAATACATGTAAATGAAGAAACTGTTTTCATAAATTAGTGAGATTTCCTTTGTATTTTTAAAATGAGGTATCATAAATGAAATCGGCATCAACAGTGTCTAGCATCGACACAAAACATAAATCTCAATGTCTCAAAACCTCAGGCTCCGGCCATCCGGACTGGCCTGTATCATCAAATCTCAGTACCTCAATATCTCGAAATCTCAATGTCTCAATCTCAATATCTAGGGCGCCGTCAGTCCAGACCGGCCCCTACCATCCATCTCAAGACCACGACGGTATCCTCCGGATATCCGACGCGTCGAGTAAAATCACCGGTAGGTAGTCTCCCCCTGCCAGGCTCATCATCATCACCACGAGCTTCTTGCCCCGGGGTACCTTACCGGGTCCACCATGTACCCGAAACGGTTCATCCAACTCCTCGAATCGGGTCTCCAAATCTATCAACAAACTCATGGTGGACGACTCATACATCATGGGAAAAACCGCGCTTTTTATTTAAAAAGAGAAAGAAGAAGTTTGTATATGTTTTGCGGTTTTCCCCAAATCCAGAAAATCTCATGGAAATCCAAATCCAAAACCTCAATAGCACGTAAAAAGTGAATATATGCATGAGAATCCATGAATGCGGCATAACAATGAATAACAGTATGAATGAGGTAGCAGGTAATAACTATAATGTCTAAACTAACATATAAGGCAAGTACACTAATATCATGTCTAAACTATTAGCTAACAGGCTATGTCAAGCAATAATATTTTCTAAGGTGTACGTGACATGGCAATTACCGATGAAGATGTGTGTGAGCCGGCAAGTAAGTGTACGTGGTACATACGCATCATCGGTAATGGTGCTGGTGTCCTAACCACAAGATATCAACAGTAGAATATGAAGCATAATATAAGCATGTGATGCGGAGCAAACAACAATAATGACCGGGAGCTGAAAACTAGACGCAACGATAATTAATCTGGTTTAACCTAATATAAGTCCTACAATGGTGCCTTTTGAAATAACACGAATCGTGGGGTTTTGAAAATAGGGGCTACGGTGTTTTTAAGAAAAGATACGTTTTTTGAAATATCCGTAGGATCCCTTAGGCTGTCTTTAAAAATACGCACGATTCGTAAGCTTTAAAATAGGTAGGAACCGAATCTAATCTAACAACTAACTAAACTAAAAGGCTACGCTATATAAGCTAGACTACAGGTAAGGAAACCGCCTAACATCTGAGTCGATACATATACATACCTGTATATATATTAGTCGGTGATCCCGCCTCAATAATATCATATCCGATACCATATCTATAATCAGACATCCCAAGTCAAGGGTGCGGATCAATCATCAAGATATAGCTCGTACGTAAATCCGTCGTACGGCATCCCCAAATCTGGGTACGGGTCAATATCATATTCCTCACACTATTCTCTGGTATCCTCTTTATCCAAGATCATAGTCTAGGGTACTGACCTATGTCTAGTACAATACTAATATCCTCAATATACTCATGATCTGACTACTGATCGACAATCTCGTACAAACCGATATCGTCAGCACATATCCTCATCAAGGGGTATACATCGCCCGATACGGCCTAATATCAATATCCTAGCATATTATGCCTTATATCACGATCACATGTCGACCATTTATTTATAACACTATTCACCCGTATCGCCGCCGCAAGATCCGCTATAACACCAGGACGTACCTTAAGTACGAATCCTGCCATATCACCGAGATCACAACCACAAACAAATCTCATCGACTCAGCTCAATCCCAAGTATCCTCCTCAAATCCGTATGTGAACACATAGTCCCATACCCATGTAAACATATAAATATATTCCCATACACGCACATATGAAATAAGGAATGTATGCAAGTATGTATATGTGTGTATGTGTAAGTGTAGTGCACCCACTACCTAAGGTTTCGTAACCATGCACCAATCCAACACCAATATCCATCTAAAATCATCAATAATAAATCCTAACAACATATCATAAATTGTTGGTGTGTATACGCATCCGTATACATCACCACGGACTGCGGGGGTGCTATACGCCATCCACCCGACTTCTCCCCGTAGATATAAATCTACTCACCTGGTCCTCGTTAGCCGGTACCGACGTCGCCACGCGCTTGCTTGTCGTCTCGAAGTCCACATGGGGGTACCTACATATCATAACGCACCATATCGCATTAAAACTAAATTCGAAATCGAAACGGCATACGAAAATCAAATCGGCACGCGTATCACGCATAGGTCCAAACCTATCGCCTACGCATGCAAGAATAGTCAAACCAACCCTCGATGTCGATGTACAAACGTCAAACCATCGAGAAAAATCCAATCACACTCATTTGCACATTCACGAACACTAATTTTAATATAAACTAGGTTAAAACTCACAAAAACCTCAATTTTGCTTAAAAAGTCATTTTTCCGAAAATCTAGCAAGCACAATTCGCCGTTTTTGTACAAAACAGGATGTTTAAATGAATGTAGCGGCCAATATATTTATTAAATATCTTAAATAAGTCGTATAAACAATTTCCGGAATTTAATCTCATTAAATTCCAAAAATCCTAATATTCTAGTTTACCGAAAATACCCTTCTTAACAATTTCAAAGCAAAATGCACAAACTACAATCTAGCTTAGAATTGCATGATCCAAAGCATTAAACCACACTTAATAAAGTTAATGAAGCCAAGAAAAACCTAATCACATTTTTAATCCCAAGCATTTAACAAATTTCAAAAACCTAGTAAGCAAATTAGCAAAATAACAAAATTTTTAAAGCTAGCCATTAGCACTAGCTACTAAACTTGTATTAACATGACAACAAAGCCTAATTATAACACACAACCACACACCAATTTTATAAACCCTAACTTGCATTCAATTTCACAACTTGAATTCCAAAACTTGCAATTAAACTCACATATCCAAATAACACTTAATTAAATTAGCTTAAGAAATTAGTAACAATTTAAGCAACAAAAAGTTTTAGAATTATACCCAAACAATATATGAAGGTCCACAAGACTCCATGGCCTCCCAAAATGCTCTCTTTTCATAAGGATCCATGCTAAACGGGCTAAGCTAAAATGGGTAGGACTTTGATTTTGATTTTGATTTTGTGGGATTTTTGGTGGATTTTTGATGCAATTTTTCATGAAGTTTTGAAGGGAAAAGAGAGGGGAAAATGGAGGGGGGGGCTGCTGTGGGGAGAAGGAATTTTCGGCCAGAAAAGTGGGTGGGGGAGAGAGAGGGAGGTGAGGAAAGGGGGGGGGGAACAAGGTCAAGGTCAAACAAAGTCAAAAGTCTAACTACTTCACTCATTTTCTTTTCTTTTCTTTCATTTCTTTTTCCTTGAAAATCAAGTGGGGAAAAATATTGTGGGTGCTGAATTCAGCCATGGGGAGGAGTAAGTGGGGGTGTGTGGGTGTGGGCACGGGTGTGGGGTGATGAAAAACGATAAATACAATACCCCAAATATCCATTTACGCTAAAAAAAAGCCTTTTTTCTTCAATAATTTCTAAACCATTTTGGCAAATGATTTCGTTCCAAAAACCACATGATAAATTTTTATTTAATGTTTTATGATGCACAAAATTTGTTTCAACTCATTCCAATTTGTAATTTTCCCTAATTAAATGTATTAGTGACGGCTTAAAATAATAATAAAATAATATTTTTTTCAGAAAATTTGAAATTTCACCAGCGGCTCAATAAACACCAAATAATAGCAATTACATAGCTAGAATATGTATATTTAATTTTTATAATAAGATATTTGTATTTTGACTTTTTACAGAAAACCCCCTCATTTTACCGATTTTCCGAAATTTCACCGAAACGATTTTCAAAACGCTACACTGTGGGACAGACCATATCCCCTGCTGGGATAAGAAGCGTAAGCACCAGTCTACTCTGGAATATCGATGCCCTGTCTCGATAATCCTACGACTAGGGACCAAAATAATGATGCATTTATAGACTACCCAGCCCCCACTAGTGTGATCGCCATCACAACGCCGGTAGTCAAGCAAAGATCCTTAGGGCTCCATCAATATGTATTAGCGATATGTTAAAAGAAACATATACACATATTAAGATAGAAACAAACCTAGTAGCATACTACTATATCGAGCAAGACTGTCGTAAATCTTTGTATATATCCCGAGCTTCCAAAATGTATTATACAAACTAGTACTATACAATAATGGCCTCTAGGGCATACATATCCAACAAGACCCAATGGTCGAAACAAAGCGGAGTGACGACAAAATCCCAGCTCCACCTCAGCATCCGTCTCGATACAGCAGACGAGATGTCACCACAGCGTTCTTCCTCCAGCAAGATTCAAACGCGACAATCCAACAACGGAGCCATGGCAAAGTCCCTAGTTCCAGGTCCCGACGGTTCACCAATAACCTAGACACCACCTCGACGTTCGTCTCGACACAGCAGACGCGATGTCACCCCAGCGTTCCTCCCTCTGATCGGATGCAGATGTTACACCAACAAACGAAGCTATGGCAAAGTCCCTTGTTCCAAATCTCAATGGCCACATCTATGGCCCGAAGACCAACAACGGTGTACCTCCTCATTCCAGCAGGACACAGATGCTACACTATCAATTGGAGCCACAGCAAATTCCCCAGTTCCAAAACTCTACATTTCACAGATAACCTGGAGTCAACCAATGACCTCCCTGCCGGATCAACGCTCCGTCTCGGAAATAATTCAATCAACTCCGAGGAAATCAGTGTCCTTGGCAAAATCTCGATTCAGGGAAATCAGCGTCCTTGACGAGAGCATCTCGATTCGCGTCGACCCGCAAAGAAATCAGTGTCTTTGCAGGAATACCTCAATTCGTTTCGACCCCCGAGGAAATCAGTTTCCTTGGCAAAATACCTCGATTCAGGGAAATCAGCATCCTTGACGAGATCAACTCGATTCGCGTCGACCCACAAGGAAATCAGAGTGTTTGCAGGAATACCTCGATTCGTCTCGACCTCCGAGGAAATTAGTATCCTTGGCAAAATGGCTCGATTCAGGGAAACCAGCGTCCTTGACGAGATCAACTCGATTCGTTTCGACCTCCGAGGAAATCAATGTCTTTGCAGGAATACCTCGATTTTCTCGACCCCCGAGGAAATCAGTGTCCTTGGCAAAATACCTCGATTCAGGAAAACCAGCGTCCTTGACGAGATCAACTCGATTCGTTTCGACCCGCAAAGAAATCAATGTCTTTATAGGAATACCTCGATTCGTCTCGACCCCCGAGGAAATCAGTATCCTTGGCAAAATACCTCGATTCAGGGAAATCAGCGTCCTTGACGAGATCAACTCGATTCGCGTCGACCCGCAAGGAAATCAATGTCTTTGCAGGAATACCTCGATTCGTCTCAACCCCGAGGAAATCAGTGTCCTTGGCAAAAACCTCGATTCAGGGAAATCAACGTCCTCAATGAGAGCATCTCGATTCGCGTCGACCCGCAAGGAAATCAGTGTCTTTGCAGGAATACCTCAATTCGTCTCGACCCCCGAGGAAATTAGTGTCTTTGCAGCAATACCTCGATTCGTCTCAACCCCGAGGAAATTAGTGTCCTTGGCAAAAACCTCGATTCAGGGAAATCAACATCCTTGACGAGAGCATCTCGATTCGCGTCGACCCGCAGGGAAATCAGTGTCTTTGCAGGAATACATCGATTCGTCTCAACTCTGAGGAAATCAGTGTCCTTGGCAATCTCCTCGATTCAGGGAAATCAGCGTCCTTGACGAGAGCACCTCGATTCGTGTCGACCTGTAGAGAAATCAGCGTCTTTGCAGGAATACCTCGATTCGTCTCAACTCCGAGGAAATTAGTGTCCTTGGCAATCTCCTCGATTCAGGGAAATCAGCGTCCTTTACGAGAGTATCTCGATTTGCGTCAACCCGCAGAGAAATCAGCGTCTTTACGGGAATACCTCGATTCGTTTCAACTCCGAGAAAATCAGTGTCCTTGGCAACCTCATCGATTCAGGGAAACCAGCGTCCTTGATGAGAACATCTCGATTCATTTCGACCCGTAGAGAAATCAGTCTCTCTGCAGGAATATATGACGTCAACAACGCGGAGCTGCGGCAAAGTTCCCAGTTCCATGACTCGGCGGTTCAAAGACAAACCAAAGTCAACCCCCGACCTCCCTATTGTGGCAATGCTTGTAGGGTTACTAGGCACTCTCACAAGGGTCTATAAGGCATCAACCATGCCCGATTCAAATTTAGACGTGCCGAACAACCCTAACCAAGATCTTTAAACTAGAGATTAGGTGAAACAAAGCATGTTAAACACTTTAACATCTAAGAGTTTAGGATTACAACCTTTGTAGTCCGGTCCTTCACTTCATAAGCTCCGTGTTGTGGTCCCTTCTCTGCGATCATCAAGTTCCGGACTCTCGAGAGGCTCCACGAAGAGAAAGATGCAAGCTTGCTTCTGATCTTCGATAACAAAGATGATCTACCTTGAAGTTTCATTAACACAAGCTATCACTCACTAAATGAAGTGAACACCCTAATCTAAATGGCTAGGATAGATTAGGATGATGAAGTAGGATTTTAGCTCTCATTTGTTTTCATAATCTCACTCAAAATCATCACTAATGAAAAAGCTAGTAAGCTTTTCCATCAAGAACTCAAGGAAGAAGAAGAAGAATCCTTTTGTGATGAATAATGAAAAACTATGGTGAGATTAGAAATGCAACCATGGGTTAAGTATGAAGACTTAACCCATGTAGAGATTTAACTATGGTTGAAGGGTTGGGTTGGGTTAAAGAAATATCACAAAATATCACAAAATATCCAAGTCAAAGTCAAAGCTTCAAGAAGCTTCTTGAAAGCTTCATGAAAGCTTAACCCTAATCCAAACCCTAACCATATTTATTCTCCACAAAGCATGTTTCATTAATAACCCTAACATGTTACAATATTATATATCACATATACAATATTTATTGTAACAAAATAAAATAATACAATTAACATATATCGCATATATATATCAATGTATTACCTGAGTGAGAAAAAGAATCTTTTAGTGAGCTTATATTAGTTAATGTAATTTAATATATCAAATATATGATTATACATTAAATTATCGAATCAATACTTGATCCGATAATCCGGCTATTTCATAAATAACCGACTAATATAATCTTTATCAGTTCATCGAATCAACACTTGATCCGATGACCGGCTATATCACATATACCCGGCCGATATCTCATATCGTGAGAATCTAATACGGTATCACATACTCGTATTGTTCTCGGTCCCGCACATATCACATATGTGCTCCTACTCCGTTTTGCCTGAGCCAAGAAACCTCTGTGTAGGACTCTAAAGAATTGTCAATACGCCAGCAGTAGGTGATGATCATATCAAACACCCACAAGGTGCAAGCGGTCAGCTAAACGTAACAGCCACCTAGGTATTGAGCGCTCAGAAGATCAACAAGCAAGCCTGTACATTCTCCTGTGAATCCAGTCAGTAACACTCCCGTACAGTCCGGTCTCTTCGTCTGATATGTCGCATATCTCGCCTAGGGGTGGTAAACGTCAGACCCCAGTAGCTTGATAAGTCGTGTTGATACGAGGTCTATAAAAGTTCGAGAAACTACTGATAACACTTACCAGTAAATCTCAGCAACCCTGGCCAGGGATTTCCAGTTATAGCCAATCAAACACAGCGCAACATCAACTCCATATACCGGGAGAGACGAATCCCCTCCTATCGCTCATTGCCTCCATGTGATTCAGGACTGTACCCAAAAGCTACCTTTTTGCACACCCTCTTGGACGTGGTATGATAGAAATGAAAGCACAGTGGGAATCACACAAGACTCTATGACGATCTCGGGTCTACAGACTAACCTGTACCAGTGTCACCAGAGAACTGCCATCTGACGTGAGGTATAATACCATCTAGGAGTTCTCGGCGAGTCCGTCCAGTGTACCCAGTCTCCACTGAGCACCCATACACCATCCTTGATGTCAAACACCGATGGATACGGGATCATCCATCGCCCATCATATGGGTCAAGATGCGTATACGCTAGTCTACTCAGGTGTATCGATGCCCTGTCTCGATACACCCTCGACTAGGAACTGTTATAGGATGTATTCGTCGACTACCGTGTCCCCACTAGTATGATCTCATCATAGTCCCAGTAGTCGAGTACATATCCTAAGGGCTTTATCAACATGTATATTAGAGACAATCAGAGTACATGTTAAGATAAAGTACAACCAGATAGCATACTATCATGTCGAGCAAGAAAGTCATCCCTATATATGTCCAAGCATCCATTACAATATACATCATATGTACAGTAATGGCCTCTAGGGCATACATATAACTAACAATCTCCCACTTGCACTAGGGCCATCCGTTGTGGTATCGCATACCCAACAATCAGCTGTGATTTAAGTTTCTCATACTCAACCATCCCATAAAAGTCTCGACTGGGAAACAGGCCTTTGTGAGTGGATCCGCGATGTTGTTTTCTGTGTCTACTCTCCTAACCTTGATCTCCCTGGAGATCAACCATCTCCATGATCAGGTGATACTGCCTAAGAATTATATCTGGATTTTTGATGGGACGGGGGTTCCTTGGCATAAGCCACAATTCCATTGTCACACAATGGTAGGAACGAAGTTCATCTCATGAACTTATATATATCCAGACTGCCTCTTTAGTAGCATCCTTGGTAATGATGTATCTTGCCTTTAATCTTCTAGTAAGTCACGGTATCTAGCTTGGAACTCTTCCAACATACCGTCCCTCCACTGAGGGTAAAGACAATGCCTGCGACTGACATTCAGTCGTTCTTATCACCCTGGAACTTTTCCAGTGATTCTTCTCAGGATCTATTGATACCATCTCACTACAACTAGTGAGTATCCTAACATCCAATTAGATCTATCTCATAGATCCATAACACAGGATTTAGGAGGTATCACCTTGATCCTATATGGAGAATCCTTGTGATAAGCGGAGATTGACTGAGCGTAGCATTGGAAACTCCTTCCCTATCAAGAGTATGTCATCCACGTACTCTACGAGGATCACCACCATACTCCCTACTCCCTTTTTGTATATACAAGGTTCATCTACCATTTTGATGAAGTCAAACTCTTTGACTACCACATCAAAACAGACGTTCCAACTCCGCGATGCCTGCTTTATCACATAAAACATCTTGCACGGGTTTCCGCTGCTCCCACTATCTACGAAGCCCTATGGCTGTGCACTTATAGACGCTCTCTTCTAAATCATCATTTTAGAAAAGCAGTCATGACACCCAACAGCCAGATATCGTAGTCATGGTATGTAGCCGTGGCAAGTAGGATCTGGATGGACTTAAGCATAGCTTTGAAAGTCTCAACTTTTCCATGTACGCCAAGTAATCTTCTCAAGATATACTTGCTCCTGATGGGGATTTAACCCTTCAGATAAAGCAACCAAAGTCCATACTTTGTTGGTGTATAAGGATTCCATCTCAGATCGCTAAGCATCCAGCCATTCTTACAGAGTCCCACTCCTGATGGCCAGCTCGAAGCTAGTTGGGTCGTCATCTCATGATGCAATCCTCGCTCCCACTGTCATAGAGAAAATGAAGTATCTCTTAGGTGGGTGAGGAACCCTTCTAGATCGGCGGAGAGGCTGGGGTTCATTAAAAATTATTGAATCCTTTGGTTCTACCAAATCATCAGTTGCAGTTTGTATAGTTAGAACTCTTTCCAGTTCTACCTCATGACCACTAATTTCTTCACAAGAAATTCCCTTTCACAAAGGTGGCATGTTGAGAAACAAAACATCTTTTGTTCCTCGGTTAAGTAAAAGATATTCCTTTGCGAATACTTGGGATATCCAACAAACTTCTACAGAACTGACTTTGCCTCCAGCTTGTCCGGATTATGCTTTTAGACATAGGCTGGACAACCCCAAATCTTAACATACTTAAGATATGGGCTCTTCACATTCCATATCACATATGAAGTGGTAGGCAATTGATTTGATTGGAACCCTATTCAATAGGTATGCAACTTCTCAAGTGCATAACTCCCAAAAGGAAATAGAAAACTCAGTAGTACTCATCATAGAGCACACCATATCACATAGGGTGCTATTGCTCCACCCCGATATACCATCGTGCTATGGTGTATACGGAGGAGTAATGCTGAAAGAGAATCTCATTCTCCTTTAGAATAGTCTAGGAATACCGTGCTCAAGTATTCTCCTCCTTGATCTCATCAAAGGACATAATACTTATACCCGTTTTTGGTTCTCTACTTCTAACTTATATTCATTGAATTTCTCAAAAGTTCCAGACTTGTGTTTCAACAAGAACATATGTCCGGATCTTGAGAGATAATCAGTGAATGTAATGAAGTACAAAGAACCGGTCTTGGCATATGTAGACAGGGGACCTTCATACATCCGCATGTATCAATCCCAAGAGTTCACTAACTCTTTCTCCGTTTCCAATAAACGGAGCCGTGGTCATCTTATCTCTGTGACATGACCGGCAAGTTTCATAAGATGTAAATTCAAACTAATTTAAATATGCATCTATATGTAACTTCAGCTCGTCGGGTCGCATTGATATGACCTAGTCTACAATGCCTCAAGAAGGATTCGTTCATTTCTGAACTCTTCCTCTTGTGTGTGTTTTGTGCGTTAAGAACTGTGGTCTGATTTAGAACGTTTATGCTTTTAGATAACGTGACTGAACCGATCAACTCTTGATATAGGAAATGTTCAAAACATTATCCAACAATACAAAATTATATCCTTCTTTACTAATAAAGAGACTGATATGATGTTGTATATCAGGTTCGGTATCTAATAACATTCGTTCAGAATCAATGTATTCTGGTAATATAGGGTGATAACTGCCAACAGACTTGGCTGCAACACTTACATCATTTCCAACTCTTGAAACTTATCACCCGTTCTCAGTTCTCTACCTATCTGTAGCCCATGTACCAAATTACATTTGCGGGATCCTGATCCGGTATCTCATACCCAGGACGTAAAGGATACTGAGAAACAGTTCTCTATAATGAACACACCCGAAGAAGATGCATCAGCATGCACTTTCTTCGTTTGGACGGCACGGGAATTCTGGTAATCCCCAATTTCCTGCTCTGTCTTATAACATTTATAAGTTGGAGCGGGACCAACGTTCCCCAGCTCAGTATAACAAGCGGGTTCGGTCAATACATCCGTATTATTATCTTGATTAAGGCGTGACATAGTCATAACCAGGAGAGAGAGAGAAGAAAACACTCAGCGTACGCTTTTACAAGATTAGATTGGTTATCAATTTATCTAATCAGAATGTCTCTCACTGTTTTAGTCAAATCTTCCTTCAAACCCTAAAAGGAAAGACTAGCCGGGATTAATTACATTCTACAAGTTCGCCAATCTTTCAGCCAGGCCAGTGCCGGTACTTTGAGGGAGGTTCCCCGTGCTTTCGCACGGACCTAATTAAAATAAACCTCATTTTCCCAGGGGCGTAACCCCGCTAACACCTTTCTAGACACCTACTTGATCGGCTAATTGTAATGTGTAAAAGTCTCCCAGGAGTAACTCTTACTCGCAGCGGGTATCAGGATCCAACTGTTAGTGTATATGCCCTAGAGGCCATTACTGTATCATACTAGTTTGTATATTACTTAATGGAAGCTTGGGATATTCACCTTGTATAGACAATCTTGCTCAAAATGGTAGTATGCTACTTGGTTTGTTTCTACTTTAATATGTGCATGTGTTTCATTTAGCATATTGCTTATACATATTAGTAGAGCCCTTAGGATCTTTGCTTGATTACCAGCGTTGTGATGGCAGTCACACTCGTGGGGGCTGGGTAATCCACAAGCACATCCTTATACAGGTCCCTAGTCATAGGACTATCGAGACAGGGCATCGATACTCCGGAGTAGACTAGCGTATGCGCTTCTCATCCTAGCACGGGAGACGGTCTGTCCCACAGTCGTCAGTACGTCGTACTTGAGATAGTATGCGGGTGCTCGTTAGGTTACGAGTACACTGGACAGGACTCGTCGGGAACTGTTGGTTGGTATTATACCTATCGTCAGTTATCAGTTCCCAGGTGACATGAGTACAACTTAGTCCGCTGACTTGACACTGTCACTTCGCCTTGAGTGTGTTCCCACTGCACTTTGATTACTACCCTACCACGGCTCAAAGGAGTCGTGCAAACAGGTAGTAGTTGGGTGCAGTTCCGAAGCACTTGGAGGCAGTGACGGTTAGACAGGATTCGTCTCTCCCAGTATTGGGCGTTGACATCGCGCTGTGTCTAGGAGAGCCATTACACGAGTAGTCCCTGACCAGGGCAAGCGAGATATACTGGTAGGTTTCCAGTGGTATCTCAGGGTGTTCTGGGCTACACTCCGACACGACTTGTACCGCTATTAGGGGACTGATGTTTGCCGCCCCCTAGGCCCGCCATGCGATGTATCAGACGAACAGACCGGACTGTACGGAGACTGTCACATTCAGGCTCAGTAGGAGTTCAGATGGGTTTCACCTCATCCGTCTTCTTATCGGCATCTACCTGGGGGTCATTACGCACAGCTAGTGCCGCTTGCGGTCTGTGGTTAAACCCACTGCCAGCGTAGTGTCGAGTCTTTAGAGTCCCACACAGAGAGCTATTCGCCTTTAGGCAAAAGAGTAGAGGTCGCATGGTTTTGCGACAGGTCGCATTGTTTTGCGACAGGTCGCATGGTTTTGCGACAGGGTTCGGTCACATCCGCGCACTTGTGCACGTTTAGTGACTGGGCAGTTGTTACTAGTGGGCTTTGGTTTAAGCCAGATCCTAGTATACGTTTTGGGATTGGTTTTTATCTCGTTTGTATTCGTGTTCCCCAGAACGCGGATACGGGTGTGTATGCACGGTTGACAGAGACAGAGGCAGAGGATTCTCATTAGGGTTGTTGACTGTTGACTTTTGCTAAACCCTAATGAGAATTAGAATTATGATTAACAATAATATTAATTGAGTATTATAGTGACATGGTTAGGGTAGAAAGGTTGACCTTGTTGACTTGTTGACTTTTGTTGACTTGTTGACTTTTGTTGACCGGTTGACTAGGTTGGACTTGTTGACCACCATCATGACAATGGCCATCATTTGGTTGCATTGACTTATGCTTGCTTGTTTTATTCACCATTTGCATTTAATGCAAGAAATGATATTGTCATTTGTCATGATATCAACCATCACATTATACTTAATTATTATTACTTGTTATCATAATTTTGGATTATGAGAGGTGAGATGAGAAGAGGTTGGCTCACTTTTCATTTGGCTTTCTCTCTCTTGAGCTCTCCCATTCTCAAGCTCTCCCTCTTCCTCTTGCTCTCTCTTGCTAAAGGCAACTCCCTCTGATGAGTTGAGAACCATTGCTTAGAGATAAAAACACCAAAACACTCCTCTACTCATCCTAGTTCACAAGGCCTAGCAAGCCAAGTGTTCTAGTTTCTTCAAGTTCGAAGTAGAAGCCATTGGTAGAAGCTTTCGGGTGGATCGATCTTCGGCGTGAGGAGACGACGGGGTGAAGCCGATCCGTACACCACCAAGAGTTGAAGACGAAGGAGTTCAAGAAAGGTATAACCCCCTAACCGAGTAGTTAAACAACTCCTAGTTAGGTTGTTAGCTAGTTGTTTAACAAAGATCCGTATTTTAAGTCCATGTTACCACCCTAGCAAAAATTGTTTTTTTGACCATTTCCGCAACCCCAAAGAACCGGGAAAGAGTAGCATGGACTTACAGTGGTATCAGAGCCTAGTTAAACACTATCTAACATGTTACCAATGTAAGTAGAAGTTCGATCGGATAAAAAGTCGCGAAACACGCCCGGTTTGCACACTTTCTGTCGAATTTTTCCTCTGTTCTAAAATTAATAAATCTTGGCTTAAAATTCGACTCAGGGTTTTTACATCTTACTGTAGAAAAATGGTCCAGAGAGCCCATCAACGTAGCGCGGAACCGCGGCATGAGCTTTCTCCCGCCGCGGATCCGCGACCAAGTTGACTCGGCCGTGGACGATTTTTCTTGCAGTGAGGTCACAGGGGTGTTTTGGGATTTTTACAATATGTTTTTTCTGCCCAGATTTTCCAGAAAGCAAAATTTGTTTTTGGGGCTTAAAAAACCGTATTTTGATCGAACTTCTAAAGACTAAAGCTAACGGGTTTATATCTGTGATGTGTTATATGTATTGAACGTCTGCTAATCGCTATATGTCGATTAGTGGGGGTTATACATATCTATGATCTGTAATGTTGATGGTATGTGTATATGAATTCATTGGATTGTCGCGGGTGAATAGCCGAGGGGTTGTGAGATGAGAGTTTTCTTTTCTTTCAATTCATGTAAAATTTGTAAATTGATGTAATATTATTTGTATGGCCGCACAACCGGGTCGGGGTTGTATCCATCATTGTATAATTTCTTTTTACTGTTTTTGCTCCTAGGATAGACCCAAGGTGGGGTGCACAAACTACCGGGTATCTCAAAGTGCCGAGTGGCCTACTCACGAGTTGAGGGAGGTTGCTTCGCTTCGGGTACTTGGCGGGTAGTTTGCCGCACCCGTAGGGGTCTTGGGTGGGGTATTGGCTATTCACCGCGACCGTGTAATCCGCTTTTCGTTACAGTCTTGTACGAATTGCCGATTCGTAGTATATCCAATGTGTTCATCTATGATCTGAAATGGCTATCATTGCAATATATCTATATATGATATTTATTTAGGCGTTGCTTATGTTTTGCATCCGCGCTAGTCCAGCCCCCGCTTTGTCGTTAGTTAAGTAACCTAACGGGTAATGACGGGGCCTCGTGGCGAATGCGGATGGCATAAGCGTACGTCATATTTTGGTTGTTTTCTGCAATGGTAGGATTAAATGATGGGACGCATTAAAAATTAATGCAAGAAAATAAACCAAAGTAAAGTCGTTGGAACACTTTCAAAACCACTCGGTTCTTTTCAAAAACCAACTTTTAAATGCGGAGTTTGAGCCACTCCTTTTAAAAGCTATCTCGTTCCATCGATTATATCAAGTTCACTACGTTCACGGTTTCGCCAAAACCATTCGTAGCCCTCCATCATCTCAGTTAAATATTCGGTAGTATTCAAGCTATGTATTTTGACCTCACGCCAAGGCATAGTGATTGGTAGCTGCCGGATATTTATTGTTGCATAGATAGAATGCGTTGGTTTGAGACAGTCGTACTGCCATTTTGGCCTACGTCAAGGGTAGGTACGGGTGGGTTCAAATCAACCTGGATAATGATGAGTAGAACTTGACATGTGACTTATGACATTTTGACCTCACGCCAAGGTCATAAGAGCATGGGGAAAAAATCCACATCGGGAGTTTCAAAAGAACGGAAACTTGCTAGTGTTGCATACCATTTGGAGTGTGATGATTCTGGTAGGATTCCTTCAGTTTTGTCACGCGATGATATTTGGATCCCGATCCTACTGTGAGTATATGCTACTCCTCGGGAAATTTCTCACTAAACGATCAATGCTATAAACCTAGTAGGTGTCTATAAAGGTGTTAGCGGGGCTACGGCCCTAGGGAAAAGAGGTTCTTAAATTAAGGAACTTCGCGAAAGCGTTGGAAAACCTCCCTCGAAGTACCGACACTGGCCTGGCTGAACGGTTAAGAAAGTATTGTGCGGTGAGATTGATCCTGACTAATTCTTCCTTTATGGTTTGAGGAGGGATTCGAGAAACAGTGGGAGCCATCCTATTTAGACAAACTAAAAACCACTCTAAACTTGCAAGAGCATCATGCTGAGTGTTTCTTCTCTCTCTCATAATTGCAGCGACCAATCGACATGACCGGACTTAAGTTACTTCTAGATAAAAATATACTGACAGGGCCAAACTATAAAGATTGGCTCAGAAATGTCAAAATGGCAATCACTTACGACAAGCTGGGGTATCTTCTTACCACCAAAGCTCCCCCTGTCCCAGGTCCCACCTCCAGCGTCGCGGATAAGGAAATTCGTAAGACTTGGGAGATCGATTGCGTGAAGGCCAAGTGCCTCGTGCTTGCCTCTATGGACAATGAACATCAGAGGAGGCACGAGAATATGGACCTCGAATCCATATTTCTCCATACAAAAGAACTGTATGGAGAGCAATCTCGTATCGCAAGATACGAAGTATCGAAGAAGTTATTTTCGGAAAGGTTGGCCATCAGATCATCGGTAGCGGAACATGTGCTTAAGATGATTGGCTTCATTGAGGAGCTCGCGGACCTTTGGACCACGTTAGAGAACGAGCTCTATACGTACTTGATTCTCCAGTCCCTTCCTTCCACTTACGCCCAGTTTATCCTGAACTTCAACTTACAAGGAAAAGAAGTTGAACTTCCGGAGCTCCACAACATGCCGAGGAGTGCAGAGGGCACCCTACAGAAAGGTAGGGATACATCCACTTTGTTTGTAGGAGGATCTTCCTCTTCTAAGTCCAAGGCGAAAGCCAAGGGAAAGAAGAAGAAAGCCCCCGCCAAACCAAGGGGCGGTGTTAGTAAAGTGGATACGAAGGGAAAGGCAAAAGCAAAAAAGGTAGCGGGAAGCTTGTGGGAAAGGAAGAATGCTTCTACTGTCATAAGAGTGGACACTGGAAGAAAGATTGCAGCGCTTGGAAGGCCAGAACACAGGATCTGAAGCAGGTTGCGGCTTCAGCTTCAGGTGTGTATGTTATTGAAAACTGTCTATCAATAAACTCTACTTCCTGGGTATTGGATACCAGATCAGGATCTCATATCTGTAATTCTTTGCAGGAGTTGAGAAAGCGTAGGTTTTTGAAGGCAGGTGACATGACCCTCAAAGTTGCAAACGGAGCTAGCATGGATGCTAAGGTCGTGGGGGACTATCACCTGGGAATGTCAGATGGACACGTTTTGGTTTTACGTAATTGCTATTTTGTACCCAATGCAACTTGTAATATCATTTCTGTATCTTTATTATCTAAAGAAGGTTATGAATTTGCATTTGTAAGCAATGTTGTAAACATTCACCTTAATCAAGTCTTGATTGGGTCAGGTACATTGAGCAATGGTATATACGTATTAAACCAACCACATATTTTCAATGTCCAGAATACACACAAAAGAAAGTCTCCAGAAACAAATTAGGCTTTCTTATGGCATTGTAGACTAGGTCACATCAATGAGAGAAGGTTGACGAAGTTACATACAGAAGGATATTTGGAATCATTCGAATATCATTCATATGCAAATTTTCAATCCTGTCTCAAAGGAAACATGACAAAGACTCCGTTCACTGGACACGTAGTAAGAGCGAGCGAGCTCTTGGGACTCGTACACAGCGACGTGTGCGGTCCAATGTCTACGCATGCCCGAAGCGGTTATTCTTACTTCATTACTTTTACAGATGATTTTTCAAGGTTCGGACATGTCTTCTTAATGAAGCATAAATCTGAAGCCTTTGAAAAATTCAAGGAATATAAGAATGAAGTAGAAAAACAAACAGGCAAAAGTATCAAGACACTGAGATCCGATCGAGGTGGCGAATACTTAAGTGCCGAGTTCCTGGATTATTTAAAAGAGAATGGAATTCTCTCCCAGCTTACTCCTCTATACACTCCACAACATAACGGTGTATCGGAGAGACGGAACCGAACCCTATTGGATATGGTACGGTCCATGATGAGTAACACTGAGTTACCGCGATCATTCTAGGGGTATGCGCTAGAATCAGCTGCATACCTTTTGAACCGAGTTCCCACTAAGACTGTGCCTACCACACCATATGAGATATGGAGTGGGAAGAAACCCTATTTTCAATATCTGAAGATCTGGGGATGTCCAACTTTTGTCAAAAAGGAGCATGCGGACAAACTCGAGGCACGCTCAGTACTGTGCAAGTTTGTGGGATACCCAAAGAACTCCAGGGGGTATCTTTTCTATTACGCAGAGGAACAAAAGGTCTTTGTTTCTCGCAATGTCCACTTTCTGGAACACCAGTTCTTAGAAAAGGAAATAAGTGGGAGCGCAATAGAATTGGAAGAAATTCCGGAACCGCAGACTATTACTGAAAGCTTAGTAGAACCAGAGGGTTCACAAGAACAGGACATTCCTGCGTCGCTCCGCAGGAGTAGTGGGCAGTCTCATCTGCCCGAGAGATACTACGGTTTTCTCATAGACGGGGATAGAGAGGATTGCATCATTGATAGTGATGAGTCTACTAGCTTCCAGCAGGCCATTCAAAGCGTTGACTCGGTAAAATGGCTGGATGCAATGCGGACCGAAATGGAGTCCATGTACACCAACAAAGTATGGACTTTGGACGTTTCTCCAGATGGGGTAAAACCCGTAGGATGCAAGTGGATCTTCAAAAGGAAGATTGGTGTAGATGGACAGGTTGAGACCTATAAGGCTAGACTTGTTGCAAAGGGTTTTCGTCAAAGACCTGGTTTGGACTATGACGAAACCTTTTCTCCAGTGGCTATGCTGAAATCCATTCGGATCCTTCTTTCCATTGCTACCTTCCACGATTATGAGATATGGCAGATGGACGTAAAGACCGCTTTTCTAAATGGAAATTTAGAGGAGTGTGTCTATATGGACCAGCCAGAGGGTTTCATTCAGAGTGGGAGCAGCGGAAAGGTGTGCAAGTTGCTTAAGTCCATCTATGGACTAAAGCAGGCATCGCGGAGTTGGAACATCTGCTTTGATGAGACGGTCAAAGAATTTGGCTTTATCAAAAATCCAGATGAACCATGCATCTATAGTAGATTTGTAGCAAGAACTGTCGTGTTCCTCGTTTTATACGTGGATGACATTCTCTTGATAGGAAATGACATTCCTATGCTACAATCTGTCAAAGGGTTCTTGTCACACAGGTTCTCTATGAAAGACCTGGGTGATGCCTCTTACATTCTGGGGATCCGGATCTATCGTGACAGATCCAAGAGGATATTAGGACTCTCACAGTCCAGGTACATCGACACCATACTGAAAAGATTCAGTATGGAAGATTCCAAGCGCGGTAATCTACCGGCTTGTCACGGGATCACCCTCTCCAAAGAGATGTCTCCCAAGACTGATTTGGAAAGGGATCGCATGTCTATTATACCCTACGCTTCTGCGGTAGGCTCTATAATGTATGCGATGTTATGTACCAGACCGGATGTAGCTTATGCACTGAGTGTAGTAAGCCGGTATCAGTCAAACCCTGGGGAGAAACACTGGATAGCGGTGAAGAACATTCTCAAGTACCTGAGAATGACTAAGGAGATGTTCTTGGTGTATGGCGGAAAAGACCTCCAGATCGAGGCCTTTACTGACTCCAGCTTCCAGAGTGACAAGGATGATTCCAAGTCCATGTCGGGTTTTGTCTTTACCCTCAATGGAGGGGCGGTGTGTTGGAATAGTTCCAAACAGGAAACCGTTGCTGACTCGACGATGGAAGCGGAATACATCGATGCTGCTGATGCCGCAAAAGAAGCCGTCTGGATGAGGAAGTTCTTGAAAGAACTTCAGGTGGTTCCGTCCATTGTTGATCCAATACCTCTGTATTGCGACAACAACGGGGCTATAGCTTTAGCGAAGGAACCCAGGTCCCATCAGAAATCCAGACACATCTTGAGGCGGTATCACCTGATCAGGGAGATCGTAGATCGCCAGGAGATCGAGGTTCGGAGGGTTGCTTCAGAAGATAACACTGCAGATCCATTCACCAAGGCCTTGCCCCAGACTCAGTTCGAGCGGCTGATCGAGATGATAGGTCTTCGATACGCCAGTACATGGCCTTAGTGCAAGTGGGAGATTGTTAGTGTATATGCCCTAGAGTCCATTACTGTATCATACTAGTTTGTATATTACTTAATGGAAGCTTGGGATATTCACCTTGTATAGACAATCTTGCTCAAAATGGTAGTATGCTACTTGGTTTGTTTCTACTTTAATATGTGCATGAGTTTCTTTTAGCATATTGCTTATACATATTAGTAGAGCCCATAGGATCTTTGCTTGATTACCAGCGTTGTGATGGCAGTCACACTCGTGGGGGCTGGGTAATCCACAAGCACATCCTTATACAGGTCCCTAGTCGTAGGACTATCGAGACAGGGCATCGATACTCTGGAGTAGACTAGTGTATGCGCTTCTCATCCTAGCACGGGAGACGGTCTGTCCCACAGCCGTCAGTACGTCGTACTTGAGATAGTATGCTGGTGCTCGTTAGGTTACGAGTACACTGGACAGGACTCGTCGGGAACTGTTGGTTGGTATTATACCTATCGTCAGTTATCAGTTCCCAGGTGACATGAGTACAGCTTAGTCCGCTGACTTGACACTGTTACTTCGCCTTGAGTGTGTTCCCACTGCACTTTGATTACTACCCTACCACGGCTCAAAGGAGTCGTGCAAACAGGTAGTAGTTAGGTGCAGTCCCGAAGCACTTGGAGGCAGTGACGGTTAGATAGGATTCGTCTCTCCCGGTATTGGGGGTTGACATCGCGCTGTGTCTAGGAGAGCCATTACACGAGTAGTCCCTGGCCAGGGCAAGCGAGATATACTGGTAGGTTTCCAGTGTTATCTCAGGGTGTTCTGGGTTACACTCCGACACGACTTGTACCGCTATTAGGGGACTGACGTTTGCCGCCCCCTAGGCCCGCCATGCGATGTATTAGACGAACAGACCGGACTGTACGGAGACTGTCACATTCAGGCTCAGTAGGAGTTCTGATGGGTTTCACCTCGTCCGTCTTCTTATCGGCATCTACCTGGGGGCCGTTACGCACAGCTAGTGCCACTTGCGGTTTGTGGTTAAACCCACTGCCAGCGTAGTGTCGAGTGTTTAGAGTCCCACACAGAGAGCTATTCGCCTTTAGGCAAAAGAGTAGAGGTCGCATGGTTTTGCGACAGGTCGCATGGTTTTGCGACAGGGTTCGGTCACATCCGCGCACTTGTGCACGTTTAGTGACCGGGCAGTTGTTACTAGTGGGCTTTGGTTTAATCCAGATCCTAGTATACGTTTTGGGATTGGTTTTTATCTCGTTTGTATTCGTGTTCCCCGGAACGCGGATACGGGTGTGTATGCACGGTTGACAGAGACAGAGGTAGAGGATTCTCATTAGGGTTGTTGACTGTTGACTTTTGCTAAACCCTAATGAGAATTAGAATTATGATTAACAATAATATTAATTGAGTATTATAGTGACATGGTTAGGGTAGAAAGGTTGACCTTGTTGACTTGTTGACTTTTGTTGACCGGTTGACTAGGTTGGACTTGTTGACCACCATCATGACAATGGCCATCATTTTGTTGCATTGACTTATGCTTGCTTGTTTTGTTCACCATTTGCATTTAATGCAAGAAATTATACTGTCATTTGTCATGTTATCAACCATCACATTATACTCAATTATTATTACTTGTTATCATAATTTTGGATTATGAGAGGTGAGATGAGAAGAGGTTGGCTCACTTTTCATTTGGATTTCTCTCTCTTGAGCTCTCCCATTCTCAAGCTCTCCCTCTTCCTCTTGCTCTCTCTTGTTAAAGGCAACTCCCTTTCATGAGTTGAGAACCATTGCCTAGAGATAAAAACACCAAAACACTCCTCTACTCATCCTAGTTTACAAGGCCTAGCAAGCCAAGTGTTCTAGTTTCTTCAAGTTCGAAGTAGAAGCCAAAGGTAGAAGCTTTCGGGTGGATCGATCTTCGGCGTGAGGAGACGACGGGGTGAAGCCGATCCGTACACCACCAAGAGTTGAAGACGAAGAAGTTCAAGAAAGGTATAACCCCCTAACCGAGTAGTTAAACAACTCCTAGTTAGGTTGTTAGCTAGTTGTTTAACAAAGATCCGTATTTTAAGTCCATGTTACCACCCTAGAAAAAATTGTTTTTTCGACCATTTCCACAACCCCAAAGAACCGGGGAGGGGTAGCATGGACTTACACCAACTATCTCATAGAAGGTATGCAATCTCATTGGGAATTTCAACACTTGAAATTCCCAATAATATTTTGCCCCTATCAGCTTATGACCTTGGCTAAGGTCAACAAATCATAAGTGCTAGCCAAGTTCAACCCGTCATTTCCCGATTGAATTAAACCCACCCGTACGACCCTTGGATAAGGTCAACAAAGTCGCACGACTACCCTAACTTAATCGCATCATATGCTTATACAGATAAGCACTAATCAGCTACCGCACACTACGCCTTGGATAAGGTCAACAAACGCAGCATGAATACTAATCAGTACTTATCTGAAATAACGGAGGGCTACGACATGTTTTTCTGAAAACCCTTTGCGTAATGAACTTGATATCGTTGTAGAATCGAGTGATTTTAAATGGAATGTTTTTAGGCCTTTTCTAGTTTTGCTAAAGAGGTCACTCCCGGTGAAGGGATCGTCGGCTCTTTCCTCATCGAATAAGGTGCAGGATATTTCACAAATATCACTATGCAAAGCAAAATATATAGAAACAGTCAAAAGACAAACCGAGTTTGTAGCATCTGCTAGTTTCGCTAAAGAGGTCACTCCCGGTGAAGGGATCTCGGCTCTTTCCTTATCGAATAAGGTGTTGGATGTTCTACAAGGAACACCGCTATGCAAAGCAAGAACTAGAGCTACCGGTTTTTAAACAAGTTTCTACAACATCTTTAGGCTTTTTTTAGTTTCACTAATCTCATTAATGAAGTCCTATTTTATTATGCTTCACAAGCATCACATTTGAAACGAAATCTGCAATATAACATATATCTCATATATATAATATAAACATTCGTCTCAGGCAGTAAAATGATCTCATCACAGAACATTGCAGCAGAAGAAACATATATGAAATATTGGATATACTAGGAGGTCCGTGTTTTAATACGAGCCTGTATAAAACGCGGATTCCACGGTCGCAATGAATAGCCAAACCCACATCCCTAGACCCCTACGAGAGCGGCAAGCAACACTGCCAATTCTAGGGTTAGAAGACCCGGTCTCAACTCCTCGAGATGGTCTCCCACTGGACCCTAGAACCCGGTTACTTGTGCTCCCCGTCTTGGGTCTACCTAATGAGGAAAAGTAAATAATATACAATGGTGACATCATCCTCAGCCCAGAAGTGCCCCAATAAAAGAATATTACATACAAATGAATTTTATATGAATGAAAAAGAAAAACTCTCATCTCACATAAAACCCCCGGCTATTCAAAACACGACGATTCAATAGAATAGATCACAACAACACATAATATCTCATATCATCAACGTAAGCAAGTATGCGTATCCCGATTTTCGTTGATATATAGCAACGAAGCCGGCGATACACCACATACTACGCTTACGGTCGCAGAAAAGAAAGTGTAAAACTACAACAGTTGGAATCCGCAACCTCCTTAGACATCGCATGCCTAACCAAATGAATTCCTTAGACATCGCATGCCTAACAATTATAAACCACGCATTTTAGTCTCATTATCGAAAACTCTTTTCAATATCAAGTCGGGCAATTCAACAAGATTCCCGACATCCTGATCGAATGCTCGTTGCAAACTTTAGTAGACGTCCGCACCCCCGGATGCTGTCGACGAAGTACACTAAGGCGGAACACCACTGCCGCGAGCACCCGAACGGATGCTTTTGGCGACGAGGTTCTCCTACAGTCACTTGGTCAGGGCTATGGGGTGTGGCTATCTATTAAGTTTACCCGGCGAGTATCCGCGTACGCTACATGATTGCGACGGACTTTTGATCACATCAAAATTCCGTGGCAACCGATCAATTGAGACTAAACTGCTATGTTTATAATATTCAAATTAGTTATCTCATAACTACCTGTGGATTCCAAATATTATATCACATTCCAGATAAAAAGACAGTGTTAAACTTTCCGATCGAATAATCAAACACCCAAGATTTCCCAAATAGCTCAACACTTGAGCGGAGTTCAAAAAATATCCATTACATGCCACAGTACCAATAGTCCAGCTGTAGAAGGGTCAAGCCAACGCCTCACATGTGGCAATGCCGTACTGCCCCAAACCCTAAGGTTCAGAGACGGTTCAGACGGTCACATAATCGAGTTAAGGTTTGTGTTCCTCTAGAGGGTCCACCGCGTTACTTGCATGATTTTTCGAAAGTTTCAAACTCGAGAAAAAATCCAACCTTTGAAAAAATTTCCGACAGGGGAAAAAGTGAGTTATTGATATCCGTTCGAACTTTTTTACAGTTTCTAAAATTACCCGGAAAAAAAATAAACGAAGTTAAACTTTCCGATCGAATCAACGAGCTCCCAATACAATCCAGAAAACTTAACACTTGAGTAAAATTAAAAATTCCCAGAAGTATCAAGAAGTACCTACGGATGTAACTGTGGAAAAATGATACCCTAAGTCCACTGTAGCGCCGCAGAACCGCCGCTAATGGCATGTCTTTGTCGCGGTTCCGCGGCTATTTAATAGGCTTACTGGCTCATTTTTCACAGAGGTCCATAAAATTCCCTGCTGATTTTTTTGAGTATTTTTAATATGAAAAAAATCAACTTTTTGAAAAATTTCCAGAAACTAGGGTTTTACGGGTATTCGGAGTTCGATCGGACTTTAAATTTCGCATAGACTTTGCCTAAAGCTCTAGCTTGGCTCTGATACCACTGTAGGGTTACTAGGCACTCTCACAAGGGTCTATAAGGTATCAACCATACCCGATTCAATATTTAGACGTGCTGAACAACCCTAACCAAGATCTTCAAATTAGAGATTAGGTGAAACAAAGCATGTTAAACACTTTAACATCTAAGAGTTTGGGATTACAACCTTTGTAGTCCGGTCCTTCACTTCATAAGCTCCGTGTTGTGGTCCCTTCGCTATGATCATCAAGTTCCGGACTCTCGAGAGGCTCCATGAAGAGAAAGATGCAAGCTTGCTTCCGATCTTCGATAACAAAGATGATCTACCTTGAAGTTTCATTAACACAAGCTATCACTCACTAAATGAAGTGAACACCCTAATCTAAATGGCTAGGATAGATTAGGATGATGACGTAGGATTTTAGCTCTCATTTGTTTTCATAATCTCACTCAAAATCATCACTAATGAAAAAGCTAGTAAGCTTTTCCATCAAGAACTCAAGGAAGAAGAAGAAGAATCCTTTTGTGATGAATAATGAAAAACTATGGTGAGATTAGAAATGCAACCATGGGTTAAGTATGAAGACTTAACCCATGTAGAGATTTAACTATGGTTGAAGGGTTGGGTTGGGTTAAAGAAATATCACAAAATATCACAAAATATCCAAGTCAAAGTCAAAGCTTCAAGAAGCTTCTTGAAAGCTTCATGAAAGCTTAACCCTAATCCAAACCCTAACCATATTTATTCTCCACAAAGCATGTTGCATTAATAACCCTAACATGTTACAATATTATATATCACATATACAATATTTATTATAACAAAATAAAATAATACATTTAACATATATCGCATATATACCAATGTATTACCCGGGTGAGAAAAAGAATATTTTAGTGAGGTTATATTAGTTAATGTAATTTAATATATCAAATATATAATTATACATTAAACTATCGAATCAACACTTGATCCGATAATCCGGCTATTTCACAAATAACCGACTAATATAATCTGTATCAGTTCATCGAATCAACACTTGATCCGATGACCCGGCTATATCACATATACCCGGCCGATATCTCATATCGTGAGAATCTAATACGGTATCACATGCTCGTATTGTTCTCGGTCCCGCACATATCACATATGTGCTCCTACTCCGTTTTGCCTGAGCCAAGAAACCTCTGTGTAGGACTCTAAAGAATCGTCAATACGCCGGCAGTAGGTGATGATCATATCAAACACCTACAAGCTGCAAGCGGTCAGCTAAACGTAACAGCCACCCAGGTATTGAGCGCTCAGAAGATCAACAAGCAAGCCTGTACATTCTCCTGTGAATCCAGTCAGTAACACTCCCGTACAGTCCGGTCTCTTCGTCTGATATGTCGCATATCTCGCCTAGGGGTGGTAAACGTCAGACCCCAGTAGCTTGATAAGTCGTGTCGATACGAGGTCTATAACAGTTCGAGAAACTACTGATAACACTTACCAGTAAATCTCAGCAACCCTGGCCAGGGATTTCCAGTTATAGCCAATCGAACACAGCGCACCATCAACTCCCTATACCGGGAGAGACGAATCCCCTCCTATCGCTCATTGCCTCCATGTGATTCGGGACTGTACCCAAAAGCCACCTTTTTGCACGCCCTCTTGGACGTGGTATGATGGAAATGAAAGCACAGTGGGAATCACACAAGACTCTATGACGATCTCGGGTCTACAGACTAACCTGTACCAGTGTAACCAGAGAACTGCCATCTGACGTGAGGTATAATACCATCTGGGAGTTCTCGGCGAGTCCGTCCAGTGTACCCAGTCTCCACTGAGCACCCGTACACCATCCTTGATGTCAAACACCGATGGATATGGGATCGTCCATCGCCCATCATATGGGTCAAGATGCGTATACGCTAGTCTACTCAGGTGTATCGATGCCCTGTCTCGATACATCCGCGACTAGGAACTGTTATAGGATGTACTCGTCGACTACCGTGGCCCCACTAGTATGATCTCATCATAGTCCCAGTAGTCGAGTGCATATCCTAAGGGCTTTATCAACATGTATATTAGAGACAATCAGAGTACATGTTAAGATAAAGTACAACCAGATAGCATACTATCATGTCGAGCAAGAAATTCCTCCCTATATATGTCCAAGCATCCATTACAATATACATCATATGTACAGTAATGGCCTCTAGGGCATACATATAACTAACAATGCTTTGACTCGGGAGTAGGTCAACTCGTCAATTACTTACGAGTCCTCACGACTTGTAAGGAAGAAAATTCTCTTGTGAGATCCTTACGACTTTCAAGAGAAAACATACGCTTAAGAGTCCTCACGATTCTTAAGGAGAAATTACACCTACGGGATCCTCTCGACCGGTAGGGAGAAAATTCTTTATGAGACCCTCACGGCTCATAAAGTTGAAAAAAGTCTTAGGTGACAGATCATAACCCTGTTTTCTAAGCCATCACCACCTTACAAAGAACACAAGATTGACAGCTATATACTATCTACAGACCGCACTTGCTAAAATCACATGGCAAACAACACCGCAAGGAGAAGAAAGCAACTGTATAACAAAAAAAATGTGTATCTTTTATTCATGAATTCAATTGAGTACAAGGAAGATCGTATAAAAAAAATGGATACATGTTGTTCAAAGATTACAAGTGTTCAATCTATACAAAAGCAGCTATTGGGAGGGAGGCGCCTTCAATAGACCAGCTAGCTGCTCGCGCACTCTTCTCAGCTCTTCCTCACGATCAGCCGCCGCGGCCTGCTCTGCTTCAACTTGGGCCCGTTGCTGCAAATAGGATGAGAGTTTCTGATCAACTTCCTGCTGGGCAGCCTCCTGACTCTGCACGACCTGCTCGTTAAGATCAAGTTTCTTCCTCAACACCATCCCTTCTGAGATACATCATTAAAGGTTTTCAAAAATGGTGTTCAGCAGGGCAGCATTAGCTGCAACCTCAGCGCGCAGTTGGGAAGATTCAGCAGCAGTCGCCTCACGTTCCTTTCGCTTAAGGGTTGCCTCTCGTTCGAAACGGCGAAGGAACGGAACACTCTGTTCAACCCATGCGGCCCGCTGGGAGTTCAAAGCTTGAGTCTCAGGGGCAGGACGCATAAGCTCAAGCTCATGCAGACAAGCCTAAATCTTCCTGCAGTGATTAACCCAAGACTCGACAACGCCTTCATTATGGAAATTCACAAGCGTCACCAGCATTGGATTGACCTCGGCAGCAAAATCTGCGGCAGATGTAGGAGCCTCCGCGTCAAGCTCCTTGACGTATTCGCTCAGTATACGCAGACTGGTCACAACACCTTTTGAGGATGGACGTCTGGAAAAGGGCCCGGCCGGCATCATGATACGAGATTCGAAAGAGGCCCGAGTCGAAGCGACCGCTGCAAAACAAATCAAATGATGGTTTAAGAATTATAAGAGGTTCATGAACAATGGGATTTACTATACCAGCTGCAGCAGGTGGCAAAGCCGGAAGGGGCGTAACTGTTCTCTCATCTCCTCCTTCAATCTGTAATGCTGCAATCAAGGCAAAGAAGAATCAGAAATGATTTCACTGTTGGTAAAAGAAAGAACATCAACTGAAGGCTGTATGCACCAGCGCTACTGGATGAAGCAATCTCCGACGGGAAGGAGAAGTGGGGGTGCAGCACCTGGTATAGGTGGTCAAAAAGGACTCCTACAAAGACGCAACGTCAGTACATGAATTATACAGCCTAAGACTGATGGGTCACAAATCCATACCTTCCAGCATCTGAGACGGTGCAAGATAAGGTAGAGAGGTGGTCACCGTCAGGGCGGTGACTGACGGCGCTGCATCGGGTAGCGCGACATCAGCACTAAGCGCACCTGCATTAGAAACAAGATAAACCCTGTCAGGATAGATTGAAAAAGATTGCGGAATAAAAGAAGGGCGGTGACCTAAAATCTACCTGATGAGTCGCCAGCTGGAGCCGTGACGAGTGTTAGTGTTTATGCCCTAGAAGGCCATTACTGTATCATACTAGCTTGTATATTACTTAATGGAAGCTTGGGATATTCACATGTATATAACAGTCTTGCTAAACATGGTAGTATGCTACTTGGTTTTTCTATCTTAATATGTGAGTGTACGTATTGATAGAGCTCTTAGGATCTTGCTTGTCTACCAGCGTTGTGATGGCAGTCACACTAGTGGGGGCTGGGTAGTCTACAAGCACATCCTCATTCAGGTCCCTGGTCGTTGGATTATCGAGACAGAGCATCGATACTCCGGAGTAGACTAGTGTGTACGCTTCTCATCCCAGTTGGGGAGATGGTCTGTCCCACAGCCGTCAGTACGTCGTACTGGAGATAGTATGCAGGTGCTCGTTAGGTTACGGGTACACCGGACAGGACTCACAGGGAACTGTTGGTTGGTTTGATACCAGTCGTCAGTGAACAGTTCCCAGGTGACATGAGTACAGCGTAGTCCGCAGACTTGACACTGCTACTTCGCCTCGAGTGTGTCCCACTGTTCTTAGATTGCTACCCTACCACGGCTCAAAGGAGTCGTGCAAACAGGTAGCAGTTGGGTGCAGTCCCGAGCACTTAGAGGCAGTGGCAGTTAGACAGGATTCGTCCCTCCCGGTATTGGGAGTAGATATCGTGCTGTGTCAGAGAGCCATTACGCAAAGTCCTTGGCCAGGGCAAGCGAGATTTGCTGGTAGGTTCCAGTAGTTTCTCAGGGTGTAATGGGCTTCCCTCCGACACGACTTATACCGCTATTAGGGGACTGACGCTTGCCGCCCCCCTAGGCCCGATATGCGATAGTCTTGGACGAACGGACCGGACTGTATGGAGATTGTCACATCAGACTCAGTAGGAGTTCGGATGGGTTTTCTCATCGGCCTTCTTATCGACAACTACCTGGGGACCGTTACGTACAGCTAGTGCCGCTTGCGGTCTGTGGTTAAACCCACTGCCAGCGTAGTAGTCGAGTCTCTAGAGTCCCACACAGAGAGTTTCCTACTCCAGGCGAAACGATATAGAGGTTGCATGGTTTTGCGACAAAGGGTTCGGACGCATACGTGCGTTTACGCACGTACGACTTTCGGACAGTTTTTTCCAGTCGGCTTTGGTTTAAGCCAGTTACTGGTATCCGGTTATTGGATTTTTTCAGTCTAAAGTTTTTCCGTATTTTTGCGGATTGGAGGGGCGTTCTCGTAATTGTACGAGAAGCTTCTAGAAGATGTGACTAAGGAGGTTAAGGTGACATAAGCTTTGGATAAGATTAGTGAGTCATGAGGGTGATTCATCATGATCATTAATGCACCATAAATGCTTAATGACTCATGTTAATGAATCACCTCTTTTCATTTATGAAGCATGCTTATTCATTTCTTTTATTCATTATTCTTTAATAAGAATGCTTCATAATATATTATGATACACTCTCTCTCATCTCATAATCTTATCTCACATTCTCTCTCCTCAAGCTCTCATCTTCAAGAGACTAATCCTTAATCCTCATGTGTTGAGATCAAAGGTTTAGTTAGACTTAAACATCCATTACCTTCACTCTATATCATCCTTTCTTCTTTGATTAGCAATCAAAGTAGATTAGTTACCTCAAGTTAGAGGTGTAGCTTGGTGTTTTGCTCTCGGGTGGATCGTCTACTACCTAGAGAAGGTCGAGGAGAACAAAGGAGGACACAAAGACGAAGGACTAATTTCGATAGGTATAATCCCTAAGCATAGTAGTTTAAAACAACTATATGTTTGGTTAGTTATCGTTTAGCTTCGATTCAAGCGGTTAGTCGATGTTCGTTCTTTAAACATGATCGTTTTTGAAAATTCCGCCTCCCCACAAGTACTGGGGTGTACTACATCGACTTACAGTGGTATCAGAGCCTCGCTAAACAATAAATAACTTGATTGCAAATTTGTACGAATTTCGAACGGAAAAACGAAGCCGGAAAACCCTAAAATATTTCAGTTTCTGTCGAGTTTAAAATGATGTCCTAAAATAGTTCAGGGTTGCTCAGAAAGCTAGAAAAGTGTCCAGGAGAACACCCATGAAATTCGAGCCCATGACTCGGCTAAAGCGCCGCGGAAGGGCGGTGGATCCCACGGATCCGCCGCGCTTACGCGGCCGAGTTGCCGAGTCATGGACTCATCATTCATGTGTGGGTCCTCTCTGGTGTTTGGGGTTTTCTGGAATATTTAATATTTGCTCAGGTTACTATTTAACAGAGCAGATTTTGGAGCAATATTGATGTTGTTTAATCGATCGAAATTGTACAGTATTTGCATATTGGATTATATCTGTGATTGTTTAATGTGTTCGTAAACCTCCCCTAACTGCTAGTATGTCGGTTGGCAGGGGGTTGCACATTTCTGAAATGGTTATATCTGTTTGTGCATATAAACTGTATTGGACTGTTGTGGTGTATAGCCGGGGTTAACAATGGGTTATTGTTTAATTCATTTGTTGTAAATGTAATTTGTTGTAATATTATTTTTGCGGGGCACTTCCAGGTTGCGGTCGTAGCCACCGTTGTATTATTTCATTTTACTGTTTTTGCTCCTAGGACTGACCCAAGATGGGGTACACAGACTGCCGGGTGGGTAGTTTGCCGTACCCGTAGGGGTCGAGGGTGGGGTAACGGCTATTCATCACAACTGTGTAATCTGTCTTTTCTTGCAGGCTCAAAAGAAATACAGATTGCTTGCAAATCCAATATTGTTTATCTGTGTTCTGGAATGAATATCATTGCGTCAGACGAATGTAAAATATCTATATATACTGTAGCTATTTAGACGTCACTTATATTTTACACCCGCGCTAGCTCAGCCCCCGCTCTGTCGTTAGTTAAGTAACCTAACGAGTGATGACGGGACCCCGTGGCGAATGCGGATGGCATAAGAGGACGTTGTATTTTCGTTGTTTTCTGCAATGATAGGTTAATGATGGGACGCATTATCTATAATGCAAAGTAAAACAAACCAAAGTTTAAATCGTTGGAACAATTTAAAAGAAACCACTCGGTTATTTTTAAAACAGATATTTTTTAAATGCGGAGATTTAACCACTCCTTTTAAAAGCTATCAGGTTCCTTCGGTTATATCAAGTTCACTACGTTCACGGTTTCGCCAAAACCATTCGTAGCCCTCCGTCATTTCATCTGGGTATTCAGTAGTATTCAAGCTATGTATTTTGACCTAACGCCAAGGCATAGTGTTTGGTAGCTGCTGGATATTCATTTGTTGCATAGATAGATGAGTTAGTTTGGGACAGTTGTATTATCATTTTGGCCGAACGTCAAGGATATATACGGATGGGTTCAAATTGACAAGATAATGATGGGTAGAACTTGACATGTGACTTATGACATTTTGACCTAACGCCAAGGTCATAAGAGCATGGGGCAAAAACTTATATCGGGAATTTCTAAAGAAACTGAAATTTGCAAAGAGATGCATACCATTTGGAGTTTGATGAATGTTGGTAGCATTCCTACAACATTATCAGACGATGATATTTGGATCCCGATCCTACTGTGAGTATATGCTACTTATCAGGATATTCGTCACTTAACGATCAATGCTATAAACCTAGTAGGTGTCCAGAAAAGTGTCAGCGGGGTTACGCCCCCAGAGAAAAGAGGTTATTTAATTAAGGAACTTCGCGAAAGCGTTGGAAAACCTCCCTCGAAGTATCGACACCGGCCTGGCTGAACGGTTAAGCAAGTATTGTACGGTGAGAATAGTCCTGGCTAATTCTTCTTTTATGGTTTGAGGAAGGATTCGAAAAACAGTGGGAGCCATCCAGTTTAGATAAACTAAAAACCACTCTAAACTTGCAAGAGCATCATGCTAAAGAGTTTTCTTCTCTCTCTCCTAATTGCAGCGACCCTGAAAATGACTGGACTTAAGTTACTTTTAGAGAAAAATATACTGACAGGGCCAAACTATAAAGATTGGCTGCGGAATGTCAAAATGGCTTTGACCTATGACAAACTGGGGTACGTCCTCACCGCTACGGCACCTGCTGTCCCTGGTCCCAAATCCAGCAATGCGGATAAGGAAATCCGCAAAACCTGGGATTTAGATTGCGCGAGAGCCAAGTGCATCGTGCTTGCCTCGATGAACAATGAACATCAGAGGAGGCACGAGGATATGTCCCTAGATGGCATATTTCTCCATACAAAGGAACTTTATGGAGAGCAATCTCGTATAGCAAGATACGAGACCTCTAAGAACTTGTTTCGAGCGAGGTTGGCTGCCGGGTCATCGGTAGGTGAACATGTCCTACAGATGATCAGCTATATTGAAGAGCTCGCAGACCTTGGGACGACTTTGGATAATGAGCTCTATACAGACCTTATTCTCCAGTCCCTTCCTCACACCTACGCCCAGTTTATCCTGAACTTCAACCTTCAAAGAAAAGAAGTTGAACTTCCGGAACTCCTGAACATGTTAAGGAGTGCAGAGGGCACCTTGAAGACATCAAGGGAAACACCCGCTATGTTTGTTGGCGGTTCATCTTCTTCCGGGTCCAAGGCTAGGGCCAAAGGAAGGAAGAAGAAGGCCGCACCCAGACCTAGAGGAGGTGTTAGTAAGGTGGGAGGGAAGGGAAAGAAAAAGAAAGCAGTACCGATAGTTGGCCAGGATGAGTGCTTCCATTGTCACAGGAAAGGGCACTGGAAGAAGGATTGCAAGGCGTGGAACGCCAAGAACCAGGAACCGAAGCAAGCTGTGGCTTCGACTTCAGGTGTGTTTGTAATTGAGAATTGTCTGTCGATCAACTCTACTTCCTGGGTATTGGATACCGGATCAGGATCTCATATTTGCAATTCATTGCAGGCACTGAGAAACCGTAGAATGCTGAAGGAAGGTGATATGATCCTCAGGGTTGCTAACGGAGCTAGCGTGGGAGCTGCGTCCGTCGGGGATTATCACCTAGGATTGACAAGTGGACACATTTTGGTTTTACATAACTGTTATTTTGTACCCAGCTTAACGTGTAATATCATATCAGTTTCCTTGTTATCAAATAAAGGTTATGATTTCACGTTTGTAAGAGATGTTGTCAACATCCACCTTAATCATGGTTTGATTGGGTCCGGTACATTAAATAACGGCATATATGTTTTAAACCAACTCCAAATTTTCAATGTCCAGAACACACTAAAAAGAAAGTCTCCAGATTTAAATAAAGCTTTCTTATGGCATTGTAGACTGGGTCACATCAATGAGAGAAGGTTGACTAAGTTGCATAGAGAAGGATATTTGGACTCGTTCGAATATCAATCTTATGACACTTGTCAATCTTGTCTCAAAGGAAAGATGACAAAGACTCCATTTACTGGACAAGGAGTAAGAGCGAGCGAGCTCTTAGGACTCATACACAGCGATGTATGTGGTCCAATGTCTACACATGCGAGAGGTGGTTTTTCCTATTTCATTACTTTCACGGATGATTACTCAAGATACGGATTCATTTATCTGATGAAACATAAATCCGAGGCTTTTGAGAAATTCCAAGAGTATAAGAATGAAGTAGAAAACCAAACCGGCAAAAGTATAAAGACACTTAGATCTGATCGAGGTGGTGAATACTTGAGTGCCGAGTTCCTAGGTTACCTAAAAGAGAATGGAATTCTCTCTCAGCTTACTCCTCCGTACACTCCACAGCATAACGGTGTATCGGAGAGACGGAATCGAACCCTATCGGGATATGGTACGATCCATGATGAGTAATGCTGAGTTACCGCGATCTTTCTAGGGACATGCGCTAGAATCAGCGGCATATCTTTTGAACATGGTACCTACCAAGACTGTGCCTACCACTCCATATCAGATGTGGAGTGGGAAGAAACCCCATCTACAGTATATAAAGATTTGGGGATGTCCAGCTTTTGTTAAAAAGCAGCATGTGGACAAGCTCGAGGCACGATCAGTAAAGTGTTTGTTTGTGGGATATCCAAAGCACTCCAGGGGATATCTATTCTATTACGCAGAGGAACAAAAGGTATTTGTTTCTCGTAATGCCCATTTTCTAGAACATCAGTTTTTAGAAAAGGAATCAAGTGGGAGCGAAATAGAACTGGAAGAAATTCCAGAACCACAAACTGCTACTGAAAGTTTGGTAGAACCGGAAGTTCAAGAAGAACAGGACATTCCCGCACCCCTCCGCAGGAGTAGTAGGCCGTCTCATCCGCCTGAGAGATACTACGGTTTTCTCATAGACGGGGATAGAGAGGATTGCATCATAGATGATGATGAACCTACTGACTTCCAGCAGGCCATCCAGAGCGGCGACTCGGTACGATGGCTAGATGCAATGCGGACCGAAATGGAGTCCATGTACACCAACAAAGTATGGACTTTGGACTTTGCTCCAGATGGGGTAAAACCCATAGGATGCAAATGGATCTTCAAGAAAAAGATTGGTGTAGATGGACAGGTGGAAACCTATAAGGCTAGACTTGTTGCAAAGGGTTTTCGTCAAAGACCTGGTTTGGACTATGACGAAACTTTTTCTCCAGTGGCTATGCTCAAATCCATTCGGGTCCTTCTTGCTATTGCTGCCTTCCATGATTATGAAATCTGGCAGATGGACGTAAAGACGGCTTTTCTGAATGGAAATTTAGAAGAGAGCGTCTATATGGATCAGCCAGAGGGTTTCAATCAGAGTGGGAGCAGCGGGAAAGTATGCAAGCTGCTCAAGTCTATTTATAGACTAAAGCAGGCATCGCGGAGTTGGAACATATGTTTTGATGAGACAGTCAAAGAATATGACTTTATCAAAAATCCAGATGAACCATGCATATATAGTAAAGTTGTGGCCAGAAGTGTCGTATTCCTCGTCTTGTACGTGGATGACATTCTATTGATAGGAAATGACATTCCTATGCTACAATCTGTCAAAGGATTCTTGTCACACAGGTTCTCCATGAAAGACCTGGGTGATGCCTCTTACATTCTGGGGATCCGGATCTATCGTGATAGATCCAAGAGGATGTTGGGACTTTCGCAGTCCAGGTATATCGACACTGTACTGAAAAGATTCAGTATGGAAGATTCTAAGCGCGGTAATCTACCGGCTTGTCACGGAATCACCCTCTCCAAAGAGATGTCTCCCAAGACTGATTTGGAAAGGGAACGCATGTCTATTATACCCTACGCTTCTGCGGTAGGCTCTATAATGTATGCGATGTTGTGTACCAGACCAGATGTAGCTTATGCACTGAGCGTGGTAAACCGGTATCAGTCAGACCCAGGGGAGAAGCACTGGATAGCAGTAAAGAACATTCTCAAGTACCTGAGGAGGACTAAGGAGATGTTCTTGGTTTACGGCGCAAAAGACCTCAGGTTGGAGGCCTTTGCTGATTCCGGCTTCCAGAGTGATAAGGACGATTCCAAGTCCATGTCGGGTTATGTCTTTACCCTCAATGGAGGGGCGGTGTGCTGGAAGAGCTCCAAGCAGGACACCGTTGCTGACTCGACGATGGAAGCGGAGTATATAGCTGCTTGCGATGCCGCAAAAGAAGCAGTCTGGATGAAGAAGTTCCTAACAGAACTACAGGTGGTTCCTACCATAGTTGATCCAATACCTTTGTATTGCGACAACAACGGAGCTATAGCTTTAGCGAAGGAACCAAGGTCCCATCAGAAGTCCAGACACATCTTGAGGCGGTATCACCTGATCAGGGAGATCATTGATCGTCAGGAGATCGAGGTTCGGAGAGTTGCTTCAGAAGAGAACATTGCTGATCCATTCACGAAGGCCCTTCCTCAGATTCAGTTCGAGAGGCTACTCGAGATCATTGGTCTTCGATACGCCAGTACATGGCCCTAGTGCAAGTGGGAGATTGTTAGTGTTTATGCCCTAGAAAGCCATTACTGTATCATACTAGCTTGTATATTACTTAATGGAAGCTTGGGATATTCACATGTATATAACAGTCTTGCTAAACATGGTAGTATGCTACTTGGTTTTTCTATCTTAATATGTGAGTGTACGTATTGATAGAGCTCTTAGGATCTTGCTTGTCTACCAGCGTTGTGATGGCAGTCACACTAGTGAGGGCTGGGTAGTCTACAAGCACATCCTCATTCAGGTCCCTGGTCGTTGGATTATCGAGACAGAGCATCGATACTCCGGAGTAGACTAGTGTGTACGCTTCTCATCCCAGTTGGGGAGATGGTCTGTCCCACAGCCGTCAGTACGTCGTACTGGAGATAGTATGCAGGTGCTCGTTAGGTTACGGGTACACCGGACAGGACTCACAGGGAACTGTTGGTTGGTTTGATACCAGTCGTCAGTGAACAGTTCCCAGGTGACATGAGTACAGCGTAGTCCGCAGACTTGACACTGCTACTTCGCCTCGAGTGTGTCCCACTGTTCTTAGATTGCTACCCTACCACGGCTCAAAGGAGTCGTGCAAACAGGTAGCAGTTGGGTGCAGTCCCGAGCACTTGGAGGCAGTGGCGGTTAGACAGGATTCGTCCCTCCCGGTATTGGGAGTAGATATCGTGCTGTGTCAGAGAGCCATTACGCAAAGTCCCTGGCCAGGGCAAGCGAGATTTGCTGGTAGGTTCCAGTAGTTTCTCACGGTGTAATGGGCTTCCCTCCGACACGACTTATACCGCTATTAGGGGACTGACGCTTGCCGCCCCCCTAGGCCCGATATGCGATAATCTTGGACGAACGGACCGGACTGTATGGAGATTGTCACATCAGACTCAGTAGGAGTTCGGATGGGTTTTCTCATCGGCCTTCTTATCGACAACTACCTGGGGACCGTTACGTACAGCTAGTGCCGCTTGCGGTCTGTGGTTAAACCCACTGCCAGCGTAGTAGTCGAGTCTCTAGAGTCCCACACAGAGAGTTTCCTACTCCAGGCGAAACGATATAGAGGTTGCATGGTTTTGCGACAAAGGGTTCGGACGCATACGTGCGTTTATGCACGTACGACTTTCGGACAGTTTTTTCTAGTCGGCTTTGGTTTAAGCCAGTTACTGGTATCCGGTTATTAGATTTTTTCAGTCTAAAGTTTTTCCGTATTTTTGCGGATTGGAGGGGCGTTCTCGTAATTGTACGAGAAGCTTCTAGAAGATGTGACTAAGGAGGTTAAGGTGACATAAGCTTTGGATAAGATTAGTGAGTCATGAGGGTGATTCATCATGATCATTAATGCACCATAAATGCTTAATGACTCATGTTAATGAATCACCTCTTTTCATTTATGAAGCATGCTTATTCATTTCTTTTATTCATTATTCTTTAATAAGAATGCTTCATAATATATTATGATACACTCTCTCTCATCTCATAATCTTATCTCACATTCTCTCTCCTCAAGCTCTCATCTTCAAGAGACTAATCCTTAATCCTCATGTGTTGAGATCAAAGGTTTAGTTAGACTTAAACATCCATTACCTTCACTCTATATCATCCTTTCTTCTTTGATTAGCAATCAAAGTAGATTAGTTACCTCAAGTTAGAGGTGTAGCTTGGTGTTTTGCTCTCGGGTGGATCGTCTACTACCTAGAGAAGGTCGAGGAGAACAAAGGAGGACACAAAGACGAAGGACTAGTTTCGATAGGTATAATCCCTAAGCATAGTAGTTTAAAACAACTATATGTTTGGTTAGTTATCGTTTAGCTTCGATTCAAGCGGTTAGTCGATGTTCGTTCTTTAAACATGATCGTTTTTGAAAATTCCGCCTCCCCACAAGTACTGGGGTGTACTATATCGACTTACAACGAGGGCGTCACTCGATATAACAGTGGCGTCTCCCTCCTCCATCGGGGTGGTCTCACCTCCCGTCGCCTCATCCCCTGACTCCACGAAAGCCGTCGTCATGCTCGCGACGCTAGGAGAGGGCAAAAAACCGTAGGCTGGAAAAGCGATGATTGGGGCGGTGCCCAACTCTTGAGAGAGAGCGTCCACCTCGGACCTAGCAATTGTACCCGTTTCGCTCGCCGCCACCTCGGGCTCAGTAATTATAGCCGTCTCATCCACCGCTGCTTTAGGCTCGGCCGTGGTAGTCGTCTCACCCGCCGCCACCTCAGGCTCGGCAGTGGTAGCTATCTCGGGCATAACAATCGTGACTATCTCGTCAGCCACTACCTCAGGCCTGGCAATTGCGGCCACATCACCTACCGTCGCCCCGGGTTCGGCAGTAGCAGCTACCTCCTCCACCGTTACCTCAGGCTCGGCGTTCGCCGCCACTTCTTCGGTAAGGCTCGGCCCTGCAAGATAAGGTATATGAGAACTGATAATTTAAAACTGACAACGGAACCTCACGGCACATTACCTGGAGTTGATTTACCGTTTGCTTCCCGAGCCGCATGTGCCGTCCGTCTGTAAGCAGTAGACAAGGCAACCGGAGACTCCTCTGAAGGAGTAGCAGCAGAGGTAGCGGCGCTCGAACCCGCACCCACAGCTAAAGCAGCACTACGCTCCTTTGCTGCGCGCCTCCGGCGCTTCCTTTCCTCCCGGGCCATCAAGGCGGACCTTCTAGATGCCTCCATCAACAGGACGTCACCGCCCACACCAAGGGTTACCTCTGGAACCTTCATAGCTTCCGTCATCGGTCGTTTGAGTAAGGCCTCTTTCGGCAGTGCCGAGGAAGCTGGGACTTCGGTGGGTAGCCCGGGAGGAATTTCTGCATCACTTTGTGGGATCGGCATTGTGATCCCTGTGATAAGATAAAGAAAGGGTCAGATTGTTTATAAAAAAAAGGGAGAATGAAGATGCAATAAGCCGAGACATACCAATGCCCAACAAAGCACGATTCCTCTCCTCCTCCTCGAAGGTCTTGAGGAAAGCCGCCAGAGCCTCTTCAGTGGTAAAGCCTGTTACAAAAGAAAAGTGTCAGTCAAGACATGGTAATAAAAATAAAGATATAGTGCAATAACAAGGTGCGACTGATGTTTACTTGATTGCACGAGGGTGGCCATCTCCGCTTGTTGGCTTACGGATAGCACAGAAGCTGCAATAGCGGCCACGAAATCAGTATCTTCTAGCGCGTGAAGAGACCTTCATTGGTCCCATATTCGCTCAGGCCCTCATTATAAGGAGCCTGAGGCTCCAGGCCAAGTACAGCATCTAGGGAGAGGACTGACTTCTTCTTCCTCTTCTGCGCGTGAACTCCAGTAGCAGCAAGTACAAGCTTACCCTTGGTGGGCACTTTTGCGCGACGAGTCCCGATATCTAAGCCCACACCAGACTCGGGGGAAGCTATATTTACCGTCTCCGTGGGAGCACGGAGCACCGATGGCACATCCACTGTCTCTACAGGAGCATGGGGCAACCCGCGCGTAGGGCTTAGCACACGTGGAGGCACGACTGCAGCGACTTCTCTTAGCAGAGGGGGAACAGTGGTCCTCCGCTTCAAAGGGACGTTGAGATCACTGGCAGGAGGCGCACTTTTGCGATTGAGCAGCAGCCGCCTTTCTTCCTTAATGACGGCGCCCATCGAATGCTGGTACCACGCCGTATACACATTAAGGATCCTCGGAACGCAACTTGGCTCGCTGATAAAAAAGTGAGAGCCTGTATCTAAGCGCATGAAGTGATGCAGCGCGTTCCGCATCCCTTCTTCAGTGGCAGTGGGCTCTAGCAAGAAAGCCTCCAGCGGCACTCCTTGATTATAGCTCAATTGTTGGGCAACACGATGCGGATTGTATCTCATGAAAAGCGCCGCATCATTTTGCCTAAACACTAAGAAGCCCAGTGTGATAGAATATAAATGAAGGATCTCCCGAGCTTTCAAAACCGAGGCTCCATCTTTAAAGATATCCTGCAATGGCCGCACTGTTGTGGCGGACTCTTTTCCGATGGTTACAACCTTATCGGCAAAGGTCATGCCGTCTCCAACCGTGCGGGGACGAAGGAGGATACCTCTAGCATCCCGCGGTGATGGATTTACAATTGATGTGCCGACTAATTGCATAATACGGGGGAAGCTGCACCGGTCATAAAATGAAGGCCTTTTGTGAATACCGAAAACGCCAAGTGCATGTAGCTCGAGCCATGACATGAAGTAATGCATCGAGAAGTTCACATGCTGTACTCCGGGTTCGGTAGTATCCACCGCTTGACTAAGGCCGTAATACAAATGGGCTAAGCCGGCGACCCCGACAGCCACTTTCACCCCAATAGTCATTCGGTGGGCCGGATAAAAGACAGACGGCCTCATACGGTGAAGGTGCATCGGGAGCGCGAACCAGCTCAACCATAGCTCAAGAAATCCCAAAAAGAATGCTTCCTCATCCATCCCGGGGACTGCAATCTCCGCAAAAGGAACAACTGGAGAGTTGGGAAGGAAGAAACTCTTCTGATCTACCCCCGTTGTTGGCAGGTTGTCCAAACCTAAGCCAAAAGGGTCGTCAAGCGTAGAAAATTTAACAGCCTCCTTCGAGAGGGCTTTTGGGTGAAGGAAGCGAGCGATGAAATCCTCAAAACTAACTCTGCGGCTCCCAGATTCGAGGAAAAGACCCTCGTAAATGCCCAACGCTTTGATCAAACTAGGAAATTGGTGTTGAACGGTATTCACTGGAGTAAGGCCTGTCATCACTGGCTTAACACCGAAAACATATTCGTCCATGGGAAGCAGCTCCTCATAATGCTCCCCTATGACCGGTAAGCCAGAAACTTCCGCAAATTCCTCGAGATTGACACTTGTCGGTCTAATGAAAGGAAGGTGTGAGTAGGGATATTCCACTGCTCCAAAAAGGCTTTAACCCACCAGGAGGGAAGCGTAGGATAATGGAAAAGAGAAGCGTAAATGGCGGGATACAACCCAAGCCTCATGCGACTTCTTCGCTGACAAAATGTAGCGAGCCCACTGCAGATAACCAGTCGGATGACGAGGGATCAGACCAATCATACAGGGTTGTCCCCACGGTCGTGCCTCGCCTTGACAAATACGTCGTCCCAAGGTATCTAAAGCCATAGGAGGCTGAACGTGTATCGATGCTATAGCGGGCTGAAGAAGACCTTCTGAATTCCAATTAACCATTTCCATGGCATAGTTCACCGGGGGTGGATCAGTGCAATGGATCGCCATGATGGGCTCCGAGGGTACCGCGCACGAAAAGCTTTGTCGACCCTTAATAATCTGATTATACCATGACCCCCAGAGATGAAGATTCTTATGTTCCGGATCATGGTCTCTGATCAAAGTTAGGACCTCCCGGTCTACAAGTGCTCCAGGAAATCCTCCCTCTGAACGAACGAACGGAAACGAAGCATCGAAAGACATGTTGCCTGCAAAAGGGGGGGACAGAAATCAATTGTCAGTGCTATAATTCAATTTTCTGACACTCAGTTCTTTAAAAGATGCACCACACTGCAATGCAGTGGAAAGGGGACCAAAGGGGGACCCACAAAATCTAGATGACAATTCATCAATTAATAATTAATAAAACAGCCTCATCATTAGATGAGACTGTTAATTAAGGAGGAAATTCTCAAAGAATTTACTCATTGAATGAGAAATCCCTCAGGAAAAGGAGAAAATCTTCCTTTGAGAGCAAAGCTCTGTAACAGAGTGACACTTGTCAAACTCTGGTCATGAAGGAATAAAATTCCTTAAAGAGCCTGGCTCTGTAATGATGATGGAAAATCCATCAAAGATTAATTAAAATTAGATCTTCAAGATCCATGAAAAAACTCTTAAGAGTTCTTCATCACAGATCAAAAGATCTACATATTATCAAAAGAACAGAGCTCTGATTCGTGGGATAAGAAGCCCCAAGAAAAGATCTGTTTAGATCTATGGGTTCATGAGAGCAAGGCTCTATTAATGAAACCCTAAAAGGGTTTTCTTTAGATCAAAAATCTATTAAGAGCAAGGCTCTGTTAATGGGTAAAAACCCTAATTTATTAAAATTAAAAATTTTAATTTTACCTAAGAGTTCTGACTCTTGAAAGTTCTTAACAAAAGAGCAAGGCTCTGAGCAAAAATTCTCAAGAAGAAGATGATAATCATCTGAGGACCAAAGGTCCTATTTATAGGCGCTAAGCCGCCTCTTCAACTTCTGAGTTGATCCAAAGGCTCAGATATTGCCACCGTTGCACTCACGTGTGCGCCACGTAAGCGCAACGGTGGGGGGCATTTGTTTCCCCCAATCAGAGCAAAGCACTGTTTTGAATTTCAAAATTCCAAAATTGAAGCAACGCTTCAAATTCTGCGCGCTGCTCGCCACGTGTCAAACGCAGACGCACTGGCGCCAGGTGTGCTGCGCACCCCCAATCAGAGAAAAGCTCTGTTTCAAAATTCAAAATTTAAAAGTTGAAGCAACACTTCAGATCCGGCGCTCTGCGCTGCGCGCCATGTGTCAAACACGGGTGCGCTAGCGCAGTTGCGCTGCGCGCCACGTGTCGAGCGGAAGGTGCGCCAGCGCTGGAATAAAAATTCCCCACCGTCAGATCAAAAAATCTACTAATAATAAATTATTAATTAATCAAAACTAAAATTCTGTTATGGAAAGATTTTTCAATCTTATTGAAACAAGAAGATTATCTTCTGTAAAACAGAAGCCTTAGGATCAAAGATCCAACGGTGGGAAATATTCCCAAATCAATCAGAGAAAGATCTCTTAAAACTGATTTAACAAATAAATTGGCCCTATATAAAAGCCCCTAGACTTCAAGTCTAACATACAGAAAAAAGAGAAAGAAAAACCCTCTGCAAACTTTGAGAAAAAGAAAGAAGAGCAAGCTCTTAGAAAAAAGAAGATCTTTCTTCATTTTCAATGTAAAAGAACTATGTTCTTGAATAACAGAGATGAAATCATCTCATTAAAAAAGAAGAACCATCTTCTAAAATGATCATAGATCTGAAAAAAATACCAAGGTCTTTAATAAAAAGAAAAAGATCAAAAGATCTAATCATAAAAAAATAAAAGAAGTATTTTATTTCATTCACAGATCTTTTGATCTATAAAGGCTGAGCCTTTTATAAAAAAACAAGAACTTTTGTCCTTGGATCTTGAGGCAAAGCCTCCTTTGAAGAACATAAATTTGTTCTTTGATCTTAAAATTGATCAAATGCGCTTTGCGCTACTGAAAAGTGCCTTGCACTCATGAACTGTGCTTTTGCGCTCCTTAGATCGGCGCGCAGCGCCAAAACATGCCACATGTCAACCATAGACACCACTTGCGCTTTGCGCTTCTGAAACAGCGCACTGCGCTCATGGGCTGGCGCTCAGCACCAAGCGCGCCACGTGTCACTCACTGGCGCACCAACAGACCAGCGCAAAGCGCTCATAAATGGAAAGCGCAATGCGCTAATGAGCTAGCGCTTAGCGCTAAGCGCGACACGTGTCACTTTCGTGTGCGCTACCTGATAGAAGCGCAATGCGCTCTTTAATTGGCGCAAAGCGCCTGGCGCGCCACGTGGCGCACTGTCAGAACACGATCTGTTCTAAACAAGACAAAATATGTCAGAGCCTAATGCTCAGCATTATTAAAAGGGCCGAGCCCAAATAAAAGCTTAATAGCCAGAACAAAATAAAAATGTTAAACATTTTTAGCCCAATTCTAGCCATAAGTCCTCAACCTATATTGAACTGAGCACATCCGCTCTTTCAACCAATTCACCTTGGTTCAAGGGTACATCTCTTCACTCCTATGATATTTGTCGTTGTAATTACTCAACGTCTTCAAAGAGGTGACGGGTCCCGACAACCACACATTTTATAAACCATGGCGTCTCTAAACATTGGACTGTGGGGTCCTTAAACTCACGGACTATGATGTCCTTAATCTCGACCGTGATGTCTTAAAACTAACATCGGACCGTGGGGTCCTTAAACCCATGGACTATGATGTCCTTAACCTCGACCATGATGTCTTAAAACTAACATCGGACTGTGGGGTCCTTAAACCCACTTTAACCTTGACCGTGATGTCTTAAAACTAACAATGGACTGTGGGGTCCTTAAACCCATGGACTATGATGTCCTTAACCTCGACCGTGATGTCTTAAAACTAACAATGGACTGTGGGGTCCTTAAACTCATGGACTATGATGTCCTTAACCTCGACCGTGATGTCTTTAAACTAACATCGGACTGTGGGGTCCTTAAACCCATGGACTATGATGTCCTTAACCTCGACCGCGATGTCTTTAAACTAACATTGGACCGAGACGTCCTTAAACTAACAATGGACCGTAACGTCCTTAAACTAATTATCGACCGCAATGTCACTAAACTAAACAATAGAGTCCAATTGCTCTCTTGTTGGATCTAAACAATCCCGTTAAGTCGATCTTAGTCTAAAATAAAACTAACGTATCCTTAACTAACGTTTAAGTTGATCTTAGTCTGAAATGAGACTAACGTATCCTTAAACCCAACCCCCAAACCCAAATCTAAGAAAGATACGGATTTGGACTAGTCCACGCCCTACGGGCGACAACATAACTTAGTCTCCGTATACAATCCACGGGCAACCAAACACAAAATAAACACCCACGACACGAAGTGACCATCTGGAGAAGGAGAAAGTGGTCACCGCGTTGCGGTAGCGTAATTAACTGCAGGGGCTTGCGCCTGCAGGGAAGAGCGTCCACACAATCAAAACCCCCTCAAATGAGGGGGAATCTGACGAAGTCTGCTACATCGGTCGCATCCGTCTAAACCGTCAATACATGGTGCCATAAATCAACTTGGCATCTTCGGAGAGGTGGACGGATAGCACCAATTAGCATCTGCCCCCGAAACTCAGGCAAGACGTCCGCCGCGTCTTCGCCGCGTCTTTCGGAGGGGAACAATACCCCTAACCCTGTGGTAGCATCCGTATATCTTGTTCTCGTTCCGTTTAGTGAAACAGACTCGTTTTGATCGCTGCGTGCACGCTACGTGTATCCGTTCTTAGGAGTATGCATTTTCTTTAACCGGACATCGCATTTTAGTTTTGATTGACACGTACATTATTCGTATTTTCAAACCGTAATTTTAGACCCAATCCGGGCATATTTTGGAGTAAATTTGTATTAGCCGAAAACTCAAATTTATTTAATATTATATTCATATAATATATAATGAGTTATATATACGTTTTAACAAAATATATATTTTAAAAATATTTTTATTATTCTATCCTAACAGAACCTACACTCTTCTCTCAGTTTCTTAATATATATATTAATTATATATTTCTCTTTATATTTTTAACCCTATTTATTAAACCCACAGAACCCATTCTTTCCCTCCACGTTCTCTTCTCCCTCTCTTGACTGTTCTCGTTTCCCGCCGCCTCGTCACGGAACCTTAACCCTAGCTCTCGCCAGTACCTCGTCGTCTACACCTCTCCTCCTCGACCTCGTCTCCCTCTCCCCTTCACCTCCGACGAACCCCAAGATTCCTGCAACCCAAGAACCTGACCCTGCACAGACCCCGCCTGCATACCCCGCCTCACCGGAGTTCCGACCCCGTCGCCTCCTCGTCATCGCAGCCACCTTCTTCTCATCTCTCCTCTCTTCTTCTCCAAAACCATAGCAAGAACCCTACACATACCCGATCCCGACTTCAAGAAACCCACAGCCGCCTCACCGTGAAACCTCACCGAAAAACCCACGCCTCTCATCGCCACCCCCTAGCCTCGCCTCTGTCCCCAAACACCAAATCCATAGCACCAGCCCCTTCTTCTTCTTTTTATTTCTCCTCTTTCTATTTCTTGGATTCTAGATTCCAGTTGTCACCAGAGACGTATCCGTCGCTGACGATCCGGGCAACTCAGTAGACGTCCCCAGCCAGCGTGGTCACACTCTTGCTTTTCCTGGTTCAGTTATGTACGCGCGTGTGTGCATAGCGACGTTTACCCGACGTCGGACGCAGCGTACGCACCCCGTTGTGAGATCCGATCAGGCAAGTTTATCTTTCTACATGCTATGATAATATATTTATATTCATATGAATAAAAGTATTACATGTCGTTTAATTATGCATCATATGTTACAGTTTTACAAAAGCAGTTCGCATCCGTACAATTTATTACATATCTAGTCGCATGCAAATTTATCTGGCTACATGCTATACAATATATTTTATATCCATATGAATAAAAATATTACATGTATTTTAATTATGCATCCCATATTATAGTTTTACCATTTTCTGATATCCGTTCGTATCCGTACTGTATATTATATATCTAGTTGCATGCCGGAATCATATTACATCATGTTACTACTATATTCATATACCTGCTTGCTAGTGTGCATCATACGACTCATGGACTTATATTTTGATATCACTAATTATTACTTGTGCATCCGTGCTTTTACCACGCATCCGTACTTGCTACAGTTTTATTTCGAGCGTCCGTGTGATATAACTGCACCACATGACATGACCTGATACACCACTGCTTGAATTGATACCTGATCCTGTTACTAATGCCAACAATCCTGACTCGTTGTCCTGATGGATGTTCATGTTGTCTACATAGACAAAACCTGTACCTGACTGATCCAGCGTTGGCATTAGTTTTATATTTTCAATACCTGACTTGTACACATAACTTTGGGGGTATGGGGAAATCAAAAGTGTAACTAAAGTGTAGCTTAAAGGGATATTACTTGATCCGTGGTCCCGGGGATAACGGGACAGAATCATTCGTGATTCTTACTTGATCCGTGGTCCCGGGGGATAATGGGACATAGTCATTCATGACTCTTACTACCTGATCCGTGGTCTCGGGGGATAATGGGACATATTCTTTTGAATTACATGGAGGAGTACACTAATTGATTTCAAACAAACTTTAGAATAGATAACCCGGTAGCGCAGTTTAGATTACTCATCGCACTTCACATGCCCATGCACACCTTACTGTTTCATCTTCATGTTTACTTGTATATTCATGTTATCGTTTATACTCATGCATGCATATATCGTTGCATCCTGGTTATACTTTATTGTTTGATATTATGACGCACTGACGTCTGGGTTCTGCATGGCCCAGATCCTCTATCTTTGTCGCAGGCTGACCAGGAGTATTTCAGCCGACAAGCCGAATAGTGAGGAGCATGTTAGTGTTTAGCTTTGTTTAGTTTTCTTTCCGTACTTTCATTTCCTGATGTGAGCCCGTAATTGGGACGTATTTCCATATTGTTACTGTTTATTGGATTTATTTCTTCCGCATATTATTTCTTGACTCGTTTATTCTGGCAGATGGACATGTACTAGATAGATTATTTATTTCTAATGTTCTTGATATCTTATAGACAGCCGTAATATGACTGTGGAGGGATATTTCCTAGCCACAGGTAGCATGGTTGGCTCTGTCACATGCCGATCGCAGCGCACTCTGGTAAGTGGGGCGTGACAGAGGGGGTTCGTCTCTCTCGGTATTGCGGGTTGATGTTGCGCTGTGCTCGATTGGCCATAGCAGGAAGTCCCTGGCCAGGGCTGATACGGAGATTTACTGGTAAGTGTTATCAGTAGTTTCTCGACCCGTTATGAGCCTTATATCGGCACGTCTTATCGGTTACTGGGGTCTGACGTTTACCATCCCTAGACTAGATATGAGACATATCAGACAAAAAGACCGGACTGTACGGTAGTGTTACTGACAGGCTTTACAGGAGTTAGAGCGGGCTTGCTTGTTGATCTTCTGATCGCTCAATACCCGAGTATCCGTTACGTCCAGCTAGTACCGTTGACGGCTTGTGGGTGCCTGATATGATCATCACCTACTGCCGGCATATTGATGAGTCTTTAGAGTCCTATACAGAGGTTTACTGGCTCAGGCAAAACGAAGTAGGAGCACATATGTGATATGTGCGGGACTGAAATTAATACGAGTATGTGATACCGTATTCTATTCTCGCGATTTGTACGTATCTGTCGGTTATATGTGATATAGTCGGGTTATCGAATCAAGTGTTGATTCGATAAGTTGATACAAATAATATTAGTCGGTTGTATGTGATATAACCGGATTATTAAATCAAGTGTGATATAACCGGATTATTAAATCCGAGGTTTATTTTAATTAAGTCCGTGCGAAAGCACGGGGAACCTCCCTCAAAGTACCGACACTGACCTGTCTGAAAGATTGGCGAACTTGTAAGTTGTAATTAATCCCGGCTAGTCTTACCTTTTAGGCTTTGAAGGAAGATTTGATAAAAACAGTAGGAGCCATCCTGATTAGATAAGATAACAAACCAATCTAATCTTACAAGAGTATACGCTAAGTGTTTTCTTCTCTCTCTCTCCAGGAAGCGACCATGTCAGGCCTTAATCAAGATAATAATATGGATGTATTGACCGAACCCGCTTGATATACTGTGCAGGAGAACGTTAATTCCGCTCCAACTTATAATTGTTATAATTCCGATCAGGAAATAGGAATATATCCGGATTTCCACGCCACCCAAACGAAAAATGAGCATGTTGATGCGTCTTCTTCGGGTGTGTTAGTCACCCAGAACTGTTTCTCAGTACACTCTACGTCCTGGGTATTAGATACTGGATCGGGATCCCACATATGTAATATGTTACATGGGCTAAGGTAAGGTAGAGAACTGTGAATAGGTGATCATTCCGTACTAGTAGAGAATGGTGCAAATGTTGCAGCTAAAGCAGTTGGCGAATATCACCTTGTATTACCAAATGGTAATACATTGATTCTGAATGAATGCTATTACATACCGACCCTGATAAGCAATCTTATATCAGTTTCTTTATTAATTAAAGAAAGATATAAATTTGTTGTACGGGATAATGTTATGAATATCTTCCTGAATCAAAAGTTGATTGGATCAGGCTCGCTGAGTAATGGCATATACATTCTAAATCAAACCACAGTTCTTAATGTACAAAACACACACAAGAGGAAGAGTTCAGAAATGAACGAATCCTTCTTGTGGTATTGTAGACTTGGTCATATTAATACAACACGACCAGCTAAGTTACATAAGGATGGATATTTGAATCCGTTCGAACTATCATCTTATGAAACCTGCCAGTCATGTCTCAAAGGAAAGATGACCAAAACTCCGTTTACTGGATACGGAGAAAGAGTTACGGAACTCTTAGGACCGATACATAGTGATGTATGCGGTCCCATGTCTACACATGCCAGGAATGGTTTCTCAAATTTCATTACATTCACTGACGATCTCTCAAGATATGAACATGTATTCCTGTTGAAACACAAGTCTGAAGCTTTTGAGAAATTCAAAGAATATAAGCATGAAGTCGAGAACTAAACGGATAAAAGTATTAAAATCCTACGATCTGATCGGGGAGGAGAATACTTGATCACGGAATTCCATGACTATCTACAAGAGAATGGGATTCTCTCTCAGCTTACTCCTCCATATACACCGCAGCACAATGGTGTATCGGAACGGAGGAATCGCACCCTATTGGATATGATGCGCTCTATGATGAGCACTGCTGAGTTGCCTATTTCCTTTTGGGGTTATGCACTTAAGACAATAGCATACCTATTGAATCAAGTTCCATCTAAATCTGTACCTACCACACCATATGAGATATGGAGTAGGAAGAGACTATATCTTAAACGAGTTAAGATATAGGGTTGTCCGGCCTATGTCAAAAGGAAAAATCTGGACAAACTCGAGGCACGATCAGTTCTTTGCAAGTTTGTAGGATATCGAAGAATTCACAAGTATATATATTTTCTACCACGCTAAGGAGCAAAAGATGTTTGTTTCTCAATACGCCACCTTTTTAGAAAAGCAATTTCTTGTAAAAGAAATTAGTGGCAAAGAGGTAGAGCTGGAAGAAGTTCCAGCAGCACAAACTGCAACTGATGATTTAGTGGAACCAGAGGATTCGATAGCTCCCAACGAACCTTAGCCTCTCCGCCGATCTAGTAGGGTTCCTCATCCACCTGAGATGTAACAACTCTAATTTTAGTGTACAAAAATTTGTTTAAAAATTAATGTATACTTGGGGTATTTACATTTTCTATGAGTACCATAAATATTTGTTTTGCTAATTAATAGCAAGAGGGAGCTTGTAGCTCATTGATAATACCTTGCACTGCTGAACCAAGCCACCAGAGTTCAAATCTCATACCCCACATTATTTTTAATATTGTTTTATTTTGAATTTTTAGAATACGTGAATATCTCACAAAAACCCCACTACACCCTGTAAACTAACTGCACCAGTGAGATAACCAACCGACGGGGGACCTTCCGACAGCCTGACTCGGCCGGACTAGGCCGAATCGGCCGGCGGACCGGCTGACTCGGGCCGCCGCTGCCAACCGAACTCGGCCGGACCGCCGAGTCATCAACATGGAAGTTGTGACTTTTGGAATCCCCTGCACACCTGCATAGTTTAAATTCCTAGACCAATAACAGAGACCCTTTAAAACACCAATTACTCCACTTTTAATACATTTTAATACATTTTATCACATTTTTTCATTTCAACCTTTCACCTACCCTAACCCTAGCCTTACTCTATAAATACAACCCCTACACACACACCCCTCAGTCCAAAATTCTGTGCAAAACTCTTAAGAAATTTTCTAGAACCTTAGTGTACTTTTGAAGTAGCGAAGGGCGAAACTCCGACGATTTTTCCGGCGACAACCCTAGGAGTTCCCGGCGACGAAACGACGCACCGTTTCCTCCTCCCGTTTCCTCTTCATCACCCCTAAGTTCGAAACTCGTAAGTCCCACTTTATGCCTTCTCTACTCTTTTCTAAAATACGTATTTCTAAAACCCAACAGAATCAGAGCAAATCCGATTTCCGATTTGCTTCTTTCTAAAATTTCAACCTATTCTTAAATACAATCATTTCTAAACCATTACATGTTGACTATTAAACATTAACAAGTCATATTGAATAAGTTCCATATCAAAAGGATTGCTATTTCAATTTTATCGTGCTTTTCATTAAAATACCATGAATTCCATACAAGTTCAATATTACAATTTAATACCATAAATTATGAAAAATTAGGTTATCCTCACTAGAAATGTCACAAATATAAAATCTACATTTATTACAACTCTAAAGATGATAAATAAACACTTGGGGTGTATTTTGAAAATTATACAAAAGTATTTTTACATAAAACCCCTCAAATTCTATAAATTACCCCAAGGACCCTAGTAAATATAGGTTTAAGCGGGACCAATCTCTTGGGCCCCAAAGAGCCGGAGAAGTGGGTGCTTGCCTATTTAAGGTAGACAACTTAACAACAGTGTTATCAACACGGTAATCGTCTTTGAAAATGACACAAATCCTGCCGCCCATGTGCAGCGGTTACCGATAACATCAAAACCATCAGGACTTCAATTTCTTTTCTAATTGTTCTGACTCAGAATGAGTCTCATTATAATAATCCGACTTGAATATGATTCAAGTACAATCTACAATCTACAATTCAACATGAATCTATATATTCAATCTATTCAAACTATTCAATCTATATTGACTGAACCGAACTATGGATATACTTCCATTTACATGATTCTCCAGTTACATCCATTTACTGATATCATGGTTTTGGCAAGTCATCCATATATAGAAGACAATACAATTTACAATACAAACACAAACAATACAATACAAGACATCGCGGGGTTTAAGGGGTAGATTAGTACGGAAGGTGTTAGAAGTGGCACGAGACTGCAAGATTAAGACACCTAACCTATATTCAGTTGTTGTTGTACCGTGGCATAACGGTTCCTTGTACTTTCCGTTTGTCCTAGTCTCTAGCATATAGAGACTCCTCTCGTATACACTGGCATCCTTCTGTACCAAGCTACAAACAACAGCGTTAACACCAAATACTCATATAATAAAACTTTAAAAGCTACCTTCTCTTTCTGTTTATTCTATTTCTCCCTTATCCTTAGGACTTATCGAGCTATTTGTTCACTGACGACATTCTCTTTCTTTCTTCTTTGAATGTTGTCAGGTGATTCTGATCTTCCAGAGATCGAGCCTACTAGCGAGGACTTGGACCAGCTTGCATACGATCCAGAGCACTAGCTACATTGTACACTTTTATTTCAGTACTTTTCCTTTTCTGTTATGCCACTGTTTAGGCATTGCTTTCTTTCAGATGTATTTACTTTTCCATGCATTGTACAAAAAGAATGTGAATAAATAAAGTTGATGTTTTATTATATCTTATCTCTTGTGCATTTATTTTTATATTGCTTAGATACGCTTAGCGTATTTACTTCAGAGTAAATACATAACGGCCTCGTCGCGGCCTCTGCCCGTATACTGGGAAGCGGGGCGTGACAGGTTTTGTTGGTGGCTCATGTAGGTCAGAGCTGTATGAAACCCTATCATGCAGTTCTGTTCTGCGTGAACAATCTAAACAATATAACACAAGAACCAGCAACTAAAACATTCTTTACAATTCATGTTCCTTGAATCTTATCATTTCATATACTTGAATCCGTCTTAACCCAAAGTTTTTTCATTCAAGGTTATGGATTCCCCAAACAACACCAGCACCAACTTCAACAACACTCCACCTTCACTACCAATCACACCTGCCGTTCCTGCTCCACCCAACGAGCAAACGATTCTGCTTGAGGCGATCCACGGCCTCTTAGAAGGACAGCAGCAGCTCTTGAACCGTCCCGAGGCTGAAGCACCTGGGGTGAAGCAATTCAGAGCTTTACATCCCAAACAGGTCTCAGGAAAGGGGAGCCCACTGGAAGCTGAGGAATGGGCTCAGAGTATCAAGGATGATCTGGCAGCGGCACAAGTGCCAGAAATAGCTTGGGTTCGTGTTGCAAAATTACAGCTCACGGACAACGCACAGAACTGGTGGAAGGCTGAAGAAAGCCGTCTTGAACAGCTCATCGAATGGAAGACTTTCCGCGACATGTTCGAAGCTAAGTACTTCCCTGATACTACCAGGTTCGACATGGAACAGCAGTTCATATATCTACAACAAGGTTCGATGTGGACCAAGTCGGTAGATGAGTATGACGCTGAGTTCACCATGCTCAGTCGGTAAGATATGTCTCAATATATTCGATTTTCAAAATATCACATATTACACAGCTAACATCATACTTTAAACAGATTTGGGGCACACCTGATACCGACAGATGAGATCAGAACCCGTCGATTTCAACAAGGTTTGGATTCGGAGATCCAGGCTGCACTGGCCACAGGATATTTTCCGACTCATGACTCGGCTCTGAAAGCTGCCCGCCGTTATGAGGCAGTAGTAAAGGTGAAGGGAAGACCTCAATCTGCTGTATTTAAGTGCCCTACCAACCAGATGGCAGGAGGAGCCTCGTCAAGGCCACCTTTTGTGCCAAGGCGACCGGGAGTACCGAACAACCGTCCTAGCCCAACCTTTTGTACCTATTGCAAGAGAAATGGACATGTGATGAAAGACTGCCGGCGAGCCAACCATCTTTTCTTAATCTGCGGCTTACTTGCTCATGATATTGGGTCTTATTCCCAAAGACAAAACCCAGTTGCTGCACCCAGGCCAGCAATCACCTATCCGCAGCGACCAGCTCTTCATGCACCTGCTCCAAGACTCGCACTACCTGCTCCACCACCTAGAGGACTACCAGCTGCACCTCCTCCTCGTCAGTTCCATCAAGCTCAAAGGAACGTTCCGAGGAATGCTCCTCAGGCCAGGAGGAATGTACCACGGTGCTAGGCTTTCACGATGACCGTGGAAGAAGCTGAGGCCACTGGCCAAGTTATCACTGGTAACCCTTTCTTCTCAAATTTTCTTTTAGTCTTGCTATCTATCTACATACTTTAACCTATACGTAAAACATATCCCACATACCTCAGGTACAATCTTAGTAGCCTCACTCCCTGCACTAGCACTCTTTGATACTGGAGCATCTCACTGCTTTATGTCGCAACGGTTCGTCCGAACTCATGAGATTCCAGTCAAACCACTTGTATCCAGCTGGAATGTCAGTTCAGGAAATGGCGTTCTAAAGGCAACGATGGGATACAGCTTGTGTCCAGTAGTCGTCTGTAGCAGAGAATTCTACGCTGACTTCAAAGTACTGGACATACCGAACTTCGATGTGGTTCTAAGTATGGATTGGCTCGGAACTTTTTATGCTACCATCGAATGTCATCAAAGGAGGGTAGTATTCGAGATTCCAGACCATCCGGTCTTCTATTTCAAAAGTGGATACCGTACACTGGAGCCAAGTACATACAAAGCAAAACCAAGGAAGGTAGTGATTGCAGCAACTCAAGCGGAGGAAGAATCAAGGCCAAAAGTGGTTCGAGAGTTCGACGATGTGTTTCCTGACGATATATCAGGTTTGCCTCCCGATCGAGCTCTTGAATTTAGCATTGATTTAGTACCAGGAGCACAACCGGTGATCAAAGCACCTTATCATTTTAAGTCCGGAAGGTTTGAAGGAAGTACGAACTCGGTTGGACGAATTATTGGCGAAAGGATAGATTCGTCCTAGCACTTCAAGTTGGGGATCACCAGTACTACTTGTGAAGAAGAAGGAAGGTTCATACAGAATGTGCATCGATTATAGAGCCTTGAACGAAATAACGATAAAGAACAAGTGTCCATTCCCGCGCATCGGCGATTTAGTCGATCAGCTAAGTGGATCTTGTGTTTTCTCTAAATTAGATCTTCGTTCAGGTTATCATCAGGTGAAGGTCAAGGAAGCTGATATTCATAAAACGGCTTTCAGAACTCGCTATGGACATTATGAATTCCTAGTGATGCCATTTGGAGTGACCAATGCACCAGCAATATTCATGAACCTAATGAATCAAGTTTTCCGGGAGTACTTAGACAAGTTCGTTGTCATCTTCATCGACGACATCCTGGTGTATTCCAAGAGTCGAAAAGAACATGCCGAGTACTTACGAATTGTCCTGGAAACTCTACGACAACATCAATTATATGCCAAGTATAGCAAATGCGATTTTTGGCTAAATCAAGTTGGTTTTCTTGGACATATCGTATCAGGCGAAGGAATTTCTGTGGATCCAGCGAAAGTTTCAGCAGTAAATGAATGGCCGACACTAAAGTCAGTGAAGGACATTCGAAGCTTCTTGGGTTTAGCTGGATATCACAGAAAGTTCATTAAAGGCTTTTCAAAGATAGCAACACCCCTGACCAAGCTCACACATAAAGATGAAGAATTTGTGTGATCAGAAGCATGCGAACAAGCTTTCATAGAACTCAAGTCATGGTTGACATCAGCTCCTATTCTCGTTATACCGGACCAGTCTGGAGGTTTCGAAGTGCACTGTGATGCATCCGGTAAGGGATTAAGATGTGTTCTACATCAGCACGATAAGGTTGTGGCTTATGCTTCAAGACAGCTGAAGACTCATGAGCGCAATTATCCGACACATGATTTGGAATTGGCAGCCATCGTCTTTGCTCTCAAGATTTGGCGCCATTATCTTCTTGGTGAATGAGTGAACATATACACAAATCATAAGAGTCTGAAATAGGTGTTTACTCAGAAGGAACTTAATATGCGGCAGAGACGATGGTTAGAACTCATGGAGGATTTTGACATCAACCTGAAATATCACCCAGGAAAGGTGAATGTGGTTCCAGATGCTCTTAGTCGCCAACCATTAGCAATGCATCTTGCCGCTCAGTGGAAGCTTCAACAAGACTTGCATCAGATGGAGATTGAAGTAGTCATGCCAGGTAACACTTCAAGTTTGATGAATTTACAAGTTCAATCAACAATTGTCAATCAGATCAAAGCAGCTCAAGCAAGTGATGCTAAGTTGCAAAAGATCCGAGAACAAGTGGAGAATGGACTCAGAACAGACTTCATCATCCATGAAGACGGATCTTTGAGATATGGCAGCAGGTTGTGTGTACCAAAATGTCCTGTTCGGGAAGAGTTAATGAAAGAAGCTCACAGCTCTCCCTACCCAGTACACCCTGGAGGTACAAAGATGTACAAAGATCTACGTCAGAATTACTGGTGGAATGGAATGAAGCGTGAAGTAGCCAGAAGCGTCGCTAAATGCTTGGTGTATCAACAAGTAAAGGCTGAACATCACAGGACAGCTGGTCTACTTCAACCGTTACCTATCCCGGAATGGAAGTGGCAACACATTACAATGGATTTTATGACTGCACTTCCTTGCAGCACAAAGGGTAACGATGCAGTATGGGTCATTGTGGATCGACTCACAAAGTCGGCTCACTTCATCCCATTTCGAGTTGGCCAATCAACTGAGACATTAGCAAAGAAGTATATGGAGGTAATAATCTATTTAAGATTTAAACTCTTTAAATATGTACAATCCCTGATACCCATGAACTTGTTAGTTATATGTATGCCCTAGAGGCCATTACTGTACATTGGATGTATATTGTAGTGGATGCTGAGACATATATAGGTAGGACTTTCTTGCTCGACATGATAGTACGCTATCTGGTTGCACTTTATCTTAACATGTATACTTTCTGTCTCTCTGATTACATGTTGATAAAGCCCTTAGGATGTGTACTCGACTTCCAGGACTATGATGTAGATCATACTAGTGGGGCCTGGGTAGTCCATGAGTACATCCTTCAAATGTTCCTAGTCGAGGGAATATCGAGACGGGGCATCGATATTCCAGAGTAGACTAGCGCATATCTTCTCGACCCATGCGATGGGCGATGGATGATCCCATATCCATTGGTGTTTGACATCGAAGATGGTATGCGGGTGCTCAGTGGAGACTGGGTACACTGAACGGACTCGCCGAGAACTCCCAGATGGTATTATACCTCACGTCAGATGGCAGTTCTCTGGTGACACTGGTACAGCTTAGTCTGTTGACCCGAGATCGTCATAGAGTCTTGTGTGTCTCCCACTGTGCTTTGATTTCCACCCTACCACGGCTCTACTGAGTTATGCAAACAGGTGGTTATTGGGTAAAGTCCCGATTCACATGGAGACAATGAGCGATAGGAGGGGATTCGTCTCTCCCGGTATTGGGGGTTGATGCTGCGCTATGCTCGACTGGCCATAACAGGAAATCCCTGGCCAGGGTTGCAGTGATATACTGGTAAGAGTTATCAATAGTTTCACGAATGTTATGGACCTCACGTCGGCATGACTTATCAAGCTACTGGGGTCTGACGTTTACCACCCCTAGGCGAGATATGCGACATATCATACGAACAGACCGGACTGTACGGTAAGTGTTACTGGTTGGATTCACAGGAGTATGAGCGGGCTTGCTCGTCGATCTTCTGATCGCTCAATACCCGGGTGGCCGTTACGTTTAGCAGACCGCTTGCGGCTTGTGGGTGTTTGATATGATCATCATCTGCTGCCGGCGTATTGACGAGTCTTTAGAGTCCTACACAGAGGTTTCCTGGCTCAAGTGAAACGAAATAGGAGCGCATATGAGATATGTGCGGGACCGAGAATAATGCGTGTATGTGATACCATATTTCATTCTTGCGATGAATGTGTCGAATGGTTGTATGCGATATAACCTAGTTATCGAATCAAGGATTGATTCGATAAGCCGATACATTGGATACTAGCCGGTTATATGCGATATGACCGGATCATTGAATCAAGTGTTGATTTAATGATTTAATGTATAATTATATATTTGATATATTACTTTGCATTAACTAGTATTGGTTCACTTTAAATGGATTTACTCACTTGGTTTGTGCACATTGTATATGTGATATATTTTGTGCACATGATTGTATCATGTTTGATGATACATGCAAGCTAGGGTTAGTGTAAAGAATTAGACCATGGTTAAGTTTATGATTAGGGTTTTCTTTTTAATTACTTATTCATTTATTTATTCTTTTTGTTTATTTTGGAAAAAGAAAATGATAATGAAAATGGAATGGTGGCTTGATTTGTTTGAAGTTGAAGTTTCTTGAAACTTTGACTAAGTCACCATTCTTGTCTCATCCTTAACCCTAACCATTCAAGTTAACCATGGTCCATTCTCTACAACTAACCAAGGGTTAGTAAATGATAAGTATTGATTTATTTATCATTTACATAACACTTATCATAATTCTTTATCATCTTCTTCATCATCTTCAACTTGAAGAAAGCTTGCACCATCAATGGCAACTAGCCAAAATGAGTGAGAAATCCAAATCTAAAGTCTAGCCACTTCCTATTTCTTCATCCTCTACCTCTTGCCAAGTTGTATAGGGTGTTTCCTTCACAAGTTTTCAAGGCTTGGTGAAGTTGGAGCTTGTTCTTGTGATGTCTCGACGTAGATCATCTTCGGCATCGAACCGACGATCAAGCCCGCCCATTCTTCGATGATGCCAATGCTAGAGTCAAGGGTTCGATTTGGACAGCGGAGGGAGATCATCGCGGAGCTTAGGAAGTGGTGGACCAGATCTACAAAGGTTGTAGTCACTTTCCCATAGCTATATTTCCGTTTACATGCTTTCTTTGCCTATACTTCTAGTCAACGATCCGTTCTAGGTTTTCTCGGCACCGTAATTTTTAGAAATTGGCATGTTTGATCACTTGTGAGACTCCATTAGAGTGCCTAGGAACCCTACAGAACTCATACAGGAAATTGTGAGACTTCATGGAGTACCGATCTGCATTGTCTCTAATCGTGACCCCAGGTTTCGATTGCAATTTTGGCAGAATCTGCAAGTAAGCTTGGGAACAAGTCTGAACTTCAGCACGGTTTATCATCCACAAACAGATGGTCAGTCTGAGCGAACTATTCAGATCTTGGAGGATATGCTCAGAGCATGTATGTTAAACTTCAAAGGATCGTGGGAAGATCATCTACATCTTGTGGAGTTTTCGTACAACAACAGCTACCAAGCAAGCATAGGAATGGCACCTTTTGTAGCACTGTATGGAAGGAAGTGTCGATCGCCATTAAGTTAGGACGACATTGGAGATAGGGAACTTCTTGGACCAGAGATGATAGTAGCGACTGTTGATGTGGTTCGTATTATCAGAGAAAGAATGCACATAGCCCAAGATCGACAGAAACATTAGGCTAATGCAAAGCGACGTTACTTGGAGTTCCAGCCAGGAGATCACGTGTTCTTAAAGATATCTCCGAACCGCGGAGTGATCCGATTTGGAAGACGGGGTAAGCTAAATCCGAGATACATTGGACCGTTCAACATACTCGAATGAGTCGGTGAAGTGGCATACCGCTTAGCACTTCTACCTTCATTGGAAGGAGTGCATAATGTGTTCCACATATCCCAATTCAGAATGTATGTGAGTGACCCCAGCCATGTACTTGATCATTCCGAGCTCACTATACAGCCCCACTTATCCTGTGAGCAACAACCTGTTGAGATCCTGAACAGGAAAGTGAAGTCACTTCGGAACAAGGAAGTCAACTTGGTTCGAGTAATGTGGAGAAAAGTTACTCTAGGAGAATCAACTTGGGAAAGGGAAGATGAAATGTGTGCAAGATATCCTCACCTCTTTGTAAACTAGTCCTTAAATAAAAGTTGTAAATTTCGAAGACGAAATTTTTGTAAGGAGGGTAGACAGTAACAACTTCAATTTTAGTGTATAAAAATTTGTTTAAAAATTAATGTATACTTGGGGTATTTGCATTTTTTATGAGTACCATAAATATTTGTTTTGCTAATTAATAGTAAGAAGGAGCTTGTTGCTCATTGGTAATACCTTGCACTGCTGAACCAAGCCACCAGAGTTCAAATCCCATACCCCCACATTATTTTTAAAATTGTTTTATTTTGAATTTTTAGAATACCAAGGGTTTACACGTGCATGTCTCACAAAAACCCCACTAAACCCTGTAAACTAACTGCACCAGTGAGATAACCAACCGATGGGGGACCTTCCGACCACCTGACTCGGCCGGACTCGGCCGAATCGGCCGGCGGACCGGCCGACTCGGGCCGCCGCCGCCGGCCGAACTCGGCTGGACCGCCGAGTCATCAACATGGAAGTTGTGACTTTTGGGATCCCTTGCACACCTGCATAGTTTAAATCCCTAGACCAGTAACAGAGACCCTTTAAAACACTAATTACTCCACTTTTAATACATTTTATCAAATTTTTTCATTTCAACCTTTTACATACCCTAACCCTAGCCTTACCCTATAAATACACCCCTACACACACACCCCTCACTCCAAAATTCTGAGCAAAACTCTCAAGAAATTTGCTAGAACCTTAGTGTACTTTTGAAGTAACAAAGGGCGAATCTCCGACGATTTTTCCGGCGACAACCCTAGGAGTTCCCGGCGATGAAACGACGCACCGGCACCTCCTCCCGTTTCCTCTTCATCACCCATATGTTCGAAACCCGTAAGTCCCACTTTCCCCTTTCTCTACTCTTTTCTAAAATACGTATTTCTAAAACCCGACAGAATCGAAGCAAATCCGATTTCCGATTCGGTTCTTTCTAAAATTCAACGTATTCTTAAATACAATCATTTCTAAACCATTACATGTTGACTATTAAACATTAACAAGTCATATTGAACAAGTTCCATATCAAAAGGATTGCTATTTCAATTTTATCGTACTTTTCATTAAAATACCATGTAGTTTCATTTCGACATTTAAACCATCACAATCTTGCTATAACTTTAATTAGATCACGAGGTAATGACCTACCTCCTCACACACTCATATGCAATATAGCATAAAACTTTTGGGAATATAGAATACGGGAAAACGAAACCTTTCAAATAAATACCATTTACTAATAAAACCATTTTCTAAAAGATTAAGTATTTTACAAATCTTTGCAAAGTGCTGCTACAACCCATTTTGGGGAACCCGACTGGGATGGTGCGTATTATCGCACATCCCTAGGCTTAGTAATGCGAAATGCAGACCTCCGCAAGGAGCATTCGGTCTCGAGAGATTTAAAATACGAAAATCTTAAGAAAATTAGATTTTTAGAAATATAATATATATATTAAAATTATTTTTATAAATATATATATATATATGTATGTATCATTAAAATATCTATTTTTTGATATAATATAAATATTCCAACTTTTCCAAATCAAAGAATCGCTTTACATTAAAATACCATGAATTCCATACAAGTTCAATATTACAATTTAATACCATATATTATGAAAATTAGGTTATCCTCACTAGAAATGTCACAAATATAAAATCTACATTCATTACAACTCTAAAGACGATAAATAAACACTTGGGGTGTATTTTGAAAATTATACAAAAGTATTTTTACATAAAACCCTCTCAAGTTCTATAAATTACCCTACGGACCCTAGTAAATATAGGTTTAAGCGGGACCAATCTCTTGAGCCTCGGGGAACCGGAGAAGTGGGTGCTTGCCTATTTAAGGTAGACAACTTAACAACGGTGTTATCAACACGGTAATCGTCTTTGAAAAAGACACAAATCCTGCCGCCCATGTGCAGCAGTTACCGATAACATCAAAACCATCAGGACTTCAATTTCTTTTCTAATTGTTCTGAGTCAGAATGAGTCTCATTGTAATAATCCGACTTGAATATGATTCAAGTACAATCTACAATCTGCAATTCAACATGAATCTATATATTCAATCTATTCAAACTATTCAATCTATATTGACTAAACCGAAACATGGATATACTTCCATTTACATGATTCTCCAGTTACATCCATGATTCTCCAGTTACATCCATTTACTGATATTATGGTTTCGGCAAGTCATCCATATATACAAGACAATACAATTTACAATACAAACACAAACAATACAATACAAGACATCACGGGGTTTAAGGGGTAGATTGGTACGGAAGGTGTTAGAAGTGGCACGAGACTGCCAGATTAAGACACCTAACCTATATTCAGTTGCTGTTGTACCGTGGAATAACAGTTCCTTGTACTTTCCATTTGCCCTAGTCTCTAGCATATAGAGACTCCTCTCGTATACACTGACATATTTCTGTACCAAGCTGCAAACAACAGCGTTAACACCAAATACTCATATAATAAAACTTTAAAAGCTACCTTCTCTTTCTGTATATTCTATTTCTCCCTTATCTTTGGGACTTACCGAGCGATTTGTTCGCTGACGACATTCTCTTTCTTTCTTCTTTGAATGTCGTCAGGTGATTCTGATCTTCCAGAGATCGAGCCTACTAGCGAGGACTTGGACTAGCTTGCATACGATCCAGAGCTCTAGCTACATTGTACACTTTTATTTCAGTACTTTTCCTTTTCTGTTATGCCACTGTTTAGGCATTGCTTTCTTTCAGATGTATTTACTTTTCCATGCATTGTACAAAAAGAATGTGAATAAATAAAGTTGCTGTTTTATTATATCTTGTCTCTTGTGCATTTATTTTTATATTGCTTAGGTATGCTTAGCGTATTTACTTCAGAGTAAATACGTAGCGGCCTCGTCGCGTCCTCTGCCCGTATACTGGGAAGCAGGATGTGACATGAGAGATACTACGGTTTTCTCATGGATGGTGGGAGCGAGGATTGCATCATGGAAGACGATAACTCAACTAGCTTCGAGCAGGCCATCACGAGTGGGGACTCTGTGAAATGGCTGGATGCAATGCGATCTGAGATGGAATCCATGTACACCAACAAAGTATGGACTTTGGAAGTTACTTCTGAAGGGGTAAAACCCATCGGGAGCAAATGGATCTTTAAGAATAAACTTGGTGTAGATGAAAAAGTTAAGACTTTCAAAGCTAGACTTGTTGCAAAAGGTTTTCGTCAACGACCAGGTGTGAATTATGATGAAACCTTTTCTCCAGTGGCTATGCTTAAGTCCATCCGGATCCTACTTGCCATTGCTGCATACCATGACTATGAAATCTGGCAAATGGGTAAGACCGCCTTTCTAAATGGTGATTTAGAAGAGTGCGTGTACATGACTCAGCCAGAGGGCTTCATGGAAAGTAGGAGCAGCGGTAAGGTGTGTAAGCTATTTAAATCGATCTACGGGTTAAAATAGGCATCGCGGAGTTGGAACATCTGTTTTGATGTGGTAGTCAAAGAGTTTGACTTCATCAAAAATATAGATGAACCTTGTATATACAAGAAGGTGGCAGAGAGTAAGGTTGTCTTCCTCGTATTATACGTGGATGACATACTCTTGATAGGAAATGATGTTCCTATGCTGCACTCGGTCAAGCTCTTCTTATCACAAAGATTCTCAATGAAAGATCTAGGTGATGCCTCCTACATCTTGGGGATCAAGATCTATAGAGATAGATCTAAACGGATACTGGGATTGTCCCAATCCAGGTACATTAACACCATACTAAAGAGGTTTAGTATGGAAGAATCCAAGCGTGGGAATTTAGCCACGATCACAGGACTCACTCTTTCCAAAGAGATGTCTCCTAAGACAGATTTGGAGAGAGCTCGCATGCAAGGGATACCCTATGCTTCGGCAGTAGGCTCTATCATGTATACGATGTTATGTACCAGACCCGATGTAGCATACTCACTAAGTGTAGTGAGTATGTATCAAGCAGATCCAGGAGAGAGTCACTGGACAGCTGTGAAGAACATTCTCAAGTACTTGAGAAAGACTAAAGAGATGTTCTTGGTGTATGGTAACGGTGAACTCCAAGTGGAGTCCTTTACCGATTCGAGCTTTCAGAGTGATAAAGACGACTCTAAGTCGGTCTCAAGATTTTTCTTTACCCTAAATGGAGGGGCGGTTTGTTGGAAGAGTTCTAAGAAGGAAACCGCGGCAGACTCGATGATGGAGGCTGAATACATCGCTGCCAACGATACTGCCGAAGAGGCTGTCTGGATGAAGAAGTTCATAACTGAACTTGGTGTGGTTCCGTCCATTGAGCATCCAATACCTTTGTATTGCGATAACAATGGAGCAGTAGCCTTGGCCAAGGAACCCAGGTCCCATCAGCGATCCAGGCATATTCTAAGGCGGTATCACCTGATCTGGGAGATAGTTGATCGCCGGGAGATCGAGGTCAGGAGAGTTGACACGAAGGAAAATACATCGGATCCATTCACAAAGGCCATACCCCAGATACAATTTGAGAGACTCTTCGGGATGTTGGGTATGAGATACTACAACAACTGGCCTTAGTGCAAGTGGGAGATTGTTAGTTATATGTATGTCCTAGAGGCCATTATTGTACATATGATGTATATTATAGTGGATGCTTGGATATATATAGAGAGGACTTTCTTGCTCGACATGATAGTATACTATCCGGTTGCTCTTTGTCTTAACATATAGACTTGTATTATGATACTGTCTTGCTCTCACATGTTGATAAAGCCCTTAGGATGTGTACTTGACTACTAGGACTATAATGGAGATCATACTAATGGGGCCAGGGTAGTCCATACGTACATCTTATAATTGTTCCTATTCGAGGGTGTATCGAGACAGGGCATCGATACTCCAGAGTAGACTAGCGTATGCGCTTCTTGACTAATATGATGGGCGATGGATAATCCCACATCTATTGGTGTTTGACATCAAAGATGGTATACTGGTGCTCAATGGAGACTGGGTACACTGAACGGACTCCCCGAGAACTCCTAGTTGGTATTATACCTATCGTCAGATAGCAGTTCTTTAGTGACACTGGTACAGGTTAATCTGTAGACCCGAGTTCGTCATAGAGACTTGTGTGATTCCTACTGTGCTTTGATTTCCACCTTACCACGTTCAAGAGAACGTGCAAAACGGTGGCTTTTGGGTACAGTCCCGAATCACATGGAGGCAATAAGCGATAGGAGGGGATTCGTCTCTTCCGGTATTAGGGGTTGATGTTGCGCTATGCTCGATTGGCCATAACAGAAAGTTCCTGGCCAGGGCTGATACGGAGATTTACTGGTAAGTGTTATCAGTAGTTTCTCGACCCGTTATGACCCTTACATCGGCACGACTTATCAGTTACTGGGGTCTGACGTTTACCATCCCTAGACTAGATATGCGACATATTAGACGAAGAGACCGGACTGTACGGTAGTGTTACTGACAAGCTTTACAGGAGTTAGAGCGGGCTTGCTTGTTGATCTTCTGTTCGCTCAATACCCAGGTAGCCGTTACGTCCAACTAGTATCGCTGATGGTTTGTGGATGCCTGATATGATCATCACCTACTGCCGGCATATTGATGAGTCTTTAGAGTCCTACACAGAAGTTTACTGGCTCTAGCAAAACGAAGTAGGAGCACATATGTGATATGTGCGGGACTGAGATTAATACGAGTATATGATACCATATTCTATTCTCACGATTTGTACGTATCGGTCGGTTATATGTGAAATAGCCGGGTTATCGAATCAAGTGTTGATTCGATAAGTTGATACAAATAATATTAGTCGATTGTATGTGATATAGCCGAATTTTTAAATCAAGTGTTGATTTAATGATTTAATGTATAATTATATATTTGATATATCAATTTACATTAATTAATATTTGCTCACTTAAGCATTTATTTTTCTCACATGTGCATACTTAATATATATGTGATATATATTAATTGTGTTTTTATTTTTGTGTCATGCTTGATGATACACACTACATGGGTGTATGAGACTCACACCATGCTCATGATAATGTAAGGTTTATTTATTTAAGGTAAATCCAAATTAGTTGGAAATTAGTCACATGGCATGAAGTTTGTGGAAGCTTGTAGATGCATTGACTTAGTCCACTAATTTTGTTTTACTTAAGATATTTATTAACCCAACCATTATCTAAACTCATGGTTAAGTCTCTACATGAGTTATATGAGATATTTGTCACCCATGATTGCCATTCACTATCTCATCAATTATTTTCTTCTTCTTCATCATCAAGAGCTTAGCTCTCTAGGTTTGTGAGAGGAGAAGAAAAAGAGTGAGAAAATTAATTCTAAAGTGAGCAAAATTCCTACTTCATCATCCTCTACTAGATTATCCATTTAGTTTAGGGTGTTAGCTTCACCTATCCTTCATTAGTGAAGAAGTAGATTGGGTTAGTGTCTCCTCGACGTAGATCATCTTCGGTCTCGAAGATTTCATGCAAGCCCGTTCCCTTTACCGTGTGGAGACATTCTAGAGTCCGCAAGATCACTACTTAGAGCGAAGGGACTACCACTCGGAGCTATTGAAGTGAAGGACCGGTCTACAAAGGTTGTATTCCATATTCACTTAAATGTAAAGTAGTTTACATGTTATATTGTCTAAATCTATACTTAAGATTCTAGGGTTAGGATTGTTTAGCATGGCAAAATTTTGAAAATGGCATGGACGATGCCTCCTGAACCCTTGTTGTCGTGCTATGCATTCCTACAAAACGTCCTTAAACTAAACCCTCACCTCAAAAATAGTGATCTACGGACCGAAACGTCCTTAAACTAACAACGGACCATAATGTTCTTAAACTAAAACAATAGAGCCTAAATGCTCTTTTGTTGGATCTGAATGATCCTAAAACCCTGTTAAGTAGATCTTAGTCTCAAATTGGACTACGTATTCTTAACAAAAATTTAAGTTGATCTTAATCTCAAACGAGATTAATGATCCTTAAATCAACCCAAACCCAAATTTAAGATATACGGATTTAGAATAATCCACGCTCTACGGGCGACAACATAAATTAGTCTCCGTATACAATCCACGGGTAACCAAAAATAAAACAAACACACACGACATGGAGTGAACTTCTAGAGCAGGAGAAAGTGGTTATCGCGATGCGATAACGTAATTAACTGCAGGGGCTTGCGCCTGCAGGGAAGAGCATCCCTACAATTAAAAAACCCTCACAAACGAGGGGGAATCTGACGAAGTCTGCTACAACGGCCGCATCCGTCCAAACCTCCGATATACGGTGCCATAAATCAACTTGGCATTTTCGGAGAGGTGTACGGATAAATCCAAGTAGCATCTGCCCCGAAATTCAGGCAAGACGACCAACGCGGTTTGTCTGTGTTTTCGGCGGTAAATAATGCATACCCCCAAGTACGGATCTACGTAAATATACGTAGCGATCCAAACGAGTCTGTTTTAACAATTTGGCCATGAACACGATATATGGATATAAACATATGATATGGGGTATGATAACATACCATGCTAGATATTAAAAAATATTATCTGGCTATTATTTATATTATTAAAAGATATGCGGATACTAAAATATATTATACATGTATATAGAATCTAGATGTGCATGGATCTTCTGTACTAGTAAATATATGACGTAATCTTGAACCATGATGGGTTTCAATCATGCGGGTTGGGTCGGATACTAACCAAAATTACTAAATGCACTATCCGCACCCAAAAACAATAATAAATAAGAAGTTGTCGCTAGATTTGAAAATACCCCAAATAAAATATAGTATAAATGCACTAGGGTGTTACATTATACCCAACTATAAAAGAATTTCGTCCTCGAAATTCCTAGAAAAAGAAAAGACAAGAAAACACGGATCTACGAAAAGAGGTGTGGAAACTTCTATCGGATCTCGTCTTCACGTTCCTAAGTAGATTCTCCATGCGAACGATTCCCCCATGAAACAAGTACTAGAGAGATAACTTTGTTCTTGAGGAGCTTGTCTCGCCGATCCACAATCGCCATTGGTCGTTCCTCGTATATTAAGTCTCCTTTACTGTCAGCTCCGAGTGATCTAGAATGTGCGTCTCATCTCAAGCATACTTACGGAGTTGAGATATATGAAACACGTCATGAACACTCGCCAAGGATAGTGGTAACACCAATTGATAAGCTACCTCTCCAACACGCTCAATAATACCGAAAGGCCCCACGAATCGATGACTAAGTTTGCCTTGACTATCAAATCGGATCACTCCTCTGGTCGGTGATATCTTCAAGAATACAAGATCACCAACTGCGAACTCTAGAGGTCTTCGTCCTATATCGGCCCAACTTTTCTGTCAATCTTGTACTGCCTTCATATGATTTCGGATCACGTTGAATTTCTCCACTGTTTGCACAATAAGATCCGGTCCCAACAATCTTCTTTCTCCAACATTGTCCCAACAGATGGGCGAGCGACACTTACGACCGTATAATGTTTCGAATGGAGCCATCTATATAGCCGCCTGAAAACTGTTATTATAAAAAAACTCCACCAAGTGCAAATGATCCTCCCATGAACCCTTAAAGTATAACATGTATGCTCTCAACATATCTTCAAGAGTTTGGATCGTTCTTTTTGACCGGCCATCTGTTTGAGGATGGTAGGTGGTGCTAAACTTCAAGCGAGTTCCCAAATTTTCCTGTAGACTCCTCAAAAAGTGCGATAAAAATCTAGTATCACGATCAGAAACGATGCTCACAGGTACTCCATGCAATCTGTAACACCCTAGCACTGTTATACTATATTTTATTTGGGGTATTTCAAATCTTGCGGTAAATTCCTTGATTACTATTGCTTTTGGGTGTGGATAGTGCATTTGGTAACTGTGGTTAGTATCCGACCCGACCCGCATGTTTGAAATCCATCATGGTTCAAGATTACGTTAAATATTTGCTAGTACAGTGGATCCATGCACATCTAGATTCTATACACATATATAATATTTTTGTATCCGCATATCTTTTAAATAATACAAATAAAAACTAAATAATTTATTTTAATATCTAGCATGGCATGTTATCGTATCCCATATCATGTGGTTGTTGTTAGTTATATATATGCCCTAGAGGCCATTGTTGTACATATGATGTATATTATAATGGATGTTTGGATATATATAGAGAGGACTTTCTTGCTCGTCATTATAGTATGCTATTTGGTTTTACTTTTTCTTAACATGTTGACTTGTATTAGTTTACTGTCTTGCTCTCACATGTTGATAAAGCCCTTAAGATATGTACTCGACTACTGGGACTGTGATGAGATCACACTAGTGTAAGTCCATGTCACGCACCCCACGAACTTGCGGGAAGGCGGAATATATGAAAAACGATTATCAAAGCTTCGTAACACGGACTTGAGAGCATGAATCGTATCTAAACCATTACTAACTAACTACGAGAGGTTTAACTACTCGGATTCGAAGTTATACCTCACGTTACTTGTCCTTCGGGTCTTCATCGCTGTCCTCCACTCCTCGTAGGCTCCTTAGAACATCGGCACCTCAACGGCCTCCTCGAGTCAAAGACGATCCACCCGAGAGCTCCAACGCCAAGCTTGATCTCTAACTTGAGATAACTAGGTTGCTCAAAGTGCTAATCTAAGCTACCCAGGGGATATAGAATGAGATTATGGATGTATTAGTCTATCTAATCCTTGATCTCAACACATGAGAGGGGAGGATTAGAGTTTCAAGAGAGAATGAGCTTGAGGAGAGAGAAGGTGAGCATTAGTTATGAATGAAAAAGCTTCTCACTTCTAATATATTATGAAGCATAAGAAAATCAAAAAGAATAAATCAAAATGCATTATCATCATGCTTCATTAAATATATGCAATGAATTATCAAGTGAGTCATTAAGCAATAAATGCTTCATTAACTCACTTGAATGATTCATCTAAGTGAGTCACAAATGTATTAAATGCTAATGCCACCTTACCCTCCATGTCATTATCCATCTAGAAGCTTCCCGACAAATATCGAGAACGCCCCTCCTATCCATGAAAACACGGAAAATTTTAGACTGTATAAATCCAATAACCCGATACTAGAACCTGGCTTAAACCAAAGCCGGCTAGCAAAAACTGTCCGAACGTCGTACGTGCGTAAACACACGTACGCGTCCGAACCTTTGTCGTAAAACCATACGACCTCTATATCATTTCTCCTGGAGCAGGGAAACTCTCTGTGTGGGACTCTAAAGACTCGACACTACGCTGGCAGTGGGTTTAACCACAGACCGCAAGCGGCACTAGCTGTACATAACAGTCCCCAGGTAGATGTCGATAAGAAGGCCGATAAGGAAACCCATCCGAACTCCTACTGAGCCTGATGTGACAATCTCCGTACAGTCCGGTCTGTTCGTCTAAGACTATGGCATATCGAGCCTAGGGGGCGTCAAGCGTCAGTCCCCTAATAGCGGTATAAGTCATGTCGGAGCGTAGCCCATTACACCCAGAGAAACTACTGGAACCTACCAGTAAATCTCGCTTTCCCTGGCCAGGGACTTTGCGTAATGGCTCTCTGACACAGCGCGATATCAACTCCCAATACCGGGAGAGACGAATCCTGTCTAACCGCAACTGCCTCCAAGTGCTCGGGACTGTACCCAACTGCTACCTGTTTGCACGACTCCTTTGAGCCGTGGTAGGGTAGCAATCTAAGAACAGTGGGACACACTCGAGGTGAAGTAGCAGTGTCAAGTCTGCGGACTATGCTGTACTCATGTCACCTGGGAACTGTTAATAGACGACGGGTATAATACCAACCAACAGTTCCCCTGCGAGTCCTGTCCGGTGTACCCGTAACCTAACGAGCACCTGTATACTATCTCTAGTACGACGTACTGATGGCTGTGGGACAGACCATCTCCCCAACTGGGATGAGAAGCGTACACACTAGTCTACTCCGGAATATCGATGCCCTGTCTCGATAATCCAATGACCAGGGACCTGTATAGGATGTTGCTTATAGACTGTTAGTTGTATGTATGCCCTAGAGGCCATTATTGTACAGATGATGTATATTATATTGGATGCTTGGACATATATAGAGATGACTTTCTTGCTCGATATGATAGTATGCTATCTGGTTGCTCTTTATCTTAACATGTACACTAGTCTCTTTAAACTGTCTTATAAGTTACATGTTGGTAAAGCCCTTAGGATGTATACTTGACTGCCTGGACTATGATACAGATCATACTAGTGGGGATATGGTAGTCCATAAGTACATCCTTCAAGGTCCCTAGTCATGGGTGTATCGAGACGGGGCATCGATATACCAGTGTAGACTAGCGTATACGCTTCTCGACCCATGAGATGGGCGATGGATGATCCCATATACATTGGTGTTTTGACATCAGGGATGGTATACGGGTGCTCAGTGGAGACTGGGTACACTGGACGGACTCGCCGAGAACTCCCAGATGGTATTATACCTCACGTCAGATGGCAGTTCTCAGGTGACACTTGTGCAGGTTAGTCTGTAGACCCGAGATCGTCATAGAGTCTTGTGTGATTCCCACTGTGCTTTGATCTCCACCTTACCACGTCCATGAGGGCGTGCAAAACGGTGGTCTTTAGGTACAGTCCCGAGTCACATGGAGGCAATGAGCGATAGGAGGGGTTTCGTCTCTCCCGGTATTGGGGGTTGATGTTGCGCTGTGCTCGATTGGCTGTAACAGGGAAGTCCCTGGCTAGGGCTGATCAGAGATTTGCTGGTAAGTGTTACCAGTAGTTTCTCGACCCGTTATGAGCCTCATATCGGCACGACTTATCGGTTATTGGGGTCTGACGTTTACCACCCCTAGACTTGATATGCGACATATCAGACGAACAGAACGGACTGTACGGTAAGTGTTACTGGTTGGATTCACAGGAGTGTGAGCGGGCTAGCTCGTCGATCTTCTGATCGCTCAATACCCGGGTGGCCGTTACGTTTAGCAGACCGCTTGCGGCTTGTGGGTGCTTGATATGATCATCTGCTACCGGCGTGTTGACGAGTCTTTAGAGTCCTACACAGAGGTTTCCTGGCTCAAGCGAAACGAAATAGGAGCGCATATGAGATATGTGCAGGACCGAGAATAATGCGTGTATGTGATACCGCATTTAATTCTCGCGATGAATGTTTCGATTGGTTGTATGCGATATGACCTAGTTATCGAATCATTGATTCGATAAATCGATACATTGGATACTAGTCGGTTATGTGCGACATGACCGGATCATTGAATCAAATGTTGATTTAATGATTTAATGTATAATTATATATTTGATATATTACTTTGCATTAACTAGTATTGGTTCACTTTAAATGGATTTTCTCACTTGATGTGCAAGTTGTATATGTGATATACTTTTGTGCACATGTTTGTATCATGTTTGATGATACTTGCTTATTTGGTTAAGTGTATAGAATTAAACCATGGTAAGATGATGATTAGGGTTTTGCTTATTCTTTTATTTATTTATTCATTTATTTGGAAAAGATTTTGAAGAGAATGGTGGCTTTCTTTGTTTCTAGTTGAAGCTTCATGAAGCTTTGACTTTGTAACCATTCTTGTCTTCATGCTTAAACCTAACCCTTCCAAGTAACCATGGTCTATTCTCTACACTCTACCATAGTTAGTATATGATAAGTATTCATTTTCTTTTCCATTTTTAATTAACACTTATCATATTCTATTTTCTTCATCATCTTCTTCTTCAAGAAAAAGCTTAAGTCCATCAATGGCAACTTGAGCAAAAGTGTGAGAAATCCAATTCTAAAGTGAACCCACCTCCTTTTTCTTCACCCTCTACCTCTTGCCTAGTAGTATAGGGTGTTTTCTTCACAAGTTTCACAACTTGGTGAAGTTGGAGCTTGAACTTGTGATGCCTCGACGTAGATCATCTTCGGCATCGAAGCCGACGACTAGTCCGCTCATTTCTCCGATGAAGCCGATGAGAGAGTTCGGGATTCGAGATGGACAGCGAGGGAACGACTACATGGAGCTAAGGAAGTGGATAACCGGATCTACAAAGGTTGTAGCTTTCTTCTTTTAGTTAAGATGTTAACTAGTTTATTGTTTCGCCTAAAATTCTAGTCGACAATCCGTATTAGGGTTTCTCGGCACTCATAAAATTTAAAATTGGCATGGTTGATGCCTAGTGAGACTTCATTAGCGTGCCTAGGAACCCTACAGTGGTATCAGAGCCTAGCTAGAGCCTTAGGCGAAGTCTAGACGACGTTTGAAATCCGAACGAACATCGAAACCCATTTCCAAAATGCTCTCTGGAAATTTTCTGAAAATTTGGATTTTTGTCAATTAAAAATATGCAGAAAAATAAGCAGGGTCTTATTTGAATTACTGTGAAAAACGAGGGTGTAAATCGATAAAACCACCGCGGAACCGCGGCAAATGCAAGACATGTGCGGCGGTTCCGCGGCCGTACTGTCCCCTTGTCCAATGATTTCTGCACAGTAATTCATATAATTGAATGCTATATTTTCTGGATATTTTTTATTGTGACTCTACAGATGAGTATTCTGGGGTTGTATTGGGAATCAAAGATTCGATCGGATTATCAGATTTTGTCGATGTGGTTTTCCGGATATTTAGAATATGTTAAAAGTTTCGACCGGATGTAAATACCCAATCTTTCCCCTGCCGGGAAATTTTCAATTGTTGGACTTTTCCGTAGTTTAATGACGTTCTAAGTAGTGCAAGTAACGCGATGGTCCCTCTAGAAGACAACAAACCTTAACTCGATTATGTGACCGTCTTGAACTGCCCTTTGAACCTTCGGGTTTGGGGCAGTACGGCGTGCCACATGTGAGGCGTTGGCTTGACCCTTCTATGGCTGGACCGTTGGTACTGAGGCATGAAGTGAATGTCTTTGAACTTATTTCATGTGTTGATCGGTTTCGGGAAAACTTGGGTGTTTGAATGTTCGATCGGAAATTTTAATATTTTCTATTTATCCGGAATGGGATACAATAATTGGAATTCATAAACAGTTATGAGATAACTGAATGAATGTTATAAATCTAGCAGTTTAGTCCCACATGATATTGAAAAGAGTTTTCGATAATGAGACTAAAATGCGGGGTTTATAGCTGTTAGGCATGTGATGTCTAAGTATTTCATTTGATTAGGCATGCGATGTCTAAAGAAGTTGCGGATTCCAATTGTTGTAGTTTTACACTTTCTTTTCTGTGACCGTAAGTGTAATATGTGATATCGCCGGTTTCGTTGCTATATGTCAACGACAATTGGGATGCGCATATTTACTTACGATGACATGTGATGTTATGTGTTGCTGGATATGTTATATTGGATAGTTGTGTTTGAATAACCGGGGTTTTTTATGTGAGATGAGTGTTTTTTTCCATTTTCATTAATGTAAAAACTTGTATGTAATATTCTTTTATTTGGGGCACTTCCAGGTAGCGGAAGATGTCACCCTTTGTATATTATTTACTTTTCCGCATTAGGATAGACCCAAGGAGGGGAGCACAAGTAACCGGGTTCTAGGGTCCAGTGGGAGACCATCTCGAGGAGTCGAGTCCGGGTCTCCTAACCCTAGAATTGGCAGGGTTGCTTGCCGCTCTCGTAGGGGTCTAGGGGTGTGGGATTGGCTATTCATCACGACCGTGGAATCCGTATTTTATACTGGCTCGTATTGAAAACACGGACGTCCTAGTATATCCAATGTTTCATATATTTCTTCTGCTGCGATATCTGTGATGCGATCATGTGATGTTCTATGATAGATACTGTATATAGTATATATGATATATTATATAGACGTTACTTATGTTTTGCACCCGCACTAGCCCTGCCCTGCTCTGTCGTTAGTTACCTAACCTAACGGTGCACGAGGGGACATCGAGGCGAATGCGGATGGCATAAGTGTACGTCGTATTTATCTGTGATGTTTAGGTATTTAAATGATGGGACTTCATTAATGTGATTAATGAAATAAAAGAAACCAAATGATGTCGTAGAATCAAATTTTAAATTAAACAGGTAGCTACAGTTCTTGCTTTGCATAGCGGTATATATGATATACCCTGCACCTTATTCGATGAGGAAAGGACCGAGATCCCTTCACCGGGAGTGACTCCTTTAGCAATAACTGGCAGATGCTACACACTCGGTTTGACTTTTGATTGCTTCTATAGTTTCTGCTTTGCACAATGATATATATGATATATCCCGCACCTCATTCGACGAGGAAAGGGCCGACGATCCCTTCACCGGGAGTGACCCCTTTAGCAAAACTAGAAAAGCCTCAAAATCACTCCATTTCAAAACTTCATTTGATTCTACAACGATATCAAGTTCATTACGCTCATGGTTTTCAGAAAAACCTGACGTAGCCCTCCGTCATTTCAGATAAATCCTACTTAGTATTCGTGCTACGTTTGTTGACCTCCGTCAAGGCGTAGTGTACGGTAGCTAACTAGTATTTATTTGCTTATGCATGTGATGCAGATTGGATTAGGGTAGTCGTACGACCTTGTTGACCTCCGTCAAGGGTCGTGCGGGTGGGTTTGATTCAATCAAGAAATGACGGGTTGAACTTGACTTGCACCCTGTGGTTTGTTGACCTCCGTCAAGGTTATAGGATGCTTGGGGCAAAAATATTATCGGGAATTTCAAGTGTTGAAATTTGCAATGAGATTGCATACCTTCTATGAGATAGTTGGATCCCGATACCCACTGCGAGTAAGAGTTACTCCTGGGAGAGTTTTACACATTACAATTAGCCGATCAAGTAGGTGTCTAGAAAGGTGTCAACGGGGTTACGCCTCTGGGAAAACGAGGTTTACTTTAATTAGGTCCGTGCGAAAGCACGGGGAACCTCCCTCAAAGTACCGACACTGGCCTGGCTGAAAGATCGACGAAGTTGTAGGGTGTAATTAATCCCGGCTAGTCTTTCCTTTTAGGGTTTGAAGGAAGATTTGATAAAAACCAGTGGGAGCCATCCTGATTAGATAGGATAATAACCAATCTGATCTTGCACGAGCATGTAAAAACTGGCCCCGAACGGGGTACAACAAGAATAAAATATATGAAATGATAAAAGGCATCCCCAAGCGGGAGCTAGCTCTTCGTCAATCGACGGTCACAACCACGCAGGCAATAATAATATACAACGCCAAAGGGCGAGGATCAAAACCCAAAAAGAAACTCAAACAGCCAGAAAACCGTAATACTACAAGCGCGACTCTAAAGTCAAAATAATACAACACTGTTTTCTAAGTCTGAAACAATATACAAGTTTTGGTTGATGGAATTTCTAGATACAATGAATAATACATGTACAATGGCGGTTCTGATACAAAAGAACCCACCTACCCAAGCAAGTCACCCATAGGGAAGCAGTGTGCCAGAAATGCCGCTATGGAATCTGTACGGTAAAAACCTGCAAGAACTGTGGCACAACGGGGGTGAGTTGCCAACTCGTGAATAGAAAATATCTACAAGCAGAGGTCGAATGTATGACCCATCCTAGGTCAATACGATCAGATATAAATAAACCTCAATATGAATAAGTCTGAAACATGCTAAACTGGCAATGTAATCTCTATACATGAGTGTAGTGCCAAGTGCTCGTGCCAGTGCCTCAGGTAATAGCATATCATAAATGTGAGGTATAATCAATGAAATCAATCTGCATGTACGTGGATCCCGTCCACTCGTCACCCAATGACAATAACCATCATGCATGTAAATATCATCAGCATATGCATGGAAATATGAGGATATAAACCACCTGTGTCCCTCGCGACACGTCAAAATCATGGAACCGGAGTGCCCAGTATCGACACTCGAAAACATCATGAAAACTGTGCCCAGCATCGGCACGTAAATCCTCATATATCGGGCTCCGTCAGTCCGGATCGGCCCACGGGCTCTGTCTGCGGTATCGGCCCTCGGCCCCGGCAGTACGCCCGTATCCATCTATCGACTCTGGTCAGTATCCTCCGGATAACCGCCAGGTCCAACCAATCACCGGTAGGTACTCGCCACCCTGCCAGGCACATCGTCTACTCTACGAAAAACATTTCTTGCCCCGGGGAACCATACCGGGTCCACCATGTACCCGCAATCGGCCTCATCCGCCTCCTCGAATCGGGTTTCACATGTCGCTCTCAGCACCGAGAAAACACATGGTGGACGCACTGAAATATCATATCAAGGGTAACCGAGTTTTAAAACAATTACATATTCTCCTTTTGAAACACCCACGGATCCCAAAAACCAGAAATATCATGGAAACAACATATCTCAATGCGTATAATTAGAAAGCATGATGTACGCGACATGTAAAGAAATGTAAGCAACATACACTGAATGCAACAGTACTACAGTGTAGTGACATGGCAATTATCGATGATGAAGTGTGTGAGCGGCAAACAAGTGTACGTGGAACATACGCATCATCGATAATGGTGCTGGTGTCCTAGCAGAATGACCGAAATTTATCAACAATACAAGCGATGCAATGCAAATAGCATGAATATGCGGAATCGAATAATCAACGCAACAGTAAAGAACCTGCCTCAATAAATATATCATGCAACCTTGCCTTTTGAAATAAGACGAATCAGGGCTTTTGGTAAAATAAGGGCTACGGTGTTTTAAGAAAAGATGCGTCGCTTGAAAATATCCGTAGAATCCCTTTTTGCCTATCTTTAAAATATCCCCGATTCGTTAGTTTTGAAATAGGTATGACTCGGGTCAAGTCTAATGCCTACTATGCGAACTACGGACCCAACTATCAAGTCAATCGGGAGGGGCATGGAAACCACCTAAATCTGAGTCGATATATGTATATATATATATATATATATATATATATAGTCGGTGATCTCGCCTCAATAGTATCACATACGATACAGTATATCATATAACATCCTCGAGTCATGAGTGCGGATCTAACATCAATATAAAGCTCGTACGGTAAATCGTCGCACGGCATCCCAATGCTAGGTACGGGTCGATATCACATTCATCTCATCACATAACAGGTATCAGTACCATCATATCACATCTCAAATACGAACTCTGTCATATCGCCGAATCTCACGGCCTCAATCAAACCTCATCGACTCATCTCAATCCCATGTATCATCCTCAATCCCGTATATGAACACATAGTCTCATACCCATGTGTAGATATACACACCTCTATATGCGCACAGATAAATGAAAGAATGCATGCAAGTATATGTGTACGTGTATGTGTGGGTGCAACCACTACTCTAGGGTTTCGCACTATACTAAACCAATACATCCTTATCATCAATAATACCATTATTACCATCAATAATCCTAAACAACACATAATAAATATATGTGTGTATACGTATTCGTATACATCACCATGGACTGCGGGGGTGCTATACGCCATCCACCCGACTTCTCCCCGTAGATATAAATCTACTCACCTTGCTTCTCATGTGTCGATGCCGATGTCGCCATCTTCATCTTCTTTGCCTCAACATCACGTAGGGTACCTACAAGTATATCACAACGCTAAAGCACATGAAAATCACATCGGAAACCAAAATAGCACACGCTACTCGCATAGGTAAAACCTATCGTCTCGCATGTAAACACGTTCAATATCCACTTGTCGTTGACGTCCAAACGCCACCCGACAGAAACGAATCACCAAATACCAAAATCCATGCTAAAACAAGTCGTAAATCATACGCCAACTCAAGCAAATCAACCCAGATTTTACCCTAACAGGAATCAGTCAAAACTAGACACACCCAGGGTCAAGACTACTGGAAATAGGGCCATGCACCAAAATCGAGGCAATTCCCTCCTGCTCTGGCCACAATTTGCGGCCAGAAGGAATTAATTGGCGGTCGTACTTTGGAGTTGGAGGCTAGGGTTTGGTGTGGTGGTTCCATGGTGCCTGCACATCTCACTGTCAACTCAGTTTTATTTTTGGGGTCTCGGGGTGATAGTAGATTCTTAAATACGATCACAGATTCACAGTTTTTCTCCGACATCGTCTTATAAATCCGTATTCTGGTTTCAAGTTCAGGTTTGGGTCCAAATAAGCATCACACAAGGGGTTCTAAGGTCACCACAATCCTCAATTTCATCTTTAATTTCAGATCTCATATAAACCCTAACTTGAAGTTTCACAAATCCACCAAACGACACCATATCGATATGAAACTAGTATTGATGCACAAGAAATGAGATACTACTCTAATAGGTGCAGAAATTACCTTCTTTGGCAACTCAAGAAAATTCTTGAGTTGCTCAAAGTCCTCCAAATCCAATCTTGCTAGGTTCAAAGTGTAGCTAGTGCGCTTGGGAGCAAGTTTTGTGAAGTGGGAATGGGGTTTTGGGGTTGATTTCATTGTGGATCTAGGGTTTCATGAAGAGGGAGAGAGAGGGAGAGAGAGGGAGCAGCAGCTCAAAGAGAGGGAGAGGAGAGAGAATGAGAAGGGGAAAATGATGGGAGTATGGTTCATAAAGTGAGGGTTGACTTGGTCTCTCTCTCTCATAATCATTCCAACCTTTTTCTTTCTTTTCTTTTCTCTTTTCTTCTCACTCCAATAGTGAACCCAAATGAACAACCATGGCAATAGAAATGTAACACAAGTGTAACAAGTGTGGAAAATGATATGTGCACATTTTTGCACAAAAATGCCAAAAATCCGATTAGCGATTTTTAATCGCGATTAGCACTAAATTAGCATATAACTAATCATAAAAACTTTAAAATGGCATAATTCTATAAAATACCCTATTTTAGAATTTTCCAAAATTTTTCCCATTTATTTGTATTTAATTATACCGGAATATTAAAATATTCATTAAAATAATATTAAATTATAAAAATTCCCAAAAATAATATTTTATTATTTTGAAACGTTACAGATATGCGATACTCATAGACGAACGGACCGGAATGTACGGATATTGTCACTGTCAGACTCGGTAGGGGTTTCAGGATGAGTTTTCTCATCGGCCTTCCGTTCGCTCAATACCTGGGTAGCCGTTACGTACAACTAGTACCGCTGACGTGCTAGTGGTTAAACCCACTGCCAGCGTATTGACAAGTCTTTAAAGTCCCACACAGAGGGTTTCCCTGCTTCGGGCGAAACGATGTAGAGGCTGTATGGTTTTACGGCAGGGTTCGATCACATACGTATACTTGTGCACGGATGATGTTCGGACGGATAATACTTGTGGGCTTTGGTTTAAGCCGGATCCTGGTATTATATTGTTGGATTATTTTTGTCTCGTTGTATTCGTATTCTTCGGAATACGGATGCGGGTATGTATATACGGATGAGGGGTTTTCTTGTAATTTCTTACAAGATTACTTTTAGAAGATTACACCTCATTATGGTTTATACCGTTTTGGATTAAAAGGCTATTGAGGTGTAGGATGAGGTGCTTATTTCATTTTTGGTGGCATGGCTTATTAGTGACCCATGGTTACTTTTCTAAGCATGATTAAGTTTTTGTTTGTTGTGAAATTTTGTTGACTTGAGATATTTTTAGTTGACTCTAGATATTTTGGAGACATGGGATATTTCTGTGGATCGCTTCAATTATTGAAAAGAAATAACACAAAAAGAAATCTCACAACAAAGAAAAAGACGTAGCCATTTTCTTTCTTGAGTTGCCTCACTCTCATCCTCATGGAATCTTCTTCTACCTCCACCTAAGCCCTCTCATGTGTTGAGAAACCTTGGATGTCATGAGGCAAATTAATCATTCATCACTCTCTACTTCTTCTACGGTATCTAGTGTAGCGATCAAGGTACCCTAGTTACTTCGAATATGAGGTTGGAGCTTGATTCATAGACTCTCAGGTGGATCATCTTCGATGAAGGGAGACCGGAGATCAAGCTTGATCAAGGAGGCCTCTAGGAGCTTAGGAAGATGGTTCAAGACCGAAGGACACGGATCATTCGGTATAACTATGCTAACTCCTTTGCATGTTTTGTTATCTAGGGCTTATGGGTCGATCTGGGTTATAGGGTTGTGTTAGCGCCGGTTTTTGAAAAATTTTATTCCGCATTTGGCCATGGATTGATGGCCGGGGCGCTTGCATAACCCAACATGATATCAGAACCACTCCATAAGCATTAGTTAACTCTTTGAGACATTAGAAATCCTCCGTTTTTGTAGTGCAAAAACTGCCGACAAAAACGGTTCCGAAAACTGAAAGTTTGAGATATTTGCACACCCCGCATGTAAGTCGACATTACACACCCTACTAGTTTGCGGGGAGGCGGATCGGATAAAAAACGATTTTTACAAACAAGGTAACATCGAATTGAACTCCAAGATCTTAGCTAAACCATAACTAACAAACTAACTAGAGGTTTTATATACTATGTAAGAAGATTATACCTAAAGTTCCAAGTCCTTCTTGACTTCCCGCCGTCCTCCCTCACCTCGCGAGCTCCTTGGAGTGGAAATGGAAAGCGCCTCCTCGTCAGCTTCTCAAAGTAGTACCTCTACATCGTTTCACCCGAAGCTGGGAAACCCTCTGTGTGGGACTCAAAAGACTCGACAGTACTCTGGCAGTGGATTTAACCACAAGCACGTCAGCGGCACTAGTTGTACATAACGGCTACCCAGGTATCTGTCGATAAGAAGGTCGACGAGGAAACTCATCTGTACCCCTACTAAGTCTGTTTATGGCAATCTCCGTACAGTTCGGACTGTTCGTCTAAGAGTGTCGCATATCGGTCCTAGGGGGTGGCAAGCGTCAGACCCCTAATAGTACAATAAGTCGTGTCGGGGTGCGGCCAAAAACACCCTGAGAAACTACTGGAGTACCTACCAGTAAATCTCACTTGCCCTGGTCAGGGACTTTGTGTAATGGCTTTTCGAACACAGAGTGACATCAACCCCCAATACCGGGAGAGACAAATCCTATCTAACCGCCACTGCCTCCAAGTGCTTCGGGACTGTACCCAACTACTACCTGTTTGCACGACTCAATAGAGCCATAGTAGGGTAGCAATCTAAGAACAGTAGGAACACACTTGAGGAAAAGTAGTAGTGTCAGGTCAACGGACTAAGATGTACTCATGTCACCTAGGAACTGCTACCTGACGATAGGTATAGTACCAACCAGCAGTACCCCATGAGTCCGTCCAGTGTAACTCATAACCCAATGAGCACCTGCATACTATCTCCAGTACGACGTACTGATGGCTGTGGAACAGACCATCTCCCCTGCTGGGACGAGAAGCATATACACTAGTCTACTCTGGAGTATCGATGCCCTGTCTCGATAATTCTATGACTAGGGACCTGTATAAGGATGTGCTTGTAGACTACCCAGCCCCCACTAGTGTGACTGCCATCACAACGTTGGTAGTCAAGCAAAGATCCCAAGAGCTCTATCAATATGTATTAGCGATATGTTAAAAGAAACATATACACATATTAAGATAGATACAAACCAAGTAGCATATTACTATATCAAGCAAGACTGTCATAAATCCATGTATATATCCCAAACTTCCAAAATGTAATATACAAACTTGTCATAAATCCGTGTATATATCCCAAGCTTCCAAAATGTAATATACAAACTAGTACTATACAATAATGGCCTCTAGGGCATATCACACTAACACCGCGGGCTCACGGTTTGAACTGAGATGCCGCAGGGTAGTGCATGGGAACCCCGGGGAACCCCCGAGGGAGACCGAACTGCTAGGCCCACTCCCCAAGACCACCACAAGGTGGTCTTGGCGGTGGGGACCCGAAACTGCCCCACCTTGGACAGTTTCGGGTCTGCCTCACCTCCTGGCCATCTCGTGGTGGCTTCGGGGGTGGGCTACCCCCTCTAGGCCCCCCGACTCGAAGTTAATTTTGTGCTCTAAATCCCATGAAGATTCAGGCGCGTTTCGTTTTGATTCAAACTTCCAAATTGGCTTAAATGGTCGATTTTTGGAACTTTAGCTCACTGTTTTTTTCATGGTTTTGGAAATTGGTTTAGTTTGCTAATTGCGTGCGGAATTCTAATGTCGTAGTTTTCAATACATACATTACTATCCGCGACCGTGAATGTCATTAGAGCGGTACAACTCATCTAACTGCTATATGCTGTTTTAGACGGGTTTGCGGATGTGACATTCACGTTGATGTTCTGTGTTATGCTGTGGTTGTGGCGGGATCGTCGTGTGGATAGCTTGGGTGCAATGGTAGTACAGTTTGGGTTTATTTGTATATTTGATATTGCGGGGCGAGCGTCCGACATGTGGACTGTCGTCAATGCCGGTTTGTATATTTTTTGTTTAGGGCACGACTAGGTTGAGGTCGATGTCACCCTTGTACTTATTTTCTTTTCTGTACTAAGATTACCCCGCGGTGGAGTGCACGAATAACCGAGTTCTAGAAGGCAAAAGGCCCGCATCTTATTGTTAGTTATGTATATGCCCTAGAGGCCATTATTGTACATATGATGTATATTATAATGGATGCATGGATATATATAGAGAGGACTTTCTTGCTCGTCATGATAGTATGCTATTTGGTTTCACTTTATTTTAACATGTTGACTTGTATTGGTTTACTGTTTTTCTCTCACATGTTGATAAAGCCCTTAGGATCTGTACTCGACTACTGGGACTATGATGAGATCATACTAGTGGGGCCATGGTAGTCGATGAGTACATCCTATAACTGTTCCTAGTCGAGGGTATATCGAGACAGGGCATCGATACACCAGAGTAGACTAGCGTATACGCATCTTGACCCATATGATGGGCGATGGATGTTCCCATATCCATCGGTGTTTGACATCAGAGATGGTGTACGAGTGCTCAGTGAAGACTGGGTACACTGGACGGACTCGCCGAGAACTCCCAGATGGTGATATACCACACGTCAAATGGCAGTTCTCCGGTGACACTGGTACAGGGTAGTCTGTAGACCCGAGATCGTCATAGAGTCTTGTGTGATTTCCACTGTGCTTTAATTTCCACCTTACCACGTCCAAGAGGGCGTGCAAAACGGTGGCTTTTGGGTACAGTCCCGAATCACATGGAGGCAATGAGCGATAGGAGGGGATTCGTCTCTCCCGGTATAGGGAGTTGATGTTGTGCTGTGTTCGATTGGCTATAACTGGAAGTCCCTGGCCAGGGCTGATATAGAGATTTACTGGTAAGTGTTACCAGTAGTTTCTTGACCCGTTATGAGCCTCACATCGACACGACTTATCGGTTACCGGGGTCTGACGTATACCACCCCTAGACTTGATATGCGACATATCAGACGAAGAGACCGGACTGTACAGGAGTGTTACTGGCTGGATTCACAGGAGAACGTACAGGCTAGCTTGTTGATCTTCTGATCGCTCAATACCTGAGTGGCTGTTACGTTTAGCTGACCGCTTGCAGCTTGTGGGTGTTTGATATGATCATCGCCTGCTACCGGCGTATTGACGATTCTTTAGAGTCCTACACAAAGGTTTCTTGGCTCAGGCAAAACGGAGTAGAGGCACATATGTGATATGTGCAGGACCGAGGATAATGCGATATGAGATACCGTATTATATTCTCGTGATATTTAGATATGAACCAGATCATCGGATCAAGTGTTGATTCGATGAATCGGTACATGATATATTAGTCGGTTATATTCGATATAGCCGGATTGTTGGATTAAGTGTTGATTAGATGATTTAATGTATAATAATATATATGATATATTGTATTACATTATCTAATATTGGCTCGCTTTATTATTTCATTTTCTCACCGGATAATACATTGATATATATGCGATATATATTAATTGTATTATTTTCTTTTGTTACAAATATATAATATATATGTGATATATATTAAAGTAACATGATATGATTAATAATGAAACATGTTTAGTGATGATTAAAAGAGATTAGGGTTTGATTAGGGTTAGCTTCTTCTTGCACCTTCTAGAAGCATTCCTTTTGTCATGAAGAAGATATTATGATAGATATTTTCTTATGACTCATTTCTTAACCCAACCAAACCCTAGCCTTAGTTAACTCTCTACAAGGGTTATCCTTGTCATCATTAACCATAATTGCATTATTATTGATATACTCTTTTCATTATTCATCAAAAAAGGATTAATCTCATTATTCATCATCTTCTTCTCTTTTGAGCTTTGAGAAAGCTTACTTGATTTTCCTTTTGTGATATTTTCATGTGAGATTGTGATATAAAAAGATAGCATAAATACTACTCCATCATCCTCATCTAATCTAGCCCATTAGATTAGAGTGTTCACCTCATTAGAGTGAGAGAGCTTGAGTTATTGCAATTTCGACGTAGATCATCGGAGAAAAGGAATACTACAAGCTAGCATGGATCGTTCGAGTCGTGGAGCCTCTCTTGAGTCCGGGAGATCGTGGATCGCGGCGAAGGGACTTCTACTCGGAGCTTATGAAGCGAAGGAGCGGACTACAAAGGTTGTAATCCCTCACACTTACTTATAAAGTTGTTATCTTGCATGTTTAACCCTAATAATCTAGCAAAGATCCCGGCTTTGGGTTGTTCGGCACGTCTAAAATTTTATCCGGGCATGTTTGATGCCTTTTGAACCTTCACAAGAGTGCCTAGGAATCCTACAGTGGTATCAGAGCCTAGCTAGAGCATTAAGCGACGTGTTTACGAAGTTAAAACTCCGAACGAACCCCGATATATCAAAGTTAACCCCCTCTCTGGAAAAATTTTCAAAACTGTGATTTTTCAGTTTTAAAAATTCCTCAAAAATTCAGCAAGGAGATTTAAGAATTACTGTGAAAAATGAGGGTCCAATCCGTACAATCCGCCGTGGAACCGCGGCCGTACCACGCTTGGGCCGCGGATCCGCGGCAGTATAGAAGGATTAGACACTCGTTTTTACACAGTAATATATATTTCTGTAATTGCTATTTTTTGGGTATTTTTAATTTGACTCAAATGTTGAGTATTCTGGGGTTTATTTTGTAATCGTAGATTCGATCGGAATATTTAAATTCGTTATTATTTCCGGATATTTAGAAACTGTTAAAATGTTCGAACGGATATCATTAACTCATTTTTTCCAGGCACGAAAAACTTTCAAGTGTTGAATTTTTATCGGGTTTAAATCTTTCGGAAAAATTGTACAAGTAACACGGTGGACCCTCTAGAAGAACACAAACCTTAACTCGATTATGTGACCGTCTTGAACTGCCTCTAAACCTTAGGGTTTGGGGCAGTACGGCGTGCCACATGTGAGGCGTTGACTTGACCCTTCTACGGCTGGATCACCTGTATTGTGACATATTCTGGGATTATTTGAACTCCGCTCAAGTGTTGAGCAATTCAGGAAATTTTGGGTATTTGATTATCTGTTCGGAAAGTTTAAACTGTCTATTTATCTGGAAAGTGATACAATATGTGGAATTCATAAAGTTAGGCATGAAATGCGAAGTATGTGATATTTCGGATTTACGATGTCTAAAGTGATTGTGGATTCCAAATATTGTAGATTTACACTTTCTTTTCTGTGACCGTAAGTGTAATATGTGATATCGTCGGTTTCGTTGCTATATGTCAACGACAATTGGGATGCGCATATTTACTTACGTTGATGACATGTGATGTTATGTGTTGCTGGATATGTTATATTGGATCGTCGCGTTTTGAATAGCCGGGGGTTTTTATGTGAGATGAGAGTTTTTATTTTCATTCATGTAAAATTCATTTGTATGTAATATTCTTTTATTGGGGCACTTCCGGGTTGAGGTTGATGTCACCTGTGTATATTATTTACTTTTCCGCATTAGGTAGACCTAAGGAGGGGAGCACAAGTAACCGGGTTCTAGGGTCTAGTGGGAGGCCATCTCGAGGAGTCGAGACCGGGTCTCCTAACCCTAGAATTGGCAGTGTTACTTGACGCTCTCGTAGGGGTCTAGGGATGTGGGTTTGGTTATTCAACGTGACCGTGGAATCCGTGTTTTATACAGGCTCGTATTGAAAACACGGACGTCCTAGTATATCCAATATTTCATATATGTTCTTCTGCTACAATGTTCTGTGATGAGATCATATTACTGCCTGAGACGAATGCTTATACTATATATATATATATATATATATATGCTGATATATAAATATTACTGCTTTCGTTTCTTCTGTGATGCTTAGGAAGCATAAGCTGATGGGATTTTATTAATGAGATTAATAAAAAGAAAAGAAACCTAAAAGATGTTGTAGAATCAAAACTTTATAAAAAGGGCAGCTACAGTTTTGCTTTGCACAGCGGTATGTATGATATGCCCTGCACCTTATTCGATGAGGAAAGAGCCGAGATCCCTTCACCGGGAGTGACCTCTTTAGCGAAACTGGCAGATGCTACAAACTCGCAGTTTAGTTTTTGACAGCTTATATAGTTCTTGCTTTGCACAGCGGTATATATGATATATCCTACACCTTATTCGATGGGGAAAGAGCCGAGATCTCTTCACCGGGAGTGACCTTTTTAGCAAAACTAGAAGCCTCAAAAACACTCCTTTTCAAAAACTATTCGATTCTACGACGATATCAAGTTCATTACGCTCAAGGTTTTCTGAAAAACCTGCGTAGCCCTCCGACATTTCAGATAGGTAATACTTAGTATTCGTGCTGCGTTTGTTGGCTTTCGTTAAGGCGTAGTGTGCGGTAGCTGACTATTACTTATCTGTAGCATATGATGAGATTGGGTTAGGGTAGTCGTGCGGCTTTGTTGGCTTTCGTCAAGGGATGTACGGCTGGGTTTAATTCAATCAAGAAATGTTCGGGTTGAACTTGACTAGCGGACTATGGTTTGTTGGCATTCGTCAAGGTCATAGCACGTTAGGGGCAAAATATTATCGGGAATTTCAAGTGTTGAAATTTGCAATGAGATTGCATACCTCCTATGAGATAGTTGGATCCCGATACCCACTGCGAGTAAGAGTTACTCCTGGGAGAGTTTTACACAGGACAATTAGCCGATCAAGTAGGTGTCTAGAAAAGTGTTAACGAGGCCACGCCTCTGGGAAAATGAGGTTTACTTTAATTAGGTCCGTGCGAAAGCACGAGGAACCTCCCTCAAGTACCGACACTGATCTAGCTGAAAGATTGACGAAATTGTAGGGTGTAATTAATCCCGGCTAATCTTACCTTTTGGGGTTTGAAGGAAGATTTGATAAAAACAGTGGGAGACATCCTGATTAGATAAGATAATAACCAATCTAATCTTGCAAGAGCATACGCTAAAGTGTTTTTCTTCTCTCTCTCTCCAGGTAGCGACCATGTCAGGCCATAATCAAGATAATAATATGGATGTATTGACTGAACCTGCTTATTATACTGAGCAGGGGAACGTTGGACCCGTTCTTTCTTATAAGAGTTATAAGACTGAACAGGGAATAGGAGAATATCTGGATTCTCAAGCCGCCCAAAAGAACATGCATGTTGATGCATCTTCTTCAGGTGTGTTAGTTATTGAGAACTGTTTCTCAGTTCACCCTACGTCCTGGGTATTAGATACCGGATCAGGATCCCACATATGTAAATTGTTACATGGGCTACGTAAAGGTAGAGAACTGGGAAAAGGTGATCATTCCGTTCAAGTAGGGAATGGTGCAAGTATTGCAGCCAAAGCAGTTGGCGAATATCACCTAGTATTACTAAGTCGTAATACACTGATTCTAAATGAGTGCTATTATATACCGAACATGATGTGCAACATTATATCAGTTTCTTTATTAAGTAAAGAAGGATATAATTTTGTAGTACAGGATAATGTTATGAACATCTTCCTAGATCAAAAGTTGATTGCATCAGGCTCGTTACATAATGGCATATTCATTCTCAATCAAAATACAGTCCTCAATATACAAAACACATACAAGAGGAAGAGTTCAGAAATGAACGAATCCTTCTTGTGGCATTGTAGACTTGGTCATATCAATGCGACACGACTGGCTAAGTTACATAAGGATGGATATTTGAATCCGTTCGAATTATCATCTTATGATACTTGCCATTCATGTCTCAAAGGAAAAATGACCAAAGCTCCGTTTAGTGGACACGGAGAAAGAGTTACAGAACTCTTAAGACTGGTACATAGTGATGTATGCGGTCCCATGTCTACGCATGCCAGGAACGGTTCTTCCTACTTCATTACATTCACTGACGATCTCTCTAGATACGGACATGTGTTCTTGATGAAACACAAGTCTGAAGCTTTTGAGAAATTCAGAGAATATAAGCACGAAGTAGAGAACCAAAAGGACAAAAGTATTAAGATTCTTCGATCTGATCGAGGAGGTGAATACTTAAGCAGTGAGTTCCTAGATTATCTAAAAGAGAATGGGATTCTCTCTCAGCTTACTCCTCCTTATACACCACAGCACAACGGTGTATCGGAATGGAGGAATCACACCCTATTAGATATGGTGCGCTCTATGATGAGCGAAGCTGAGTTACTTATTTCCTTTTGGGGGTATGCGCTTGAGACAGCCATACACCTATTGAATATGGTTCCTACCAAATCAGTGCCTACCACTCCATTTGAGATATGGAAAGGGAAGAGACCATCTCTTAAGTATGTTAAGATATGGGGTTGTTCAGACTATGTCAAAAGACAAAATCCGGACAAACTCGAAGCAAGATCTGTCTTATGTAAGTTTGTAGGATATCCTAAGAACTCACAAGGGTATATCTTCTACCACACTGAGGAACAAAAGGTGTTTATTTCTCGACATGCTATCTTTTTAGAAAAGGAATTTCTTGAAAAAGAAATTTGTGGCAAGGAGGTAGAACTGGAAGAGGTTCCAGCGACACAAACTATAGCAGAAGACTTGGTAGAACCAGAGGATTCAGTAGTACCCGACGAACCCCAGCCTCTCCGCCGATCTAGTAGGATTTCTCGTCCACCTGAGAGATACTACGGTTTTCTCATTGATGGTGGAAGCGAGGATTGCATCATGGAAGATGATGACCCGACTAGTTTCGAACAGGCCATCACGAGTGGTGACTCTGTGAAATGGCTGGATGCAATGCGATCTGAGATGGAATCCATGTACACCAACAAAGTATGGACTTTGAAAAATGCTCCTGAAGGAGTAAAACCCATTGGGAGCAAGTGGATCTTTAAAAGGAAATTTGGTGTAGATGGAAAAGTTGAGACTTTCAAAGCTAGACTTGTAGCAAAGGGTTTTCGTCAACGACCAGGTGTGGATTATGACGAAACCTTTTCTCCAGTGGCTATGCTTAAGTCCATCCGGATCTTACTTGCCATTGCTGCATACCATGACTACGAAATCTGGCAAATAGATGTTAAGACCGCCTTTCTAAACGGTGATTTAGAAGAGTGTGTGTACATTACTCAGCCATACGGCTTCGTAGATAGTGGGAGCAGCGGAAAGGTGTGCAAGCTGCTTAAATCCATTTATGGGTTAAAGCAAGCATCGCGGAGTTGGAACATCTGTTTTGATATAGTAGTCAAAGAGTTTGACTTCATCAAAAATATAGATGAACCTTGTATTTATAAGAAGGTAGCAGAGGGTAAGGTTGTCTTCCTCGTATTGTACGTGGATGACATACTCTTGATAGGAAATGATATTCCTATGCTGCAATCAGTCAAGCTCTTCTTATCACAAAGATTCTCAATGAAAGATCTAGGTGATGCCTCCTGTATATTGGAAATCATGATTTATAGAGATAGATCTAAACGGATACTGGGATTGTCCCAATCCAGGTACATTGACACCATACTAAAGAGGTTTAGTATGGAAGAATCCAAGCGTGGGAACCAACCCACGATCTCTGGACTCACTCTCTCCAAAGAGATGTCTCCCAAGACTGATTTGGAGAGAGCTCGCATGCAAGGGATACCCTATGCTTCGGCAGTAGGCTCTATCATGTATGCGATGCTATGTACCAGACCCGATATAGTATACTCACTAAGTGTAGTGAGTCGGTATCAAGAAGATCCTGGAGAGAGTCACTGGACAGCTGTGAAGAGCATTCTCAAGTACTTACGAAGGACTAAGGAGATGTTCTTGGTGTATGGTAACGGAGAACTCCAGGTGGAGTCCTTTACCGATTCCAGCTTCCAAAGTGATAAGGACGACTCTAAGTCGCACTCAGGATTTGTCTTTACCCTCAATGGAGGGGCGGTATGTTGGAAGAGGTCCAAACAGGATACCGTTGCAGACTCGACAATGGAGGCTGAATACATCGCTGCCAACGATGCTGCCAAAGAGGCTGTCTGGATAAAGAAGTACATTAGTGAACTTGGTGTGGTTCCATCCATTGAGCATCCAATACCTCTGTATTGCGATAACAATGAAGCTGTGGCTTTGGCCAAGGAACCCAGGTCCCATCAGAAGTCCAGACATATTCTTAGGCGGTATCACCTGATCAGGGAGATAGTTGATCGCCGGGATATCGAGGACAGGAGAGTAGATACGAAGGACAACACTGCGGATCCATTCACGAAGGCCATTCCCCAGATACAGTTTGAGAGATTATTCGGGATGCTAGGTATGAGATACTACAGCAGCTGGCCTTAGTGCAAGTGGGAGATTGTTAGTTATGTATATGCCCTAGAGGCCATTGTTGTACATATGATGTATATTATAATGGATGTATGGATATATATAGAGAGGACTTTCTTGCTCGTCATGATAGTATGCTATTTGGTTTCACTTTATCTTAACATGTTGACTTGTATTGGTTTACTGTTTTTCTCTCACATGTTGCCTTAGGATCTGTACTCGACTACTGGGACTATGATGAGATCATACTAGTGGGGCCATGGTAGTCGATGAGTATATCCTATAAATGTTCCTAGTCGAGGGTATATCGAGACAGGGCATCGATACACCAGAGTAGACTAGCGTATACGCATCTTGACCCATATGATGGGCGATGGATGATCCCATATCCATCGGTGTTTGACATCAGAGATGGTGTACGGGTGCTCAGTGGAGACTGGGTACACTGGACGGACTCGCCGAGAACTCCCAGATGGTGATATACCACACGTCAGATGGCAGTTCTCCGGTGACACTGGTACAGGGTAGTCTGTAGACCCGAGATCGTCATAGAGTCTTGTGTAATTCCCACTGTACTTTTATTTCCACCTTACCACGTCCAAGAGGGCGTGCAAAACGGTGGCTTTTGGGTACAGTCCCGAATCACATGGAGGCAATGAGCGATAGGAGGGGATTCGTCTCTCCCGGTATAGGGAGTTGATGTTGTGCTGTGTTCGATTGGCTATAACTGGAAGTCCCTGGCCAGGGCTGATATAGAGATTTACTGGTAAGTGTTACCAGTAGTTTCTCGACACGTTATGAGCCTCACATCGACACGACTTATCGGTTACTGGGGTCTGACGTATACCACCCCTAGACTTGATATGCGACATATCAGACGAAGAGACCGGACTGTACGGGAGTGTTACTGGTTGGATTCACAGGAGAACGTATAGGCTAGCTTGTTGATCTTCTGATCGCTCAATACCTGGGTGATTGTTACGTTTAGCTGACCGCTTGCAGCTTGTGGGTGTTTGATATGATCATCGTCTGCTACCGGCGTATTGACGATTCTTTAGAGTCCTATACAAAGGTTTCTTGGCTCAGGCAAAATGGAGTAGAGGCACATATGTGATATGTGCAGGACCGAGGATAATGCTATATGAGATACCGTATTATATTCTCGTGATATTTAGATATGAACCAGATCATCGGATCAAGTGTTGATTCGATGAATCGGTACATGATATATTAGTCGGTTATATTCGATATAGCCGGATTGTCGGATCAAGTGTTGATTAGATGATTTAATGTATAATAATATATATGATATATTATATTACATTATCTAATATTGGCTCGCTTTATTATTTCATTTTCTCACCGGATAATACATTGATATATATGCGATATATATTAATTGTATTATTTTCTTTTGTTACAAATATATAATATATATGTGATATATATTAAAGTAACATGATATGATTAATAATGAAACATGTTTAGTGATGATTAAAAGAGATTAGGGTTTGATTAGGGTTAGCTTCTTCTTGCACCTTCTAGAAGCATCTCTTTTGTCATGAAGAAGATATTATGATAGATATTTTCTTATGACTCATTTCTTAATCCAACCAAACCCTAGCCTTAGTTAACTCTCTACAAGGGTTATCCTTGTCATCATTAACCATGGTTGCATTATTATTGATATACTCTTTTCATTATTCATCAAAAAAGGATTAATCTCATTATTCATCATCTTCTTCTCTTTTGAGCTTTGAGAAAGCTTACTTGATTTTCCTTTTGTGATGTTTTCATGTGAGATTGTGATATAAAAAGATAGCATAAATACTACTCTATCATCCTCATCTAATCTAGCCCATTAGATTAGGGTGTTCACCTCATTAGAGTGAGAGAGCTTGAGTTATTGCAACTTCGACGTAGATCATCGAAGAAAAGGAATACTACAAGCTAGCATGGATCGTTCGAGTCGTGGAGCCTCTCTTGAGTCCGGGAGATCGTGGATCGCGGCGAAGGGACTTCTACTCGGAGCTTATGAAGCGAAGGAGCGGAATACAAAGGTTGTAATCCCTCACACTTACTTATAAAGTTGTTATCTTGCATGTTTAACCCTAATAATCTAGCAAAGATCCCGGCTTTGGGTTGTTCGGCACGTCTAAAATTTTATTCGGGCATGTTTGATGCCTTTTGAACCTTCACAAGAGTGCCTGGGAACCCTACACTTATTGCGTTGAGACGGAGGGGCCTTACTCTAGAATTGGCGGGCTATTTGCCGCACTCGTAGGGGGTACAGGTTGACCTACGGAGGGGTGCTCAAGTTACCGGATTCCGTGAAGTGCTGGGTGGCCCACTCACTTTGTTGATTAGGGTTGTCTCACTTCTGGGATTGGCGGGTAACTTGCCGCGTTCGTAGGGGTCTAGGTTTTCATTGCACAGGCTATCCACATGACCAGGGGAACGTCGGGTTTCACTTGAGGCTCAAAGGAAACCCGAGGCTCCGGGATTATCCACCACTCTGTGTTGCTTGGCTGAGATTCTGTGATGTTGCATATATCATGCCTGGGACGATTTTTATATATATTTATATATATACTAGTAGATATTGTATATGTTTTGCACCCGCGCTAGTCCAGCCCCCGCTCTGTCGTTGGTTAAGTAACCTAACGGGTGATGACGGGGCCTAGTGGCGAATGCGGGTGGCATATACGTACATCACATTTTTCGTTCCTTTCTATGGTATGATATGCTTAATTGATGGGACTTCGTTGATTCTGATCAATGCAAAGATAAAACAAACCTATTTGATGTAGTTGGAACCAAGTTTTTTAAAAACTGACATTACAGACGTTCTCTTTTGCTTTGCACATTGGTATTCGATTGGGAATATCCTGCACCTCATTCGACGAGGCAAGGGCCAAGATCCCTTTATCGGGAGTGACCCCTTGGGCAAAAGTTTGCGTCAGCGTAATAACTTCACTATAGTCGATTATTTTGCTTTGCATCGTAGTATTCAGTTTGAAATATCCTACACCTCACTCGACGAGGAAAGAGCCGAGATCCCTTCACCGGGAGTGACCTTTTTAGCAAAAGTTTTCGCCACTATACTTTTGTAAAACCACTTGGATTCCTTCAGCGATATCAAGTTCATTACATTAAAGGTTTTTCGCCAAAAACCAGCCGTAGCCCTCCGTCATTTCAGACGGGTGGCACTTAGTATTCATGCTATGTTTGTTGGCCTTCGTCAAAGAATAGTGTATGGTAGCTATGTGTTACTTTTCTATTGCATGGATTTGCATTAATCTAGGGCAGTCATACAGCTTTGTTGGCCTTCGTCAAGAGCGAGTACGGGTGGGTTTGGATTAATCTGGACAATAACGGGTAGAAGTTGACATGTGACTTATGATTTGTTGGCCTTCGTCAAGGTCATAAGAGCATAGGGCAAAAATCCACATCGGGAGTTTCTAAAGAAACTGAAACTTGCCAGGCATGTGCATACTTTCTGGAGTATGATAACTTGAGTGGCTTCCATCAAGTTATCATTCGATGATAGCTGGATCCTGATTCCCACTGATGAGTTGGTTTACTTCTCGGGTGATTTTAGATGATCCCGACTAATTCTTCTTTTGGGTTTGGAAGAGAATTCGAGGAAACAGTGGGAGCCATCCTGATTAGATAAAGTGGTTAACCATTCTGATCTAAGTTAGAGTGCACGCTGAGTGTTTCTTTTCTCTCTCTCTTTTGCAGCAACCATAGCCCGACCCTAGACTAAAACTCATGAACCAAGTTAACCGAACCTTCTTAAATCACATTGTCTTTTGGATTGTCATGGTTGCATATATCATTGCCACTCCTAATTTTACCCTTTGCATTTCTCCGGAATATTCCGTATCACTACGAAGATCCACAATTATTGGATATGACCATCGTATAGTTACATACGAACTCGAAGAAACTTGTTTCAGATTCGAGAATGGTTTCCGGTTCTGGAGAAATTGAATAGGACTATTCAGTTGTCTTTTCCCTTTACCTTCTCTCAGGTTGCAAGAGCTCCTAGTATTTAGGAGAGTACACCTATTATGCTTATTGGATAGTCTTCTTCCAAACCATAGGCTGGTGCCGATAGGTAGGAAAGAAAGAAAACCAATTAGCCTAAGTGTGGTGTACAAAAGGTAATATGTAAAGATAAATAAAGGGATTAGAAAGAGGGCAAAGTAAATTGTGACTGCTATCATTCACGACGAAACCGCGTATATTATCGTCACTCCTACTTCACCTTTGCATTTCTCCAGAACATTCCGTATCACTACGAAGATCCACATTTATTGGATATGCTATCGTATAGTTACATACGAACTCGAAGGAACTTGTTCCAGTTCGAGGATGGATTCTAGTTCAGGAGAAATAGAATAAAGATTATTCAGTTGCCTTTTGTCTTTACCTTCTCTCAGGTTGCGTGGGTTCTTAGAATTAGGAGGGTGCACCTATTACGCTTATTGGATAGTCTTCTTCCAAACCATAGGCTGGTGTCGAACGGTAGGGAAGGAAGAAAACCATTTAGCCTAAGAATGGTGTACAGAAGGTAATATGTAAAGACAAACAAAGGGATTGGAGAGATGGCAAGAAAATATATAGTTACAGTCATGAATATGGATAGTGGAAGAGGCATTGCTAGGAATACCCGGATAGCCCTTCGAAACATTTTCATGTTTGAGTTTCACTGTGTGTTGTTAATTGAAAACTAATTTCCCAATTAGATCCTTACTCCAGGGTATGTATTCACCAGATTTGATTCTCACATCTGTATGGTGTTACAGATGGTGAGTGGGAGTAAGATATTGGGAATTAGGTGATTATATCCTCATTATATCAGAATTCGTTGTAATTGGTGATATTTGAGGAAATCACCTGAGTTTTTGCCTGACGGCAAATATTTGGTTTTGAATATCCGATTGTTATGCACCAATTTCAAACTGATATATTTGTACGTTTATTTTATAAAATGAGATATAACTTTTTGAAATTATGTCTATGATATTTACCTATATCAGTTGATAGTTAGGTAAGGAGCATTCAACAACGGTGTAATTCTTCTTAACCATAGTACAGTTTTTAACTTACGACGCACAGGGTATGAGTTATTTAATTCAGGGGACTTATACAATGTATTGTATGTTGTCCAGTGTCCACTAGAACAAAGGGGTTGGCACTCGTATTATATTCTGTTTACTTGTGACTTCTTTAATTTTTAGATATGTGTTTCACTGAAATACAAGTTCCAAATTTTGAGAAGTTATAAATATATGAATAAAGTAGAGAACCACATGTTGCAAGTATCAGGATTCTTCAAGGTGATCGAAGATGTAGATACTTGTGTTTGGTATTCCGTTGATAGTAATGGTTTTGAGAACTTGCTTCTCTTTCAGGTTACTCATATTTGGATGCACTCCTAGTTGAGTAATGCCAATAGGCCTCCATCCATTTGATTGACATGAACTGGAGACAGCTGCATGATTTGAATTTGGTTCCAATTAAATTAGTGCCTATGTTTCTATATTGCATATAGAATGGTTCATATCTTAACGATGTTAAGGTATATGGAGTTGTCCGGGTTATGCTTAAAACCAGACTCTGGAAAAACTTAAGGCACGTTTCAGTAATAGCAGTTAGTGAGTTATTCCGGGCTATGACGAGGGTTAACTTTCTACCATCTGGAAGATCAATGATATATTGTTCTTGACTCGCCACAGTTTTAGTAAAATGGATTCTTTTCATAAAACATAAGTGGGAGTATGGTAGAACTAAAAGTGATTCTAGAACCACAAACGATTACTGAAAATTTAATAGAACCTAAAGATTCAATTGGTTTTGACATTCCATTAACCACTCCGCAGATATGGTAGGTAACCTCAGGCACCCGAGAGGTACTTCGGTTTTCTCAGAGACGGTGACAGAGAGGTTCTTGTTTACCCAAACTTGCCATTGCTGTTGTTCTAGACTATGAGACCCGGCAGGAGGATGCGTATAGCATCGTTCTAAACTAGATTTAGAAGTGCATGTGTATATGACTCTGCCAGAGGGTTGTTGTAGTCGGTGGGAGCAGCGGAAGCATAATGGACAAGTAGCTTGTGTCTGTTTATAGATTAAAAAAGATATAGCGGAGATAGATCATCTATTTTTGATATGGCAGTCATAGGCTTTGACCTCATCAGAATAGGAGATGGATCTGGTAAGAAGGTAGTAGGGTGTGATGTTCTAGTATTTGGATGACATGCATTTTATAGGAAGTGAAATTCCTATACTACGATCAGTTATACTGTGGTTATCGCAAAGTTGTTTCTCCACATAGGATATAGATATAATATCAGGGTTTCTGGTTACTAGATTTATAGTTTTAGATCTAGATTTAGGAAGTGTCCCAATCTGGATACTTTGATATTATTCTAAAAGTGTTTTAGAATGGTTGACTCCTGGCATGGTGGTGTACCTACAGGTGATAGAGTCACCCTCTCTAAAGGATGCCTTTCAGACTAAAGGGGAGAGGGATTTGCATGATTGGTATATCACTTGCTTCGGCAATTAAGTCAATCGTGTGATGTCAAGTACCACACCAGATGTTGTTTTTGCACTAGCTGCAATAAACATATATATTAATCCAATCCTGGAGAAACATTGGGAAGCAGTTAAGAACATAAGTGGATGTTCTTGGGATATAGTAATGGCAGTCTCCTTCGAGAGACGGTTATCATTTCAGGCTTCCAAGGTGACCTGGATGACAGAGTGACTGTCAGAGTTTTAGTTTTCCCTCTTTTGAGGGACGGTATGTTGGACAGGAGGTCCAAGAGGATACTGAGGAAGGTATGGCGCAGGATACTGATTAAATTCAATGGACGATACAGTCTAAGAAGTTTGTTGGATTTGGAGTTCATTTGTGAACTGGGTCCCATCAGATATTCAGACATATTCTAAGACAGGTATTGCTCATTTCAGGAGATAGCTTTCTCCGCGATGTTGAGATATAGAGAAATACAGAAAGAAACATTGCAGCAGATCCACTCACTGAGGCTATTTCTCGAACGCAATAGTTTCGCAAACGAGCTTTGCGAGACTGATTAGTAGAGGAGTTGGGTGTTCGGTATCACATAGGCTGTGAGTATGCGGCACCGCAATAATTAGCCTTAAGTGCAAGTGGGAGATTGTTGGTTATAGTGCCCTCAAGGCAATTATTATAGTCGCAGGCAAGTGATTATGATGATTGAGGGAGGACCTATACCGGTAGAACAGCCTTACTCGAGATGATAGTATATTATCGGGTTTGTCTTTATCATCATGTACAGCATTAGGTGGTACTATAGATCACTATTACATGTTGATAGAGCCCATATGAATCTTGCTTGACTACCGGCATTATGATGGCGATCATATACGTGGGATCTGGGTAGTCTATAAGCACATCCTTAAATGTCCCTAGTCATGGGAGTTTCGAGACTGGGCATCGATACTCCAAAGTAGACTAGTGTATACTGATCGAGACCCCGACGAGGGGCGGTGGCCAGTCTCACAAGCCATTGGTGTCAGTTTGTTCACCTAAGATGTATGCAGATACTCATTGGGTTATGAGTACACCGGACGGACTCGCCGGGAACATGCTAGTTGGTATTATACCTATTGTCAGATAGCAGTTCCTAGGTGACATGTGTACAGGTTAGTCTATCGACTTGATATCGTCATTTGTCTCATGTGATTCCCACTGTGCTTTGATTACTACCCTACCACGGTTCAAAGGAGTCATGCAAACAGGTTTTTGTTGGGTGCAGTCCTGAGCTACATGGAGGCAGTGAGAGGATCGTCAGGGGATTCATCTCTTCCGGTATTGGGGGTTGATGTCGCGTTGTGCAGGGGTGGCCATCACCAGAAATCCTTGGCCAAGGTAGTCGAGAATTACTGATACGGATCACTAGTTTCTCAGTGGGTGATGGGCTTCATACCGATACTAAATGTCGCGTTGTTAGGGGTCTGACTTTATCCACCCCCTTCACTCGATATGCGATACTCATAGAAGAACGGACCGGAATGTATGGATATTGTCACTGTCAGGCTCAGTAGGGGTTTCAGGATGAGTTTGCTCGTCGGCCTCCCTTTCGCTCAATACCTGGGTAGCCATTACGTACAGCTAGTGCTGCTGACGTGCTTGTGGTTAAACCCACTGCCAGCGTATTGACAAGTCTTTAGAGCCCCACACAGAGGGTTTTCCTGCTTCGGGCGAAACGATGTAGAGGCCGTATGGTTTTACGGCAGGGTTCGATCACATACGTGTACTTATGCATGGATGATGTTCGGATGGATAATACTAGTGGGCTTTGGTTTAAGCCTGATACTGGTGTTATATTGTTGGATTATTTTTGTCTCGTTGTATTCGTATTCTTCAGAATACGGATGCGGGTATGTATATAAGGATGAGGGGTATTCTTGTAATTTCTTACAAGATTACTTTTAGAAGATTACACCTCATTATGGTTTAGACCTTTTTGGATTAAAAGGCTATTGAGGTGTAAGATGAGGTGCTTATTGCATTTTTGGTGGCATGGCTTATTAGTGACCCATGGTTACTTTTCTAAGCATGATTAAGTTTTTGTTTGTTGTGAGATTTTGTTGGCTTGAGATATTTTTGGTCGACTCTAGATATTTTGGAGCCATGGGATATTTATGTGGATGGATTCAATTATTGAAAAGAAATAACACAAAAAAAATCTCACAACAAAGAAAAAGACTCAGCCATTTTCTTTTTTGAGTTGCCTCACTCTCATCCTCATGGCATCTTCTTCTATCTCTACCCAAACTCTCTCATATGTTGAGAAACCTTGGGTCTCGTGAGACAAATTAATCCTTCATCACTCTCTACTTCTTCTACGTATCTAGTGTAGCGATCTAGATACCCTACTTACCTCGAATATGAGGTTGGAGCTCGATTCATAGACTCTCGAGTGGATCATCTTCGATAAAGGGAGACCGGAGATCAAGCTTGATCAAAGAGGCCTCTAGGAGCTTAGGAAGATGGTTCAAGACCGAAGGACACGGATCATTCGGTATAACCATTCTAACTCTTTTGCATGTTTTGTTATCTAGGGCTTATGGGTCGATCCGGGTGATAGGGTTGCGTTAGCGCCGGTTTTTGAAAAATTTTGTTCCGCATTTGGCCACGGATTGATAGCCAGGGTGCTTGCATAACCTAACAGCTGTAAGTCAATGTCGCGCACCCCACGTGTTCGCGGGGAGGCGGAATTTGTAAAAAATGATTTTTACGGGCTTCGCGACACCGACTAGAACCAAGGATCGTCCATAAACCCCTAGCTAGCAAACAATATGAGATTTAACTACTCGGAAAGAATGTTATACCTCATGATACAAGTCCTTCGGGTCTTCTCCGCTGTCCTCCTCGTCATCGTAGGCTCCAAGGATCGATCCGGATCGTAGCTTCCTCGTCGGCTTCCTCGAGTCAAAGACGATCCACCCGAGAATCTATAGTCCAAGCTCCAACCTCAAATCCAAGGTAACTAAGGCAACTAGCTTGCTAAACTAGATAGCCTAGGTGATGTAGAGAATGAAGATGGATTTATTTGTCTCTTAGAACCCTAGTTTACTCAACTCATGAGACCTTAAGGGTTTTTGATGTGCGGAAGAAGAAGAGAGCTAGCTTGAGGAAAGAGAAATGGTTTTTGATAATGATAATAGAAAAATAAGATGGCTCACTTGATATGACTACAAGCATGGCAAGAAAATATCTCACCCAAAATATCTAGTGCCACAAAATATCTCACAAGAAATATCTAGTCAAAGAGTCAAACCAAGTCCAGTGATCAAACCAAGTCAAATCGTCAAACCAAGTAGTCATGCCACAATTATCATTTACAAATATAACAAATACTTTCCTCCACCTCATAATTGTTTTAATCAAGTCAATGGTCAAAACCCTAATGAGGTGTCTTCTTCTATGCCCCTCTCATCCGTATATACATACCCGCATCCGTGTTCAGAGAAACACGAATACAAAGAGACGAAACTGATCCATCAATATAATACTAGGACCTGGCTTAAACCAAAGCCCACTACTATTATCCTCCCGAACATCATACGCGCACAAGTGCACGTACGTGATCGAAGCCCTACCGTAAAACCATACGGCCTCTACATCTTTCGCTCGATGCAGGGAAACTCTCTGTGTGGGACTCTAAAGACTCAACAGTACGCTGGCGGTAAGTTTAACCACAAGCCGCAAGCGGTACTAGCTGCACGTAATAGCTACCCAGGTATCTGTCGATAAGAAGGCCGATGAGAAAACCCATCTGAACTCCTACTGAGCCTGAATGTGACAATCTCTGTACAGTCCGGTCTATTCGTCTAAGAGTATCGCATATCGGGCCTAGGGGGCGGTAATCGTCAGACCCCTAATAGCACAATAAGTCGTGTCGGAGAGTAGCCCATAACACTCTGAGAAACTACTGGAATATCTACCAGTAAATCTCGCTTGCCTTGGCCAAGGACTTTGTGTAATGGCCTTCCGAACATAGCGCGATATCAACCCCTAATACCGGGAGAATCCTATCTAACCGCCACTGCCTCCAAGTGCTTCGGGACTGCACCCAACTACTACCTGTTTGCATGACTCCTTTGAGCCGTGGTAGGGTAGTAATCAAAGTACAGTGGGAACACACTCAAGGCGAAGTAGAAGTGTCAAGTCGACGAACTAAGCTGTACTCATGTCACCTGGGAACTGCTACCCGACGACAGGTATAATACCCACCAACAGTTCCCGACGAGTCCTGTCCAGTGTACTCATAACTTAATGAGCACCTGCATACTATCTCCAGTACGACGTACTGATGGTTGTGGGACAGACCATCTCCCCTGCTGGGATGAGAAGCGTATACACTAGTCTACTATAGAGTATCGATGCCCTGTCTCGATAATCCTACGACTAGGGACCTGTATAGGATGTGCTTATAGACTACCCAGCCCTACTAGTGTGACTGCCATCACAATGCTGGTAATCAAGCAAAGATCCTAAGGGCTCTACCAATATGTATAAGCAATATGCTAAGAAAACACATGCACATATTGAGGTAGAAACAAATCATGTAGCATACTACCATTTTAAGCAAGACTGTTACTATATTCGTGTATATCCCAAGCTCCCATTAAGTAATATACAATCCAGTATGATACAATAATGGCCTCTAGGGCATATATCACTAACAATCTCCCACTTGTACTAAGGCCATATACTGGCATATCGCAGACCGAAGATCTCGAATAGCCTCTCGAACACTTTCTAAGGGATGGTCTCTATGAGTGTATCTGCAGTATTGTTCTCCATATCTACTCTCCTTACCTCGATCTCCTAGGGATCAACGATCTCCCTGATCAGGTGGTACCGCCTCAAGATATGTCTGGATCTCTGATGGGACCTGGGTTCCTTCCCTAAAGCTATAGCGCTATATGTTGTCACAATACTAAAGTATTAGACCAACAAATAGAAGGAACCACCTGAAGTTCAATTAAGAACTTCCATATCCAGACTGCCTCTTTTGCGACGTCTCATGCAGTGAACTACTCCGCTTCCATCGTTGAGTCTGCAACGGTGTCCTGCTTGGAGCTCTTCCAACAGACCGCCCCTCCACTGAGGGTAAAGACATAACCTGACATGGACTTGGAGTCATCCTTATCACTCTGGAAGCTGGACTTAGCAAAGGCCTCGATCTGGAGGTCCTTTTCTGCCATACACCAAGAACATCTCCTTAGTCCTTCTCAGGTACTTGAGAATGTTCTTTACTTCTTCCTAGTGCTTCTCCCCTGGATTTGACTGATACCGGCTTACCACGCTAAGTCCATAAGCAACATCTGGTCTAGTACACAATATCGCATACATTATAGAGCCTACCGCAGAAGCGTAGGGTATAATCGACATACGCGTCCTTTCCAAATCAGTCTTGGAAGACATCTCTTTGGAGAGGGTGATTCCGTGACAAGACGGTAGACCACCGTGCTTAGAATCATCCATACTAAATATTTTCAGTATGGTGTTGTTGTACCTTCACTGTGAAAGTCCCACTATCCTCTTTGATCTATCACGATAGATCTGGATCCCCAGAATGTAGTTGGTATGACCGAGATCTTTCATGGAGAACCTCTGTGACAAGAATCCTTTGACTGATTGTTGCATAGGAATGCCTTTTCCTATCAAGAGAATGTCATCCGCGTACTCAACGAGGAATTCCACAGTTCTTGCTACAATCTTATTATAAATGCATGGTTCATCTGGATTTTTGAAAAAGTCGAATTCTTTGACTGCCTCAATAAAAACAGATGTTCCAACTCCGCGATGCCTTCTTTAGTCCATAAATGGACTTCAGCAACTTGCACACTGTCCCGCTGCTCCCACTCTGATTGAAACCCTCTGGCCGATCCATATAGACGCACTCTTCCAAGTTACCATTTAGGAAAGCCGTCTCTACGTCCATCTACCGGATTTCAAAATCTTGGAAGGAAGCAATGGCAAGAACGATCCGAATGGATTTGAGCATATACACTGGAGAAAAGGTTTCATCATGGTCCAAACCAGGTCTTTGACGAAAAACCTTTTGCAACAAGTCTAGCCTTATAGGTTTCAACCTATCCATCTACACCAATCTTCTTTCTGAAGATCCATTTGCAGCCTTCGGGTTTTATCCATTCTGGAGCAATGTTCAAAGTGCATACTTTTTTGGTGTATATGGACTCCATTTCGATCCGTATTGCATCCAACCATTTTACCGAGTCATCGCTCTGAATGGCTTACTGGAAGATAGTTGGCTCATCATTGTCAATGATGCAATCCTCTCATCCCCGTCTACGAGAAAACTGTAGTATCTCTCGGGCGGATGAGACTACCTGCAAGTCATGCGGATTGGCATAGGGATGCCCGGTTATTTTGAAACCTCTGGTTCTACCATACTTTCAGTAATAGTTTGTGGTTCTGGAATTTATTCCAGTTCTATTGCACTCTCACTATTTCCTTTTTAAAAAAATTGATTTTCTAAAAAGTGGGCATGACGAGGAACAAAAACCTTTTGTTCCTCTGCGTAATAGGAAAGATATCCCTGGAGTTCTTTAGGTATCCCACAAACTTACACAGTACTGAGAATGCCTCGAGTTTGTCTGCATACTGCTTTTCAACAAAAAGCTGGACATCCCTATATCTTCAGATACTGAAGATAAGGTTTCTTCCCACTCCATATCTGATATGGTGTGGTAGGCACAATCTTGGTAGGAACCTTTTTCAAAAGATATGCAATTGATTCTAGTGCATAACTTCAGAAGGATCGCAGCAACTCAGTGTTACTCATTATGGAACGAACAATATCCAATAGGGTTCTGTTCCGCTTTTCCTATACACCGTTGTGTTGTGGTGTGTATGGAAGAGTAAGCTAAGAGAGAATTCCATTCTCTTTTGAGTAATCCAGGAACTCGGCAATTTAAGTATTCACCACGTCGATCAAATCTCAGTGTCTTGATATTTCTGCATGTTTCTTTTTCCACTTCATTCTTATATTCCGGGATTTTTCAAAAGGTTCAGATTTATACTTTCACAAGAAGACATGTCCTAACCTTGAGAAATTATCCGTAAAAGTAATGAAATAGGAATAACCACTTCATGCATCTGTAGATATTGGACTACACATGTCGCTGTGTATGAGTCCCAAGAGCTCGCTCGCTCTTACTCCGTGTCCGGTGAACGGATTCTTTGTCATCTTTCCTATGAGACAAGATTAACAAGTTGCATAAGACTGATATTCGAACAGATCCAAATATCCCTCTCTATATAAGTTCGACAACCGTGTTTCATTGATGTGACCCGGTTTACAATGCCTTAAGAAAGTTTTATTTAATTCTGGAGACTTTCTTTTAAGCGTGTTCTGGACGTTTGAAAACCTGAGCTTGATTCAATATATATTGTCCTTTAGTGTACCTGACCCAATCAAACTTTGATTTAGGTGGATGTGAACCGCATCGCTTATATACTAGACTTGGTACACACAAACAGTTACGTAGAATCAATATCTGTCCACTTGTCAATTCTAGGTGATATACCCTACGGATACAACGTCCACGCTCATTCCGTTAGCAACCCTGAGAGTCATATCATTCTCAAAGCCTGTAATGAATTGCAGATATGAGATCCTGATCCGGTATCTTGTACCCAGGAAGCAGAGTTAATTAACAAACTGTTTTCAATCACAAACACACCCGAAGTCAAAGCCACAACATACTTTGGATCCTGGATTCTGGCTTTCCAAGCCTTGCATCCCTTTTGCCAATGCCCTTTCCCGTAACAATAGGAACATCCCTCCTTCCCTACAGTTAACCCCCGAAACTTTTGCCTTTCCCTTTTGTAACGTTTTAGAAATCGTTTATGCGAATTTTCCGTTAATAGGTAAAATAAACTTCGTTTTCCGTAAAAACCTAGAAGTGATCATTTTTCTGTATAGAATTAACTGCACCTAGTTTAACTAGGAAATTGCTAGTTGCGGTTTTTAGTTAGTCTCTTGTAAATTTTAGTTCACTTAAATATTTTTCCTTAATTAAAATATTATTATAAGCTTTTAATTATACACTTTATTAGTGGTAATTACAATTTGGATTGGGTTAATTATGCTAAATTGAATCCATGCCCACTTAATCATAAGATTAAGCATTTTTTACTTCTTGCAAAATATCTTAGAAAATATCTAGATATTTTGAAGATTAATGGAAATTTTAATTAAAAGGGTTTTGAGGTGGCATAAGGTAATTGAGCTTTAATGATGTTTTAACCTAGGATTTTTCCACACACTTCCACACATTTCCATTTCCTTCTATGTTTTGTCCGACCCCCCTTGCTGCCTCAAACTTTTTCTCACCCTATTTCAACTTCTTCAAGCTCCAATAATTCATCAAAAATTATCAAATAATCCCACAAACTCAAAAACAAATCCATACTTATTATTCTTTAGCCTTAATCAAGTTTGGATCTTCATGAAAATTAGCATTTTTGAGGCTATTTTGGAAATCTTGTTGCAAGTTTAGAATCAAGTTTTGAGGTATAAAATCCTAACCCTAAGCTTAGTTGTTGTTTTAATACATTAAGCTAGTTTATTAGATATTTAAATATGGCTTTAATGTGCATGTTTAGAAATTCAAGAAAAGGTTTCGAAGATCAAGTTAGGGTTTTGATTGTTTGTAATGGTTAAGTGAGTAGTTTAGACTTGGAAAACTTAACCTAGTTGTGAGATTGTTAATTGTTATTTTCCTAATTGTCTAATTAAGCTTGATTGCAAACTAGCTTTTACTAAATCTTATATGAGTGAGATTAAAATTGTAGTAAAGGTTTGTGTGGCTTAATCAAGCTATTATGTGATGATTGTGGCCACTAGATTTTTGTTAAACTTCTAGATTTGAGCTAAAATGATTAAAATATGCTTACGAGGTTTTCGGATAAATTAGGCATGGATTTCTTTCGACGTTGCGATGTTATATATATTATCTTCCACGATATATATTGTGTTATGATTGTGCGATCGGTACGATCAGGATGTAGGCTTGGTGGTTGTGTCGTTTTGCGTTCCTAGCTAAGGTTGTACCGATGTCGTACGCGTTTTGTGCACTAAGTGCACAGTGTGTATATCTTGTGGACGTTATCCTTGCGTTTCGTTGTTTTTGTTTCGGCACAGGATATTTAGTCTTATGTGTTGTGTTTGTGAAATTTTAGGATCGCGAGCAGGGACTTCGGACGCTGCGAAGAAGGGAAAGCAAGTGGTTGGTTTTATTTAGCTCGAGGTCATCGGTGAGTAGATTTAACATCTACAAGGGAATCGCCCGCATGGCGTTATGCGTCTGGGCTAGATTCAATGACATGATTATTAGTTATAAGTATATGGACATTGATTGTGCATGTGTACCATTGTTGCATACCTCATTTTCCTATTGCATGTGGACATGGTATTAATGAGACACAATACTATTATTGACGGTTCATGTTGCACGAGCACAAATTGTATGCTACACACACCGTCAGTAATTGCCATGACATGCACAATATATATACAGATGTGATATTGTATCGGTAATTGACATGACACGCACAATATATATACTTAGGTAATATTGTATCAGTAATTTCCATGACATGCACAACCCCTATACATACGTGATATTGTATTAGTTATGAACAATTGAAACATTGATTCTTATTCCATTGTGCTTATGAGATATAGCTAACACATATACATACGTGATATTGTATTGGTTAGGGACAATTGAGACATTGATTCTTATTCCATTGTGCTTATGAGATATAGCTAACACATATACATACGTGATATTGTATTGGTTAGGGACAATTGAGACATTGATTCTTATTCCATTGCGCATATGAAATGTAGTATACATGCTATACCTACATGCTTACACATATACCTTACTATAGCTACATGTACATCATGCATACATACTTACATGTACACCCACATACCTTACTACAGCTATATGTACATCATGCATACATACTTACATGTACACTCACATATCTTGCTATAGCTGCATATACCCCCTAAGTGGTATTGTATTGTCATTTGATATTGAGACGTTGATTATTGTGCTATTGCGCTTATGAAATGCATCATACATACCTGCTTACATGTAGATACACATATCTTGCTATAGTTACATGTACACCTCATATGATACTGCATTTGATTTCGAAGGAATTGGGAACCGCATAATATATTTTTAAACTGGGTTCATTTAAAAAAGCGGTTTTCCCTTAATATGCTCATATTGCTGTTTTATGTTGCATACATCAGTTTTCATGGATTTACGTATTGAGATATGGATTTCATGTGATTTATGGATTTGAGAACCATGGGGGTATTTCAAGAAATTTATGTATTGTTTGAAAACCCGGTTTCTCTTGATATGATATTTCAGTGCGTACACCATGAGTTTTCTCGGTTCTGAGACTTGTGTTAAATACCCGATTCGAGAAGCAGTAGGCACTGTCTACGGGTATATGGTGGACCCGGTATGGTTCCCCGGGGCAAGAGGTGATTTTCATGGTATAGACGATGAGTCTGGCAGGAGGGCTAGTACCTACCGGTGATAGTAGTTGGACTCGGCGGTTATCTGGGGGATACCGACCGGAGTTATGTACGGATATGATATGTGGATTGCGAGTGTCGATATTGGACACTCAGGTTCCATGAGATGTATGGACATGAGGGCCGGTCCTGGTGACGGCGCTTGAGAGATGAGTATTTACGTGTCGATGTTGGACACGGGTTTCATGATGTTTCGAGTGTCGATGTTGGACATTCAGGTTCCATGATTTTGATGTGTCGTTGATGGACACACACACACACACATATACAGGCATATGTTTTCATGAGATTTCGAGTGTCGATGTTGGGCACTCAGTTCCATGAGATTTACAGATTGAGGGCCGATCAGAGTGACAGCGCCTGAGGTATTGGGATTTCGGGTGTCGTTGATAGACACCAGGATTTTCCACGATGATGATTCATTGATGATGTTATGTTTTATCCCATACTCAGCATTTATTTGATATGCATTGCTTCATGTATTTGTAGTACCTGATAGAGTACCTTTCATGACTGTTGCATATACATATTGCCATATTATACTATCAGTTTGCATGTGATAGATTATCGCAGTACGTGCATACCTGTGATTACCTGCATGATATTATTTACTATTCACGAGTTGGCAACTCACTCCCGTTGTGCCACACTGTTTTGCAGGTTGACCCTCAGAGTAGTCGCGGCAGGGCTTCATATTATCTCCACTTTTGCGGATACCACTACGGTTGGCTTGAGCCTTTGCTATAAGTGGGTTTCGCGGTTATCCGTTTATGTACATCATATATCTTTTGTTGTATCTAGTACTCTCCATCTACCACCTTCATGTATTTGACTTAGAGATGAGTTGTGAAGATCGATATTGTATTATTTTTGTGACTTGGTGCCGTGCTCGTGGGAGCCGGTCTTGTTATGTAATTTTACCTCCTTATGCTTTTTTCATTTATATTTCTTCGCTACGGTGTCGAATATATACTTGTAGTGTTTGTTTCCGCCGTTGGGCGAGATTTGCTCTCGTTTGGGGACGCTTATTTATATTCTATGTTGTACCCGTTTCGGGGCTAGTTTTTACAAAGGAGGTGCTGCCGAAAGTTTTAAGAAAGTGAAACTTAAGTTAAAGATTTTTATATTGAGATTTCCAAAAGTTTTTAACAATGTTCTTATCACTTACTATTTTTGATGGTTTAGATTTCTGGGTTTTCGGCTTACTTGAATTGTGTTACGCCTGTAGATGTTAAGTGGTTTAAGTGCCGCCACGTGCCAAATTTCGGGTCGTGACACCTTTTCTTCTACCTTACCGACACCGCCTGTCGGCTTTATGGAGGTCTTCTTCTTCTCACCCTTGGCATCCGCCTTAGATCCAGAAGAGGAAGATTTCCCAATAAGCAAAGCGGGTGTCTCTCTGGTTTCCTTCACGGTGCCCTAAACTGGAAGTATAACTTTCTTCCCCTGGGCGTAAGTAGGAGGTAGGGACTATGGAATCAAGTCAGCATATGACTCGTTCTCCAACGTGGTCTCCAGGTCCGTGAGCTTTTTAATATAGCTAATCATTGTAGGGACGTGGTCCCCGACAGATGATCCGACAGCCAACCTCGCTTGAAGCAATTCCTTCGAGGTATAATATCTTGCGATACGAGATTGCTCTCCATATAAAACATTGTTATGGAGGAAGATGGAAACTAAGTCTATCTTCTCGTGCTACCTCTGGTATACACCATCAACTGAGGCCAATACGAGGCACTTGGCATTCGCACTGTCCTTTTCCCTTGTCTTACGGATATCCTTATCCGCGACGGTGGAAACTGGACCTGGGACGGCGGGGGCTTGAGTGGTAATGAGGTGGTCCAGCTTGTCATAGGTAATGGACATCTGGACAAAACTTTGCCAGTCATTATAGTATAACTCGGTCATTTTATTATCTATCTGAACCTAATTTGGTCACCTGGTCATTGCAATTAGGAGTGAGAGAAGAATACACTCAGCATGATGCTCTTACAAGTTTAGATTGATTTTTAATTTATCTAAACATGATGGCTCCCACTGTTTCTCGAATTCTTCCTCAAACCATAAAAGAAGAATTAGTCAGGATTAATCTTACCATACAATACTTGCTTAACCGTCCGGCCAAGCTAGTGTCTGTATTTCGAGGGAGGTTTTACGACGCTTTCGCGAAGTTTCTTAATTAAATAACATCTTTTCCCTGGAGGCGTAGCCCCGCTAACACTGTTCTAGACACCTACTTGGTTTATAGCATTAATCGTTAAATGAAGAATCTCCCGAGGAGTAGCGGATACTCACAATAGGATCGGGATCCAAATATCATTGTGTGATAATCCTGAAGGAATCCTACCAATATTACCACACTCCAAATGGTATGCAGCACTAGTAAGTTTCAGTTTCCTTAGAAACTCCCAATGTGGATTTCTGCCCCATGCTCTTATGATCTTGACGAAGGTCAACAAATCATAAGTCGCATGTCAAGTTCTGCCCATCATTGTCCAGGTTAATTTGAACCCACCCGTATATACCCTTTACGAAGGTCAACAAGGTAATACGACTATCCCAAACCAACACATCTATCTATGCTACATATGAACACCTAGCAGCTACCAATCACTATGCCTTGACGAAGGTCAACAAACATAGCTTGAATACTATTGAATATTTATATGAAATGACGGAGGGCTACGGCTGGTTTTGGCGAAACCGTGAACGTAGTGAACTTGATATAATCGAAGGAACCTGATAGCTTTTAAAAGGAGTGGTTTAAGCTCCACATTTAAAAGTCTCCTGTTTTAAAATAACCGAGTGGTTTTAAAATTTGTTCCAATGATTCAGTTTTGCTTTGTTTTCTTTGCATTAATTTAATGCAGTCCCATCAATTAACCTACCATTGCAGAAAACAACGAAAATACAACGTACGCTTATGCCATCCGTATTCGCCACGGAACCCCATCATCACCCCTTAGGTTACTTAACTAACGACAGAGCGGGGGATGGACTAGCGCGGATGCAAAAAATAAGCAACGTCTATTATATAATATATATATATATATAATATCCATTCGTCAGACGCAATGATAGGCATTCCAGGTCACAGATGAACACATTGGATATACTAGAAATTCCGCGTTTCGTTTGAGCCTATAACGAAAGATAGATTTCACGGTCGTGATGAATAGCCAAACCCTACCCTAGACCCCTACAGGTGAGGCAAACTACCCGCCAAATATCCGAAGTGAAGCACCCTCCCTCAGCAAAGTGAGTAGGCCACTCGGCACTTCAAAATACCCGGTAGTTTGTGCAGCCCACCTTGAGTCTATCCTAGGAGCAAAAACAATAAAAGAAATAATACAACGGTGGCTACAACCTCAACCCAGATGTGCCCCACAAAAATAATATTATATCACTTTATAAATTTTACATCGAATGAAAGAATGAAAACCCTCATCTCATATTCCCGGCTATTCATCCACGACGATCCAACAAGTTCATATACACAAACCAACATAACAATATCACAGATATGTGCAACCCCGACTAATCGACGTATAGCAATTAGTCCACGTTTCCAAACACATATATACATCACAAAGCTTGTAAAGTAACTACGATATTAGAATTCCGCACGCAATTAGCAAACTTAACCAATTTTCCAAGACATGAAAATCCAGTGAGCTAAAGTTCCAAAAACGATCGTTTTAAGCAAATCCGAGAGTTGAAACGAACTCGAAACCCGCCCGAATGTTCGCGGAGAGTTAGAGCATGAAATTAACTTTAAGTCGGGGGGCCTAAAGGCGGTACCCCACCCCCGAGTCCACCACGAAGTGGCCAGGGGGGGAGGCAGACCCGAAACTGCCCAAGGAGGGGCAGTTCGGGTCCCCACCGCCAAGACCACCTTGCGGTGGTCTTGGGGAGTGGGCCCAGCCGTTCAAACCCCCCTGGAGAGTCCCCGAGGTATGCATGCTCCACCCCGCAGCTTCTCAGTTCAAACCGTGAGCCCGCGGGGTGTGCAAACAACTCAAAACATCATTTTCGGAAACTGTTTTTTCGGCCGTTTTTGCGCGACAAAAACAGCGGAATTCTAATATCGCTACAAGCTATCTAAGGTTTATGAGTGTTAGTGTATATGCCCTATGGGCTATTATTGTATCATACTAGCATGTATATTACTTAATGGAAGCTTGGGATATTCACAGTTGTATTGACAGTCTTGCTAAATATGGTAGTATGCTACTTGGTTTGTGTCTACTTTAATATGTGCATATGTTTCTTGTAACATATCACTTATACATATTAGTAGAGCCCATAGGTTCTTTGCTTGATTACCAGCGTTGTGATGGCAGTCACACTAGTGGGGGCTGGGTAGTCTATAAGCAACATCCTATACTTTTCCCTAGTCATAGGATTATCGAGACAGGGCATCGATACTCCAAAGTAGACTAGTGTGTACGCTTCTCATCCCAGTTTGGGAGATGGTCTGTCCCACAGCCATCAGTACGTCGTACTGGAGATAGTATACAGGTGCTCGTTAGGTTACGGGTACACCGAACAGGACTCGCAGGAGAACTGACTGGATGGTATTATACGTAACGTCAGATAGCAGTTCTCAGGTGACATGTGTGCAGGTAGTCTGTTGACTTAAGGTCATCATTTGTCTCGTGTGAGTTCCCACTGTGTTTTGATTACTACTCTACCACGGCTCAAAGGAGTCGTGCAAACAGGTTTTAGTTGGGTACAGTCCCGAGCCATATGGAGGCAGTGAGCGACTGTTAGGGATTCGTCTCTCCCGGTATAGGGAGTTGATATCGCACTGTGATTGGTTGGTCATTACCATAAGTCCCTGGCCAGGGCTGATGGAGAATTACTGATGAACTGATCAGTAGATTCTCAAATGGTCATGAGCCATACCGGCACGACTTGTACGGTTATTAGGGGTCTGTCGTTCTCCACCTCCCTAGACCATACATACGATACTCTTAGAAGAACAGACCGGACTGCACGGATATTGTCACGGACAAGCTCAGTAGGAGTTCGGATAGTTTCCTCATCGGCCTTCTTATCGACATCTGCCTAGGGACCGTTACGTACACCTAGTGCCGCTTGCGGTCTGTGGTTAAACCCACTGCCAGCGTAGTGTCGAGTCTTTAGAGTCCCACACAGAGAGTTTCCTTGCTCCAGGCAAAATGATATAGAGGTCGTATGGTTTTACGCAAGGGTTCGGACGCGTGCGTGTGTTTTCGCACGTGCGACGTTCGGACAGTTTTTACTAGCCGGCTTTGGTTTAAGCCAGATTCTAGTATCGGGTTATTGGATTTATACAGTCTAAAGTTTTTCCGTGTTTTCATGGATTGGAGGGGCGTTCTCGTAATTTTCCGGGAAGCTTCTAGAAGCATGGTGACTTGGGGGTTAAGGTGGCATAAGCATTTATTGCTTAATGACTCATTTGTGTGATTCATCCATGGAGTTAAATGAAGCATTTATTAGCTAATGACTCATATGATGAATCACACAAGGTGAATGCATCAACCATGATGATTAATCATTTAAATTATTTATTTGATAAATTGTTATGGTTGATATATTCAAATGAGCTCATTATTCTCTCTCATTCTTATCATCACCCTCTCTCTCCTCAAGCTCTCTCATTCTTGAAACCCTAACCCTAACCTCTCATGTGTTGAGATCAAGGGTTAGCTAGACTAATACATCCATAACCTCACTCTATATCCCCTAGGTAGCTTAGATTAGCACTTTGAGCAACCTAGTTATCTCAAGTTAGAGATCAAGCTTGGCATAGGAGCTCTCGGGTGGATCGTCTTTGACTCGAGGAGGCCGTTGAGGTGCCGATGTTTCAAGGAGCCTACGAGGAGTGGAGGACAGCGATGAAGACCCGAAGGACAAATAACGTGAGGTATAACTTCGAATCCGAGTAGTTAAACCTCTCGTAGTTTGCTAGTAACGGTTTAGACATGATTCATGCGCTTAAGTCCGTGTTACGAAGCTTTGATAATCGTTTTTCATATATTCCGTCTCCCCGCAAGTTTGTGGGGTGCGTCACATGGACTTACAGTGGTATCAGAGCTAACTAAACCATTACTAGCTTGTTAGCAACTAATAGAACTTCGATCGACGGAAAAACGTGAAAACAACACCCCGAACCCCCTATCAGTTTCTGTTAATTTTAAACGTGTCGAAAAAAATATTTGATATGCCTTAAAATTCACAGCAGGGAAATATAAGAAATCTGGGAAAATACAATGTTCTAACTCGGCAAGATGGCCACGGATCCGCGGCAAGATGGTGCTTTTGGCCGCGGATCCGCGGCGGAGTCAACTCCGAGTTGACTCGGATTTTCACAGAAATTCATATTTTTTGGTTTTTTGTTTTCCTGTATATTCTGTTTCTACCCAGGTTACTTCAGTACAGGTTTGCTTTTGGGGTAGACACGGATAAAGGTAGTCGATCGATGTTCTAAATTAATTGCTAATCGGGTTATTATCTGTAATATTTAATATGTTCGTAAACCTCCCCTAACTGCTAGTATGTCGGTTGGCAGGGGGTTGCACATTTCTGTAATGTTTACTGTTTGTGTATATAAACTTGATTGGAATGTTGTGATAATTAGCCGGGGTTTGAGATGTGTTTTATATTCATTCATTCAATGTAATTGTAATATGATGTAATATTCTTTTGCGGGGCACATCCAGGTTGCGGTTGTAGCCACCGTTGTATTATTTCTTTTTTACTGTTTTTTGCTCCTAGGATAGACCCAAGGTGGGGTGCACAAACTACTGGATACTTCGAAGTGTTTAGTGGCCTACTCACGTTGTTGAGGGAGACCGCTTCACTTCGGGTACTTGGCGGGTAGTTTGCCGTACCCGTAGGGGTCTAGGGTGGGGTAATGGCTATTCATCACAACTGTGTAATCCGTCTTTTGTTGTAGGCTCAAAGCAAACGCGGATTGCTAGTAAATCCAATAAAGTTCATCTGTGATCTGGAATTCCTATTATTGCGTCTGACGAATGTACAATATCTATATATGATAGCTATTAGACGTCACTTATGTTTTACACCCGCGCTAGCCCAGCCCCCGCTTTGTCGTTAGTTAAGTAACCTAACGGGTGATGACGGGACCCCGTGGCGAATGCGGATGGCATAAGAGGACGTGGTATTTTCGTTGTTTTCTGCAATGATAGGATAAATGATGGGACGTGTTATTAAAATGCAAAGAAAATAAACCAAAGTTAAGTCGTTGGAACAAATTTAAAAGAAACCACTCGGTTATTTTAAAAAGATCAGAATTTTTAATTGCGGAGCTTTAACCACTCCTTTTAAAAAGTATCAGGTTCCTTCGATTAAATCAAGTTCACTACGTTCACGGTTTTGCCAAAACCAGTCGTAGCCCTCCGTCATTTCATATAGATAGTCAATAGTATTCAAGGTGTGTTTGTTGACTAAAGTCAAGGCACAGTGTTTGGTAGCTATTGGATATTCATATGTAGCATAGATAGATACGTTGGTTTGGGACAGTCGTATTACCTTGTTGACTAAAGTCAAGGGTATGTACGGGTGAGTTCAAATTAACCTGGATAATGACGGGTAGAACTTGACATGTGACTTATGATTTGTTGACTAAAGTCAAGGTCATAAGAGCATGGGGCAAAAATTTATATCGGGAATTTCTAAAGAAACTGAAATTTGCAGAAAGAGCATACCATTTTGGAGTTTGATGAATGTAGGTAGGATTCCTTCAACATTATCATACGATGATATTTTGGATCCCGATCCTACTATGAGTATATACTACTTATCAGGAGATTCGTCACTTAACGATCAATGCTATAAACCATGTAGGTGCCTAGAAAGGTGTCAGCGGGGCTACGCCCCCAGAGAAAAGAGGTTCTTTAATTAAGGAACTTCGCGAAAGCGTTGGAAAACCTCCCTCGAAGTATCAACACTAGCATGGCTGAACGGTTAAGCAAGTATTGTACGGTGAGAATAGTCCTGGCTAATTCTTCTTTTATGGTTTGAGGAAGGATTCGAGAAACAGTGGGAGCCATCATGTTTAGATAAATTAAAAACCACTCTAAACTTGCAAAAGCATCATGCTAAAGTGTTTTCTCCTCTCTCTCTTATTTGCAGCGACCTTGTGACCACGACTAGGTTACATCTAGATAACAAATTGACTGAATCTGACTTATATGACTGGCAAAGGTCTGTCCAGATGTCCATTGCCTATGACAAGCTGGACCACCCTATTACTACTCAAGATCCCGCCGTCCCAGGTCCAGTTTCCACCGTCGCGGATATGGATATCCGTCAGACAAGGGAAAAGGATAAAGCGAAAACCAAGTGCCTCGTGTTGGCTTCAGTTAATGGTGTATACCAGAAGCAGCACGAGAAGATGGATTTAGTTTCCATCTTTCTCCATAACAAAGATTTATATGGAGAGCAATCTCATATCATAAGATATGAGACCTCGAACGAATTAATTCAAGCGAGGTTGGCTGTCGGGTCATATGTAGGGGGCAATGTCCTTACAATGACTAGCTATATTGAGAAGCTCACGGACCTGAAGACCACGTTGGAGAACGGGTCTGACTTGATTCTACAGTCTCTACCTTCTACCCTGAAGGAAACCAGAGAAGTAGAAGGAAAGAGAAGGGCAAAAGTTTCGGGACTGAATGTAGTAAAAGAGGGACATTCCTATTGTTATGGGATTGGGCATTGGCAGAATGATTGCAGGGCTTTTGAAGCCAGTAGCCAGGATACGAAGCATGTTGTGGCTTCAGCCTCAAGTGTATTTGTAATTGAGAACTGTTTGTCAATTAACTCTACTTCCTGGGTACTAGATACCAGAGCAGGATCTCATATCTGTAATTCATTACATTCTTTAAGAAACCGTAGAGTTATGAAGGTAGGTGATTTGTCTCTCAGAGTTGCAAACGGAATGAGCGTGGACGCTGAATCCATGGGAGAATATCGCCTAGGTTTGACAAGTGGGCAGATATTGATTCTGCGTAACTGTCTGTATGTACCTAGTATGACTTGCAATATCATACCAGTGTCCTCACTTTTAAGAGAGGGATATGATTTTACATTCGTAAGCGATGTAGTTTATATCCGCCTAAATCAAGTTTTGATTGGGTCCGGTACTTTAGATAACGGCATATACGTATTGAGTCAAGCTCAGGTTTTCAATGTCCAGAACACACTTAAAAGAAAGTCTCCGGAATTAAATCAGGCTTTCTTATGGTATTGTAGACTAGGTCACATCAATGAGAGAAGGTTGACTAAGTTACATAGAGAAGGATATTTGAATCCGTTCGAATATCAATCTTATGCTACTTGTGAATCTTGTCTCATAGGAAAGATGACCAAGACTCCGTTTACTGGACACGGAGTAAGAGCAAGCGAGCTCTTGGGACTAGTACACAGTGACGTGTGCGGTCCAATGTCTACACATGCGCGAGGTGGTTATTCTTACTTCATTACTTTTACGGATGATTTCTCTAGGTATGGATATATCTTCTTGATGAAGCATAAATCCGAGGCCTTTGAGAAATTCCAAGAATACAAGAATGAAGTGGAAAACCAAATAGGCAAAAGTATCAAAACACTGAGATCTGATCGGGGTGGTGAATACTTAAGTGCCGAGTTCCTGGGTTACCTAAAAGAGAATGGAATTCTCTCTCAGCTTACTCCTCCATATACACCACAACACAACGGTGTATCAGAAAGGAGGAATCGAACCTTATTGGATATGGTTCGTTCCATGATGAGTAAGGCTGAGTTACCGCGATCTTTCTGGGGTTATGCGCTAGAATCAGCAGCGTATCTTTTGAACAGAGTTCCAACCAAGACTGTGCCTACCACACCATATCAGATGTGGAGTGGGAAGAAACCCTGTCTTAAGTATCTTAAGACATGGGGATGTCCAGCTTTTGTAAATAGGCAGCATGCGGACAAGCTCGAGGCACGCTCAGTACAGTGTAAGTTTGTGGGATATCCAAAGAACTCCATAGGATATTGTTTCTATTACGCAGAGGAACAAAAGGCCTTTGTTTCTCAACATGCCCGCTTCTTGGAAACTGAATTTTTAGAAAATCAGAAGAATGGGAGCGCAGTAGAACTGGAAGAAATTCCAGAACCACAAACTACTACTGAAAGTATGGTAGAACCAGAGGTTTCAGAAGAAAGGGACATCCCGACGCCACTCCGCAGGAGTAGTAGGCAGTCTCATCCTCCCGAGAGATACTACGGTTTTCTCATAAACGGGGATAGAGAAGATTGCACTATTGACTATGATGAGCCAACTAGCTTCCAGCAAGCCATTCAGAGCGGTGACTCAGTAAAATGGCTGGATGAAATGCGGACCGAAATGGAGTCCATGCACACTAACAAAGTATGGACTTTGGACATTGCTCCAGAAGGGGTAAAACCCGTAGGATGCAAATGGATCTTCAGAAAGAAGATTGGTGTAGATGGACAGGTTGAAACCTATAAGGCTAGACTTGTTGTGTCACGACCCGAAAGTACGGAACATGACCGGCACTTAGACTACGAAACGTCTCGAGGCGTACGTAATCTAAGTAAGCCGAAAAACCCAGAAATCCAAACCAAGAAAAGTAGTAGAGTGAAGGAAAACCAATTTAAATCAAGTAGTTTTAATAGCATAAGCCGAGTCATGGGGTTTTAAAAACATCAAGTATTTCCTGAAAATTTCGGCAGAGTCTCCTTTGAAAATACTGGCTCCCAAACGGAATACAACATGAATAGTATACGAAATCAATAAAAAGGCATCCCCAAGCGGGAGCTAGCTCTTCGTCAATCGACGGTCACAACCACACAAGCAATATAATATACAACGCCAACGGCGAGGATTAAAATTCAAAGGAAACTCAAAACCACAAGAAAACCACAGAAATATAACGCGCGACTCTAAGGTCGAAGGAATAACATCACTGGTCTCTATCTCAAAATAAATACATGTTTGGTTGATGGAACTTCTAGATACAACAGAATAATGATATACAAGATATATAATGGGGGTACGATACAAGTAAACCCACCTAGTAGCAAATCACCTGAAGGAAACTATGCCCGCAAAGCCGTAATAAAACCTATACGGCAAACCTGCAAGAAACTGGGGCACAACGGGGGTGAGTTGCCAACTCGTGAATAGAAAAACATCTACGAAAAGAAATCGCATGTATGACGCAATCCTAGGTCATACGATCATAATATATCCTCAATTATATATAACATGCAACCTATAACAAGGCTAGGGTAAATATCTAACCCGAGTGTAATCTCATGTGCCCGTGTCAGTGCCTCAGGTAGCAACATATCATATGAATGAGGTATGAATGCATGAAAACAGAATACATGTAAATGAAGAACTGTTTTCATAATTTAGTGAGATTTCCTTTGTATTTTTAAAATGAGATATCATAATGAAATCAGCATAAAATAGTGCCTAGCATCGGCACAAAACGTAATCCCAATATCTCGATATCTTTGTATCACAGTCTCTGTACCTCAATATCTTGAAATCTCAATGTCTCAATCACAATATCTAGGGCGCCGTCAGTCCAGACCGGCCCCTACCATCCATCTCAAGACCACGACGGTATCCTCCGGATATCCGACGCGTCGGGTAAAATCACCGGTAGGTAGTGCTCCCCTGCAAGGCTCACATCGTCATCATCACGCGCTTCTTGCCCCGGGGTACCTTACCGGGCCCACCATGTACCCGAAACGGTTCCTCCACTCCTCGAATCGGGTCTCGAAATCCATCAGCAAACTCATGGTGGACGACTCATACATCATGGGAAAAACCGCACTTTTTATTTAAAAAGAGAGAAATCAGTTTATATAAGTTTTGCGGTTTTCCCCCCCAAATCCAGAAAATTTCATGGAAATCCGAATCCAAATCATCAATAGCATGTAAAACCATGAATATAGGCATAACAATGAATAACAGTATGCATGAAGTGACAAGTAATAACTACAATGTTAAGCTGGCATATAAGGCAGGTACACTAATATCATGTCAAATTACTAACTAACAAGATAAGTCAAGCAATAATATTTTCTAAGGTGTACGTGACATGGCAATTACCGATGAAGATGTGTGTGAGCCGGCAAGTAAGTGTACGTGGTACATACGCATCATCGGTAATGGTGCTGGTGTCCTAACAATATGATATCAACATTTCAATAAGAAATTATAACACAAGTATGCGATGCGAAGCGAACCACAATAATAAGCGGGAGCTGAATACTAGACGCAACTGTAACTAACCTGCATTAATCTAATATAAGTCCTACAAATGGTGCCTTTTGAAATAACACGAATCATGGGGTTTTGAAAATAGGGGCTACGGTGTTTTTATGAAAAGATACGTCTTTTGAAATATCCGTAGGATCCCTTGGGCTGTCTTTTAAAATACCCACGATTCGTTAGATTTTGAAATAGGTAAGAATCGAATCTAATCTAACAACTAAACTAAATTAAAGGGCTAAGCTAACAAGCTGGACTACAGGTAAGGAAACCGCCTAACATCTGAGTCGATCCATATACATACCTGTATATATATTAGTCGGTGATCCCGCCTCGATAATATCATATCCGATACCATATCTACAATCAGACATCCCAAGTCAAGAGTGCGGATCAATCATCAAGATATAGCTCGTACGTAAATCCGTCGTACGGCATCCCCATATCTGGGTACGGGTCAATATCATATTCCTCACACCATTCCTCTGGTATCCTCTTTATTCAAGATCATAGTCTAGGGTACTGACCTATGTCTAGTACAATACTAATATCCTCAATATACTCATGATCTGACTACAGATCGACAATCTCGTACAACCCGATACCGTCAGCACATAGCATCATCAAGGGTATACATCGCCCGATACGGCCTAATATCAATATCCTAGCATATCATGTCTCATATCACGATCACATGTCGACCATTTTATTTATAACACTATTCACCCGTATCGCCGCCCCAAGGTCCGCTATAACACCAGGACGTACCTCAAGTACGAATCCTGCCATATCACCGATATCACAACCACAAAACAAATCTCATCGACTCAGCTCAATCCCAAGTATCATCCTCAAATCCGTATGTGAACACATAGTCCCATACCCATGTGAACACATAACTATAAAGAATCCCATGAGCACATATAAATAGGAATGTATGCAAGTATGTATGTGTGTATGTGCAGTGCAACACTACCCTAGGGTTCGCAACACTAAGATAATCCAACACACCAATATCCATCCTAAACATCGTTATTAATCCCAAATAACATAATAATAATTGTTGGTGTGTATACGCATCCGTATACACCACCACGGACTGCGGGGGTGCTATACGCCATCCACCCGACTTCTCCCCATAGATATAAATCTACTCACCTGGTCCTCGCTCGCCGGTGCCGACGTCGCCACGCGCTTGCTTGTCGTCTCGAAGTCCACATGGGGTATCTACATATCATAACGCACCGTATCGCATTAAAATCCGACTCATGACCAAAACGACTCACGAATCCCACATAGGTCAAAACCTATGGTTTGCTTCCACAAATCAACTTAAAAACCCTCGACGTCGGCGTACAAACGCCAAACCATCGAGAAAAACCCAAACGCACTCATTTGTACAATCACAAGCACTAATTATAATATGAAATAGGTTGCAATTCACAAAAACCTCAAACTCACTTTAAAAGCTATTTTTCCGAAAATCTAGCAAGCCAAATTTACCCGTTTTTGTACAAAACATGATGTTTTAACAAAACTAATGGTCATAAGGCTCACTAACCATCTTAATTAAGTCATATCAATGTTAATTAGATTTTAAACTGAATTCTTGATATCAATCTCAAAAATCTAGTCTGCAAACATAACCAATTTTAACAATTTCATAGCAAAAATGCACAAACTACAATCTAGCTTAGATTTGCATGATCTAAAGCATTAAACTACACTTAATAATGTTAATGAAGTCATGAAAAACCTAATTAGATTTTTAGTCTAACATTTGCAATAAATTTCCAAAACCTAGTTTGCATAAAATTCCAATTTTAACAATTACAAGCCTCAATTAGTAAACTAGCAACTAGGTTAGTTTTAGCATCACATTAACATGTTAATCCACTCATTTTAACCATGATTACATGATAAGAACCCTAATTGCAATTCAAAACCCTTTCTTTTCTTTTCTTTTCTTTTCTTTTCTTTTCTTTTGTGATTGGAGAGAGAGGGGGGGGGCTGTCATGGTGGGGCCGGCCACATGGGGAGAGGGTGAGGTGTGGGTGTGTGGGTTAGGAAAAAGATAAATGCTATACCCCAATTCCCATTAACACTAATTTCACCGAAAAAAACCTTTTTCTTCGATATTTTCTAAACCGTTTTGGCAAACGATTTCATTTCAAAAACCACATGATAAAATTTATTTAATGTTTTATGATGCACAAAATTTGTTTCAACTCATTCCAATTTGTAATTTTCCCTAATTAAATATATTAGTGACGGCTTAAAATAATATTAAAATAATTAATTTTGGAAAAATTTTCAGAAAATTTGAAATTTCACCAGTGGCTTAATAAACACCAAATACTAGCAAATTCATAGCTAGAATATGTATATTTAATTTTATAATAAAGATATTTGAATTTTGACTTTTTACAGAAAACCCCCTTATTTTACCGTTTTTTCGAATTTTCACCGAAACGATTTTCAAAACGTTACAATCTTCCCCCCTTAAAGAAATTCGGTCCCCGAATTTAAGTTAAAACTCCCCCAAATACTAAAACATCTAAGCAAAACCATCAAGTCGTCGGGGCTCCGAAATCGTAAATACATAAAACAAATCGTAGCGCAACGCATGCGCATGAAAAATGAGCATATAACTCAAAATCAAAACTCCGTCAAGCATCCCGCCATCATTGGAGTCATGGTAAAGACACAATGTCAAATCCAATACAAAACCAATATGCTATAAATCGGAACTACACACGTAAATATCAAATCTATATATGTAAATATCTGAAGGAAATGAATGCCAAATATATTCAGGTACTGTCCTCTGACTAGTCCTGCCCAGTACGAAAACACATAGTAAATATCATAAAAACGTACTGCTCTATAGGAAAAATCAATCCCAAAATACGCGTATGAGTACTACGTGCGTCTGGTGCACACGGAAATCAAAATCCATATATGTGCCATACAAGTGCACAGAAACAAGATCTAAGTGTATCGGGTGTGCACAAAGCATCTGTCGTAGGCAACGTGAGTGCCTGACAGCAAAATCAGGTGCATCTGATATGCACGAAAAATCTCGAATTAGTGCATCTGGTGTGCACCAAAATCACATCTCAAAATATGCGCTCAACATGTGCGAAAATCCAAGGCAGGTGCATCCATCATGCACGAAATCATGAAATCCAATATCAAGCGCCGAACATGCGCAAAATCAAATCAGGTGCACAAGGTGCACAAACAAATATCGAGTATCACAATCGAAATCGAAGTCCAGTGCATCTAAGTGCACAAAAGGCGTATCACTGCACTGCAAGCATATATAAACTATACAGAGTGCAGGAACCAAATCGTGTGCGTGCATACGCACAAAATCAACTCAAATGTCTAAAACCGTAAAATCACAAACATGTGAAACCAAAGCACGAAAACGATATCAAGTGCAACACTGTGCAAAGATCGTAAATCCTCAATCATCAAAATCAAATCATGCGAATAAATCACCCAAAACATCGAAATCAATAATGGCGGAATAGTACCGCTCAAGCGCATCCTCTAAGAATCTCGGGCCAACTGTCGCGGTCACTAGTGGGACGTCTCGTCGATGATCATGGACTCTGGCCTGCTGGTGTGCGTAACAATGACCACTCCTGGGTCAAGGTCTTCACTGGGAATTACCAATCTCTCGGTCCATCGGCTCATCGGCCTTGTCAGGTGTGCTAACGGGGATGATCCCGTTCTGGCACGTCTCTTGTCATCTCCCGGTCAATCATCGCGACCACTCGTAAGACAGCATCTCACTGGCGTCGGCCTCTGGCTCTCTGAATATACGTGACACATCTGATCCTAGGTGCAAGTATTATTGCAGCAGTGTCCTGGAAGGAATCCTGCTCACGGTCTCTTCCATGTCTCGTCTCTGCCAACTGTCCGGAAGTCATCATCCTTTCCTATACCTGCATCTTGCTCTAGAACGGCTGCATACCCATCGCGACTCCTTCTGGAAGGTATATCCAGTACTCTGCCTCGGCATGCGTATCGCATCTCTGATGTCGGCGGAGTGGAATGTCGTCTTATCCAGATCTTGTACGGACCTCTTTACTCCACTTTCTCTAATGTCGACTGCTTCGGACTTGTCTCATCGTGGCTACATGGACTGAGCTCCAACGGCTATCCTCGTATCGGGAGTCTCCCAAGAAATGCATCTCACCACCTAGCATCCGAATTAAGTCGAGCCATCCGATCGAGTCGTCAAAACCTCATAATCCCCCAAGAGCTCAACCTCTTGGGCACAGTTTAATAGTATCGAGTACATACCACAGCATCGGTGGTCCAGCCGTAGAAGGGCAAACCCAAGCCTCACTAATGGCGCCGTAGAACTGCCGCAAACCCTAATGTTCAAAGGCTTTCACACGGTCATTAAGTCGAGTTAGGGTTTCATTCTTCTAGAGGGACCATAGAATTGCCTGCATGTCTTTCTGACTACTTTAAACTTAGAATAATAGGTTTCTGACATTCGATCGTCTTTGTCGACTCCCAACGTCTCCGCGTGAAGTCGTCTCTAGCTGGAATCAATCTATCTGATGACCTCGCATCGGGGTAGGCGAACAAACCACATGTCCTAGTCATTCATCCTCGGGTGACTAGCGACCTTCTATCATCTCTTAGTACAACTTGTACTGCAATAGCTCCAACATATGGGGCGATATCTCGTCGCTCGCAGCAACAACTGGCTCACTCGTCTGCACGCTGAACAGTGCCTCAATCATCATGAGTAAGCAATACACCAACGGTCATCAAAATCTGGCTGGCCTCTATCATTGGCTCAATCCTCTAGTGTCGATCCGCTCACCCGAGTAACCTCATAAAGGCGATCCGCCAAACGCTCGTGGCGCGGAAACACAGTAAAAAGACACATCTCCGCAATCGTGTGTCACCGGAATTTCGCCCTGGTCAGTCCTCGTTCGTGACGAGCTTGTGCTGACCACAACTCTAGCTGTAGCTCTCCCTGCCCGTAATCGTGGCAGCAAAACCATAACCGGTACTGATGAGGCTAGATCGGAATGAATATAATACTGAGCAAAAAAATGTACATCCTAAGGCTTCTTAAGTGGAGTAGCGTATCGTAAGTATGCCGCGGAACATACCCACGGTACGTCACTCTACTTTAGTCACCTATTCCATTAACCAAGGGTCATCCTACACTCCGAAGGTAAAACCTAACGCTCTGATACCAACTTTGTCACGACCCGAAAGTACGGAATATGACCGGCACTTAGACTACGAAACGTCTCGAGGCATACGTAATCTAAGTAAGCCGAAAAACCCAGAAATCCAAACCAAGAAAAGTAGTAGAGTGAAGGAAAACCAATTTAAATCAAGTAGTTTTAATAGCATAAGCCGAGTTATGCGGTTTTAAAAACATCAAGTATTTCCTGAAAATTTCGGCAGAGTCTCCTTTGAAAATACTGGCTCCCAAACGGGATACAACATGAATAGTATACGAAATCAATAAAAAGGCATCCCCAAGCGGGAGCTAGCTCTTCGTCAATCGACGGTCACAACCACACAAGCAATATAATATACAACGCCAACGGCGAGGATTAAAATTCAAAGGAAACTCAAAACCATAAGAAAACCACAGAAATATAACGCACGACTCTAAGGTCGAAGGAATAACATCACTGGTCTCTATCTCAAAATAAATACATGTTTGGTTGATGGAACTTCTAGATACAACAGAATAATGATATACAAGATATATAATGGGGGTACGATACAAGTAAACCCACCTACTAGCAAATCACCCGAAGGAAACTATGCCTGCAAAGCCGTAATGAAACCTGTACGGCAAACCTGCAAGAAACTGGGGCACAACGGGGGTGAGTTGCCAACTCGTGAATAGAAAAACATCTACGAAAAGAAATCGCATGTATAACGCAATCCTAGGTCATACGATCATAATATATCCTCAATTATATATAACATGCAACCTATAACAAGGCTAGGGTAAATATCTAACCCGAGTGTAATCTCATGTGCCCGTGTCAGTGCCTCAGGTAGCAACATATCATATGAATGAGGTATGAATGCATGAAAACAGAATACATGTAAATGAAGAACTGTTTTCATAATTTAGTGAGATTTCCTTTGTATTTTTAAAATGAGGTATCATAATGAAATCAGCATAAAACAGTGCCTAGCATCGGCACAAAACGTAATCCCAATATCTCGATATCTCTGTATCACAGTCTCTGTACCTCAATATCTCGAAATCTCAATGTCTCAATCACAATATCTAGGGCGCCGTCAGTCCAGACCGGCCCCTACCATCCATCTCAAGACCACGACGGTATCTTCCGGATATCCGACGCGTCGGGTAAAATCACTGGTAGGTAGTGCTCCCCTGCCAGGCTCACATCGTCATCATCACGCGCTTCTTGCCCCGGGGTACCTTACCGGGCCCACCATGTACCCGAAACGGTTCCTCCACTCCTCGAATCGGGTCTCGAAATCCATCAGCAAACTCATGGTGGACGACTCATACATCATGGGAAAAACCGCACTTTTTATTTAAAAAGAGAGAAATCAGTTTATATAAGTTTTGCGGTTTCCCCCCCCCCCCCAAATCCAGAAAATTTCATGGAAATCCGAATCCAAATCATCAATAGCATGTAAAACCATGAATATAGGCATAACAATGAATAACAGTATGCATGAAGTGACAAGTAATAACTACAATGTTAAGCTGGCATATAAGGCAGGTACACTAATATCATGTCAAATTACTAACTAACAAGCTAAGTCAAGCAATAATATTTTCTAAGGTGTACGTGACATGGCAATTACCGATGAAGATGTGTGTGAGCCGGCAAGTAAGTGTACGTGGTACATACGCATCATCGGTAATGGTGCTGGTGTCCTAACAATATGATATCAACATTTCAATAAGAAATTATAACATAAGTATGCGATGCGAAGCGAACCACAATAATAAGCGGGAGCTGAATACTAGACGCAACTGTAACTAACCTGCATTAATCTAATATAAGTCCTACAAATTGTGCCTTTTGAAATAACACGAATCATGGGGTTTTGAAAATAGGGGCTACGGTGTTTTTATGAAAAGATACGTCTTTTGAAATATCCGTAGGATCCTTTGGGCTGTCTTTTAAAATACCCACGATTCGTTAGATTTTGAAATAGGTAAGAATCGAATCTAATCTAACAACTAAACTAAACTAAAGGGCTAAGCTAACAAGCTGGACTACAGGTAAGGAAACCGCCTAACATCTGAGTCGATCCATATACATACCTGTATATATATTAGTCGGTGATCCCGCCTCGATAATATCATATCCGATACCATATCTACAATCAGACATCCCAAGTCAAGAGTGCGGATCAATCATCAAGATATAGCTCGTACGTAAATCCGTCGTACGGCATCCCCATATCTGGGTACGGGTCAATATCATATTCCTCACACCATTCCTCTGGTATCCTCTTTATTCAAGATCATAGTCTAGGATACTGACCTATGTCTAGTACAATACTAATATCCTCAATATACTCATGATCTGACTACAGATCGACAATCTCGTACAACCCGATACCGTCAGCACATAACATCATCAAGGGTATACATCGCCCGATACGGCCTAATATCAATATCCTAGCATATCATGCCTCATATCACGATCACATGTCGACCATTTTATTTATAACACTATTCACCCGTCTCGCCGCCCCAAGGTCCGCTATAACACCAGGACGTACCTCAAGTACGAATCCTGCCATATCACCGATATCACAACCACAAAACAAATCTCATCGACTCAGCTCAATCCCAAGTATCATCCTCAAATCCGTATGTGAACACATAGTCCCATACCCATGTGAACACATAACTATAAAGAATCCCATGAGCACATATAAATAAAAATGTATTCAAGTATGTATGTGTGTATGTGCAGTGCAACACTACCCTAGGGTTCGCAACACTAAGATAATCCAACACACCAATATCCATCCTAAACATCGTTATTAATCCCAAATAACATAATAATAATTGTTGGTGTGTATATGCATCCGTATACACCACCACGGACTGCGTGGGTGCTATACGCCATCCACCCGACTTCTCCCCGTAGATATAAATCTACTCACCTGGTCCTCGCTCGCCGGTGCCGACGTCGCCACGCGCTTGCTTGTCGTCTCGAAGTCCACATGGGGTACCTACATATCATAACGCACCGTATCGCATTAAAATCCGACTCATGACCAAAACGACTCACGAATCCCACATAGGTCAAAACCTATGGTTTGCTTCCACAAATCAACTTAAAAACCCTCGACGTCGGCGTACAAACGCCAAACCATCGAGAAAAACCCAAACACACTCATTTGTACAATCACAAGCACTAATTATAATATGAAATAGGTTGCAATTCACAAAAACCTCAAACTCACTTTAAAAGCTATTTTTCCGAAAATCTAGCAAGCAAAATTTACCCGTTTTTGTACAAAACATGATGTTTTAACAAAACTAATGGCCATAAGGCTCACTAACCATCTTAATTAGGTCATACCAATGTTAATTAGATTTTAAACTGAATTCTTAATATCAATCTCAAAAATCTAGTCTGCAAATATAACCAATTTTAACAATTTCATAGCAAAAATGCACAAACTACAATCTAGCTTAGATTTGCATGATCTAAAGCATTAAACTACACTTAATAATGTTAATGAAGTCATGAAAAACCTAATTAGATTTTTAGTCTAACATTTGCAATAAATTTCCAAAACCTAGTTTGCATAAAATTCCAATTTTAACAATTACAAGCCTCAATTAGTAAACTAGCAACTAGGTTAGTTTTAGCATCACATTAACATGTTAATCCACTCATTTTAACCATGATTACATGATAAGAACCCTAATTGCAATTCAAAACCCTTTCTTTTCTTTTCTTTTCTTTTCTTTTGAAAGTGAGGTGATTGGAGAGAGAGAGAGGGGGCTGTCATGGTGGGGCCGGCCACATGGGGAGAGGGTGAGGTGTGGGTGTGTGGGTTAGGAAAAAGATAAATGCTATACCCCAATTCCCATTAACACTAATTTCACCGAAAAAAGCCTTTTTCTTCGATATTTTCTAAACCGTTTTGGCAAACGATTTCATTTCAAAAACCACATGATAAAATTTATTTAATGTTTTATGATGCACAAAATTTGTTTCAACTCATTCCAATTTGTAATTTTCCCTAATTAAATATATTAGTGACGGCTTAAAATAATATTAAAATAATTAATTTCGGAAAATTTTTCAGAAAATTTGAAATTTCACCAGTGGCTCAATAAACACCAAATACTAGCAAATTCATAGCTAGAATATGTATATTTAATTTTATAATAAAGATATTTGTATTTTGACTTTTTACAGAAAACCCCCTTATTTTACCGTTTTTTTGAATTTTCACCGAAACGATTTTCAAAACGTTACATGTTGCAAAGGGTTTTCATCAAAGACCTGGTTTGGACTATGACGAGACCTTTTCTCCAGTGGCTATGCTTAAATCCATTCGGGGCCTTCTTGCTATTGCTGCCTTCCACGATTATGAGATCTGGCAAATGGACGTAAAGACGGCCTTTCTAAATGGTAATTTGCAAGAGGGATTCATTCAGAGTGGGAGCAGCGGTAAAGTATGCAAGTTGCTTAAGTCCATTTATGGACTAAAGCGGGCATCTCGGAGTTGGAACATCTGTTTTGATGATGATGTCAAAGAATTTGACTTTATCAAAAAATCCAGATGAACCATGCATATACAGAAAGATTGTAGGGAGAGCTGTAGTATTCCTCGTCTTGTACGTGGATGACATTCTCCTAATAGGAAATGATATTCCTATGTTACAGTCAGTCAAAAGATTCTTGTCACAGAAATTCTCCATGAAAGACCTGGGAGATGCCACCTACATTCTGGGGATCCAGATCTATCGTGATAGATCTAAAAGGATGTTGGGACTTTCGCAGTCCAGGTACATAGACACCATATTGAAAAGATTCAGTATGGAAGATTCTAAGCGCGGTAACCTACCGGCTTGTCACGGAATCACCCTCTCCAAAGATATGTCTCCCAAGACTGATTTGAAAAGGGATAGCATGTCGATTATACCCTACGCTTCTGCAGTAGGCTCTATAATGTATGCGATGTTATATACCAGACCAGATGTAGCATATGCATTGAACATAGTAAGCCGGTACCAAGCAAACCCAGGGGAGAAGCACTGGATAGCAGTAAAGAACATTCTCAAGTATCTGAGGAGGACTAAGGATATGTTCTTGGTGTATGGCGGAAAAGACCTCCAGATGGAGGCCTTTGCCGACTCCGGCTTCCAGAGTGACAATGATGACTCCAAATCCATGTCGGGTTATGTCTTTACCCTCAATGGAGGGACGGTCTATTGGAAGAGATCCAAGCAGGAGACCGTTGCTGACTCAACAATGGAAGCGGAGTACATAGCTGCTTGCGATGCCGCAAAAGAAGCTGTCTGGATGAAGAAGTTCGTCACAGAACTTCAGGTGGTTCCTACCAGTGTTGATCCAATACCTCTGTATTGTGACAACAACGGCGCTATAGCTTTAGCGAAGGAACCCATGTCCCATCAGAAGTCCAGACACATCCTAAGGCGGTATCACCTGATCAGGGAGATCGTCGATCGCCGGGAGATCGAGGTGAAAAGAGTAGAGATGGAGAATAACATTGCTGATCCATTCACCAAGGCCATTCCTCAGACACAGTTCGAGAGACTATTCGAGATGATAGGTCTACGATATGCCAGCTCATGGCCCTAGTGCAAGTGGGAGATTGTTAGTGTATATGCCCTAGGGGCCATTATTGTATCATACTAGCATGTATATTACTTAATGGAAGCTTGGGATATTCACAGTTGTATTGACAGTCTTGCTAAATATGGTAGTATGCTACTTGGTTTGTGTCTACTTTAATATGTGCATATGTTTCTTGTAACATATCACTTATACATATTAGTAGAGCCCATAGGTTCTTTGCTTGATTACCAGCGTTGTGATGGCAGTCACACTAGTGGGGGCTGGGTAGTCTATAAGCAACATCATATACTTGTCCCTAGTGGTAGGATTATCAAGACAGGGCATCAATACTCCAGAGTAGACTAGTGTGTACGCTTCTCATCCCAGTTTGGGAGATGGTCTGTCCCACAGCCATCAGTACGTCGTACTGGAGATAGTATACAGGTGCTCGTTAGGTTACGGGTACACCGGACAGGACTCGCAGGAGAACTGACTGGATGATATTATACCTAACGTCAGATAGTAGTTCTCAGGTGACATGTGTGCAGGTAGTCTGTTGACTTAAGATCGTCATTTGTCTCGTGTGAGTTCCCACTGTGCTTTGATTACTACTCTACCACGGCTCAAAGGAGTCGTGCAAACAGGTTTTAGTTGGGTACAGTCCCAAACCATATGGAGGCAGTGAGCGACTGTTAGGGATTCGTCTCTCCCGGTATAGGGAGTTGATATCGCACTGTGATTGGTTGGTCATTACCATAAGTCCCTGGCCAGGGCTGATGGAGAATTACTAATGGACTGATCAGTAGATTCTCAAATGGTCATGAGCCATACCGGCACGACTTGTACGGTTATTAGGGGTCTGACGTTCTCCACCTCCCTAGACCATACATAAGATACTCTTAGACGAACAGACCGGACTGCGCGGATATTATCACGGACAGGCTCAGTAGGAGTTCGGATGGTTTCCTCATCTGCCTTCTTATCAACATCTACCTGGGGACCGTTACGTACAGCTAGTGCTGCTTGCGGTCTGTGGTTAAACCCACTGCCAGCGTAGTGTCGAGTCTTTAGAGTCCCACACAGAGAGTTTCCCTGCTCCAGGCGAAACGATATAGAGGTCGTATGGTTTTACGACGAGGGTTCGGACGCATGCGTGTGTTTTCGCACGTGCGACGTTCGGACAGTTTTTACTAGCCGGCTTTGGTTTAAGCCAGATTCTAGTATCGGGTTATTCGATTTATACAGTCTAAAGTTTTTCCGTGTTTTCATGGATTGGAGGGGCGTTCTCGTAATTTTCCGGGAAGCTTCTAGAAGCATGGTGACTTGGGGGTTAAGGTGGCGTAAGCATTTATTGCTTAATGACTCATTTGTGTGATTCATCCATGGAGTTAAATGAAGCATTTATTAGCTAATGACTCATATGATGAATCACACAAGGTGAATGCATCAACCATGATGATTAATCATTTAAATTATTTATTTGATAAATTGTTATGGTTGATATATTCAAATGAGCTCATTATTCTCTCTCATTCTTATCATCACCTTCTCTCTCCTTAAGCTCTCTCATTCTTGAAACCCTAACCCTAACCTCTCATGTGTTGAGATCAAGGGTTAGCTAGACTAATACATCCATAACCTCACTCTATATCCCCTAGGTAGCTTAGATTAGCACTTTGAGCAATCTAGTTATCTCAAATTAGAGATCAAGCTTGGCGTAGGAGCTCTCGGGTGGATCGTCTTTGACTCGAGGAGGCCGTTGAGGTGCCGATATTCCAAGGAGCCTACGAGGAGTGGAGGACAGCGATGAAGACCTGAAGGACAAATAACGTGAGGTATAACTTCGAATCCGAGTAGTTAAACCTCTCGTAGTTTGCTAGTAACGGTTTAGACACGATTCATGCGCTCAAGTCCGTGTTACGAAGCTTTGATAATCGTTTTTCATATATTCCGCCTCCCTGCAAATTCGTGGGGTGCGTGACATGGACTTACAATGAGAGGCTCTGATACCACTGTAAGTCGATGTCGTACACCCCACGTGTTCGCGGGGAGACGGAATTTGCAAAAAATGGTTTTTACGAGCTTCGCAACACTGACTAGAACCAAGAATCGTCCATAAACCCTAGCTAGCAAACAACATGAGATTTAACTACTCGGAAAGAATGTTATAACTCATGATACAAGTCCTTCGGATCTTCTCCGCTGTCCTCCTCGTCATCGTAGGCTCCAAGGATCGATCCGGATCGTAGCTTCCTCTTCGGCTTTCTCGAGTCAAAGATGATCTACCCGAGAGTCTATAGTCCGAGCTCCAACCTCAAATCCGAGGTAACTAGGGCAACTAGCTTGCTAAACTAGATGGTCTATGTGATGTAGAGAATGAAGATGGATTTATTTGTCTCTTGGAACCCTAGTTTACTCAACTCATGAGACTTTAAGGGCTTTTGATGTGAGGAAGAAGAAGAGAGCTAGCTTGAGGAAAGAGAAATGTTTTTTGATAATGATAATAGAAAAATGAGATGGCTCATTTGATATGACTACAAGCATGGCAAGAAAATATCTCACCAAAAATATCTAGTGCCACAAAATATCTCACAAGAAATATCTAGTCAAAGAGTCAAACCAAGTCAAGTGGTCAAACCAAGTCAAATGGTCAAACCAAGTAGTCATGCCACAATTATCATTTACAAATATAACAAATACTTTCCTCCACCTCATAATTGTTTTAATCAAGTCAATGGTCAAAATCCTAATGAAATGTCTCCTTCTATGCCCCTCTCATCCGTATATACATACCCGCATCCGTGTTCCGAGAAACATGAATACAAAGAGATGAAACTGATCCATCAATATAATATTAGGATCCATCTTAAACCAAAGCACACCAGTATTATCCGCCCGAATATCATACGCGCACAAGTGCACATACGTGATCGAAGCCCTGCCGTTAAACCATACGGCCTCTACATCTTTCGCCCGATGCAGGGAAACTCTCTATGTGGGACTCTAAAGACTCGACAATACGCTGGCAGTGGGTTTAACCACAAGCCGCAAGCGGTACAAGCTGCATGTAACGACTGCCCAGGTATCTGTTGATAAGAAGGCTGATGAGGAAACCCATCCGAACTCTTACTGAGCCTGAATGTGACAATCTATGTACAGTCCGGTATGTTCGTCTGAGAGTATCGCATATCGGGCCTAGGGGGGCGATAATCGTCAAACCTCTTATAACGCAATAAGTCGTGTCGGAGAGTAGCCCAATACACCCTGAGAAACTACTGGAATACCTACAGTAAATCTCGCTTGCCTTGGCCAAGGACTTTGTGTCATAGCCTTCCGAACACAGCGCGATATCAACCCCCAATACCGGGAGAGACGAATCCTATCTAACCGCCACTGCCTCCAAGTGCTTCGGGACTGCACCCAACTACTACCTGTTTGCACGACTCCTTTGAGCCGTGGTAGGGTAGTAATCAAAGTACAGTGGGAACACACTCGAGGCGAAGTAGCAGTGTCAAGTCGACGGACTAAGCTGTACTCATGTCACCTGGGAACTGCTACCCGATAACAGGTATAATACCCACCAACAGTTCCCAACGAGTCATGTCCAGTGTACTCATAACCTAATGAACACCTGCATACTATCTCCAGTACGACGTACTGATGGCTGTGGGACAGACCATCTCCACTGCTGTGATGAGAAGCGTATACACTAGTCTACTGTGGAGTATCGATTCCATGTCTCGATAATCCTACAAATAGGAACCTGTATAGGATGTGCTTATAGACTACCCAGCCCCCACTAGTGTAACTGCCATCACAACGCTGGTAATCAAGCAAAGATCCTAAGGGCTCTACCAATATGTATAAGCGATATGCTTAGAAAACACATGCACATATTGAGGTAGAAACAAACCAGGTAGCATACTACCATTTTGAGCAAGACCGTTACTATATCCGTGTATATCCCAATCTTCCATTAAGTAATATACAATCCAGTATGATACAATAATGGCCTCTAGGGCATATATCACTAACAACAGCATCGCGGGCGTTCCCAATGCGCACCTTAGAGGCCTTTGTCGCTGCTCGACGATGAACGACACGGGCAGCCCTGGCTCTAGGGGCAAGCCCGACACAGATGACGCAGCAGAAGAACCCTCTCGGCTATCTAAAGCCGAAGGGGAGGAGGACCCGCTGGACTTAGCTCCAACAACTGGAGCCTCATCGTCCGACTCTACCTTAACCACCTCTACAAACTCCTCAGATGAAGACATCTAACCTGATTCAAGGGAATGGGCTCGCCGAGGAAAAATCATGGGTGATCCGATCTAAATGGAAGCAGCGCCGGGCAATTTTTGACAACGAGAGTGAATTAGGGTAAAAGTGTTGGCCCTAGCATGGTCCCCTCCTATATATACACTCTAAAGAAAGCATCCAACGACCCTGATTGATTCCCGCCAAAACGAAACATCACACCCAACAATCGGCGGGGGCTCCACGTAGTGATCGGCCATTGGGGGTCGTCTTTTTGACTGCGGGAGTCAGAGATAGCCTGTCACTTCTGCCAACCGACGTCCGACACGTAGCCCGTATTCCAACTTACGATCGACCGAAACGGCGCCCCCTCTTTAAAGCACGATCATTTCATTTGATCCGATGACGCCATCGGGGATATGCGCGAAGATTCAGGCGCACGACAAGGCGACACGTGGGCCCAAAGATCGAAACGACGCGACCACCAACGCCGTGCCATTCCTGGGCGATCCGCATTATGATTCTTGGCGTCAAATTGAACAAAATAAAAACCAAGCAGACCTCTCTTGACCCGACCCTTAGATAGGTCGGAACGAGAATGGAGGCTAATGATGATGCTTACAGGTGGTATCTCCTCAAGATTGCAACACATGAGGGATGACGTGTCCCGAAGGCTACGAAGGTGGAATAAATGAGTTGCATTATGAGGAACGTGTCCGACCTTCCAGGAGACCTCCTTGAATACATTCCACCTTCACCTAGAAAACTACCAACCGCTCGTCTCCGAGCCTTTGACTTGCTGAGCTTCCTCGGCCTCCCGGCTCGTTTCTGAGCCCCTGACATGCCGAGCTTCCTCGGCCTCCCGGCTCGTCTCCAAGCCATCCGCCGAGCTAAGCCTCCCCAGCTCTCCCGATCAAACGAGAACGCAGATCCCTAGCACTTCCGCAACGGCTCCGCGTATCTCACTAAAGCGAGATAACCGCCACCCCACGTCCCACGCTGGCTCATCCCCCATTAATGAGCGTATCCCTTCATTAATGAAAGAATCCCATTATTCACGCAGGCGTAACGTCAGGGGCGCAACTGACAGCGGAGATCTCGCACCTGCTCGCTCAATACGGCCACTATAAAAGCATCTCTCTCAGACGACTCAGGTAAGGCAATTTTGATTCCAATAAGCCACTACTCTGCCAATATTCATCGGCTCTAACTTGATCGTCAGAGGGTCCTACGGTGGTCACCCATCCTGGAACTTACTTGCAGGTAGCTCGGCTTCCACCTCAAACTCAATCCATGGAGATCCACACACTATAGGAGACAACCTTCAACTCAAATCTTAACAGTTCAACAACGCTCGCTACAGATCGACGAAAAACAACATCTGAAAAAAATCATACCATTCATCAGGTTCAAAGCCCCCACTTTGCAGTGATAAATGGAATTTTCAACCAATTATATGGAGAAAGTTTCTACATGCCCCAAAAGGCTAAGACCTGATCCAAAATACCTCACATGCTCCTAAAAAATATTTCTCTCCATTTCTCCCTCTTTATCTCTTCTAAAGAAAAAATCATGCATGCATGCATGTATGTTGGAATTCAAAATGGAAAATTATATATATGCCTTTTTAATATTATTAATTTGTTTTCCTTTATAATTCAATTCTTTTCAATATTTACGTGTATTGCACGTAAATGAATTCTGGTATTAATAAATTCTAGCATTAATAAACTACACATCACGATCATCACGAGGGTCAGCATGGTAATATAAAAAAAAACAAATGGAGTGGTAATCAATGGGGCCCCACCGCTACAAAGCACAATCGTTTATCATAACTTTCCGATATCCACGCGAGCAGCGCCCCGATATTTCAGTTCTTATCCCTCTATAAAAATCAAATTGAATCCCCAACAAAACCTCAACGAAAAAAATCATATTTTTTCTTCCTCTAATTTTATTATTTCATTTCATTCATTCATCGAGCTCGATGGGGGCGATCAAGGCGGCGATCTGCGACGGCGTCGTCACTTTCTTCTGGATGTTCTGCGTCTCCACCGTCGGCCCTCTAACGGCGCTCATCGCCGAAACCCTAGCGGTCACAAACATGCTCTTTGTGCTTGGCATCACTGTCCTTTTGATCACAACCCTCCTTATGATCTTCAACCCGATCTGTTACTTGCTCGGTAACGCTAGCTTCAACCCTGCGAACAACGCCGCGTTCTACGCTGCTGGCATCGGCGACGATACCTTGTTCTCAATGGCGCTCAGATTCCCTGCTCAGGTGTTGTTGCTTCTCTTTTGAGTTTTGGTTTTAGGGTTTCAAGTTGTTTGGTTGTGAGAGATCTAGGAAATGGTAACGGTTTCCAAATTTAGGATGAAAAATCTTATTTTTATTTAGAAACTTAGGGATATGAAGGAAATGTTGGGTTGGTCATAAATGGAATGATAATGTTGTTCGGAAGATGTAGTGGAAAAAATGGGATTTCGACATGTGACAGAAATGTACCCGATTTTGTTATTTTGAAGGAACCCTGTCATTTGATTTGTTATCTTGAGATTGTTCTGAGTACAGATTTAATGAGAAAACCTTGGGTGGTGTTGTTGATGATGATATATCTAGAATCCTATGTATGAAAATTATTTGCTTACTTTAGGAAGCAAAATAAAAATTGGGATTTCGAACTAGGCGGTAAGGTGAGAGGTATCTCTCTTTGTCCTTTAGAATATCCAACTCTTTTGTGCAACACTTAAAGTTATAACAGAAAGTGGATAGATATATTGATCATCTATTAACTCTATTTTAGAAACAAATTTGGATGAGTTTTATGGTATAATCATGTGCCATGGGCCCATGGTTATAATGTCATGGAGCTAGGATTTTTTTATCAGGCAAACATAAGTTTAAAATCGTAAATTTCAATAAAGGTAAATGTCAATATTGCACATCAAGATCCCTAAGTAAATTTTAAGAACTTTTGGTAAAATATAATATGTTTGAAGGATCACATTACATAAAATACATAATAAATTTTTTTGCATTAATTTAAAAGAATTATTGATGGTCTCAAATTATTAGGCTTGTATTTACGCAGTGCTTACAAATTAACAGGCAATCAAAGTGGTTTCATAAAGTTTGAAAGGCTCGAAACTCCATTTTTCTAAGCTTAAAAATAGTAGAGTTTCGAGAAGTTTTGTTCTGTTTCCCATTTTTCTAGACTTCAAAATAGTAAAGTTTCAAAAAGTTTTGTTCAGTTTTTCATTTATCTCTCAAACTCTTAAAAATAAGATAAATTAAATGAAACCTTGGTTTCATAAATTATGTTCCCAAACGACTATATTTTACGAAACCCTAATTTTATGAAACCATGGTTTGCACACATGCAAACCCGTGATTTCATTTTAACTCAATCGAAACCATGGTTACGGAAACCTTGTTGCCAAACTAGGCCTTAGGGTTTAAAGATCCAGGGTATAAATGGTTTTAACCTTTTATGATCTAGTTTTAGTGAAAAAATATTTCTTTTGAATTTTTTGGGCTTGGGACTTTCCAATTACGCGCTCGATTACAATGTTATTTATTATTTTAATTTTAAAAAGCGGATTAACTATAGAACTTTTATTCTATTAAAAATTTTAATAAATATTTTTGAAAATAGCAAAAAAGAGCTCTTTTCTTATTTAGGTATTAAAGTTTTAACTAGAAATCCTTTTCTCCTTGTTTCAGAGAATATTACGAGTGCATGGGCGTGCACACACATATTCGCTCTAGATTAAATACTAGATTATTTTTAATGAAAATCATCTTGCAAATTATTTGCTAGCTTTAGAAAGTAAATTAATGGCACAGTTTTACTAAACTTCCCTTCATGGTGATGAAATCTCTTCAGTAAAATTTACAGTGTGCAACAGCTTCACCCATGTCGGAGTTGTCAATGTCCTTGTCTATCCCTGTGTGCCTTTTTGCTATCCTTTGTCCCTTAGTAGCCATGACCTGTGTATCAGAGAGAGTTCCAAAACAAAGTTTATTCAACATTAGAATATTTTTTGTTTCACAATTCTATTGAAAACTTGTGGATATGTGATTCCACATAAAACTGACTATATAAAATCAGAATTTATAATTCCTTTTTTAAGATGTAACAGATTGACAAAATACTATTGTTTCCTTGTATATAATACATACCATTAACATATTCTAATGTTTCTTATTAGGCACTTGGGGCAGTGGGTGGTGTTTTGGCAATCAGAGAAGTGATGCCTCTTCAGTACAAGAGCATGCTTGCTGGGCCTGCTCTGAAGGTGGATGTGAACACTGGGGCAATGGCCGAAGGGATTCTGACATTCCTGATTACTTTTGCCGTGCTTTGGATATTCATCAAGGGTCCAGGCAATCCCTTAATCAAAATGTTGATGATCTCCACAACGACTGTGGCAATGGTTATTGCAGGCGGCACTTATACAGGGCCATCCATGAATCCAATCAATGTAAGCCACCTGTTCTCTTGTGCCTTTTGATGTACTATTGGCATCTATTTTTTTTCTAATTAATTCATATAATTTCATTTGAAGACTTGTTACACCACAGATATCTTAAATTTATTTATAGATGGAAGGTTTTGATTCTTTTGTGTGTCCGAATATGATCAGGGCTAGACCATATAAAACAAAAACAAAAATTATTTAATTGCACGTCACCGGTTTTATTAGATCTTTGAGTTTGTTTGATAAATTTTTATCTTCTATGAAATTAACATCCCGCCAGATTCTTTTTGAGGAAAACCCTGCTGCTAGATGTCATTTTTAAGAGTTCAAATATCTATTTGCATTTCCTGCTTTAATTTCTTCAATATATCTTGTGCTTTAGATTTTAGTTTTAGTTGTCTGGTACTTGATTGCCTCTAGCACTCCTTTAAGTCAGCATTATCTGTGTTTCTGCTTGAGGTTATATAAAACCATTATGTGTGAAATGTGGGGGTGTTAAGAGTGTTAATGTCCATCATTATTGATTTGTTTTTGTGAAGCTATTATACATGTTATATGTAGCTCTTTCCTTCTATTTGACATGTATTTTCTTCTATGGTTTAATATTCTTTATTCTATCTTATATTTATTTCTCATTGTGTTGTGCTAAACACATTTTTTAAAATCATATTTCATGTCAAGAATTTAAGGAATCATTTTGATTTTTTTCACTAAAACATGGGAGACGGTTCAAATTGTATCTACTATGCTTATCTGGTTGGGATTGTGGAGAAGAAGTTCTTTTGTGAGATACCCCAAAATGTACAGACAAGCATGAGAGATGTTTATGCATCTGCATCTAGCACTAAAGATTAGAGCTGAAAATGTGACTAGGGCTTCTCCATATCATAATAAAAAGATGAAGACCGCTAAGAAAATGAAATTATAGTAAATGATGAAGCTCTAAAGGTTGGGTTCATTGGAGGAGGGGAAAAGAAAGAAGAGAGAGAGAAGAAGGAGAAAAGAGAAGGGGGGGGGGGTTTACATACCACATAAAACTTCATCCCCTTCAAACATAATCTTATGCTAATTTAGCCTGCCAATGCTTTCAGTTTCAAGCTCCCTACCAGCATATGCACTAGGAAATATATTTGTTATTTGCTTAAGTGTCACAAGTCAACAAGGAAAGGAAGCAACAAGGGTAATATAAAGAAGGCTTACTAAATATATTTGTCATGTTCTTGGATGCATGATGGATCAACAAATGTTGATGAATGCATGATGGAGCAGAAAATGGTAAATGATGCTTGCCAATTAGTAGGAAGTCAATTCATTCATCACAAACCACACCTTGCACTCGCTGCCAATATTCATTTATTTCACGTTATTGTCTGAACGCCAGTCTCTATAGTCATTATTTAAGCTTTTCTGTACATAGGAATATTTCATTTTTCAGAAGCTTAGGAAGTCTTTGAATTCTTTCCTAATACAAGCTCTCTCTCTCTCTCTCTCTCTCTCTCTCTCTCTCTCTCTAAGTCTACTGTAGTCTTTTAAATATTGACCAGCAAAAGAAAATGTTTTTTTTTGCATTCCCCACATATTAGAAAATATAAATAATGCCTATAACTGTTTGAAAAAATAAATATATAATTGTGTCAGTTGCAAAAATTCATCTTTCGGATGTCCCCTACAGTTGTGTTGTATATGATTAATTTTTGCAATTTCATTAGTTTATATGCCAGATTAGATCTTGAAATGTCAGTGTTAGAAATTCCGTGTTTAAAATGTTGGTTGATGGAGATAGAAAATGAATACAAATTGTTAGGCTTCAATGTGTGTCGTCTGCTAAGTTTATAGATCCCATCAGAGTGAGTTTGCTGATGTGTTCTTGGCAGTACATATTTAGGATATAATGAAGCTTTTGAAGTAGATAAGTAACAAAAGGGACTGAGCTATCCAGATCTCACAATCTTTGCATCATGTTTTAATAGATAATACGTAGTTAAAGGGATGTTGGGCCTTTGGAATGTGAATATGGTGTGTTTCCAATAGTTGACCAGATAGACATCCCTTGCACCGTGTAATAATGAAACGATTTTGACTATTGACCATTAAGAATAATAGAGGCCCAGCTGTCCTATATTACTAAGGCTAATAAATATAAAATGGTTTGATTCTTAATCCAAATTTGGCTGGTGGAAAATCTAGCGTTATGTATGGCAAGTCAGCTCGGCAAGCAACCCAATATGTCTAGGCTGGGAACTTCTTTACAACAGGGGAGAGTTCAAAAAAGCATTCGGAGAGGCTATGTAGCATGAGTTCGGATACGGATATGGGATACGGGATACGATACAATACAGATTCGCGTATTCACAATTTTTCAGAAACCTAGGATACGGGATACATTTTTATATCAATTTTTAATTAGATAAATATAAATATACTTTAAGATATACACATAAATATATAATAATATAAACAAATAATGGAGTTATTTAGATATTCAATGCATTAAAAAATTTCAAGAGCCTTACTTTTTAAGAGAAAGAAGAGGGGTCGTGAGAGAGGTTGGTTTGACACTTACATGTCCGAGCGAATCCGAGAGTTTCGGACTCCGATACGCGACCGGGGACGATTCATGAGGCATATACAAGAATCTGTGCTTCATGGCTCAGAGGTTTCTTCCAAGGGAAGGTTATTTTAAAGAGGATCCTTAGTTCTATGGTACACATTCTAAGCTGAACTTAAACACAAGTTTTAATTAAGTCTATTTAACTTTATCTTTAATTTTATTCTATTAAAGTAAGAGATGCAAAGATTTTGAGGTCAGGGGAGTCAATTCAAGACCACTTTTGTCAATTCCGTAGTATCCTGAAAATGTATTCCGAGGATTATATGTGCCAACTCAATCCTTGTGGGGACGGTAAGAACTTTGAAATAGCCGGGTGCACACATTGAAGCTAACAAGCAACAATTTACATTTTTTCCCCATCGCCTACCCACATTTCTTGCATTTACTCACTTGCTTTGTCTGTAAGAACTTTTATGTTGATAGCTTCCTTAGCTGTTATGGGAGATGACATACCGAGGAATTTCTACTATGCAGTACATATTGAACCATGAAAAATTAGCATTCTGAAGGTTCTTAAAATAATAAATATCAATGTCTAGACTCTGGGCTTTGCCTGAATGGTGTGTTAATTGTAACAGTCACAAGTGTAGCCCTTAAGGAACCTCAACCATGTAGTATTAACCATCAAAGAAATTGCCATGTGAAGGCGCTTCTTTTAAGTAATAAATATCAGCTTGTAGACCTGGAGTTTGCTTCAAGGGTGTTCTAGTTGCGAGGAACCAGCTGTTTTTTTTTGTTTTTTTTGTATTTTTGGATACGGGTTGTCAATCATGGTTTATGATTTCGTGACTTCGATAGTTGAGGAGGTAAATTCTTGTCTAATCTAGTTATACTTGACACAAGTCTTTAATGTTGGTGTTGAAAGAATCTGATTTCGTATCTTGTGTTGAAAAAGATATGGAAGTGTTTAATAAGTATTTCTAGGCTCATTTTCCCATTGGAAATAGTTATAATTCCCCAAATAGTTGATGGCGTTTGGTACTCCCCCCCCCCCTCCTTTTCTATTTAGCAAATGAATTTACCAATTGAATTGAAGGTTTAATTTACTTGATATTTATAAAAAATAGTTAATCTATGAAGGAGTTGTCGACTTTAAGAATTAGGAAGTTTGATAAGGTATAGATGCATGTACAAGTATGTCGACATACTTGTACATACATCTATACCTTATCGAACACTTGGAACCCTATTATGAGCACTCAACACCAAGAAACTGTTATTTATGACCTTTAGAATATCAAATTTGACAGGAATATGACCGATTCAGTGGTGTTTGATGCCTAATAAACCGGTTGAGGGGTATAAGTGAGGATGAAGGGAGTTATATGCAATTAACCCTTCTTCTTTTTCAATAGTTATGATTCAGTGGTGATTTATGCTTTTTTGTACTATTGTGTGGCACCCATATTGAAAATTGACAGGTTTGTCATATCAAAGTTTCTTTATAGTTTTTCCTTTTTTGATTCTAGACAAATTCATTTCCCTTAATTTTGAGTCGGATAAGGATCGTCAGCACCTATATTTCTTTAACTGATCTTTATGTATAACCGTGATTTATTTTCACACACTTGCAGGCATATGGCTGGGCATATCTCGATAACAAACATAACACATGGGAGCAATTCTACGTCTATTGGATTCCCTCCTTCGTCGGTGCCATTGTTGCTGCTTGGATCTTCAAGTTCCTCTTCCTACAACCTGCAGGCCAGAAGGCTAAGAAGGCTTGAGGCCTCATGCCGTCGTTCTTTGCTTACAGAAATCCCATTCCTGAACGGTGAAACAAATAGCCCGTCATCAGCCTGTGTCGTTCGCGCTCTGTGTAGTCTTGTTCTCGTTGTCAATGATTGGGTATCTTGAACTTGTTTGGTTGCTTTGTATCTTATGAACGATAATGAAATTTAGGTAGCAGTAGCTTGAGGATTTGCTGGCTTGGGTGAACAAGTTCATCAATTCTTATTGACAAGTTGGAAGGATTTTCTGTAGATGCCTTTAATTATTGTTTTTGTGTTTTTTTTCTCTTGAAGAAGATTTTGATTGGATTTTACAAGATAAGTTTTTATTCAATTATCCATGCCCCAAGGGAATGTTGTATGGTTGCCCTTGGTATATAGAATAAGAGATTACCGGGAATCCTCGCTTTTCCGAAAATTGGATTACCGGACATTTAATCATTCCTGGTAATACATGTTTCTGTAACCGGAGGAGGGTCGGTCGAAGCCGACGACAAACGACGGGCCAGCCAGAGAACGATCGGTGATGATCGGTGACCGGCCGATCTGCGACAGGCAGTCCCGGATGACCAGCTATGGGCGGCAGGGAGGGCGGGCTGGCGGATGATGAGAGAGGCTGACGGCTGATAGTCATGGCTCATTCATGTTAGGCGGCAATATTTCATGGTAATATAGGATAGACACGTGTTTTAGGGGGAACAGGGTTATCATAAAATATGATTATTTGATTACCATGGTAATCTTATATTTCTAAGAATATCTTTTACATCCAAACAAGTGTGTAATGTAATGTTTCATGGTAATCTTAGATTAGCTCCTACCAAGCGCATTGTATAGGTAATGTTTGTACCAAAGCTGATTGGGATCGGGTTTGGATTATCAGATATAAGCAGGTAGATAAACCGGCACCATACGTAATTTGGTCTCGATCTAAGGGAAATTTAGGCGACAGGGCGGATGCAATTTTTGAGCGCAAAAGGTTGGTAACTCATCCAGTGACAGCAGCAGGTCAGGGCCAGTGATGATTAGTTGTGAACAGTACATAGTCTATTCACTATCTACAGCTTATGCCGTTATCAATTGGGGGGTAAGATTTTCCTTTCCACAGTGAAAATATTGCCCGATTTGATTTCCGGAACCCAAAAAGAAAGGACATGCAATGCTCACCTTGGAGGCTTGGTGGCAAAAAGAAACTGATGGAAAGTAAGATAGCAAACAAGCCAAAAATGAACAATACTTTCTTTTTACTTTCCAATTTACAAAATGCATTTGGATTGGTTTGGACTTTGGAGTAAGAAAGTGAAAAAAAAGTTGGTATAAAAGACAATATGCATGAATTGCCTTTTTTTTCAATCGGCCTATAGTAAGCCTCATACAAACACACACCAAATCCTTGCAAATAGCAAACAACACACACGCACACCCAAGAGACTAATGATTTGTCTCGAAAGCGTTAATTTATGGATAATAGGTTACAAATTAAAAATTTTAGTTTAGATATTTAAAAGATTTAATTATTAACTTTCCATTAATTTTCTATCATCTTGGACGGTGAAGGAAAACTAGAGTGACTTTCTAAATGAAGGCATTTTCCATCTTGCGACTTTTCATTTGCCAAACACAAGAAAAATAGAAAGTGGCTGACTTTATTTTTACTCTCACACTGATCAAGAGAAACTGGATAAGACCGTGGGAGATTAAATAAGATGACGTCTACCTACGAGGTCAGATCTAGCTACAAAGAATATGATATATATGGTGGAGAGGTGGTTGGATCTGCAAATGGTGCTTCGATCCGGCAGACGGAAGGTTGGATCCGGTCATTAAAAGCACGAAACTGACAATAGGTGGTTTGATCGGATGACGTGGAGTTCGGTACCATGATATGAAGGACATATCTAGTCATGAGGAGGTTCAATTGAGAAATTGATATTCATTTCGCCGATGTGGAGACTGACTGAATCCAACCACGAGGAAGCTAGATATTCATCTGAAGGGAATGTAGAATCTGGTCATTGGAAGCCCAACCCAGCAAATATGAACTCCGATTGCCCGACATGGATATCGAATCCATCCAATCCAGCAATAGGAAGGTAGAAGTAAATCATTTTTTATTTTGGTGGGGTGGGGTGGGGAGCGGGTTACCAATCATCCAGGAGGAGTACAAATCCAGTCACCATGAATTCGTTTTTTAATGGGCCATGATTTGTATAAATGACGTATTTATGTTGAGACGATTGGAGTCAATTATAACTTTTTTAACAAAACATGGTGGTACTTAACTGTCACAACCTTTTTCTTTGAAAAATTTATTTAAAAAAAACAAACAAACTTGATAACAATGATGAGGATCATCAACTCCTTCTATTCTTATAGATTTGGAAACAAATTCCACCAACCTTTTCACCATTAGAGTAACTTTGAGATTTGTGATGTTATGTTTGGTAATAAATGAAATCTTTTATTGATAATTGTTACCACGCATCCCACAGCTAATGTAATGGTGAAGAAAAGAAAAGAATTTATTTCTAAATCCTACCGATAGGATTTTAGTCGAACTCCCAGACTTTATCTCTAAGGGGTGTTATTGGTTCAGGACTTTTCATTTGGACTTAGATTTTTTTTGTCAACTTTACCTTTTTGTGTTATTGGTTCTGGACTTGAATTTGGATTTTAAAATTATGTGTTATTGGTTGCTTGGACTTAGATTTGGATTAGACTCTTAAAGTCATAGTTTTCAATACTAGTATATAAACTCTCTCCCAAAGAAAGTCAGGCAATAAAAGAGAAAACTCTTTGGACTCTAACCCAAATCAACCAGATACCCGACCCAATCCCGACCTCGCCTTCGACCCCGACCTCGCCCCCGACCCCGACCTCGCCCTCATCCCCCTCCCCCTCCCTTTCGTCCCAAATCTTCACAGCCTTTGCCCCTACTTGATTACTTAGGGTTTCAGCTCTCAACGCTAACGTGCGCGGCGACACATTTGTATCTTGCGCTACCTCAGTTACCCGCTGCTTGTTGGTGAGATATGCCCTAGAAGCCATTATTGTATCATACTGGATTGTATATTACATATTGGAAGCTTGGGATATTCATAATTATAATAACAGTCTTGCTCGATATAGTAGTATGCTACTTAGTTGATTCTATCTCAACATGTGCATGTGTTTCTTTTAGCATATCGCTTATACATATTGGTAGAGCCCTTAGGATCTTTGTGTTGTGTTTTGCCGGCGCCCCGGCCTTCAAACCGTGGCCAAATGCGGAATAAAAATTTTCAAAACTTTGGCGCAAACAAAACCCGCACAAGATCGAACCAAAAACCTTATACCAGAAAACATATAAAGAGGAGTTAGATGGTTATACCAAATGAACCAAGTCCTTCGGGTCTTCAACCATCATCCCAAGTTCTTAGTGGTCGCAGATCGAATTTGGTTGCCGGTCTTCCTCCACCTACGATGATCCACCCGAGGAAAACGGCGCAAGCTTCAGTCTTGCCAAGCGAGACAACCGACGCTCCAAAGTTGCTAGCAATGGAGAGTGGAGGTGTAGGATTATCTCACTATTGTTTTTCTCTCATCACAAATGCTCAAAGAGCAACCATAGAAGATGAAGAGGAGGTGAGGAAAACAAGTGGCTTGAGCAACTCAAGAAATGGCTAAGTGTTTTCTTTTCCAAGTGAGAAAATGAGAATGAGTAATGAAGCAAGTGAAGAAAAACAATGAGCAAGCCCACTCAAGAAATGATGGCAGCCCCCATCCAATAATGCACACAAAAAAATCTCCTTTCATTTTTCCAATAAACAGGTCCATGTCATACCTCTCTACATTCTAAACAATGTTCATGCCACCTCACCCCCTCCACCTCATTTCCCAAAATGATTTTCTAAAAAGAAAAATCAAATAATGAGGTGTTAAATCTTCTAGAAACTATTCCGTATAAATATGGAATACAACTTGGTATACGTATCGAAATACATATACGTGTATTCGTACAAAAATACGAATAGCCAAGAGAGAAAATGAATAGTGAACAATAATACTAGAATACATATATATAAATACATATATAAATTATTAAATCAAAACCTAATTTAATAATCTGGCTCAATCCTAAGCCGCCAGTATTATCAACCGTCCGATCAAAGTCTGTGTAGCATGTACACATATTTAATCGGACACCTGTATGTACCAACATACGTCATCTACACCATATCGCCTGAACCGTGAAAACCCTCTGTGTGGGACTCTAAACACTCGTCAATACGCTGGCAGTGGGTTTAACCACAAGCACGTCAGTGGCACTAGCTGTACGTAACGGCTACCCAGGTATTGAGCGAAAGGAAGGCCGACGAACAAACTCATCCGTACCCCTACCGAGCCTGAAAGTGACAATATACGTACAGTCCGGTCTGTTAGTCTAAGAGTATCGCATAACGGGTCTAGGGGGTGGATAACGTCAGACCCCCTAATAACGCGATAATTCGTGTCTGTATGAAACCCATCACCACTAAGAAATCACTGATCCGAATCAGTGATTCTCGACTACCTTAGTCAAGGATTTCTGGTGATGGCCACCCGTGCACTCCGCGACATCAACCCCCAATACCAGGAGAGACGAATCCCCTGACGATCCGCTCACTGCCTCCATGTGGCTCGGGACTGTACCCAACTAAAACATGTTTACACGACTCCTTTGAGCCGTGGTAGGGTAGTAATCAAAGCACAGTGGGAACTCACACGAGACAAATGACGATCTCAGGTCGATAGACTAACCTGTACACATGTCACCAGGGAACTGCTATCTGACAATAAGTATAATACCAACTAGCATATTCCCGGCGAGTCCGTCCGGTGTACTCATAACCCAATGAGCACATGTATACATCTTAGGTGAACCAACTGACACCAATGGCTTGTGCGACCGGCCACCTCCCCTCGTCGGGGTCTCAATCAGTATACACCAGTCTACTCTTGGAGTATCGATGCCCAGTCTCGAAACTCCCACGACTAGAGATATTTTAAGGATGTGCTTATATAGACCACCTAACTCCCACGTATATGATCGCCATCATACTGCTGGCAGTCAAGCAAGAATCATATGGGCTCTATCAATATGTAATAGTGATCTGTAATGTCACCTGAAGCATGTACACGATGATAAAGACAAACCAGATAGTATACTATCATCTCGAGTAAGACTGTTCTACCGGTTTAGGTCATCCCTCAATCATTGTGATCACGTGTGTACGATTCAATAATTGACTTAAGGGCACTATAACCAACAATCTCCCACTTGCATTTAAGGCTAATTATTGCGGTGTCGCATACTCACAGCCCGTGTGATACCGAACACCCAATTTTTCTACTAATCAATTTTACAAAGTTCATTTGTAAAACTATTGCGTTCGAGAAATAGCCTCAATGAGTGGATTCGTTATTCATATCATAATTTTGCATTATTATATTTCCCATTCTTAGTCATTTTACAAATAAACATGTACTTTTGACCCATGTCTGCTACATAATTGCAGGTTACAGGTTCTCGGAACAAAAACAGTGAAAAAGATGAAAAGACGATACAAAAGTGAGATTACAACCAACAAATGGAAGAATCTTGATCAAGCCTACAGTTTGGAGAATAAACGAAGATCAATAAACAAGTACAAAGGCAGCGCAAGGTTCAAGACTTCGACACGAAGAGAACGGTAAAGTCCACTACATTATTCACTGTGGAGATCTGGAAGAGAACTAGAAGCCATTCTGAAGAACCAACTGAGACAAACAGAAGACAAATACAAACAAAATAAGTACAGAAAAAAGCAGCCCAAGACCCTACTAATTGGTCGCGGATCTGCGGCCAAACACATTTTGTAATCGGTCATTGGTACCTCAAGAAGTATTAACGGTCGCATGCAGAATGTGTGAGCAATTTCATCTAAAAATTCACCAATTGAAAAGTACTTTGAACGATGGACAAGAGTATGATAGCTTGATTTGAATTTCCAAGTGTAGGGGTAATATATACACACACGTAGGGGTATGTGATTGGGGTTTAGATAAGAGATATGAATGAAGAATAAGACTTATATCTTTAATAGAGATGATAAAAATTCCTAAATTGAGATGGAATCCTAGAAGGAAAACTCAAAAGATGCTAAAAGCTAAGTAAATTTACAAAATATATACAATCTTAAGTTGAATGATAAGGAAGCGTGAAAAATACGGGTGGATAATTTATGAGTCGAAGATAATAGAATTCCTTATTGGAAAACCTAATTGGAAAATAAAAGTTAATAGGCCGAATTGATAGGATTTTGTGGGTAGTATCCGCTGAAAACCCTCAGGAGACAACACTCCTCCTACTAGGGGCACCTAGAGGTTTAACGACTTGTTGCACGAGCTCAGTGCAATCACGTTTCCCTATGAAAGTGAGGCTAGGTCTTTTTCGAGAATAAAACTAGGTTTGCTTGAGGACAAGCAAAAGATAAGTTTGGGGGTATTTGTTCATATCATAATTTTGCATTATTATATTCCCCATTCTTAGTCATTTTACAAATAAACAGGTGCTTTTGATCCATGTCTGCTACATAGCTGCAGATTACAGGTTCTCGGAACAAAAACAGTGAAAAAGATGAAAAGACGATACAAAAGTGAGACTACAACCAACAAATGGAAGAATCTTGATCAAGCCTACAGTTTGGAGAATAAACGAAGATCAATAAACAAGTACAAAGACAGCGCAAGGTTCAAGACTTCGACACGAAGCGAACGGTAAAGTCCACTACATTATTCACTGTGGAGATCTGGAAGAGAACTAGAAAACATTCTGAAGAACCAACTGAGGCAAACAGAAGACAAATACAAACAGAATAAGTACAGAAAAAAGCAGCCCAAGACCCCACTAATTGGCCGCAGATCCGCGGCAAAACAGGGCCTACGGCCGTGGATCCGCGGCCGTGCTAGACACGTGTCGGTGGAAAAACGTATCGGTGGAGTCAGTGCGCTGACTAGTCTTCTTAGGGGTATACTTGTAATTGTAGATATGAGTCGATTGTAACTCTAGGGTTTCTATGTTCTATAAATAGAAACCCTAAAACCTTTTTAAGGTTATGCCTCTTTTTATTTCATCTATTCAGAATAATAAATTCGGTGTAAATGTTTGGAGAGAGCCATCAAATAAAATAAGGTTTTTTATTTCATTGCCCTAGTTAATTTTCATTCTGCCTTAGTTATAATTTTTATTATCTGCCCTAGTTAGATAGTTAGAACATGTTTATCAATTCCTTAATGAGTGAGTAATTCCTCACTTGTTAGGGTTAGGAATAGGGAAGGTTTGAGAGATGAAAATCTCTCACCCCTTTCTTGCCCATCACATATAATTAATAGGACTCCATGCATACATACACACACCGTTCCCTACGACACCCTATCCCACGAGGTAGCGGTGATACCGTAGTATAAAAGATTGGTTGCGTATGTTTTCCATGGAGGTTAGGGTAAGAATTAAGAAAGGAAGGACAAGAACCTAGAGGAAGAAACCTAGTTTCTTCCCGATGGTACTAATCCCTTTTATTAATTGTTACCATAACACCTAAAGAGATCTAAATTAGGGCATTGAAAGCGGTGAGGAAATCTTTAATTTCCAAACTTAACCTAAACCTAACCCTAGCAAGATTCTAATCCTAGTCTAAATTAGTTTAGTTTTTAATGATAATCCATCCACACCGTTTGGAATTAACTCGTTAGACCAAATTAGGAAATACACAACATCCCTGTGGACCGACCCGTACTCACCGGCTAGCTACCAAGCGACGCCGTTTTTGATTGCGGTAAAATTATTCTTTGATTCATCTTTTAAAAAGCGCATAAGCACTAAATCCCATTCAATCATCTGCTCCAATGTTTCTTTCTATGTCTCTCTTTATCTCAAGTTTGCGGAGAAAGCTATCTCCTGAAATGAGCAATACCTGTCTTAGAATTTTTGGGTTACGGCAGCGCCCCGGCTATCAATCCGTGGCCAAACGCGGAACAAAATTTTTTAGAAACCGGCGCTATCGGAACCCTAATCAACGGATCGTACCATTAACCCTATACTAGTTATATGAAAAGAGTTTAGAGAGGTTATACTGATCAATCCGTGTCCTTCGGTCTTCAACACCTGTCTTAAGCTCCTCGCGGCTTTCTCGATCAAGTTCGATCTCCGGTCCCTCCCATCAAAGACGATCCACGTCGAGGATTAGTAATACGGGCTCCCGCCTCAAAACCGAAACAACTCGAGTATCTAGTTTGCTAACCTAGATAGCCAAGATGAAGTAGAGATTGTGTGTGAATACTGTCTCAATACACCCAAGGATTCTCAACTCATGAGAGGGATGGGGTGGAGGTTGAAGAAGTTGCCATAGGAGAAGAAAGTGTGAGCTCAAGTTTTGCAAAAGAAAAAGGTAAGTTAGAAAAGTGTCTACTTCCTTTTTTCTTTTGTGTGTGTGTTATTTCTTATGAGCAACTAAAGAAAACAACTTGAGAAATAAATATCTTCTAGGCTCACAACAAATATCCCACACCACAAATATCTTGCATGAGTCACTACATGACACACCATGAGTCACACCCATGACACACCAAGTGAGCATGCAAAACAATGAATAAACAATGACTCACACTTTCCCACCATTAAACATTTAAACCAAAATATTTAACACAAATGAAATGGCAACCCTAAAATAATCTTGTAACGAATTATAGGAATACCCCTCATCCGTATATATATACCCGCATCCGTATTCCGACTGAATACGAATACAACGATACGAAAATAATCCAACAATATAATACTAGGATCCGGCTTAAACCAAAGCCCACTAGTATTATCCCTCCGATCATGATCCATGCACAAGTGCACGTATATGATCGAACCCTGCCATAAAACCATACGGCCTCTACAACGTTTCGCCCGAAGCAGTGAAACCCTCTGTGTGGGACTCTAAAGACTCGTCAATACTCTGGCAGTGGGTTTAAACATAAGCACGTCAGTGGCACTAGCTGTACGTAACAGCTACCCAGGTATTGAGCGAAAGGGAAGCCGACGAGCAAACTCATCCTGAACCCCTACTGAGCCTGACAGTGACAATATCCGTACAGTCTGGTTCGTTCGTCTATGAGTATCGCATATCGAGTTTAGGGGGGTAGATAAAGTCAGACCCCTAATAACGTGACATTTAGTGTCGGTATGAAGCCTATCACCAACTGAGAAACTACCGATCCTAGATCGGTAATTCTCGTTTACCCCGGCCGAGGATTTTTGGTGATGGCCACCCGTGCACACCGCGACATCAACCCCCAATACCGGGAGAGACGAATCCCCTGACGATCCACTCACTGCCTCCATGTGGCTCGGGACTGTACCCAACTAAAACCTGTTTGCACGACTCCTTTGAGCCATGGTAGGGTGGTAATCAAAGCACCGTGAAAACTCACACGAGACAAATGACGATCTCAGGTCGATAGACTAACCTATACGCATGTCACTAGGAAACTTCTATCTAACAATAGGTATAATACCAACTAGCATATTACCGGCGAGTCCATCCGGTGTACTCATAACCCAATGAGCAGCTGTATACATCTTAGGTGAACCAACTGACACCAATGGCTTGTGAGACCGGCCACCGCCCCTCGTCGGAGTCTCGATCAGTATACACTAGTCTACTCTTGGAGTATCGATACCCAGTCTCGAAACTCCCACGACTAGGGACACTTTAAGGATGTGCTTATAGACCACCCAACTCCCACGTATATGATCGTCATCATACTGCTGGTAGTCAAGCATGAATCCTAAGGGCTCTATCAACATGTAATAGTGATCTGTAATGTCACCTAAAGTATGTACACGATAATAAAGACAAACCAGATAGCATACTATCATCTTGAGCAAGACTGTTCTACCGGTATAGGTCATCCCTCAATCATTGCAATCACGTGCCTGCGATCCAATAATTGACTTAAGAGCACTATAGCCAACAAGAATATGTCTGGATATCTGATGGGACCCAGTTCACAAATGAACTCCAAATCCAGCAAACTTCTTAGACCGTATCGTCAACTGAATTTAGTCAGTACCCTACGCCATGCCTCCCTCAGTATCCTCTTGGACCACCTGTCCAAACTACCGCCCCTCAAAAGAAGGAAAACTATAACTCTGACAGTCACTCTTTCATCCAGGTCACCTTGGAAGCCAGGAATGATAACCGTCTCCCGAAAGAGGCTGCCGTTACCATATCCCTAGAACATCTACTTATGTTTATAAACTGCTTCCGAACGTTTCTCCAGGATTGGATTAATATATAAACTTATTGCAGCTAGTGCAAAAACAACATCTGGTGTGGTACTTAACATCTCATGATTGACTCAATTGCCTAAGCAAGTGATATGCCAATCATGCGTATCCCTTTCCCCTTTAGTCTTTAAGACACCTTTAGAGAGGGTGGCTCCATCACCTGCCGATACACCACCATACCAGGAGTCATCTATTCTAAAACACCTTTAGAATAGTGTCAAAGTGCCCAGATTGGGAAACTACCCAAATCTAGATCTAAAACCATAGATCTAGTAACCAGAATGCCTGATATAATATCCATATCCTATGTGGAGAAACCACTGTATGACAACCATAGTATAACCGATCGTATTGTGGGAATTTCACTTCCTGCAAAGTGTATGTCATGCAAATACTAGGACATCACACGCTACTACTTTCTTAACAGATCCATCTCCTATTCTGATGAAGTCAAAGCCTATGACTGTCACATCAAAAATAGATGATCTATCTCCGCTATATTTGCTTTAGTCTATAAATAGACACAAGCTTCTTGTCCACTATGCTTCCGCTGCTCCCGCTGACTATAACAACCCTCTGGCAGAGTCATATACACGTGCATTTCTAAAGCTAGTTTAGAATGACGCTATACTCATCCTCCTGCCGGGTCTCATAATCTAGAACAGCAGTAATGGCAAGTCTGGGTAAACAAGAACCTCCTTGTCACCGTCTTTGAGGATACCGAAGTACCTCTCGGGTGCGTGAGGTTATCCACCATATCTGTGGAGTGGCTAATGGAATGTCAAACCCGATTGAATTTTTAGGTTCTATTAAATTTTCAGTAATCGTTTGTGGTTCTGGAATCACTTCCAATTCTACCATATTCCCACAACTGTTTTATGAAAAAGTCCATTTTACTAAAACTGTGGCGAGTCAAGAACAATATCACTATTGATCTTCCAGATGGTAGAAAGTTAACCCTCGACATAGCCCGGGATAACCCACAAACAGACATTACTGAAACGTGCCTTGAGTTTATCCAGAATCTGGTTTTAAGTATAAGCCGGACAACTCCATATACCTTAACATCGTTAAGATACGAACCATTTTATATCCAATATAGAAACAGAGGCACTGATTTAATTGGAACCAGATTCAAATCATGCATCTATCTCCAGTGCATTTCAACTAAGTGGAATGAGGCCAAGAAGCATTACTCATCTAGGAGTGCATCCACATATGAGTAACCTAAAAGAGAAGCAAGTTCTCAAAACCATTACTATCAACGGAATACCCAGCACAAGTATCTACATTTTCAATCACCAACACATGGTTCTCTATTTTATTCTTATACCTATAACTTCTCAAAATCCGGACCTTGTATTTCAACGAAATATTTATCTAAAACTAGAGAAGTCATGAGTAAACAAAATATAGTGCGAGTACCAACCCCTCTGTCCTAATGGATATCAGACAACATACAATACTTTGTATAAGTTCTCTGAGTTTAATAACTCAAACCCGGTACGTCGTGGGTTAAAAAACTATACCATGGTTAAGAAGAATTACACCGTTGTTTAATGCTCCTTACCTAACCATCAACTGATATAGGTAAATATCATAGACATAATTTCAAAAGTTATATCTCACTTTATAAAATAAACGTACAGATATATCAGTTTGAAATTGGTGCATAACAATCGGATATTCAAAACCAAATATTTGTCGTCAGGCAAAACCCAGGTGATTTCCTCAAATATCACCAATTACAAAGAATTCCGATATAATAAGGATATAATCACCCAATTACCAATATCTTACTCCCACTCAGCATCCGTAACGCCATACAGATGTGAGAATCAAATATGATAAATACATACCCTGGAGTCATAATCTAATTGGGAAAATAGTTTTCAATTAACACTGCACAGTAAAACTGAAACATGAAAATGTTTCGAAGGGGTAGCCGGGTATCCCAAGTAATGCCTCTTCCACTATCCAGATTCATGACAGTAACCGTATACTTCCTTACCATCTCTCCAATCCTTTTATTTGTCTTTACTTATTACCTTCTGTACACCACCCTTAGGCTAAATGGTTTTCTTCCTTCCCTACCTTTCGGCGCTAGCCTATGGTTTGGAAGAACACTATCCAATACGCGTAATAGGTGTACCCTCCTAATCCTAGGAGCCCTCATAATCTGAGAGAAGGTAAAAATATAAGACAACCCGAATAATCCTATTCGATTTCTCCTGAACCGGAAACCATCCTCGAATTGGAACAAGTTCCTTCGAGTTCGTATGTAACTATACGATGACGTATCCAATAAATGTGGATCTTCGCAGTGATACAGAATGTTCCGGAGAAAAGCAAAGGTGAACTAGGAGTGGCAGGGGTATACGCGGTTTCGTCGTAAATGATAGTAGTCACAATGCCCTTTACCCTCAATCTAATCCCTTTATATGTCTTTACTTGTTACCTTCTGTACACCACACTTAGGCTTATTTGGTTTTCTTCCTTCCTTGCCTTTCGGCACCTGCCTATGGTTTGGAAGAAGACTATCCAATAAGCGCAATATGTGTACTCTCCTAATACTAGGAGCCCACGCAACCTGACAGAAGGTAAAAGAAAAGGACAACTGAATAGTTCTATTCAATTTCTCCAGAACCGGAAACCATCCTCGAATCTAAAACAAGTTTCTTCGAGTTCGTATGTAACTATACGATGGTCATATCCAATAAATGTGGATCTTCGTAGTGATACGGAATGTTCCGGAGAAATTCAAAGGGTAAAAGTAGGAGTGGTAATGATATATGCAACTATGACAATCCAAAAGCCAATGTGATTTAAGAAGGTTCGGTTAACTCGGTTCATGAGTTTTAGTTTAGGGTTGGGCCATGGTTGCTGCCAGAGAGAGAGAGATAGAAAAGAAACACTCAGCGTGCACTCTAACCTAGATCAGAATGGTTAATCACTTTATCTAATCAGGATATCTCCCACTGTTTCCTCGAATTTTCCTCCAAACCCAAATGGAGAATTAGTCGGGATCATTTAAAATCAACCGAGGAGTAATCATACTCATCAGTGGAAATCGGGATCCAACTATCATCGCATGATAACTTGATGGAAGCCACTCAAGTCACCACACTCCAGAAGGTATGCACATGCCTGGCAAGTTTACTGTATGTTTGAAACTCCTGTTTTGGTTTTTACCTCTGTAGGGTGTTTCTCATCACCCCATTGAGATGGGAATATGCGCGCGCTTGTCAGGCGTACTACAGATTCCCCCTGCCGAGGGTAGGCGGGGGTTTAATGATTGTGGGGATCCGAATCTCCGGCAGCCGCGGACTAAGCTGCCATTAATTACCCCTCGCCTTTGGAGCGAGAGAACCTCCGATTGACGGGTCAAACTGGTCATGCGAACTCAATGTGCAATGTTGTGTTTTGGAGGGGTTTTGGATATATCGGGATATTAGGGGTTTTGGGCCGGTATTAGGGGTTGATATCGCGCTGTGTTCGGAAAGCCATTACACAAAGTCCCTGGCCAGGACAAGCGAGATTTACTAATAGGTACTCCAGTAGTTTCTCAGGGAGTTTTGGGCTCTACTCCGACGCGACTTATTGCGCTATTAGGGGTCTGACTTGTTGGGGTAAAAATTTACACCCCGGTTGACCAAGTCAAAATCAAAGTCAACCCCAAGCCAAGTGGGCCCAAGCCCAGGTCAAGTGGGCCAATACCTGGGTCGAGCCCGAACATGAAGCGGACGGCCTCCCCCCATGCCAAAATGCAAATTTTGTAATAAATAATTTTGTTGTATTTCTTTTATTTTATTTTATGAATAAATGTAAGAAAAATGGGCATAAAGCCAAATTTTTGTAAAGCCTATGGCTTATGTGCAAAAAGAAATGGCGCATGAGTCTGGGATGGGCAAAATGCCATTTTTGTAGAGCCCAATGGGCTATATGTAAAGTGTATAGATTATAAAGGCAAGGATAATGAAAATATCCCAACAACTTTTTCTCTCTCCAAAAAAAAGAATCAAGATCTGTGATCTTCTCCTTCCTCAAGGTTCTAAAAAAACCTTCTTCTTTCTTTTGAATTAAATCAAGAGTTCTACTTTTCCTTTTATAAAACTAAATAGTTTTTCGCCACAAAACCCACAAAGGGGAGCTTAGATCTCCCATCAGATCTCAAAAAGAAGAGATTTTTAAAATCTCACATCTCTTGATCTTCAAGACCATGCCAACAGAGGAGGAAGAAGGAGACCCATCTCCAGAAACCCCACTTTGGAGAAGAACTAGAGCTCAAGGGGAGAAGCCCTTCATCAGCTTCAAAACATCCAAGGAGTTTAACTCCTCACACACACAAAATAATAAGTGCTCATTTCTGGGAGTACAACTCCCATTGCAGGGACCAAGTCCCTTTTGCCGTCCGAACGCCCATGTGCTGATACGGGGGGCACTAGCGCTCAAAGCGCTAGCGCCCTTGCGCTCAAAGCGCTAGCGTCCAGAGCGCTAGCGCCCGATCGCCCACGTGCTGACACGTGGGGCGCTAGCGCCTGATCGCCCACGTGCTGACACGTGGGGCACTAGCGCCCAAAGCGCTAGTGCCCGAGCGCCCACGTGCTGACACGTGGGGCGCTAGCGCTCTTGCGCTCAAAGCGTTAGCGCCCGAGCGCCCACGTGCCTGGCACATGGGACGCTAGCGCCCAAAGCGCTGGCGCTTTTTCCCACGCATCCTTTGGATGCCCTTTCCCTTCTTTTTATTTTATATATATGTATATATACACACATACACACACATACTCTACAACACTATCCCTCTCAAAAAAATTTGGGCCAGGGCGCTGCCCCGCACCCCGCAAGGGGGATGCTAGCCCTCTTGACCCCCAACCAGCTATCCGGGTAGCGAGACCCCCGTAAAAACTCTGCGGGGCCCCCGATACATCCAAAACCCCTTCAAAACACGACACTGCACATTGAATTCATATGACCAGTTTAACCCGTTAATCGGAAGTTCTCTCGCTCCAAAAGAGGGGTAATTAACGGCAGCTTAGTCCGCGGCTGCCGGAGATTCGGATCCCCACAATTATTAAACCCCGGCCTACCCTAGGCAGGGAGAATCTGTAGTATGCCCGACAAGCGACGAGTACTCCCATCTTAATGGGGTGACAAAAAAACACCCTACAGATTCTGGCACGCCCGGTGGGGCCTTTCTCTCCTCCCATATTTCGGGTTAAACGTTCATGCGAACTCAATCAATATACATATCGATTGCCTATACTGAAATGATGTTTTCTTTTCATGCAGCAATCAACTTTCAACGACGATGTCTTCTAAGACGAATTGAGTTTCCAACGCGACCCCGATCACATACGTGGTCAGGATCAATGCTCGTGTGGTTTTCCCCGCAAGCCTCGGTCGAAGGTGGGAGGAACTGCCCTGCCAGTTAGGTTCCGTCGTCATCTACCCTGCCGGAAGCGCTCATCTGGCAAAAATCCCGGCAAAGCAGATGGCCAAGCCGGTCTCGAGGGGCCAGAGGCCGAATGTTGTGACCGCTAAGGCACGCGATCGAAACTTGAGACGGTGTCTGAACGACTCTCTGGTGCTCCAGCTGGGGGCAAGACTTCCGGTACAAAAGGCAACATCAAATGTTGCGGACGAGCTCAGGAGATGACTCCAACAAGTGCACAATCAGGCGTATCTCCAAAGTCCTCCATCGCCCGGTCTACGGCGGCTTCCCGAAGAGCCGTAACCGGCCGAGTGCTCAAAACAGAAAGGCTGAGACAGAAGCGGCTCAGGTATCGAGCCAACAAGAGGGCCAGGGCTCCGGCCATGTGGAATCTTATGAGGTTCCAAGAGCAGAGTCATCCTGCGACGATGGCTGAGTTGGCCATAAAAATCAGCAATTCCTTCGAACCTTTGAAGTGGGTTCAGAGAAATGCCATGACCGTCAGGATTAAGAAGACAGCAGTCCGAACAATGCCACGAAGGGACGTATCCCAGCCCCAACAGAAAAAGTACGACACCGTCTCATCAAGAGTCTATCAGGCGCTCTGTGCTGCGCGAGAACAGCGGGGCAAAACTAAAAAGGAAGCATCGGCACCATTCAAGAATCCGGCCAGGCCAGCCTCCTTCAATCGACTGCCCACTACCGAAACAGGGGGGTCAAGACAGCGATCTGTGAAATCAGCCGCCGATAATAAAAAGATGGCTGGATATATTATCCATACGGTCTATATGGCGGGCGGGCGCCCCAGCGACAATCTTCGCAGCAAAACCAAGGATGGGACCACCACATCCCAAGCCCAATCTGGCTTGAATGTGGTTGCCGCTTCCTAAGAACAGCCGCCTCCGCCGGATGATGAAAACCTTCTCGATGAGGACGATAGGCAGAAGGAACCTTCGGTCCAGGCAGAGTCAAGCTCGGACAGCGAGGAAGAGCCGACTTTCCGCCCCAGGACCGCGGAGCAAGAGTTGCTTCAAGAGCTTCGAAAACAGCTCAAGAGCAAAGATAAAGAGATGGCCAAGCTCTATTCGAAAATTGACGACCTAACGAACGTTGTGATGCAGCTTACGGATCAAATTGCTCGAGCGCCTCCCAATCAAGCACAAGTCGCTACTCATGAGCCGGATGATGACAATCTGAAGTGGCCGATACCTGTCCCTCTGGGTCCAAGATTCGTCGAGCTACACGAAAGCCGGCCACATATAACACCATCCCGCTTCTGGGGACGCCTTGGCCCCAGATAACACCATCCCGCTAACACAAGATCGGATAATGGATTTGGTCACCAGCAAGGTTAAAACATTGGTGGCTGAAGCTGAAGCTCAGAAAGAAATTGGCAGTAGCGGGCGGCCATATCCCGCACAGTACGAGCTGATCGAGTTCCCGAGAGACTACGTCATTCCTAAGTTCGGAAGATTTGACGGAACGGGAAATGCCAACCAGCACGTCGCCCACTTCAAAGCATCGTGCGGAAATACAGGGGGCAATGATGCGCTCCTTCTTCGTCAGTTTGTCAACAGCCTAACCGGTGTCGCTTTCGACTGGTATGCGAGTATACCAGACGGGTCCGTTATTATCTTTGCCTAAATGGAGTCTCTGTTTCGGTAAAGGTTCATGAGTGTCAGTGATAAAATCTCCATTGCTGACCTTGTAAGGACCAAGCCGGGGAAGAATGAAAGAAACACTGACTTTATCGCCCGATGGTGTAATCTCACAGTCAAGTGCGAACCGCCGCTGGAGCAGGACCAGTCCGTCAGCCTTCTTATTGGGAACCTCAGCAATTGGATGGTCACATTCTTGTATACAGCGGGCCTCAATACATTTCAGGAGCTAACTAAGAAAGTCCAAATGCTGGAACGCTCGAAGCAAGAGTCCCCGACGGACTCTCAGAGAGACAAGACTTGGAAAAGCAAGCGGGACGACAACCGTAGAAGCGGGAGTTCCAGCAGTACCAATGTCTTCAATACGTCCGACAATGAAGAAAAGCGAAGGGCAGGCGAATCTAAAACCAACCGGTCTCGAAAGCCATTGCTGGGAGGAGATGGGCCTTCCCTGGAGGAGAAAAAGAACGAGGTTTACTCTTTCAGGAGGGACAAGGTCCGAAAAATATTTAAAGATGCCTTGAACAACGGTCTACAATTGCCAGAGTCGAAAAGACCTTAAGAAGCAAAAATGACCGACAATCCCCTGTATTGCCCGTACCACCGGGTAGTGAGCCATGCGATCGAGGATTGCTATATCTTCAAAGACTGGGTCGAGAAGCAGTACAAGGCTGGAGAGATCGAGCTGTCCAAAAGTGTGTTGGTGAACAATCAAGTTGCAACCACCAACTTTATACAGACAGAAGCTGAAGCCTTCTGGGAGCAGACAGCCGAACACGCTGCCCTGAGAAATGAAACGGACTTACCGCGGCCTCCGTGGAGTATGCAAATATCTAATAAGACGAAGAAGATGATAAGGCTACTTCGGAAAGAGCCCAGGACGGAATGGGAAGGGCAGAAGAAGCCTACCTTTCCAGCTGCCAATGCGGCTCCATCAGGCTCAAAATCCAAAAAGCTCAAGAAGAAGAAAAGTGCAGCTCGGCGTGAAAAGGAGTCTGCAGGAAGATCGACCATTCAAAAATATATCGATTCTCTCGAAGAATATGAACAGAAGGAAAGAACTCTGATTCAATTGAAGGAGTTCCTCCCTGTACGAGTGGCTGAGATTCTAGATAAGCTAGAAAAAGACTCCAATGAAGAGATCACTATAGTGACCTGCTACGCCATCCACCTGGGAAGCGACTCTAAAGAGGAGCTCTATTTTCCCAAAGAGGACGAGGAGCTCGCCACAAAGGCCAACCAAATCCAGCTTAGAAGCGGCAGGGCTCTACCGCCAAATTAGGGCAACGCCCCAAAAGGGAAGGAAAAACAAGGCGCTAAAGAAGAAGATGGCAGAGAACTTGCTCATGAAGATTCGAGTCCTTACCCAGTAGACTACAATGTCTTGGCTCACCTCCGAAAGCTTCCGTCTCTCCTTAGCATCTACGATGCCTTAGTTCTATCTCAAGAGCTTAGAGATGTTTTCATTCATGCTCTACAAAACCCTGAGCGGTATCAGGCTCACTTTGCGGAAATTAATATGAAAGAAGCTCAGTACACTTTGCAAGCCGCCGTAGTCACGTTTAAGGATGAAGACTTGCTACTGGGAACGGCTGAGCATAATCGACCGCTTTACGTGACCGGGTACACCGACGGAGATCGGATTAATCGCATATTGATTGATCCGGGGTCCTCAGTGAACATCATGAACTTGCGAACTCTGAAGAGTTTGTCAATGGATGTCCGACACCTATCAAAGGAAAGGATTGTCATTCAAGGCTTCAACCAAAATTGCCAGCAAGTTCTGGGGTCCATAGCTCTGCCAATCAAATTTGGGGATCTGCAGACCAAAGCTAAGATATAGGTGATCGACGCTGACACGTCTTATAAAATTCTCTTGGGGCGGCCGTGGCTCCACGATTACGGTATCATTCCGTCAACTCTCCATCAATGCATGAAGTATACTAAAAATGGCGAAGAAAGACGCATTGACGGAGACATCTAGCCGTTCGGTGTGCATGAAGTCCGATATGAAGATTCTCGGTACTTTATGAACCACCAAAATGCTAAGCCACAACCGACTGAGGATAGAGCGGCCCCAAGACCCAAAAGAAAATCTGATCCGACTGTCACTTTCAAAAGCAAAAACGCCCAAGTGCGCCCGCGTTTCGGTAGCGACACTGATGAGTCCGACGCTGGAAGTCCGTCCTTCCGTAAAACTCGCCCCCGTTTCGGTAGCGATACGGACGAATCTGTTACTGAAGTCCCATCTAGCAGCAAAGTCCGCCCTTATCTTAGCAGCGACACTGAAGAGTCGGAGGAAGAGGACCTGCCGTGCAATAGCTGTGCAGATTGGACCCCTATGAAACAAACAAAACTATGAGAGACCTTCGAAATTGCAGAAGGGCCCCTACCTATCACAAGGGTACCGAAGAAGATGTGCAAAGAGCTCGATGCATTGTCAGTCTCCACCGTGGACCAGCTGAAAAACTTTCTACGTTCCCGGAAGGAAAAATGGGTCAAATCCTGTTATGCACCCGGACGATTTGTCTGTCGCGTACCTTCCCTATGAGAGAGGCATAAGAGCCGTCCTCAACCCCAGATACTATGCACCCGAGATGCGGGAATATTTCAAAAAGTGCGGATGCTGGTTATATCAAACGGAGTCCTAAGCAAAGTTTTATGAAGGGCTATGGCATCCGCCCCAGGTCCGAGCACTCATCGATGGACGAATTTGAGATAGACGGGGCATAGGCTACATTCAACCTGATTCCAAAGCGTGCTACATGATCCATGTTGGTGAGGCCAGTGAAAGATCAAATGATGATGACGAGATAGACGAGCCAAAAGAAGCTCCTCAAGAGCTCGAAGATGGCGGACAAGCAACCTTTGACGAGCTAACCGAGATTAACTTAGGGATGCCCGATAATCCAAGGCCGACCTACATCAGCTCACTCTTGTCAGAAGAAATGAAAGAGCAGATAATTGCCCTGCTGCATGAGTTCGTTGACTTCTTCGCGTGGACATACAAAGAAATGCCTGGCCTATCCCCTGAAGTGGCCGTGCATAAACTGGCTATATCTCCTGATGCTAAGCCAGTCAAACAAGCACCTCGAAGAATGAGAAGGGGACTAGAAGAAAAGGTCATCGAGGAAACCAAGAAGCTCATCGATGCCGGCTTCATCAGGGAAGAGAAATATGCGGACTGGATCGCATGCATAGTCCCCGTAAAGAAGAAAAATGGGCAGATCCGAGTTTGTTTCGATTTCAGGGACCTCAATAAGGCATGTCCTAAAGGCGACTTCCCGCTAGCGGTCATGGAAATGATGGTCGATGACACCTCAAATTACGAGCTATTCACCTTTATGGATGGCTCGTCTGGATATAATCAGATCAAGATGTCGCCTGAGGATGAGAAACACACAGCATTTCGAACCCCGATCGGAATATACTGCTATAAAGTGATGCCGTTCGGACTGAAGAACGCAGGTGCTACATATCAGAGGGCAATGACCAATATCTTTGATGACCTAATCCATAAAGTCATCGAATGCTATGTTGATGATCTGTTCGTCAAGACTAAAGTCAAGGCCGACCACGTCTAAGATCTTAGGACCGTTCTCACCAGACTGAGGGAATACGATCTGAAGATGAATCCTCTGAAGTGAGATTTTGGCGTGTCATCGGGAAAATTCCTAGGCTTTATAGTTCGACATTGGGGGATCGAAGTTGACCCATCCAAGATAAAGGCCATCATGGAAATGCCCCCTCCGAAGAGTCTGACGCAGCTAAGATCTTTTCAAGGCAAGCTTGCTTATATACGGAGGTTTATCTCAAATTTATCGGGGAGATGTAGGCCCTTCTCAAAGCTCATGAAGAAAGGAGCTCCTTTTGTCTGGGATGCCGAATGTCAAGAAGCGTTTGAAAGCATCAAACAGTACTTGTTGCACCCTCCAGTGCTGGCCGCTCCCGTTCCCAATAAACCGCTGATTCTCTACACTGCCGCGCTAGATGAGTCACTTGGTGCACTCCTTGTCCAGAACAACGAGGAGGAAAAAGAGAATGCCCTCTACTACCTCAGTCGAACTTTAGTCGGGGCGGAACACAACTATTCCCCGATCGAAAAGCAATGCCTGGCTCTGATATTTGCTGTGAAGAAACTGAGGCACTATCTGCTCGCTCATCGGGCTATGCTGATCTCCAAGGTCGACCCGCTTAAACACTTGATGACCAAAGCAAGCCTAGCCGGTAGAATGTCAAGATGGGCTGTCATGCTACTTGAGTTTGACATAGTTTATACTCCTCAGAAAGCAGTAAAAGGGCAATCTCTTGCAGACTTCCTTGCTGCTCATCCCGTATCAGAGGGGTCACCGTTCAATTGCGAGTTACCAGACGAACAAGTGCTGCACCTCGAGGAAGACGAGCCATGTTGGGAGCTCTACTTCGATGGAGCCTCATCAATGAGGAGCTCCGGCAAATCAAGCATCCCGCAGATAAAAGCAGGGATAGGGTTGGTGTTCATCACGCCATCGATGGGAACCCTACGACGTTCTTTTGCTCTCACCGAGCCTCTCACAAACAATGAAGCTGAATATGAAGCTCTGATAGCTGGTTTGGAGCTCGCCATAGAAATGGAAATCCCTCGGCTACGAGTCTACGGTGATTCCCAGCTTGTCGTCAACCAGGTAAGCGACGACTATAAGATATACAAATCCGAGTTAGCTCGGTACAGAAGCCGAGTGGTGGAACTCATGAAACGGTTCACTCATATTGAGTTGATGAGAGTTCCTAGGGCGTTGAATGGAAAGGCTAACATACTCGCTCGCTTAGCCAAGGAGCTGGCTGATCCTGACAGGGACAAAATTCTGATCACGGTCAGGAGCCGGCAAATTCTGCCTCCAGTCTCACTACGAGAAGAGGAAAGCGCGAAACAGAAGAGCAATCCTGCCGAAGAAGCTTCGATCGTTCAAGACGAGCCCGATTGGAGAGAACCCTTCATAGAGTACTTCCGATACGACAAGTTGCCTGAAGGAAAATCTGCGAGGGTTCAGCTGAAGAAGAGAGCTCTCCGATACGTGTTTGTAAATGACACGCTATACCGCAAGTCATATGACCAACTCTAGCTCAGGTGCCTGTCAATGGCCGAAACCCAAAAAGTTATGAAAGAAGTTCACTCAGGCGTCTGCGGGGCTCACCAGTCCGGCCCCAAGATGCGACTTCAAATTAAACGGCTTGGGTATTACTGGCCCACCATGATACGGGATTGCGGAGAGCATGCAAAGAAATGTTATATCTGCCAAATTCACGGTGATTTCATTCACAAGCATCCCAATCCATTGCATCCTACGGTGGCGTCGTGACCCTTCGAAGTCTGGGGAACCAACATAGTTGGCCCAATTGATCCTCTGTCATCTAGAGGCCACCGGTTCATACTGGCCGCAACAGACTACTTCTCCAGATGGGTTGAAGCTGTACCGCTAAAAGAAGTCAAGACAGAAGATATTCTGACGTTCTTCCAACATAATGTTCTATACCGCTTCGATACACCAAGAAGAATCATATCTGACAACGGACCTTCTTTCAAGAGCTTCAAAATCACAAGGTTCGCTACTCAACATAAAATAGACTGGAGATATTCCTCCATCTATAATCCAATAGCCAACGGGCTAGCCGAAGCCTTCAATAAGACTCTATGCAAGCTCCTGAGAAAAAATGCTTCAGCCAACAAGAGAGACTGGAATCTCAAACTTCACAAGGCGTTATGGGCATATCGTACCACGCACCGTACTCCAACTCAGTCCACTCCATACTCATTGCTCTTCAGAGTAGAGGCGGTCCTCCCCCTCGAAGTCGAAGTTCCAAGCTTGAGAATGGTCGTTCAGCACGAGTTGACAGAGGAGGAAAACGTGCTCCTTCGGCTTGAAGAGCTCGACGCCCTCGAAAAAAAGAGGCTTGTAGTACAGCAAAAGCTGGAGCTATACCGAGCCCAAATGTCACGGGCCTATAACAAGATGACCCGTCTCCGCGCTTTCAAGAAAGGCGAATTGATGTTGGTCCTCAAAAGACCGATCATCCCAAATCGACATGCTAAGGGAAAATTCGAGCCAAGCTGGGAAGGACCATACGTCATCGAGAAAGTGTTCGACGGAGAATCCTACCAACTAATAAGGGCCGAGGGAGAAAGGCCCATGCCACCCATCAAAGGCCGATATCTCAAGAAATACTACGCGTGAATGCTCCAAGCCGCAGGCGAATTGAGCACACCGGCCCTACGGTCTGGATCATACATCCTGCAAAACCGTATACAATCCGCGGGCGTAAATGACTCCTATCTCTCCCAAGTCCTGCCGGTGAGACTACTTTTAAAATCCCACCAGCGCAAAAAAAAAGGTATGTCCACAAGCAAAACGGGCACGGATGAAAACCCGAAAGGACTCTGTGAGTAAAAACAGCAGGACTGCCGGCGAGTTTGTGAAAACCCGAAAGGGCGCAAACTCGTGAAAAGAGAGAAAATACACTTGCAAAATCCTCTCGATCTTGTGAGGAAAAAACCCCTGCGTGAAATCCTTACGACTCACAAAGGAGCAACACACTTAGGAATCCTCATGATTCCTAAGGAGAACATACACATGCGAGATGCTCTCGACTCATAGGGAGAAAATGCTTTTATGAGACCCTTACGGCTCATAAAATTGAAAAGCCTTAGGTGATAGGGACCTAAACCTGTCTCCTAAGCCATCGTTCCCCAACGGGCAACAGCAAATGATGAGTCGCTCCTGGCATTTCGCTTCAGTGTTAGCGGTGCTGATGCCGACCAAAAACCTAAATCCCAAGTCCTCCCGAGGCAAATGATGAGTTGTTCCCGGCATTATTCCAGTGCAGCAATGCTGATGCCAAACAAGATCTAAATTCCAAGTCCCCAAATGGCAAATGATGAGTCGCTCCTAGTACCATATTCCAGTGCAGCGATGCAGATGCCAACCAAAATCCAATTTCTCAAAATCCTCCCAGCCCTACGGTTAGTCCCCAACTTGACTACCGTATGCAATCCACGGGCTCAAATAATTCTCAGCATACCCATGCCCCACCGCAATCATCAGTCCAGCGGCCGGTCTCCGCCCTTGGAATTATGCTCCATTAGGAAAGACCCACTCATGTGTCCTCACGATATATGAGGAGAACAAACCTTCGTGGGATCCTTACGACTCACAAAGGAAAAACACATTTGGGAGTCCCCACGACTCCTAAGGAGAAAGTACACCTATGAGATCCTTTCGACTCGTAGGGAGAAAATGCTTTTATGGGACCCTTACAGCTCATAAAATTGAAAAGCCTTAGGTGATGGGGACCTAAACCAGTCTCCTAAGCCATCGCTCCCCAACAGCAAAAGGCAAATGATGAATTGCTCCTGGCACATGTGCTTCAGTATTAGTAACGCTGATGCCTACCCTAATCCCAAAATTCCAAACTCCAATCCAATAGACCCCTAAGTCTTTGAACTGGGAATAGATGACCTCTAAGTCATTAAACTGGGAACAGATGACCCCTAAGTCGTTAAACTGGGAACGAGGGAAATCTCTTCATGGCAGATGATGATTCGCTCCTGGTACCATATTCCAGTGCAGCGGTGCTGATGTCAACCCAAGTCACATCAAATCAGAAAAACAACCAATGTCCTCCGTGGCAGAATCAAACTCCACCTCGAAAACAAGTCAACTTCATCCCTGACACCACAAGGATCGGAGCAAGCCAAATCCAGCACCGACCGTCCACATCGCTAAAAGGGCAGCATCGACCGTCCAAGTCGCAAAAAGGGCAGCATCGACCGTCCAAGTCGCAAAAAGGGCAGCATCGACCATCCAAGTCGCAAAAAGGGTAGAACCGACCATCCAAGTCACAAAAAAGGGCAGCATCGACCGTTCACATCGCAAAAAGGGCAGCACTGACCGTCCACGTCGCTAAAAGGGCAGCATCGACCGTCCAAGTCGCAAAAAGGGCAGCACCGACCGTCCAAGTTGCAAAAAGGGCAGCATCGACTGTCCAAGTCGTAAAAAGGGCAGCACCGACCGTCCAAGTCGCAAAAAGGGCAGTACCGACCGTCCAAGTCGCTAAAAAGGCAGCACCGACCGTCTACGTCGCAAAAAGGGCAGCATCGACCGTCCAAGTCGCTAAAAAGGCAGCACCGACCGTCCAAGTCGCTAAAAGGGCAGCACCGACCGTCCAAATCGCTAAAAGGCAACACCGACCGTCCAAGTCGCTAAAAGGCAGCACCGACCGTCCAAGTCGCAAAAAGGGCAGCATCGACCGTCCAAGTCGCAAAAAGGGCAGCATCGACCGTCCAAGTCGTTAAAAGGGCAGCACCGACCGTCCAAGTCGCTAAAAGGGCAGCACCGACCGTCCAAGTCGCTAAAAGGGTAGCACCGACCGTCCAAGTCGCTAAAAGGGCAGCATCGACCGCCCAAGTCGCTAAAAGGGCAGCACCGACCGTCCAAGTCGCTAAAAAGGCAGCACCGACCGTCCAAGTCGCTAAAAAGGCAGCATCGACCGTCCACGTCGCTAAAAGGGCAGCAACGACCTCCTCGTCGGAATTACGCTCCGCCTTGGAATCAAGTCAACCAGATACTCCATCTCGGAGACACGTCAAGCATCGACCGTCCATGTCATAAAAAAGGGCAGTGCCAGCTTCCTAAAAAGCGGGAACCGAATCAAGTCTCCTCCACGTGAAAGAAAATCCATCAATTTCATGCACAAGACCCACATGTGTGGTGTGTATTTATTGATGGGGGGCAATTTATTGGGGTAAAAATTTACACCCCGGTTGACCAAGTCAAAATCAAAGTCAACCCCAAGCCAAGTGGGCCAAAGCCCAGATCAAGTGGGCCAATGCTTGGGTCGAGCCCGAACATGAAGCGGACGGCCTCCCCCAATGCCAAAATGCAAATTTTGTAATAAATAATTTTGTTGTATTTCTTTTATTTTATTTTATGAATAAATGTAAGAAAAATGGGCATAAAGCCAAATTTTTGTAAAGCCCATGGCTTATATGCAAAAACAAATGACACATGAGCCATGGGATGGGCAAATTGCCATTTTTGTAGAGCCCAAGAGGCTATATGTAAAGTGTATAGCCTATAAAGGCAAGGATAATGAAAATATCCCAACAACTTTTTCTCTCTCCAAAAAAAGAATCAAGATCTGTGATCTTCTCCTTCCTCAAGGTTCTAAAGAAACCTTCTTCTTTCTTTTGAATTAAATCAAGAGTTCTACTCTTCCTTTTATAAAACTAAATAGTTTTTCACCACAAAACCCACAAAGGGGGGTTTAGATCTCCCATCAGATCTCAAAAAGAAGAGATTTTTAAAATCTCACATCTCTTGATCTTCAAGATCATGCCAACAGAGGAGGAAGAAGGAGACCCATCTCCAGAAACCCCACTTTGGGGAAGAACTAGGGCTCAAGGGGAGAAGCCCTTTATCAGCTTCAAAACATCCTAAGAGTTTAACTCCTCATACACACACACATACACACACACACACACACACAAAATAATAAGTGCTTCTTTCTGGGAGTACAACTCCCATTGCAGGGACCAAGTCCCTTTTGCCGCCCGAACGCCCACATGTTGACACGGGGGGCGCTAGCGCCTTTGCGCTCAAAGCGCTAGAGTCCGAGCGCCCACGTGCTGACACGTGGGGCGCTAGCGCTCTTGCGCTCAAAGTGCAAGCGCCCAAAGCGCTCAAAGTGCTAGCGCCGAGCGCCCACGTGCTGACACGTGGGGCGCTAGCGCTGTTGCGCTCAAAGCGCTAGCGCCCGAGCGTCCATGTGCTGACACGTGGGGCTTTAGCGCTCAAAACTCTAGCGCCCTTGCGCTCAAAATGCTAGCGCCCAAAGCGCTAGCACCCGAACGCCCACGTGCTGACATATGGGACGCTAGCACTCTTCCGCTCAGAGCATTAGCGCCTAAAGTGCTAGCGTCTGAGCGTCCGCGTGCCTGGTACGTGGGGCGCTAGCGCTAGCGCTCTTACGCTCAAAGAGCTAGCACCCAAAGTGCTGGCACTTTTTCCCACGCATCCTTTGAATGCCCTTTCCCTTCTTTTTATTTTATATATATGTATATATACACACATACACACACATACTCTACAACACTATCCCTCTCAAAAAAAATTTGGGCCGGGGCGCTGTCCCGCACCCCGCAAGGGGCTGCTAGCCCCTTGACCCCCAGCCCGCTATCCGGGTAGCGGGACGCTTGTAAAAACTCTGCGGGGCCCCCGATACATCCAAAACCCCTTCAAAACACGACACTGCACATTGAGTTCGCATGACCAGTTTAACCCGTTAATCGGAGGTTCTCTCGCTCCAAAGGCGAGGGGTAATTAACGGCAGCTTTGCCCGCGGCTGCCGGAGATTCGGATCCCTACAATCATTAAACTCCGGCCTACCCTAGGCAGGGGGAATCTGTAGTACGTCTGACAAGCGACGCGTACTCCCATCTCAATGGGGTGACAAAAAAAAACCCTACATGACTGTCACGACCCAAAGTTTGGATGTGACCGGCACTTAGATTGTATGGTATATATCGACACAATCTGAGTAAACCAAAAACCAAGATCAAAACCCTTTTGCGGAAATTAGAAAATATTTAGTTTTTAAGTAAAAGAATGAAGCAGCATGCCGAATGATTTTTAAATAATAGAAGTTTAAACAACTAGTTTTGAAACTTAGACAATACTTCCTTTTTAATTATTAGATAAGCAGTGATGGGATGTGTGAATAGATTACATCCCTAGTTGGGAGCAAAATGATGCCCAACAGCGGAAATCAATACACAAAATAATACGGCACTCAAAATGAAGAATCTCAAGCATAAGTAAAAGAAATGTAATTTAACACAACTTATCGATCTCATCAGTCAAAATAAGATACATACAACCACATCTCGTTCTAAGTCAATTATACAGGGTATGATGGAGTAATACTAGATTCAATATACATAACCAAAATAGGAGGTTACTGCGTAGGTAACCCACCTAGCAAAAAGAGCGATAAAAGCTGATAAGTGGATCCGCACTGCTGCTACGTGTCTACACGACTCCTGCAAGGAACTATGGCACAACGGGGGGGGGGGGGGGGTGAGTTGCCAACTCAGTGAATAAAACTAACATATATCAGCTGATAATGTAAGTATGACGAACTAAATCTAATATCAATAAGGATGAATATAATGCATGATAACATGTGGAATTATGAACATGAACTACTAAGTATAAAAATCAAGACTGAATTCTCATCAATTATTTCCAAATAAGGGTTATTCTTTTCCGTGTCCAACATCAACACAAATCTTCTGTTTCCATCAGGCATCGTTCCCCGAATGATCCTGTCATCCAATAACACCGGTCGGTATCACCTAGATATCCTCCGTGTTTCATAACTGTCTCCGATATCGAGTATCCTCGCTAGACTCCCCGCCTCAAAATGCGGCTTTCCTGCCCCTCGGTCTCGACCGGGTCCACCATAAATCCGACTGTATAGCTCCCCCACTCAGTCTGGATAACGCAAAAATCCGTGATCGTATAGCTTCCCCACTCGGTCCGGAATAAAACCAAATTATAAAATAATATCTCATAGTGGATATCTCACATCAACATGAAGAATCACTGAATCTACTCAATAATATATGAAAACTCAAAACCATAAATCCTCAATAATCCAATGCATCTAATATTAAACTACCAACACTTGAATATGAAACATGATAACATTTATGCACAGTAACTAACATTATTGATGCTTAAGGTATACCAGGAATCATATTTAACATAATAAATACTAAGTGTGTAAGTGACATGTTAATATCGACGAGGTGTAGCGTAACATGTAGGTATGTGCATATGCAGCATGACTCGTCGATAATTGTGCAGTATTCTAACAATTATTAACATGACGATGTATATATATGAATGCAATGATCAACTTTATATACAAAGGCATAATTTTTATTTAAACTTAAACTACGGGCGTTTCACGTCATCCACACAAAATCCCCCGGTAGATGTTTAGTTTACTCACCGGAATACGTCGAATCTATTCAGAAAGCATCAATCCCTGTCCTTTCCTTACGGCCTCCGAAGTTTCCGTACTCAAATCTAACATTGAATTTAACTTCGTATAAGAAACAGCTAAACTCCGATACGGCGAAAACATGAAAATACAAGTTTTACGCACTAACTATACTACGTATGACTATGGTAGATTATCTAATACTTATACTAAATGAATTTTAACCATTCGCTGTTCGCAACATAAAACTGAAACGTGTCACGAAACCTCCGTGTCGTATTTTAGAATTTTAACCCCTTTACAGATATTAACTTCCAGATTTCATATACTGCTAAAATAACTTAAACAAACAATACCAAACATCTTAATACATACACAGAGGTCTACCCTAAAAACCCCAACACCCATCTCCTATAGAAATCCGGCGAGATCGGATTTTTGGCAATTGTCGCCGGCCAAAATCCGAGCAACAGGGTTTGTCTTCCTAGGGTTTATTCTAGGTCCAGTTTATAAGATGATGTAACTGTTTGATTATGTTAATTATCATCTAAACTATAGCAGATTTAACACAGAGCCTAATTTTCCTAAAATACAATATATCCGATATCCGATTTCTACATTTAAACATTTCAGAACTAAATTTCTACAGTGTTTAAAGATTATACCTACAGAGGATTGCTGAAAAGTCTTCCTCCAAGATGCACAAGCTCTTAGCTCCTAACTTGATGGTAGTGGTGAAATTCCTTAGCCCTTAGTTCTTCTCCCATTCTCTCTTTTCTTTTCTCTTGTTGTGTTCGAAGGTTTTTCTTTTTCCAAACTAGTTTCCTTTTCCTAATCTAATATATATCAACTGAATAAATTTGTAACATTAAAGGATAAGGGAAGATAAGGTAGTAGGTGGTGTCACTATACAAGATGGTGGGGGTTTCATGCAAGGAGGAGGTGTGGCCATTAGATTAACCTAGGATGTAGTATCTAGGAGGTATATCTTAACCTTAACCATTATCTAGCCCTATTTGCATAAACACCCTCATGCAACTCCAATTAGCATAAGCAAACTAACATTTTCACATAAACCTCTCATTACATATGTTATTATATAAACACTATTTTCTTTACTAATTTAATTCTACTTTAACTTAAAAAGCCCTCTTTGCTACAAAAATAACATTATCTATTTAACTAAAAAATTTATTTAATTATCTAAAATATTTCAAAATGTTACACTGACGTTTACCATCCCCTTAGGCACAATATGCGAGTATCTCAGACGAACAAACCGGACTGTACGGAGATTGTCACAGATAGGCTTATTAGGAGTTCGGGTGAGTTTGCTCATCGGCCATCTTATCGATAGATACCTGGGTAGCCGTTAGGTACAGCTAGTACCATTGACGTGCTTGTAGTTAAACCCACTGCCAGCATACTGTCGAGTCTTTAGAGTCCCACACAGAGGGTTTCCCTGCTTCAGGCGAAACGATGTAGAGGTTGTATGGTTTTACGACAGGGTTCGATCACATACGTGTACTTGTACACGGATGATATTACGGCGGATAATACTAGTAGGCTTTAGTTTAAGCCGGATCCTAGTATTGGATTATTGGATTGTTATCATCTCATTGTATTCGTATCTTTCGGAATACGAATACGGGTATGTATATACGGTGAGGGTATTCTTGTAATTTGGCAAGCCATGCTTCTGAAAGGGGACACCTCATTATTGCTTTATCTATCTTCATAAATAGATTAATGAGATGGATTTGGAGATATTTGAGGCATGGGTGTAAAGCATGGCTGAAGAAATTGTTTATTGGTTTGGAGTATTTTTGTATGAGAAAATATTACATGCTTCATTATTGAAAAGTCTTGAGCCATTCTCTACACTACACAACCCTAGCTCATTTCTCATTTGGTTTTCTCTCTCCAAGTTTCTTCTCCTTCTACCTCAAGATCCTTACCCTCATATGTGTTGTGAAAGAAAGGGTCTCATGAGATAAAACACTCCTTAAGCTACTCTACATCACCTAGGCTACTTAGCTTAGCGATCTAAGTACCCTAATTACCCCGGTTTAGAAGTAGGAGCTTAAAGCACATACTCTCGGATGGATCATCTTTGACATGAGGAGGCCAACGATGCAACCTTCATCCGTTCTTCGAGGAGCCAAGGAGAGGATGAAAAGAAGACGTGAAGGACTTGGTCACGGAGGTATAACCATCTATCATAGTAGTTAAACCTCCTAGTTAGTTTAGCTAGTTAAGGTTCTGTAAAGATCCTGGAGTTTAGTCGGTGTTGCGAAGCATGTTAAAATCGTTTTTGAAAATTTTGCCTCCCCACGAACCTGCGGGGTGCGCGACATCGATTTACAGTGGTATCAGAGCCTATTAAACCATAACTAGCTAGTTAGCAAGTAGTTAGAAATTCGATCGTAGAAAATCACGATTAAAAACCTTGTTTTCTGTCGATTTTCAAAACTGGTCTAAAAATCTTTTCAGAGGCCTTAAAAATACAAGCATGATTTTTAATGAACACAGGAGAAAATTGGGTTCGTGAGTCGCCAAGACCGCCGCGGAACCGAGGCAGAACAATGTGTTTTGCCGCCGTTCCGCGGCCGAGTCAAGGCTGACTCGGTCCAATTTTCTTCTATGGGTCTATGATATGGAATTGTGATTTTGGGAATATTTGGTTTCTAACTAGACTGTTTGTGTACTAGATTGTGCATGGGGTAGACACGGTTTTAGTTAATCGATTGAAATTCTAAGATTACTTGTCTAATAGGGTTTTCTGTGTTTGATATATGATGCTAAACGTCTGCTAATCGCTATACGTCGATTAGTGGGGGTTGCACATATCAGTGATTGATGATGGTTTGTGTATATGGAGTATTGGATTGTAGTGGATGAATAGCCGGGGGATGTGAGAAGAGTGTTTCTTTTCTTTCATTCATGTAATTTGTAAAAGTGATGTAATAATATTTTGCGGGGAAAATCCGGGTTGAGATTGTAGCCACCGCTGTATTATTTCTTTTACTGTTTTTGCTCTTAAGATAGACCCAATGTGGGGTGTACAAACTACCGGGTTCTTAAAGTGCCGAGTGGCCTACTCATTTTACCGAGGGAGGTTGCTTCACTTCGGGAATTTGGTGGGTAGTTTGCCGTGCCCATAGGGGTCTAGAGTGGGGTTTTGGCTATTCATCACATCCGTGGAATCCGTCTTTCGTTATAGGCTTAAACGAAACGCGGAATTCCTAATATATCCAATATATTCATCTGTGATCTGGAATGCCTATTATTGCGTGAGACGAATGGATATATATATATATATATATATGATATATAGTAGGCATTGCTTATGTTTTGCACCCCCGCCAGTCCATTCCCTGCTCTGCCGGTAGTTAAGTAATCTAACGGTGCATGACGGGGCCCTGTGGCGAATGCGGATGGCATAAGCGTACGTTGTATTTTTGTTTCTTTTCTGCAATGATAGGACTAAATGATGGGACCGCATTAACATTGATTAATGCAAGCAAAACAAACCAAAGCTTAATCGTTGGAACAGTTCCACTCGGTTTTTTTCAAAAAACAAACTTTTAAATGCAGAGCCTAAACCACTCCTTTTAAAAGCTATCATGGTTCCTTCGAATATATCAAGTTCATTACGTTCACGGTTTCGCCAAAATCATTCATAGCCCTCCATCATTTTAGATGGGTATTCGGTAGTATTCAAGCTATGTATTTTGACTTTCGCCAAAGCATAGTGATTGGTAGCTGCTGGGTATTCATCTGTAGTATAGATTGATGCGTTGGTTTGGGAAAGTCGTACTACTATGTTGTCCTTCGTCAAGGATATGTAAGGGTGGCTTCAAATTAACCCGGATAATGACATGTAGAACTTGACTTGCGACTTATAATATGTTGGCCTTCGTCAAGGTCATAAGAGCTTGAGGCAAAAATCCACATTGGGAGTTTTTAAGGAAAGTAAAACTTGCTAGTGTTGCATACCATTTAGAGTGTGATGATTTTGGTAGGATTCCTTCAAGGTTATCACGCGGTGATATTTGGATCCCGATCTTACTGTGAGTATCCGCTACTCCTCGGGAGATTTTTTCACTAAACAATCAATGCTATAAACCAAGTAGGTGTCTAGAAAAGTGTTAGCGGAGCTACGCCTGTAGGGAAAAGAGGTTATGTAATTAAGAAACTTCGCGAAAGTGTTGGAAAACCTCACTCGAAGTACCGACACTAGCCTGGCCGAAAGGTTAAGCAAGAATTGTAAGAGTGAGAATTAATCCTCACTAATTCTTCTTTTATGGTTTGAGAAAGGATTCGAGAAACAGTGGGAGACATCCTGTTTAGATAAACTAATAACCAATCTAAACTTGCAAAAGTATCATGCTGAGTGTTTCTTCTCTCTCTCCTAATTGCAGCGACCGCAATGACCATACTTAGGTTACTGCTAGATAATAATAAATTGACTGGGCCAAAATGATTGGCTAAGGAATGTCCAGATGACACTTACCTATGACAAACTAGACTACCTCCTTACTACCAAAGCCCTCGCCGTCCCAGGTCCAGATTCTACCGTCGCGGATATTGATATCCGTCAGACATGGGAAAAGGATTGTGCGAGAGCCAAGTGCCTCGTGTTAGCCTAAATGGATAGTGAACACCAGAGGCAGCATAAGAAGATGGACTTAGCTTCCATCTTCCTCCATACCAAAGTTTTATATGGAGAGCAATCTCGTATGGCAAGATATGAGACCTTGAAAATATTGTTTCGGGCGAGGTTAGCTGTCGGGTCATCTGTAGGAGACCACGTCCTTACGATGATTAGCTATATTAAAGAGCTCACGGACTTAGGGACCATGTTGGAGAACCAGTTATGTACTAACTTGATTCTACAGTCGCCCCCTTCCACCTACGCCCAGTTTATCTTGAATTTCAATATTCAAAGGAAGAAAGTTACACTTTCAGAACTTCTCAATATGTTGAGGAGCGCTGAGGGCACCCTGAAGGAATCCAGGAAGACACCCGCTCTGCTCATTAGAGAATCTTCCTCTTCTAGGTCTAAGGCGAAAGCCAAGGGAGAGAAGAAGAAGGCCTCCATCAAACCGATAGGCGGTGTCAGTAAGGTAGAGGGAAAGGACATGGCAAAAGTTTCAGGGCTAACAGTAGGGAAAGAGAAATGTTTCTGTTGTCACGGGAATGGCATTGTCAGAAGGACTGTAGGGCTTGGAAAGCCAGAAACTAGGATTCGAAGCACGTTGTGGTTTCAGTTTCGGGTGTGTTTATGATTAAAAACTGTATGTCAATTAACTCTACTTCCTGGGTACTAGATACCGGATCAGGATCTCATATCTATAATTTATTACAGGCTTTGAGAAACCATAGAGTTATCAAGGCAAGTGATATGACTCTCAGGGTTGCTAACGGAATAAGCATGGACGCTGTATCCGTAGGGAAATATCACCTAGGATTGACAAGTGGGTAGATTTTGATTTTACGTAACTGTTTGTGTGTACCTAGTCTGACTTGTAATATCATCTATGTATCTTTACTTTCTAAAGAAGGTTATAATTTTACATTTGTAAGCGATGTTGTCAACATTCACCTAAATCAAGTTTTGATTGGGTCAGGTACACTAGGTAACGGTATATACGTATTAAATCAAGCTCAGGTTTTCAACGTCCAGAACACACTTAAAAGAAAGTCTCCGGAATTAAATCAGGATTTCATATGGCATTGTAGACTGGGTCACATCAATGAAACACGATTGATGAAGTTACATAAAGAAGGATATTTGGATCCATTCGAATATCAGTCCTATGCAACTTGTCAATCATGTCTCAAAGGAAAAATGACAAAGACTCCGTTCACTGGACATGGGGTAAGAGCGAGCGAGCTCTTGGGACTCATACACAGTGATGTGTGTGGTCCAATGTCTACACATGCAAGAAGTGGTTATTCCTATTTCATTACTTTTACGGATGATTTCTCAAGATATGGACATGTATTCTTGATGACACATAAATCCGAGGCCTTTGAGAAATTCCGGGAATATAAGAATGAAGTGGAAAAACAAACCGGCAAAAATATCAAGACACTTAGATCTGATCGAGATGGTGAATACTTAAGTGCCGAGTTCCTGGATTACTTAAAAGTGAATGGAATTTTCTCTCAACTTACTCCTCCATACACACCTCAACACAACGGTGTATCGGAAAGGCGGAACAGAACACTATTGGATATGGTGCGTTCCATAATAAGTAATGTTGAGTTGCCGTGATCCTTCTGGGGCTATGCACTAGAATCAACTGCATATCTTTTGAACAAGGTTCCTACCAAGACTGTGCCTACCATACCATATCAGATGTGGAGTGGGAAAGAACCCAATCTTAAGTACCTTAAGATATGGAGATGTTCGGCTTTTGTAAAAAAGCAGCATGTGGACAAGCTCGAAGCACGCTCAGTACTATATAAGTTTATGGGATACCCAAAGAACTCCAGGGGGTGTCTTTTCTATTATGCAGAGGAACAAAAGGTTTTTGTTTCTCGGCATGCTCACTTCTTGGAAACTCAATTTTTAAAAAAAGAGATAAGTGGGAGCGTAATAGAACTGGAAAAAATTCCAGAACCACAAGCTATTACTAAAAATATGGTAGAACCAGAAGTTTCGAAAGAACCGGACATCCATGCGCCACTCTGCAGGACTAGCAGGCAGTTTCATCTGCCCGAGAGATACTACGGTTTTCTCATAGACGGAGATAAAAAGGGTTGCATCATCGAAGATGATGAGCCAACTAGTTTCCAGCAAGCCATTCAGAGCAGAGACTCGGTAAAATGGCTGGATGCAATGCAGACCGAAATGGAGTCCATGTACACCAACAAAGTATGGACTTTGGACATTGCTCTAGAATGGGTAAAACTCGTAGGCTGCAAATGGATCTTCAGAAAGAAGATTGGTGTAGATGGACAGGTTGAAACCTATAAGACTAGACTTGTTGCAAAAGGTTTTCGTCAAAGACCTGGTTTGGACTATGATGAAACCTTTTCTCCAGTGGCTATGCTCAAATCCATTCGGATCCTTCTTGCCATTACTGCCTTCCACGACTATGAAATTTAGCACATGGATGTAAAGACTGCTTTTCTGAATAGAAATTTGGAAAAGTGTGTTTATATAGATCACCCGGAGGGTTTCATAGAGAGTGGGAGCAGCGGAAGAGTGTGCAAGTTGTTTAAATCCATTTATGGATTAAAACAGGCATCGCGGAGTTGGAACATCTGTTTTGATGAGACGGTCAAGGAATTTGACTTTATCAAAAATCCAGATGAACCATGCATCTATAGTAAGATTGTAGCGAGAAGTGTGGTATTCCTCATCTTGTACGTAGATGACATTCTCTTGATAGGAAATGGCATTCCGATACTACAATCAGTCAAAGGATTCTTATCACAAAGTTCTCCATGAAGGACCTGGGTGATGCCTCCTACATTCTGGGGATCCAGATCTATCGTGATAGATCTAAGAGAATGTTGGGACTTTCACAGTCAAGATATATCGACACCATACTGAAAAGATTCAGTATGGAAAATTCAAAGCGCGGTAATCTACCGGCTTGTCACGGAATCACCTTCTCCAAAGAGATGTCTCTCAAGACTGATTTGGAAAGGGATCGCATGTCTACTATACCCTACTCTTCTGCGGTAGGCTCTATAATGTATGCGATATTGTGTACCAGACCAGATGTAGCTTACGCACTGAGCGTTGTAAGCAGGTATCAGTCAAACTCAGGATAGAAGCACTGGACAGCAGTAAAGAACATTCTCAAGTACTTGAGAAGGACTAAGGAGATGTTCTTAGTGTACGGCAAAGAAGACCTCCAGGTTGAGGCCTTCACCGACTCCAGCTTCCAGAGTGACAAGGATGACTCCAAGTCCATGTTGGGTTATGTCTTTACCCTCAATAGAGGGGCAATCTGTTGGAAGAGCTCCAAGCAGGACACCGTTGCTGACTCGACTATGGAAGCGGAGTATATCGCTGCATGTGACGCCGCAAAAGAAGTAGTCTGGATCAGGAAGTTCGTGACAGAACTTCAGGTGGTTCTGTCCATTGTTGATCCAATACCTCTGTATTGTGACAACAACGATGCTATAGCTTTAGCGAAGGAACCAAGGTCCCATCAGAAGTCCAGACACATCTTGAGGTGGTACCACCTGATTAGGAAGATTGTTGATCGCCGGGAGATCGAGATGTGGAGAGTAGACACGGAGAACAACACTGCAAATCCACTCACAAAGGCCATCCCTCAGATGCAGTTCGAGAGGCTGATCGAGATGATAGGTCTACGATATGCCAATACATGGCCTTAGTGCAAGTGGGAGATTGTTAGTGAGATATGACCTAGAGGCCATTATTGTATCATACTGGATTGTATATTATATATTGGAAGCTTAGGATATTCACAGTTATAATAACAGCCTTGTTCGATATAGTAGTATGCTACTTGGTTTGATTCTACCTCAATATGTGCATGTGTTTCTTTTAGCATATCGCTTATACATATTGGTAGAGCCCTTAGGATCTTTGCTTGACTACCAGCGTTGTGATGGCAGTCACACTAATGGGGGATGGGTAGTCTATAAGCACATCCTTATACAGGTCCCTAGTCACAGGATTATCGAGACGGGGCATCGATACTCCAGAGTAGACTAGTGTATATGCTTCTCATCCCAGCAGGGGAGATGGTCTGTCCCACATCCATTAGTACGTCGTACTGGAAATAGTATGCTGGTGCTTATTAGGTTATGAGTTACACTGGACAGGACTCGTCGGGAACTGCTGGTTGGTATTATACCTATCGTCAGATAGCAGTTCCCATGTGATATGAGTACAACGTAGTCCATTGACTTGACATCGCACTTCGCCTTGAGTGTGTCCCCACTGTACTTTGATTACTATCCTACCACGGCTCAAAGGAGTCGTGCAAACAGGTAGTAGTTGGGTGCAGTAGCGGTTAGATAGGATTTGTCTCTCCCGGTATTGGGGGTTGATATCGCGCTGTGTTTGGAAAGCCATTACACAAAGTCCCTGGTCAGGGCAAGCGAGATTTACTGGTAGGTACTCCAGTAGTTTCTCAGGGTGTTTTGGGCTCTACTCCGACCCGACTTATTGCGCTATTAGGGGTCTGCCGTTTACCATCCCCCTAGACACAATATGCGAGTATCTCAGACGAACAGACCGGACTGTACGGAGTTTATCACAGATAAGCTCAGTAGGAGTTCAGGTGAGTTTGCTCATCGGCTTTCTTATCGACAGATACCTGGGTAGCCGTTACGTACAGCTAGTACCGCTGACGTACTTGTGGTTAAACCCACTGCCAGCGTACTGTCAAGTCTTTAGAGTCCTACACAGAGGGTTTCTCTGCTTCGGGCGAAACGATGTAGAGGCTGTATGGTTTACGGCAGGGTTTGATCACATACGTGTACTTGTGCACGGATGATGTTTGGGCGGATAATACTAGTGGGCTCCTAATATTGTATTATTGGATTGTTATCATCTCGGTGAGGGCATTCTTGTAATTTGGCAAGACATGCTTCTAGAAGGGGACACCTCATTATTGCTTTATCTATTTTCATAAATAGATAAATGAGGTGGATTTGGAGATATTTGAGGCATGGGTGTAAAGCATGGCTCAAGAAATTGTTTATTGATTTGGATGAATTATTGAAGCATGGTGAGTATTTTTCTATGAGAAAATATTACATGCTTCATTATTGAAAAGTCTTGAGCCATTCTTTACACTACACAACCCTAGCTCATTTCTCATTTGGTTTTCTCTCTCCAAGTTTTTTCTCCTTCTACCTCAAGATCCTTACCCTCACATGTGTTGTGAAACAAAGGGTCTCATGAGATAAAACACTCCTTAAGCTACTTTACATCACCCAGGCTACTTAGCTTAGTGATCTAAGTACCTTAGTTATCTCGGTTTAGAGGTAGGAGCTTGAAGCACATACTCTCGGGTGGATCATCTTTGATGCGAGAAGGCTGACGATGCAACCTTCATTCGTTCTTAGAGGAGCCAAGGAGAGGATGAAAAGAAGACCCGAAGGACTTAGTCACGGAGGTATAACCATCTATCATAGTAGTTAAACCTCTTAGTTAGTTTAGCTAGTTAAGGTTCCGTAAAGATCCTGGAGTTTAGTCGGTGTTGCGAAGCATGTTAAAATTGTTTTTGAAAATTTCGCCTCCCCGCAAACCCGCGGGGTGTTGGCTATAGTGTCCTCAAGTCAATTATTGTAATCGCAGGCACGCGATTGTAATGATTGAGGGGGGACCTATACGGATAGAACAATCTTACTCGAGATGATAGTATGCTATCTGGTTTGTCTCTGTCATCATGTACATATATTATGTGGTATTACAGATCACTATTACATGTTGATAGAGCACATAGGATTCTTTCTTGACTACGAGCATTATGATGGCGATCATATACGTGGGAGCTGGGTGGTCTATAACCACATCCTTAAATGTCCCTGGTCGAGGGAGTATCGAGACTGGGCATTGATACTCCGGAGTAAACTAGTGTATACTTTTCGATACCCCGACCAGGGTGGTGGCCGGTCTCATAAGCCATTGGTGTCAGTTAGTTACCTAAGATAGTATACATATGCTTATTGAGTTATGAGTATACTGGACGGACTCGCCGGGAATATACTAGTTGGTATTTTACTTATTGTTAGATAGCAGTTTTCAAGTAACATGAGTACAGGTTATTCTGTCGACCTGAGATCATCATTTGTCTCGTGTGAGTTCCCACTGTGCTTTGATTACTATCCTACCACGGTTCAAAGGAGTCGTGCAAACAGGTTTTAGTTGGGTATAGTCCCAAGCCACATGGAAACAGTGATCAGATCGTTGGGGATTCGTCTCTCCCGGTATTAGGGGTTGATGCCGCACGGTGCACGGGTAGCCATCACCAGAAATCCTTGGCCAAGATAGACGAGAATTACTGATTTGGATCAGTAGTTTCTCAGTGGTGATGGGTTTCATACCGACACGAAATATTACGTTATTAGGGGTCTGATTTTATCCACCCCCTAGACCCGATATACGATATTCTTATACGAACAAACCGGACTATATGGTGATTGTCACGGACAGGCTTAGTAGGGGTTCAGATGAGTTTGCTCGTCGGCCTTCCTTTCGCTCAATACCTGGATAGCCGTTATGTACAGCTAGTGCTGCTGGCGTGCTTGTGGTTAAACCTACTGTCAGCGTATTGGCGAGTATTTAAAGTCCCACACAGAGAGTTTTCCTGGTTCAGGCGAAATGATGTAGTAGCCGTATTGGATATGTGCAGGGTTCCGATCGATCGATTGTACTATGTACCCGGACTTTCGATCGGACAGTTGATAATACTAGCCGGCTCGGGATTGAGCCGGATTATTAAATCAGGTGTTGATTTAATAATTTACGTATATGTATTTCGATATGTATATTCTAGTATTATGTTCTTTGTGTTATTCTATCTCTTCGGGTATTCGTATTTCGGTACGAATACAGGTATGTATATACAGTAGAGTGTAATCCGTATTTTTTACAGATAACAATCTAGAAGGTGGACACCTCATTTTGGATTTATCCATTTATCATAACGATAAATGGATAATGAGGTGGAAAAGGAAAAAGGTGAGTATGGTGAAAACCATGCTTGAATAGTGTTGACAAATGAATTGTTAATTCATTTGTGCTCACTATTCAAATATGGTTGCATTTTAAAAATTGGAAAAATGAGTTTGATAAAACCATGTTTCATGGTTTGCTCTCTTGGATAGTTGGTTCATTATTTTTGAGATGAGAAAAGCACTCTCACCATCAGCTTCACTCTCCTCTTTCTTTTCTTGAGTTCCTTTACCTTCATCTTCAACCTCCTCTCTACAATCTCATGTGTTGAGAATCAAGAGAGGAGGTGAGAAAGAGATACGCTTAGAACACTCCACTACATCCTAGGCATTCTAGACTAGCCATCTAGAATCCCTAGTTGCTTCACTTGATCTTTTATGTGGAGCTAGAGCCATGAGTTACATCTCTTAGGTGGATCATCTTCGACGGAGGAAGACCGACGGCCAAGCTCGATCCAAAGGACCTTAAGGAGCTAAAGGAGATGGTGGAAGACGGAAGGACATGGTTCGTTCGGTATAACACTCTATCACAGTAGTTAGACTCCTTTAGATTACTAGTTTCATGTTTGGATTCGATTCTACGTAGTTGTTTCTAGCGCCAAGTTCTTTAAACGCTAAAAAATCTTGTTCCGCTGTCGGCCACGGTAGATGGCCAGGACGCAAGGAACCCCAACATGGGATGCATGACATCGACTTACACGGCTATCGCTCCTTCTTCCCATTCAAACAAGCTGCCATTTTTGTGCCTCAAATAATCTTGTCTTTAAATACAAAGAGGTGATGAATTAGGGCAATTGAGGGAGATGGATGATTTCTTGGTTGTGAGCTTCTACAAGTTTGTGTTCGTCGAAGATCCATAAGCTGAGGTATCAAAGCACCTCAATTTCAAGCAAGTAATCCTTTTCTCTAATTGTTGATGAAAAGTTTGATCTTTTAGTAAGGCTGCTTCATATAAATGAAAATAATACTATAATTTTATAACGAGGATATGAAGACACACAACCACAATATTGTCCAAGTTCAGGCCCACGAAAAAATCATAGTCCAAGAAAATGTTCAAGAAAAAGTTCAAGTCTAAATAAAAGTCCTATTACAACAATTGTACTATTAAAACTTAAGAACCACAATCAATAACATGGCCTAACTATCAAAACACCTAAATCATGCGCGCTCGGGAAACCTATCCGTCGTGTGTAACGGTCCAAAGATTTTCACACAAGTGTGAATGAAATGTGCAAGGTCGTGTAAGCTTTGAGGGATTTTAGACTAGTCAAGCTGCCATTTGTCACTGGCATTCTCGTAATTAATCTCTAACCCCGAGCCCCTTTTCTGAACCGCCAATCTCGGTTCCATCGATTCCGACGACGTCTCTATATAATGCATAAACCGAAGCCAGCACAGCGAAGCAAAATCCCCTTCTGCTTCCTCTGCTAAAAAATAAAATAAAAAAAAACAAAACAAAACAAAGCGGGCGGCTGGGATTCGCCGATCCCAAATCTCAAAGCACAACCATGCTCAAGGCCTCCGCTTCTCCGGCGGCGGCGGCTGCGGCGGGCCCCATCGACTCTCCCGCCAAATGCCGCCTCAGCCTCCGCCGCCTCCTCCCCGCCGCGGTCCGCTTCTCCGCGGCGAGGTCCTCGTCAGCTGTCCGCTGCTCCGCCGTCGATCTCTCCTCCGCCGCCGGCGTCGGCGCCATGGCAGCTGCCGGAGGTCAAGGGATGAGGGAAGGGGAGAGCTTGGCGGAGAGGTTGAGGATGGGGAGATTGGTGGAGGATGGGCTGTCGTATAAGGAGTGCTTCATCGTTAGATGCTACGAGGTCGGAATCAACAAGACCGCCACTGTTGAGACCATCGCCAATCTCCTTCAGGTCCCTTTCTTTTTTTCTTCGATTCTTTCGATTTGATTTTTCAGTTTTGGCGTGTTCTAGATTTAAAAGTTGCGAATTTGGTAGGAAAATTCGAGTTTTGTTGCTTAATTTTGCTTGGATTTGGCTTATAAGCTGTGCATTCAAGTAAAGTTGCTTTCTTTTCATTGAGTGAGATTTGAGCTGTATTCCTCCGTTTACTTTTTAATGATGGTTTGTTTCCTTCTTGAATTGTATTGTATATAGATTTAGGAATTGTGATTCTTGTAGGAATTAGAATTTTGTAGTTGGATCTGTTCAGATTTTGGGTTCATAGGAGTTGAAAAGGTTGGTTTCTTTTGCTTGAATCCTGGCTGCATTGGGAATTGAGCTTATAGTTTAAGTACTTTGTTATTTGATTTTGTGCTGGATTTGGAATTGGTGTGTAATTTTTGTTTTGCATGTTTGTTTCTGAACTTGGATTGATTTGCTTGAATAAAATAAAAAAGAAAGCACATTGTTGGGTCAGAAATCAGTTTCTTAATTTAGGCCTTTGTATAATTTATTACGATTGGAATAGTTTACTGTTTGGATCTTGGATCCCTGACATGCAGTTGAAAAATGACTAAATGTTTAATAGTAGTTTTTATGTTCAGGTATTCGAACTTGCGCTCCCTGGTGATTTCTTTCTTTTCTGATTTCTAATTAAGAATAGAGAGTTTGTTCTGGTTGAATGAATGTATTTTAACTGTTTAGAGTGTATCTCCTCTGTTAAAGTATCAAGTGTTGTATTCTTTATTACTGCCTCAGCCAATGTTCATTTTTAGTCTTCACAGATTATTCTCAAATGTTAGCTGTTAATCTAGAATTCAAATCAGTAAATTTATATGGAATTAATTTATGCTATTTTTACTGTCTTTGGGGAAGGCGAGGCTAACCGCTCTTCTTTGGATTCAAATATGTCTTCTTAAGGGGGAGCTGCTGCTCTCAGTCGAGTAGCCAAAGCCAACGGTTTCTTAATATTATAGTCTAGTATCTACATAATCCTGACCCTGCCACCATTGTGAACCGATCGGGAAAATGTCCAAAAATAATAATGAGTAATAAATTTGATGAATGAGGACTTTCAGTCAGGAAAATTGCATGTGTTAATTTGGAAAAATCTACTATGTAAGGGCTTGCACCATGCAAGCCCTTGCATAGCCCTTGGACGGGCTTCCCTTTTGTGCAAGGGAAGCCCATCCAAGGGCTCTAGAGGGGCTTGCATGGTGTAAGCCCTTCTAGAGTAGTTTTTTCGTTAATTTCACCTTCTATAATCTTTTCAATATAGGGAATCGAGCACAGAATCATCCTTTTAGGTTACCAAACTCGCTTTATTATTTATTTGACTTTATCCTGTGTTCTATATAGGTATAATCACAAGCAACTAGATCTGTGATAATTGATACTATTGTTTATGAATTTTGTTTTTGATTGATCCAACATCTTATACATGTGCTATTTTCCTTTTATGTCCCCTTAGTTTTAATCAGTGTTATATGATGATGTAGGGGTTGTTGGTGTTTGGTTTGCTGCAATGGAAAATGTAACATTGCTTGCATGTTGCATTTGTATGCTAGAATATAGCCTTATATCATTCATCTGCTGTTTTCAACTTTTGCAACTTTTCCAAATCTGAAGAACATTTTTGTGTTTGGTTGGAAGGAAAAAAAGGGAAAATGCATCATTTGTTGGAAATTCACAATGAGAAAAGGGGATGATTTGGCACCATTAATAAATGTCATGATCACATTTCTCAAAGGTGCAGCATCTGATTCCGACATCCAAAGCGGCAAAAAATTAGTTGCAATTTGATTTTCCAATTCTTGTTGGGTAGGTTCTCATCATGAGATTTTTTTTGCAGCTTTTGATGCAACTCCATTTCTTAACTATCACGTTAATTCCACCCCCCACCCCCACCCACCCCCCGCGAGAATTTCAGTTCGGCTAAGCAGCTTGAATTTGGTTATATTGTGCTGGTAATTTTGGCATTTTTTAAATATCTCAAATTATTTGGAAACCTGCTTCTAATGTTAGCAGATGTAGTTGTTTATGTTAAAATTTGAAGGATTTCTGAAAACATGCTTTGTGAATTTTCCAACCTGCCAGTTTCTAATTCTGTGTGTTGAATATGACCTGAATTGGTTTTACTATGTTTCTAAAGAATTGGATAGAGCACTTGGATCATGAGCCTTCCATATACCTTTATCCATTAGTTTCATTTTTATTTATTCACTTTTTCTTAACTTGCAGAAACTATTCCGTCTACTTTTTTTTTATAGCTTTATCATAAATTTTATGCTACACTTTTCAAGTTCATCAAGAAAATAACCAGTAAAGTTCATATAAACTATCTCTGAATCGCTTAAGCTTACCCAATATATTGGTCTCAATTCAGGAAGTTGGGTGCAACCATGCACAGAGCGTAGGATTTTCCACAGATGGGTTTGCGACAACAACCACAATGAGAAAACTTCGCCTCATTTGGGTTACCTCTCGCATGCATATTGAGATATATAAATATCCTGCTTGGTGAGTTCAGGATTTATATGTTACTATATATTCCAGTTGTTGCATTTAGATTTTGTTGAAGCTTAATTGCTGGCGTGTCTTAGGGGTGATGTTGTTGAGATTGAAACATGGTGTCAAGGAGAAGGAAAGATTGGCACTCGGCGTGATTGGATTCTTAAAGATGTGGCTACTGGTTCTGTTATTGGCAGAGCTACTAGGTTAGATGCTTTCTCAATATAACTAATTTATTTTGAAACAGAAACACGCGCGCGCGCACAGTGATTCTTGTCACCTACAATGGTGCATTGCTCCTCACATGAACAAAGAAGCCCATGCTTACTAGAAAAATTTTATACGTACATATTCTGTTCTTTTATGTTTAGAAGTATGATTTATTTGATACACTTGATATGGGACAAGAAGCTTAGCTGTTTTTTAAACTCTCAGCTCCCTTTCTATCAGGACCACTGTATGGTTACAATGCAGTATCTACCTTGGAGGTTCTAGCATTGATATAAATGTATAATGGTCTTATACATGCATCATATATGAATCCGGTTTCTGAAAAAATCATATGGTCTTCGCAGTGATCATCGTTACTTCTGGCTAGGTTGTTTTACTTTCAGATGTCTCACTTCTTACTTTTGCTTCTCTGTCGACCTTTTTTCAGCAAATGGGTGATGATGAACCAAGATACCAGGAAACTACAACGAGTAAGCGATGAAGTGAGGGAAGAATATCTCGTCTTTTGTCCAAGAACTCCTAGGTATACTACTTTAAAGATATAAATGATGCATATAATAACGCCACTTGATTGAAGAAAAAGGAAATTGGAATATATTAAGGAAACTTTGGTTATGGAAGCACATACACTACTATTTGCTCATGTATCGGATAATTGGACGCTCACACACTTTGCCCGACACAATGTTCGACACTCTAGGGCAGTGTCGGCCCAAATTGGATGTGTCCGGCACTTCTATATAGTATCGAGGGTTGGCATATAAGAATGTGGAATATGTGTGGACAACTCTAATACCTTCGAAAATGCAAGAGTATTAAATATTTTGAATCTCTCTTATGACGGACTAGAACTAGGAATAAAGGTCCAAACTGATGCAATAATGAAGTCGAATCTATAAAAGTTGGCTCTAATATGAAAGGGTTAATATTTCAATTGTTCCGACTCCTATGGATTATATTCTTGTGTTTTACCTTTGGTTTTTGTATTTATTTAACTTGGGGTTATGGATGAAAGTTATAACCTTGATTTTAATTTTATTATGCTTTTGAGTTGTACTAGTACATATTTCTTTTTGTAGTTTATTATATTTTTATTTAATATATAATATATAATTAAATACAGAGATAAATAATATAGCCATGTTACCGTGTCCTTTTTACAAATTTGCCATGTCCGTGTCCGTGTAGCCACGTTCGTGTCCATAGCCGTGCTTCATTTCTCGCGCAAAGAAGGATATTTTTCCTTTTAACATTAATTAGCAGTGTATCTGAATTACTTTATAAGATCTATATTTATGATTTAAAATTTTGAACTATTCCATTTACCTTGAGATCTGTTGCGATATTCTTTTTAACAAAAACCTCATAACCCAGATTTTCCTTTCCCGAGGAGGACAACAGCAGCTTGAAGAAAATCCCTAAGCTTGAAGATCCTGCACAACATTCTCGACTAGGACTTGTGGTAAGTCTTTAGTTTGAGGTCGTTCCTCTTTCCAAATAGTCTATTGAGCCATACCAGCAGCAACTTTTCAATTGCATTCTAATCCTTGTGATATTTGCAGCCTAGAAGAGCTGATTTTGACATGAACCAGCATGTAAACAATGTTACTTACATTGGATGGGTTCTTGAAGTAAGTACAAGCCTTAAACTCGTGTAATTGTTCAGCCAATTATATCCTATACTTTTTTGAATTTACTTCAGCTGATGTAGTTTTGTCAAGCAATATAAGCATCACATGAATTGTTTTTAAAACTCATTACTTCAGTTATTCTTCTGCATCCCGAGAGGCTCCAGAGTAATCACAAACAGTATGTTTCGAATTTGACAAGTACTATACACATCAGGATGGACAATCCATTACAAAGAGTTTAATTAACTTTATATACTTTGTTCATCCTTTCCCCAATAGCTTAAGCTGCTGGGTAAAGTAGTTATTAACATGGCATCATGCACGAGGTTTCCAGGCGGTCCTAGGTTCACATCCTGTCATCGACAATTTAAAACAAGGGTAAGGGGCATACAATGAAACTGTAGGGAGAATGGGAGATAAATTACAATGAACCTAATGTGGCACAATCTCATTGGCTTTGTTGCATGTCATCATTGAATACCCGAATATTTGTGTGCTTACGGATACTTGTGGGATACCGCTTTTGATGTATCCTAATATTTATATTGTTTATACTTAGATATATCAAGCGTGTACAAATAATTAAGGCATGGTTAATTATGCATCTACAAGTCATAATATAATTTAATTCATAAATGCATATATGTAATTTGCCTACTTTCGTTATACAGAATATAAATTATAAAATCAATATTGGTTCAAATGTTATTTTTTTTACATGAGTACTTAAGGTTAGTATTATCCTAATTTCTTGCAACTCCAGGTGAGGTTTGAAAGTCGATAAAGGTAAAGAATCTACGAGCTGGATTCTTGGTCTTGAAATAATATCCATAATTATACTTTTAGATTTGCTAAAAAGTTACTTATATTTAAGGGTAAAATGTATAAATCCCCTATACATTATTCCGTATAGCACATATATGATATACCCCTCCACTAATTTATTAGCACAACAGTCTCACTGCCATCTACCAAAATCCTTAAATACGCTTGAATTCAACTCTTAAATGCTCAAATGCTGCTTAATTTAGCTCTTGGTCTTGTTTGTGTTGTTTAGAGTAGAATTCGAGTGATTATTGAGGGTTTTGATTAATGAACAGAGGGAGTGTTTGCACTAATAAATCACATAAGACCGTACCATACCATGTAAATTACAATCTATATTCAAGCAATAGAACTTTTGCATATTCAAACAAATCATGTTCTAGAAGTTTGGGAATTATTTAATCTCCGAATATGCTCATGTCATAACCTGTAGCCATATCCGAATCCGAGATGACTAGCTCAGCGGCACGCCTATTTCTCCTCAAAATCGGAATTAATTTATGTCACATCAGCTTAAATTCTTAATAATTAAAAAAAGTGATGGGCTAGCACGACATTAGCTCCGCAATAGGTATCTCCATACCGTGCCAATCTAGGCCTTGCCTACGCATTTGAAATTATGTATTTAACACCTATATATTTTGTCTTTCTAAGCATGCCATTTTGGATTTTCCACATGGCATATAGGCCCAGATGAGAGTGAGTGGTAAGTAGGAATTTAACTAGCTTAATATGCAATGTAAAGTTAAACCCACAACCTAATAGTTTTAGCTCTTGGTATGGTTGTTTTTAAGACATCGAGTTTAATATCATTATCCAAGAGACAAATATTGTATGGTTGTCCTTATTGTGTATTCATAATGCCTAACAGTTCTATTTTTCCTCAATACATCAGAGTATTCCCCAAGAGATCATCAACACCCATGAGCTCCAAACAATAACCTTGGACTACAGGAGAGAATGCCAACATGACGACATGGTTGATTCTCTCACCAGTTTGGAATTCGAAGGCCATGAACAAGGAACCAACGGTAATGGTTCTGCAACTAAGAAGTATCAAGGTCAAGACCAATTTCAGTTTCTTCATTTCTTGAGATTATCGAACAATGGGCTCGAAATTAACCGAGGCCGCACCGAGTGGAGGAAGAAACCATCTCGGTGAGATCTTATCTAAAGGATATATGTGTTGCCATTATTTGTGTTTATTGTTCTTGTTTGTGTTCACCCTTCTTGTTTGTCGTTTGTCATGAAAATTTTATGGAATTTTCTGTTTAATTTTGTTTTTCCTTTTTACTTTTTCTCGAGTACGCAACTTGGGAAGGTTGTAGATCTCTCAGCTGGCTGTATGATCCAATTGGTTGTAGAGGATACTTATGAGTTTTAATATCATACATTGTTTGGTGCTCCCAATATAAATTAAATGTAGATTTTATTTTATTTTTGCCTCAAGTGTTGCTTTCCTCATGTTAAAAATTTCATAATGCAATTGAAGCGATAAAAGACGAGAATTTATTTGTGGATGTTGCATCGTTCGCCTGTAAGAGGACTGACAAGGAAACAATATGGTGGTTGGAAGATATTTGTCATAAATTGTGAAGATGTTATTGTGACAGTGCCAATGTCCTTTTTTCCAGGGATTTGGGCGGTTGGAGGTTATGAGCTCTGCAATTATTATTGCATGAATATGTTGGTGAACTATATTTGTTTTGTACCTGTGGAAGTATTTTTCCAACCATGAATCCAGGCCAGTAATTGTGATGAGGTTTGATATCGGTGACTCTCCAGATGCTGATACGTTGCAGATGGCGTGTCCCAGAACCTACAAGAAAGGATCAGGAACCTCAGTTGGAATCATACCTCGGGCCTCCGGTCCGAGGAGTCTTCCGACCTTCGGTGGCCTTCCAGACCATCCACCGGCCCGTCTCCGAGTTATCACAGAACCAAGATGCCTCGGCCTCCCGCTCGCGCCCGAGCCTCCCGCCGAGCTCATCTTCTTAGGTCTCACCGACCGACCCGCAATACTGATCACAGGCGTTTTCGCTACGGCTCCACGAATCTCGTCATGCGCGAGATATCCGCCGCCCACGATCCCGCGTTCCACGCCATCACATTCCCCCATTAACGAGCATGTCTCGTCATTAATGCGGGATCTCTCCTATCACGCGGGCGTGATGCTAGGGGCGTAACGGCCGGCATGATTCTCGCACCCGCATGCCCATTGCTGCCGCTATATAAACCCCTCTCTCAGACGATCGAGGAAAGCCATTTTTACTCCACTAGGCCGTTACTCTGCCAAAATACCCCGCCTAACTTGATCGCCGGAGGGTCCTCGGTGGCACAACCATTCCGGGACTTCTTTGCAGGTAGCTCGGCCTCAACCACACCAAACCCATTGAGATCCACACGCTTCAGGGGTCAACCCTCCAACTCAATCCCAGTCGTCCGTCAATACGCGAAGAGATCAACGGAAGATAACATCTGAAGGAGATCCAGAGATCCATCAGTTAGCACCGTCTGTGGGAAACTTAGTTCCACTCAACCAAAAGTTCATCTTCCGATCTCGACTACATGGCAAGTGGTCACCGCGACGATTCAAGCACCAGACGTCGGCCTCCTCACGGTGGATACGAGGGAGAATCCCCTCCTCCACCAAACGCTATTCACGCCCTATCCGCTCGGATAGATCGACTCACGTCAGTCGTAGATATGCTCGTCCGTGTCCAAACGGCCGGGCAAGCTCCCCAGGTCGCCCCCCCCTCGGCGGGACCGGGACCCTTACAGAGGGAGAGAAGACTCTGCCCGCGTTGGCACGACAGATCACCGCCTCGCTGTCTCCGGCGGCCGCGGATCCGCCGGGCCGACATATTCAATGACCCGGCGGGAGCCGCACAGTTTAACTCCGAGGTATTACGCCAGAGCGCTTCGCCCCGAGCCCCATCGCGCCCCCGTCCCTCCCGAGGATGTGTTGGTCAGCTTGCCTGCACCCAGGCATGACCGACACCCCCTCCCTCGACGGGGTCGCGCGCACGGGACTCGCCACGACAGCTCGAAAACGACCTCGCCAGGATACCTGAGGAATGTCATCGAACGGAATCGGGGCCGTGGACACACAGAGGTCTCCGGTACCCGAGGCCAAAAATCGGAGTATGCCGACTCATCGGGATACCGCGGTCGACTCAACGCCCTCGAAAAGAAGATCGAGGGTATGCATCGGGAAGGTCGTCATTCGAGTGACAAGGCTAAATACGTCGTCGACTCGCTCACAAAACCCTTCACTGAAGAGCTGCTCGCCGTCCATGTCTCCTCCTGGAACAAGCCCCCAAAGGTCTCACTCTTCGACGGGAAGTCCGACCCGAAGGACCATTTGGACGCGTTCACAGCCAGGATGAGTTTCCAGTACTGTTCCGACGCCGCCCAATGCCGTGCTTTCCCGGCCACTCTCATCTGCTCCGGACGAGACAGGTTCCGAGGACTCGTGCCGCGCTCAATCTCAACCTTCGATGAGCTGGCCACCCAATTCCTCAGCCACTTCGTCGGGAACAGACGGCAGAAGCGGACCGTCGACCATCTCTTCACAATAAAGAGCGGGGACAAAGAAACCTTCAAAGGGTATGTCACCCGCTTCTACAACGCCCTCCTCGAAGTCCCAGAACACTGGGACGAGACGGTCATTACGTCACTTAGGTCGGGTCTTAGGCACAAGGAGTGGTTACGCTCCTTTGCATTGGCACAACCTAAGATCATGGCCAAAGTGAAGGCCTGGACCGAGCGTGAGATCCAGCTCGAGTCCGAGGTGAACGCCAATCTTCCTCGGACAGAACAAACTGATAACAAGAAAAGGGCCCGGAGGAGAAAAAGAAGATTGGGCGATCAAAGCCCTACTCCCCGAAGTTTCAGGAGTACACCCCGCTCAACGTCTCCCAGACGGTACTGCTGGAGGAGGTAAAGGGCGAGAGGTTCTTCAAACTCCCCCTAGTCTCGCGCATGGCGGCAAAGCGTGCCCGGGGCCCCTACTGCGGCTTCCACAGGTCGCAAGGCCACTCCACGGAGAACTGCAAGCAGCTCCGAGACTACATCGAGGAGCTAATCCGCTCGGGGCACCTGGCAACGTACTTATGGGACAAGCGGCAAGCTGACCGTGAGTAAGAACGACGTCTGCCTCTCGGCGAGTTGACGATTGTCCAAATCATGGCCATATCAGTGGGGGGTACGGCAAATACCGACGAGGCTCAGCACCCCTCACTGGTCGAGGAGACTAACAGCCATCCGAGGAAGAAGGCCAGGGCAACCAAGCCGATCGTTTTTAACGACGAGGACCTCCACGGTATATCCCTGCCCCACAACGACCCGCTGGTAATCACAGCTCGGGTCCACCACTACGAGGTGCAGAGGATACTGGTCGACTCTGGAAGCTCGGCAGACATTCTATTTTATAACTGCTTCCTGCGTATGGGACTCGCCCCGTCGGACCTAAGGACGACCACATACGTCCTGTCAGGGTTCACCAACCACTCCATCCCGGCGGAAGGAGTAATTACTCTCCAGTTTAACATCGGGGAGGCCGGCCGTACGCGAACAGTGCCTGTGGAATTTATCGTAGCGAGAATCCCATCGGCCTACAACATCCTCCTCGGCCGCCCTACACTGAACTCCCTCAGGGCCTAAATATCGACCTACCACCTGGTGATGAAATTCCCGCTCGACCAATGCGGGATGGGTCGGGCCTTCGGAGACCAACGGACTGTAAAGGTTTGCTTCACCGTAACATCTTCGTCTGAGCGGCCAAACAACGATGCTGAGGCCGAAGGTGACATCAGGGGTTCTCTGGACACTCGAGACGAGCAAAAGGAGGTCCGAGGGACCCCGGTGGAGCCATTGACAGAGGTCCCCCTCGTAGAAGGGGACGATGAACGAACCGTTCAGATCGGGTCACTTCTGACAGGGACCCAGCAAGACGACCTGGTTGGCTTCCTCAGAAACAACTCTGACGTGTTCACCTGGGCACCTGCTGACATGCCTGGGATCGACTCCAAAATCATATCTCACAAGCTTGGGGTAGATCCTACGGCCCGACCCGTCAGGCAGAAAAAGAGAAGCTTCACCCCGATCAAACAGAAGGCGATCGAGGACGAGGTGGACAGGCTCCTCACCGCCAACTTCATTCGAAATGTGCCTTACTCCGAATAGTTAGCAAACATGGTCATGGTCAAAAAGTCAAGCGGGAAGTGGCTCATGTGTGTCGACTTCACCGACCTCAATAAGGCCTGCCCAAAAGACAACTATCCCCTCCCTCGAATAGATCAGCTCATCGACAGCTCGGCAAGCCACGAGCTACTTAGCTTCATGGACGCCTTTTCCGGCAACAATCAGATCCGTATGAATCCGGCAGATGAAGATCTCACCGCATTCACAACGGACTGGGGGTATACTGCTACAAGATAATGCATTTCGGCCTCAAAAATGCCGGAGCCAGCGCTTGGTCAATCGCATGTTCAAACCGTAGATCGGCAGGAACATGGAAGTTTAGGTCGACGACATGCTCGTCAAGTCTGTCTCGTCGGTCGACCACACCAAGGATCTGGACGAGGCCTTTGACGTCCTCCGCAAGTTCAAGACGAAACTGAACCCCGCCAAGTGCGCATTCGGCATCACCGGGGGAAAGTTCATCGGTTTTATGGTCACTCACCGCAGGATCGAAGCTAACCCGGAGAAAATCAACGCCATCCTCAACATGGCCACGCCCAAGACTAATGTCGAGATCATGCGGCTGACAGGGCAGGTAGCCGCTCTGTCACGTTTCATGTCGAGGTCTGGGGAGAAGTGCCGCCCGTTCTTCAAGGCTCTAAGGAAAATTCCAAGGTTCGAGTGGTCGAAGGAGTGCCAGACCGCCTTTGACCAATTGAAGAGGCACCTTGCGACCCCACCACTGCTCACCCGACCGGTTGAAGGGGACGAGCTATTGCTATATCTGGCGGTATCCGACCAAGCAGTGGGCTCAGTGCTCGTCCGAGAGGTCGACGGAGTCCAGAAGCCGGTATACTATGTGAGCCACATCTTCAAAGACGCAGAAACGAAGTACCCAGCCATAGAGAAGATCGTCTTGGCACTCATCGTGGCCTCAAGGAAGCTACGACACTATTTCCAGGTGCACACCATCCTCGTTCTTACCGAGCGCCCTCTGGGGGCTATCCTCGCCTCACCCGAGTCCTCTGGCCGCTTGGAGAAGTGGAGGTGGGAATTATCCCAGTTCGACAAAAAATACCGACCGAGGCAGGACATCAAAGCAGAAGCCCTGGTCGATTTTATCGTCGAGTGCACCATCCCCAACAAGGAGCCGAAGTCAACGCCGTCCACCGCAGCTCAACCCTCTGTCGATGGGAAGCCCGACTCAGTCCCTGATTGGATCCTTTACGTCGACGGGTCCTCGACCGAGGAAGGCTGTGGTGTCGGCCTCATCGTTCGGGGCCCGAACGAGGCAGAAATGGAGTATTCCCTGAAGCTGGGGTTCAAGGCCTCAAATAACGTGGCAGAATACGAGGCCTTGCTGGCTGGACTGCGCATAGCCTCAGGACTGGGGCTGAAAACGATTCGGATCCGCAGCGACTCTGCCCAAGTCGTTGGTCAAGTGGCCGGTCGATTCGAGGTGCGGGAGCCTCTGATGGTAAAATATCTGGCCGAGGTAAGAAGACTGCGAAAGGATTTCAACGAAGTCCAGGTAGAGCAGATCCCCAGACAGTTCAATGCCCAAACCGACGCCTTAAGTAAGTTGGCTTCATCCTACTCGGCCAACAACAAGAGGAGCATCCTCTTCGAGGTCTTGCCACGGCCCAGCGTGGAAGACGGGGCAACAATACTTCGAGTGTATATGGCTCGGGAAGAAGACCGGGACTGGAGAAGGCCCCTCGTGGAATTCCTGAGGGAAGGTACGCTCCCAGAAGATTGGGGAGAAGCCCGCCGTCTCCGAGAAAAAGCTCGCCATTTCGTATGGAGCAATGGGAACCTCTACAAGAAGTCCTTCACTCGGCCACTGTTCCGGTGCGTCGACTCCCACGAAGCCGACTATGTCCTCCGGGAGATCCACGAAGGGGTCGGCGGCGCACACCAAGGGGCCCGCACCTTAATCCAGAAGGCATTGCTCCAAGGGTACTACTGGCCGGCCATTCATCAGGACACCTAGAAGCTGGTCAGGAGATGCAATAGCTGCCAACTCCATGGAAGCATACATCGCCTTCCCGCTACCGAGCTAACCGCCCTAACCTCCCCGTGGCCGTTTTCCCAGTGGGGAATGGACATGATAGGCCAGTTCCCCACCGGTGCGGGCTGGCACAAGTATGTCCTTGTCGCAGTGGACTACTTCATGAAGTGGATCGAGGTCATTCCTATCAGGAAACCGGACGTCACCACGACTATTAAGTTCCTGCAGAACAACGTGATACTCCGGTTTGGCATCCCGAGGTGCATCATCACAGACCACGGAACAAATTTCGAAAATGAAAGAGTTAAGGAATTTTGCAGCGAATATCATATCCTCATGAAACTTGCCACGGTCGCACATCCCCAATGCAACGGGCAAGCCGAGGTCGCTAATCGGGATGTCCTCCAAGGTCTTCGGACATGCCTAGAAGGACGCCAAAACGGTTGGGTTGAGGAATTTCCCCGGGTCCTATGGGCCCTGCGCACGTCGAAGAAAACCCCCACCGGGAAAACCTGTCACGACCCGAAATTGGTACGTGACGGCTCTTAAACTACGCAACGTTTACAGGCGTAACGCAATTTAAGTAAGCCGAAAACCCAGCAATCTAAACCATCAAAGGAGTAAGTGAAAATAACAATTTTAAAACTTTTGAAATCTCAAACCAAATTCTTTAAAGTCCAACTTTATTTCCTTTAAAATTTTGGCAGCACCTCCTTGTAAAAACTAGCCCCAAAAGGGTACAACAAAGATAATAAGTAAAGCATCCCCAAACGGGAGCAAATACACGCCCAAAGGCGGAAAACAACCACCACAACAGATATACGACGCCGTAGCGAAGAAATAAAAGACGATATAAATAAAACTGTATAAAAGACCTCCAAGTCATAAAATAATATACAATATCGTACTCACATCAAGTCTCTAAGTCATACATGAAAGTGTTAGATGGAGAGTACATGGTACAACGAATATACAATGAGCAACATCGGATAACCGCAAAACCCACCTATAGCAAAACTGAACATGGTCAGCCGTAGCGGTATCCGCTGCAAAAGATGATATGATAGATGTCGACTACTCTGAGGAACAACCTGCAAAACACTGCGGTACAACGGGGGTGAGTTGTCAACTCGTGAATAGTAAATAACATATGCAGGTAATCACAAGTATGCACGTACAGCGCGAATCTAACATATGCAAGCTAATAGCAATAAATGGTCATATGCATGCAACAGTCATGAAAGGTACTCTAGCAGGTACAACTAATACATGAAGCAATGCATATAAAATAAATACGGAGTATGGGATAAAACATGTCATCCTCACGGAATCCTGACCTCGTGACAGGACCAAAGTCCATCAAGACAATCCAAATCCCAATTTCCTAAAATCAGCCCCCAAATTGGCTCTCATATCATGTAAGTCTCATATATCCTGAGTGTCCAATATCAAGTAATCTCATATATCCTGAGTGTCCAATATCAAGTAAATCTCATATATCCTGTATCCAATATCAAGTAAATCTCATATATCCTATATCCAATATCGAGCAAGTCTCATGAAATGAATAAGTATATTTGCATGAATTATTATGATGATGTATATAAATTAGATATGTATACATATATATTAGCGTCCCATACCACTAATATATATATATATATATATATATATATATATATATATATATATATATAACAGCGTCCCATTCCACTGTTATATATACTTAGGAGTAAAAATATCATGAAAACATGTGTCAAGTATCGACACATAAATACTAATCAATCAGGTGCTGTCACCACGACTGGCCCCTGATAGGTACGTATCATACGCTATCTCGAAAACCCGAGTGCCCGGCTTCGACCCTCACAATTTGACGTATCCATACGTACATGACTCCGGTCGGTATCCCCACGATAACCGCCGAGTCAAAAATACTGTCACCGGTAGGTATGATTCCCCTGTCAGGCTCATCGGCGCGGTCCATCGATATACCCTTCTTGTCCCGGGGTACCTCCGGGCCCCATCATGTACCCGCACATGGCCCACGACGCCTCCTCGCATGGGGTATATATATCAGAACCGATAAATCTCATGGTGGCTGCTGAAATATCATATCAAGAGAAACCGGGTTTTTCAAATAATACATAATTTTATGAAACTACCACGGTCCTCAAATCCAGAAAACATCATGAAAAATACATATCTCAATGCGAAAATCCATGAATATAATATATGCAATATAAAACTGTAATGTGAGCATATAAAGGAAAAGCCGCTATTTAACTGCAATAAGTTAAAATATAAATCATGCGGTTCCTAATTTCTCCAAGTCCATATAACATCAAATAAAGGTGAACATGTAGCTATAGCCAGATATATGTGTAAATATGTAAGTATAGCAAGGTATATGTATCTACCTATCAGTAATGATATAATACCCTCCAGGTAAGCCACCTTGTCACGACCCGAAAGAGCACGTGACTAGCCCTTGAATCCTATGAAGTCTATAGGACTCCATCTGATCCAAGTAAGCCAAAAGCCCAGAAATCTAAAACCATTTAAGGAGTAAATAAAGAAACTGGTTTTTAATAAGTAAAGAAAGCATGTTTGAAATCAAAGTTTTCAAATAACTAAGCCGAAATGCATTTTAAAAATGTGTAGTCTTTTCTGAAAATTTCGGCAGAGTTTCCTTTGTAAAAACTGGCCCCAAACGGGGTACAACAAGCATAATATATATGAAATGATAAAAGGCATCCCCAAGCGGGAGCTAACTCTTCGTCAATCGACGGTCACAATCATGTAAGCAATAATAATATACAACGCCAAAGGGCGAGGATCAAAACCCAAAAAGAAACTCAAAACAGCCAGAAAACCATAAAAATACAAGCGCGGCTCTAAGGTCGAAATAATACACACTGTGTCTAAGTCTGAAACAATATACAAGTTTTGGTTGATGGAACCTCTAGATACAATGAATAATACGGGAACAATGGCAGTTCTGATACAAAAGAACCCACCTACCCAAGCAAGTCACCCATATGGAAGCAATGTGCCAGAAATGCCGCTATGGAACCTGTACGGCAAAAACCTGCAAGAACTGTGGCAGAACGGGGGTGAGTTGCCAAATCGTGAATAGAAAATATCTACAAGCAGAGATCGAATGTATGACCTATCCTAGGTCAATACGATCATATATATAAACCTCAATATGAATAAGTCTGCAGCATGCTAAACTGGCAATGTAATCTCTATACATGAGTGTAGTGCCAAGTGCTCATGCCAGTGCCTCAGGTAATAGCATATCATAAATGTGAAGTATGATCAAGATACTCAATCTGCATGTACGTGGATCCCGTCCACTCGTCACCCAATGACAATAACCATCATGCATGTAAATATCATCAGCATATGCATGGAAATATGAGGATATAAACCACCCGTGTCCCTCGCGACACGTCAAAATCATGAAACCGGAGTGTCCAGCATCGACACTCGAAAACATCATGAAAACTGTGCCCAACATCGGCACGTAAATCCTCATATATCGGGCTCCGTCAGTCCGGATCAGCCCACGGGCTCCGTCTGCGGAATCGGCTCTCGGCCCCAGCAGTACACCCATATCCATCTATTGACTCTGGTCGGTATCCTCCGGATAACTTCCAGGTTCAACCAATCACCGGTAGGTAGTAGTCCCTCTGCCAGGCTCACCATCTACTACACAGCGAAACCGTTCTTGCCCCGGGGTACCATACCGGGTCCACCATGTACCCGCAATCGGCCTCATCCGCCTCCTCGAATCGGGTTTCACATGTCGCTCTCAGCACCGAGAAAACACATGGTGGACGCACTAAAATATCATACCAAGGGTAACCGGGTTTTTAAAACAATTACATATTCTCTTTTGAAATACCCGCGGTTCCCAAATCCAGAAATATCATGGAAACAACATATCTTAATGCGCATAATCAGAAAGCATGATGTATGTGACATATAAATGAAGTGCAAGTATAACGGTATATCATGCAACATGGAATAATAGTATACACATACAAGGGTCATATCCTGATGCGATAATACTACTGTGTAGTGACATGGCAATTACCGATGAAGATGTGTGTGAGCCGGCAAGTAAGTATACGTGGTACATACGCATCATCGGTAATGGTGCTGGTGTCCTAGCAGCATGACTGTAATATATCAATAAACACAAGCAATGCAATGCAAATAGCATGAGTATGCGGAAGCGAATAATCAACGCAACAGTACAGACTCTATCTCAATAAATATATCATGCAGCCTTGCCTTTTGAAATAAGACGAATCAGGGTTTTTGGTAAAATAAGGGCTACGGTGTTTTAAGAAAAGATGTGGCGTTTGAAAATATCCGTAGAATCCCTTTTTCCTATCTTTAAAATATCCCCAATTCGTTAGTTTTGAAATAGGTATGACTTGGGTCTAGTCTAACGCCTACTATGCGAACTACGGACCCAATAATCAAGTCAATCGGGAGGGGTATGAAAACCACCTAAATCTGAGTCGATATACAAATATATATACAATAGTCGGTGATCTCTCCTCAATAGTATCACGTACGATACGGTATATCATGTAACATCCTCGAGTCATGAGTGCGGATCTAACATCAATATAAAGCTCGTACGGTAAATCGTCGTACGGCATCCCAATAGTTGGGTACAGGTCAATATCACATTCATCTCATCACATATCAGGTATCACTACCATCATATTACATAATCTAGGGTATAACTCTAAGTCTAGTACCATCGATACCATCTATATAAATATGAATGCGGGGTAAAACACATGCCCAAAGGCCAGCTAAAACCATCATGTCGCATCTCAAATAAGAACTCTGTCATATCGCCGAATCTCACGGCCTCAGATCAATCTCATCGACTCATCGTAATCCCACGTATCATCCTCAAATCCTGTATATGAACACATAGTCCCATACCCATGTGTAGATATACACACCTCCAAATGCGCACAGATAAAAGAAAGAATGTATGCAAGTATATGTGTACGTGTATGTGTGGGTGTGCAACCCCTACTCTAGGGTTTCGCACTATACTAAACCAATACATCCTTATCATCAATAATCCATTATTATCATCAATAATCTTAAATAACACATAATAAATATACGTGTGTATACGTATTCGTATACATCACCACGGACTGCGGGGGTGCTATACGTCATCCACCCGACTTCCCCCGTAGATATAATCTACTCACCTTGCGTCTTTATTTGTCGACGTCGCCACGCGTTTGCTTGTCATCCCGAAGTATTCATGGGGTACCTATAAGTATATCACAAACGCTAAAGCACATGAAAATCACATCGGAAAACCAAAACAACACACGCTACTCGTATAGGTAAAAACCTATCGTCTCGCATTTAAACACGATCAATATCCACTTGTCGTTGACGTCCAAACGCCACCCGACAGGAACGAATCACCAAATACCAAAATCCATGCTAAAACAAGTCGTAAATCATGCGCCAACATAGGAAAATCAACCCAGATTTTACCCTAGATGGAACCAGACAAAATTGCACATACCCAAGGTCAAGACTACTGGAAATAGGGCCATACACCAAAATCGAGATGGTTTCCCCCTGCTCTGGCCGCAAATTGCGTCCAGAAGGAATTAATTGGCGGCCTGGAGTTGGAGTTGGGGGCTAGGGTTTGGTGTGGTGGTTCCATGGTGCCTGCACATCTCACTGTCAACTCAGTTTTATTTTTGGGGTCTCGGGGTGATAGCAGATTCCTAAATACGATCACAGATTCACAGTTTTTCCCCCGACATCATCTCATAAATCCGTATTCTGTGTTTTAGCTTCAGGTTTGGTCCAATAACACATCACCACAGGGGTTCTAAGGTCACCACAAGTCTCAATTTCACCATCGAACTCAATTCAACTCCTCACCCTAACTTGAAGTTTCACAAATCCACCAAACGACACCATATCGACATGAAACTAGAATTGATGCACAAGAAATGAAATACTATTCTAATAAGTCCAGAATTTACCTCCTTTGGCAACTCAAGAAAATTCTTGAGTTGCTCAAAGTCCTCCAAATCCAATCTTGCTAGGTTCAATGTGTAGCTAGTGAGCTCGGGAACACTTTTTGTGAAATGGGAATAGGGTTTTGGGGTTGATTTCATTGTGGATCTAGGGTTGAAGAGAGAGGAGGAAAAAGAGGGAGCAGGAGCAGCAACAGCTCTTGTTTGAAGAGGGGAGAGAAAATGAGAAGGGAAATGATGGGAGTATGGTTCAAAAAGGTGAAGGTTGACTTGGTCTCTCTCTCTCATCATGAAGCCTTTTCTTTTCTTTTTCTTTTCCTTTTTCTTTTCCTTCTCACTCCATTGCAAACCCTAAGCAACCATACCCCAAAACATGTAACAAGTGCGACAAGTGTGTAAAATGATATGTGCACATTTTTGCACAAAAAGGCTAAAAATCCAATTAGCGATTTTTAATCGCGATTAGCACTAAATTAGCACATAACTAATCATAAAAACTTAAAAATGGCATAATTCCATAAAATACCCTATTTTAGAATTTTCCATAATTTTTCCCCATTTATTTGTATTTAATTATACCAGAATATTAAAATATTCATTAAAATAATACTAAATTATAAAAATTCCCAAAAATCATATTTTATTATTTTTAAACGTTACAATCTACCCCCCTTAAAGAAATTCGGTCCCCGAATTTAAATTTAAACCCCCAAGTACTAAAACATTTCAGCAAAAATCCAAATTGTCGGGACTCCACAAACATCAATCCTAAGGCGTATATAAGAATACCCCGTGCGTCAGGTGCACACGGAAAACAGAATCCACACATAAGTACCATTCAGGTGCAACGGGTGTGCACACAACATCTGTCATAGGCAACGTGTGTGCCTGACAGCAAAATCAGGTGCATATGACATGCACGAAGAATCCCGATTTAGTGCATCTGGCGTGCACCAAAATCGTATATCAAAACACCAAAGGTGCATGAAAACTATGCTGGAAGTGTAAATCAAATCACTGCATAAGATAGGCGTGAAATCACAATCAATACCTCAAATATAATAGCTATGCGCAAAATATAAATACCCAGTGGGTGCATGAAAACAAATATCATGAAACTCAGTCATCAAGAATAAATCATGCGAATAGATCGCCCAAAATACCGAAATCCCAAAGTGACGGATACGTGGTAGTCAAATCACAAAATCACAAATCATAAATACCGCCGTCGGTATATCCTCCTTTGAAGTCGAGAAGGTGCCGGTACATCCAATGCTAGCGGCGCAAGATATCTACTTGCCTCTTGCTCGCGGCTGGCGTCCTCTGGCTCTGGTTCCTTATCTTCTCTGTGGATTACAAATCTCGCAATCTATCGGCTCATCGGCCTGGTCAGGTGTGCTAACAGGAACGATTCCGTTCTGGCACTTCTCTGGTCATCTCTCAGTCAATCATCACGACTACTCGTAACACAGCATGTCACTGGTGTCGGCCTCTAGCTCTTTGAATGCACATCACATCTGATCCTGGGCGCAAATATCATTGCAGAAAGGTCCTGGAAGGAATCCCGCTCCAGGTCTCTTCCGATCTTGCATATACCGATTTGTACGAAGGCCGGTACTCTTGCATAATCTCTTCTCGCTCGATGGACATCTGCGTCCTCAGCACAACATTTTCTCGGAAATTGGTCGCATCCCAACGCCTCTGTAAGCATATCAGGTCTCTAGTCTCGACGGGAAGTAATGATAGCTCGTCAGCGTCTCGCACGAACCTCTTGTCCCGCTTGTCTGTATCATCGTCCACTATGACGTCACACCATGCTATCTACGCACTGCACTGTTCTCGGCCACGGTCAATCCGAAGTCTCTCGCACTGACTCGAAATCGCGTACTCTGTAGCTCCATCATTCTGTAGAAGATGTCTGGCCGAAAAGGTCCTCGGGAACACGTCCCAACCATCGGATCAATACTCAATACTCGTCCGTCCTCGATCAACTCGCAGCGCATCTGGGTAAGGTCCTTTATCCGAACCTGGTTAACTACCTCGTCGACGATGTCGAGCTCTGGCCTACTGAGTGTGCTCAATATGACCCCTCTCGGGTCCTGGTCTTCTCGTATAGTATTCCAGAAAGGTCCTGTCGAGGTTTCTCTCAAATCTCATCCCTGCCGAATTGCCCGCAAGTCATCATCCTTTACTGAAGCTAATCCTTGTTCCGGAACGGCTGCATACTCATCGCGCCCTTTTTTTTGGAAGATATATCCATAAGCAATGCCTCTGCGTGTATATCGCATCTCTGATGTCAGCGGAGTGGAACGTCATCTCGTCGAACTCTCTTGTGAACTCTTTACTTCACTCTGCTTCAATGTCGACTGATTCAGACTCGTCTCATCGTGACTGCATGGACTACGCTCCAACGGCTATGCTCGTATCTGGAGTCTCCCAAGCAATATGTGTCCCATCACATGATATCCGAATGATGTCAAATCGTCCGATCGACTCGTCAGAACCTCATAATCCCCCAAGAGCTCAACACCTTGGGTACAGTTTAATAGTATCGAGTACATACCACAGCATCGGTGGTCCAGCCGTAGAAGGGCAAACCCAAGCCTCACTAATGGCGCCATGGAACCGCCGCAAAACCTAAGGTTCAAAGGCTTTCACACGGTCATTATGTCGAGTTAGGGTTTCATTCTTCTAGAGGGTCCATAGAATCGCTTGCATGTCTTTCCGAATACTTTAAACTTGGAAAATGGGCTCCTGACATTCGATCGTCTCTATCGACTCTCAACGAACCTGCGTGAAGTCGTCTCTAGCTGGAATCAATCTATCTGACGACCTCTCATCTGGGTAAGCGAACGAACCACATGTCCTAGTCATTCACCCTCGGGTGACTAGCGACTCACCATCATGTCACTAAGTATATGCTCATGCTGCAGTAGCTCCAATCATTTGGGCGATATCTCATCATTCGCAGCAACAACTGGCTCATTCGTCCGTACGCTGAACAACGCCTCAATCATCAAGAATAAGCGATATATCAATGGTCATCACATCCTGGCTGGCCTCTGTCAGTGGCTCAATCCTTTGGTACCGATCGGTACGCCCGAGAAATTTCGTAAAAGCGATCTGTCAAACGCTCATGGCACGAAAACACAATAAGACGACGCCTCCATATGCAATCGTATGTCTCTGAAAACACGCCCTGGTCAGTCCTCGTCCACGACGAGCTCATCCTGACGCAACTCGAGCCGTAGCTCACTCTGCCCGTGCAATCGTAGCAGCAAAACCATAACCAGTATCGATAAGGATAGATCATAGGAAGGAATATAATACGGTGCAAGGAAATGTACATCCTAAGGTTTCTTAAGCGGAGCGGCGTGTCGTAAGTATGCCGCGGAACATACGTACGGTACGTCCCTCTACTCAAGCTACATACTCCATCAACCAAGGGTCATCCTATGCGACGAAAGTTCGGGTATAATACCCCCTCGACTAAGTCTAAGTTCCGTAAGGTCAAGCATAAGTTTCGTATATAGATAACACCCTAGGCTCCACATAGTCAAACTTAGACTCGAACCAAGGTCAACCTAGCGCTTTGATACAACCTTTGTCACGACCCGAAAGAGCACGTGACTGGCCCTTGAATCCTATGAAGTCTATAGGACTCCATCTAATCCAAGTAAGCCAAAAGCCAAGAAATTTAAAACCATTTAAGGAGTAAATAAAGAAACTGGTTTTTAATAAGTAAAGAAAGCATGTTTGAAATCAAAGTTTTCAAATAACTAAGCCGAAATGCATTTTAAAAATGTGTAGTCTTTTCTGAAAATTTCGGCAGAGTTTCCTTTGTAAAAACTGGCCCCAAACGGGGTACAACAAGCATAATATATATGAAATGATAAAAGGCATCCCCAAGCGGGAGCTAGCTCTTCGTCAATCGATGGTCACAACCACGCAAGCAATAATAATATACAACGCCAAAGGGCGGGGATCAAAACCCAAAAAGAAACTCAAAACAGCCAGAAAACTATAAAAATACAAGCGCGACTCTAAGGTCGAAATAATACACACTGTGTCTAAGTCTGAAACAATATACAAGTTTTGGTTGATGGAACCTCTAGATACAATGAATAATACGGGAACAATGGCGGTTTTGATACAAAAGAACCCACCTACCCAAGAAAGTCACCCATATGGAAGCAATGTGCCAGAAATGCCGCTATGGAACCTGTACGGCAAAAACCTGCAATAACTGTGGCACAACGGGGGTGAGTTGCCAACTCGTGAATAGAAAATATCTACAAGCAGAGATCGAATGTATGACCCATCCTAGGTCAATACGATCATATATATAAACCTCAATATGAATAAGTCTGCAGCATGCTAAACTGGCAATGTAATCTCTATACATGAGTGTAGTGCCAAGTGCTCATGCCAGTGCCTCAGGTAATAGCATATCATAAATGTGAGGTATGATCAAGATACTCAATCTGCATGTACGTGGATCCCGTCCACTCGTCACCCAATGACAATAACCATCATGCATGTAAATATCATCAGCATATGCATGGAAATATGAGGATATAAACCACCCGTGTCCCTCGCGACACGTCAAAATCATGAAACCGGAGTGTCCAGCATCGACACTCGAAAACATCATGAAAACTGTGCCCAGCATCGGCACGTAAATCCTCATATATCGGGCTCCGTCAGTCCGGATCAGCCCACGGGCTCCGTCTGCGGAATCGGCCCTCGGCCCCAGCAGTACGCCCATATCCATCTATCGACTCTGGTCGGTATCCTCCGGATAACCGCCAGGTCCAACCAATCACCGGTAGGTAGTAGTCCCTCTGCCAGGCTCACCGTCTATTACACAGCGAAACCGTTCTTGCCCCAGGGTACCATACCGGGTCCACCATGTACCCGCAATCGGCCTCATCCGCCTCCTCGAATCGGGTTTCACATGTCGCTCTCAGCACCGAGAAAACACATGGTGGACGCACTAAAATATCATACCAAGGGTAACCGGGTTTTTAAAACAATTACATATTCTCTTTTGAAATACCCGCGGTTCCCAAATCCAGAAATATCATGGAAACAACATATCTCAATGCGCATAATCAGAAAGCATGATGTATGTGACATATAAATGAAGTGCAAGTATAACGGTATATCATGCAACATGGAATAATAGTATACACATACAAGGGCCATATCCTGATGCGATAATGCTACTGTGTAGTGACATGGCAATTACCGATGAAGATGTGTGTGAGCCGGCAAGTAAGTGTACGTGGTACATACGCATCATCGGTAATGGTGCTGGTGTCCTAGCAGCATGACTGTAATATATCAATAAACACAAGCAATGCAATGCAAATAGCATGAGTATGCGGAAACGAATAATCAACGCAACAGTACAGACTCTATCTCAATAAATATATCATGCAGCCTTGCCTTTTGAAATAAGACGAATCAGGGGTTTTGGTAAAATAAGGGCTACCGTGTTTTAAGAAAAGATGTGTCGTTTGAAAATATCCGTAGAATCCCTTTTTCCTATCTTTAAAATATCCCCGATTCGTTAGTTTTGAAATAGGTATGACTCGGGTCTAGTCTAACGCCTACTATGCGAACTACGGACCCAATAATCAAGTCAATCGGGAGGGGTATGAAAACCACCTAAATCTGAGTCGATATACAAATATATATACAATAGTCGGTGATCTCTCCTCAAAAGTATCACGTACGATACGGTATATCATGTAACATCCTCGAGTCATGAGTGTGGATCTAACATCAATATAAAGCTCGTATGGTAAATCGTCGTACGGCATCCCAATAGTTGGGTACAGGTAAATATCACATTCATCTCATCACATATCAGGTATCACTACCATCATATCACATAATCTAGGGTACAACTCTAAGTCTAGTACCATCGATACCATCTATATAAATATGAATGCGGGGTAAAACACATGCCCAAAGGCCCGCTAAAACCATCATGTCGAATCTCAAATACGAACTCTGTCATATCGCCGAATCTCACGGCCTCAGATCAATCTCATCAACTCATCGTAATCCCACGTATCATCCTCAAATCCCGTATATGAACACATAGTCCCATACCCATGTGTAGATATACACACCTCCAAATGCGCACAGATAAAAGAAAGAATGTATGCAAGTATATGTGTACGTGTATGTATGGGTGTGCAACCCCTACTCTAGGGTTTCGCACTATACTAAACCAATACATCCTTATCATCAATAATACATTATTATCATCAATAATCTTAAACAACACATAATAAATATACGTGTGTATACGTATTCGTATACATCACCACGGACTGCGGGGGTGCTATACGCCATCCACCCGACTTCCCCCGTAGATATAATCTACTCGCCTTGCGTCTTTATTTGTCGACGTCGCCACGCGTTTGCTTGTCATCCCGAAGTCTTCATGGGGTACCTACAAGTATATCACAAACGCTAAAGGACATGAAAATCACATCGGAAAACCAAAACAGCACACGCTACTCGCATAGATAAAAACCTATCGTCTCACATGTAAACACGATCAATATCCACTTGTCGTTGACGTCCAAACGCCACCCGACAGGAATCACCAAATACCAAAATCCATGCTAAAATAAGTCGTAAATCATGCGCCAACATAAGAAAATCAACCCAGATTTTACCCTAGATGGAACCAGACAAAATTGCACATACCCAGGGTCAAGACTACTGGAAATAGGGCCATACACCAAAATCGAGATGGTTTCCCCCTGCTCTGGCCGTAAATTGCGGCCAGAAGGAATTAATTGGCGGCCTGGAGTTAGAGTTGGGGGCTAGGGTTTGGTGTGGTGGTTCCATGGTGCCTGCACATCTCACTGTCAACTCAGTTTTATTTTTGGGGTCTCGGGGTGATAGCAGATTCCTAAATACGATCACAGATTCACAGTTTTTTCCCCGACATCGTCTCATAAATCCGTATTCTGTGTTTTAGCTTCAGGTTTGGTCCAATAACACATCACCACAGGGGTTCTAAGGTCACTACAAGTCTCAATTTCGCCCTCGAACTCAATTCAACTCCTCACCCTAACTTGAAGTTTCACAAATCCACCAAATGACACCATATCGACATGAAACTAGAATTGATGCACAAGAAATGAAATACTATTCTAATAAGTCCAGAATTTACCTCCTCTGGCAACTCAAGAAAATTCTTGAGTTGCTCAAGGTCCTCCAAATCCAATCTTACTAGGTTCAATGTGTAGCTAGTGAGCTCGGAAACACTTTTTGTGAAATGGGAATAGGGTTTTGGGGTTGATTTCATTGTGGATCTAGGGTTGAAGAAAGAGGAGGAAAAAGAGGGAGCAGGAGCAACAGCAGCTCTTGTTTGAAGAGGGGAGAGAAAATGAGAAGGGAAATGATGAGAGTATTGTTCAAAAAGGTGAAGGTTGACTTGGTCTCTCTCTCTCTCATCATGAAGCCTTTTCTTTTCCTTTTTCTTTTCCTTTTTCTTTTCCTTCTCACTCCATTGCAAACCCTAAGCAACCATACCACAAAACATGTAACAAGTGTGACAAGTGTGTAAAATGATATGTGCACATTTTTGCACAAAAAGCCTAAAAATCCAATTAGCGATTTTAATCGCGATTAGCACTAAATTAGCACATAACTAATCATAAAAACTTAATAATGGCATAATTCCATAAAATACCCAATTTTAGAATTTTCCATAATTTTTCCCCATTTATTTGTATTTAATTATACCAGAATATTAAAATATTCATTAAAATAATATTAAATTATAAAAATTCCCAAAAATCATATTTTATTATTTTGAAACGTTACACACCTCCTCTTCAAACAAAAATCCAAGACAAATATCTACACTCTCTCACCACAAATATCTAGATGTTTTAGGGTTAAGGTTTAAACAAGGATTGAATTAAAGCAAAGGATTAGGATTAGGGTTAAATGTCTTGGTCACTAATCTAGATTAACACAAACACACCCTCATATAAACATGCACATGTGTGTGCATGCCATAACAAATAATAATAAATTATCAATTAAATGTTATAAAATGTGAGGAACCCAAATTGGTAAACTTTTTACCAAAAACCCGCATTACCGTCTAAACTAACACTAATCTAAATCTAAGGCGTTACAAAACCCCTTTCAGCCTCTGCTACAGAACCGAGGCAATGGTCCCAGCGGAGATCGGGCTCCCCAGTCATCGGGTCGAGCATTTCGATGACGAAGCGAAAACCTTAGCACTCCGAACTAACCTGGACGTCTTGTTGGAGAAACGAGACCGGGCTCAGATCAGAGCTGCTTCCTATCAACAACAAACCGCCCGCTACTACAATGCGCGAGTCAAGCGTCGCTTCTTCAAGACCGAAGATTTAGTCCTATGGCGGAACGAGTTCGTCGACCAAGGCAGGCTACATAAGTTTTCCCCAAAATGGGACGGTTCTTTCCTCGTCTCCGAGGTACTGCCCGGCGGAGCCTACCGTTTGCAAGACGCGGAAGGTCGCAAGTTTCCATGGCCTTACAACGCTGAGAAGCTCAAGCTGTACCGATGAAAAGAATATCTACGAGTGTGTATTTCTTCTTTCACAAAAGCAATGTAAATCTATCTAAAGTTCTTTCTATTTAAATAATAAGAAGGGAACACTAGAACATTGCAAAAAGAAGAGTTTTATTCATTCAAAAGGTACTACGGGCTCCTCAGCCTTACAGGAAAATAAAAAGAAACATTTACAACAGAGGTGGTACAGGATCGAGGAGGTACGGGATCGAGTACTCATGGTGATACTCGGAGTAGATTTCCGCTAGCCGAGCCCTAGCCTCTGCAGCCCGTTCCTGCCGATGCTGCACGCGAACCCGGAACGCCACAGAAGCACCCGACGCTCCGCCCTCTGGGCCTTGGCTCACGATGTACCTCATTTTGAAGCACTCCAGAATGAGGGCCAAGGATCGGTCGTGTCTGGCTTTCGAGATGAGGCTGAGCAGGAAGATCGAACGCACCTTGTCGAGCGCCTCATCCAGAAGCTCCTCAGTGAAGGGGTTGTCCAACCCCGGGGACCTCCTCCAAATCGCGTACATCAGCAACTGAAGTAGGGACGACCACCGAGGGAGAAGCCGGCCGACGTGATCCTCGAGGCGCTGAACCACTCACCGGTACCCATCCTCAGGCAGGGATTGGTCATACAAGGAGACGTTGTCAAAGGTGATGATCTCTTCAATCGAATACGTATGACCAGTCATCTCAAAAGAAAACGATGCCGAAGGGGCAGCCATCTCCTTCTTTATTTATAACCCCATACGGAATCCTTGAAGGCCGAGATCCGCGCGCGAATCCGGGGATCTGCCCGCGAATCCGGGGATCCGCCAAGATTGATCCAATACCGTGCCGCCACGTAGCAAGAACTGACGCATCTTCCCGAAACGTCACGCCTCCCCCCAAGAATTCCTACCACGTGCAGCCTGCGACAGTCGCCCCTCCCAATGTTCACGAACCAGGGAAGGTCCGGCAGAACCTCCGGACCCACCGAGCAGCTACCCTGCTCGATCCATCCTTCGCAGACCGCTACTTGGATTCTTCAACAAAACAATGTAAATTATTCTAAGTTCTTTTTATTTAAACAAACAAGAAGGACACGAAAGAACGTTGCAGAAAAGAAGAATTTTATTAATTCAAAAAGGTATTTTGGGCTCCTCAACCGTACATTGAAAAAGAAAAAGAAAAAATTATAGTAGCGGGGGAAGGAGGTGCAAGAAACATTGCGCGTGGTACTCGGAGTAGATCTCCGCCAACCGAGCCTTCGCCTCCTCGGACCTCTGCCTTTGATGCCGTCCACGAACGTCAGCATGATGCCTCAGTTGGTAGCAATCGAGGACGAGTGCCACCGAGCGATCCCGCCGACCCGCCGAGATCAGGCCGAAGCGGCATAGAGACCTCGGCTTACCAACCGTTTCGTCCTTCAGCTGCTCGGACAAGGGGTTGTGCAACCCCGGCGATGCCCTCCAGATTAAGTACATCAACAGCTGGAGGAAGGGTGAGCGCCGGGGAAGTAGTCGGCCAAAATGGTCCTCAATGCGACCTATGACTACTTTCACCGTATCCTCGGTGCAATACTAGTCATACAGGTACACGTCCAGGAAAGTTATGATATCGGGGATGGTAAAAGGGAAAGTGTCCATTCTTACGTTTGGGAGATGGAGAAAGGAGTGCTAAACAAGCCCTCCACTTTATAGCCCCACTGCGCCCTCAAGAGTCCAACAGTCGCTCGTGTCTTCCATGACTGTACCGCCACGCGGCGGACATCTCGCCTTTCTCGGCGAAATCGGAATGACACGGCTCTTACGCTTCGCCTCCCCCCACGCGTTAATGACACATGTCGACCGCGACGGTGACTCTTCCCAATGTTCAAACACCGGGGAAGATCGGATAGCACCTCACGACTCAACCAAGCAGCTTCACTGCTCGGTCCATCCTCGGCTGGTGATTTCTTACCCCACGACGCCAAGGGTCAAAGCCCTCATCAAGAGGCAGCTGGGCAGCTACCCTGCTCGGTCCATCCTTAGCAGGCCTCCCTATGCCCTCCAGCGCTAAGGATCAAAGCCCTCGCCAAGTGGCAATCGGGTAGCTACCCTGCTCGGTTATCCCTGGCTGGTACTTCCCTACCTCATGACGCCAGGGATCTAAGCCCTAGCCAAGAGGCAACCGAGAAGCAACCCTGCTCGGTCCATCCTTAGCAGGCCTCCCTATGCCCTCCCGCGCTAAGGATCAAAGCCCTCGCCAAGAGGCAACCTGGAAGCTACCCTGCTCGGTTATCCCTAGCTGGTAGTTCCCTACCCCATGACGCCAGGGATCTAAGCCCTCGCCAAGAGGCAACCGAACAACAACCCTGCTCGGTCCATCCTTAGCAGGCCTCCCTATGCCCTCCCGCGCTAAGGATCAAACCCCTCGCCAAGAGGCAACCGGGCAGCTACCCTGCTGGGTTATCCCTGGCTGGTAGTTCCCAACCCTATGACGCCAGGGATCTAAGCCCTCACCAAGAGGCAACCGAGCAGCAACCCTGCTCGGTCCATCCTTAACAGGCCTCTCTATACCCTCCCGCACTAAGGATCTAAGCCATCACCAAAAGGCAACCGGGCAGCAACCTTGCTCGGTTATCCCTGGCTGGTAGTTCCCTACCACACGACGCCAGGGATCTAAGCCCTCGCCAAGAGGCAACCTGGCAGTTACCCTGCTCGGTTATCCTTGGCTGGTAGTTCCCTACCTAACGACGCCAGGGATCAAAGCCCTCACCAAGAGGCAACCGGGCAGTTACCATGCTTGGTTATCCTAGGCTGGTAAATTCTTACCCCACGACGCCAAGGATCAAAGCCCTCACCAAGAGGCCACCGAGCAGCTACCCTACTCGGTCTATCCTTGGCTGGTAATTACCTACCCCATGACACCAAGGGTCAAAGCCCTCAGCCATAGGCCACCGAGTAGCTACCCTGCTCGGTCCATCCACGTCTAGGCTATCTCTATCTCGACTTCGGGGAAATGGAGATACTGACCTTTCACCAGTCATTGCACACTAAGCAAATAGTCGACTTCAACTCTCAACTCGACATGCAATCTCTAGACGAAATACCGACCTAAAGATGAAAGCAGTACTGTGCAAATACAAATGTTTACCACAAACAAAAGGAAAATGCGCACGCAAAGAAGCTGCAATAAAAAATCTCAGAAGTCTTTACAAAGGTATTATGGGCTCCCCAGCCTTACAAAATTGCCCGGAGGCTTACAAAATTTTAGCACAAAAGAAAAAGAGACGAAGAAGTTCAGGCCTCAGGGCCGGGGAGAACCCCGATGAGCTGCGCGTCCACTACGACAACCGGGACGGCATCTTCAGGGTCGACACCCACCACAGGAGCCTCGGCGCCAATAGCCGGGGGAACCAACTTCTCCCTAACGCTCCCACCGGGGGCCTCTTCCCCCGCGTCGCTTCTAGGAACATAACATTCACCTGCGCGTCATCCTCGCGAGGGTACTCCTCCCGGAGCTTGCCGTCTGGGAACTCCGGCATATGGGCCTTGACCGCGTCGAGAGCGTCGTCCCAAATAACACCGGCAGCTGTAGCAAGGTCGGCGTAGAACTGGTCTGACTTCTTGTAGCTCTCCACCGCCTTCGACGCCAGGAGCTCATCCTTCGACGCCCGAAGCTCGGCACACTTCGTCCCCTCCTTTGCCGCCTCATTCTCCCTTCGGAGGGCGTTCGCCGTCTTCTTCAAGGTGGCGACGAGCACCTGGGAGTCTTCCAACTGGGATTTGGCAGCTCGAGCGGCCTCCCGGCACCGGGCGACCTCCCGACTCCCAGCCGCCACCCGATCTTCAAGGGTAGTGATCCTTCTCCATCGCCGCCTCCAACTCCATCCTTGAGCTCTCCTTGTGGCTCGCGGCCCGCATCGCTGGGGTTATCTCCTCGTCCTACATGTTGACGACAAGGGCGACGTGCTGGAAGACCATAAGAAAAAAAGAGAATTAAAAAGGAAAGGGAGGCACCCAATCACGCGAGCAAAAAATGCTGAGTGAAGAACCTAGTGAGGTGCGAACACTAACCTGCACGGCCTTCTGGGCTATTGCCGCCATTTGGGCCCGGAGGGTCCCCCGAGGGATTCTGCCCCCGGCCAACCTGTCCATCTCCGAGAGTAGGCTGTCGGCGACGGAGAGCCCCAACAGCACCTCAAAGCGAAGCTCCCCATCATCCACGAGGATCGAGGAAGCCGGGGAGTGGGGCGCCGCCCTATGGAACCTCTTGAGGAGCGGCGCGGGAGAACCGGTCTCTTCTCCCTCCTCGGGAGCCTGGGGCTCTTGCGCCCGAGCGCGCTTTCGGACCGGCGCACGGCTAGGCTCATGGGCCCAGGGCGCGCTTGGGCGCCTGGATAAAGCGGCCGCTGGTGGAGCCGGAGCCGACGACGGACGAGAAGGACCGGCACCTCCGGCCTTCTTCCCCTTCTTCACGTCAACCACTGCCGCCCGGAACTTGCTTAAGTCCATGGGTCCTGCATAAGGCAAAATACAAGGGGTCAGCAATGCCAAGAAAAATGAAAGAATGTACAAGTCTAAAACAGGTCGCCTGAAAGCTCCTAACTTACCCGCTTAATAGGCGGGGCTAAGCCCGACCCAACTGAGGGCCCGCTCAGACAGCAGCACATCAGCCCGAGAGAGGGGCTCCCACTTCGACACCACCACCACATCGGGATCATTCGACCGACTCACCCGCGGACAACTGGACCCTTGCCACTGCGTGGGCATAGGCCAATCCTCACCCTCGGGCAGCGCAATAAAGAAAAACTTTTTCCTCCATTCGTGAATGGAAGAAGGTACTACGACGACCCCCGACCCGGCGGCGTCCCCCTGTTGTTTTCTAAAGGAGAGGTACACCCAGCTCGGCTCGCCCCTCCGAGCGCCAGGGTAGTTTTTGTAGCAAAGAGAAGAAATGAGAAGGATCAAGCAGAAAGGGATCTCACTCGATCTCAACTAGACCAGGAAACCGAGGAGGATCCTCCAAGAGTTCGGCACTAGCTAGCCTGGGGCTAATCCAAAACAATTCAACGCCTCACTCACCTCAAGGGATAAGGGCAGACGCATCCCGGCCCAAAAGGCTTCCAGGTACAAGGCAATCTCCTTACCCCGTACCTGGTCTGCCCTCTCCCCCTCCTCGGACAGACGAAGTGAATAGCCGGGAGGAATGAGGAAACGAGTCCGGATGTTATTGAGCTCATCCGCACGCCTCAGCGTGGATCGCACGCCAAGAACACCCGTGACCTGCGCTCTGGGGACCGCCCCCGTCGCACGACCCCGGGGAGCGGGGGGCTCTAACTCAGAGGGGGAAGAGGAAGAAGTGGAAGAGGAAGCTTCAGAAGACCCCCTAGACTCTACCCGCACTACATCTACAGACTTCTCAGAAGAAGACATCTAACCAGATCAAAGAGAGGTGTTCTCGGGAAACCATTCGCAAGGAATCCGAACTGAGGAGAAGAGCGCCGAGCTAACACGACTAGGGACGAGGAAATTATGAAGAGGTATGTGTAGGGTGTTTTTCGTCACCCTATTGAGATGGGAATACACGCGCGCTTGTCAGGCGTACTACAGATTCCCCCTGCCTAGGGTAGGCCGGGGTTTAATGATTGTGGGGATCCGAATCTCCGGCAGCCGCGAACTAAGCTGCCGTTAATTGCCCCTCGCCTTTGGAGCGAGGGAACCTCCGATTGACGGGTTAAACTGGTCATGCGAACTCAATGTGCGGTATGCGTGTGTTGTGTTTTGAAAAGGGGTTTTGGATATATCGGGAGCCACGCAGAGTTTTTTACGGGGGTCCCGCCACCCGGATAATGGGCTGAGGGTCAAGGGGGCTAGCAGCCCCCTTGCGGGGTGCGGGGCAGCGTCCCGTTAGAAATTTTTTTCTAACAGGGACAGTGTCGTGGAGTATGTGTGTGTGTAAAATGTATACATATGTATAGATATACATGTATATATAAATAAAGGGGAAAAAGACATCCAAAGGATGCGTGGGGCCAGCGCCTAGGCGCTTGAGCGCAAGCGCGCCACATGTCGGCACGTGGGCGCTTTGCGCTCGAGCGCAGAGTGCTGGAGCGCAACACGCCATGTGTCGGCACGTGGGCGCTTTGCGCTCGGACGCTGCGCGCTTGGGCGCAAGCGTGCCACGTGTCGGCACGGGGGCGACTTGCGCTCGAGCGCACGCGCCACGTGTCGGCACGTGGGCGCTTTGCGCTTGGACGCAAGCGCGCCACGTGTCGGCACGGGGGCAACTTGCGCTCGAGTGCTTGCGCTTGAGCGCAAGAGTGCCACGTGTCGACACGGGGGAGACTTGCGCTCGAGCGCTTGCGCTTGAGTGCAAGCGCGCCATGTGTCGGCACGCGGGTACTCTGCGCTTGAGCGCAAGCGCGCCACGTGTCGGCACGCGGGCGCTCTGCGCTTGAGCGCCGGCGAGAAAAAGAGGCTTTTAGCCTAAAAAAATTTCTTGGAAGAGAAATCAGAGAGGAGTTGGACTCCTGAGTGTGTTTTTGGGGTTAATAGAAGGGGTTCTTCTTCTTCCTCCTCTGTTTGCTGGATCTTGAAGATCAAGAGATGTGAGATCTCAAAATCTCTCCTTTTTGAGATCTGATGACAGATCCAAGCTCCCATTTGTGGGTTTCGTGGTAAAAAACTATTTTGTTTTTGAAAAGGAAGAGTAAAACTCTTGATTTAATTCAAAAGAAAGAAGAAGGTTTTGGAACCTTGAAGAAGGAAGAAAGATCTCAGATCTGAAACTTTTTTTGGAGAGAGAAAAAGTTGTTGAGATATTTCATTATCTTTGCCTTTATAGGCTATACACTTTACACTTAGCCCCTTGGGCTTCACAAAATGGTATTTTGCCTATCCCATGACTTATGTGCCATTTCTTTTTGCACATAAGCCATGGGCTTTACAAAAATTTGGCTTTATGCCTATTTTTCTTACATTTATCCATAAAATAAAATAAAATAAAATAAATGCAACAAAATTATTTATTACAAAATTTTTATCTTGGCATGGGGGGAGGCCGGCCGCTTCATGTTCTGGCTCGACCCGGGCATGGGCCCACTGGATCTGGGCTTGGGCCCACTTGGCTTGGGGTTGACTTTGATTTTGACTTGGTCAACCGGGGTATAAATTTTTACCCCAATAAATTGCCCACCATCAATAAATGCACACCACATATATGGGTCGTGTGCATGAAATTGATGGATCTTCTTTCACGTGGAGGCGACTTGATTTGGTTCCCGCTTTTTAGGAAGCTGGCACTGCCCTTTTTACGACATGGACGGTCGTTGCTTGACATGTCTCCGAGACAGAGTGTCCGTGATAGACGTTTTCCCTGGCTCGGAGTGATCTGGTTCCCGCTTTGTAGGAATCCTGCACTGCCCTTTTTGCGACTTGGACGGTCGATGCTGCCATTTTAGCGACGTGGACGGTCGGTGCTGCCATTTTAGCGACATGGACGGTCGGTTCTGCCATTTTAGCAACGTGGACGGTCTGTTCTGCCCTTTTTGCGACTTGGACGGTCGATACTGCCATTTTAGCGACGTGGACGGTCGGTTCTGCCATTTTAGCGACGTGGACGGTCGGTGCTGCCCTTTTTTCGACGTGGACGGTCGATGCTGCCCTTTTTGCGACATGGACGGTCGGTACTGCCATTTTAGCGACTTGGACGGTCGGTACTGCCCTTTTTACGACATGGACGGTCGGTGCTGCCATTTTAGCGACGTGGACGGTCAGTGCTGCCATTTTAGCGACTTGAACGGTCGGTGCTGCCCTTTTTGCGACATGGACGGTCGGTGCTGCCATTTTAGCGACGTGGACGGTCGATGCTGCCCTTTTTGCGACTTGGACAGTCGATGGTGCCATTTTAGCGACGTGGACGGTCGGTTCTGCCATTTTAGCGACGTGGATGGTCGGTTCTGCCCTTTTGCGACTTGGACGGTCGATGCTGCCATTTTATCGACGTGGACGGTCGGTTCTGCCATTTTAGCGACGTGGACGGTCGGTTCTGCCCTTTTTGCGACTTGGACGGTCGATGCTGCCATTTTAGCGACGTGGACGGTCGGTTCTGCCATTTTAGCGACGTGGACGGTCGGTGCTGCCCTTTTTGCGACGTGGACAGTCGGTTCTGCCATTTTAGCGACGTGGACGGTCGATGCTGCCCTTTTTTCGACGTGGACGGTCGATGCTGCCCTTTTTGCGACGTGGACGGTCGGTTCTGCCCTTTTAGCGATGTGGACGGTCGATGCTGCCCTTTTTTCGACGTGGATGGTCGATGCTGCCCTTTTAGCGACGTGGACTGTCGATTCTGGATTTGACTTGCCCCGCTTCTTGCGGTGTCAGGGATGAAGTTGACTTGTTTCCGAGGTGGAATTTGGTTCTGCCAGGGAGGTCATTGGTTGTTTTGCCGACCTGATGTGATTTGGGTTGACATCAGTATCGCTACGTTGGAATATGGTACTAGGAGCGAATCATCATTTGTCATGACAGGGTTTTGGGAATTGGTTTTTGTTTGGCATCTGTATTGCTGCACTGGAATAATGCCAGGAGCAACTCATCATTTGCCCCGAGAGGATTTGGGAATTGATGGCTTAGGAGGCAGGTTTAGATCCCTATCACCTAAGACTTTTCAATTTTATGGGCCGTAAGGGTCCCATATAAGCATTTTCTCCCTACGAGTCGAAAGGATCTCGTAGGTGTGTTTTCTCCTTAAGAGTCGTGGGGACTCCTAAGTGTGTTGCTCCTTTGTGAGTCGTAGGGATCTCACGCGGGAATTTTCTCCTCACAAAGTCGAGAGGACTTTGCGAGTGCATTTCATTTCTTTTCTTTTTTACGAGTTTGCGCCCTTTCGGGTTTTCACAAACTCGCCGGCAATCCCGCTGTTTTTACTCACGGAGCCCTTTCGGGTTTTCATCCGTGCCCATTTTGCTTGTGGACATACCGTTCTTTTTTTTTCTTCTCCTTCTTCTTTTTCTCTCTTTTTTTTTGGAGAGATCGGGATTGTTTTACGCCCGTGGATTGTATACGGTTTTGCAGGATGTATGATCCAGTCCGTAGGGCCGGAAAAATTTCAGGGCTTTCTTGGCGTCTGCATCGCTGCACTGGAATGTGGTACCAGGAGCGACTCATCATTCGCCGTTGGGGTATGGGATTTGGAATTTGGTTGGCGTCTGCTTCGCTACACTGGAATATGGTACCAGGAGCGACTCATCATTCGCCACTTTGGGGTTGGGGAGCGATGGCTTAGGAGACAGGTTTAGATCCCTGTCACCTAAGACTTTTCAATTTTATGGGCCGTGAGGGTCCTATAAAAGCATTTTCTCCCTACGAGTCATAAGGATCCCGCAGGTGTATTTTCTCCTTAGGAGTCGTGAGGACTCCTAAGTGTGTTTTTCCTTTATGAGTCGTAAGGATCCCACAAAGGTTTTTTCTCCTCATGTATCGTGAGGACACATGAATGGGTCTTCTCAATGGAGCATAATTCCAAAGGCGAAGACCAGCCGCGTAACTGGTAATTGTGGTGGGGCATGGGTATGACGAGAATTATTTGAGCCCGTGGATTGTATACGATAGTCAATTTGGGGACTAACCGTAGGGCTGGGAGAATTTTGAGAAATTGGATTTTGGTTGACGTCTGCATCGCTACACTGGAATGTGGTACCAGGAAAGACTCATCATTCGCCGTTTGGGGACTTGGAATTTGGATCTTGTTTGGCATCAGCATTGCTGCACTGGAATAATGCCAGGAGCAACTCATCATTTGCCTTGGGAGGACTTGGGATTTGGGTTTTTAGTCGGCATCAGCACCGCTAACACTGAAGCAAAATGCCAGGAGCGACTCATCATTTGTCGTTGCCCGTTGGGGAACGATGGCTTAGGAGACAGGTTTGGGTCCCTATCACCTAAGGCTTTTCAATTTTATGGGCCGTGAGGGTCCCATAAAAGCATTTTCTCCCTACGAGTCATAAGGATCCCGCAGGTGTATTTTCTCCTTAGAAATCGTGAGGATTCCTAAGTGTGTTGCTCCTTTGTGAGTCGTAAGGATCTCACGCAGGGTTTTCTCCTCACAAGGTCGAGAGGACTTTGCGAGTGTATTTCATCTCTTTTCACGAGTTTGCGCCCTTTCGGGTTTTCACAGACTCGCCGGTAGTCCTGCTGTTTTTACTCGCGGAGCCCTTTCGGGTTTTCATCCGTGCCCGTTTTGCTTGTGGACATACCGTTTATTTTTTTGTCCCTTTTTCTTTTCTTTTTTTTTCTTCTTTTTTTTTTGCCGCTGGTGGGACTTTAAAAGTAGTCTCACCGGCAGGATTTGGGAGAGATAGGGGTCATTTTACGCCCGTAGATTGTATACGGTTTTGCAGGATGTATGATCCAGACCGTAGGGCTGATGTGCTCAATTCGCCTGCGACTTGGAGCATTCACGTATAGTATTTCTTGAGATATCGGCCATTGATGGGTGGCATGGGCCTTTCTCCCTCGGCACTTATTAGTTGGTAGGATCCTCCGTCGAACACTTTCTCGATGACGTATGGTCCTTCCCAGTTTGGCTTGAATTTTCCCTTGGCATGTCGATTGGGGATGATCGGTCTTTTGAGGACCAACACCAATTCACCTTTCTTGAAAGCGCGGAGACGGGTTATCTTGTCATAGGCCCGTGACATTTGGGCTCGGTATAGCTCCAGATTTTGCTGCACCGCGAGCCTCTTTTCTTCGAGGGCATCGAGCTCTTCAAGTCGAAGGAGCACGTTTTCCTCCTCCGTCAACTCGTGCTGAACGACCATTCTTAAGCTTGGAACTTCGACTTCGAGGGGGAGGACTGCCTCCACTCTGAAGAGCAATGAGTATGGAGTGGACTGTGTTGGAGTATGGTGCGTGGTATGATATGCCCACAACGCCTCGTGAAGTTTGAGATTCCAGTCTCTCTTGTTGGCTGAATCATTTTTCCTCAGGAGCTTGCATAGAGTCTTATTGAAGGCTTCGGCTAGCCCATTGGCTCTTGGATTATAGATGGAGGAATATCTCCAGTCTATCTTGTGCTGAGTAGCGAACCTTGAGACATTGAAGCTCTTGAAAGAAGGCCCGTTGTCAGAAATGATTCTTCTTGGTGTACCAAAGCGGTATAGAATATTATGCTGGAAGAATGTCAGAATATCTTTTGTCTTGACTTCTTTTAGCGGGACAGCTTCAGCCCATCTGGAGAAGTAGTCTGTCGTGGCCAGTATGAACCGGTGGCCTTTAGATGACGGAGGATCAATTGGGCTAACAATGTCGGTGCCCCAGACTTCGAAGGGCCACGACGCCACCGTAGGATGCAACGGATTGGGATGCTTGTGAATGAAATCACCATGGATTTGGCAGATCTGATATTTCTTTGCATGTTCTCCGCAATCTCGTATCATGGTGGGCCAGTAATACCCAAGCCGTTTGATTTGAAGTCGCATCTTGGGGCCAGATTGGTGAGCACCGCAAACGCCCGAGTGAACATCTTTCATGACCTTTTGGGCTTCGACCAATGACAGACACCTGAGCCAGAGTTGGTCATATGACCTGCGGTATAACGTGTCATTTACAAACACGTATCGGAGAGCTCTTTTCTTCAGCTGAATCCTCGCAGATTTTTCTTCGGGCAGCTTGTCGTATCGGAGGTACTCTATGAAGGGTTCTCTCCAATCGGGCTCGTCTTGGATGATCGAAGCTTCTTCGGCGGGACTGCTCTTCTGTTCCGCGCTTTCCTCTTCTCGTAGAGAGACTGGGGGTAGAATTTGCCGGCTCCTGACTGTGATCAGAATTTCTTCCATGTTAGGATCAGCCAGCTCCTTGGCTAAGCGAGCGAGTATGTCGGCTTTTCTGTTCAACGCTCTGGGGATTCTCATTAGTTCAATATAAGTGAACCGTTTCATGAGTTCCACCACCCAGCCTCTGTACCGAGCTAACTCGGGTTTGTATATCTTATAGTCGCCGCTTACTTAGTTGACGACAAGCTGGGAGTCACCGTAAACCCGTAGCCGAAGGATTTCCATTTCTATGGCGAGTTCCAAACCAGCTATCAGAGCATCATACTCAGCTTCATTGTTTGTCTGAGGCTCGATGAGAGCAAAAGAACGCCGTAGGGTTCCCATTGATGGCGTGATGAACACCAATCCTATCCCCGCTTTTACCTCCGGGACGCTTGATCTGCCGGAGCTCCTTATTGATGAGGCCCTATCGAAGTAGAGCTCCCAACATGGCTCATCTTCCTCGAGGTGCAGCACTTGTTCGTCGGGTAACTCACAATTTAGCGGCGACCCTTCTGGTATGGGATGAGCAGCGAGAAAGTCTGCAAGAGCTTGCCCTTTTACTGCTTTCTGAGGAGTATAAACTATGTCAAACTCAAGTAGCATGACAACCCATCTTGCCATCCTGCCGGCTAGGCTTGCTTTGGTCATCAAGTATTTAAGCGGGTCGACCTTGGAGATCAGCATAACCCGATGAGCTAGCAGATAGTGCCTCAGCTTCTTTACAGCAAATATCAAAGCCAGGCATTGCTTTTCGATTGGGGAGTAGTTGTGTTCCGCCCCGACTAGAGTTTGACTGAGGTAGTAGAGGGCATTTTCTTTTCCCTCCTCGTTATTCTGGGCAAGGAGCGCACCGAGTGACTCGTCCAGCGCGGCAGTGTAGAGAATCAGCGGTTTATTTGGAATGGGAGCGGCCAGCACTGGAGGGTGCAACAAGTACTGTTTGATGCTTTCGAACGTTGCTCGACATTCGGCATCCCAGATAAAAGGAGCTCCTTTCTTCATGAGCTTTGAGAAGGGCCTATATCTCCCCGATAAATTTGAGATAAACCTCCGTATATAAGCAAGCTTGCCTTGAAAAGATCTTAGCTGCGTCAGACTCTTCGGAGGGGGCATTGATCAGTCGAAAATATTGCATATTTTAACCGGCAATTTCCCTATCATCTGCATACATATAGAAATGTACGGTATTCGTATTTCACATATTAGCAAATCTATCACAGATTATCAGATTACATGTATTAGACCTTAAAACCGGCATTTCTAGGGAAATTGACTGCATTGCATGGCATCGCAATATTTCTATATGTCGCAACCCGTGTTTCGAAGTCTGTGCAGGAAAAGGAAAGCTTGCTCGAACATTACACCGCTCAAAAGATACGTCAACTCACTAATTTCAGATCTGGTATCAATCCAAAAGAGCAATCAAAATTCAGCATATCAGACAAAGCCCTAAATACCAGTACAAAGCATCAACAGAAACAACAAGGCCCAAGCCTCCTACATGGCTGCGGATCCGTGGAAATGGCTTGCTTGTGCCGCGGATCCGTGACCTATTGGTGACATCATCATCTCAATATTGGTCTACAATGCTTCATTAAGGGCCCACTGCTCAGAAAGACATCTCAGTTTCCAGAAGACTCCAGGGACTTCTACCAGATCAGCAAATACTTTGATCTACACTAAACTAGCCTATCATTCTAGAACTTTCCTCCTAAACCCTAGCTTAAACCCTAAGCTAGCTCCTAACAAACTCTCTCAACAAACTTTAGGAGGGAACTACCATTTCAAACTTAAACTTAGGCTTTGGATGCTCTATAAATAAAACCCTAGGCTCATTGTAAATAATTATTCAACCTTGGGAATTATTCATCCAATTAGTGAATCTATCCCCAATCTATCTCTCTCTTCATCTTCTTCTTCTTCTTCTTCCACAACTCGAGTGACAGGGCTTGTATGAAACCCTAACCCTAATTCCAACTCCAAAAGTCAAGATCCCGAGTACCCATTAAGCAAGAAGCCCGACAACCTTTAGGAGCGGAGCCGATCTTCAACGGAGCAAGCGATCCGAGCCGATCCACGACTCATGAAGCCGAGCGACGCCCGATCAACAATCTAGATTCTTCTTCTTGTAGTTCTTGAAGCAAATGTAATCAAAATTGTTGAGATAAATAAAGGTGATATTCTTTTATCTTGTTTTCTTTAATTTCTGCATCATAATATCTTTACAATTCGTAAATCTTTTCTGTATGGTGATGTGTGAATAAAACTCCGCTCGTCGAGGAGTCGAGACGGTCAATAGAATGATGATGTAACATAGCTTTAATCGATTCCTGAGTCCTACGAGTTTTGTAAACCCTAGCAAGTTCAAGAAACGACGACCCATTTTGTTTCGATGCTTTCTTGATTGACATCGTTCAAATTTGGGGAGTTACGATTGTTTCTTGAATTTGGTAGAGGCTAGAAGAGGAATGATATCGACGAAAGAACAAGGGTTATGGGATGAAACCCTAGTTTCACGAGAAAGCCCCAACTCTCGTCGATCATCATCAATCTAGTATCAATCCTTCGAAGGACAAGAACACGATATCTTTAGACTACATCACGTCTATCGATCCGATCGATTCCTACGAGCCTCTTTTAGATTCTTGACTGTTGATTGAAAAAATATTATCGAAACACAATTCTTGATTGTTTATCAGTTCTTGATTCTTGATTAAACATCGTGACACCTGAATCAATTGATAAATTCTTGAATCATGTTTTCTTTTCTTGTCAATTAAGTTTTCAATTCAAGCATATCATAAAAACGAATCGTGCAATCCCTGTGGACGATCCGCACTCACTACAAACTACACCCGACACCGTAGTTTGATTGCGGTCAAAATATTTTTTGGTTGTGAAGTTCTTTATAAATTTTCTGAATACCGACACAAGAAACAGTTTCAATCAAATGGTGCCTTTTTAGGACCTTTTGAATTGATTCATACTACACAACGGGAAAAACTATCAATCAAAATGGCGCCGTTGCCGGGGATCGCGCGCTAATTCGTTTACATTTTATAGTTTGAATTGAAAGAATTATTCCATTGTTATTTTGAGATCAAAATTCGTGCAAACCCTAAACAATTTGTCGTGTTTCATTGCAAGGAGATCTGGAGCTTGCAGGAAATTGATAAAGATTTTTGGAAAATACCAGAGAGCTGAGGGAGTTCACAGAAGCTCCCTGAAGAAATTTGGTGGATTGATCCCTTGAAAGAACCGCGGAAACGCGGCATTGGAGTGCATACGCGGCGGAACCGCGGCCTCTTCGGGGGTTCTCTGAAAACTTTTTGGTGCAGGTAACTTCTTGCTCTCTCCCCTCTCCTCTTTTAGCTCCAACTAACACTTTGCTGCAGGATTCTTTGCAAATAAGCGCAGCTCGCAAATTGCAAATTAAAATTGTGCGTGATTTTGTTTCTTGGTTGTTTGCATTCTAAATACGGATACTAAGGGGCACGGCCAAATCCAAATTAGGTGGGGATTTCATTACCCTTCCTAGGCTCCGAAAATCACCAAACTTGCATCCGCATTGACCCACATTAACTAAAAGAAATCTAGAGATGACTCTAAGGACTGTCGCGCTCAATTAGGACAGAAGAGGGCCGTGGGTAATTCATTGCTTATCCGCGTTTTCTTGTGGTGCCTAAGGCGAGTGTGTCTAAGGCTAGTGGTTTTTAATTAGGCCCACTACTTACGTAGTGGAGTACCTTCCCACTTACCTGGCACTTATCCGGCCACAGGGGGACAAAGAGGCAGTGGAGGATTCTATCCCGTGACTTGTCTTTTGGCAGTTAGGAGCGGTCTAGAGCCGGACCTAGGTGACCACTAGATTCTAGGGTTTGTGTGCTGCATTTGGTTTGTCGCATCATTTTTTTCAAAATCCGTCCCTTTTTCAAAAGCAAACACCGCATTCATTTACCCCTAATTATAAGCCAACGCTGCCACTTGTACTAACCCTTTTTAGTACAAGATAGGCCGGACACGGGATTCTAGTGCCCGTTTAGTCCGCGTACCCCTTATCGACTCCGAAGTCGATATTTCTCCATTTACCTTTTCTTTACCTACTACCACACCCACACCGATGGACCCGAATCCATCAAACTTCTTTAACCCTAATCTGCCGCCGTCCGTTGGTGCGCAGAATCCTCCCCACATTTCTCTCCAGGAAAGATGTTATCCACATAGAGGTCCTCTTTCGACCTGCTTATCCACACCACCAGCCAATGGGGATAACTTTGAGATTAAGCCCCACTATATCAATCTTTTACCCAAATACCACGGACTCGAGACTGAGGACGCTAACGTTTTCATTACCAAATTTGAAAACGTATGCGCAATGAAGGGTACGTCACAACTTTCAGTGGATGCGATGCGTCTACGACTTCTTCCATTTACATTGTGCGATGTAGCCGAGAAGTGGCTATATAACACTACCGCACATTCTATTACGAATTGGGAAGAATTCGTCGCTGCATTCCTTAAGAAATTTTACCCAATCCAAAAGACGGCTCGAATCCGTAGCGAACTGAACCAATTTGCCCAGCTCCCTGCCGAACCATTTTCAAAATGCTTTGAACGTTTCAAGGATCTATCGGTTCAATGTCCTCATCACGGCATCCCAAGATGGGAGCTTTGCCGAATCATATATGAGGGTAGTAACCCAAGCACTAAACAGAGCCTTGAAAACATGTGTCAAGGTACTTTTATGTCTAAGGTTGATGGGGAAGCTTGGCGATACTTAGAAGAGTTCGCTGAAAAATCACTACAGTGGGAGAGTGGAACCCAACCATTGAATAGGGGTGGCGTACACCAAATAGATGTGTCCATAGGTGTTCGAGCTGAAATGGCAGCAATGCAAAAGAAGCTCGACGCTATGGAACACAAATTTGCAGCAGCCTCCCTAAACCCAGTGTCACTCCCCAAAACTGTATGTGGCTGCTGTTCTGATCCGTCTCACTTGACGGAATAATGTCCGTTTCAAGGTCGTGAGCATACCAATGCCATATTTCAAAGACCGAGAAACGATCCTTTTTCTTCCACATATAATCAGGGTTGGAGGAATCACCCTAATTTTGCTTGGAACCAAAATCAATCACAAAACACGGTTCCAAACCAAAACAATTTTCAAAGGGTCCCTCCACCACAACAGCAGCCACAACTTCAATTGAGTCAGCACCCCTTTCAAGCACATAATTTTCAAAATCAGGTCAACACACATGCACTGTCTAGTCCTTTACAGTTGACCGGAACTGATGAATCCTTTTCATTTACACAATACATGAATTTGATCTTAACAAATATCATGCAAGTTTCGGCTGAAATGAAATCTTCCGTCGATGACATAAAGAGAAACTCTGCGTCCCAAAATGAGAACATCAAATCGATGGAAGAACAAATTGCACAACTAAAGTCCGAAATGAGTGCACGAGAGAAAGGGAAACTTCCAGCTCAACCCTTACCCAATCCTGGCTATTCACATCATGTGGATGCACTTACGTTGAGATCTGGAAGAGTGCTTGACACTCACGTTGGGGAAGAGTTTGATGATACTAATAAATCAATCAATAACACCCCGGCTGAGACCTTTCCTCACACACACACTTCTGACCCCAGTTCTTCTACTCCACCATCTTCTTCCGAGCCTATTCTTCGTTTCCCAAAAGGCTCGCCACTACAGCCCACCTCTTTTACCCCTCCACGGACGATTCCCACTTCTATTCTGGGATCGGTTCCACACACACTTCCTTCTCCTATGATGGACCCAGCGCTTATTGCTAAAGCACCTTATCCTAATCGGTTAAGGGCTAACACACCAAGTCCACAAATGGAGAAGATCACTGAGATGTTTAAATAGGTTAACATAAATATCCCTCTTCTAGATGCTATCCAACAAGTACCTGCATACGCAAAAGTTCTTAAAGATTTTTGCACTAGAAAGAGGAAGAAACAAATTCCCAAGAAGATATTCATGGCTAAGATAGTAGACACAGCTTTCCCCCAGCAATTACCGAGGAAACGTAAGGATCCTGGATATCCTACGATTTCCATCTCTATTGGGGAGAAACACATTAACCGTGCTCTACTAGATCTTGGGGCAAGTGTTAACCTGCTTCCTTTCTCAGTTTATGAGCAGTTAGGGATCGGAGAGTTAAAACCATCTCCTTGCACTCTCCAGATGGCTGACCGATCAATCACCAGACCCAGGGGTGAACTAGAGGATGTGTTAATAAAAATCGGGGAATTTATCTTCCCTGTAGACTTTATTGTAATTGATACACAGCCTGTAGCGAACTCACGGAATCAAATTCCGGTGATTTTAGGTCGCCCCTTTTTGACCACTTCCAATGCTATCATCAATTGTCGTAACGGTTCTATGACCCTATCCTTCGGGAATAGGACAATTGAGATGAACATTTACAAGTTAGGAAGTGTACCCTCTGAACCTACTGCTCAGGTTTGTTCTGTCGACTTAATGGATGTCGACAGCAGCGAATTTAATGATTCTCCTGATACCGATCTTGACTCTTTTCATACGTTGTTGTTTGACCCAACTATGTATCATACATATACGGATTCTTCCACCGAGATGTCCGGGTCAACAAGTAACACTGATTATGAACTGTTTTTAGAGTCTGAAGATCACCCCGCACTTTGTGATGACATTATTCTTCGGGGTATAGATGAAACTTTTGAGGAGATCTTCGCTGATGAACTCGCATTTCTAAAAAGCACGGGTGTTGAGACGAATCATGTCCAAATCAATGAAATTGAACCTCCACCCCTTCTTCTGAAATGTAAAAAGAATGCGAGTAATCCATCACATACACTGCATCGTCTCTCCAATATGAGACGCACACACATTCTCTTCCACCACTTATCTTTTCCCCACTTTTTCTTCCACTAACCAGAGCACTGCATTGATAAAATTTTCGAATGGTTGGTGTTAACTTTCGGTCTTTGCAAAGTTTGGCATCGACCAATGATGTTTGACCCTCTCTTGTGATTTTAAAAGCTTAACATTGCATAATTCAAGTTTGGGGGGAGTATTTTTTCTGGCTCTTGAAAAGAAAATTTTTACAAAATGATGAGCCAAAAATAAGTATTGGGGGAGGATCTTCACTTAAATATTTTGCCCCCACTAATAAATTCCTCCCAAGCTTATAGGTGTTCGAGCTGAGATGGCAACAGTGAGGACACTGTTGAAAACAAGTTTGGGGGAGGTTTGTGCTTATTTTTGCATCATTTGCATATCATCTACATAAGCACAAAACATTTCTTTTAAAAATCTATAAAAATTGAAAATTTTCAAAACCTATAAAAATTTAAAAATTTTCAAAATTATAAAAATATTTTTTGTACATAAATAAGATAATAAAAGTTTAGATAGTGAAAAATTACATCCATGAGATTAGAAAAATTTAAGAAAACTAAGAAAATTAGAAGTTTTCTTATACGAACTAGTAATAAGTAGTTATGAGCCGTTGTCCCAAGGGTTAGTAAGATGAAGGACGTCACTAATCTGAGGATAAAAATAAGTCTGAAAAATAGTTTCTATTCTGGAAGCCAAACATTTTGAACGTTGATACCCTGCTATTCGCACTTACACACGTCTTGAAGCCTGGGATAGTAGAGGATACCTTGAAATGCTCTTGTCTTAAAGCCGAAGTATGAAGGAAATAAAAAGAAAAAAAAAATGAATAAAGAAAAATATAAAGTGGTGAGAAAAATGGACACTGGTTTTGTTATCACCAAGGGCAATAAAAATGTATAGCAAGGGTGCTTCTTCACCTAGTGCCCTAAGGCCAACTGGTCTAGGAGTCACTGCTATGCCTGAGGTGGTGCAAGACGAGGAAAATACACCAAGTAAAAAAGCACAGGAGTAATCGGTCGGTTAGTACCTCAAGAAGTATTAACGGTCGCATGAAAGTGTGTGAGCAATCTCATCTAAATATTCATTAATTAAAAAGTACTAAGGCTGATGGGCAAGAGTATGATAGCTTGAATTGAATTCTCCGGGTGTAGGGATGTCTTTACACACACGCAGGGTTATATGATCGATGTTTGGAATAAAGATAGGAATGAAGAATAAGACGATGTTTTATTGAGGGAGGACGTGATTTCTGACATCTTTTCATGACCATTAAGATAGGGCTCATGACAACCGAAAAGCTAGCTTAGTTGGAAACCCTAATTTTCAAAGTCTTTCTTTTACAATTCTTTTCTTTAAATGTAATATTCATGATCTTTCTTTTATTATTGGATTTTGTGGGTGTAATCCGCTGAAAACCCTCAGGAGACAACACTCCTCCTACTAGGGACACCTAGAGGTTCAAAGGCTTGTAGCACGTGCTCAGTGCAATCGTGTTGCCTACGAAAGTGTGCTAGTTAGTTTTTCTCTTTCTTTATTTTCTCCTTCTCTTTTTAATAAAACATTCACTCGAGACGATCGAAATTAAGTTTGGGGGTATTTGATCAGTCGAAAATATTGCATATTTTAACCGGCAATTTCCCTATCATCTGCATACATATAGAAGTGTACGGTATTCGTATTTCACATATTAGCAAATCTATCACAGATTATCAGATTACATGTATTAGACCTTAAAACCGGCATTTCTAGGGAAATTGACTGCATTGCATGGCATCACAATATTTCTATATGTCGCAACCCGTGTTTCGAAGTCTATGTAGGAAAAGGAAAGCTTGCTCGAACATTACACCGCTCAAAAGATACGTCAACTCACTAATTTCAGATCTGGTATCAATCCAAAAGAGCAATCAAAATTCAGCATATCAGACAAAGCCCTAAATACCAGTACAAAGCATCAACAGAAACAACAAGGCCCAAGCCTCCTACATGGCCGTGGATCCGCGGCAATGGGTTGCTTGAGCCATGGATCCGCGACCTATTGGTGACATCATCATCTCAATTTTGGTCTACAATGCTTCATTAAGGGCCCACTGCTCAGAAAGACATCTCAGTTTCCAGAAGACTCCAGGGACTTCTACCAGATCAGCAAACACTTTGATCTACACTAAACTAGCCTATCATTCTAGAACTTTCCTCCTAAACCCTAGCTTAAACCCTAAGCTAGCTCCTAACAAACTCTCTCAACAAACTTTAGGAGGGAACTACCATTTCAAACTTAAACCTAGGGTTTGGATGCTCTATAAATAAGACCCTAGGCTCATTGTAAATAATTATTCAACCTTGGGAATTATTCATCCAATTAGTGAATCTATCCCCAATCTATCTCTCTCTTCATCTTCTTCTTCTTCTTCCACAAGTCTAGTGACAGGGCTTGTGTGAAACCCTAACCCTAATTCCAACTCCAAAAGTCAAGATCCCGAGTACCCATTAAGCAAGAAGCCCGACAACCTTTAGGAGCGGAGCCGATCTTCAACGGAGCAAGCGATCCGAGCCGATCCACGACTCATGAAGCCGAGCGACGCCCGATCAACAATCTAGATTCTTCTTCTTGTAGTTCTTGAAGCAAATGTAATCAAAATTGTTGAGATAAATAAAGGTGATATTCTTTCATCTTGTTTTCTTTAATTTCTGCATCATAATATCTTTACAATTCGTAAATCTTTTCTGTGTGGTGATGTGTGAATAAAACTCCGCTCGTCGAGGAGTCGAGACGGTCAATAGAATGATGATGTAACATAGCTTTAATCGATTCCTGAGTCCTACGAGTTTTGTAAACCCTAGCAAGTTCAAGAAACGACGACCCATTTTGTTTCGATGCTTTCTTGATTGACATCATTCAAAATTGGGGAGTTACGATTGTTTCTTGAATTTGGTAGAGGCTAGAAGAGGAATGATATCGACGAAAGAACAAGGGTTATAGGATGAAACCCTAGTTTCACGAGAAAGCCCCAATCTCGTCGATCATCATCAATCTAGTATCAATCCTTCGAAGGACAAGAACACGATATCTTTAGATTACATCACGTCTATCGATCCGATCGATTCCTACGAGCCTCTTTTAGATTCTTGACTGTTGATTGGAAAAATATTATCGAAACCCAATTCTTGATTGTTTATCAGTTCTTGATTCTTGATTAAACATCGTGACACCTGAATCAATTGATAAATTCTTGAATCATGTTTTCTTTTCTTGTTAATTAAGTTTTCAATTCAAGCATATCATAAAAATGAATCGTGCAATCCCTGTGGACGATCCGCACTCACTACAAACTACATCCGACACCGTAGTTTGATTGCGGTCAAAATATTTTTTGGTTGTGAAGTTCTTTATAAATTTTCTGAATACCGACACAAGAAACAGTTTCAATCAAATGGTGCCTTTTTAGGACCTTTTGAATTGATTCATACTACACAACGGGAAAAACTATCAATCAGGCATCTCCATGATGGCCTTTATCTTTGATGGGTTAACTTCGATCCCTCGATGTCGAACTATGAAGCCCAGGAATTTTCCCGATGACACGCCAAAAGCGCACTTTAAAGGATTCATCTTCATATCGTATTCCCTCAGTCTGGTGAGAACGGTCCTAAGATCTTGGATGTGGTCGGCCTTGGCCTTAGTTTTGACGACCAGGTCATCAACATAGCATTCGACGACTTTATGGATTAGCTCATCAAAGATATTAGTCATTGCCCTTTGATATGTAGCACCTGCGTTCTTCAGTCCGAACGGTATCACCTTGTAGCAATATATTCCGATCGGGGTTCGAAATGCTGTGTGCTTCTCATCCTCAGGCGACATCTTGATCTGATTATATCCAGACGAGCCATCCATAAAGGTGAACAACTCGTAATTTGAGGTGTCATCGACCATCATTTCCATGACCGGTAGCGGGAAGTCGTCCTTTGGACATGCCTTGTTGAGGTCCCTGAAATCGACACAAACTCGGATCTGCCCATTTTTCTTCTTCACTGGGACTATGCATGCGATCCAGTCCTCATATTTCTCTTCTCTGATGAAGCCGGCATCGATGAGTTTCTTGGTTTCCTTGATGACCTTTTCTTCCAACTCCCTTCTCATTCTTCGAGGAGCTTGTTTGACTGGCTTAGCATCGGGAGATATGGCCAACTTATGTACGGCCACTTCAGGGGAAAGGCCAGGCATTTCTTTGTATGTCCACGCGAAGCAGTCGACGAACTCATACAGCAGGGCAATTATCTGCACTTTCATTTCCTCTGACAAGAGCGAGCTGATGTAGGTCGGCCTTGGATTATCGGGCGTTCCTAAGTCAATCTCGGTTAGCTCGTCAAAGGTTGCTTGTCCACCATCTTCGAGCTCTTGAGGAGCTTCTTCTGGCTCGGCTATCTCGTCGTCATCATTTGATCTTTCGCTGGCCTCACCAACATGGATCATGTAGCACGCTTTGGAATCAGGTTGAATGTAGCCTATGCCCCGTCTATCTGGAATTCGTCCATCGATGAGTGCTCGGACCTGGGGCGGATGCCATAGCCCTTCGTAAAACTTTGCTTCGGACTCCGTTTGATATAACCGGCATCCGCACTTCTTAAAGTATTCCCGCATCTCGGGCGCATAGTATCTGGGATTGAGGACGGCTCTTATGCCTCTCTCATAGGGAAGGCACGCGACAGAAAGATCGTCCGGGTGCACAACGGGGTTTGACCTGTAAAACAGGATGCCCTTCTGTCCATTTTTCCTCCCGGGCACGTAGAAAGTTTTCAGCTGGTCCACGGTAGAGACTAACAATGCGTCGAGCTCTTTGCACATCCATTCCGGCACCCTTGTGATGGCCAGGGACCCTTCTGCGACTTCGAAGGTCTCTCGTAGTTTCGCTTGCTGAATGGGGGGCCAATCTGCACAGCTGTTGCACGGCAGGTCCTCTTCTTCTGACTCTTCAGTGTCACTGCCAAGATGAGGGCGGACTTTGCTGCTAGATGGGCCTTCAGTAACAGATTCGTCCGTATCGCTGCCGAAATGAGGGCGAGTTTTACGGAAGGACGGGCTTCCAACGTCGGACTCATCAGTGTCGCTGCCGAAATGCGGGCGTACTTGGGTATTTTTGCTTTTGAAAGTGACAGCCGGTGCAGATTTGCTTTTAAGTCTTGGGGCTGGTCTATCCTCAGTCAGTTGTGGCTTAGCATTTTGGTGGTTCATAAAGTATCGGGAATCTTCATATCGGACTTCATGCACACCGAACGGTTGGATGTCTCCGTCAATGCATCTTTCTTCGCCATTTTTAGTATACTTCATGCATTGATGGAGAGTTGACGGAATGATGCCGTAATCGTGGAGCCACGACCGCCCCAAGAGAATCTTATAAGACGTGTCGGCGTCGATCACGTATATCTTAGCTTCAGTATGCAGATCCCCAAATTTGATTGGCAAAGCTATAGACCCCAGAACTTGCTGGCAATTTTGGTTGAAGCCTTGAATGACAATCCTTTCTCTTGACAGGTGTCGGACGTCCATTGACAAACTCTTCAGAGTTCGCAAGTTCATGATGTTCACTGAGGACCCCGGATCAATCAATATGCGATTAATTCGATCTCCGTCGCTGTCCCGGTCACGTAAAGCGGTCGATTATGCTCAGCCATTCCCAGTAGCAAGTCTTCATCCTTAAATGTGACTGCGGCGGCATGCAAAGCGTGCTGGGCTTCTTTCATATTAATTTCCGCAAAGTGAGCCTGATACCGCTCGGGGTTTTGTAGAGCGTGAATGAGAACATCTCTAAGCTCATTAGATAGGACCAAGGCGTCGTAGATGCTCAGGAGAGACGGGAGCTTCCGGAGATGTGCCAAGACATTATAGTCCACCGAGGAAGGACTTATGTTTTCATCAGCCGGTTCTCTGCCATCTTCTTCATTAGCGACTTGTTTTTCCTTCCCTTTTGGGGCGTTGCCCTGATTTGGCGGTAGAGCCCTGTCGCTTCTGAGCTGGATTTGATTGGCCTTTGTGGTGAGCTCCTCGTCCTCTTCGGGAAAACAGAGCTCATCCTCGGAGTCGCTGCCAAGATGGATGGCGTAGCAGATCACTACTGGGATCTCTTCATTGGAGTCTTCTTCTAACTCCTCCAGAATTTCAGCCGCTTGTACAGGGAATAACTCCTTCAATTGAATCAATGTTCTTTCCTTTTGTTCATATTCTTCGAGGGAATTGATATATTTTTGAATGGTCGATCTCCCTGCAGACTCCTTTTCGCGCCGAGCTGTACTTTTCTTCTTCTTGAGCTTCTTGGATTTTGAGCCTGATGAAGCCGCATTGGCAGCTGGACTGGTAGGCTTCTTCTGCCCTTCCCATTCCGTCCTGGGTTCTTTCCGAAGTAGCTTTATCATCTTCTTTGTCTTATTAGATATGTGCGTACTCCACGGAGGCCGCGATGAGTCCGTTTCATTTCTCAAGGCAGCGGGTTCGGCTGTCTGCTCCCAGAAGGCTTCAGTTTCTGTCTGTATAAAGTTGGTGGTTGCAACTTGATTGTTCACCAACACACTTTTGGACAGCTCGATCACTCCAGCATTGTACTGCTTCTCGACCCAGTCTTTGAAGATATAGCAATCCTCGATCGCATGGCTCACTACTCGGTGGTACGGGCAATACAGAGGATTGTCGGTCATTTTTGCTTCTTGGGGTCTTTTCAACTCCGGCAATTGTAGGTCGTTGTTCAAGGCATCTTTAAATATCTTGCGGACCTTGTCCCTTCTGAAAGAGTAAACCTTGTTCTTTTTCTCCTCTAGGGAAGGCCCATCTCCTCCTAGCAATGGCTTTCGAGACCGGTTCGTTTTGGATTCGGCCGCCCTTCGCTTTTCTTCACTGTCGGATGCATTGAAGACATTGGTACTGCTGGAACTCCCGCTTCTACGGTTGTCGTCCCGCTTGCTTTTCCAAGTTTTCTCTCTTTGAGAATCCGGCGGGGACTCCTGCTTCGAGCGTTCCAGCATTTGGACTCTCTTGGTTAGCTCCTGAAATGTCTTGAGGCCCGCTGTACACAAGAATGTGACCATACAATTGCTGAGGTTCCCAATGAGAAGGCTGACGGACCGGTCCTACTCCAGCGGCGGTTCGCACTTGACCGTGAGATTACGCCATCGGACGATAAAGTCAGTGTTGCTTTCATTCTTCCCCGGCTTTGTCCTCACAAGGTCGGCAATGAAGATTTTATCACTGACGCTCATGAACATTTGCCGAAACAGAGACTCCATTTGGGCAAAGGTAATGACGGACCCGTCTGGTATACTCGCGTACCAGTCGAAGGCGACACCGGTCTGGCTGTTGACAAACTGACGAAGAAGGAGCGCGTCATTGCCCTCTGTATTAACGCACGATGCTTTGAAGTGGGCGACGTGCTGATTTGCATTCCCCGTTCCATCAAATCTTCCGAACTTAGGAATGACGTAGCCGCTTGGGAACTCAATCAGATCGTACTGCGCGGGATATGGCCGCCCACTACTGCCGATTTCTTTCTGAGCTTCGGCTTCGGCCACCAATGTTTTAACCTTGCTGGTGACCAAATCCATTATCCGATCCTGTGTTAGCGGGATAGTGTTATCTGGGGCCAAGGCGTCCCCAGAAGCGGAATGTGGTCGGCTTTCATTCGGCTCGACCAGTCTTGGTCCCAAAGGAACAGGCATTGGCTGCCTCGGATTGTCATCACCCGGCTGATTAGTAGCGGCTTGTGCTTGATTGGGAGGCGCTCGAGCAATTTGAGCCGTAAGCTGCATCACCACGTTCTTTAAGTCGTCAATCTTCGAATAGAGCTTGGCCATCTCTTTATCTTTGCTTCTGAGCTGTTTTCGAAGCTCTTAAAGCAGCTCTTGCTCCGCAGTCCTGGGGCGGAAAGTTGGCTCTTCCTCACTGTCCGAGCTTGACTCTGTATGGACCGAGGGGTCTTTCCGCCTATCATCCTCATCGAGAGGGTTTTCTTCATCCAGCGGGGGCGGCTGCTCTTGGGCAGTGGCAACCACATTCAGGCTAAATTGGGCTTGGGATGTGGTGGCCCCATCCTTGCTTTTGCTGCGAAGGTTGTCGCTGGGGCGCCCGCCTGCCATATAGACCGTATGGATGATATATCCGGCCGTCTTTCTATCATTGGCAGCTGATTTCACGGATCGCTGTCTTGACCCCCTTGTTTCGGTAGCTGGTAGTCGATTGAAGACGGCTGGCCTAACCAGGTTCTTGAATGGTGCTGGCGCTTCTTTTCTGGATTTGCCCCGCTACTTTCGTGTGGCACAGAGCGCCTGATAGACCCTTGAAGAGACAGTGTCATACTTTTTCTGTTGGGGCCGGGACACATCTCTTTGTAGCACTGTTCGGACCGCTGTCTTCTTGATTCTGGCGGTCATGGCATTTTTCTGAACCCACTTCAAAGGCTCGAAGGAGTTGCTGATTCTTACGTCCGACTCAGCCGTCTTCGCAGGGCAACCCTGCACTTGGAACTTCATACGATTCCATTTGGCCGAAGCCTTGGCCCTCTTGTTGGCTCGATACCTGAGCCGCTTCTGCCTTAACTTTTATGTTCTAAGCACCTGGCAGACTTCGGCTCTTTGGGAAGACGCCGCAGACCGGGCGATGAAGGGCTTTGGAGATACGCTCGATTGTGCATTTGTTGGAGTCATCGCCTGAGCTCGTCCGCAACATTTGATGTTGCCCTTTGTACCGAAGTTCTTGCCCCCCGCCGGAGCACCAGAGAATCGTTCAGATACCGTCTTAAGTTTCGGTTGTGGTGCCTTGGCGATCACGACATTCGGCCTTTTACCCCTTGAGACCGGCTTGGCCACCTGTTCCGCTGGGATTTCCGCCAGATGAGCGCTTCCGGCAGGGTAGATAATGACGGAGCCAAACTGGCGGGGCGGTTCCTCCCACTGTCGATTGAGACTTGCGGGGAGAACCACACGAGCGTTGATCTTGACCACGTACGGAATCGGGGTCACGTTGGAAGCTGAATTCGTCTGGGGAGACATTGTCGTCGAAGGTTGATTGCTGCACAGAAAAAAAAACATCATTTCAGTATAGACAATCGATATGTATATCGATTGAGTTCGCATGAACATTTAACCCGAAATATGGGAAGAGAGAAAGGTCCCACCGGGCGTGCCAGAATCTGTAGGGTGTTTTTCGTCACCCTATTGAGATGGGAATACGCACGCGCTTGTCATGCGTACTACAGATTCCCCCTGCCTAGGGTAGGCCGGGGTTTAATGATTATGGGGATCCGAATCTCCGGCAGCCGCGAACTAAGCTGCCGTTAATTGCCCCTCGCCTTTGGAGCGAGGGAACTTCCGATTGACGGGTTAAACTGGTCATGCGAACTCAATGTGCGGTGTGCGTGTGTTGTGTTTTGAAAAGGGGTTTTGGATATATCGGGAGCCACGCAGAGTTTTTTACGGGGGTCCTGCTACCCGGATAACGGGCTGGGGGTCAAGGGGGCTAGCAGCCCCCTTGCGGGGTGCAGGGCAGCGCCCCGTTAGAAATTTTTTTCTAACAGGGACAGTGTCGTGGAGTATGTGTGTGTGTAAATATTTATACATATGTATAGATATACATGTATATATAAATAAAGGGGAAAAAGACATCCAAAGGATGCATGGGGCCAGCGCCTAGGCGCTTGAGCGCAAGCGCACCACGTGTCGGCACGTGGGCGCTTTGCGCTCGAGCGCAGAGTGCTGGAGCGCAACGCGCCACGTGGACGCTTTGCGCTCGGACGCTGCGCGCTTGGGCGCAAGCGCGTCACGTGTCGGCACGGGGGCGACTTGCGCTCGAGCACAGAGTGTTGGAGCGCAAACCCGCCACGTGTCGGCACGGAGGAGACTTGCGCTCGAGCGCTTGCGCTCGAGCGCAAGCGCGCCACGTGTCGGCACGTGGGCGCTTTGCGCTTGAGTGCTGAGCGCTTGAGCGCAAGCGCGCCACGTGTCGGCACGCGGGCGCTCTGCGCTTGAGCGCCTGCGAGAAAAAGAGGCATTTAGCCTAAAAAAATTTCTTGGAAGAGAAATCAGAGAGGAGTTGGACTCCTGAGTGTGTTTTGGGGGTTAATGGAAGGGGTTCTTCTTCTTCCTCCTCTGTTTGCTGGATCTTGAAGATCAAGAGATGTGAGATCTCAAAATCTCTACTTTTTGAGATCTGATGACAGATCCAAGCTCCCTTTGTGGGTTTCTTGGTAAAAAACTATTTTGTTTTTGAAAAGGAAGAGTAAAACTCTTGATTTAATTCAAAAGAAAGAAGAAGATTTTGGAACCTTGAAGAAGGAAGAAAGATCTCAGATCTGAAACTTTTTTTGGAGAGAGAAAAAGTTGTTGAGATATTTCATTATCTTTGCTTTTATAGACTATACACTTTACACTTAGCCCCTTGGGCTTCACAAAATGGCATTTTGCCTATCCCATGGCTCATGTGCCATTTCTTTTTGCACATAAGCCATGGGCTTTACAAAAATTTGGCTTTATGCCTATTTTTCTTACATTTATCCATAAAATAAAATAAAATAAATGCAACAAAATTATTTATTACAAAATTTTTATCTTGGCATGGGGGGAGGCCGGCCGCTTCATGTTCTGGCTCGACCCGGGCATGGGCCCACTAGATCTGGGCTTGGGCCCACTTGGTTTGGGGTTGACTTTGATTTTGACTTGGTCAACCGGGGTGTAAATTTTTACCCCAACAGTATGGGCCCTGGTGGGGATCCCACCTCTATTTATAGCTGCCGGCGTACGCATCCTACGGCTCCGATCGCCTCCCGCCAAAACAACGTTTCGCAACCAACAGCCGACAACGTTCCACCTGTCACACTCACATTGGATGCGTCCCTCGAGCACGGAAACGCCTGCGGCACATCTCGCCAGCCAACCATCGCCAGACACATGGGTTGTCGCTTCGACGAACGTACACACGATCCGGCGCTTCCCCTTTAATGCGACATCTCTCCCATGATCCGCTGACGTCATCAAGAAAATACTACTCTTTGACCGGGAATGCGCGCCGACAATATCTTCAAGTGAGAGCTCACCCCGGGTGATCGGTCAGACCACTCTCGACCCGACCCAGGAACGGGTCGAAACGAGAGTGGGGGGCGAATGATGAGCCTCGATATCGGTGACTCTCCAGATGCTGACACGTTGCAGATGACGTGTCCCAGAACCTACAAGAAAGGATCAGGAACCTCAATTAGAATCACACCTCAGGCCTTCGGTCCGAGGAGTCTCCCGACCTTCGGTGGCCTTCCAGACCACCCACCGGCTCGCCTCCGAGCTATCACAGAACCAAGATGCCTTGGCCTCCCGCTCGCGCCCGAGCTTCCCGCCGAGCTCATCTTCCTCGGTCTCATCGACCGACCCGCAGCCCTGATCACAGGCGCCTTCGCCACGGCTCCGCGAATCTCGCTATGCGCGAGATATCCGCCGCCCACGATCCCGTGTTCCACGCCATCACGATCCCCCATTAACAAGCCTATCTCGTCATTAATGCGGGATCCCGTCTATCACGCGGTCGTGACGCCAGGGGCGTAACGGCTGGCGTGATTCTCGCGCCCGCCTGCCCATTACTGCCGCTATATAAACCCCTCTCTCAGACGATCGACGAAAGTCATTTTTACTCCACTAGGTCGTTACTCTGCCAAAATACCCCGCCTAACTTGATCGTCGGAGGGTCCTCAATGGCACAACCACCCCGAGACTTCTTTGCAGGTAACTCGGCCTCAACCACACCAAACCCATTGAGATCCACACGCTCCGGGGGTCAACCCTCCAACTCAATCTCAGCCGTCCGTCAACACACGAAGAGATCAACGGAAGATAACATCTGAAGGAGATCCAGAGATCCATCAAATTGAAAACTCCAGCACAGTTGTTCTTTCTTAGGGTACAAATAAGGTTCCACGTTCTGTATGCATTCAATTGATGAACCACGTGAGCAATGTTAGTGGATCTCTCAGCTTTATAATATCACTACGGGGATTCCCTAAGTTTGTTGTGGAGCCTATCTTCAGTGTATTTTTTGAATATTATAATAGAGTTTGGTTTTAGGGTGGGCACTTGGTACATGAATTGGTGGAAGGTTGCCGGAAATCTATACATTTTTGAGAATGTGATTCCTAGACGTATAATTTTAGGGATGTTAATGTCACACTCCGCTTCCCAACAATAAGAAACGAGGGCTACAAGCTCGCGACGTATTCATACCGAAAAGCACCCCTTTCCGATATGAATACGCTAAGCGTCTGGATTAAGCAGGATAAATATAAAACCAACAAAATTTTAAAATAAATAAATCTTATCCATCAATATTTATTACAAGTTTCAAGTTCACTAATAAAAGTCTAACAATTTCAAATAAATAAACAAGAGTTAAAGAAAAACGCCTTAAACCTTTAGGCATACTAACTGAAAAGGAAAACTAGAGCTCGGCTTAATTAGAAAGATATTGACTGTCCTCCTAAGTTAGTTTCACCTCGTACCTAGCCTCTTCTCCTGCCCCAATGTCGTCTGACAACATTCTCCAGAAAAGAAAACAAAAAACAGGAATACCGTCAGCGAACTAAAGTTCGGTAAAGCCCCATTTTATAAAAACAGTATTTAAAACAAAACACGGTATACATAATACTAGGCATTTTGTTTCTGATATGTTAAAACTTAACAAAAGGTCATACATGATTATTGTCGGTTTTCTTACATAACTAAGTAACATAGTATAACAAGATATTTAATTATTAGTTATTTAAAGTATATTCTAATTAATCGTTAATTATTGCAGTATAATCAAACAAGTATATAATATTTCAGTGTTGATATGTAAGGCATGTTCTGAATTTCAATTTTCTGATCTTGTTATTCTATTTTATTTAACATCAAATGTTATGCAATACACACACACACACACACACACACACACACACACACAATAAGTATTATTGAATTATGTTATTCGAAGCGTTAATCATATAATAAATTGATTACTAAACTGATTACACGGTAGATAGTATATATTAGTAGTATCAGTATAAGGCATGAGAATAACTGTGAATAGTAAATGGTAGTGTGCATGTCAAATAAGTAATATGTATTAATCAGTGTAAGGTAACTAGAGTATCACGATATTCAATATATCGGTGTTATTAATTATAAGTATAAGCTCAATTTGTGAGAGTTTTATTATGTAACTAGGATATTCCTTAATTCTCACGGAACAACACGAGATTACGAGATTCAAGATTTATATAATGCAATGTACTGTATTCTCCGGTACCACGAGGAACAAGATATGAACCCCTGTTACACATAAATACCCCTATTCTTCGAGCAACCCCATCCTCATGATATATATATATATATATATATATATATATATATATATATATATATATATATATATATATATATATATATTATACATGTCATGCTCACGAGATTCACGAGTTTCAAGTATTCAAGTGGTTCTTATCAGGTTCATGTTGAGTTCAGGTCAAGATAGTATAATCTCACGCCAGTTCAAGTGTGGGCGTCAAGCACCGCAGGAGTATTCACAGGCCCAACGTTATCATTCAGGGGTAAGGAAACACGGGCTCATTCATGAGTTTGTAATAAGACTCCTGAGATTCCGTTGATAGAACTCACAGCTTAAACTCTTTCAATGTCCCTCATGTATGTTAAACTAGATGTAATAACCAGAAAATAATATTGTAAAGAAATATTGTAAATTACTAATTATTTAAGTCAATTGAAATCTGAAAATAAACAAAAAATATAGCCCTAGGTGTTATGCAAATGTGGGTTCAAGTCTCTCCTAATTAGGATTACTGGTTTGAGAGATATACGCGTTTTCGTATCGTTGCGCAGAACATATTCAAATCTGTCCAGTCCCAACACATATTTTTAAAACACAGTTTGCATTATTTCCGTCGGTTTTCAGGTCTAAAAAATTATTAGAAATTTATAGGTTTTTCGGTCTATTTATCCAAACAACTTAGTTCTGCGCGATTTGAATTCATGAAGCTCTAGTTATGGTCAGATTAATATCAAGATTTAAAACAGAAATTATAATTTTATGAAAGCAACTATGAGTGTCTTGCAGGACATATATCTGGTCATTCTATACGTTTCTGAGTCATCAAATATATAGGAAAGTTATAGTTCTGCCAATTAGACATCCATACATCTAAGGTTTGTCACAAACCGACGTTGAGAACTCGAGTTATGTCATGTTTAGAAACAGTGAGCGAATCGGGACAGATTCTGTCCAGATTCGTCACATAATTTTAAAAGGCAAAATTATATAAGTTATGTCGGTTTTCATGGAAACATTAAAACTAAGAAAATCTAGATCTTTCGATCTAGTTGTTCAAAACACTTGAGTTTGCTCAAAAAAGATCTCGGAAGATAGAGTTATGGGTGTTCGAAGGTGGCCGATAAAAACGGTTTTCTGATTTTAAAAATAGTGACAAAAAATCTTGAAAAGCCTAAACTAGGCCCCGTTTCGATTTCTGAAAATTTATTTAAAGTACATATAAAGTTCTATGTAGTTGTTAGACCTAATTCTTTTAAATTCTCGAATATAAAACGTATATTTTGATCCTTTTCCGCAAAGGTTTAGCATCGAAAGTTGATTTTAACGACATAGGATTACATTCAAAATATATCTGTGATTGAAATGCTAAAAGATAAGAAATGCATTAAGGTTTGTGTGAGTTTCATTTATACAGCGAACCATCCATGTGAAACGTGTGTACGGAACAAGTATGTGGATTGGGTCATGTCACATATATATAAAGAAAAAGATCCAATAGAAGAGAATTCAGATAGTAGGAAAAAAAACAATAATATATATTACTTAATCGTAATCGATATTTTGATTAATAACGAAGATATCGTAGTAATATCTATGTGTAGTTAATAAAGTTTGTTAAACTGCAGAACAACATGAGTTTATATAAAAAGGTACAGCAAAAGTGTTGAATATGTACAAAGTGTCGATCAGTAGGTAGTTATATATTTGTTATATATAATTTGGTACAGAATATTAATTATAATATTGACATAGAGTAGCCTACATTCATAGTATTAGATTAAGGATATAAGAAATTAATTATGGCATTCTATAAGATATTATACTTTTGGGTAATAACCCATGAATTAGAAAAAAATATAATAATAATCATGAGAAGAGAATAGTTACACCAATGATTTGAATAGAAACCGAGTCATTGATGAGAATAGATTCAATTAATTTTCCTTTTAGGATTAATTTTTTTTTTTTTGATGTATCATACATTATGAGTTATGATTTGAACGAAAAACATAAAATTGTTTTATATAAAATATTCCTCTTATATATATAAGGTTAATGTATGTGATGATGATGTAATTTTGCTTTTAATTTTTCATATAATAATTATAATATGGGTAATACACTAATCAAAATTAAATTACACTAGAATTCATTTTGCAATTAGACACTACATTTTGAGACATATGGTTAACAACTAATCGAACAAGGAGGAAGAAGAAGGAGACTTACAAATTGGCAACTTGATTTTTGTATCAAGTTGCCGGTTTCGTTATAAAAATAGTCTCGAATTGGTTTTGAGGATTCCGGCGTTTGATCGACGATTTTTACTTCTCCTTTGATAATCGTTTCCTTAGATTTGGTGGAATATCATATTGGAAATGAAAGAAAAATATAGAGGAGGGTTTCCTTTCGAAGTCGAAGAGGAGAAAGAAAAAATACGGCAGAAAAGAAAAAGGTTAAGGGTTTAAGATTTATTAAAATCCCATCAATCCCCTAAAATCAGAACAAAAAAAAACATTCAAAACTAATATATCCGAATAACAAACCAATAATTTAAAAATATAAATAAATTTATTTTTTAATTAAGAGAAAACTTTTATCTTTTTTTATAATAATAATCATAACCGAAAATGCTCACATAAAATAACATAAATTTATTATACTAAATAAAATATAAATAAATTAGTATAATATAACCATATTATATGAAAACTGCTGCAATAATTAAAACATACTGCCAACTAATAAGAATATAAATACAAAATAAAAACACAACAATAAAAATATAATCATACAAAACAATATAATAAACAAATAATTATAATAAATAAATAAATAAATAATTGAGAGAGGTTGGACTTTGAACTTGAGGATTAAAAAGAAATAGAAATGAATATATACCGAATTTAAAAAGAAATTATCTTATTATAAAAAAAGAAGTACATGGATTTTGCGGCCGTTACAGATTACTCTCTTTAGAACCTCCAGCGTTTGAATGTTGAAACAAACGTAGAGTTTAAACAAAACAAGTTTGTAGTTTTAAGATTTGACAAGAAAGTCCACAATTTGAGACTTCCGGCAGCGCAAACGCACACCGTTAATTACACCCTATTATCTTAGAGCACATCTAAGACGGGACACCTTACTAAATTGCTTCAAATTGTGTCATTTAGAGGCACATCTAAGACGGGATACCTTACTAAATTGCTTTAAATTGTATCATTTTGAGAGAGATCGTATACATAGATATGAAATACTTGCAAGCAGAGAACAAACAAAAAAATATTTATTTAATTCATATTGTGTACAATTTGAATGTAAATTACGTCAAGATTGCAAAAAAATATAAAGTCACATGAAACTTCAATTTAGAAGTTTGTTTTAGGACTTGGGGGTATTTTAGTGTCAACTGGACAAAAAGTTGATGGGCACTGCCCTATGTGGAGACCGCATCACTTCTTTTGAAGTGCATGTGGGACATTCTAGATGGGGTACACACCATAAGCAAGCAACAAGAGAAATTTTGCTGCGGGAGGACTGTTTTGGGATCTCCTGATGGTCGGGAGGGGGTCCCATAATAGGCGGGAGGCCTATTTGGGGGCCTCCCGGTGACTTGTTTGGGGCAAACTCATGAACTCTTTTTATAGAGTTTCTTTGTGAAAACTCATTGAATTAAGTTCTCTGCACATACAGGAAATGATGTATAATATCATTTCAATAATCTGTGCAAAAAGAACACATGAATTTGTGTTCAAAAGTAAAACATGGTTTTGAGCCATATTTCGTATGGAGAATACAGTACTTTTAGCACTGGATTCCTTTATAGAGATATGTTTTTTATATTTCAAAGATGAATAAGAGTTTGCTATTCACATATGTCATGAATACATATTTTTATGTCTCAAAATGAATAGGATTTTCCTATTCACAAACTCTGTTATGTAGACAAGTTTTTCATGTCTCAAAGATGAATGAGGTTTTCCGATTCATAAGCTTTGTTATGAAGACATGTTTTTCATGTTTTAGAAATGAAAAGGATTTTCCTATTCATATGTTTTTTTATAAAAGAACATAGAGATTTTAATCAATGTGAAATAGAATTCTATTTCTGTTTATGTGCAAGAGATAGGGTTTCCTATTTCAAGATATGCATAACATGTGATGACCCATGATCTATGTTCTGTCCATTTTATGAATAACACATGAATTTGTGTTCTATATCTTCATCTTCTTGAAGAAAGCCATGGACATGGTTTTCAAGTTTCTCCATTAGAGATGAAAACTTGTATAAGCTTTCATAGTTCTCCTTGATCAGAGAGATGAAGGGGGAGAGAGAGCATGAGAAGAAAAAAGGAATGGATATTCTATTTCCATAGCCTTCATCCTTTTCTTCTTCTTTTCTTCAGAAGCTATGAGCACTTGGAAATTAGAATTTCCATCTCTCGATTATCCCCTCTTTTGTGTTGATAGAGAGGTATATATACCGCTTTGTGAGTAGGGAGTAGTTGTAAGTACTCCCAATGATTTCAGGATGAGTTGGGGAGACCCCCTTCCCCCCTCCCCCCCCCTACACACACACCCACCCACTCTCTCCTTAAAAATATGTCAAACTGTCTATTTTTGGAACCCAAAAAGGGTCTCCCGGTACCAAAAGGGGCCTTCCGGCATCCTAGGGAGGGTCCCTTCATCCAAGAGAGGTGTCCCGATAGTTTATTTCTGCGTGCGCAGGGTTCAATAATTTGGTCATAACTTCCTTTAGGAAATCCCAAATGATGCACCATTTGATTTTTTGGAAATTAGACTTAATGGGCTTTCAAATGAATTCTCATTCATCCCCATTGGCTAAGTGTGTAGGAATTTATAGTCATTAGAACTTAGTCTATGTGCAGATTCATAAATATCTGATTTGAGTACTTTTGAGAGTCAAAAATTTTGACTTAAATAAATGACCTCCCATCAATATCATGTATATATACATGTATACATAAGTTGGATATATGATATTAATGCATTTTTTTTGTTTCAACAAGGGAATGTTTTGCATTAACTCGTGATTAGTACATTTTGATCAAGCAATATATGTGCACAAAAGTATCAAATAGTGGCGGTTGTGATTGTAGCGAGGACGACAAAAAAGATGTCAGTCAACGATGGAGGCAACGGACTCCAGACAGCAAGGGCGACTGGCGGGCGGCGGCGGGTGACACCTTGCTCGGTGGTCGATGGTGGGGGCAATGGACACCCCGAGCATGGCAATGGAGGGCGACAGCCAGTGGTGATTGGCGAGGGAGGGCGATGGAGAGCAACGGGCGGCAGTGGCGGGCATCAAGCTGTCGCGACGGACGACAACGATTGATGTCGACGGAGGCTGGCGGACAGTGTCAATGAGCAGCGATGACGGCCGACGGGACTACGTCAACGGCAGGCACCAGACGTTGGCAGGAGGCGTTCAGCGACGAGAGAGGCAATGGCCGGTGAGACCAACGATAGCGGGAGGCTGACCGACAACAATCATAACACTAGCTGCGTTAAACGAGAATATTTGAGGGTAATATATGGATAAACGCCTATTTGAGTGCGAATAAAATTATCATGATTTGAGATAATCCTATGCTGGGAGATCTAAAATTCCCGAAAATATTATTTGTGTGAAAAAGAACATGCATATATTTCATGTGAATTTAGAATTCTTGGGCCCTAGGCTACGAACGTACCAAGCCTCTCTTTATCTTCCACCATCAGATCAAAGGGCAATTTGGTTTTATTTTTTTTTGCGCACAATTTAATTGGATATACCATAATCAATCATTTCAATTTTACTTATCGAGCTGAATTTTCGCAAAATTTAGATGCACCGATATAAGAATCCAAATTTTGCGTGTATACACATCTTTTTTATTTCAAAAAATTCTTTCAGGATGAGATCTAACGTAAATTTTTGTTTCTGAATGCTAGACTGTCACATGTAACCAGTAGTCCTCGCCGATTTACTAGACTTGGCACGATACACAAAATGGATCGTGTGGTATTTATGGTACACGACAACAGTCTAAGGTATGGAGATATGGTTGGATATGATTCAAGAGAACTTGCATTTGCGATGCTCATAAGAAGATACATTTGGCACAGAAAACAGCACAGATGGATAAAACAGCTACTCTACTGTAGTACTTGATTATTCCTTTTAACTACATGCAATGCAAAATAGTTGTGCACACTTTGACCTGTGCAGAATCTGATAATTGGCAAACAATTGTTGCACAGAATTTTGAAATTTTCAAAATGTCCTTGAAATAAACATTTTCAGTGCTTTTTGTTTCAATTACACACACTTTACTATTATCATTTGATATAGCATTAAGCATCAATAAGCGGATATGAAGTGAATAACAATAGAGGTTTCCAATACGAAAAAGTTCGATGATCTTCACGAATGTAGTAACTTCAAAAAGCATCTGGAATTATATCATCTTCATTTAAATTCAATAATAAAAAATTCAAATTGAATATTTGCACATCTCTTAACAAATCAAATTGAATAATACATAAGAGAAGTTCAAATGAAAAATAGCAATCATCTGGGGTGAAATATATTCTATAATTTAAAGCATGTAAAAGAATTTACAGGCATTTAATTCATTCCAAGCAAATCAGAGAAACTCGAAAGCCACAAAAATCAGACCAAAGCATCCAAAAGTCAATGTGAACACCACATGACAATTCTTCTTTATAATTTCAATTTGATATCCCAAAATTAATAATAAGGCTATAAATAACCACAAACAATTTTAGACATCAATGTAAAAGAAAAACTGATTGCGTTGCCTTCAGCTTTTGCTTCAACCCTTTGTTGTTCCTTACTTCTTCTATTATGAACAATTCGAAAACCAAAACATCCAAAACCCACTCTAACTAACAAATGTAATTCTTTTTTCATTTTATTTTTATCTCAAGACAATTTTCGCTAGTCATGACAATATTATGAAAAGGAGGGGAAAAGTTATTGCATTGCCTCGTCACTCAGCGCTAGGGAGGTACACACGGTGGTAGCTCTTTTTAGCAGGAAGCTTAGTTCGGCACGAGGGGCAAAACTTTCCTTTTTTGACTTTGACAGAGGCCTTCAGCGACGCCTCAATGCAACTCTCGCAGAAAATATGGCCACAGGCTGTCGAGCATGGGATCGTTATCGGGTCCATGCAAAGAGGGCAGCTGAAGGTTGGTTCTTTTGAAGTCGGCAACAGCTGCAGCGGCGGTGGTGAGGGGGGTGTCACGATATGGGGCTCGGAATGGAATAAATTCAAAGTACCCTGCCATTGCACCAGTATAGAACTATGTTATAAGCATGTAAAAAGTATAAAATGTATCCTTACTTCAGTACACAAGAACATCTCAAACTCAAAACTTTTTATTGGAAGCAAGATGTTTGAAATATGCCCTGGGTCTCAAACTGAAAAAATTATGATTACCCGCATTGCTTCGAAGATGATAACTATTTTTAATTAAAATAATAAGTTTATTATTGGTGGAAAAAAAACAATTATAGGTAAATAAGGAATTACGTGGGGCTTGTACTTACCTTCATTTCAAATTTTAATAACCCAACTCCACGATGAAACTGTCAGGAATTCAGGGCCTTGGAGAGCTGGGGCCCCCATATATGATATATCTCAAGGTAATTATTACCTATTTGGTTCTAAATATCTCATCCATTAATACCAAATGCCAAACACATAACTAAATACTTCATGCCAGAGATCAATACACTATTTAAACATCAACAACCATGTTAACTAAGAGTGGCAATGATTATGGCAAAAGTTGAAACACTTGGTTTCTTAGGAAAATGGAGTTCCATAAGGAGGTTATTATATGCACAGGCATTGGTTAGAAAGTTTGCTTATGTGAATCAAGGACCTGAGTCCAGCACTTCATAAGGAACAAATGCAATGTCACCCTAAGATGTAGACAAAAGGCCAACAATGAATATAAGATTAACAAACCCTGTAAAATCATGATACAGACGCAGGGCTTGTTTTCCTAAGCCTAGCTAATTTCAGAGTTCTGGCAAAATCAATGAAAACTGAAGTTTTAGCCGAAAAAATCAAACCTAGAACATCAATCTTCCTTGTGTATGTAGATGCAAAAGTCTTAAGACCAAGGCAATTGGATTTGATAGCAAGTAATACAATTCAGTCTAACCTAAAAGTGACTTCCATTTAACGCATTACATGAGAAAGCACAACGCTGCAGACATGTTAAGATCATGTGTGGGCGTGCACGGACCCACGTGTGTGTTGAGATAAAAATGGGGTAAACTAATAGAAATAAAGATAACAGAGCAGAAATAAACTCCTTACCTTGGTGTCATAATCCTCTTCCAAATCAAAATACAGCTGAGCATGAAGATTGGTCCTACTTGTTAAGCTGCTTGCATGATTGCCATGACCACTGAGAGATAGTAATATGGCCGCCGGAACCTCTAAACTGACCCCTATATACACAAGGGTTTGAATGTTATCAGATGGTCGAAGAAATGTATACAAGAACAAGAAGGAAAGCAGAATAATCAGGATTAAGATAACAGACAAAAATACAGTTTGCACCCCCTTTTAAAGCTTATTCATAATTTCATACGTCTTTCAAGCTTATTGTTCTTACATTAACAACAAAGCTTAAACCCTATTTCATTTCTTTTAAACTGCATGGTAGTAAAGAATAAGGCTTAGAAAGTGCATCAAGCAATACTTATGTAAAGAAATAATACTCAACATTGTGTGAAAAGACATCTAGTTGTTTTTTATATACACATACAATAAGCCAAGGAGCATAGCTTCAGCAATGAAACTTCCTCTCCAATGTAGTAGGTCACATAATCGAGTCCTGTGAGGATCGCATTAATAAAAAAATTAACAGATTCATAAAACATCATTGAAACTTAATCTAAACGAGACAAAAATTTAATTTAATTTCTTTAATATGTTGTATATTTGACGCGAGATGTCAATCATTACGGAAGCTAGAGTTTTAAGGCTAGAGCAAAGCCTGGATGTAAAATATATTTGTTTGTGTTGCGGAAAATACGATCACGAAGCAATAAATAAATGATAAAGAGAAGCAAACAAATAAACAAAGTCAATTAAAATAGAGAACAAACCAAAAGACATAAAATTTTCGTGGAAAAACCACGGGCGAAGGAGAAGCGCTTTACTAATCGACAAATATGGAGAATTACAATGGTGGATGAACTTTCATAAAATCCCTCTCAAAACCCAAGCCTCCTCTCTCTCTCTCTCTCTAATTAACAAAAGGGTTCTGCCCAATTAGGGTTACAAAATACAATTTAGAGTATGAGGCAAATATAGTTGAAATAGAATTTCCAAAACAGCCCGATCCAACAGATTTCGAGCCGACTCAAAATTACCTTGAGCCGTCTCATACAAACGTAGAGAAATCTGTAATTTTAGACATGTTGTGAGCCGGCTCAAACTTACCTTGAACCGTCTCATTATAGGGTTGAGCCGACTCAAGATTGTCATGAGCCGGCTCAACTTCCAGGAATCAAAAAATACAAGATAAACTCAACAAATCTCCACATTGCCTCGCATTCGCCACAAAACTCCTCCATAATATTAGTAATAGCTCCACCTTCTCTACAAAATCCCTAAAAGGCTCAATGAGTGCGACGCGCTCCAATTAAGTTCAAGCAATACTCAAACTTAACAAACGAAATAGATTTAGTCAACATGTCGCTGGATTATCCGCCGTGCCAACCTTTTTTACGATATCTCTCCCTCTTCAACAACATCCTGAACAAACCAATACCGTACGTCGATGTGCTTCGTTCTGTCGTGATGTATCTGGTCCTTTATCAAATGAATCGCGCTTTGGCTATCACAATAAACTATTATGATATTTTCTTGGATACCAAGTTCCGAAAATAGTCCCTTCAACCAGATTGCTTCCTTAACAGTCTCAACAATGGTCATATACTCTGCCTCCGTCGTAGATAACGCTACCGTAAACTGTAACGAAGCATGCCAACTAATGACACATCCTTCTAAAGAGAATAAATAGTAAGTGATCGACCTTCGTCTGTCGAGGTCACCTGCATAGTCATAATCGCTGAAACCAACCAAACCGTCATTGTTCCTTCCAAACTCCTACCCCACATCAGACGTACCTCGTAGGTATTGTAAAATCCATTTCACCTCTTGCAAATGGTCTTTACCAAGAGATGACATATAACGACTAACAACACTAATTGCAAGTGAAATGTCGAGTCGGGTACATACCATGGCATACATAATGCTACTCACCGCACTGGAATAAGAAACATGTGATGTATACCTCCTTTCTTTTTCGGTTTGCGGTAATAAACGAGCTGAAAGTTTAAAATGAGCTGCCAAAAGGGTACTTACAGATTTAGCGTTTACCATGCCAAAACGCTCCAAAACTTTCTCAAGGTATCCTTGTTGAGACAATTAAAGTTTATCTCCCTTACGATCGCGCCTAACTTCCATACTGAAAATTTTCTTGGCCACTCCCAAATCGTTGGTCTCGAACTTGCCTTTCAATTGTTCCTAAATTTTTTAATATCAACCATATACCTTGCTGCCATCAACATATCATCAACATAAAACAACAAATATATGAAAGAACCATCGGCGAACTTCTTGCAATAAACACAATCGTCGTCCTTACTTCTCGTAAACCCAATATACCTCATGAAGGAATTAAATTTCTTGTACCAACGTCTAGGTGACTGCTTTAAACCATAGAGAGACTTCTCTAACAAACAAATGTGGTCTTCCTTATTTTTGAAAACCAACTTGCAGCCACCTACTTTCTTTTCTCCTTCGGGCTTAACGAGCTTCTATGTTTGGTTCTCATGAAGAGATTCAATCTCTTCACTCATAGCAACTAGCCAACGAGCTGACTTATCGGATGAGAAGACTTCTTAATAACTCGTAGGCTCACTGTTATCAACTGTCTCTGCATCGGACAACGCATACGCCACTAGATTATCATAGGCATATCTTTGTGGCGGTCTAATGTCCCTTCGCTGTAAGTCTCGAACTAGTAGATGTTGCTCATCTTAGGACTGATCTTCATCAGACGATGGTGAAGGAAAGATCTCCTGAGAACCTGAGCTTTCACCGACCTCAAATTCAACGCCCGGCTCATCATTTCTTGTATCGTCTTGAATTAGAGATTCCACGTTCTTCGGCCGCAACATACCAGACTCGTCAAAACTGACATCTCTATTGATCATAAACTTTGGCAACTTAAGCTCTGGACACAACTTATAACCTTTGATCCCGGTAGCATAATCAAAGAAAAATGCATTTCTTCGCTCGAGGATCCAATTTGCCTTCACGACAATGCGCATATGCTAGGCAACCAAATATTCTAAGTGTAGAATAATCGACGTGCTTATCAGACCATACATGCTCCGGTGTTTTAATACTAAGTATTGTATGAGGTGATCGATTCACCACGTATCATGCCGTGTACCGTCTCTGCCCAAAACCCCTTGCCGAGCCCTGCATTAGATAACATGCACCGAGCTTTCTCCAAAAGAGTCCGATTCATGCGCTCCACGACTCTATTTTGTTGAGGGGTGTGGACAATAGTATGATGCCAAACGATACCTTCGTTTTAGCAAAATTCATTAAAATCTCCACCACAAAATTCTAACCCGTTGTCCATCCTTAGCCTCTTAATCTATTTTCATGTCTACTTCTCAATCAATGTATTCTGTTTCCCCAATAAAAGAGCAAAGCTCTGTTCAAAATTAATGATGCAGCGCCTCACGTGCCTTCCACAAGGACGCCAGCGCCGATAGGATCAAATCCTATAGTGGCGCCTCACGTGCTCCTCACGCAGACGCCAGTGTGCAAAGCACAAAAGAATCTATTAGATTAAATAAGAGTTAAAACTCTCATATAGCGCCGCACGTGCTCTTCACGCGGGCGCCAGTGTGCAAAGCACAGAATGTCCATCCTAAGAACCAAATTCTTAAGCGGCGCCTACATAAGGAACACGTGAGCGCAGGCGTCCAGGTAGAATTAAATTCTACTCTCTGGTAAACAGAACCGTTGGATCAAAAATCCAACGGAGATGATAAATATCAAGATACAAAATTAAATTCTGTTGAGGAGAAAACATTCCCCAAATCTTTCTAAAATAAGAAAGATACCTTCGGTTGGATCATAGAATAAAATTCTATGCCCTATATAAAAAAAAGAACCTTCGGTTTGAAAATACAAATCACAGAGTAAAACTCCGCATATGAAAAATATTTCGCCAATCTTGTTAAAAACAAGAAAATATGCTCTGTAAAAACAGAAACCCTTGGATCAAAGATCCAATGGTAGGTAAAATTCCCCAAATCAATTGGGATCTCTTAATGAGAGATTTTTTCAAAACTAATTAACAAACTTGCTTACACTATATAAAGGACCGAAGACTTCAAGTCGGATAAAAAGGAACCCCCAAAAGCTTCCAAAAACAAAAACAGAAAGCTTCAAAAAGGAATAAAGAATTAAATTCTCAAGGAAGATCTCTCCTTAAAAACTCTAGGTAAACGAAAAAATATATAGAGATAAAAACATCTTATTTACATATCTAAAGGGTTTAACTCTTCTCAAAGAACTTAGTTCTTTCTCTGGATCTGAGATCCACAAGACAAGTCTCCCACAAGTTGAGAATTTAATTCTCATATGAAGGAACTTGTTCTTCAGAATCAAAAATTCAGAAAAGAACTAGGAATCAAATTCCTCAAAACAAAGCATATAAGAGAAACCTGGTTCTCGTAAAAGAACTTGGTTTTTAAAAATGAAGCTTGATTCTAGATCTACAAAACAAAGATCCTATTGATCATTAATGGGCAAAAATGCTATCAGCAGAAAAGAAAAGCGCCTAGCGCTACACGTGTTCCTGACGTGGGCGCCACAGAAGAGAAGAGTGCTTGGCACTCATTGGGCAGCGCCCAGCGCCGCACGTGTTCCTCACATGGGCACTACAGAAGGGAAGAGTGCTTAGCACTCACTAGGTAGCGCACAGCGCTTCACGCGCTCCCACGCGGACGCCATAAAGAGTGCTTAGCACTCCATATAAAGACAAAATGAGTAAAGTGTTCTACACTTATTGGGCAATCCCATGACTGAAAGTTCCACATGATCATATGTGGGCGTCAGAACTCATATAAGTGCCCAGCGCTTTTTGCATAAAAAAAGGGGATTGATTAAATAAAGCCCAAACAAGTACTTAGCACTTTTTCAGAAAAGATGGGAGGCTAAGCAAACTAAAACCCAAATTGGATAAAGTCTTGCAAATGAGTCCAAATGCTCTGTTGCTGGGTCTTAAATAAAGAAGATCCTAAAATGTTGTTAAGTGGATCTTAATCTCAAATTGGACTAACGTATCCTTAAGAAAAATTCTTAAGGCCATAATAACCCTCTTTTCCCTCAAACACGGGATTTGGTTTAAGGGTACATCTCTCCACACCTCTGATATATGTCGTAATTCTTGAACGTCTTCGGAGAGGCGGCGGGTCCCGACAATCAATAACTCCTTTCTTGTCCCAACTTGATATAAAACTTCATCAAGAATGGAAATGATACATCCCACGTTGATGCACTTCCAAATTGACGTGCACACTTCAAATCGGATCGCACCCCAAATTAGGTGCATTCTATATCACCATTATTCGCTTCGTCACGTAACAAATACACGTGTGCGCAAGATGGATAAAGGACCGAGAAGTCCCTAAACTAATATCCGTCTCCAAAATGGCGAAAATGGACCGAGATGTTCCTAAACTAACAACGGACCGAAATGTCCCTAAACTAATATTCGCTTCCAAAATGGCGATAACAGACCGAAATGTCCTTAAACTAATATCCACCTCCAAAATGGCGATAATGGACCGAAATGTCCTTAAACTAAAATAATAGAGCCCAAACGCTCTTTTGTTGGATCCTAGATAAAAAAGATCTTGAAACCTCGTTAAGTGGATGTTAGTCTCAAATTAGACTAATGTATCCTTAACAAAAACAAATCGAGCCACAAATGCTCACGTACATTTAAGTCGATCTTAATTTCAAAATAGATTAACGTTCCCTAAATAAATAAATAAAACAATTCTAAAATATACGGATTTTGACTAATCCACACCCTACGGGCGACAATATAAATTAGTCTCCGTATACAATCCACGGGCAACCTAAACAAACAAAAACACACACGACACGAAGTGAACTTCCAGAGCAGGAGAAATTGGTTATCGCGATTCAGTAACTTAATTAACTGTAGGAGCTTGCGCCTGCAGGGAAAAGCGTCCCTACAATCAAAAACCCCTTGCAAACGAGGGGGAATCTGATGGAGTCTTCTACAACGGTCACGTCTGTCCAAACCTCTGATGTACGGTGCCATAAATCAACTTGGCATCTTCGGAGAGGTGGACGGATAAATCCAAACAACATCTGCCCCAGGATTCAGGCCGAACGTCCCGGTCCGTCTTCCGGCGGTGAACAGATTCTGGCACGCCCGGTGGGACCTTTTCCTCTTTCCACTCCACACTTCGTGTGTCGTGTTCGTGAACGAAATCGCAGCTTGCTATGGTTACCTTTGGATTCGAGGTACTAAGATTTAGTGGCTTGTTTCTGTGCAAAAGAAGAGATCAATGGCTTCCAGCTGCACAACTTGCAACAGCAATTCTCGCTCCACCCCAACTGGAGTGACTTACGGCCCAATACGGCCTCCATCTTTTCAACATCGGTGGGACAGACAACATAAGCCATTACTGGATTGTTCTTCGGGACCATGCTCCCACCAATGAGCGTCGGTGCCTCAACGCCGCAACCCGAAGCTCCCAAGAAGTCGGTCTTCGATCGACTTGCAACCACAAAGGCCCCTCTCAACGGGCCGTCCAAATCTGATGCCTCGAACTTCAACAGGCTGAGCCGAAACTCAAACGTCTCGGTCTTCAACAGGATGAGCCAGAACCAAAACAGACTCGCAAGGAAGCTCGTCGTACCTGAAGGGGCTGCTCTAAAGAGGATAGCCTTCCCAGCTCCTGCTGCAAATGAAGCCGTTAAAAGTGCTTCACCAGTCAGGCGATCGGTCTTCGAGAGGCTGACCGTCTCCAATCAAATCTTGCCAAGGACGTCGGTCTTTAACAGGCTGGCAACTGCTGGAGCTCCTCAACAAAACCATGGGCAAGCTGCAACCGCTTCCGAAACCGAGGCGATCCCGTCTGCAAGACATGCTGGGGGCAACTCCCCCTCTGGACTTACCCCACCAGCTCCAATGGTGGAAGTCGATGTTGTTGTTCCAACCGGGAACAGCTTTGAACCGCTGAAGAGGGTGCGCAAAAACTCCCCCACAGCGGTACTGAAGAAATCGCCTTCTCCTGTTGAGGTCCCTGTGCAGGAAAAGCAGGAGCGGCCCCATCAACGGCTCTCCTCCCAAATTCACCGAGTCTGGAGAAAAGTCCAGGACTCTTTGATAAATGAAAACTACTCTTGCCGACTGAAGAAAATGAAGGTTCGGCAGGAGAAAGGCTACCCCTCCGTCATTCAGCAAGGGACGTCTTCTACACAGGTGTCTGTTATAACGGCTCCTTCAACTTCGACCTCCCACTAAAGGACGAGGCCGGAGAAAATTCCACCGCCGGCGGCAAAATCCAAAAGCGACAAACCCAACGCCCCAAGTCTGGAGGCATGATCATGCATACGGTTTACATGGCTTCCAGAAAAGAAAAAGCCATGCTTCCGTAGATCACCGGCCGCAAACTCGATCGCTAACAAAAGCTCAGGAGCAACATCAAGCTTCAGGAGATGCTGACGAAAATGGCAGCACTCACCGGACAGAAAAAAAAAGTCCGGAATCAACGAGTGAACAGCGTCAAGAGCAAGAGACCGATACAGAGTTCCTGCGAAGGGTGCTTGAAAGGAAGGATGAGGAGGCCGCGGAACAAGCTGCTAACATAAAGCATATAGCGCTTCTGTTCCAGGACATGGTTGGAATGATGATCCTATCAGAACCTCCAGCCGAAGATCCACCGATAATCGTCGAGGATGACAGAGTGGAAACATCAAACGCTCTTCCAGCTCTATCAACAGCTAAGGAGGAAACGATCTCCAAGGCTGCTCTTGATGACTATATAGCTCAAAAAATACGAGCTCATTAAGCGAATGAAGCGGCTGGCCAAATTGTCAGAACTGGACGACCGTATCCAAGCTGGTATGATCAAATCAAGTACCCGCAGGGATATACGATCCCCAAATTCCATATGTACAATGGGATATGCAATCCACACCAGCACGTCGCTCAGTTCAGAGCTTTGTGCGATAACACTGAAGACGACGACAAACTATTGATTCGCTAGTTCGTTGGCAGCTTGTCAGAAACGGCTTTTGAATGGTACTCGGAGCTCCCAAATGACTCCGTGAGAACATTCACAGAAATGAAACTGCTGTTCACACAACGGTTTTCCAGCGCAAGCGAGCGCATCCCGATCACGGCATTAATCAATGCCAGGGTAAAGCCGGGAGAAACCTGGGTCCAATACGCGATCCGGTGGCGGAAATTATGATCAAAGTGCGAACAACGCATCGAAGAATCCCCTGCCGTAGGCATGTTCATCGGGACACTAGATCCGCAAACGACTGTCCAAGTTCATGACGTTTTTCAAGCTGACTACCTTCCAGGCCCTGATCGACAAGCTGGCCCACGGGCCTTCCTCGTCAAAAATGGACCCTCAAAATGCCAAGGGTAAAAGGAAAGCGGTCTTCGTTGCCAACACTCAACAGCAACCGAGTGACCCGAAACCAGTTGCTCGCCAAAACAACATGTGTCCGCGCCTATCCCTGGAAGAAAGGCTAGGGCGCGCTTACTCGTTTCCCCGTGACAAGACGAGGAGACTGTTCGAGCTGGCAGTGCGCAACAAACTCATCACATTGCCAGACACACGGCGTCCACCGCAACCCGGCAACGTCAACAACCCTAACTACTGCTCCTATCACAGAATGGTATGCCACCCAATTGAGGATTGCTACGTCTTCAAGAACTGGGTCGAGGACCGGTATCAACAGGGGAAATTCGCGCTGTCTGAGAACTGGAGGGTAAACCCGCCACAGAAGCACACTCCCAAAAAGGTGGATGCACTGGGAGTATCATGCTCGCTCATGGAAGAAGCTCTATGGGAAGTCGTTCTCTCAGCTAAAACCAAAAGAATGTTGAAGGATATCCAGGCATGTCCGGCAGTCAGGTAGAGAAGCCCACTTGAACCGGAAATCATTGAAGGGATGCTGAAACCGCGTCATGTACCGAAAACTGTCGACAAAGGGCAAAATCCCCAAGTCAAGCCTTCAAAGTCTTCGAAGAAAAAGAAGAAGACCAAAAAGCCTCTGCAGCCTGCCGAGTATGACGGCAAGCGCACAAACATACAAAAGTGCATTGACGCGTTGGAGAAGTACAACCAGAAGGCGCGGACACCAGTCACCCTCAAAGAGTTTCTCAAGCATATTCTTGAGAACGAAAAGAGTGACACGATAAGGAAAATGACTCATCAGAAACCGAAGACCAAGTAGCAAGTTGCCACATGGTTTCCCATTCATCATTAAATGACGAAGAACCTCCCTTAGCGTCAGAAAACAACGCAGAGGAACTAGGGACAGGATCGGCGCCATAATCTCCGGAACTGTCGGAAGACCCAATCGATAGGCTGTTAAACGAAGACTTTCGAAAAAGCAAAGCTGACCAAGAACGCGAAACAGCCATATACGAAAAGGCTAAGCGTCAAGATGAACAAGTTACGGCAAGAAGGAGTCGTAAAGTACTCCGACCAGATCAAAGCACACCTGCGGCAAACAAGAGTAGAATCAAGACAGAGAAGCGGTTCGCCAAAAGTCATGTCAGTGGGAATGAAGCTGCCACCTCTCAAAGGAAACACGCCCTGGGTGATGAGCCTCAACGGAGAGGACTCATATCCGAACTACTGCCTATATTATCGGAGGGTTACTCATCCCACCGAAGAATGCAGTGCCTTCAAGAAGTGGTGGAATGATACGTTGCCCATCAACAACACTTCAAGAGGATGAAGCGTGAAGCTCGTCGACAGCGAAAATGTGTGACGAATGTGCGTGAGAAAATGACTGGCAACTGTCATATGGTTGATACCAGTTCGGAAAACGCAAAACTCTAAGTTCTTACCTTCGGGAGCGATTCTGAAGAAGAAACAACCTTCAGCCCTCTCTTCAAGGATTCCACCTCCGAAAAAGAAGAGGAGAAGAAGAACCGCGAGAACATTCAGCTGCATAGACGCACGCTGCTTGAAAAGAATCTCGGACGTACAAACAAAGGTTCGAGCAAAAGAGACAAAGGGAAAGAGAAAGTCCTTAAGGAAATTGCCCTCGATGATCGAGTTGTCAAAGAGCTAGCAGCTAAGGATCCGCCTAAGAAAAATAAGGTGGATTGCAATGTCTTAGCACATCTGAGGAAAATGCTCTCGCAATTGAGCATACTGGATGCTCTCCTCCTGTCCAAAGAGGCACGAAATTCCCTGATCAAGGCATTGCAAGAGCCCGATCAACTTCAAGCTTTCTTAGCTGAAGAAAAGATGAAGGACGAGCTGGCAGAGGTTCACGCAGCTGACATCACATTCAGCGATGAGGATCTCCTCCTTGGAACGTGCGAGCACAACCGTCCTCTATACGTCACCGGGTATTGCCACGACATCAAGATAGGCAAAATCCTTGTCGACAACGGATCCTCCGTCAACCTTCTCAACATGAAAGTGCCGAAGGAGATCTGCATGAACGTTCAGCACTTAACCCGAGACAAAATTACCATCTCCGGGTTCGACTCACGGTCGTCACAGACGCTGGGGTCCGTAATACTGACGTTACTCTTCGGATTGCACATCACTGACATCAAATTTCACGTCATTGACGCCAAGACTTACTATAATGCACTGCTCGGCAGGCCCTGGCTGCATGAGTACAACGTCATCCCTTCTACACAACATCAATATATGAAATATTTCAAAGACGGCTTGGAATACACCGTCACGGGGGAGCTAAACCCGTTCTCGGTAAACGAAGTCCGGAAATATGAAGACGCAAAGTACTTCCTACCAGACTTCGAAGATACGGAAAGGTGTCATAAACCGGAGGATAAACGGAAGCCCGTCGCCACCATCCCAATCTTTGGGAGCGACACCAAGGAAGATGAAGAAATAGTCTACTCGGGGCAACCCCAAGGCAACAGGTCCGGACCATCTACTCCTATTTTGGTCTTTGGCAGTGACCCGACCATGAGGACGGGGCCAACGCCGTGTTCTCCGTTCGCCCGTCAGCACAAACCGTTACTGGAGCTGATCAGAGTTTACAAGTCACCATGGTTCCGTCTCGGCATTATAAGGAACTCGATGCGCTCAATACATACAGCGTACAAGAACTACAGACTTTCTATGTGCCTCCCAGGCAGAAAGGTAAAAAGACGGTCCTCTTCTACCAAACGACGGAGACCAAAGTAAAAAAAAAGTCTAGCATAGTGCCGATTTTGCGCTCGACAGTTTTCAACCAATCCGTCTTCCAAGGTACTACTCAAAGGACTTGAAAAGGCTGTTAAGATGCCAAGGTGTACCACTCGAACAAACTGTTCGACAAGCCCAATTCTACAAAAAGATTTGGAATATTCCCGGGACTCAGCGAAAAATGTCCAACGGGAAGATAGAGACAATCGGGCTCGGATACGTTCGGTCAAGGAAACGAGACCATTTCCACAGTTGCCGCACTATAAACAGCTCTGGTAAAGAAGGAAACGCTCTTCCAAATAGAAGTGACGTTGAAACAGAACGAGATCCCGCTCTAAGAACGTTAAGCTCATCGTTCGAAGAACAAGTTGACGAGCTAATAAAAGAAGCCTGTCAAAAGATTCGGGATAACTACAGTCGCGAAATGACTATTTATGAAAAGGCCATGATGCAACGCCTCAACAAACGATCCACGGAGAAAGAAGACTACAATACCCTTCATCCTCAGCCAGATGTACGTTCTCGCCTCGAAGGAAAATCCCAAAATAGAGGAAAAAACAAGGCGAAGAAAGCAAACGACGCCCGAAAATAGCAAAACGAATCCAAGAAGCCGTACACTCGAGGAAAAGCCAGCTAGAACCCGTCCTTCATGAAGAAGATAGGCCGGGAATACTCTTTCCCTCAAGACAAGACAAGAAAAATATTCAACTTTGTCATGAAACACCAAATGATGGCACTTCCGGAGTCTCGGCACCCCGAACAAATAAACGAAGTCCATCGTCCGGATTATTGCTTCTATTAACGAGCAATAGGCCATCCCTTGAAGACTGCTTCACCTTCAAATACTGGGTTGAAGACCAGTATCAACAAGGCAGGTTCGCTTTATCCGACAGCTGGAGGGTAACTCCACCGCAAAAGCATTAGCCAAAAAGGACCTATATCGCAAAGATAGGACCAGCCCAGCATCAAGAATGGAAACAGACTCGTACCCGCCATGTGATAACACTTTCAGAAAAGGAAGGGCATGAGGTTATGGATGACCTTTTCAAGTGCTTCACAAATGAGGACGAGGATGAGGTGATCTCAGAATTTCCGCCGGCACCAAAAGAGCTGGAAAACGTGATATACACCACGGCGGACAACCTAAGGAAAATTGACTTAAGAACGGACAACGATCCGAGATCAACGTTCGTCAGTGAACTGCTATCTAGAAAACAGATAGCCACGTTAAAAGGCGTGCTCATGCAATATAAAGACTGCTTCGCATGGAATTATTCCGAGATGCCGGGATTAGATCAAAAAGTAGCAGTACATAAACTGATCGTATTGCCGGACATCAAGCCCGTCAAGCAAGCGCCAAGAAGAATGCGGCTCGAACTCGAGATGAGTATCAACGCCGAATTTAAGAAACTAATTGACTCCGGCTTCATCCAAGAAGTTCAATATCCTGACTGGATGGCTAGCATCATTCCGATGATGAAGAAAAATGGGACGGTGCGCATCTGCGTGGACTTTCAGGATCTCAACAAAGCTTGCTCGAAGGATGATTTCCCAATACCTGTTACCGAGCTGATGATCGATAACACGTCTACCCATGAAGTCTTCTCCTTCATGGACGAATCTTCAAGATACAATCAAATAAAGATGCATCCCGAAAACCAAAAGCATACTGCCTTCCGGACTCCGCTGGGCATATTCTGCTATAAAATGATGCCTTTCGGTCTGAAGAATGCTGGCGCTACCTACCAGAGGGCCATTACGAAGATCTTCAATGACCTCATCCATGAGATTGTTGAATGCTACATCGACGACCTTGTGGTGAAAAGCAAGTCATACGAGGAACATTGGGAACATCTAAACACAGTGTTTCAACATCTTCAGAAGTATAATCTGAAGATGAACCATCTAAAATGCGCGTTTAGAGTCTCCTCAGGAAAATTCCTAGGATTCATCATACGGCACCGGGCTATCGAAATCGACCCCTCAAAGATCAAGACGATTACGGAAATGCCCACGCCAAGGACTCTCAAGCAATTGTGATCCATTCAAGGAAAGTTCGCGTATATCCGGCGGTTCATAGCTAACATGTCAGGAAAATGCCGTCCTTACAGTCATCTAATGAAGAAGGGGACCCGTTCGTCCGGGATCAAAAGTGCCAAAACCCACTAGATGAAATCAAACAGTACTTACAAATTCCGCCGATACTGACCACTCATGTGAAGGGAAAACCCCTCATCCTATATACAACAGCCCTTGAGGGTTCTCTATGCGCGCTATGGGCACAAGAGAACGATCAGGGAAAGGAAAGAAATCTATACTATTTGAGTCGAGTTCTCCTGGAGGCAAAAAACAACTACTCCCCCAACGAAAAGCATTGTCTGGCACTAATCTTTGCGATAACGAAGCTCAGAAACTACGCCTTGGCACATGAGGTCCATCTTATATCAAAGGTGGATCCTCTCAAATATCTAATGTCGAAGGCCATACTAACGGGAAGGCTCATCAAATGGGCCCTCCTCCTGATGGAGTTCTCGATAACGCATCGGCCTCTCAAAGCAGTGAAAGGCCAGGCCATTACCGACTTTCTTGCAGAGCATCTGATACCAGCCGACTCCCCCCCTAAATTGTGAGTTGCCGGATGAACATGCGTTCGACACCATCGAAGGAGAGAAGGAAGAAAATGATTCTTGATGGGAACTTTACTTCGATGGAGCATCGTCCATAAAGAGGCGAAAGCAAAACACCCCCATAATCAAAGCCGAGATGGGCCTTATCTTCGTGACTCCACAAAGAGGGATACTGCGTTCCGCCCTCTCCTTAACGGAGCCAAGGACTAATAACGAAGCTGAATATGAAGCTTTGATAGCAGGTCTCGAGATTGCTGTCGACATGGGAATCAAAGACCTCCTCATATATGAAGACTCTCAGCTGATCGTTAGCCAAGTAAAAGACGACTATCAGACGTACAAGCCAGAGCTGATAACATACGGCGAAAGAGTGCAGCAACTACTGACATAAATCCCCTCCTACATCCTGAAGGGTATACCGCGTGCAGAAAGTAGCAAGACGGATGCACTGGCCAAGCTGGCCAAGGAATCGGCAAAGTTCTTGCGCCAGCTGAAATATCTTCGGAGGATTTAACAGAACCATCTGAAGGAAAAGAACCGATCAAACAAGCAGCCCTCCAAATAGAGGATGAAGAAAAAGTCAGGGATTTGAGGGAAGTCTTCTTAGACTACTTCAAATCCCAACGAACGCCCAAAAATGCGTCATCTAGACATCAGCTCATGAAACGAGCTATGTCTTTTGCCTTCGTCAATGATACTCTATACAAGAGATCGTTCGACTGCCCATGGCTAAGATGCATGGGACCAGAAGAAGCAAACAGAGTTGTCTAAGAAACTCATGATGGGCTCTGCGGTTCTCATCAAGTTGGGCCAAAAATGAAGCTGAAGATTAAAAGAATGGGTTATTATTGGCTTACAATGATTCCGGACTCTCTTGAATATGCGAGGCAATGTCACTCGTGCCAAATTCACGGGGACTTCATCCACCAGCATCCAAACCCGCTACACCCAACAGTATATAGCTGGTCATTCGAAATGTGGGGAACCAATATAATCGGCCCCATTGAACCAGCATCATCCAAAGGACAACGGTTCATACTGGCAACGACCGACTACTTCTCCAAGTGGGCAAAAGCAGTACCACTAAGGGAAGTGAAGACGGAGAATATCCTCCATTTCTTCAGGACACATGTCATCTATCGATTCGGCACTCCGTGACGAATTATCTCGGATAATGGACCAGCTTATAGAAGTCGTAAAATCAGTTGCTTCGCACAGCAGCATAAAATAGATTGGAAATACTCTTCGGTCTACAATCATCGTGCCAACGTCTGGCTGAAGCTTTCAACAAGACCATGACGAAGATTATAAAGAAAACGGTGTCCAGAAATAAAAAAAGGCTGGCATGAATGGCTGCATGAAGCTCTCTGGGCGTACCGAACGACGTTCAAAACAACAACAAATACAACACCATACATGTTGGTATTCGGCACGAAAGCAGTGCTTCCTCTGGAAGTGGAACTCCCTTCTTTACGAGTAGCGGTTTGCATAGTCATATAATTCGCGAATTATTCGCCGAATTCGTGAATAATTCGCGCATTTTGATCGGCCGAATTAATTGGCGGGCCGAATAATTCGCGAAAATCAAAACCTAGCGTCTCGTATATTAATTTCTTGCTCGAAATCCTTCTTGAACATTTCCCGAACACTTACCGAATCTTTCCGAATACCTGCCAATTTTTCCGAATAGTTCTCCGAATCCAAATTTTCGACATCGCCGAATTATACCCGAACGACGAATCTGTGACTATGGCGGTTCGATATGAACTGACAAATGAAGAAAATGCTTATCTCCGGCTTGAGGAGCTCGACGCCCTCGACGAAACTCGCTTTATAGTGCAGCGAAACCTGAAAGCTTATAAGGCAAGGATGACGCGGTCATATGAAAAACTGACTAGGCCGAGAACATTCTGCTAAGACGAACTCATGCTAGTCATCAAAAGACCTATGATCCCAACCGTGCAAAACGGGAGAAATTCGAGCCGAACTATGAAGGCCCGTAGATCATAGACAAGGTCTACCAAGGTGGAGCCTACCTGCTCCTGGATATGCATGGCGAAAGACCCTTCCAGCCAATAAACGGCCGATTTCTCAAAAAATACCATGCTTGACGCGACATGACTTAGGTCAATGATAGATGACGACGCTTGTGTCCGCTCGCTATCTTCCTGAGTCAAAAACTCTGAATGGTATGTAAAGAAAACCGGTCGCCTCAAATATGGGGACATCGAACCGATATGTCCTTAAACTAAAACTTCGTCTAAAAAAACGGCAATACCGGACCGAGATGTCCTTAAACTAGAATCTTGCCTCAAATATGGTGACATCGGACCGAGAGTTCCTTAAACTAGAACTTCGTCCCAAAAATGGCGATAAAGGACCGAAATGTCCCTAAACTAGCACGTCGTCTTTAAAACGGCAATCTCCACCCTTGAGATCGCAATCGTAGCCCCAACGGCGAAGATTGCAACTCAAGTCCCACTGGCTACACAGCTACTCCAACGGTGAAGTCACCCCTAAGTCCCATTGGCAAACATATGGGTCAAAAAAAAGGGTATGTCCACAAGCAAAATAGGCACGGATGAAAACCCGAAAGGACGCCGTGAGTAAAAACAGTAGGGCTGCCGGCGAGTTTGTGAAAACCCGGAAGGGTGCGATCTCGTTAAAAAAACGATGTCCACAAGCAAAATGGGCACGGATGAAAACCCGAAAGGGCGCCGTGAGTAAAAACAACAGGGCTACCGACGAGTTTGTGAAAACCCGGAAGGGCGCAATCTCATAAAATTCACTTATGAGATCATCTCGACTCGTAAAGAGAACTCCCCCTATGAGACCCTAACGGCTCATAAGATTCAAAAGCCTTAAGCTACAAGGATCCAAACCCGTTCTTAAGCCATCGAATTCCCCAAGTTGCCCTACAGACGGTCCAATATTGGCCCTTGTATACAATCCACGGGCACAAATAAATATAGCCCTCACCTAGTTCCACCAATGGTGTGAAATGTCCCCATATGGTGAACGGCACTTGTAAGTCCTCTCGACTTATAAGGAGAAAACACTCTTGCAAAATCCTTACAACTTGCAAGGGAGAACACACTTAGGAATCCCTACGATTCCTAAGGAGAAAATACACATATGATATCCTCACGACTTGTAAGGAGAAATATATTTATGAGACCCTTACGGCTTATAAAGTCGAAAAGTCTTAGTCGACAGGATCCTAATGGTGGTAGCGATACTAATGCCTAAACAGGTGTCAAACTCCAAGTCTTTTCACGGCACATGATGATTCGCTCCTGGTAATATTCCAGTTGTAGCGATGCTGATACCAAGATTGGTATCAGATTCCAAACTTGCAATAAAAAACATTAGCGAGCAAAAAAATGCATATGAAATAGCCGAAATGATGGAACAACTCGTAATAAAAATCAGCGAGCAAAAAAATGTGCATATGAAACAACCGAAATGTTTGGGCAACTCCAAATAAAAAATAGCGAGAAAAAAACGATATAGCCGAAATGATTGGGCACCGCGGATAAAAAGCCGAAATGATTGGGCAATCGCGACTTTTGCGATATGAAAAGCTGAAAAGATAGAGCATCACGGAAATCAAAAATAAAATAAAATAAAAGGAAATTTTCTTTGCCCTGCAGGTGAGTCTACACCGACCCCTATATACAATCCATAGGCACAAATGAAAAAGGTAACCATGTTTTCTAACCAGGCTCCGTCAAAGGGAAAGACAGATCTTGATGGCAACATCTACAGCCTAAAGATCAGCCTGACGTTCCTTCTCAGTGCAGACGCGACGTCAACAAAGACCCAAGGGTCGAACAAGAAAGGAGCCATGGCAAATTCCTAACTCCAAGTCTTGACGGTTCATATACAACCTAAAGACAATCCCGGCGTTCCTTCTCATTCCATCAGGATGCAGACGCAACGTCAACAAAGGCCCAAGGGTCGAAACAAAAAGGAGCCATGGCAAATTCCTAGCGCCAAGTCTTGACGATTCACATACAACCTAAAGACTCGTCCGACGTACATTCTCATTCTATCAGGATGCAGATGCGACGTCAACAAAGATTCCAATGAGCCAAATCAAAAAGGAGTGACGGCAAAATCCCAGCTCCAGCTCGACATTCTTCTCGTTACAACAGACATAATGTCAACAAAGGCTCCAAATAGCCAAATCAAGATGGAGCAACGGCAAACTCCTAGCTCCAAGTCTTGACGGTTCATATAAAACCTAAAGACCACCTCGGCGTTCACTCTCATTCCATCATGGTGCAGACGTGACATCGACAAAAGCTCTAATGAGCCAAATCAAATTGGAGCAAAGGCATATTCCTAGCTCCGGACTTCAACTGCAATACATACAGCATAGAGATCCTACAGATGTCTACCATACTTCAGCAAAGAAACGGCATGGCATCGTCAAACGAAAATGAATCAATGGAAAATCCCTAGCTTCAGGGTCTCTACGGCAACTTATATAAAGACTAAAAGACTATCGGGGATCATCCCACACCAGCGCGGAGTGGTTATGACTCATCGGGCTTCAAATTGAGCCTAACCTCAAGTAAAAAGCGACATGGAAAATTCCCAACGCTTGTTCTTCCCGAAGGACATATAGCCTGAGGAGATTACTTGAAGACGTCTTGTCCAGCCCCCGAAGGGATCAGAGACACGACAGACACGGGGCTACTCGAACAACGGCTTAAAGACCGCATATCGAGGAATGCATCAGCCAACACGACGGTACCACGGACCAAAACCCTAGTACCACAAAACCTAACAAGCCTCTGTCGCAAAGAGTAGGGGTTATCTATATATAACGTTAGGATAAGTTTTCCTGTAAACCCAAGGGATGTAAACTAAACAAACTCCGAAATGAGTCCATAAACTAGAAACTCCGAAACGAGTAAATAAACTTCAAACTCCGAAACGAGTGAATAAACTACAAACTCCGAAATGAGTACATAAACTAGAGACTCTGAAACGAGTTAATAAACTACGGACTCCGAAACGAGTAAGTAAACTAATTAGCGCCACATTAAGACATCAAAACACAGATAAGCTCATGCAAAAAATGCATATTCTAATTCACGAATCAAAGTGTTTAAGAGATACAATTAATACAAAAGGGGGAATACAATTACAATTGTTAAGGAGACGGGGATTTCAACAAATTGGTAACCCGCTCACGCGCTACCCGCAGCTCTTCCTCGCATGCTACTACTGTTGCCAGCCCCGCTTCAATTTAAGCCTATTGTTGGAAGCATGATGAAAGTTTCTCAGCGATTTCCTGCTTGGCAACTTCACAATCTTGCATGCCCCGCTCGGTAAAGTCAAGTTTCTGCCTCAGCGCTAGCCCATCAGAAATACATTGTTGGAGGTTTTCAAAAATGACTTGCAGCTGCGCGGCATTCGCCTCGATCTGGACGCGCAATTGGATGGATTCGCCAGAAGCCGTCTCATGCTCGTTTTGCTTCAAGGTCAACCTGTGTTCAAAATATTGAATGAAATCGACACTATGCTTGATCCACGCGACCCGCTGAGCCTTCAAGGTCAATACTTCAGGAGCGAGACGCTTGAGCTTGAGCTCGATCTCATACAGACAAGTTTTGATCCTCTTACAATAGTCGACCCAAAAGCCGACGAAATCTTCGTTGTGGAAATTAACAAGCGTCGCCAGTATAGAATTGACTTCGTCAGCAAAATCCGCAGCAGAGGTGAGAGCCTCGGCATCAAGATCTTCAATAAATTCACTTAACTTCCGCCTGCTAGTCACAACGCCCCTGGAAGATTGACGCTTAGCAAAAGGTCCCGTAGGCATGAGAATGCTAGACTCAAAAGAGACCGAAGCCGGAATAGTTGCTGCAAAACAAATCGCGCACGAATAAGGGTCACATTTCAACTTGAAAGATAAAAAACCTGATGGACGAGATCTACCGTACCAGCTGTTGAAAGTGGCACGACAGGGAGCACAAGCCGTGGTACTGCGGCCAATATGAGGAAAGCTTAGCAACATAATGAAAAGAAGAAACACCAAGCGAGTTGTATACTAACCAGTCCGGAAGGGGGAACAAATTCCGACTGGAAGGCAAAATGCAGGCTTAACACTTGGTGTAAGCGATCAAAGAGCACTCCTGCAGGATTGCGATAATATATGGTTAATGCAGGAAAATGGTATCTACACTGAAGCAAAGAAATGAGAAATCTTCACCTTCCAGAGTTTGGATAGACACAGAAGAAAGGGGTAGAACCGTAGCAGTCACAGCAATGACCGACGGCAATTCTTCAGTTGGTACAGCATCAGGTCTACCGCGCCTATACTCAGAATAAAGGAGATATCGTTAGATGTCTAGTGGGATTAAAAACTCAAAAATAATAACTCAAGGAATACCTGACAGAGCAGAAAATGAGTCGGTGCCCGAAGCATCACCAGTTGTTGGGAAAGTGGATTCAGCACCCACACCTTCATCCCCTGACTCGATAAGGGCCGTCGTAATGCTTGCATCTCCCGCCGATATCAAGGATCCACAGAGAGAAGAAGCGACAGTCGAAGCAATCCCACGTTCCAGAGAAAGGTTGGCCACTTCAGGCTCTTTAGTCGTCGGTACTTCACTTGCCACGCCATCACCTAAATTTGGCCCCGTTAAAAAATGTGTTATGATGCAAGAAAAAGGCTGTTGCTAAGAACCGTGCGTTGTTCTACCTTGAAGTAGTCGTTCAATATCTTCTCGGGCCACACGCGCAACCTGTCTATGGGCAGTAGACATGGCAGAAGGAACGTCCACCATAGGAACACCAGAGGGTTAAGCATTACTCAAACCCGCGCCCACAGCCAAAAGAGCCTGACGTTCCCTCGCAACGTGATTTCTACGCTTCCTTTTAGCCTTGGGCTGTATGAACCGATCGCTTCAAAACTTCTGAAAAGAGGACATCATCGTCCAAATCGAACTCGGCCTCCGGATCCGCTGTGGCATCCATCATCGGCCGCTTCAGCAACACCTCCTACGGTGGCCTTGGGAAAGCCTCAGCCGTAGCCGATGGCTCTGAAGGCTTTTCTACATCACCGCTCAGGGTTGGCACTACATTCGGAACAACCTGGGTTGTGGTGGTTCCTGTAATAGGATAAAGAAAAGGGTCAGATCATAAATAAAAGGAACTAAAAATATAAAGGTGTAATGAAACGAATCATACCAAGGCCCAAGGAGGCGCGTAGCCTCTCCTCCTCTTCAAACGTCTTAAGGGAAGCCGAAAGAGCCTCTTCAGCAGAAATACCTATTAAGAAAGAGAGCGTTAGTAAAGCATAATAAATTCAGAAAAAAGAAAGGGATATATACAGGAGAGTATAAATGAAGTATATCGGGCTCCACAATAGAGGCTAACACCGCCTATTCACGAGACAGTCGTTTGGAAGCTTCAATGGCAGCATGAAGATCGGTATCAGTCACTGGCGCATCGAACAAACCGACATTGTTGCCATACTCGCACAAGCCCTCGCTATAGGGGGCATGGGGATTTCTTTCTCTTTTGCGAGCTGGCACCAACACCCAATGATAAGAGTTTTCGCTTGACGGGTCTCTTCGGACGGCGAGTCCCAATCTCTGAACCAATGCCTGACTCTGAGGATGCCACGGCTACCGCAGTCTCAGGAACATCCGGTCGAAGCCTATCAGGAAAAGCAAGTGGGACTACAGCCGTAGCGATATCTCTTAAAGAAAGATGAACGATTGTCCATCGCTTCAGCGGGATCGTTGGATTACTAGCGGGAACGGCATCCTTATGGTCAAGCAGCAGCCGCCTCTCCTCCCTAATGATAGCACCCGTTACATGTTGGTACCAAGCAACGTAAGCATTCGATGCCCTTGGAGTATAACCCGGCTCACTGACAAGGAAATAGGACCCCGTATTTAGACACATGAAGTGATGCGTCGCATTACGAACACCTTCCTCGGTAGTAACTGGGTCCACAATGAACGCCTCGAGAGGACCCCATGGTTGTAACCCAGTTGCTGGGCAAAGCGGTGTGGGTTATATCTCATAAATAAAACCGAGACGTTTCGTTTTAATACCAGGAAACCTGACCTGATAGAATACATATGGACGATCTCATGAGCCCTCAACACAAAAGCTCCGTCCTTTAAAACATCGTGCAGTGGCTGGATCGCTGTTAAAGATTCTTTGCCGATGGTCAGGACTTTATCAACAAAGGCCATGCTATCCCCGACCATGCGCGGGTGAAGAAACAGTCGCCGAGCCTCCCGTTGTGTCGGGTCGGGTGAAGAAGCATCGACTAAGTGCATAACCCGAGGAAAATTGTATCCCTCGTAAAATTTGGGTCATTTATGCACCCCAAAGGCACCCAGTACATGCATCTCAATCCATGAGGTGAAGTAATGCAGCGGGAGATTGACGGGCTTCAGACCCGGCTGAGTAGTGTCAGACGCAAGACTTAAGCCGTGGTATAAGTGAGCCAGACCTGCAACCCCAACGGCCAAGCGTGTCCCCATCACAATACGGTGACCCAGATAAAAGACAGACGGACTCATATAACGAGGATGCATCGGGAGTGCGAACCAGCTCAACCACTGGCTAATGAACCCCAGGAAGAATATCTCATCATCAATGTCAGGAGCAGCGGCATCTGCGAAGGAAACGATCGGAGTATCCGGAATTAAAAAACTTCATTAAATCTGCTTCTGCGGTCGGTAGTTTGTCCAAGCCAAATCCGAACGGATCATCAAGCTTGGCGAACTTGGCAGCTTCCTTCGGCAAAGCCTCCGGACGAAGGAAGCGGACGATGAAATCTGTAAAGCTAACTCCGTGCCCGCCCGACCCCAGGAATAAGTTCTCGTATATGTTCAACACCTTAATCAAGATTGGAAACTTGTGTTGAATGGTATACTCTGGGGGAAGACCCATCACCACTGATTTGGTGGCAAAGATATACTCGTCGGGAGGAAGTATCTCTTCATAATGTTCCCCTCTGACGGATAATCCGGATACTTCCACAAACTCCTCCAATGAGATTGAAACCTCCCGATCTGATAAGAGAAATGTGTGGGTCAGGATGTTCCATTATTCCAGAAAAGATTTGACCCACCACACAAGAGGAGTATGGTAGTGAAAGAGGGACGCATAAATCGCGGGATACAGCCCGGTCTTCAGTAACAGCGATTTCTTGGCCGACAGGATATATCGAGCCCACTGCAGATAGCCAACCGAATGATGGAGAGTCATTCCTATCATGTAAATCTGCCACTAAGGACGTGACTCTCCTTGGCATATGCGTCGACCTAAAATGTCCAAGGCCATCGGCGGTTGCACTGGTATTGATGTCATGGAAGGCTGAAGACGATCTTCTGAGGTTCAGTTGACCTCTTCTACTGCGTAAGTTCCCGGCGGCGGATCGGCATAATGGATCGCCAGGATCGGTTCTAAAGACGCTGCGCAAGTAAAACTGCGCCGATCCCGGATAATTTGACTGTACCATGACCCCCACAAATAAAGAGACTTACTCTAGGTCATGGTCCCGAATAAGTGTGAAGACTTTCCGACCTGTAGGTACGTCGGCGAAAGCACTCAGCGAACGAAAGGAAAGGGGAATCGAAAGCCATATACCTGCACACAAAAAAGGGAGAGGTTAATTATTGACACTATTCTTTTACACCTAAAATAGTACTGTGTCACAGTTCAAAGAGAAAGGGACAAGGGCCCCCACAAAATCAAGGTAACGCCCCATCAATGATGAGGCAGTCACTCATTGAAAGAATCCAAAAGGATTCTCATTTAATGAGAAAATATCATTGAACTCTCGAATTAAACTCCCTCGAGAAATGTGTTCTGCAAACAGATTTCAAATGAAAATAAGAAAGGGAATAAAATTCCTAAAAGAATTTCTTTAAAAGAAATTTTTAACATTCCAGAAATTCACTCGAGAAATGGAATTAAATTCCAAATAACCTTCAAAAATCAAAATTAATAATAGGGTAAAACCCTAAAGATCTTTAAGATCTATGGGCTACTCAAGTAAAAGTTTAGATCTCTAAGAGATCGTTACAAAAGAAGAGCAAAGCTCTGTTAATGGATTAAAAACCCTAGAACATGAAGAGATTCCTTCAAAGGTTTCTTCAGGAGTTAAGACATGGTCATGATTCTTACCAATTTTGACAGAGTTTTAACTCTGAAGTAGTTTCTTTGAACAGAGAGATGAGCTCTGAAAAGAGAATTAAGTTCTCAAGAAAGGAAGAAGACGCATCTCAGGGGCCAAAGGCCCTACTTATAAACACAAGGAGGCGGTTCAACTCCCCAGGAGATCGAACGGTGGAAAAGATGTCACCGCTGCACTCACGCGAGCCACGTGAGCGCAACGGTGGGGAGGCATTTGTTTTCCAATAAAAGAGCAAAGCTCTGTTCAAAATTAATGAGGCAGCGCCTCACGTGCCTTCCACAAGGACGCCAGCGCCGATAGGATCAAATCCTATGGTGGCGCGTCACGTGCTCCTCACACGGGCACTAGCATGCAAAGCACAAAATAATCTATTAGTTTAAATAAGAGTTAAAACTTTCATATAGCGCCGCACGTGCTCTTCACGCGAGCGCCAGTGTGCAAAGCATAGAATGCCCACCCTAAGGACCAAATTCTTAAGTGGCGTCCACGTGAGGAACACATGAGCGCCGACGCCCAGGTAGAATTAAATTCTACTCTCTGTTAAACAGAACCGTTGGATCAAAAGATCCAACGGAGATGATAAACCATCAAGATACAGAATTAAATTTTGTTGGGGAGAATATATTCCCCAAATCTTTCTAAAATAAGAAAGATACCTTCGGTTTGATCAGAGAATAAAATTCTATGCCCTCTGTAAAACAGAGAACCCTCGGTTTGAAAATCCAATGGTGATTAAAAATCACCATTTCACAGAGTAAAACTCCACATATGAAAAATATTTCCCCAATCTGTTAAAAACAAGAAAATATGTTCTGTAAAAATAGAAGCTCTTGGATCAAAAATCCAATGGTGGGTAAAATTCCCCAAATCAATTGGGATCTCTTAATGAGAGATTTCTTCAAAACTAATTAACAAACTTGCCTCCACTATATAAATGACCGAAAAGTTCAAGTCTGATGGAGAGGAGCCACCCATAAGCTTCCAAAAACAAAAGCAGAAAGCTTCAAAAAGGAACAGAGAATTAAATTTTCAAGAAAGAAGATCTTCCTCCTTAAAAACTCTAGGTAAACGAAAAAATATATAGAGAGATAAAAACATCTCATTTACATATCTAAAGGGTTTAACCCTTCTCAAAGAGCTTAGTTCTTTCTCTGGATCTGAGATCCACAAGACAAGTCTCCCACAAGTTGAGAATTTAATTCTCAACGGGAGGAACTTGTTCTTCAGAATCAAAGAATCAGAAAAGAACTAGGAATCGAATTCATCAAAACAAAGCATATAAGAGAAACCTAGTTCTCGTAAAAGAACTTGGTTCTTAGAAATGAGGCTTGATCCTAGATCTACAAAACAAAGATCATATTGATCATTAATGGGCAAAAATGCTATCAGCTGAGAAGAAAAGCGTCCAGCGTCGCACGTGTTCCTCACGTGGGCGCCACAGAAGAGAAGAGTGTTTAGCACTCATTGGGCAACGCCCAACGCCGCACGTGTTCCTCACGTAGGCGCCTCAGAAGAGAAGAGTGCTTAGCATACACTGGGCAGCGCCCAGCGCCTCACACGCTCCCCACATGGACGCCAAGAAGAGTGCCTAGCACTCCATATAAAGACAAAAGAAGTAAAGTGTTCAACACTTATTGGGCAATCCTCATGACTGAAAGTTCCGCATGATCATATGTGGGCGTCAGAACTCATATAAGTGCTCAGCGCTTTTTGCATAAAAAAGGGGATTGATTAAACAGAGCCCAAACAAATGCTTGTCACTTTTTCAGAAAAGAGGGGAGACTAAGCAGACTAAAGCCCAAATTGGCTAAGTTGCTAAATTCTTGCAGATGAGTCCAAATGCTCTGTTGCTGGGTCTTAAATAAAGAAGATCCTAAAATGTTAAATGGATCTTAGTCTCAAATTGGACCAACGTATCATTAACAAAAATTCTTAAGTCCACAATAACCCTCTTTTCCCTGAAACATGAGATTTGGTTTAAGGATATCTCTTTCCACACCTCTGATATATGTCGTTGTAATTCTTCAACGTTTTCGGAGAGGTGGCAGGTCCCGACAACCAATAACTCCTTTCTTGTCCCAACTTGATATAAAACTTCATCAAGATTGGAAACGATACATCCCACGTTGATGCACTTCAAAATTGACGTGCACATCTCAAATCGGATCGCACCCCAAATTGGGTGAATTCCATATCACCATTATTCACTTCGTCACGTAACAAATACACGTGTGCGCAAGAGGATAAAGGACCGAGAGGTCCCTAAACTAATATCCGCCTCCAAAATGGCGATAATAGACCGAGATGTCCATAAAATAACGACGGACCGAAATGCCTCTAAACTAATATTCGCCTCCAAAATGGTGATAACGGACCGAAATGTTCTTAAACTAATATCCGCCTCCAAAATGGCAATAATGGACCGAAATATCCTTAAACTAAAATAATAGAGCCCAAACGCTCTTTTGTTGGATTCTAAATAAAAATGATCCTGAAATCTCGTTAACTGGATCTTAGTCTCAAATTGGACTAATGTATCCTTAACATAAACAAATCGAGTCTCTAATGCTTACATACATTTAAGTCGATCTTAATCTCAAAATATATTAATGATCCTTAAATATAAAAAAACCCAAATCTAAAATATACGGACGGTAATATAAATTAGTCTCCGTATACAATCCACGAGCAACTTAAACAAACAAAAACACACATGACACGAAGTGAACTTCCGGAGCAGGAGAAAGTGGTTATCACGATGCGGTAACGTAATTAACTGCAGGGGCTTACGCCTGCAGGGAAGAGCGTCCCCACAATCAAAAAACCCTCGCAAACGATGGGGAATCTGATGAAGTCTGCTACAACAGGCGCGTCTGTCCAAACCTCCGATGTACGGTGTCATAAATCAACTTGACATCTTCGGAGAGGTGGACGGATAAATCCAAATAGCATCTGCCCCCAGGATTCAGGCCAGACGTCCCGACGTCCCGGTCCATCTTCCATTACTTGAAACCTTGAACGTATTAAATACAACGCTCTTTAGCTTCAAAAAGTAGACCTAAACCTTTCTCGAATAATCGTCAATGGAAGTAAGCAGATATTTTGCACCGCTTTCTTTGGAAGCAATTTTAAAGGGTCCTCAAAGATTTGAATGGCTATAGTCAAGGTACCTTTTATGTTGTGCACCGCTGAATCAAAACTAACTCGTTTCTGCTTCCTAAAAATGCAACGCTCACAAAATTCCATTTTCGATATACTTTGACCACATAGTAGACCCTGCTTCGATAACTCGGCTATACCTCACTTATATACCCGAGCCTCATGTGCCATAATCTGGTTACATCTGATCTGACATGAATTTAGATGATGAAATTGCCGCCGACCCGGTAGTTGTCGAGCCCTGCAACATATATAACGACCCCGTTTTCAAGCCTTTCATAACGATGAGAGCACCAAAAACTGACTTTCAAAACTCCACCTTCAGCGGAGAACTTATAGGCATTAACATCAAGTGTACCCAATGAGATGAGATTCTTCTTCAAGTCAGGGACATGCCTAACTTCCGCCAATGTTCTCATAACGCTATCAAACATCTTGATTTGAATCGTCCCCTTGCCAATAGCTTAACACGAACTATTGTTACCCATCAAAACCACTCCACCATCAACACTCATAGGTGAAGAACAAATCCCTATTATGACATATATAGTAGGAACAAATCGAATCCATAATCTATTCATTCTTAAATCGATGTGTGTTATCAAGAATCACAAGTAGATCTCCTTCTCCTTCGGCAATACTAGTTTCAGCTAAAGACTCCTTCTAATAGTCTTCCTGCTTCTGGTTGTTCTACAATTTGAAGCAATCGACTTTGAAGTGCCTCTTTTTTACAATAATTGCAGGTCAAGTTCTTATGCTTGGATTTCGACCTTGACTTCTTCTTGGTACCTTTCGGATCTCTTTTCTCCGCTCGCTCTCGAACAAATAAGCTGAAGATTGATTATCGCATTCGCTATTAACTCCTTATCGATTTTCTCCTTATTTGTCAAATTTTCTTTGACATTTTTGATCGAGATAATATCTCGTCCATATACCATGGTGACACGAAAGTGCTTAGAAGAGAGTAGTAAAGAATATAACAATAAAAGTGATTGATCTTTATCATCAATCTTAATATCGATCTTATCCAGATCTGTAACGATCGAATTAAACTCACTGATATGAGATTTGATAAAAGAGCCTTCTAACATATGAAATATGTAGAGACGTTTCAAAAAGAGTCGATTTGTAAGACTTTTTTAAATATAACTCCTCTAACTTCAACTACAAATTAATCGCCGTCTTCTCCACTAGAACTTCTTGCAAAACTTCTGTTGTCAAACACAATTGGATAGCCGTGAAGGACTTTTCATCCAACTCTTCTCATACTTCCTCCGTCATAGTGTAAGGTCTTGAATCCTTCCCAATAATCGTCTTCTTCAAATTATTCTGTGTCAAAACGGCAATCATACGAACTTACCATAGACAAAAGCTCATATTCCTATCAAACTTCTCAATATTGAACTTCATAATCGTTGAAGATATGATGTTGAATTAAAAGAACTAGTTGATATTCACTTAGAAATTTCTACACCTTGAGTACTTACAAACTAAAAACCTATAAAATCACAATCTAAGAAGATGGGAGAGGACAAAAGCGTCGTCACCCACCGTAAAACTAGATCGTAAGATCGAAAACCTAACGGTTCAAGCAAACAAATCCCCAAACACCTTATGTGCACTAAATCTCCCAAAGAACCAAGACATAGCTCTGATACCAATTTGTTGTGGCAAATACGATCACGAAGCAATAAACTGTTGAATATAGGTGTCATGAAGGCAATTATTGGAATTGTACATGGACCTATAAAGATAGAACAGTCTTGCTCGAAATGATAATATACTATCTGTTTTGTCTTTATCAATCATGTGTATACGTTTTACTTATTATTACGTATCGCTAATACAGATAAAGCCCTTAGGATTTTTGGTTAACTTCCAGGATTACGATGGATCATACTAGTGGGGCCTGAATAGTCCATAAGCACATCCTTAAATGTTCCTAGTCAAAAGAGTATCGAGACTAGACATCGATACTCCAAATTAGACTAGTGTATATGTTTCCTAACCCGGTTGGAGGGCGATAGCTGATCCTATAGCTATTAATGTTTGACACCGAGAATTGTATACAGATGTCCATTGGAGAATGGATTTCACTGAACAGACTCGCAAAAAGCTCCTAAATGGTATAATACCTAATGTCAGATGACAGTTATCTAGTGACAAGAATACAGGGTAGTCTTCTAACCTGAGATTGCCATAGTGTTTTATATGTGTTCCCACTGTACTCTGATTATTCCCCTGCCATGGTTTTAAAGAGCCGTACAAACAGGTTTTAGTTGGGTACATTCTCGAAACATATGGAGGCAGTGAGTCGTCGAAGGCATTCGTCTCTCCCGGTATAGAGAATTGATGTCGCGTTGTGTTTGATCGGCTATAATCATAAGTCACTGGCCATGGCGGTTGAGATAAACTGACAAGAGTTGTCAGTTGTATCCCAAGTTGTTATGAGCTTCAGATCAACATAACTTATCGAGTTATTGGGAATCTGACAGATTCCATCCCCAGACCCAGTATGCGATACTCTCAGAAGAAGAGACCGGGCCATACGGTGATTGTCACTGATAGGCTCTGCAGGGTACGGATGAGCTTGCTTGTTGACCTTTCTTTCGATTAATACAAGGGTAGTCGTTACAAGCAGCTAGTACCGCTGACGTGCTTATAGGTTAACCCGTGAAGGGATTGATCTGAAAGTGTTTTAGATCAATCAGATATGATTCTAACCTACTGCCAGCGTATCGGCGAATCTTTGGAGTCCCCTACAGAAGCTTTCCCAGTTCTAGCGAATTGATGTAGTGTGCATATAGTGATACGTGCAGGAGTTCGGTTAAACACGTGTATGTGATCATACGTGTATTAATCGGACATTTGATAATACTAACCGGGTTATGATAAAGCCGGATCATTAAATCAAGTATTGATTTAATGACATTATATATATATACACGATGATACAGATATATACTAGAATTATATCTTATTCACTTTCTCTCTCTAGTTATGGTTACGTATAATGCAACCATATTATTATTATTATTATGTATAATATCATTATGCATATGTTTTTCTCTCCCTTTTATTTCTTTTTGCATGTCATGAAAAATGTGGCGAAAGCTACTAAGCATACACACTCATTTGTTCATGACACATGAATGAGACAGAGGGAAAGGTGATATGAGAAGGGTTTCCACTCTACTCTCATAACATTTAGCCATTTGGTTTTTCCCTTTCTCTCTCATGAAAAGAAAAGGAAGAGAGGAGAGCAAAAGAGAAAGCAAGAGAGAGTGATAAAAAATCTACATCTTCTTCCTCATTCAAATTAGCATCTTGTGTGGACAAGTTTCTTCATTTGAAGATAATTCTTGTGAAGATGAAACCAGCATCGGATTTCTTCGCGGTGGATCATCTTCGGCAAGGGAAATCGACATCCAAGCTCGTTCCCGATGGACTCAGAGCCTAGCCGGAGTCTTCTACATATTCGCAAGCACGCTTCAAAGGTTGTAGTTCCGTAAAAACTCAATCGTGTTAGATATGCTCAATGTTTTTGTGTAACTATTAGTGTATTGATGTTTTTGGGTTTCGGTTGTTTGTACGGTCTTTTAAAAATCGTAGTTTTTCATTCCACAAAGGTCCGCTTGTGTAACGACCAGCGTACAAACTTCCTACATAAACAAACGATAAAGAGAAGCAAACAAATAAACAAAGTCCATAGAAATAGAGCACAAACCAAAAAGCACAAGATTTACGTGGAAAACGCTTACGGGAAAAACCACGGGCGAAGAAGAAGCACTTTACTAATCGACAAATATGAAGGATTACAATGGTGGATGAACTCTCACAAGATCCCTCTCAAAACCTTAGCCTCCTCTCTCTAATTAACAAAAGGGTTCTGCCCAATTAGAGTTACAAAATACAATTTATAGTATGAGGCAAATGGAGTAGAAATAGGATTTCCAAAACAGCTCAGAATTCGGTTCAACAGACTTTGAGCCGTCTCAAAATTATCTTGAGCTGTCACATACAAACAGAGAGAAATCTGTAATTCTAGACATGTTGTGAGCCGGCTCAAACTTATCTTGGGCCGTCTCATCATTAGAGTTGAGCCGACTCAAAATTGTCATGAGCCGGCCCAACTTCCAGGGATCAGAGAATACGATGTAAACTCGACAAATTGGCCTCTAAAATTTACTTCAGGCAGATATATCGTATTCTCGATCTTACACCTTAGTTCAGGTTATACTTTTACAAATATGTTTCAACATCATTAGAACCAAAAGACTTCAATCAACTGCTCTTGATGTCTGGTGGACTTAACAATTTGATGTAATTTACAACCAAGGATCCCAAGGTCATTGTGCAGAATTGAAATATGAAGAGAGGAAAAGATCAAGCTAGGTGTGTTCTGATACCAAATTAGCGTAGTTCCAGTTTTAAATCTAGTGTTTAGGCATTTGTTTTGCTTTCGAAGATAAACTAGATAAAGCAGCTATGGCTGTCATTAACAGATTAGATAGGGAGGAATAGAGTACTGAACACCTAAATTAAGGTTTAGTGAGAGGCTTATTCCTGATTCTTGTTATGTCTACATGGATCCTAAATTCAAGCTATCATATCCTCTACTGCTTCCTTTCTTTATATTCTATAGTGCCACTAAGTTATCAGCTATTAGCCTCTTTTAACCATGGTTTATCCCACCAAACAAACCCAAAAACTTTAATTATACATCCTGGACCTACATCTACACCATCCTCAAGATATCATAATATTATCTAACAAAAGGTGTTTGAAGTGATTAAGTTTCAGGTAAATATTACTTTAATTTTAGTCTTGAAATATTTTGTATGCACTATGCAAAGTGCAAACTCAAATTGGCAGGGTTTAATTTGGAGTATAAAAGGACAGCAATAAAATGATAAGACGGAATCTTTTAAAGTTGTGTCTTATTGGGAGTACTATACATGAGAAGAGTACCCCCGATAAACTTAATAGCTAGCCAACATGGGTGTTTTTCTTCCTTGACTTCTGTCTCTCCGATACTCAACGAACTAAACTTATTAGTTGGTTGTAGCAGAATTGATGAAAAATTATATTATTAAGAGTTCTCAACCTGCTCATGGAAAAGAGAGGTTCCCCGGCCTCACTAGATGCTTCTTTATACTACATAGTGGCAATCAAATAATGAAAACAAAACAAACTTGTCCATTTGGGGGGGGGAGGTACCGTTATTCAAGTCACAGGTGGGCTCCAAATCCGATTTACAAAACAACAACAAATAATGACGATAGTTGATATATAGATGACAAGCATCCCAATTGAAAATAAGTGATATCTGAAGTACCCAAGATTACGTGACACCAACATCAATATCACTATTCATGGTTTAGCTACACTGACATGCCATCTATCACATAATTGTAAGTATTGAAATATGACCGATCTTGCTGCCTGAGAAACACTGTTCAGCAGCATTTGTATCCCCTCTATTTTAAAAGGTAATGGCGCTCTCATGTTTGCATAAAATTACTACTCTTAATTTAGAATCATGCCAATAGAGAGAACAAAAACACCAGGATGAGAAAACCCATATCTGCATTTATTATGATTGAGAAAAGAGTTACTATGAGAAATTAGACTATGAACCAAGTTTAGAATGTAAGAAGAATAAATTAAAGAAAACTTCATTTAACATGTTGCTAAAGTCATCCAACCGAGAAAGCACATGTATAAGAATATGGCTTAGCATGACCTCAAATGTAGAAATAATGCAGTCACCATTTTAAACGAAAGTTATCCACACACAAATACAACATTACAACTGTACATCTACAGAATATAATCTGTTAGAAACATTATAGCATTGCACAACTTCTTAGAAACATTATAGCATTGCACAACTTCTTAGAAACATTATAGCACTGCACAACTTCTTAGAAAACAAACAGGACATCAGACTGAACTATTCATATATTGGCAGAAATCGATTTCGTAAGTAAATAATAAACTAAACCTGATTGCTCAGGAGGAATCTCCACAGCTACCTCCAGGTCGATTGCCTGTCGACGCCCCCTCCTAGACTGGTGCGTCCCATACAACAAACCATAAAACCGAAATGATTCAATATGATTTAACGCAATTATCACCAAGAGACATGATAGGATTCAAAGACATGAATCCTATAACATTTGATACAATCCGAAAAGCTAATACAATTTCGACTTCAAAAGAAATATTTCTTGCAAAGAACATTTTCCAAGCATTACAAGTCTAGCATTAACATAAAGCAAAATCAAGAGCTAAAGAGGAAAAGAAACAAACTTGAGGGAATGCTTCCGACGAATACAGGAGCTGGACTTCGTCGTCGTCATCGATCGCTTCCACATCGATCGGGGAACCGAATAAACCCTTACTAGACTCAGCTGAAGGAGCTTCAGGATTGCTGGAAGATAGAGCTCCTTCAGCAGCAGGAAGATTGAGGTCCACATTCAAAACCATTTCTCTAAGAGACCTGCAATCCTCAAACCACTCAGATTCCCTTTCAATTTCGTAAACCATAATTCCACATCATCAAGAAACCAAAACCCTAACAGAAAAGGGTCGTATTTTTAACAGAATTATGAACTCCGCTTGAGATGGAAATCAAGGAATTGGGGGTAAAAACACCCTAGAGATCGAAAAGAACGCACCTGAAGAAGGGGAAAAGGGTTAGGGTTGAGAGATCAAGAGATTGGGGATGTTGATTTCTATTTAGGGATTTATTTTTTTTGGTTTAAGGAAAGAAATAAAAATGGAAGTATTTGAAAAAGAGAGAGAGAGAGAGAGGAGAAAAAGGGAATTTTTAATTGTAATTTTAAATTAATACGAAAGGGCTTTTTTTGGGGCGAGGGGGAGTGACGTCACCTGCGGTGACGTCAAGAAGCGTTTGGGTTTCCGATGACGGCCAGTTGGAGTCCGCTGAAAGGATATTTCGCATTGAAAATGTACAGACGTTTCATTTTCATAAAATTTAAATATATATATATATAGAATAATGGAGTAAAGATGCCTAAGGAGGGGATTTCCTCTTATGGGTCGAAAAAATACAACATCCATCGTTTTTTCCGACGATCGGCATCCATCATCATCATCGTTATCGTCTAAGATGTGCATACACCAAATTTCATGTGATTCCACCACTTTTTCACCGTTGAATTAGCAATGCAAAAAGTTCTATTGTCGGTAAACCATTAATTTTGCACCAACTAAAGTAACGGTAAAAAATGGTATAATCACATGATATTTGGTGTATCCACAATTTAGATGATAAAAATGGGATGGTGTATGCCGATCGTCGAAAAAAATCATGGAGGGTGGATTTTTCCGACGCCATAGGCGGAAATTCCCTCCTATAGCACATTTCCTCCATTAACCTCATATATATATATATATATATATATATTTCCAGGACGGAACAATATCCAGCGTTGGTTAAAATCAACCTATCCAACAAATCTAAACCGTTAATTTGAACCGCTACTTTAACTAGCGGTTAAAATTGAACAGCTCGGATTAAATCGCTTGTCACGCCCCGCTTCCCAGAGTGCGCTAAGATCGGCACGTGACAGAGCCAACCATGCAACCTGTGGCTAGGAAGCATCCCTCCACAGTCACATTACGGCTGTCTATAAGATATCAAGAATAGTAAAAATAAATAATCTATCTAGTACATGTCCATCTGCCAGAATAAAGAGTCAAGAAATATTATGCGGAAGCAATAAATCCAAATAACAATAACAATCTGGAAAGTACGTCCCAAATACGGGCTCACATCAGGAAATGAAAATGCTGAAAGAAAACTAAACTAAAATACTAACAGGATCCTCACTGCTCGGCATGTCGGCTAAGATACTCCTGGTCAGCCTGCGGCAAAGATAGATGATCCGGGCCATATGATTGGTAGAGATTTTCTGTGTTTAAATTTACCGCAATCAAGACGGTGTCGCTTGGTAGCTAGCCGGTTGAGTACGGGTCGATCCACAGGGAGAAGGAATCATTTTCTTTATTTTCTAACGAGTTAAGTCCAATTAAGTTGGGTTTTGTTTTAAGATCTATGAATGAGAATAAGTTGATAAAAAGGCTTGCTAGGGTTAGAATTAGGTCAGTTCGAAATAGGGATCTTCTCGCTTCTTTCAATGCCTTAATTGTTAATAAAGGTGTTAGGGTAATCGGCAACAACGGGGATTAGCACGACTGGGAAGAAACTTGGTTTCTTCCTTTTGGTCCTTATCCGTCCATTCTTGGCTCTTAGCCCTAACCTCCGGTTAATTCAACCACAACCGGTCTGACTAGGGAATCACCACTATCATGTAGGATAGGGTGCCGTAGTGAGCGGATTATGGTTGATTTAAAGAGAGTCCGTATTAAAATTATTTAGGCAAAGAAAAGAGCGAGAGAGATTTCATTCTCTCAAACCTTCCCTTTCCTACCCCTAACAAGCGAGGAATTACTCACTCATTAGGAAGATAACAATAAAATTCAAAAAAATTTATTTTAATTGATGACATAAATTGCAGATAAATAAAGAACAAATGAAAGTGCAGATAATAAATTGCAGATAAGAAGAATGCGAGATAAAATAAAATAAAAGACTTACTTTATTGATGACCTCTCAAGAACACATTACAATTGAATTTAAAATTTAGATCTAGAATAAAAAAAAGAATAAAAAATGAAGAGAGGCATCCTCAAAAGAGGCACACTAAAAAGAGGCCCCCTTATTTGGTTTTGAGCTTTCCTATCTATAGATAGAAAAACCCTAGGTTTACATTCTGATCCATACACGAAATTACAAAACTACCCCAAGAGAGCCTGTCACGCCCCGCTTCCCAAAATACGGAATACGAGGGGTTAACAAGGCCGGCCATGCTCCTACGGTCGAGGTAATATCTCTCCGTAGTCACACTTCGGCTTCTAGCTTTACGTGGTAATCAGTAACAATGCACAGGTAATGAGAAATGCAGTAACTGAAACAAAACAAATACAAAGAACTAACCTGATGGAGATCAAAAGAGTATAGCTTTGGATAGCTGATCAAGATGTCCGCGATGTTCGTCTGGTCCTGGTCCAAGGTAGATCCACTTCTCACTCTGAGCATGCATACTCAGGTCGTCAGAGCGACGCGATAGCAATATATATAAAGAGATACAAATGGTAACTCGTACGTTAATACTGAATATGTAACAGTAAATCAAGAGAGTAAAGACATGAACATGAAGTGGACGATGCGGGTGTCTAAAAGAGCAGGTGAACATGAAAGCAGTAAAGTAGTATGTCGGGTGTGTTGATTCGGTAAGCAATGCATGTCAATGTCACTATCCCTATCAGTCTCTAAGTCTCACTGTATGGGTCACTAAGCCTATCGTCAGTCCAAGTGTGAGAGTCAACCATTCGTGAGTATCCCCCACCCAAGGGTAGGACCCAAGGGCAAGGGACAACGGGCCCGAAAAACGCACGGTAATAATCAGTGATATCCCTATATATATCTCCATATGTGCCGGCATAGGACTCCCGAGATTCTGTTGAACTCATACTCAAACTACCCCACACCCCGTGGTCTACATCAAACGCCAACCATAGACTCAAATACCAGCCGGTCCATGACGAGTCTACGCGAGAACTGAAGACAGGGTCTCCATCAAGCATGTCTCGACTGATACCCAAGATCAATGGACAGTGTTTGGTGCCTTACCTGTGACACCCATACAAGTGCTTCCATAATTGTCCCATACCAATTATAGTCACACTTATACGCATCCCACAGACGTCGACAATGCAATAAAACAATAGGGTCCACTGATTGTGTACAAGTACGTGTCACTTTCACTTATCCATTCATGCTCAACCACTAACGTACTTGCCACAATCAGAAGCTAAAACCTAACACTGGGTAATGCACATGATCACTAGGTTACCAATGCAATAACATATATGTAATGGGATGAGAATACGATAATTCAAGCATGATTAAGATGTCATCACTCGGTGTCTTACCACTTGCATAATACTTCATAAATCATACGTGCACAATTTAGCGAAACAATGAACAGGGGATGAGTAGTATGTTTGATTATCCATCCAGAAAATTTAGTTTCACATCAATCGGGTTTCAGGATCACTAGATATGGCCATTTCATTTTAAGCGTTCACTGCTGGAAATCCGGTTTCAGAATCGGAAGTCCGTTTCGTAACGCATTTTAATCCTAGTTGGGATCAGAATTTAGCAACGCTACAGTTGAATGAAATTTAGGGTTTTCAATAAGGTTTCTAACGCACTAGAAGGATTCTCAATCGCATCTCTACGTCAGAAGTTACGCACTGTTCAACACTAGGGTATCAGTTCTGGTTCTGTTTGGGACTGCTATACGTCCCGTTCCTTTAAATTGCAGTTTAAATAGTAAACGACGATAAAACAGGGTGAAATCACTTGCGTTATTTATCTAACAGATTCATATTCAATAAGGTGTAGGGTTCCGCAACATACGAGTTCAGGAAGAAAGGTAGTAAACATTACGGGACAGAAAACAATAACCAGAGTCGCTCTGGACTGCAGTCCAGAGCCGGTCTCCGAACCAATTATAGTCATAATTTCAGTACAGAAACAACTAAAAACTTGTATAGGGTTACAGGTCGTCGAGTCGGCTTCGATTTAAGCCCTCTAACGCATCATTTCAATATGTACACAATTAATTGTGATTTTAACAAATTTCAGGTGCGGGAAATTCCCAGTTTTTACGGGTGTAATTGGGGGTGATCGTTTAAGTCGTTAACAATTGTATTTTCCAGTAAAATTTCTACACAGTGCTCATTGCCACACGGGCCAGAATATGCAATCGAGTTCCGTCAAATTAAATGAAGTTTTTCATTTGGATCTTGCATCAAACACTTATGTCATTTAAGTTTTCATGAATCGCAAATAGGGAATTAATACGGTTTGATTTGTAACGGAAATAATATAGCATGTAGCAAGTAGGGTACTTTCCTCGGTCGCTTGATATGGAAGCGACGCCGCTGCAGGGTTTGCCCCGACACACGGGACAACGCGACGCTGGATACGGCGCGCGGCGCAAGCGAGCGGCGCGAGCGTGCGGCGCGGTGAACCGGTACTGGACGCGGTGGCGACGCGGACGTGATGCGGCAGTGGACGTGGTCCTGGCTCGGTGCGTAGCAGGCGCGACACGGAACTGGGCCTGGTGATGATGCGGGCGCGACGCGGTGCTGGGCCTGGTGATGATGCGGGCGCGACGTAGGAGTGGGTCTGCGGTGACACGGTGCTAGACCCGGAACGGGCACGAGTCATGGCACAGTGCGACACGACGTAGCACAGAGTTGCCCCGGTCTGCAACGAACGTGGCGGTGGCGACAGCCCGGGGCAGCGGCAAGGCGGCAGGCTTGGTAGGCTGTGGGTGAGTGCCGGATTCAGGTTGGCCTTGTGCGGAGGAGGAGGGTGCAGCCGGCGTCGAGGCAGTTGCTCGGCGAAGGTGGTGGCCGGCGATGGAGCCGCAGCGACGGTGCTGGGATTGGAGGGAGTGGTGGTGGGTTCGGCCTTGAAGGGGAGAAGGAAGTGGAGGAGGTCTTGAGTAGGAAGGTTGTGGTGTCGGGAGCTGGGCCTCGACGGAGGAGAGTTCGTCGACGTCGAGTGCAAGGGAGTGACCGAGAGGATGTGCAGGGGAGCTTGGTGGCGGCTGAGGTGGTTCAGGGCAGTGGGGGCTCGGTGAGGGGGTGAGTTTTGGAGAGAAGAGAGCGAGGGGGGAAGGGTGAGGGGTTGTAGTCGTCGTCGTCGGTGAGGGTGGCGAGTGATGAAGTTGAGAGTCGGGAGAGGAGAGTAGTGGGTTTGAGATCGAGAGTGAGGGGGAGAGAGGGTTAGAAGGACGAGGAGAGTGGGAAAAGTGCGCGTGGTCGTGGCGACGAGTGCGGAGACGTGGGGCGGCGAACGTTAGGTTGAGGAAGAGAGGGAGAGGGATTTGGAAGAGGTCATCGTCGTGGGCTCAGAAGGGCGTGGGACATGGGCGCGCGCGAGAAACGGCCGCGAGGGTGCAGTCGTGAGCGGGGCGGGGACGTGGGGGCGACATGGAGAAGAGAAGGAAAAAGAGCGGGAAAATATTCGTTGGGGAGGAAGAAGGTTAGAACGGGTCGGGTCGGGTTAGGTGGGTGTGGGCCGGGCCGGTGAGGAGAGGATTTTAGTTTAATTTAAAGTTTATGAGTTCTGTTGGGCTGGGCTTGGGCTTGGGGGAAATAAACCTAAGTGGGGAGTGAGAGAAGGATGGGCCGGAATAATTAATCAAGAGTAAAGGAAAATTGAAGGCAAAGGGAAAGGGTGCTAGTGTTTGGGAAAAGAGGGAGGGAATATATATATATATATATATATATATATATATATATATATGGAAAAATAAAAGGATTTGGAGTTTACAATACTTAAAATAATTTATAAATTTAAATAAATAAATTTGTAAGTAACCCTTTTTATAAAAATACGGATATCAGTGTATAAAAGAACCGGGTATTACAGAGCCGAGTCAAAGCACAGACACCGCTACCGACACGTGCATTGCACGGCCGCGGAACCGCGGCAGAAGTGCCTGTTTGGCCGCAGTTCCGCGGCCATTTGGTGGATTCATGGGCCCATTTCTTCAGGGTTTCTTCATGTTGTTTTTATCTTCTGTTTTCTTCACTTGGTTTCTCAAAATCTCTTCAATCTCCTTCCAGATTTCTAACAGTGCAGAATGATGTGGACTTTTGCCTTGAGCTCCGTGTTGAAATCTTGGATCTTGTGTTGCCCTTTTGCTTTGTGCATTAAAGTGTCTAAATAATTTTCCATTTGTTCCTTGAACTGGTAGGCAGCATCATACGGATTCATCTGTTGTTGGTCGCAGTCTCACATTTGTAGCGACTTTTCATGAATTTCACTGTAACGAGCTGAGAACCTGTAACCTGCAACTATTTAGCAAACATGGATCAAAAGTACCTACTTATATGCAATGTGATTAAGAATGGGCGATATAAAAATACAAAAATCTGATATGAACAAATACCCCTAAACTTATCTTTTGCTCGTCCCGAGCAAAGCCAATTTTATTCTCGAAAAATCCTAGCCTCACTTTCGCAGGGAATGCGATTGCACTGAGCTCGTGCAACAAGCCGTTAAATCTATTAGGTGTCCCTAATAGGAGGAGTGTTGTCTCCTGAGGGTTTTCAGCAGATACTACCCACAAAATCCGATCAATTTGGCCATTGACTCTAATTCTTCAATTCAGTATTCTAGCAAGAAATTCTATTATCTTTAGAAATTATCAACCCGTTTTTTTCACACTTCCTTTTTATTTAACCTTATATCATATACGTTTTTCCAGTTTATAAAGTTTTCAGCATCTCCTAAGTTTTCCTTCTAAGGTGCATCCTAGCCTCACTTTTCAATTCTATCATCTCTACTGAAGATATAAGCCCTATCTTTTATTCCTATCTCTCCTCCAAACTCCAATTATATACCCCTACGTGTGTGTAATTATCACCCCTACACTTGGAAATTCAATTCAAGCTATCATACTCTTGTCCATCTTCCAAAATACTTTTAGTTGGTGTATTTTAGATGAAATTGCTCACACATCCTTCATGCGACCGTTAATACTTCTCGAGGTACTAAATAACCGATTACAAAATGTGCTTGCGCATTTAGGCATAATTCCTCGTCTTGCAATACATAAGGCTTAGCAGTGACTCCCAAACTAGTTGGTCTAAGTCACTAGGTGATAAAGCACCCTCGCTAATTTTTATTTATTTATGTTGCCTTAAGTAATTACAAAACCAGTATTCATTTTTTTATCTCTTTATTCACCACTTATACTTTTATTTTATTTTCCTTCATACTAAGGATTTTAGACAAGAGCATTTCGAGGTATCTTCAACTATCCCAAGTTTCAAGATGTGTGTGAGTGCGTAAAGTAGATTATATACTTTCAGAATTTGGACTTAAGGTTTAGAATTATTTTTCAAACTTATACTTCAAATAGAGCTTTCAATACTCTTCCCTTATTTCGATTTAGCCCAAGAACTGAACTCAAAATTTGCCTATTTCTAAATAAATTATAAGGACGTATATTTTCTACAGTTAAACTTTAAGAAATGTTATTTTTAGGGTTTTTAATTTACTAAGTTTAGGATCTAGTTTTTCCTAACTAGTCAACCGTCATGTTGAACTTGAGTCAAATATGTCCAAAATTGAACTTTTTAATTTTTATAATTTTTAAATTTTTTCAATTTTTATGTTTTTTTTTATATAAGTATGCAAATGCAAAAATATACACATGAATGCGAAGGAAGAAAGCTTATCGAGCACACCCCCAAACTTAAACTTGACAGTGCCCTCACTGTCAGGCTACACCAAGAGGGTCAAAATTGTTGGCACTCCCCTGTTTGTTTATTTTTTTTAATTATTATTAACAGAAAAAGAAAACAAAATATATATACACAAAAAGCCCCCCCCCCAAACTTAAGTGAACAGTGTTTCCACTATTACCATTTTTTTAAATCTTATAAACCTGTAAACTTGGGAGGAAAAATTTATTAACGGGGACATGAAATATGATCGTGAAAATCTCCCCCAAACTTATTTTTGGCTCACCATTTTGAGTTAAAATTTTTTATTTTCAAGAGCCAAATTATAACCCCCCCAACTTAAGATAAATAATGCTAAGCTTCTAAAGAGGGGGGTCAAAGTTACCGGTCAATACCAAGCTTTGCAAAGACCAAAAGTCAACACCAACCATTCGAAGAACTTATCAGTGAAACACACCGGTTGGTGGAAGAATATGTTATATGGAAACGGGAAGAAGTGGGGAAGAGATAAGTGGTGTAAAAGAAAAGGTTTACGTCTCGATTTGTAGAGACGAAACAATAATGGTGAACGGAAACGAGAATGTGGATGATTAGGAATGGGAAGAATGGTCACATTCTCTTATGGGATAAGAAGAAATGGTGGTGGTTCGATTTCTTCAGGTGGAGGTTGATTAATCACAAAATCCGTGTCGTTTAGGAATGCGAGTTCGTCGGCGAAAATATCTTCGAAACTTTCATCGATGGTCCGATTGAACATTTCAATGTCAATAAGTGTCGTGCCAGAATTCAACATACTTAATTTTTCAAAAATTATGGAGGTAAGAGACTCGTAAGGCTCATCTACCTTATTCTCAAAAGAGTTTAAATCAAGTTGTTTTTCTAGAATTATCGAACTCAAAATATCAGATTGTGATTCATTAACACTCGCTATCATTAAAGGAAGATTAGAAGAAGAACCAGAGAAAGTGGGAGAAAGAAGTTGAATACAAACTTGAGGATGGAGATGGAGTGTATAAATTAGCACAATTTGTAATGACCGATGTGTAAAAAGCGATTGTGCTAATCTATCAACCCACTGAGAAATGAGGTCAAATCCCTCAAGATTCGTGAGAAAACATGGGTACGTCGAACTTGGTAAATCAGACATTGAAAATGGAAGTGTAACGGTTTCTTGCAAGGTCGGAGCGGGGATGGAGGGAAGTGATTGAGGAAGGGTATCGGTTAAAAGTTCAGGAGAGTGTGCGCAGTCAATGAAAGGGATAGAGTGAATTGGAAAATCCAACTCCACAAGTAAAACTGCTTCATCCTCAATACTCTCCTCAAAATTTAGCTTATCCATGTAATTCTCATCAAAATCGAGACGCGTATGAAGTTCGGGAGAAACATTTAATGACTCGGGATGATGAATTGGAGAGAAAAATTCAGTCAAATCTGCGAGTTCATTATCCAAAATATTCCCAGCGTCAATATCCTTAATCAAGTGAAAATCAATTTTTTTAGACACATCATCAAAAGCATGGATATTAATCAATTCAGGTTCTAGAGTAGAGGTGTAGAGGTCAAAGGGATTGGTGATGGTTTCACTCGAAAGGGACCCTTCACAATCAGGTAAATCAAACACTACAAAGTCGCACAACTCATTAAACGTTTTATCTTCAACTGGTAATCATTTGGAACACTTGATAGACATTCAAAACCGGAGTTGTGGGATTCAATTGGGGATGAGTAGGTTTGATTTGGAAGGGTGTACAACTCACTCTCACCACTCAAATTCTCAATCTGTCCAACCGCCTCATCATACATTAGAAAATTTGGAGCTAGTTGGAAACCAGCTACTGGGTCACTAGGTTGTATGAGGGCGGCCATGGACGCATTCAAATCCATCATCTGTTAGCATGACGCTACCCTAAAGTCTTCCAACGCCTGTTTCAAACTAGACATGGGTTGTGAAGGAGTTTCAGTAAAAGATTCAAAGTTGTTTGGATACCAGAAACTCCCAAATAGTTGTGTAGAAGCAATGTCCAGGGAAGGTGTAAAAGTTGGGTAGGATGGATAGGAATAGAATGATTGGACAGGGGTAGGATCAACATACGGATAAGAAGGTGAATGGAATTATTGATCCAAAGAATTCGCAGTGGTGAAAAGAGTGAAAGATCGGTTACGAGATTATTCAATATGTTCAGCAATAGACATGGGTTTCGGAGTTACAACAGGACTCGAAAAAGGAGTATCAACGGAAGAAGGCGGTGAAGGTTGAAATGGTTGATACAAGGTGGATTGCGGAGTCCAATTGGTTGTCCTAGACGCGTCTATTCGATCTTTCAAAGAAATTTTGGGTTTGGAGGGTGTTAGTTATATGTATGCCCTAGAGGCCATTGTTGTACATATGATGTATATTATAATGGATGCTTGGATATATGTAGAGAGGACTTTCTTGCTCGATATGATAGTATGCTATCCGGTTTCACTTTATCTTAACATGTTAACGAATACTGTTTTGTGATCATGTGTTGATAAAACTCCTAGGATATGTACTCGACTACTAGGGCTATGATGAGATCATACTAGTGGGGCCAGGGTAGTCAACGAGTACATCCTATAACTGTTCCTAGTCGAGGGTGTATCAAGACAGGGCATCGATACTCCAGAGTAGACTAACGTACACGCATCTTGACCCATATGATGGGCGATGGATGATCCCATATCCATTGGTGTTGGACATCAAAGATGGTGTACGGGTGCTCAGTGGAGACTGGGTACACTGAACGGACTCGCCGAGAACTCCTGGATGATATTATACCTATCGTCAGATAGCAGTTCTCTGGTGACACTGGTACAGGTTAGTCTGTAGACCCGAGATCGTCCTAGAGTCTTGTGTGATTCCCACTGTGCTTTGATTTCCACCTTACAACGTCCAAGAGGGCGTGCAAAACGGTGGCTTTTGGGTACAGTCCCGAATCACACGGAGGCAATGAGCGATAGAAGGGGTTTCGTCTCTCCCGGTATGGGGAGTTAATGTTGTGTTGTGTTCGATTGGCTATAACTGGAAGTCTCTGGCCAGGGCTGATATGGAGATTTACTGGTAAGTGTTATCAGTAGTTTCTCGACCCGTTATGAGCCTTACATCGACACGACTTATCGGTTACTGGGGTCTGACGTTTACCACCCCTAGACTAGATATGCAACATATCGGACGAAGAGACCGGACTGTACGGTAGTGTTTACTGATTGGATTTGCAGGAGAATGTACAGGCTTGCTTGTTGATCTTCTGATTGCTCAATACACGGGTGGCTGTTACGTTTAGCTGACCGCTTGCAGCTTGTGGGTGTTTGATATGATCATCACCTACTGCCGGCGTATTGACGATTCTTTAGATTCCTACACAGAGGTTTCCTGGCTCAGGCAAAATGGAGTAGGAGCACATATGTGATATGTGCGGGACCGAGAATAATACGATATGAGATACCGTATTCTATTCTCGCGATATATGATATCGGCCGGGTATATGTGATATAGCCGGGTCATCGGATCAAGTGTTGATTCGATGAATTGGTACATGTTATATTAGTCGGTTATATGCTATATAGCCAGATTGTCGGATCAAGTGTTGATTCGATAATTTAATGTATAATTATATATGTGATATATTATATTACGTTAACTAATATTAGCTCGCTTTATTGATTCATTTTCTCACCGGATAATACATTGATATATATGCGATATATGTTAATTGTATTATTTTCTTTTGTTGCAAAATATATTATATATGTGATATATAATATTGTAACAAGTTATGATTACAAATACAACATGATTTGTGGAGATTAAACAAGTTAGGGTTTGATTTGGGTTAGCTTTTTCATGAAGCTTCTAGAAGCTTTATTTTGTTTTAAGCTTAGATATTTTGTATTGATATTGTGTGTAGATATTTCTTAACCCAACCCAAACCCTTTATCCTAGTTAATTCTTTATAAGGGTTAAGCTTTCATACTTAACCCATGGTTAGATTTGTAACCATAACAATAATTCATTATTCATCACAAAAGCTTTTCTTCTTCTTCTTCCTTGAAAAAGCTTACTAGCTTTTTGCATGTGATGAATTAGTGTGAGAAATTGAAAACAAAAGAGAGCTAAATTCGTACTTCATAATTCTCATCTATTCTAGCCACTTAGATTAGGGTGTTCACTTCTCTAATTACTTCATTAGTGAAGTGTAACCTTGGGTTAAAGATTCTTCAAGGTAGATCATCTTCGAAAAGGACGACTTCAAGCAAGCATGGATCATTCGGCTTGTGGAGCCTCTCTAGAGTCCGGAAGTTCATGGATCGCGGTGAAAGGACTACTACTCGGAGCTTATGAAGCGAAGGAATGAACTACAAAGGTTTGTAATCCCTCTCTCTTAGATGTAAATAGTTTACATGCAAGTTAAACATAATTCTCTAGTTAAGATCCTCGCTTTAGGTTGTTCGGCACTTGAATTTTTTAGATTTGGCATGGTTGATGCCTTATAGATCCTTGTGATAGTGCCTGGTAACCCTACAGTGGTATCAAAGCCTAGCTAGAGTATTAGGCGACGTGTAGACGAAGTTAAAAGTCCGATCGAATCCCGAAACGTCATATATGACCCCGAAACGTCATATATGCTTGGCTGGACACGGGATTCTAGCGCCCGTCTTGTCCGCGTTCCCCCTATCGACTCCGAAGTCGGTATTTCTACATCTACTTTTTCTTTATCCCCCACCACACCCACTTCGATGGACGGTTCTCCATCTAACTTCTTTAACACTACTCTGCCACCGTCCGCAGGTGCGCAGAATCCGCCCCGCATCTCTCTCCAAGAGAGATGTTATCCTATGCGAGGTCCTCTTTCGACCTGTCTCACCATTCCACCAGTCAATGGGGACAATTTTGAAATCAAACCACAATACATCAATCTTCTACCAAAATATCACGGTCTCGAGTCTGAAGACGCATATGTTTTTATTACCGAATTTGAAAATGTATGCGCTATGATGGGTACTTCACAGCTTTCTGTGGATGCTATGCGTCTACGTCTTCTCCCATTTACTTTGTGCGATATAGCCGAGAAGTGGCTTTATAACACAGCCGCACATTCTATTTCGAACTGAGGAGAATTCATTACAGCTTTCCTAAAGAAATTCTACCCCAATCATAAAACAGCTCGAGTCCGTAGCGAAATAAATCAATTTACCCAGCTTCCAAATGAACCATTCTCGAAGTGTTTTGAACGCTTCAAGAATCTGTTAATTCAATGTCCACATCACGGAATTCCTAGATGGGATCTGTGCAGAATCAAATATGAGAGCATTAATCCAACCACAAAACAGACCCTTGAATCCATGTGTCAAGGCACCTTCATGACCAAAGATGATGGTGAAGCCTGGAGATTTTTAGAAGATTTCGTTGAAAAATCTTTACAGTGGGAGGGTGTTAACCAATCATCGTCTAGGGGTGGCAATAACCAATCTGATATTTCCATAGGAGTTAGAGCTGAAATGGCAGCAATGCAAAAGAAACTCGAAACTATGGAAAATAAATTTTTAGCAGCCGCCCTAAATTAGATGTCACTCTCCAAAACTGTCTGTGGATGCTGTTCTGATCCATCTCATCTTACGGAAGAATGTCCTTTAAATTCTCCGTTTCAAGGTCATGAGCATACCAATGCTGCTTTCCAACAGAGACCTAGAAACGACCCGTATTCTTCCACTAATAATCAGGGTTGGAGGAATCACCCTAACTTTACTCGGAATCAATCACAAACTCAAAACACGGTTCCAAATCAAAACAATTTCCAAAGGGCTCCTCCACCACAACAGCAACCACTTCAATTGAGTCAGCACCCCTACTAATCACAAAACTTTCAAAATCCGGTCAACATACCTGCATCGCACAACAATTCTTTGCAATTGACCGGTACTGATAACTCCTCTTCACTCGAACAAATCATGAATTTGCTTCTGACAAATTTCATGCAAATGTCGGCTGAATTTAGGTCTTCCTTCGATAAATTCCAGAAAAACTCTGACTCCCAAAGTGAAAATATCAAATCGATGGAAGCACAAATTGCCCGTATAAATGCCGAATTGAGTGCTAGAGAGAAAGGGAAACTTCCAGCTCAACCCTTACCCAATCCTGGCTATTCACATCATGTGAACGCTATCACCACGTTGAGATCTGGAAGAGTGCTTGACAATCACGTTGGGGAAGAGATTGATAATCATGAAGAATTAATCAATAATACCCCAACTGAGACTTTTCCTTCCACACACACTTCTACTTCTCTTTCTGACCCCAGTTTGTCTACCCATCCATTTTCTTCCGAGCCTATTCTCCGTTTTCCCCAAGGTTCGAACTCTCAGCACACCTCTTCTAGTCCACCAAAGACGATCCCCACTCCTATTCTTAGATCATTCCTACCCACACGATCTTCTCCAATGTTGGACCCCGATCTTATTGCTAAAGCTCCTTATTCGAATCGGTTAAAGGGAAACAAACCAAGTCCGCAAATGGAGAATATCACTGAAATCTTTAAACAGGTTAACATCAACATCCCTCTCCTAGATGCAATACAACAAGTCCCCGCTTATGCTAAAATTCTCAAAGACTTGTGCACTAGGAAGAGGAAGACTCAAGTGCCGAAGAAGGTATTCATGTCAAAAACTGTAGACACAACTTTTCCCCAACAATTACCTAGGAAACGTAAGGATCCTGGCTATCCTACTATTTCTGTTTCTATTGGGGATAAACACATTAACCGTGCTCTACTTGACCTTGGCGCAAGTGTTAACCTGCTTCCTTTCTCGGTTTATGAGCAGTTAGGGATCAGAGAGTTGAAACCAGCTCACTGCACTCTCCAGATGGCCGACCGATCAATCACCAAACCTAGGGGTGAGCTGGAGGATGTGTTAATAAAAATCGGGGAATTCGTATTCCCTGTGGACTTTATTGTACTTGATACACAGCCTGTAGCAAACCCACGGAATCAAATTCCGGTGATTCTTGGTCGCCCCTTTTTGGCCACTTCCAATGCTATAATCAACTATCGTAACGGCTCTATGACCCTTTCCTTCGGGAAGATGTCAATTGAGCTGAACATTTACAGGTTGGGAAGTGTACCCTCCGAACCTTCTGCTCAGGTCTGTTCTGTCGAATTAATGGATGTCGACGGCAGCGAATTTGACGAATCTCATGATACTGATCTAGACTCTTTTCATATATTATTGTTTGACCCAACTATGTATCATACACATACAGACTCTTCCACCGAGTTGTCCGGGTCAACAACCAATACTGATTATGAACCGTTTTGGAGTCTAAAGATCACATCGCACTTTTTGATGACATTATTCTTCGGGGTATCGATGAAAGCTTTGAGAACATTTTCGCTGATGAACTCGCATTTTTAGCAAATACGGGTGTCGAGATGAATCAACTACAAGAAAAAGAAATTGAACCTCCACCCCCTCTTCTTGAAATTACAAAAATGCGAGTAATCCATCACAATCACTGTGTCGTCTCTCCAAAAAGAGGCGCAAACACATTCTTTCATACCACTTATCTTTTCCCCACTTCTTCTTGGCTCTTTTCAACTTGTTCTTCCACCAACCGGTGCACTACACTGATAAAATCTTCGAATGGTTGGTGTTGACTTTGGGTCTTTGCAAAGCTTGGCATTGACTAGTAATTTTGACCCCCTCTTGTGAATATCAAAGCTTAACATGGTTTAACTCAAGTTTGGGGGGGGGGGATAATCTGGCTCTTGAAAATAAAATTTTTACTCAAAATGGTGAGCCAAAGAATAAGTTTGGGGGAGGATTTTCATGATCATATTTCATGTCTCCATTAATAAATTTCCTCCCAGGCTTACAGGTTTTTGAGCTCTAGCAGAAGACAACAGTGAGGACACTGTTGAAAACAAGTTTGGGGGAGGTTTGTACTTATTTGCGCATTCTTTGCATCATACTTTGCATAAGCACAAAGCATATAAAACATATAAAAAAATGAATTTTTTTTGTACATAAATAAGATAATAAAAGATTAGATAGTGAAAAATTACATCCAAAAGATTGAAAAAGTTTAAGAAAACCAAGAAAATTAGAAGTTTTCTTAAACGAACTAGTAATAAGTAGTTATGAGCCATTGTCCCAACGGTTAGTAAGATGAAGGAAGTCACTAATCTGAGGATAAAAATAAGTCTGAAAAATAGTTCCTATTCTGAAATCCAAACATTTGAACGTTGATACCCTACTATTTGCACTTACACACGTCTTGAAACTCGGGATAGTAGAGGATACCTTGAAATGCTCTTGTCTAAAAGCCAAAGTATGAAGGAAATATAATAAATGAATAAAATATAAAATGGTGAAGAAAAATGAACACTGGTTTTGTTATCGCCAAGGCAGTAATAAAAAAATATAGCGGGGTGCTTCATCACCTAGTGCCTTAGACCAACTGGTTTGGGAGTCACTGCTAAGCCTTAGGTGGTGCAAGACGAGGAAAATACTAATACACCTAATAAGCAAGCACATGAGTAATCGGTCTATTAGTACCTCAAGAAGTATTAATGGTCGCATGAAAAATGTGTGAGCAATCTCATCTAAATATTCATCGATTAAAAAGTACCGAGGTAGATGGACAAGAGTATGATAGCTTGAATTGAATTCTCCGAGTGTAGGGATGTCTTTTACACACACGTAGGGGTATATGATCGATGTCTGGAATAAAGATAGGAATGAAGAATAAAGACGATGTTTTATTGAGGGATGATGTGATTTCTAATATCTTTTCATGACTATTAAGATAGAGCTCATGACAATCGAAAAGCTAGTGTAGTTGGAAACTCTAATTTTCAAAGTCTTTCTTTTATATTTCTTATCTCTACATGTAACTTTCACGGTCTTCTTTTTATTATGGGATTTTGTGGGTGCAATCCGCTAAAAACCCTCAGGAGACAACACTCCTCCTACTAGGGACACCTAGAGGTTTAAAGGCTTGTTGCACGTGCTCATTGCAGTCGTGTTGCCTACGAAAGTGTGCTAGTTAGTTTTTCTTTTTCTTTATTTTCTCCTTCTCTTGAATAAAACAAGTTTGCTCGAGACGACCAAAATTAAGTTTGGAGGAATTTGATCAGTCGAAAATACTGCATTTATAACACATCAATTTCCCTACTATTTGCAATCATCTAAAGGTGTTCGGTATGAATATAGCACATAGTAGCAATTTGTCTGTTAAATAACAAATAACATGTGTTATACATTATAACTGACATTTTGAGGAAAATCGTGTGTTTATTATTGCATGCATGATCTTTGTATATCGCAACACTTGTCTCGAGATTGTGTGCAGGAAATTCTCCAGGTAAAAGAGCCGGAATCATAAAAGTGCTGATAAAAATACGCCAAGTCCAAGACTTGTGATCTGGCAGTGAACAAGAAAGTATAAAAATATTCCAGACATCAGAAAAGTGCCATAAAGCCAACATAAGAATAACCATGGAAATTCCAGGCACTGATCACCCAACATGGCCGCGGATCCGTGGCCGAATGGGCCGATCCGCCGCGGATCCGCTGCAGCGTTGACTCAGTGGGGGCAGAATGCTATTTCAGAGGTCTCCGTTCACTAGCCAAACTTCTTCAAGACACTTCAGTCTCCAGAGATCTCCAGAAGCTTCTCCTCTAATAAACAAGCTTCTTGTGCAAGCTAAATACCTACCAAGCTTCTCAAGCAAGCTAGCTAACTACCTTAATCTAGAAGCTTCCTTCATAACTACCAAGCTTACAAGGGAAGCTAAACCTAGTTTAGCTTCTAAAGGAAGCTAGATCAAGCTTCTAGGGGAAGCTAAAGGAGAAGACTATAAAAAGGGACCCAAGGGCATCATTACAAGGTTGTTGAAAATTGAGCCAAAAATCACACAAATTGAGTGACACAATTTGATCCAAATCAAGATCATCAAGTACCAAATCAAGCAAGCATCCAACAAGCCTTTTTGAAGCAACGCCGATCTTCATCCGAGTAAGTGATCCACGACGATCCGCGACTCAAGAAGACGATGCGAAGCTAGTTCGACGATCGAGTTCTCTCCTCAATTCTTGTAGTCTTTGAGTGTATTGTAACAAAACATCGAATAATAAAAGGTGAAAATTCTTGATCTTGCTTTTCTTTACATTTGAGCATTATGATGAGTTGTCAATTCTTGATTGTTTTCTTTTTTTCATGATTTTTGAGTGAAAACTCCGCTTGTGGAGGAATCGAGAAAATAGATAGATGATGATGATTAAATTCTTGAATGATTCTTAAGTCTTATGAGTTTTGTAAACTCTAGGAAATTGAATCATCGACAACCTAATTTGAGCGAGATGCTTTCTTGAATGTTTTCGCTCCAAATTAGAGATCAACGATCGATGATTGAATTTCCTAAGGGCTAGAATTTAAATGCTAATCAACGAAAGGACAAGGGATAATGATGGAGAAACCCTAGTTTCTTCAATAGATCCCTAAACCTCATTGATCGTCATCGATTTAGCAACAAATCATCAATAGATAAGAATTCGTAATCATAATTCTTCATCATCACTATCGATTGGATCGATTCCTACAAGCCTCTTTACAAATCTTGATAATTCATTCGATTTGGATATCATCTTGAACTTTATTAATTCTTGATTTTAGATCTAGTTTTCGATGATTCTTGAAACTAAAATTTCATAAATCTTGAATCAATTTCCTTTTATCTTTTAATTTTCAACTCAACTAAAACAAGATCGATCAAATCTCACTTTCCTTGTGGACGATCCGCATTCACCGACGAACCTACAAAAGACACCGTTATTGATTGCGGTTTACAAATTTCTTTGGTTGTGATCTTTACACTTTTCAAAACACGACATCGAATTTAAGATCAATCAGCGACCCAAGACGAACAGTTTTCATTTACCCATTGGAGAGGCGTAGATCACTCTTGAAGACGTTTCATTGATTCTCGATCTCTCGGTTACAGGCTCTTCGATTGTTTATGAAGGATGCATGGCTTCCATCTTATATTTTGGCACCATATTAGGAGTTTAACCCCCGAAGGAGAAAAGGAAAAACAACATTGTACTTGCGACATGGGTGTATGAGAGTTTCAGGAATCTCGGGACTGATGCCGCATACAAGGAAATTATTCAATGTATAAAAGCTTATGTTTTGTACAACATTTACATGACATTATTCCCTACACGAATCTAGTTTATTCTAAATAGATTGGATTTTTGACGGACGGGGAACGCATTTCCGGCTATGCTTGGAGGGCGGGGGTTTTGGCGTATTTGATAAACGGTTTGAACGATACGGCCATGTCAAATGCGAGAGCTATAAAGGGTTGACTTACCGTTTTACAGGTATCATATTAGTTTTTAAAATCATTTTCCTTTACTTTACTGTAAAGATAATTGTAGCGAATCTAACAATTAATTTTTATTTAGTGTTGGGCATATACTAGGATCTCAGCCATTTGGCCGATGTCCGATACTAGCATCAATGAGATTAGACCCATTACTAGACAATGGGGTGTACGCATATATCGAGATCCCCATCATCATAAAACTTTCTACTGGGGAAGATTTGATAATTTGAAGGAGCAACAGGTAATTACTAATTCATTATCTAATTTAACGACATTTGTTTAATTCTTTATGAATAATGTTAAACATTTTCAACTGTTTCTTTAATGACAGTTCACATGGGATCCGTACAGTGAGTATGTCGATGCATCCCAAAAAATTTCGAGCACAATAGGTACGCTGGACTGTTACACATTCCTCTCATATGTTTCGATATTATCCAGTAGCAATATTCCGATAGGATAATCCGACAGTTCGGCGGTATTCAGAGGGTACCCGTTGACGTTCATCGTGTACAAGCTGAGAAAGAGAAGCCAACTAAGAAGAGCAAAGTATATAATGTGGTTTCGGATTATATCAATTTGTGGCTTGCAGTCCAAAATGATATAGCGGAAGAAGGAGTTGCACATGAGGCTCCTACAACGGAAGTGAGAATGTGGCTGACGACTACATGGCATGGTACACTGGTATTACTGAAAGTATGTCTTAGCACCTCTACTAGATTTATATGAGCATCAAGTATGCAATTTAAAAAAATCGAGAGTGCTAAATATACTAAACAAGAATCGAACTAGAGAATTAGGGTTTTTAAGTTAGCAAACAAGATTCTAATCTAAGTGAAGAGATCTACAACCTTTGTAGATAAATCCTTCACTTCTAAATGTAGGGTTCCTAGGCACACTAATGAGGTCTCACAAGGCATCAACCATGCCAATTTCAAAAATTTTAAGTGCCGAGAAACCCTAATACGGATCGTTGACTAGAGTTTAAGCGAAAATGATAACTAGTTAACAACTTAACTAAGAGTGAACGGAAAATACAACCTTTGTAGATCCGGTCCTCCACCTCCATAGCTCCGTGATGATGTCTCATCGCTGCGATCATCGGATCCCGGGCTCTAGCGTCGGCTTCATCGGAGAAATGGTCGGGCTAGGTCGTCGACTTTGATGCCGAAGATGATCTACGTCGAGGCAACTCAAGATCAAGCTCCAACTTCACCAAGTCATGAAACTTGTGAAGAAAACACCCTATACTACTTGGCAAGTGGTAGAAGATGAAGAAATAGGAAGTGGATTCACTTTAGAATTGGATTTCTCATGGATTCACTTTAGAATTGGATTTCTCACTCTTTTTCTCAAGTTGCCATTGATGAAGGCAAGGTTTTCTTCTTGTTGAAGATGAAGAAGAAGAAGAAAAAGAATATGATAAGTATTTTTTATCAAATAGAAAATAATATGAATACTTATCATATACCAACCATAGTTAGGTGTAGAGAATAAACTATGGTTAGTTTGAATGGTTAGGGTTAAGCATGAAGACAAAATGGTCACTTAGTCAAAACTTCATGAAGCTTCAACAACAAACAAAGAAAGCCACCATTTTCTCTTTATCATTTCAAAAAGAATAATATATAAATAAATGAATAAGTAAATGAATAAAACCCTAACCATTGACCAACCATGGTTTAAACCAAACACACAAACTATCATGTATCATCAAACATGATACAATCAAATGCACTAAAGTATATCACATATACAATATGCACATCAAGTGAGAAAATCCTTTTTAAGTGAACCAATACTAGTTAATGCAAAGTAATATATCAAATATATAAGTATGCATTAAATCATTAAATCAACGCTTGATTTAACGATCCGGTCATATCGCATATGACCGACTAATATTCAATGTATCGACTTATCGAATCAATCCTTGATTCGATAACTAGGTTATATCGCATACAACCAATCGATACATCCATCGCGAGAATAGAATACGGTATCACATACACGCATTATTCTCGGTCCCGCACATATCTCATATGTGCTCCTATTTCGTTTCGCTTGAGCCAGGAAACCTCTGTGTTGGACTCTAAAGACTCGTCAATACGCCGGCAGCAGGTGATGATCATATCAAACACCCACAAGCTGCAAGCGGTCTGCTAAACGCAACGGCCACCCGGGTATTGAGCGATCAGAAGATCGACGAGCAAGCCCGCTCACACTCCTGTGAATCCAACCAGTAACACTTACCATACAGTCCGGTATGATCGTCTGATATGTCGCATATCTCGTCTAGGGGTGGTAAACGTCAGACCCCAATAACTCGATAAGTCGTGTCGATATGAGGTCTATAACAGTTCGAGAAACTACTGGTAACACTTACCAGCAAATCTCAGCAACCCTGGCCAGGGATTTCCGGTTATAGCCAATCGAACACAGCGCAACATCAACTCCCTATACCGGGAGAGACGAATCCCCTCCTATCGCTCATTGCCTCCATGTGATTCGGGACTGTACCCAAAAACCACCGTTTTGCACGCCCTCTTGGACGTGGTAAGGTGGAAATCAAAGCACAGTGGGAATCACACAAGACTCTATGACGATCTCGGGTCTACAGACTAACCTGTATCAGTGTCACCAGAGAACGGCCATCTGACGTAAGGTATAATACTATCTGGGAGTTCTCGGCGAGTTCGTCCAGTGTACCCAGTCTCCACTGAGCACCCGTATATCATCTTTGATGTCAAACACCAATGGATATGGGATCATCCATCGCCCATCTGTATGGGTCGAGAAGGTATACGCTAGTCTACTCTGGTATATCGATGCCCCGTCTCGATACACCCACGACTAGGGATCTTGAAGGATGTACTTATGGACTACCGTGTCCCCACTAGTATGATCCGCATCATAGTCCAGGTAGTCAAGTACACATCCTAAGGGCTTTACCAACATGTAACAGAGAGACAATCAGTGTACACGTTAAGATAAAGAGCAACCAGATAGCATACTATCATGTCGAGCAAGAAAGTCCTCCCTATATATGTCCCAGCATCCACTACAATATACATCCTATGTACAGTAATGGCCTCTAGGGCATACATATAACTAATAATCTCCCACTTGCACTAGGGACATCTGTAGCAGTGGTTGTAGTATCTCATACTCAACCATCCTATAAAAGTCTCTCTCTGGGAAAAGGCCTTTGTGAGTGGATCCGCCGTGTTGTCCTCTGAGTCTACTCTCCTAACCTCGATCACCTTGGAGATCAGCCATCTCCATGATCAGGTGATACTGCCTTAGAATATGTCTGGATCATTGATGGGACGGACGTTCCTTGGCATAAGCCACAACTCCATTGTCACATAATGGGAGGAACGAAGTTCATCTCATGACCAAATATACACCCAGACTTCCTCTTTGGTAGCGTCTTAAGTAGCGATGTATCCAGCCTTTATCGTCTAGTTTGCCACGGTATCTAGTTTGGAACTCTTCCACCATACCGTCCCTTTACTGAGGGTAAAGACAATGCCTGCGACTGACATTCAGTCGTCTTTATCACCCTGGAACATTTCCAGTGATTCTCCCCAGGATCGATTGATACTATCTCACTACATCTAGTGAGAATCCTAACATCCAATTACATCTATCTTATAGATGCAAACTCAGGATTTAGGAGGTATCACTTTGATCCTATTGGAGAATCCTTGTGATAAGCGGAGATTGACCGAGCGTAGTATAGGAAACTCTTTCCCTATCAAGAGTATGTCATCCACGTACTTTACGAGGATCACCACCATACTCCCTACTACCTTTTTGTATATACAAGGTTCATCTACCATTTTGATGGTGTCAAACTCTTTGACTAACTCATCAAAACAGACGTTCCAACTCCGCGATGTCTGCTTTATCACATAAAACATCTTGCACACGTTTCCGCTGCTCCCACTGTCTACGAGGCCCTCTGGCTGTGTACTTATAGACGCACTCTTCTAAAACATCATTTAGAAAAGCAGTCATGGTACCCAACCGCCAGATATCGTAGTCATGGTATGTAGCCGTGGCAAGTAGGATCTGGGTGGACTTAAGCATAGCTACTTGAAAAGGTTTCACCATTATCCACGCCTGGTTGATGACGAAAACCTTTAACAAGTCTAGCTTTGAAAGTCTCAACCTTTCCATGTACACCAAGTAATCTTCTCAAGATATACTTGCTCCTGATGGGGATTTAACCCTTCAGATATAGCAACCAAAGTCATACTTTGTTGGTGTATAAAGATTCCATCTCAGATCGCTAAACATCCAGCCATTCTTACAGAGTCTCACTCCTGATGGCCAGCTCGAAACTAGTTGGGTCATCATCTCATGATGCAATCCTCGCTCCCACTGTCATAGAGAAACTGAAGTAACTCTCAGGTGGGTGAGGAACCCTACTAGATCGGCGGAGAGGCTGAGGTTCGTTGGTTACTATTGAATCTTTTGGTTCTACCAAATCATCAGCTGCAGTTTGTATAGCTGGAACATTTCCAGTTCTACATAACAGACCTTGCCTTGATCTTGTCCGGATTTTGCTTTTATACATAGGCCGGACAACCCCAAATCTTAACTAACTTAAGATATGGGCTCTTCCCTTTCCATATCACATATGAAGTGGTAGGCAACTGATTTGATTTGAACCCTATTCAATAGGTATGCAACTTCCCAAGTGCATAACCCCCAAAAAGGAAAAAGGTAACTCAGTAGTACTCATCATAGAGCACATCATATCAAATAGGGTGTATCTGCTCCGCCCCGATATACCATCGTGCTATGGTGTATTCGGAGGAGTAATGCTGAGAGAGAATCTCATTCTCCTTCAGAATTGTCCAGGAATTCCATGCACAAGTATTCTCCTCCCTGATCTCATCATAGGATATAATACTTATACCCGTATTTTGGTTCTCTACTTCTAAATCATATTCTGTGAATATCTCAAAAGGTTCGGACTTGTGTTTCAACAGGAACATATGTCTGAATCTTGAGAGATCATCAGAGAATGTAATGAAGTACAAAGAACCGGTCTTGGCATGTGTAGACATGGGATCTACATACATCAACATGTATCAATCCTAAAAGTTCACTAACTCTTTCTCTGTTTCCAATAAACAGAGCTATGGTCATCTTATCTTTATGACATGACTGGCAAGTTTCCACAAGATGTAAATTCAAACAGATTTAAATATGCATCTATGTGCAACTTAGCTAGTCGGGTCGCATTGATATGACCCAGTCTACAATACCTCAAGAAGGATCCGTTCATTTCTGAACTCTTCCTCTTATGTGTGTTCTGTATACTAGGAACTGTAGTTTGATTTAGAACATCAATGCTTTTAGATAACGTGCCTGAACCGATCAATTTTTGATATAGGAAATGTTCAAAACATTATCCAATAATACAAAATTTTATCATTTCTTTACTAATAAAGAGACATATATGATTTTGTATATCAGGTTCGGTATCTAATAACATTTGTTCAGAATCAATGTATTCAGGTAATACAGGATGACAGTGACCAACAGACCTGGCTGCAACACTTGCACCGTTTTCTGCCTTATGAAACTTATCACCCGTTCTCAGTTCTCCACCTTTCTGTATCCCTATGTAACAGATTACATATCTGGGATCCTGATCCGGTATCAAATACCCAGGACGCAGAGGATACTGAGAAACAGTTCTTTGTAATGAACACACCCGAAAAAGATGCATCATCATGCACTTTCTTCGTTTGGGCGGCACAGGAAATCTGGTATTCCCCAATTTCCTGCTCTGTCTTATAACAATTATAAGTTGGAGCGGGACCAACGTTCCCCAGCTTAGTATAACAAGCGGGTTCGCTACCTGGAGAGAGAGAGAAGAAAACACTCAGCGTGCGCTCTTGCAAGATCAGATTGGTTATTTATTTTATCTAATCAGGATGGCTCCCACTGTTTTTATCAAATCTTCCTTCAAACCCTAAAAGGAAAGACTAGCCGGGATTAATTACACTCTACAAGTTCGCCAATCTTTCAGCCAGGCCAGTGTCGGTACTTTGAGGGAGGTTCCCCGTGCTTTCGCACGGACCTAATTACAGTAAACCTCGTTTTCCCAGAGGCGTAACCCCATTGACACCTTTCTAGACACCTACTTGATCGGCTAATTGTAAAGTGCAAAACTCTCCCAGGAGTAACAATTACTCGCAGTGGGTATCGGGATCCAACTATCATATAGAAGGTATGCAATCTCATTGCAAATTTCAACACTTGAAACTCCCGATAAGGGCTTTTACCCCTAGCACCTATGACCTTGGCTAAGGTCAACAAATCATAGGTACTAGTCAAGTTCTACCCGTCATTTCGTGATTAATTAGACCCACCCACATGACCCTTGGCTAAGGTCAACAAAGCCACATGACTGTCCTAACTAATCGCATCATATGCGGCGTAGGAAGACACCACTTAGCTACCGCACACTACGCCTAGGCTATGGTCGACAAACGTAGCACGGATACTAAGTACTCTACTTCCTAAAATGACAGAGGGTTGCAAATGGTTTTTATGAAAACCTTTAACGCTTTGAAATTGATCTCGTTGCGGAATCAAATGTTTTTAAATGGAATGTTTTTTAGGCTTTTCTAGTTTTGCTAAAGGGGTCACTCCCGGTGAAGGGATCGTCGGCCCTTTCCTCGTCGAATGAGGTGCGGGATATATCATATATATCACTGTGCAAAGCAGAAACTATAGAAGCAATCAAAAGACAAACCGAGTGTGTAGCATCTTCTAGTTATTGCTAAAGGAGTCACTCCCGGTGAAGGGATCTCGGTCCTTTCCTCATCGAATAAGGTGCAGGATGTTCTACAAGGAACACCGCGATGCAAAGCAAGAACAGTAGCTACCTGTTTTTATTTTTAAATTCGATTCCACAACATCAATTAGGTTTATATTCTTTTATTAATCATATTAATGAATATCCCATCATTTAACTCCACCTAAACATCACAGATAAATATAACGTACGCTTATGCCATCCGCATTCGCCTCGATGTCCCCTCGTGCACCGTTAGGTTAGGTAACTAACGACAGAGCGGGGCAGGGCTAGCGTGGGTGTAAAACATAAGTAACGCATATATAATATATCATATATAATATCTATCTGAACATTTCACATGATCACATCACAGATAACGCAGCAGAAAGTATCATATGAAATATTGGATATACTAGGACGTCCATGTTTTTAATATGAGCCAGTATAAAACACGGATTCCCCGGTCGTGATGAACAGCCAATCCCACATCCCTAGACCCCTACGAGAGCGGCAAGCAACCCTACCAATTCTAGGGTTAGGAGACCCGAACTCGACTCCTCGAGATGGTCTCCCACTGGACCCCAGAACCCGGTTACTTGTGCTCCCCTCCTTGGGTCTATCCTAATGCGGAAAAGTAAATAATATACAAATGGTGACATCATCCGCAATCTGGAAGTGCCCCAATAAAAGAATATTACATACAAGTTTTTACATGAATGAAAATGAAAAACACTCATCTCACATGAAAAACCCCCGGCTATTCAAACACGACGATCAAATATAACATATCCAGCAACACATAACATCACATGTCATCAACTTAAGTAAATATGCGCATCCCAATTGTCGTTGACATATAGCAACGAAACCGGCGATATCGCATATTACACTTACGGTCACAGAAAAGAAAGTGTAAAACTACAACAGTTGGAATCCGCAGCCTCTTTAGACATCGCATGCCTAAACCAATAATTTCCTTAGACATCACATGCCTAACAATTATAAACCCCGCAGTTTAACTTCGTCTGTGTTTTTTCCGGGTACTTTTAGAGCATGTTAAAAAGTTCGACCGGATATAAATACCCATTTTTTCCCCTGTCGTAGACGGAGTTAGAAGTCCGATCGAACCGAAACCCAAATCTCAAAATGCGCTCTGATACCACTGTAGGTAGAAGGGTCAAGCCAACGCCTCACATGTGGCATGCCGTACTGCCCCAAACCCGAAGGTTCAAAGGGCAGTTCAAGACGGTCACATAATCGAGTTAAGAATTGTTGTCTTCTAGAGGGTCCATCGCGTTACTTGCACTACTTACAACGTTATTAAACCACGGAAAGATCCAACACTTGGAAATTTCCCGACATGGGAAAAAGTGGGTATTTATATCCGGTCGAACTTTTTAACATATTCAAAAAATTACCCGGAAAAACACATAGACAAAGTCTGATAATCCGATCGAATCTACGAACACCCAATACAACCCAGAAAACTCAACTCTTGAGTAAACATTAAAAATTCCCAGAAAACTCAGCACCTGAAGAGACAAATTACTGTGCAAAAATGGAATCATAATCACATAATTTGGCCGCGGAACCGCCGCAGAAGCCATGCTTCTGCCGCGGTTCCGCCGCGCTTTGGGGGTATCGTTTGCTCGTTTTTGCACCGTAATTCTTAGAATTTCCTGCTGAATTTTTTAAGCATTTTTAATCTGGAAAAAACCCAGTTTTTGAAAAATGTCCAGAGAGCATTTTGGAGTTAGGGTTTTGGTTCGATCGGACTTCTAACTCCGTATACGCATCGCCTAAGGCTCTAGCTAGGCTCTGATACCACTGTAGGGTTCTGATTGTTAGGATACGTACGTGTTCAAGTTTAGTTTAAATACCGCAATCAAGACGGTTTCGCTTGTAGCTAGCCGGTTGAGTACGGGTCGTCCGCAGGGAGATGAGAGTCTTTTTCAAAGTGTTTTAACGAGTTAAGTCCTGTTTTCAGATTTTGTTGTGGTTATCTAAGTGTAAGTTGATATTTAAAGAGAGCTTGTTAGGGTGAGGATTAGGTTAGTTTGAGTTAGGAGTCTCCACATCTTTCGTTGCCCCACTTAATATCGGTGTTACGGTAATCGGCAACAACGGGGATTAGTACGACTAGGAAGGAACTTGCGAGTATAAGCTAGGCTTTCCAACGCATAGTCCTTCCTTTTGGTGCTTGTCCGTCCGTTCTTGGCTCTTATCCATAACCTCCGGTTAATTCAACCACAACCGGTCTCACTACGGAATCACCGCTATCATGTAGGATAGGGTGCCGTAAGGAGCGGATTGTGGTTCAATTAACGGGAGTCGATTTAAGTTGTTGGGCAAGGAAAGAGTGAGAGAGATTTCCTTCTCTCAAACTTCCCTTATCCTACCCTAACAAGTATAAAACTACTCACACTTCATAATACGGAAAAATAAAACAAACAAAAGAGGAAGATAGAAAGAAGGAGGCTAGAAGAATACGACTAACTATTTGCGACCTCACCTTGGCGAGGATCAAGCGTAAGTATCATTGTCGTATGAATGATAAAGAAAAAGAGAGAAGAAAGAAATAACAAGAAAATAACAACAACTACTTAACAATTAAAATTACAACAAGTAAAGAAAGAGCATTTAACAAAATAAAGAGATAAGCATGATAATAAATGGTTCTTCTTTATTCATCACTCTTCACTCAAAAGCTCATTACAAGTTTAATGGAGAAGAGGTGAGAAGAGGAAGAAGAAGTGAACTAAATCCTAGAAAAAGAAAATACAAGAATGGACCCTTTCCTTCACAAAGTTCTGGGCTATTTATAGGCCAGAAAATGAAACCCTAGGGCAACCAACAGAACAGAAACGTAAATACCAAAATACCCCCAAAAGAACTTTTCCCCTGGCGCCAGAACGGCCACGGATCCGCGGCCTGGACCCACCTTTTGCCGCGGATCCTCGGCCTTATTGTTGAATTGGGCTTTTATCTTTCTTGGGCTTCCCTGGTTTGCTTTGTACATTATTCTGGCATATGTATTTTCTCAATTTGGCTCCCCGATTTTTCCAGAATTTCTGTTGAGGGAAAGGTGGACATTTTGTCAAGATTTTGTCATGATTGCCTCGAGCTCCGCGTAGATCTCTTGGATTTTGTGCTACTATTGAGCCTTGTGCATGAAGGTGACATTGATTTGACATTTTGTCTTCCTAAACTGGTATCTGGCAACATACGGATGACGAGCGGAGACCGTGTTTTCTCAGTGGTTGGCAGGAACCCGGATTTAGTTGTGTTTTCCATGAATTTCACCGTTTTAGAACCGAGAACCTGTATCCTGCAATTGACTAGCAAACACGGCTCAAGAGTATCTACCGATATGCAAAGTGATAAAAATTGGGCGGTATGAAAATGCAAAAATCTGATATGAACAGGTTCCTAGGCACACTAATGAGGTCTCACAAGGCATCAACCATGCCAATTTCAAAAATTTCAACTGCCGAGAAACCCTAATACGGATCGTTGACTAGAGTTTAAGCGAAAACGATAACTAGTTAACAACTTAACTAAGAGTGAACGGAAAATACAACCTTTGTAGATCCGGTCCTCCACCTCCATAGCTCCGTGATGATGTCTCATCGCTGCGATCATCGGATCCCGGGCTTTAGCGTCGGCTTCATCGGAGAAATGGTCGGGCTAGGTCGTCGACTTCGATGCCGAAGATGATCTACGTCGAGGCAACTCAAGATCAAGCTCTAACTTCACCAAGTCATGAAACTTGTGAAGAAAACACCCTATACTACTTGGCAAGTGGTAGAGGATGAAGAAATAGGAAGTGGGTTCACTTTAGAATTGGATTTCTCACTCTTTTTCTCAAGTTGCCATTGATGAAGGCAAGGTTTTCTTCTTGTTGAAGATGAAGAAGAAGAAGAAAAAGAATATGATAAGTATTTTTTATCAAATAGAAAATAATATGAATACTTATCATATACCAACCATAGTTAGGTGTAGAGAATAAACTATGGTTAGTTTGAATGGTTAGGGTTAAGCATGAAGACAAAATGGTCACTTAGTCAAAACTTCATGAAGCTTCAACAACAAACAAAGAAAGCAACCATTTTCTCTTTATCATTTCAAAAAGAATAATATATAAATAAATGAATAAGTAAATGAATAAAACTCTAACCATTGACCAACCATGGTTTAAACCAAACACACAAACTATCATGTATCATCAAACATGATACAATCAAATGCACTAAAATATATCACATATACAATGTGCACATCAAGTGAGAAAATCCTTTTTAAGTGAACCAATACTAGTTAATGCAAAGTAATATATCAAATATATAAGTATGCATTAAATCATTAAATCAACGCTTGATTTAACGATCCGGTCATATCGCATATGACCGACTAATATTCAATGTATCGACTTATCGAATCAATCCTTGATTCGATAACTAGGTTATATCGCATACAACCAATCGATACATCCATCGCGAGAATAGAATACGGTATCACATACACGCATTATTCTCGGTCCCGCACATATCTCATATGTGCTCCTATTTCGTTTCGCTTGAGCCAGGAAGCCTCTGTGTAGGACTCTAAAGACTCGTCAATACGCCGGCAGCAGGTGATGATCATATCAAACACCCACAAGCCGCAAGCGGTCTGCTAAACGTAACGGCCACCCGGGTATTGAGCGATCAGAAGATCGACGAGCAAGCCCGCTCACACTCCTGTGAATCCAACCAGTAACACTTACCGTACAGTCCGGTCTGATCGTCTGATATGTCGCATATCTCGTCTAGGGGTGGTAAACGTCAGACCCCAATAACTCGATAAGTCGTGTCGATATGAGGTCTATAACAGTTCGAGAAACTACTGGTAACACTTACCAGCAAATCTCAGCAACCCTGGCTAGGGATTTCCGGTTATATCCAATCGAACACAGCGCAACATCAACTCCCTATACCGGGAGAGACGAATCCCCTCCTATCGCTCATTGCCTCCATGTGATTCGAGACTGTACCCAAAAACCACCGTTTTGCACGCCCTCTTGGACGTGGTAAGGTGGAAATTAAAGCACAGTGGGAATCACACAAGACTCTATGACGATCTCGGGTCTACAGACTAACCTGTACCAGTGTCACCAGAGAACTGCCATCTGACGTAAGGTATAATACCATCTGGGAGTTCTCGGCGAGTCCGTCCAGTGTACCCAGTCTCCACTGAGCACCCGTATATCATCTCTGATGTCAAACACCAATGGATATGGGATCATCCATCGCCCATCTGTATGGGTCGAGAAGGTATACGCTAGTCTACTCTGGTATATCGATGCCCCGTCTCGATACACCCACGACTAGGAACCTTGAAGGATGTACTTATGGACTACCATGTCCCCACTAGTATGATCCGCATCATAGTCCAGGTAGTCAAGTACACATCCTAAGGGCTTTACCAACATGTAACAGAGAGACAATCAGTGTACACGTTAAGATAAAGAGCAACCACATAGCATACTATCATGTCGAGCAAGAAAGTCCTCCCTATATATGTCCCAGCATCCACTACAATATACATCCTATGTACAGTAATGGCCTCTAGGGCATACATATAACTAACACTAAAACTCTAAGTAGTAGTCCCTAGAACTCTTCTTTGACTCCACTTGATGAAAGGATCGAGCTTGCTTGTAGTCTTCGTTGCCGAAGATGATCCATCTTGAAGTCTCTCTCACTCAAGCTTACACTTCACTAATCAATGTATTAGTGAAGTTAACAACCTAAACCAATGAGCATGATTAGTGTAGGTTGATGAAATATGAGATTTGCTCAATAAAATATTTTCTCCTTTTCTTTTTCTCCACTCAAGAAAATAAGTGAGGAGAGGAAGATGGAGATGATTTTGGATGAATGATGAACTACGAGCTAATAGATAAGATAAGATAAGGATGATGAAAAATATCTAAGAGTAAAACAAAAATTAGAGATGAGTCATGGCTTCTCAATGCTTCTCTAAGCATCCAAAGCCATGACTCATTCTCCTCTTTTATCTTTATCTTAAAATATAAATCATCCTAATTATCTTTTACTCTTGTGTGATTCTCATACATCCTAGTTCTATGTATCACCAATCATGATACAAAAATAAATACATATATATAAATATATATATCACACACATATTTATAAATATATTTCAAGAGAAGAAAATCTTAAGCGAGCTAAATATTAGTTTATATATATATCAAATATATAAATATATATCAAATTATTAAATCAACACTTGATTCAATAATCCGGTTATATCATATATAACCGACTAATATCATATATATATATATGTATATCAAAACATTAAATCAACACTTGATTCAATTATCCGGTTATATCACATATAACCAGCTAATATTCAATATTAGATATTAAATCAACACTTGATTCAATAATCCGGTCATATCATATATAACCGGCAAATATCAAATATATATATATATATATATATATATATATCAAATCATTGAATCAATACATGATTCAATAATTCGGTTATATCACATATAACCAGGACGATATCAAATATCGCTAGATTAGAATACAGTATCATATATTCGTATTTAATCAAGGTCCCCGCACATATCTCCATATGTGCCTTACTTCGTTTCGCTTGAGCTAGGAAACCTCTATGTGGGACTTTAAAGACTCGTCAATACACCAACAGTAGGTAATGATCACATCACATACCTACAAGCCGTCAGCGGTACTAGCTGAACGTAGCGGCTACCCAGGTATTGAACGAATAGAAGATCAACAAGCAAACTTGGCCAAACTCCCGTAGAGCCTATAAGCAACACTTACCATACAGTCTGGTATCTTCGTCTGATATGTCGCATATCGAGTCTGGGGGTGGAATCGTTATACCCTAATAACTTGATAAGTCATGCAAATATGTGGCCTATAACTTTTCGAGAAACTACTGATAACACTTATCAGTAAATCTCATCATCCCTGGCCAGGGACTTGCTGTTATAGCCAATCGAGCATAGCGCAACATCAACTACCGATACCAGGAGAGACGAAACCCCTCCTATCGCTCACTGTCTCCATGTGACTCGGGACTGTACCTAAAATCCACTTGTTTGCACGACTCCTTTGAGCCATGGTAGGGAGTAAATCAAAGCACGGTGGGAACCACACAAGACACTATGATGATCTCGGGTTTACAAACTAACATGTACAAGTGTCACCAGAGAACTGCTATCCGACGATAGGTATGGTATCATCTAGGAGTTCTCGACGAGTCCTGTTCGGTGTACCCATTCTCTAATGAGCACCTATGCACAATCTTTGATATCAAACACTAATGGTTATGGGATCAACCATCGCCCCATACAGGGTCAAGAAACATACACACTAGTCTACTCTGGAATATCGATGCTCTGTCTCGATACTCCCTCGACTAGGAACTGTTAAAGGATGTGCTTGCGGACTACACTAGACCTACTAGTATGATCTGCATCATAGTCCTTGTAGTCAAGCCAACATCCTAAGGGCTTTATCAATATGTATCTATGAGATGGTAAACTAAAACAAGTGCACATGTTAAGATAAAGAGCGACCAGATAGCATGCTATCATGTCGAGCAAGAAAGTCCTCTATATATATGTCCAAGTATCCACTATAGTATACAATAATGGCCTCTAGGGCATATATATTCCTAACAATTACCAGGAAGGTAATACACCCCCAGTCAACCAACTACGATCTACGAGCCTAACATCAAGATTAACCGTCAGTCACTTCTCGATTATGCAAGTATTGCTTATATTTTATTTTGTTTTATATCACTTTTAACATATTCGATCTAATTATTGATATTTATTACTTATTATTTGTAGGTGAATGTGGTTGAAGGCAAGAAATTTTTATTGGATGACGACAATCTCAATAGATTATACGAATAGATCAAATAAGTGCTAAAGGGTAAGATTGATGAGAAGGGGGGATAAAGCCCTAAAAAGAGATGAAAATGCTTGGAATAATCTTGCCGTTGTTGGAAATGAGTGCGAGGTGGCTGATGAGGCAAATGCGGTTGAGAAGACCGTCATGGAGGACCCCGTCTGGAAGGACCCAAGTAAGGCAAATGCGAGGGAGAAGACCGTCCTGGAGAAGGCCGTCGGGAATTTTCCAAGTGAGAAAAATATTTATGTGGCCGATGAGGGAAATATTGGGGAGGTTGTTGATTAAAATGCGGGAGGAGACGACCTCGGTCAGTCGGAAAGAAGGTGCGGAGGTAGCCGAAGATGTTGATTGTATTGAACGTGCCCGTGCAGTAGGTGTAGATCTAACCAGCGAACATGGAAAGATCTTTTAAGAGAGGAAATTGCAAATGAGAAGAGAGAAAAGAAGCCAAATTCTTTCTTGATCTCATCGTACACAAATCCAGATAAGAAGAAAAAGAAATTTGTGAAGCCTATACAAGGAATGAAATTTCACATATCGGAATTGAAAAAAAAGTACGTGGAGACGTAACTTTGGATCGAACAAAAAAACGAGAAATGATAACCGCTTACACCAGTAGGTTACGCATGCACGAATCTTCCGCCAATAGCTTCTTCTTTTATCCAGAATTTTGTGTAAGACTTTGTTATTAACTTTTGGTTTGTACGTCAGCTAAATAATATTCATTACCGTGTTGTTCATTCTACTTTTTATTTTCTAGATGTTACTCCGTTATTGTTTTAACGAATACAAAAAGGAGAAACTAAAGAGGAGGGACCACAAGTGCAGAGGTAGCTTACCGGAATGGATCGAATCGAAAAATATTTTCCAGAAGTCTGTACTAAAGTGCGATACGGTAAGTTTGTACTTTATTTATCTCATTTTCTTTTTATTTGCAATAAATACGATTTATAATGATGAATTAAAATTTTAATCCCAGATTTATATTCTCATGCATCACGAAAATTATTGGATTTTGTGTATCGGGTACATTACGGAGGGAAAGTTTGTGCTATGTGATCCAATGTACGAAAAAGTGGGTCGTTTGTATAAGGATGAATGTGCCGTAGTGGTCAGTTCAATTTTATAACGATTACTATTTTCATTTGTCTATAATCTGTAATAATTTGTTTAACTTAATATTTTTTTGCAGCAAAATTATTTTGTTATGTATATGCTGAAGAAGGTACCCAATTCCGGCAAAATTGATTTAGGAAAGGGTTTGGATTGGATTGAGAATAAGAGACATCCGAGACAAGACACCAGATCAGTCGATTTTGATGTATTTGTAATAAAATACATGGATTGCTTGTCGCAGAGAATTGCTTTGAACGACGAAAAATGGAATACAAATACTGTAAATAATTTTAGATATAGGATTTGTTATGAGGTAGCTAATCAGAAACTACCCAAATGATGTAATAAATTATAGATTTCGTTTTTAATGTCCATATAGGATGTGTATTGATGTATTGTTGATGTGTATTGAAATTTGCATATATGATGTGTGGGGTGATGTTTCTATCTGATCTCTGATATTTGTTTGCTGTAAATGATGTAAGAAAGTCATGTACATTTGGCTGTAAATGATCTACATTTGTGTGTAATTGATGTATATTTATGTATATGAACTCTGATATTAGATTTCTTCATATGTTTTTTTAGTTCTACTCAAAATTCAATCACTACTTAAAGAAGCAGTTATATTTTGAGCAATCTCTAGACACAGAGAGCAAACTATATAACCCTTACTTTAAATAGCGGTTATATTTTTTAAGAAAACACAACCGCTAGTTAAACTAGCGGTTATATTTTGTGCAAGCTTAAATGAACAGAATGCAAACTATTTAACCTCTACTTTAAGTAGCGGTTATATTCTTTAAGAAAAAATAACAGCTAATTAATATAGCGGTTATATTTTGTGCAAACTTAAATGAACAGAGAGAAAACTATTTAAGCTTTACTTAAGTAGCGGTTATATTCTTTAAGAAAAAATAACCGTTAGTTTAAGCAGCGGTTAAAATTTGAGCAGATTATTTAAACTGCAGATATATAGAGCAAACTATGTAACCGCAAGTTTAAAAAGTGATTATATTCTTTAAGAAAACCTAACCGCTACTTAAAGTAGTTGTTATATTTTGTGCAAACTTTAAATGAATAGAGAGCAATCTATTTAACATCTATTCTAAGTAGCGGTTATATTCTTTAAGAAAAAATTAACCGCTACTTTAAGTAGCGGTTAAAACTTGAGAAGATTATTTAAACTGCAGGTACAAAAAGCAAACTAAGTAACTGCTAATTTAAGAAACGGTTATATCTTTTAAGAAAACCTAACCACTACTTAAACTGGCTGTTATATTTTGTGCAAACTTTAAATGAACACAGAGCAATCTATTTAACATCTAATTTAAGTAGCGGCTATATTTTTTAAGAAAAAACTAACCGCTACTTTAAGCAGCGGTTAAAATTTGAGAAGATTATTTAAACTGTAGGTACAGAGAGCAAACTAAGCAACCGCTAAATTAAGAAGCTGTTCTATTTCGAGCAGATTATTTTACTGTTACTATAAATAGCGGTTATATTTTGAGCTAATTAAATTTTGACTCTCTGACTATTTAAGCGCTACTTAAAGTAGCAGTTATAATTTGAACCCGGTTCAATGCAATTTGATCCTGTATTATTTCAAACGAATCCGAACCGTTACTTTTATCCGCTATTTAAAGTAGTGGCTAGATCGAATGGTTTAGATTTAACAGCTACTTAAAGTAGCGGTTAGCTCATTAAGTAGTTGAAATTTAATCCAGTATTATTTCTAACAAATATGAATCGTTAATTTTATCCGCTATTTAAAGTAGCAGCTAAATTGAACGGTTCAGAGTTAACAGCTACGTAAATTAGCTGTTCCTATTTACTATAAAGAGCATTAGAGTTTGCTATTTTTTTACTACTGTTTAACATGAAAAATTCATCAAATAATAATAAATATGCATTTAAATATTTATTTCAATATATAGGGAAAAGATAACCAAACATGGGATCGGGATTACAGGGGTTAATAAAACAGCATACAAAGTTCTCTAATTCCCTCACGGACCTCTCTACCATGTCGTAGCGGCGGTTCTCACGAAGAGTCCATCCCCACCTATCAGCGTCGCGCACGTCGGCAGAGGAAGACATCACAGCCCACTGGATCCGTATTTGACTCAGCATATGAATTGAGCGGTCCCTGAGAGGCTTCGTGATCAAGCATGTCTCGTGAACATGGTCGATCTCGTCTTCCGTTGCGTTAAGCATCGCTAAAATTATCTCCACCGGATGAGGGGGAATGTGTTCAAGGATGGCCATGAAGATCATTCAAAACCAAATGAGCCGGCGGGAAGAGGAGATCCTCTATGAGTCATGAGCTCGTGCATCACCGTGTCGCACTGAGGATCCGTAAGAATGGGATTCGCTAGACGTGCAGCGAAACGTGGAATAATCTCCTCAATGGGCACCTCCCATGGCTATTGAGGAGCATGCGAGCAATTGCAATCCATGGTTTGTTCTCTGTGAAAATGGTTCCTTCTCTATGAAAGTGAAGAAAAAGATGAACACTTCTTCAAATTATAAAGAGGAGCATTCAAGTCTCGGCACAAAAAAATATTGCACATGGTGTAAATTGGAACGACTCCCAAGCTCTGACCAAAAGAAAGTGTTGGAAAAGAAGAAGTTGGCTCAGAAAATCAAGCAAAGATGAAAGGAAGATCTCCCATGTATTTAACACGTGAACGCTCGTTTCAAGGAGGATTAAATTCTATGATATAGCCTTCACAAGTTGAACACGTGAGCGCTCACATGCAAGCATGTGAGTGCTGAATTAAAACACATATAAAATCCCCACGTGTTAAACACGTAAGCACTCATATGCAAAGCATATGAGCGTTGCTGCCATACATAAATATGGCGGTACTCACGTGCAAAGCACGTGAGCGCACCAATCTAAATCGCTAGCTTCAAATAGAATTAAATTCTATACAGAATTAAATTCCATTTGGGAAATATTTCCCCTGATCTTTTTAATATTAGAAAGATTTTCTCTGTTAAACAGAAAACCTTTGGATTTTAAATCCAACGGTGATTATAATATCACCAATCAAATCATCAATTCTCTGTTAGGAAAATATTTTCCCAATCTTGCTAAAACGAACAGAAAATATTTTTTGTTAAACAAAATTTCCTGGATCTTAGATCCAACAGTGGATATAATTCTCCGAGTAATCTTTAAGATCAATTAGATCAATCGAGATCTCTCAATGAGAGATTCTCTCAAACTAATTGATATATTTTCCCGCTCTTATATAAAGGACCCGAGACTTCAAGTCTCAAAAGGAGAGAAGCTACGGAGAGAATACCCTCCATAAACTTCAAGATATACAAGACTCCCTCTAAGCTTCTGCGAGATCCCCTCCTTAAGCTTCCACAACAACAACAGATAATTTAATTATCATCTCAAAGAAGATCATTCTTTGTTCGATTAATAGGTAAAGACAGAGATAAGAATATCTTCCCCCTTTTGCCTATTTCATATACAATATAAGGGTTTAACCTTCTTATAAGAACTTGGTTCTTTCTCATGATCTGAGATCCACAAGACAAATCTGCCACAAAGTAAGAATTTAATTCTCATCGGGAAGATCTTGTCAGATCGAAGATCCAGAGGAGAACTATGACGTTTTACCCCCTGCGCATAAAAGAGAGAACATGGAAGAATAGAACAAAAAAGATGGAATTGATATTCAAGAAACTTAGTTCCTCTAAAATATAATAGGGTTTTATCCTGATAAGAATACAGTTCTCACAAAAAGGAGGAACTTGGTTTCTTGCAAGATCTGCAAGACTTTTGGAGTTTAACTCTAATTTTCAGAGTTAATCTCTGCATGAACATGGAAAGGATCACATGGAAGACACGTGAGAACCTTAGAAAATGAAGAACGAAGTCTCATATGAGAATCATGTGAGTGCTCAAAGGATCCCCGAAGATAGACCTCACTTGGAAGACACTTGAGTGCTGAGACTTTAGTGCTTAACACTACTCACGTGGAAGACACGTGACTAATTATGAAGATTATACTTCATGTGCCATTCACGTGAGCGTTATACGAACCAATGCTTAGCACTACACACGTAGAAGACTCGTGAACGCCAAAAACCAGGCTTCTCACGCGAAGAGCACGTGAAGCGGAACCTCTGATGAAGCTTAAACTTCTGGGCTCAGTGCTTAACACTGTTCGGTTATTTAAAACCCAAAACAAAATATTTGTCCTAGTGCTCAGCACTGTTGGGAAACATAGCCCGACATTTAGTCTAAAATTAAACTAATTCCCTGAAGTTTCAAACTTCTTTGATTTTCAAAGGAAAATCAACCTTGATCATACATATTTTAAGTCGACCTTAATCTAAAACAAGATTAACGGTCCTTAAACATATTTTAAGTCGATCTTAATTTAAGACTAGATTAACGATCCTTAAATCCCCATAAACTTATGTACCTCATTTATATGAGATCTATGGCCTAAGTTCACTCAAAAATATGATTTACGGGTTTGGACTAATCCGCGTCCTACGGGCATGACTAGATCAGTCTCCATATATAATCCAAGAGCAATCCCATAATAAACAATATATAACACGATACGAAGTGACCTACTGAAGAAGGTGAAAGTTGTTATCGCTTTGCGATAACATAATTAAATGCAGGGGCTTGCACTTGCAAGGAAGAGCACCCCCACAACCATAAACTCCTCATCATCGAGGGGGAATCTGATAAGTCAGCTACATCGGTCGCATCTATCCGAACCTCCGATATACGATGCCATAAATCAACTTGGTATGTTTGGAGAGGTGGATGGATATGTTCCATATAGCATCTGCCCCTAAATTCAGGCTAGACGTCCCCAACGTCTCAGTCCGGTTTTCGGCGGTAAATAGATTCTGGCATGTCCGGTGGGACCTCTTTCCTCTTTCCACTTCAAACTTCGTGTCTCGTGTTTCGCGAAATAATCACGACATGTTATGTTTGCCCTTGGGTTTCGGGATACTAAAGCTGGTGTTCTCCTCCCCAGATAGAGATCTAATGGCCTCACTCAGGAACAACGAATGCAACGCTGGCTCCAACACCACCCCGGTCAGAATAACCTGGTGAGGGCAAGCCAAGGCCTTGGTGCTATGCATTCCGATGGTCCAAGTAGCCCAACAACTGGATGAGCTCTTCTTTGGTACCATGCTACCAACTCCCTCTCTGGGAATCCCGGTGCCAAAGGAGAAAACGCCCAAGAAGTCAATTTGCAATAGGTTGACAACTACCACAGCAGGTCCCGATAGTAAGCCTGCTTGATATGAAGGATCAGTCTTCTAGAGGCTGAAGCCCAACTCCATAGGCCCCTCCGAGAAGCCCATAATTCTGAAGAAGCCAGTCTTCAAAATGCTGAGCTTTGCTGCTCTGGACGCTCCAACCGTCCCAGCCGTTTTGAAGAGGATGGTCACTAAGAGGCTGACATCGGCGACCCCTGCTATTTCCGAGGCGCCAAAGGGTGCTTCACCTCCACGCCGGTCCTTATTCAATAGGCTAACACCCTATGCTCTTGCTCATACTCTGGTCCAGCCATGAATATCAGTCTTTCAGCGACTGGCTCATGCTCCAACCTTGAAGCCATGCGGCAGGCAAGATGTCCCAGCTTCAAAAGAACACTGGGGGCAGGATATTCCGGCCTAGAAGCAATGCAGAGGGCAAATCCATGAAGCCCCTAAAATTGAAGAAACCCCAACTTCAAGACATTCTCGACGTCGATACTGGCGCCGAGTAAGGCAAGCTGAGGGTAGTTCGCCATCCAGGCTAACCTCGCCATCTCCAATGGTGTAGGTCGCTGTTCTAACCGGGAACGGTTTTGAGGCGCTGAATATAGTGAAGCACAACTCTACAAGTCCTATATTGAAGAAAACTCCAGCTCCCACCGAGAGGAGTGACGGGCCAAAATTGGTTTGATCGGCGAAAAGACTTTCCTTGACCATTCATAAGGTCCGGAAGGAGGTGCAGGGGTCAGTGATCAATAGAGATTACTCTCCAGAGTAGCTAAAGAGCCATGATAAACGCTCTTCCCATCAATCGAAGGAGGCTCATAGTATGTTGATTCCTCTGAAGCTGGCCTCTCATAAGAGAGAGAGGGAGATCACAGAAGACGCAAAGGCCCAAGGCTTACTCCAAGGGCCTGCACTCCAAATGCTCTAAGACTGGAGTATCGATAGTTTACACCGTCTATATGGTGAACTCCAAGGACGGAAGTAAAACTTCCGTCTCCCACAGGCCAATCACACGGTATGTAACAAAAGATCCCTAGAAATAGCAAGAGTTGATAGCTCAGACGACTGAAATAATGAGTCCCCTACCCGGTGCAAATCTGGACGACTCTTTTGAGGAACGAGCAACCAGGAGTCCGATACAGACTACCTAAGTAGATTATCCATAAGAAGGACGAGAAAGTTGCAGATATGGAAACCCGAATGGAAAAAATGACCCATTTGTTCCAAAGTATGGTTGGGATGATGGCTTACCCCGAACTATTTGTAGATGAACCGCCGGTGGTCGTCGTCGAAGACAAAGGAGATACCTTCAGTCCCCTTCAGGCCTCATCTACAAAAGAGGAATTCATATCCAAATCACAACTGGACGAATACATCACCTGACAGTTCAAGGCTCACCTAGTCAGTGAAGCCGCCGGCAAGTTGATAAAGACCGGCCGACCTTACCCGGCGTGCTACAATCAGATACAGTACCTGCCAGGATACACAATTCCGACATTCCCCATATATAAAGGGATCGTAAATCCGAAGTAGCATATCACCCAGTTCAGGTCCAAATGTGGCAATACTGGGAGTAACGACATATTGCTCCTGCGACAGTTCGTTAGCAACCTAGCGGACGCAGCATTCGAATGGTATTCAGAAATTCCTAATGACCCAATCAAAACTTTTTACGAGATGGAGTCCTCTTCTGCCAAAGATTCGCTAATGCATGCGAGCGCACAACCGTAACCGTCTTGGTCAACGAGAGGCCCAGATCGAATGAGATGTGGGTCCAGTACGCGATGAGATGGAGGAACCTTTGGTCTAAATGCGAACAAAGGATCGCTGAAGCTCCGGCCATAAGTATGTTCATGAGCACTCTCGACAAGAAGGCGCAAGCGTTCCCATATTTGGCTGTTCTTAGCCCAACGACTTTCCAAGAGCTCATCGACAAGCTGGCTCACCTGGATGCAATGAACCAGGGTCCGTCCTCTTCTAATGGAGATTCCTGAAACTTCAAAATCAAGGATAAGACAGTGTTTGTCTCTAACACGCAACAACGACCAAACGGTCCTAAAGCGCCTGGTCGTCAAAATGACAACCGCCTGGGACCTATGCTTGAAGAAAGAATGGGACAAGAATATTCCTTCCCTCATGATAAAATGAGGAAGTTATTTGACCTCGCAACAAAGAAAGTCTTTTTGACATTGCCTAAGCCACGACGATCAGCCCAAGCCCCTGACATCAATAACCCAACCTATTGCCTATATCATCAGGTAATAAGTCATCCAATTGAGGATTGTTACGTGTTCTAGAACTAGGTCGGGGACCAGTATAAACACGACAAGTTCATACTCTCTGATAAATGCAAGGTGAACCCTCCTTAGAATCATATCTCTAAAAGGACCAATATGCAGGGGGCATCCTACTCAGTCGTTGAAGAGACCCCATGGGAGGTAATATTGTCTCCTAGAATGAAAATAATGCTAAAGGATCTCCAAGCGTGCCCTGCGATTAGGTAGAAGAGTCCGCTTGAACCAGAGATCATACCAGGGATGTTGAAACCGCGTCCCACTTCGAAGGCTATTGATAAAGGGAAAATCTCGGAAGTCAAGAAGTCTTCCAAAAAGAAAAATAAGAAGAAGGTGAAGAAGCCCGTACAGCCAACAAAGTACCTCGACAGCCGTACAAGCATCTAGAAGTACATAGACGTACTCGAAGAATATAATCAAAAAGTGCGTTTGCCCATTACTTTTGAGGAGTTCATTGAGCACATACTCAAAAATAACAGACAGGATGAAGATGATGAGTCAGACGGAGAAGCAGAAGGCCGTGTGGAAAGCTGTCGCATGGTCTCTCATTCCTCCATCTGTGATGATGAGGCTCCACCCGCGTGAAAGCTATTCAGACGAGCAGGGGGCAGAATTGATTCTTGAAGCTCCGAGTTCGCCACAACAAGACCCAGTTGAGAAACTCCTAAGGAAAGCCTTCCAAAGAAGCCGGGAAAATCAAAGGCGTGAGCTGGCTATCTACGAGAAAGCCAGACAACAGCGCCTGGAAAGGGAAGCCACGGAAGAGGTGAGTTATATAACTCCCTAACCAAAGCAGAACTTTCAACTGAAGCAGAAGATACCGCTGAAGAAAGACAAGGCCGAGAAATATTTCACCAAGGCCTTATCCAAAGGGATGAAGTTGCCGCCTTTAAAGAAGTATATCCCAGGGGTTGTAGACTTCGAAGGTGGAGAAGAGAATCCAAAATATTGCCTCTACCACCGGAGGGTCTGCCATCCCATCGAAGAATGCAAGGCATTCGGGAAATGGTAGAGAAAATACGTTCTCCATAACAGGCATCTGCAAACAAAGAAGCGAATGGCCAAGGCTCACCTGCCCCAACATGATTTTCCTAAGGCGAATGACCAAGCATAGATGATCACCGAGAGATGTTATATGATCAAGGCTCAAACTTCGGAAGGAGGAAGTTCGGTAGTACCGATGTTCAGCAGTGATTCAGAAGATGAACCTCCCATCGATCTCCCCTATATAAGTTTCTCATCAGGATACGAAGAAAAGGCGGGAGACTGCGACAATATCCATTTGCAGAACCGCACCCTCCCCGAGAAGAATCTCGGGCCCTAAATAATAATCCAAAGAATCAAGATAAAGGTAAAGGGAAAATGCCCGAAGAGCTTGCCTCTGATGAAGAGGTGGTTAAAGAACTCACCGCCAATGATCTCCACAAGAAGAATAAGATGGACTACAATGTGTTAGCCCATCTGAAGAATCTATCTTCATATTTGAGCATATACGATACTTTGCTCTTGTCCAAGGAATTGCGGGAGTTTTTAATTAAGGCCCTCAAAGAACCAGACCGCTTCCAAGCACAGTTTGCAGAGGAAGCGATGAAAGATAAGATGGCGGAGGTATACACAGCCGACAACTCCTTCAGTGAAGAAGATCTCCTACTGGGGACGTTCAAGCACAATCGACCATTTTATATCGCCGGGTACTACGATAATCAGAGAATAAATAAAATCCTTGTCGACAACGGCTCTTCGGTCAATCTCCTTAATATTAAGGTGCTTAAGCAGCTGTCCATGGATGTGCGATATCTCGACTAGGAGAAAATCACTATCTCCGGATTTGACTCCTAGTATTCAAGAACGTTGGGGTCCATAGTGTTGATGCTCCGCTTTGGACAACTCGTCTTTGACGTCAAATTCCACGTGATTGAAGGCAAGACTTGCTATAAAGTTTTGCTGGGTAGACCTTGGCTACACCAGTATGGCATTGTCCCTTATACACAGTATCGGTGTATGAAGTATTTCAAGGATGTCCAGGATCACACCATCACAGGGGAGCTTAACTCATTCTCGGTAAACGAGGTACGGAAATATGAAGATGCGAAGTACTTCTCGTTGGACTATGAAGACACAGAGAAGTGCGGCAAGCCCAAGGACAAACAAGTTCAAGCGGCGATCATCTCGATCTATGGAAGCGACTCCGAGGAAGAAATAGTACTCACAGGTCAGCCTCCAAAGGAAACTGATAAACCAAGTTCGTCAGATCTTATCCCGATCTTTGGCAGCGAATCGGAGGAAGAAACTAATACGGTTTTCTCCATCCATCCCTAGGTAAAAGTCCCCGATGAAACCGATCGAGCTCTGCATATTACAATGTCTCCATCGCATCACTAAAAAGAGCTCGATGCACTCAGCACTTACCGCGTGCAAAAGTTAGTAACCTTCCACGTGCCTCCTAGACATAAAAGAGAAAAAAGGCGATTCTCTTTTACAAGTCAAAAGAAACCAAGGTGGAAAAAGAGGTTTGGTACGGACTCAAGCCGAATCTTGATAGGTTACAACTCATACCAATGCCGAGATATTACACAAAGTGACTGAGGGATCTCCTTCACCAGCAGGGAGTACCGTTTGAACAGATTGGCTGTCAGGCCCAATATTTCAAGAAAATATGGGAAGTGCTGGGGACCCGCTAACTGGAGGCCCATGGAAAATTTGATACTACCGGTCTGGACTATGTCCGACCTAAGAAGAAGAAGTAGGCGCATAGCTGCTATGCCCTAAACAAAAGGTAAAATGAACGGATGGCAAACAACTCAACCGAGCAAGGCCAGAACACCCCGCAAGGTATCCCAACCGCATCGGTTGGACTGCCGCTTGAGTCGTTGATGGCTCTATATATGCAGTTATCCGGGAAAGAAATATAATGAAGCTTCGCAAAATATTGCGACTCAGCCAACAGAAAACCCGACTGAGAGGCTGATGAGAGAAGCATATCAAATGGGTCATACAGCTCTCTGTGAAATAGCCAGAAGCTCGTACCCAAGCAAGCAATCCATGGGAGAGACGAGTCATGATCCTCATCCTCGACGGCTGCACATACCTTCCTTTAAAAATAAAGGAGCTCAAGGCGGCCACATTAAAGATAGGACACCATCCATGGCCAAGCCGCAAAGTCGCCCAGCTATATCTCTTGACGAAAGGATGGGACATGGATATTCTTTTCCCTGGGACAAGGTGAGGAAAATATTTAACCTCGCCATGAAGCACCATATATTAACGCTGCCCAAGTGTAAGAGGCCTCATGAAGCTAATGCTCTGGATCATCTTGACTATTGTCCCTACCATCGGGTCATTGGTCATCCAATCGAGGAATGCTTCGTCTTTAAGAATTGGGCGGAAGACCAGTACAGGCAAGGCAAGTTCAAACTAAGCGACAACTGGAAAGTGGAGCCTCCACAAAAGCAGGAGCCAATGCGAGAGAACCTCGCCAAGTCAGAGCATAACCAGCCCAAGGTGCGGAAGTTCACCTGCGCTTTCCACATGATAAGACTCCCCGATGAAGAGGAGGATGAAGATACGCTTCAGCGCCTCGACTGCCTTGCCAATGAAGGAGAGGAAATTTTGGAGTAGTAGCCAATGCCAAGAGAGCTAGAAGACGGGATCCACATCACCGCTGATGAATTGAAAAGGATGAACTTGGGAACCAAAGAAGATTCTCGACCCACGTTCGTCGGCGAGCTGCTGTCGGATGGAGAAGTAGCTGGTCTAAAAGAAGTTAATGGAGTACAAAGGCTGCTTAGCATGGAATTACTCCGAGATGCCAGGTCTCGATCCAGAGGTAGCAATTCACAAATTGGCCATAATGCCGAAATAAAGCTAGTCAAGCATGCGCCAAGAAGGATGCGACTTGAACTCGAGATGAGTATCAACGCCGAAGTCAAGAAGTTCATAGAATCTGGTTTCATCCGGGAGGTCCAGTACCCCAACTGGATCGCTAATATCGTCCCCATGATGAAGAAGAACGGGACCGTCCAGATTTGCATGGACTTTTGAAACCTCAATAAGGCATGCCCGAAGGATGACTTCCCCGTGCCAGTCACAGAGTTGATGATAGAAAATACGTTTACTCACGAGGTCTTCTCTTTTATGGACGAATCTTCAGGATACAATCAGATCAAGATGGATCCCGAGGACCAGAAACATACAGCCTTCCGCACCCCGCTAGGCATATTCTGTTATAATGTGATGCCTTTTGGACTGAAGAATGTCGGGGCGACATATCGAAGGGTAATAACCAAGATATTCGACGACATGATACATGACATTGTTGAATGCTACATCGACGACCTCGTAGTCAAGAGCATGTCGTGTGAAGAGCACTTGGAGTATTAAGGACGGTCTTCGAGCAAATACAACCTGAGGATGAATCCGCTAAAATGCGCCTTCAGAGTTTCGTCGGGGAAGTTTCTGGGTTTTATAACCTGCCACCAAGGGATCGAAATCGACCCCTCCAAGATTAGAGCAATTATGGAGTTGCCTCCTATGAAGAATCTCAAACAACTGAGATCTCTCCAAGAAAAGCTCGCTTATATTCGACGGTTCATCGCCAACCTCTTTAGGAAATGCCTTCCGTACAGCCATCTGATGAAGAAGGGCACCCCATTTATATGGGACCAGAAATGTCAACAGGCTCTGGAGGAAATCAAGCAATATTTGCAGAATCCACCGATTTTGGCCGCTCCGGTTAAGGGAAAACACCTTATCCTCAATACAACTGCCCTTGATGGTTCTCTAGGTGCGTTTTGGGCTTAAGTGAATGATCAAGGAAAGGAGAGGGCTCTATACTACTTGAGTCGAGTCCTGCTGGGAGTAGAAAGTAACTACTCTCCTATCGAAAAGTATTGCCAGGTGTTGATCTTTGCAGCCACAAAGCTCAAACACTATGCCCTGGCGCATGAACTCCATCTCATATCGAAGGTGGATCCTCTCTAATACCTCGTGTCCAAAGCTATGCTGACCGGGAGGCTCGCTAAGTAAGCCCTTCTGTTGAGGGAGTTTACAATTATTTATCACCCACTTAAAGTGGTAAAAGGCCAAGCCATCGCCGACTTCCTCGCAGAGCATATGATTCCAACCGACTCTCTGTTGAATAGCGAACTGCTGGATGAATACACATTCAACATAAGTAAAGAGGTAGAAGAAACCGGAAAACACCGATGGGAATTGTACTTCGACGGAGCATCTTCAATGAAGGCCTGGAAGGGGGAACACCCCAATAATCAAAGCCGGGATAAGTCTTATCTTCATGACTCCCCAAGGCGGAACACTCCATTATGCCTTCTCGTTGATGAAGCCGAGAACCAACAACGAGACTGAATATGAAGCTCTCATTGCCGGTCTCGAAATCGCGATCGACATATGCATCAAAGATCTTCTAATACACGGAGATTCACAGTTAGTTGTGAATCAAGTGAACGACAGCTACAAGACATGCAAGCTGGAGCTAATAAAGTATAACGAAAGGGCGTGGCAACTACTGACACAGATTCCCTTTTGGGTGCTGGAAAGCGTGTCACGAGCGGAAAATAGCAGCGCAGACACATTAGAAAAACTTGCTAAAGAAATGGCAGATGATGATCTCGATGAGGTAAGGATCAATGTCCAGAGCCACAAGATCCTATCGCCGGCTGAATTTCCTTCGGAGTCTCTAGTGGTAACGCCCGAGGAAAAAGAAGAGATACTTGTAGAGAAGGTTCTCCAGACCAAAATAGAGGAGGAAGATGAAGATTGGAGGCAAGTCTTCTTAGACTACTTCACGTCCCAACGAGCTCCTGAAGATGCCTCATCTAGATATCAGCTAATGAAACGAGCTCTATCTTTCGCCTTCGTCAACGAGACCTTGTACAAAAGATCTTTCAACTATGTATGGTTAAGATGCCTAGGGCCAAAAGAAGCAAAGAAAGTCGTCCAAGAAGTACACAATGGACTTTGCGGCTCCCATCAAGCGGGACCAAAGATGAAATTGAAGATGAAGAGAATAGATTACTACTGACTCACAATGATGCAAGATTGCATCGAATATGCGAAGCGTTGCCATTCATGTCAAATTCACGGGGATTTCATACATCAGCACTCCAATCCGCTTCATCCAACCATAGCCAGCTGGCCGTTCGAAATGTGGAGAACCGATATCATCGGCCCCATTGAATCGGCGTCATCTAGAGGACATCAATTCATCTTGGCGACAACCGACTATTTCTCTAAATGGGCGGAAGCGATACCGCTGAGAGATGTCAAAACGGAGAACATTCTCCACTTCTTCAAAACACATGTGATATACCGGTTAGAAGTTCCATGGCGTATAATCTCGGACAACGGACCAGCCTACAGGAGCCACAAAATAAGCCGTTTTTCCAGGCAACACAAGATAGACTAGAGGTATTCTTCCGTCTATAACTCTCGAGCCAATGGTCTTGCTGAAGCCTTCAACAAGACGATGACGAAACTTATAAAGAAGATGGTGTCCAATAATAAAATGGACTAGCATGAGAGGCAACATGAAGCTCTTTGGGCATACCGAACAACGTTCAAGGCAGCTACAAAGACAATGCCTTATGCCTTGGTATTTGGAGCCGAAGCAATGCTTTCACTGGAGATAGAACTTCCCTCGTTAAGGATGGCAGTTCACCACGAGCTTACAGATGAGGATAACGCTCACCTCCGGATCGAAGAACTCGACGTACTTGACGAGACCCGTCTCGCAGCACAACAAAGCCTAGAAGCCTATCGAGCAAGAATGACCTAATCATATGAAAGATTGAATAGACCGAGAGTATTCTGCCAAGAAGAACTCGTACCGGATGTCAAACGATCCATGGTCCCTAACCGCGCAAAGCGCGAGAAGTTTGAGCCAAACTATGAGGGTCCGTATGTTATAGAGGAAGTCTACCAAAGTGGAGCATACCAACTCGTGAATATGCATGGAGAAAGAATATATAAACCAATAAATGGCCGATTCCTCAAGAAGTATTATGCTTAAGAGGTTATAACTTAGGTCAATGATAAATGACGACACCTATGTCCGCTCTTTATCTTCCTAAGTCAGAACCGTGAGAGCTAGGCATTTCGTCCTGAACACATGAATGTTGGACCGAGATGTCCCTAAACTAATGTTGGACCGAAATGTCCCTAAACTATCATTTCGTCCTGAACACGAGATTGTTGGACCGAGATGTCCCTAAACTAATGTTGGACCGATATGTCCCTAAACTATCATTTCGTGCCGAACACGGGAATGTTGGAACGAGATGTCCCTAAACTAATATTGAACCGAAATGTTCATAAACTATCATTTCGTCCCAAACACAGGAATGTTAGACCGAAATGTCCTCAAACTAGTACTTCACTTCGAACATGGGGATGTTGGACCGAAATGTCCCTAAACTAACTCGTCGCCCCTAATATGGGAATGTTGGACCACGATGTTCTTAAACAAATGTGCCCCTTGAGATCGACATTGCAACTTAAGTCCTACTCCACTAGCAAAGATTGCAACTCAAGTCTCACCTGTGAGGCTGCATCTCAAGTCCCACCGGCTACGAAGCTCCTCCAAAGATACAGTCCTCCATGAAATATTTTGCTGCCCTACAGACAATCTCCGAATTGACTACGTTACACAATCCACTGGCACAAATAATCCATACCGTACCCAAGTGCCACAGGAAAACAATTGGGTCACTTGCGGCGAAGCCACATCCGAGAGCTTCATCGTTCAAAAAAAGGTATGTCCATAAGCAAAAAGGGCACGGATGAAAATCCGAAAGGGCGCCGTGCGTAAAAACAACAGGACTGTCGACAACCTTGTGAAAACCTGAAAGGGCGCAAACTCGTTAAAAACAATACACTTACAAAGTCCTCTCGACTTGTGATGAGAACACCTAAGTGAGATCCTTACGACTCACAAAGGTGAGAGACAGTTGGAAATCCCCATGATTTTCAAGGAGAATGTACACTTACGAGATCCTTCCGACTTGTAAAGAGAAAATGCCCTTTTATGAGGCCATCAGGGCTTATAGAATTCAAAAGCCTCAGGTTGCAGATCAGACCCTATGCCTAAGCCATCATATACCCCTCTAAAATAACCCTACAAGTAGTTTGATCTTGATACTTATACACAATCCACGGGCACAAATAAGCATAAATAAACCCAAGTTCCACATGGTGGACAACACTTGTAAGTATTTCGACTTACAAGGAGAAAAATACTCTTGTAGGAACCTTACGACTCACAAGATTCACTTAGGAGTCCCCACGATTCTTAGAAAGAAAATACACCTATGAGATCCTCTCGACTCATAGGAAGAAGATAACTTTACAAGACCCCCACGGCTAGTAAACATTGAAAAGCCTTAGTTGATGGAGTCCTGACCTCGTCTTCTAAGCCACCTTTGCCCGAATAGGCAATGACATATGATGAGTCACTCCTGACACTATTCCAGTTATAGCGATACTGATGCCAAGATTGGGGTCAGACTCAAAAAAATGTGTATGGAATAGCCGAAATGATTGGGCAATCGTGCCTTTCGCGATATGAAAAGCTGAAATGATTAAGCATCGCGGAGAATAAAAATTAAAAAAATGAATGATAAGATAAAAAAAATTCCGCCCTGCAGATGATTCGAATTTCAACTTTTGTAAACAGTTCAAGGACGTCCGGCTCATTCCGGTGAAGTGCGATTACGACACCAGCAAAGTCCAAAGGGTCAAGTTAAAGTGGAGTGATGACAAAATCTTAGCTCCAGATCTCGATGGCAACATATATAGCCTAGAGATTATCTCGACGTCCCTCCAGCAGAGTGCAGTCGCGACATCATGAAAGCTTTAAGGAGCCAAAGATAAAGCGGAGTCATGGAAAAGTTCTAGCTCCAGATCTTGATGGCAACATCTACAACCTAGAGATTTCTCAATGTCTTTCTCATTCCAGAAGAATGTAGACGCAACGTCAACAAGGACTAAAGGGTCAAAGATGAAGCTAAGTGACGGCATATTCCTAGTTTCGGGTCTCGATGGCATTACATGTGAAGCCTAAAGACCGTTTGATGTTAATCCATCTCAGACGGATGCAGCTCTGACTCCCTGGGACTCCTTAAAGAAGGGAGTCTTACCTCAAGGTAAAACGCCACGGTGCACTTAACGCTGAACTATCTGATGGCAATACGGGCATATCGGCTTAGGAAGGTTACTTGAGACGTTGTATCCTGCAACGGTAGGGTTGCATGATACAGCAAGTACGTGGCTACTCGAAACCAGCAACCTGAGTGGACGTGGATTGAGATGATATCTGCTGACGTAATGGTGTGATGGACTTAACCTAGCACCACAAACCTAATGGATGCAAATGATGATATGTGTTATGCATGTTTGACTTTAGGATGAGTCTATCCACATGCCTAAAGGAAGGATAGACTGAACGCTCTGGAATAAGTAAATAAACTAAGCTAAGCCTTAGAAGGCAGATCTAAACCTGTTTCCTAAGCCATCGCTGCCCTACAAGGAGGTCAATACTGACTCTTGTATACTATCCATAGGCCACACGTTCGTCAAAGTTTCATGCCAATAAAGAAGCTTCTTACGAGTCCTCTCGAATCGTAGGGAGAAATATCTTTATAAGACCCTCACGGCTCATAAAGTTGAAAAAACTTGGACAACAGATCTAAACATGTTTCTTAAGCCATCGCTGCCCTGCGGACTGTCAATACTGACTACCGTATACTATCCATGGGACACCTATGATGAATTGGTGGATGAAGACACCATAAAAAGGAGAAAGGTGCAGATTATGGGCTTCAAGACGTAGAATTGTGATGCCTATGTCCGTTCACTACCTTCTCAGATTCTGAAAGTCATGAGAGCAGTTATGTACTTTGCACTACTTAACCCACGTCCATACCTACGTGAGAAAAGTAGTGGGGGCATTTTTTAACGTGAAAAATTCATCAAATAATAATAAACATGCATTTAAATATTTATTTCAATCCACAGGAAAAAGATCACCAAATATGGGATCGGGACTGCTGGGGTTAATAAAACAGTATAAAAAGTTCTCTAACTCCCTCTCGGCCCACTCTACTATGTCATAGAAACGGTTCTCACGAAGTGTCCCTCCCTATCTATCAGCGCCGTGCTCGTCTGCAAAGGAAAACATCACAGCCCGCCGAGCCCGTATTTGACTCAGCATGTGAATCGAGAGGTCCTTGAGAGGCTTCGTGATCAAGCACGCCTCGTGAACACGGTCGGTCTTGTCCTCTACTGCATCAAGTATCTCTAAAGTCATCTCCACCGGATGAGAGGGAATGTCGTCAAGGATGGCTAGGAAGATCATTTGAAGCCAAATAGAGCTGGCGGGAAGAGGAGATCATCTACGGGTCATGAGCTCATGCATCACCGTGTCGTACTGGGTATTAATAAGAACGAAATTCGCTAGACGTGCAGCGAAACGAGGAATAATCTCCCCAATGGGCACCTCCCATGGCTATCGAGGAGCATGTAGGCGATTGCAAGCCATGGTTCTTTCTCTGTGAAAATGGTTCTTTCTCTGTGAAAGTGAAGAAGAAGATGAACACTTCTTCAAATTATAAAGAGGAGCATTCAAGTCTTGGCATAAAAAATGTTGCACATGGTGTAAGTTAGAACGACTCCCAAGTTTTGACCAAAAGAAAGTGTTGGAAAAGAAGAAGATGGCTCAGAAAATCAAGCAAAGATGAAAGGAAGCTCTCCCACGTGTTTAACATGTGAGCGCTCACATGCAAAACATGTGACAGCCAGCTTCAAGGAGGATTAAATCCTATGATATAACCTCCATGTGTTGAACACGTGAGCGCTCACATGCAAGGCATGTGAGTGTTGAATTAAAACCCATATATGTTAAATTCGTGAGTGCTAATATGTAAAGCACATAAGCGCAACTGCCATACATATATATGGCAGTACTTAAGTGCAAAGTACATGAGCGCACCAATCTGAAGTGTTAGTTTCAAATAGAATTAAATTCTATTAGGGAAATATTTCCCCTAGATCTTTCTAATATCTGAAAGATTTTCTTTATTAAACAGAGATTCTTTGGATTTTAAATCCAACGGTGATTATAATACCACCAATCAAAATATCAATTCTCTATTAGGAAAATATTTTCCTAATCTTGCTAAAACGAACGGAAAATATTTTCTGTTAAACAAAATTTCCCGGATCTTAGATCTAACAGTGGATATAATTCTCTGAGTGATTTTTCAGATCAATCGCTCAAACTAATTGATATATTTTCCCCTCTTATATAAAGGACCCGAGACTTTAAGTCTCAAAAGGAGAGAGGCCACGGAGAGAATATCCTCCATAAACTTCAAGATATACAAGACTCCTTCTAAACTTCTGCGAGATCCCTTCCTTAAGCTTCCACAACAACATCAAAGAATTTAATTCTCATCTCGAAAAAGATCATTCTTTGTTCAATCACTAGGTAAAGACAGAGATAAGAATATCTCCCCCTTTTGCTTATTTCATATACGATATAAGGGTTTAACCCTCTTGTAAAAACTTAGTTCTTCCTTGGAATCTGAGATCCACAGGACAATTCTTCCACAAGGTGAGAATTTAATTCTTATCGGGAAGATCTTGTTCTTCAGATCGAAGATCCATGGGAGAACTATGGCGTTTTACCCCCTGCACATTAAAGAGAGAACATGAAAGAATAGAACAAAAAAGATGGAATTGATATTCCAGAAACTTAGTTCCTCCAAAATATAATAGGGTTTTATTCCGATAAGAACTATTTCTCACAAAAAAAAAGGAACTTAGTTTCTTGTAAGATCTGCAAGACTTTTAGAGTTTAACTCTAATTTTGAGAGTTAATCTCTACATGAACATGGAAAGGATCATATAGAAGACATGTGAGAATTTTAGAAAATGAAGAACAAAGTCTCACGTAAGAATCACGTGAGTGCTCAAAGGAGCCTCGAAGACCGACCTCACGTGGAAGACACGTGAGCGCTGAGACTCTAGTGTTTAGCACTATTCACATGGAAGACACGTGACCAATTATGATGATTATACTTTGCGTGTCATTCGCGTGAGCATCATATGAACTAGTGCTTAGGACTACCCACGTGGAAGACACATGAACACCAAAAACCAAGCTTCTCATGCGAAGAGAACATGAAGCAGAACCTATGATGAAGCTTAAGCTTCTTGGCTCAGTGCTTAGCACTGTTCGGTTATCTAAAGCCCAAAATAAATGTTTGGCCTAGTGCTTACCACCGTTGGGAAACATAGCCCGACATTTAGTTTAAAATTAGACTAATTCTCTAAAGTTTCAAACTTCTTTGATTTTCAAAGGAAAATCAATCTTGATCATACATATTTTAAGTCGATCTTATTTTAAAACAAGATTAACGTTCTTAAATATATTTTAAGTCGATCTTTATCTAAGAATAGATTAACGATCCTTAAATCCTCCTTGTTCACCGCCGAAAGACTGTACCGAGATGTTGGGACGTCTAGCCTGAATTTAGGGGCAGATGCTATTTGGACATATCCACCCATCTCTCCGAAAATACCAAGTTGATTTATAGCACCATATATCAGAGGTTTGGATAGATGCGACTGTTGTAGCAGACTTCATCAGATTCTCCCTCATTTGTGAAGGGTTTTTGATTGTGGGGATGCTCTTCCCTACATGCGCAAGCCCTTGCAGTTAATTATGTTATCGCGTTGCGATAACCACTTTCTGCTGCTCCAGTAGTTCATTCGTGTCGTGTGTTATTTTGTTTGTTAAGATTCTCCGTGGATTGTATACGGAGACTAGTTTATATCGTCGCCCGTAGGGCGCGGATTAGTTTAAATCCGTATATTTAAGATTTGGGTTTTTGAACTTAGGTTATATTTTCCTTTAGTTCAAAAATATCTTGTTTCATTTAAGGACCGTTAATCTAGTTTGAGATTAAGATCTACTTAAATATATGAGCATTTGGGCTCAATTTATTTTTTTATCAAGGATACGTTAGCCTTATTTGAGACTAAGATCAACTTAGTAACATTTTAGGGATCATCAAATTTTGTTGACATCTGACAACAGAGCATTTGGGCTCATCTGCAGGAAAGTTTAGAGGGACTCTTAGCCAATTTGGGCTTGGTCTGCTCAGTCTTTTCTTTCTTTTATTCAAAAGTGCTAAGCACTTATTTGGGTTCTGTTTGCTTAGTTTTTTTTCTTTTGTGCAGAAGTGATAAGCACTTATTTGTGATTCTGGCGCTCACATGTGTATTATGAAAAGCAATCAGTCGTGGGCGCTGTCCAATCAGTGCTAAGCACTCAGTTATTTTGACTGAAAATAAAGTGCTAAGCACTTTCTATGGCGTCTACGTGAGAAGCACGTGAGGCGCTGTCTCATTTATTTTGTTGGGCGCCCACGTATGTTTCACGTGAGGTGCTGGGCGCTGCCCAATCAGTGTTAAGCACTTAGTCATTTAGATTAATTTTATAGCGCTTCTGCACTTTTACTCAGCGCTCACATGTATTTCACGTGAGACGCTGAACCTTCTATTTTGAGCGCCCATGTGGGAAGCACGTGAGGCGCCGAGTCTTTTGTTTTGGGCGCTCACATGGGAACCATGTGAGGCGCCAAATCTTTTTCTTTGTTGATATTTTTTGAAGAAGTTTTGACTTCTGTTAATGACGTTTTGACCATTAATGATCTGTTTTGAAGGTCTGAGACCGGTTTCTCTTAGAGAACTAAGTTCTTCTGTTGTTTTTTTATGAGAACAAAGTTCTTTATATAGGGTTAAACCCTGTTTAGGGATGAATTAAATTTCTAGACAATGTGTTGTTGACAGCCGAAAACAGAGACGAACTGGGATAGATCGTCTTGCATGAATTTGGAGGCAGATACTATTTGGATTTATCTGTCCACCTCTCCGAAAATACCAAGTTGATTTATGGCACCATATATCGGAGGTTTGGACAGACGCGACCATTGTAGCAGACTTTATCAGATTCCCCCTCATTTTATGAGGGTTTTTTGATTATGGGGACGCTCTTTCCTGCAGGCGCAAGCCTCTGCAGTTAATTACGTCACCGCATTGCGATAACCACTTTCTCATTCTCCAGCAGTTCACTTCGTGTTGTGTGTGTGTTTTTGTTTTTTTTGGTTGCCCGTGGATTGTATACGGAGACTAGTTTGTGTTGTCACCCGTAGGGCGCAGCTTAATCCAAATCCGTATATTTGAGATTTGGGTTTAGGTCAAGAATCTTGGTTGTCGGGGCTCACATTGGTAGCTTGGTTTGCCAACGGGAATGAACTTAGGACGCAGATCTCGCATTTGTGAGGTCCATCGATTCATGGGATATTTGGGGTTTGATCTAATGATCATTTGCCATATTTGAGACTAAGATCGACTTAAAAACAGTGAGCATATGTACTCAATTGATCATTAGATCATATATGAATAGCCCATGGATAGTATACGGTAGTCATTATGGAGATAATCCGCAAGGCAAAACATATTAGTTTAAGGACGTCGCGGTCCAACATTCCTTGTTTGGGACGAATGTTAGTTTAAGGACATTTCGGTCCAATGTTCCCTGTTTGAGATGAAGATTAGTTTAAGGACATTTCGGTCTATTATCGCCGAGTTTAGGGGCGAAAATTAGTTTAAGGAAGTTTCGGTCCAACATTCACCTTACGCGCACGTGTATTTGTTACGTGGCAGAGTGAACGATGGTGACATGGAATGCACCCAATTTGGAGTGCGATCCGATTTGAGGTGTGCACGTCAATTTGGAAGTGCATCAACATGGGATATATCATTCCCAGTCTTGACGAAGTTTTACATCAAGTTGAGATGATAAAAGAGTTGTTGGTTGTCGGGACCCGCCACTTCTCTGAAGACGTTGAAGAATTACAACGACATATATCAGAGGTGTGGAGAGATGTACCCTTGAACCAAATCCCGTATTTGAGGGAAAAATGGGTTGTGGTGGACCTAAGAATCGTTTGTCATATTTGAGACTAAGATTACCTTAGGAGATATGGGATGCATATCATTTTGGATATCATCAATGAGAGATCACCAGTTATGTTTGAGACTAAGATCAGTTTTGAAATCACGAGCATATGGGCTCGGTTGATTTAAAATCAAAGAGATTTAACTTCAGGAAACTTAGCCAATTTGGGCTGAGATTGGGTTTCTATACTACCCAGCAGTGCTAAGCACTAAGATATACAACGCTCACGTGTGTTTCACGTGAGATGCTGGTATAGTGCTAAACACTAATCTTTTCTGGCGCTCACGTGCTTTCACGTGAGGCGCTGGGTTTTTAGCCTTGGGCACTCACGTGCTTTTCACGTGAGGCGCTACATTAGTGCGAAGCACTAATTTTCTCTGGCGCTCACGTGTATTTCACGTGGGGCACTATATTTTTGGAGATTTAATCTCTGTTGATATTTTTAGAGAACTTAAATCTCTGTTAATGGTATTTTGACCATTAACGATCACCAAGATCATTATTTTGAGGATCTTGGATCGGGTTCTTTAAAGAACTAAGTTCTTGATTTGAAGGAACTAAGTTTCTGGAGTATTATGAACTCCATGCTTTCCATATTCATGTTTTCAGAGAGGTTAAACCTCTTTTAATGGTGTTTTGACCATTAAGGATCACCAAGATCACAATTTTGAGGATCTTGGATCGGGTTCTTTAAAAAACTAAGTTCTTGATTTGAAGGAACTAAGTTCCTGGAGTATTATGAACTCCATCTTCTTTCTTTTAAATTTTGTTCTTCCCTGAATGCTTAATTCTTAAGAACAAGATCCTCCCGATGAGAATTAAATTCTCAACTTGTGGAAAACTTGTCTTGTGGATCTCAGATTCAGAGAAAGAACTAAGTTCTTTGAGAAGGGTAAACCCTTTTAATAAGTAAAGGAGATGTTTTTTGATCTCTTCTTTTTTCTTTACCTAAAGTTTTTAGGAGGAAAATCTTCTTCATTAAGAGAATTAAATTCTCTATTGTTTTGAGAACCTTCTGTATTTTTACAGAAGCTTATGCGGGGTCTCCTGTTTTCTTTTCCTCCTTTTTGATTAATCTCTTTGCTCCTATTTATAGGAGAAGAAAAAAATCAATTTATTGAGAAAATCTCTCATTAAGAGATTATGATTGATTTCATAATCAATCAAAATGATCTTTTAGATCAATCGGTGAATTTTATTCACTGTTGGATTTTTAATCCAAAGGCTCTCTGTTTAACAGAGAAGATTTCTTGTTTGTTTAACTAGATTAGGAAATATTTTCCTAAGATAGAATTTTATTCTATCAGATGATCGATGGGTGATTTTATAATCACCGTTGGATCAGAGAAGATCTTTCTAGTTTGAGGAAGATCAGGGAAATATTTCCCACGTAGAATTTAATTATATCAGATGGTTTAATTGATGATATTTTATCACCATTGGATTTTAAATCCAAGATTCTCTGTTAGAGAAAGATCTTTCAATATTAGAAAGATTAAGGAAAATATTTCCCAAATAAATTTAATTCTATCACATAGAATTTAATTCAATCAGATAGTTTAATTGGTGATATTCTATCACCATTGGATTTTAAATCCAAGATTCTCTGTTAGAGAAATATCTTTCCATATTAGAAAAATGAAGGAAAATATTTTCCGAATAGAAGTTAATTCTATAACATAGAATTTAATTCTATCAGATAGTTTAATTGGTGATATTTTATCACCATTGGATTTTAAATCCAAAATTCTCTTTTAGAGAAAGATCTTTCCATATTAGAAGAAAAATATTTCCCAAATAGAATTTATCATCTGATGATTTATTATCACCATTGGATTTTTGATCCAACGGCTCTGTTTAACAGAGAATATCCCAGTTTTTAAGGAAGTATCCCCATGTAGAATTTAATTCTACTTTCTTTTAATTTGGGTGCCGACGCTCACGAGTTGTGCACGTGGGCGCCACTTAAGAATTTAATTCTTATTTATGATAGGCGCTCCTGTACTTTGCACATTGGCGCCCACGTGAGGAGCACGTGCGGAGCCACCATATGATTAATCCTACAAGATTGGCGCTGGCGACCTTGTGAGGGGCACGTGAGGCGCTGTCTCAACAAAATTTTAACAGAGCTCAGCTCTTTTATTATGTTTAAATATTTGGGGAACATGCGCTGCTGTGCTTTGCACATTGGCGCCCACGTGAACTTCACGTGCGATACTACCTGAGATGATAGTTACATGCTTTGCATGTGGGTTGCATGCATTTAACACGTGGAGCTTTCCCTTTATTTTTATAAGGGAACAACAAGCTCTGAGCCAAAAAAATTTGGCGGGAACAAATGCCCCCCACTACTTTGCCCATGTAAGCTTATACGTAGCTTTAGTAGTGCAAAATAATGCATTACCATAGAATTTAAGGCTTAGGGGACAAGTTTAGGATCCCTGTCACCTAAGACTTTTTCATCTTCATGATCCGTAAGGGTCTCAAGCAGGTTTTTCTCTCTTTGAGTCGTGAGGATCTCGTAGGTGCATATTCTCCCTAGAAATTATGAGGATTCCTAAGGGTCTTTGTCACGACCCGAAATGGCACGTGACTGACACTTGAATCATATGAAGTCTATAAGACCCCATCTAATTCAAGTAAGCCAAAAAATCCCAGAAATCTATACCATTTAAAATAAGAAAGAAGGAAAAGTTTAGTTTTAAAACGAGTTGTTTAACAACATAAGCCGAAGTATGCATTTTTACAACATCGAGTCTTTTCAGAAAATTTCGGCAGAGTTTCCTTTGTCAATACTGGCCCCAAAAGGGTACAACACATGAAATATATATAAAAGCATCCCCAAGCGGGAGCTAGCTCTTCGCCAATTGGCGGTCACAACCACGCAAGCAATATAATATACAACGCCGAAGGGCGATGATCAAAACTCAAAAGGAAACTCAAATCATCAAGAAAACCATAATAATACAAGCGCGACTCTAAAGTCGAAATAATAACAACTGGTTTTCTAAGTTTGAAAATATATAAGTCCGGTTGATGGAGTTTACTAGATACAATTGAATAAATAAATGTACAATGGTGGTCACGATATAAGTGAATCCACCTACCAAAGCAATCACCTAAAAAGGAGTAGTGTGCCAGCAAAGCCGCAACGAAACCTGTACGGCAAAACCTGCAAGAAACTGTGGCATAACGGGGGTGAGTTGCCAACTCGTGAGTAGAAAACATCACCGAGCAGAAATCGTATGTATGACTCAATCCTAGGTCAATACGATCAAATATATATATCCTCAAAATGATAAAGCCTGAAGCATGATAAGGTGACAAGGGTAAACATCTATACATAAGTGTAATACCAAGTGCTCGTGTCAGTGCCTCAGGTAGCAACATATCATAAATATGAGGTATGAATGCAATATAATGAAAACAGAATACATCATGACTGAGATAACTGTTTTCTTAAATTAGTGAGATTTCTGTATATTTAAATCGAGGTATCATCAATGAAATCAACATAGAATCAGTGTCAAGCATCGACACAAAACATAAATAAATCCCAATATCTCAATATCTCAGGCTCCGGCAATCAGGACCGGCCTGTATCCTCGAATCTCAATATCTAGGGCTTCGGCTATCCGGACTGGCCCATATCATCAAATCTCAAATCTAGGGCTCCGGCTATCCGAACAGTCCCATACACCGATCGGTATCCTCAGATATCCGTCGAATCACAAATATAATCACCGGTCGGTAGTGCTCCCCTGCCAGGCTCAACGCCATCATCTGCGACCATCTTGCCCCGGGGTACCGCACCAGGTCCACCATGCACCCACAGACGGTTCCTCCTCCTCCTCGAATCAGGTGTATGATATCGCTCAAGAGCCGAGAAAACTCATGGTGCACATATCTCAAATCATATCATGAGAAAACCATAATTTTTTCTTTAAAATTGATAATCAGTTTATAAAATATTTGCAGTTTCTAAATCCAGAAATCTCATGGAAATCTGAAATCATAAATCACGACGTAAATAAATAATGAATACTGGGCTCCGGCAATCCGGACTGGCCCAAAATGTCATGGCGAATGAACATATAATTAAATATGAAAATCACAGTAATAAATGCAATGTCTAAACTAGCATCTGAAAACAATAACATATAGGAACTATCAGCTAGCAAGCTATGTCAATGAAGTAATGTTCTCTAAAGTGTACGTGACATAGCAATTATCGATGAAGACGTGTGTGAGCCGGCAATCAAGTGTACGTGGAGCATACGTATCATCGGTAATGGTGCTGGTGTCCTAACAACAGGTTTCATCATTTCTCACGAAAATACATATAGACATGCAATGCAATGCAAACGACAGAATAAATGACAAATGAATAGTAAATGCAGCAATAATATGCGGAACATGAATAATAACGCACCAATAAAGAATCTATATTACTATATATGTGTCATACCGTTTTGCCATTTGAAATAATACGAATCATGGTGTTTTGAAAATAGGGCTACGGTGTTTTTAAGAAAAGGTACGTCCTTTGAAATATCCGTAGAATCCCTTGGCATGTCTTTAAAATACTCATGATTCGTTGGTTTTGAAATAAGTATGACTCGAGTCTAGTCTAACATCTACAAGTAAATTACAGGACTAAACTAACAGGCTAATCGAAAGGGTAAGGAAATCCACCTAAATCTGAGTCGATATATATATGTATATATATATATATATATAATATTCGGTGATCCCGCCTCAATAGTATCCCATAAGATACAATATATAATATGACATTCTCGAGTCAAGAGTGTGGATATATCATCATAATCATAGCTCGTACGGTAAATCCATCGTACGGCATCCCAATCTGGGTACAGGTCAAATATCACATTATCTCATTATTTATCTGGTATCCTTATCATCATATATCATGAGCTGGGTACTGATCTACGTCTAGTACATACTGATACCATCAATAATATGTATGCGTGCGTCTGAAAACACATCGCCTAAAGATCCGCTATAAAATCATGTCGTATCTCAAAATACGAACCAAATCACATCACTGATATCATGGCATCATGCCCAAACACATCGACTCATCTCCAAGTACCATATACTATCCTCAATATCCATGAATATGTATACGTATACATATACATAGTCCCATACCTATGTGTGTGTGTGTGTATACATACATACATACATACATACATATACATATCCCCATATACACACAAGAAATTAAAATGCATGCGAGTGTGTGTGTGTGAGTGTAAGCCTTATTCTAGGGTTCGCGACTACAACTAACTAACGACACTATCAACCAATTATACTAGAATCAACTCCATGACTTCCTAAGACCTTACTTGCTAACTATCCATGATTCACATAACACTTTTTTATATATATAGATATAATATATCATAGGCTACACTACGAACTGCGGGGGTGCTATACGCCATCCATCCGACTTCCCCGGTAGATATATATCTACTCAACTTGATCATCGCTTGCCGAAGTCGATGTCGCCATCCTCTTGTTCATCATCCGAAGTCCACGTGAGGGTACCTACATATATACACATATAGCATCGTAAACAGAAATCACGCACAAAAACCAAAACGCCGCACAAATCCCACATAGGTTAAAACCTATAGTTTACGCATGCAAAACACTACCAAATAACCATTGTCGTTGACGTTCAAACGCCACACGACGGAATTTAAATCAAAACAAAAACTAAAGTTTCAGAATCGCAAAATACGAAAAACAACAACTAATGAAAACCACTTCCAGATTTCGTCTCAGGTAAAATTAGCAAATTTTGCATAGGGGGTTGTTCTAGATATCATATAACAATGCCACAGACCAAATATCATGCACTTTCACCATAACTTGGCCGCAATCTGCGGCCAAGACTAATTAATCTGCGGCCAGTAAGTGGGTCCAGGGTCTCGGGTAATTCTTCTAGGATGCCTACTTGTATCACTGTAATGGCTAAATAATTTCTAGGGTCCCCGGGTGTTAGCAGATCTCTAATTAGCATCACAAATCCCACAAAAACCCGATATCGGCAAAACTAAAGTTCACATATTTGGGTTTGGTCTCAGGTTTTGTCCTGAATTCTAACACCAGAGGGGTTTTAAGGTCACTACTAAACTCAATTATACAATCACAACTCAAGAATCCCTCAAACCCTAACTTAAAATTTTCTAACCTCACTAAAGATCACTATATCACTTCTAAACATGCATGGACACTCATGTGAATGAAATACTATGCTAATGGTAAAGAAATTACCTCATTTGGCAACTCAAGAATTTTCTTGAGTTGCCCCAAGTCTCCAAAATCCAAACTTTCTTGGTCCAAAGTGCTTGTAGTGAGCTTGTGCATGTTTTTAATGAAGCGGGGATGAGGTTTTGATGAGTTTTTGATGATGAAGTGAGGAGGTAGAGGTGGTGGGAGATGGAGAGCAGCTATGGGAAGAAGGAGGGGAGAGAAAATGATGAAGGAGAATGGAGGGAAAACAAATGGGCATGGTTCATTTGACCCCTCACCCTCTCTCTCTTGCCCATACCTCATTCTTTATCATTTTCTTTTCCTTTTTTCTTTTTCTTTTCTTTAGTTTTCTCTTCTCATTTTAAAAACCAAGCCATGCATGAAAAATGTAACAAATGTGTAAAATGACTTGGTGCATGTCATGTGCACAAATCAAGTTTAATGCACGATTAGCGATATTTAATCGCGATTAGCATTAAAATAAAATATAATTAATCATCAAAATTTATAATTTTCTTAAATCATCTAAATCCTTCCAAAATCATCATTTAATTTAATTTCCCAATATTTTCCAATTTATCGGTATTTAATTATACCGCATCATTAAAATATTCATAATATTTATTATTTAATTATAAAAATTCCCAAAAAATAATATCTTATTTTTCTGAAATGTTACAGTCTTACCCCCTAAAAGAAATTCGGTTCCCGAATTTAAATTTAAACCCCTCAAATACTAAAACATTTCAGTAAAATGATCAAGTCGTTGGGGCTCCGAAATCATAAATACATAAAACACATCGTAGCGCAATGCATGCGCATGAAAAACGAGTATATAAACCAAAATCAAAACTCCGTCAAGTATCACGCAATCATCGGAGTTATGGTGAAGACACCAATGTCAAAATCCAATACGAAAACCAACATGATATACATTAAAACTATGCATATACACATCGTTGTAAATTCATTAATATATCTGAAAGAAATGCATGCCAAACCTTTTCAAGTCGCTGTGCAATGCGCGTATCACGACACAGTGGCGGACATCTATTGTAAGAAAATAACTATATATATATCCTTTGTTTAACATACACGTCCCGCCGTTTTGAAAAATAATTTAGAAGGGTTTCCTTTGTTAAATGTCTTGTGTCATCTCGGACACGTAGGTAAATACTGAGACTATAGCTCTTTTTTGGAAATCCCTTCGATAACTATCAATGCATGCAAAAATATATTCAGGTACTGTCCTCCGACTAGTCCCGCTCAGCTACTATACCATATAGTAAATATCATAAAACATACTGCTCCAAAAGAAATCAATCCCAAACTGTATATAAGGATGCCGCGTGCGTCTGGTGCGCACGGAAATCGAAATCAATAAATGTGCCATACATGTGCATAGAAACAAAATCTAAGTGCAACGGGTGTGCACGAAAACACCTGTCAAGGGCAACGGTGTGTGCCTGACAACAATATCAGGTGCATCTGATATGCATGAAGAATCTCGATTTAGTGCATTTGGCGTGCACCAAAATCGCATCAAGCGCGTCAAGTATGCGCAAGAATCCAAATCAAGTGCACAAGGTGCATGAAAACAAATATCGAATATCACAATCTAAATCGACGGTATACAACATATCTCAATCCAAATTAGGTATACCGTGGTATATAATCTCACAACCATGTGCATCAGCGTACACAAATTCGAATCAAAATACTAAAAGTGCATGAAACTATGCCGAAAGCACAAGTCAAATCACATGCATACCATCGGTATGAAATCAAAATCAGCATCTCGAATGACCTTAAATCGAAGTCAAGTGCAACTGTGGTGCACAAAATCTCAATCATGCAAATAAATCGCCTAAAATACCGAAATCAAAGGTGGCGGAAATAGTCCCGCTCTGGCACATGCTCTAAAGATCTCTGGCCAACTGTCATGGTCACTCATAACATGTCTCGTCGACGATGCCGAACTCTGGCCTACTGGGTGTGCGTAACATGACCGATCCTGGTTCCAAATCTTCTCATATAGTATTCCAGAAAGGTTCTGTCAAAGTCTCCCCCAAATCTCGTTTCTGCCGAACTGCCCGGAAATTATCACCTTTTACTAAATCTATTTCTGGTTCCGGAACGGCTGCATACTCATCGCGACCCCTTCTAGAAGATATATCCATATACAATGCCTCTGCATGCGTATCACATCTCTGATGTCAGCGGAGTGGAACGTCATCTCGTTGAAATCTCGTACGAATCTCTTACTCCACTTTTCTCTAATGTTGACTGATTCGGACTCGTCTCTTCGTGGCTGCATGGACTGCGCTCCAACGACTATACTCGTATCTGGAGTCTCCCAAGCAATGTATCCCATCACATGATATCCGAACGACGTCGAACCTTTCGATCGAGTAATCAAAGTTCCATGATCCCCTAAGAGCTCAACATCTTGAGTACAGTTTAATAATATCGAGTACATACCACAGTACCCATAGACCAGCCGTGGAAGGGAAAACCCAAGTCTCACTAATGGCACCGCTGAACTGCTGCAAACCCTAAGGTTTCAAAGCGTTCTCATGGTCATTATATCGAGTTAGGGTTTCATTCTTCTAAAGGGTCCACGGAATTACTTGCATGTTTCTCCGAATACTTTAAACTTGGAAAAATGGGTTTCTGACATTCGATCGTCTTCTATCGACTCTCAACGTACCTACGTGAAGTCGTCTCTAGCTGGAATCAATCAATCTGATGACCTCGCATCGGGGTAGGTAACAAATCATATGTCCTAGTCATTCCTCTTTGGATGACTAGCAATCTTCTATCATATCTCTAAGTACAACTCGTGTGGCGTTAGCTTCAAACATCTGGGCGACATCTCGCCAGTCGCAGTAACAACTGAATCATTCGTCCGCACGCTAAACAGTGCCCCAATCATAAAAAATAATCGGTGCATTGATGGTCATCACATTCTGGCTGGTCTCTAGCAGTGGCCCAATCCTTTGGTGTTGATCTGCATGTCCGAGAAATCTTGTAAAAGCGATCCATCAAGCGCTCATGGCACGAAAACACAATAGGACGATACATCTATGCAATCGTGTGTCCCTGGAATCACGCCCTAGCCAGTCCTCGTCCGTGACGAGCTCATGCTGACGCAACTCTAGCCGTAGCTCTCTCTGCCCATGTAATCGTGGCAGCAAAAACCATAAACCGAAATCGATGAGGATAGATCATAGGAATGAATATAATGCTGTGCAAGGAAATGTACATCCTAAGACTTCTTAAGCGGAGTAGCATATCGTAAGTATGCCGCGGATCATACACACGGTACGTCACTCTTCTTAAGTCACCTACTCCATCAACCAAGGTCAACCTATGCGACGAAAGTTCGGGTCTAATACCCCCTCGACCAAGTCAATGTTCCGTAAGGTCAAGCCTAGGTTCCGAATAAATATACGCCCTAGACTCCGCATAGTCAAACATAGACTCGAACCAAAGTTAACCTAGCGCTCTGATACCAACTTTGTCACGACCCGAAATGGCACGTGACTGGCACTTGAATCATATGAAGTCTATAGGACCCCATCTAATTCAAGTAAGCCAAAAAATCCTAGAAATCTACACCATTTAAAATAAGAAAGAAGGAAAAGTTTAGTTTTAAAACAAGTTGTTCAACAACATAAGCCAAAGTATGCATTTTTAAAACATCAAGTCTTTTCTGAAAATTTCAGCAGAGTTTCCTTTGTAAATACTGGCCCCAAAAGGGTACAACACATGAAATATATATAAAGGCATCCCTAAGAGGGAGCTAGCTCTTCGCCAATTGGCGGTCATAATCACGCAAGCAATATAATATACAACGCTGAAGGGCGATGATCAAAACTCAAAAGGAAACTCAAATCATCAAGAAAACTATAATAATACAAGCGTGACTCTAAGGTCAAAATAATAACAACTGGTTATCTAAGTCTGAAAATATACAAGTCTGGTTGATGGAGTTTACTAGATACAACTGAATAAATAAATGTACAATGGTGGTCACGATACAAGTAAATCCACCTACCAAAGCAATCACTCGAAAATGAGCAGTGTGCCAGCAAAGCCGCAACGAAACCTGTACGGCAAAACCTGCAAGAAACTGTGGCACAACGGGGGTTGCCAACTCGTGAGTAGAAAACATCACCGAGCAGAAATCATATGTATGACTCAATCCTAGGTCAATACGATCAAATATATATATCCTCAAAATGATAAAACCTGAAGCATGATAAGGTGGTAAGGGTAAACATCTATACATAAGTGTAATACCAAGTGCACGTGTCAGTGCCTCAGGTAGCAACATATCATAAATATGAGGTATGAATACAATACAATGAAAACATAATACATCATGACTGAGATAACTATTTTCTTAAATTAGTGAGATTTCTGTATATTTAAATCGAGGTATCATCAATGAAATCAACATAGAATCAGTGTCAAGCATCGACACAAAACATAAATAAATCCCAATATCTCAATATCTCAGGCTCCGGCAATCAGGACCGGCCTGTATCCTCGAATCTCAATATCTAGGGCTTCGGCTATCCGGACTGGCCCATATCATCAAATCTCAAATCTAGGGCTCCGGCTATCCGGACTGGCCCATACTCCGATCGGTATCCTCAGATATCCGTCGAATCACAAATATAATCACCGGTCGGTAGTGCTCCCCTGCCAGGCTCAACGCCATCATCTGCGACCATCTTGCCCCGGGGTACCGCACCAGGTCCACCATGCACCCACAGACGGTTCCTCCTCCTCCTTGAATCGGGTGTATGATATCGCTCAAGAGCCGAGAAAACTCATGGTGGACATATCTCATATCATATCATGAGAAAACCACAATTTTATCTTTAAAAATGATAATCAGTTTATAAAATCTTTGCGGTTTCTAAATCCAGAAATCTCATGTAAATCCAAAATCATAAATTACGACGTAAATAAATAATGAATACTGGGCTCCGGCAATCCGGATTGGCCCAAAATGTCATAGCGAATGAACATATAATTAAACATGAAAATCACAGTAATAAATGCAATGTCTAAACTAGCATATGAAAACAATAAAATATAGGAACTATCAGCTAGCAAGCTATGTCAATGAAGTAATGTTCTCTAAAATGTACGTGACATAGCAATTACCAATGAAGATGTGTGTGAGCTGGCAAGCAAGTGTACGTAGAGCATACGCATCATCGGTAATGGTGCTGGTGTCCTAACAACATGTTTCATCATTTCTCACGAAAATACATATAGACATGCAATGCAATACAAATAGCAAAATAAATGGCAAATGAATAGTAAATGCAACAATAATATGCGGAACATGAATTAACGCAACAATAAAGAATCTACATTACTATATATGTGTCATACCGTTTTCCCATTTGAAATAATACGAATCGTAGTGTTTTGAAAATAGGGCTACGGTGTTTTTAAGAAAAGGTACGTCCTTTGAAATATCCATAGAATCTCTTGGCCTGTCTTTAAAATACTCACGATTCATTGGTTTTGAAATAGGTATGACTCGAGTCTAGTCTAACATCTACAAGTAAACTACAGGACTAAACTAACAGGCTAATCGAAAGGGTAAGGAAATCTGTTGGATATATGTATGCCCTAGAGGCCATTATATGATTGTGTATGTACTGGTGTGTGTGTGTGTATTTATTTATATATTCAGGGGACATTCTTGCTCGACATGATAGTGTGCTATCTGGTTGCACCTTTTATCTTGACATGTTCATTTGATCGTGCTTTCATTCATTTGGTACATGTTGATATAGCCCTTATGATGATGCAGGAGTACTGAGATTATGATGCGGATCATACTAGTGGGACAGAGTAGTCTATGAGCATATCCTTGAAAAGTTCCTAGTCGTGGGTGTATCGAAACAGGGCATCGATATCACCAGAGTAGACTAGCGTATACGTTACTTGTCCCATATGATGGGCGATGGATGATCCCATATCTATTGTGTGGTGACACTAAAGATCGTATACGGGTGCTCAGTAGAGACTGGGCACACTGAACGGACTCACTGAGAACTCCTATGTGGTATTATATTTATCGTCGGACAGCAGTTCTCAGGTGACACTGGCACAGGTTAGTCTGTAGACCCGAGATCGTCATAGAGTGTTGTGTGTCTCCCACTGTACTTTGATCTCCACCCTACCACGGCTCTACTGAGTCGTGCAAACAGGTGGATTTTGGGTACAGTCCCGAGGCACATGGAGGCAATCAGCGATAGGAGGGGTTTCGTCTCTTCCAGTATTGGGGGTTGATGTTGCACCATGTACGATTGACTATAACAGAAAGTCCCTGGCCAGGGCTGCTGAGATTTACTGATAAGTTTTATCAGTAGTTTCTCGATCTGTTATGAGCCATATACCGGCATGACTTATCTGAGTTATTGGGGGTCAACGATACCATCCCTAGACCTGATATGCAGCATATTTGACGAAGAGACCGGACTGTACAGTAAGTGTTGCCAGTTGGCTCGACAAGAGTTTTAGCAGGTTTGCTTGTGTTTCTTCTGATCGCTCAATGCCTAGGAGCCGTTACGTACTGCTGGTGTCGCTGACGGTTTGTGGGCATGTGATGTGATCACTGCCTACTGCTAGCGTATTGACGAGTCTTAGTGTCCCACAAAGGAGTCTCCTAGCTCAGGCGAAATGATTTGGGATGCATATGTGATATGCGCGGGAGCTCGATTAAATGAGTGTATTGGATACCGTATTTTATTCGGGCATTTTCTATTGGACGGGTCGTATGTGATATGACCGGTTATTAAATCAAGTGTTGATTTAATATTAAGTCCATTAGCTTATTTATTAAAACCTATTTCTTATGATGCATGCATGAGTGTATGTATATGTTGATATGGATGCACACATGCAAGCATACATGTATCATGGTTGATGATACATTGGTGGCGGCAATGCAAGACTCACATGGTAACAATATTTATACATTTTGTTAATTTGAGAAAAGTAAAATGGCAAATGAAATTATGGTTGACTATTCAACTCTCTTTTCTTGTGTTGACAAGTCAATACCATGGTTTCATTTGCCCATGGTTTTGCTTAAACTCAAGTTACAAAATATCTAGATATTTTGTAACCATAGTTTGGCATGATACTCTCTCTTACTCTCTTGAGTTAAGCAAGGGTTATCATTATCATTATTCTCATTATTCTTATGAGTTTAGCTTGAGCCATCTCCTTCTTCCTCTCTCTCCTCAAAGCTCACTAGGGTTTTAAAAGAAAGAGAAATGATTAAAAAGAAAAGGTTTTTACTTGAGATCAAAACCCAAATCACCATTCTACTTTGGTCTTGCCCACTTGAGTGGAGTGTTACCTTCTTCTTCATCCTTGATCAAGAGAAGCTTGGAGCTTGGTGCAAAGAGATTTCGTGGTGGATCATCATGGACTCGGAAGGACACAAGCCAACCGGTTCAAACCTCAATCGATCCAAGAAGTCTAGGAGGAGGTCTACAAAGGTTGTATTCTCTTCCATTTAGTGTTAGACATTTGTAGTAAATGATACTAGCTAGTTGTTACTCTATCTTTCTAGTTCGATTCATGATTGGAATTGTTTAGCACCCTCTAAATTTTTTGTTATAGCATGAGTGATGCTACCCTTAACATAGTGTGGTGCTATAGAATCCCTACAGTGGTATTAGAGCCAAGCTAGAAACATAGACAATGTTAGAAATAATACGGAAATGAAACAACCCCGAATTAACAAAACCGCATCCCTTAAACTTTGCTTCTCTGTCGATTTTTTAAAGTGCCCAGAAAAATTTCCAAACAACTGCAGAAGCTTACTGACACCATAATATGAGCACAGAACAAATTTGAGCAAGATCCCTCGGATTTTGGCCGAGCCCCCCCTCAAAATCCGAGCAGGCCGGCCCCCCTCCCCTGTTCTGCTTCAAAATTTTCCTGTGCTCTGGTGTTTAGGTTTTGGGGTTTCAGGTATTGTTTGTTTAGGCCAAATTTTCATGTGATGCAAATTGTGCTCAGGGCCTTATTCGGAGTATTTCGTAATCGTATTTTGTAACATTGTAATGGTAACTTGGATGATGTTTGACAGTTCAAGCGAACATCAATAACCCCCCACGACTGTCGTAGCTCTGATCCCTTCTGAGGCTGGACAAGACGTCTTCAAGTAATCTTCTTAGGTCATATTACCGTCGGAAGAGCAAATGTTAGGAATTTTCCATGACACTTTTTACTTGAGGTTAGGCTCAATTTGGAGCCCCGATGAGTCATAACCACTCCGCTCTGGTGTGGGATGATCTTCGATAGTCTTTTAGGCTTTATATGAGTTGTCGTCGAGACCCGAAGCTGGGAATATGCCGTCACTTCATTTTTGTTTTGACGATGTCGTGCCGTTTCTTTGCTGAAGTAGGGTGGACATCTGTAGGACCTCTATGCTATATGCATTGCAATCGAAGTCCAGAGCTAGAAATATGTCATTGCTCCAATTTTAATTGATAGTTGCGTCCGCATCCTGCTGAAATGAGGGGAAATGTCGAGATAGTCTCTGGGTTGTATATGAACCGTCAAGACTTGAAGCTAGGATTTTGCCGTGACTCCATTTTTGCTTTGACCCTTGGGTCTTTTGTTGATATTGCATCTGCATCCTGCTGGCATGAGAAGCACGTCGAGCTGAAGTTAGGATTTTGCCATCACTCCTTTTTGATTTAGCTGCTTGGAGCCTTTGTTGACGTCGCATCTGCACCAAGAAGGAACGTCGAGCTGGAGATGGGATTTTGCTATTACTCCTTTTTTGTTTGACCCTTGGGTCTTTGATGACATTGCGTCTACATTCTGGTAGCATGAGAAGCACATCGAGCTGGAGTTAGGATTTTGCCGTCACTCCTTTTCGATTTGGCTCCTTAGAGCCTTTGTTGATGTTTGTTCCCGCCAAAATTTTGGCTTAAAACTTGCTCCCTTATAAAATAATAACAATAAAATAAAAATAAAAATAAAAATAAAGGGAAAGCTCCACATTCAAAGCATGTAGGTACTGCCTCAGATAGAATTAAATCCTATGATGGCGCCTCACGTGCTCCTCACGCGGATGCCAATGTGCAAAGCACAAAAAGAAATCTATTAAATAAGAGTTAAAAACTCTGAGGCGGCGCCTCACATGCCTTGCACGAGGGAACCAGTGCCAGGAGTTAAAAACTCTGAGGCGGAGCCTCATGTGCCTTGCACGAGGGCGCCGGCGCCAGGAGTTAAAAACTCTGAGGCGGCGCCTCACATGCCTTGCACGAGGGCACCAGCGTCAAGAGTTAAAAACTCTGAGGCAGCGCCTAACGTGCCTTGCATGAGGGCGCCAGCGCTAGAACTAAAAGTTCTCTGCCTTTGGATCAAAGATCCAACAAAATTAAATTCTGTTGAGCAAATATTCCTCAAATCTTTCTAAACGAGAAAGATTATTCTCTGTAAAACAGAGTACCGTTGGATTAAAAATCCAATGGTGATTAAAAATTACAAGCTAAAGAAAAAGCTCTGTATGGGAAAATATTTCCCCAATCTTGTTAAAAACAAGAAAAATATCTTCTGTAAAACAGAAATTCTTGGATCAAAGATCCAACGGTGGATAAAATCCCCAAATCAATTAAGGATCTCTCAATGAGAGATTTCGCCAACTAAATCAACAAACTTGCCTCCACTATATAAAGGCCCCAAGACTTCAAGTCTTGTAGAGAGGAACCCCCCATAAATTTCAAGTTCAAAAAGAAGAGCAAGCAAAAAAGAAAGCTTTAAGAGAGAAAAAGGAAGAAGAACTTTCTTCAAGGTAAATAAAGATAATAGAGATCATAGTATCTCATCTGCATATCCAAGGGTTTAACCCTCATAAAGAACATAGTTCTTTTCCCTGGATCCGAGACCCATCAGACAAGTCTCCCACAAATGAGAATTTAATTCTCGTAGGGACGAATTTGTTCTTGGGGATCGAAGATTCAGGGGAGAACAGAGAATTGAACATCTTCAGAAAAATGCATAAAGAAAGAAACAACGCCAAGCGCCTCACGTGCCCCTCACGTGGGCGCTGCTCAAATAAAGAGTGCTTAGCACTCAATAGTTGGCGCTCAGCGCCAAGCACCTCACATGCCCCTCACGTGGGCACTGCTCAAATAAAGTGTGCTTAGCATTCTTTGGTTGGCGCTCAGCGCCAAGCACCTCACGTGCCCATCACGTGGGCGCTGCTTAACATAAAGTGCTCTTCACTCATCAAACAACGCCTAGCGCCAGGTGCCTCACATGTTTTACACGTGGACGCCATAAAGAGTGTTTAACACTCCATAAAAAACAAAGGGGGGGGGGGTAAAAGTAAAGAGTAAGCGTCAGAACCCATATCAATGCCCAGCATTGTTTGCACAGAAAAGGGACAGAGCCCAAATAAGTGTTTAACACTTTATTCAAAGATTAAATGGGCTGAGTCCAAGTTGACCAAATCCCCAACTCAGATCAACCGAGCCTATGTGCTCATCATGTTCCAAATTGGTCTTAGTCCCAAACACAACTACAGATTTCCCAATCGATATTGGTTTAAAGGTATATCTCCTCACACATCTGATACATATCGTTGTAATTCTTCAACGTCTTCAGAGAGGTGGCGGGTCCCGACAACCAACAACTCCATGGACCGCAACGTCCTTAAACTAAAACAATATAGAGTCCAAATGCTCTTCTATTGGGTCTGAATGATCCCAAAAATCCTGTTGAGTAGATCTTAGTCTAAATTAGACTAACGTATACTCATCAAACATTTAAGTCGATCTTAATCCTAAACGAGATTAACGATCCTTAAATCAAACCAAACCCAAATCTAAGAAAATACGGATTTGGACTAATCCACGCCCTACGAGCGACAACACAAATTAGTCTCCGTATACAATCCACGGGCAACCAAAAATAAAACAAACACACACGACACGAAGTGGACATCTGGAGCAGGAGAAAGTGGTTATCGCTATGTGGTAACATAATTAACTGCAAGGGCTTGCGCCTGCAGGGAAGAGCGTCCCCACAATCAAAAAACCTCTCGCTAATGAGGGGGAATCTGACGAAGTCTGCTACAATGGCCGCATCCGTCCAAACCTCCGATACACGGTGCCATAAATTAACTTGGCATCTACGGAGAGGTGGACGGATAAAACCAAATAGCATCTGCCCCCAAATTCAGGTAAGTCGTTTATCTTTCCCGGCTTTCGGCGGCGAACAGATTCTGGCATGCCCGGTGGGACCTTTTCCTCTTTCCACTCCACACGTCGTGTGTCGTGTTCGCGAACGAATCGCGGTTTAATATGGTTGCCTCTGGATTCGAGGTACTAAGATTTGGTGTCTTGCTCCATGCAGAAAGAGAAGATAACATCGATGGCCTCCAGCTGCACTAACTGCAACTCTCACTCTGTCCCCGCCAGAGGAGTGACCTATGGGCCCCAAGCGGCCTCCATCTTTGCAATGCCAGTAGAACAGGTGACTCATGCCACCACTGGATTGTTCTTCGGGACCATGCTCCCGCCAACGAGCTTCAATGCTTCAGTGGCATCACATGAGGCTCCGAAGAAGTCGGTCTTCGATCGGCTTGCAACCACCGCGGTCCCTCTCAACGGGTCGTCCAATTCCAACGCTTCAGTCTTTAACAGGCTGAGCCTAAACTCAAGTAGGCCCGCAAATAGGCTCACCATACCTGAAGGGGTTATCCCGAAGCGGATATCCATTCCTGTTCCGACAGACGAAGTCGTCAAAGGAGCTTCTCTTGTTAAAGGATCGGTCTTCACAAGACTGGCCGTTCCAACTCCCGCTTCGGGCGAAGTCACCAAGGCTGCTTCCCCTATCAAAAGATCGACCTTTGCAAGATTGACCGTTCCCTCTCAGCGGACGTCGGTCTTTGATAGGCCGACACCAACAACACCCCATCAGAGCAGAGGGCATGACGAAGTCGCTCCGACAACAGAGGTGGTCTCAATCTGCACGACATGCTCGATGATGCCACTGGCACCGAGTGAGGAAAGCTGGGGGAAGTTCCCCCTCTGGACTTACCCCACTAGCTCCAATGGTGGAAATTAATGCCGATATTCCAACTGGGAACAGCTTCAAGCTGCTCAAGAGGGTGCGCAAGAACTCTCCAACCGCCATACTGAAGAAGTCTCCTCCGCCTGTCGAAAACACAACACAGGTGAAGCCGGAACAGCCTCCTCAGCGGTTGTCCTCCAAGATCCACAGAGTCTGTCGGAAAGTCCAAGACTCTGTGATTGACAAAGATTACTCTCGCCGGCTGAAGAAGACGAAGGCTCAGCAAGAGGAAGACCATCCCTCCGTCATACCACGGAAGGTGTCATCTGTGTGGGTGCCTGCTGCAACGGCCCCCTCAACTTTGGTCTCCCACAAAAAGAGAAGGCTTGAGAATCTCCCACCACCGGTGGCAAATATCAAAGGCAGTAGACCCAAACACCCTAAGTTTGAGGGCATGGTTGTGCATACCGTCTACATGGCATTCGGAAAAGAGGATAGTCGTGCTTCCGTGAGTCATCGACCACTCACACGGTCTGTGACGAAACCTCAGGAGCAACAACAAAAGCTCCAGGAGATGTTGACAAGGATGGACGCACTCACTGGGCAGAAAGAAAGCCCGGAAGTATCGTCGGAACAACGCCAGGAACAGGAGACCGACACCGAATTCCTACGAAGGGTGCTTGAAAAGAAAGATAAAGAGTCCGCGGAACAAGCTGCTAATATAAAACAAATGACGCTTCTGTTCCAAGACATGGTGGGGATGATGATCCAGCCGGATCCTCCAGCTGAAGATCCTCCAATAATTATTGAAGACGATAGAGGGGAGACATTAAACCCTCCTCTGGCTTTATCAGCAGCCAGGGAGGAGACGATCTCCAAAGCTACCCTTGATGACTACAGAGCTCAACAAATACAAGCTCATCAAGCGAACGAAGCGACATGCCAAGTCATCAGAACCGGGCGACCTTATCCAGGATGGTATGACCAAATTAAGTACCCGCCAGAATATACGATCCCCAAATTCTATGTGTATAAGGGGACGGGAAATCCGCACCAACACGTTGCTCAATTCAGAGCTTTGTGCAGTAGTAGCGGGGGCGATGACAAACTGTTGCTTCGTCAGTTTATTGGCAGCTTGTCGGAGACCGCATTTTAATGGTACTCCGAACTGCCAAATGACTCTGTCAAGACATTTACGGAGATGGAACTACTGTTCACACAGCGGTTCGCAAGCGCAAGCGAGCACACCCCAATCACAGCATTAATTAACGCCAGAGTGAAGCCGGGAGAGACCTGGGTTCAATACGCAATTCGTTGGCGTAACCTATGGTCAAAGTGTGAACAACGCATAGAAGAAGCTCCTGCTGTGGGCATGTTCGTAGGGACCCTTGATCCTCAGGCAACTATATCCCAGTTTATGATGTTCTTCAAACCGACCACCTTCCAGGCCTTGATTGACAAACTGGCCCAAATGGACCAGATGGGTCATAGGCCGTCTTCTTTAAAGACGGATCTTTGGAATGAAATGGGCAAAGGGAAAGCGACCTTCGTCGCCAACGCTCAACAACAACCGAGTGACCCAAAACCGGTAGCTCGTCAAAACAACAAACCAAGATCTCTCGAATAAAAGTTGAGACGTCCTTACTCATTCCCCCAGGATAAAACGAAGAGAATATTCAAACTGACGGTGCGCAACAGGCTCATCACTCTACCGGAGCCGAGACACCCACTGCAACCAGGCGACGTCAACAATCCCAATTACTGCCCCTACCACCGAATAGTGGGCCACCCAATCGAAGATTGCTACGTCTTCAAAAACTGGGTTGAAAACGAGTACCAACAAGGCAAGTTCGCGCTGTCCGAAAACTGGAAGGTAAACCCGCCACAACAGCACACTCCTGAAAAGGTGGAGACACCGGGGCATCATGCTCATTTGTAGAAGAAGCTCCATGGGAAGTTGTCCTTTCGGCTAAAAATAAAAGAATGCCGAAGGATCTTCAAGCATGTCCGGCAATTAGGTGGAAAAGCCCGCTGGTGCCTGAGATTATTGACGGAATGCTGATACCGCGTCCAACACCGAAAGTTGGTAACGATGGGCAAACCTCCAGGCCAAGCCTCCGAAGTCTTCAAAGAAAAAGAAGAAGTCAAGAAACCCGTGAAGCTCGACTGCAATCGTACGGGTGTGCAAAAATATATCGACGCACTGGAAGAATACAACCAAAAGGCGCGGACCCCGGTCACATTGGAAGAGTTCCTCAAGTATATTCTTGAGAATGGAGACAGTGACATTGATGAAGGAGATGACTCATCAGAAAACCCCGAGGATTATGGGGCGAGTTGCCACATGATCTCTCACTCGTCAGTAAATGGCAAAGAAGCTCCTGACGTAGAGAAACTGGGGACAGAACCTGGGCCAAAATCCCTAGAACCGTCAGATGACTTGATCGACAAGCTGCTGAACGAAGCCCTCCAAAAGAGCAAAGCTGACCGAGGACGTGAAGCGGCCATATACGACAAGGCCAAGCGACGGCGTCAAGCTGAAGAAGCCCCAGTAATGAGAAGTCATAAAGTACCCCAACCGGATCGAAGCGCACCTGCCACCAACAAGAGAGAAATCAAGGTAGGGAAGCAGTTCGCCAAAGCTCTGTCAATGGGAATGAAGCTGCCACCTTTCGAAGGAAATACTCCCGGGAGTACGTGCCTCGATGAAGCGAATGTACATCCGAACTACTGCTTATATCATCGAAAGGTCACGCACCCTACCGAAGAGTGCAATGCCTTCAAGAAGTAGTGGCAGGGATACGTTGCCCATCGACAACGGTTCAAGTGAATGAAGCGCAAAGCCCGTCGGGAATAGAGAAGCGCAACAGACGAGCGTGAAGGAACGACTGGCAACTGTCATATGGTTGATACCAATTTGACAAGAGCAAAATCTCAAGTTTTTACCTTCGGGAGCGATTCTGACGAAGAAATAGCCCCCGGCCCTCTCTTCAAAGAATCCACCTCTGAAAAAGAAGAAGAGATGAAGAACTGTGAGAATATTCAGCTGCGTAATCGTACGTTGCCTGAAAAGAATCTCGGACCTTCAAACAAAGATTTGGGCAAAAGAGACAAAATGAAGGAAAAAGTCCCTGAGGAGATCGCCCTCGATGATAGAGTCATCGAAGAGCTCACAGCCAAGGACCCGCCCAAAAAGAACAAGGTGGATTACTATGTCCTGGCATATCTGAGGAAGATACCCTCACAATTGAGTATTTTGGATGCCCTTCTCCTATCAAAAGAGGCACGAGATTCCCTGATCAAGGCGTTACAAGAGCCCGACCAGTTTCAAGCCTTCCTTGCAGAAGAAAAGATGAAGGACGAGCTTGAAGAGGTTCATACGGCCGACATCACATTCGGCGATGAAGATCTTCTCCTCGGAACATGCGAGCACAACCGTCCTCTGTATGTCACCGGGTACTGCCACGACATCAAGATAGGGAAGATTCTGGTTGACAACGGGTTCTTCGTCAACCTTCTTAATATGAGAGTGTTGAAGGAGATTTGCATGAATGTTCAACATCTGGCTCAGGACAAAATTACTATTTCTGGGCTTGACTCGCAGTCATCACGGACGCTTGGATCCGTAATATTGACATTACGCTTCGGATGCTTGTCACTGACATCAAGTTCCATGTTATTGACGCCAAGACTTGCTACAACGTTTTGTTCGGCAGGCCTTGGTTACATGAGTACAACATCGTCCCTTCTACACAACATCAGTGTATGAAGTACTTCAAGGTGGCCTCGAGTACACAGTTACAGGGGAGCTGAACCCATTCTCCATAAATGAAGTCCGCAAATATGAAGACACCAAGTACTTCTTACCAGACTTCGAAGAAATGGAAAGATGTCACAAACCGGAGAATAAACAAAAATCCATCTCCATTATCCCGATATTTGTGAGTGATACCGAGAAGGATGAAGAGATGGTCTACTCGGGACAACCCCAAGGCAACATGCCAGGACCATCTACTCCTATTCTGGTCCTTGGCAGTGACTCTGAGGACGAGGCCAACACAGAGTTCTCCGTCCGCCCGTCAATACAGACCTTTGTTGGAGCTGACCAGAGTTTACAAATTACCATGGTTCCACAGCGGCATTATAAAGAACTTGATGCATTTGATACGTACAGCGTGCAAGAGCTGCAGACCTTCTACGTCCCTCCTAAGCAAAGAGGTGAAAAAGTTGATCCTTTTCTACCAATCCACGGAGACTAAAGGGGAGAAAGAAGTCTGGCACGGTGCCGAACCTGCGCTCGACAGGATTCAACCAATTCGTCTGCCCAAATACTATGCAGAGGGACTGAAAAGGCTATTGAGACGCCAAGGCGTACCCTTCAAACAGACTGCTCAACAAGCCCAGTTCTATAACAAGATTTGGAACGCTCCCAGGACTCAGCGAAAGATGCCCAACGAGAGAATGAAGATGACTGGCCTTGGATACGTTCGGTCCAAGAAACGGGAGTGATTTCATGGCTGCCGTGTTATAAATGATTTCGGTGGAAAAGAGAATGCCTTTCCAGATAGCGCTGATATTGAAACAGAGCGAAATCCAGCCGTGGGAATACCAAGCCCGTCATTCGAAGAACAAATTGACAAGCTAATAAGAGAAGCAGGTCAAAAGGTTCGGGATGACCACAGCCGCGAAATGGCCATTTACGAAAAAGCCAGGACGCAACGTATCATTCAGTAGGCTACGGAGGATAGCAATCCCCTTCACCCTTAGCCTGCTGTGCGCTCTCACGGCAAGGGAAAAGTCCAACGCAGAAGCAATGATAAGATCAAGAACGGGGACGGCGTTCAAAGACAGCGAAGCGGATCCAAGAAGCCACGCGAGCGAGAAAAAGTCAGCTGGAACCTGTCTTTTATGAAGAAGATGGGTCGAGAGTACTCTTTCCCTCAAGACAAAACAAGGAAAATATTCAGCCTTGTCATGAAGCATCAAATGATGACCCTCCCGGAGTCTCGATACCCCGAATAGATAAATGAGGTCCGTCACTCAGATTATTGCTCCTACTACCGAGTAGTGGGACATCCTATTGAAGACTGCTTCACTTTCAAAGACTGGGTTGAAGATTAGTATCAGCAAAGCAAGTTTGCTCTATCCGACAGTTGGAGGACAGCCCCACTACAAAAGCATGAGCCAAAAGCAATCTATAGGGAGAGAATAGAAACAGATCAACATCGGTCTTGGAAACGAACTCGTACCTGCCACGTGATAACGTTCTCAAAGGAGGGAGGGCATGAGAATATGGATGACCTCTTCCATTGCTTCGCAAATGAAGATGAAGACGATGTGATCTCAGATTTCCACCGGTGCCAAAAGAGCTGGAAGATGGGATACACACCACAGCAGACAACCTGAGAAAAATCGACTTGGGGATAGCAAACGAGCCAATGCGTTCGTCAGTGAGCTGCTGTCTGAGAAACAGGTGGCCACGTTAAAAGACGTGCTTATGTGGTATAAAGACTATTACGCATGGAACTATTCCGAGATACCGGGATTAGATCCAGAGATAGCTGTGCATAAACTGGCGATATCGCCGGACGTCAAGCCAGTCAAACAGGTGCCAAGAAGAATGCGGCTCGAGCTTGAGATGTGTATCAATGCTGAAGTCAAGAAGCTAATCGACTCCGGCTTTATCCTAGAAGTTCAATACCCTGACTGGATCGCCAATATCGTTCCGGTAATGAAGAAAAATGGGACAGTACGCATCTGCGTAGATTTTCGGGATCTCAACAAAGCTTGTCCGAAGGATGACTTCCCAGTGCCTGTTACTGAGCTGATGATCGATAACACATCCACCCATGAAGTCTTCTCCTTCATGGATGGATCTTAAGGGTATAATCAAATAAAGATGCATCCTGAAGACCAAAAGTACAGTACTTTCCGGACCCCGCTAGGCATATTCTGCTATAAAGTGATGCCATTCGGTTTGAAGAATGCAGGCGCCACCCACCAGAGGGCCATGACGAAGATCTTTGATGACCTCATACACGAGATCGTCGAATGTTATATCGACGACCTCGTGGTGAAAAGAAAATCGTACGAGGAGCACTAGGAGCATCTGAAGATAGTGTTCCAGCGCCTTCGGAAGTACAACCTGAAGATGAACCCTCTGAAATGCGCGTTTGGAGTTTCCTCAGACAAATTCCTAGGATTCATCGTACGACACCGAGGCATCGAAATAGACCCATCAAAGATTAAGGCGATTATGGAAATGCCCGCGCCAAGAACTCTCAAACAACTGCAGTCTCTTCAAGGAAAGCTCGCGTATATCCGACGGTTCATAGCTAACCTCTCCGGCAAATGCCGCCCCTACAGCCATCTAATGAAGAAGGGGACCCCATTCGTTTGGGATCGTAAATGCCAAAGTGCACTGGACGAAATCAAGCAATACCTACAGAACTCGCCGGTACTGACCGCTCTGGTCAAGGGAAAGCCCCTAATCCTGTACACAACATCCTTTGAAGGTTCTTTAGGCACGCTATGGGCACAGGAGAATGACCAGAAGAAGGATATAGCTCTCTATTATTTGAGTCGAGTTCTCCTGGGGAAAGAAAATAACTACTTGCCTGGCACTGATCTTCGCAATAACGAAGCTTCGACATTATGCCCTGGTACATGAAGTCCATCTCATATCAAAGGTGGGTCCTCTCAAGTATTTAATGTCGAGAGCCATATTAACAGGAAGGCTTTCCAAATGGGCCCTCCTCTTGATGGAGTTCTCGATACTATATCGACCCCTCAAGGCAATAAAAGGTCAGGCCATCGCCGACTTTCTCGCTGAGCATCCGATACCCTCAGACTCTCCCTTAAACTGCGAATTTCCGGACGGACACGCGTTTGACACAATCGATGGGGAGAAAGAAGGGAGTGATACCCGATAGGAACTTTACTTCGATAGAGCGTCCTCCTTGAAGAAGCGAAAGCAAAACACCCCCATGATTAAAGTCGGCGTGGGCCTTATCTTCGTGACTCCACAAGGAGGGATAATGCGTTTTGCCCTTTCCTTATCGGAGCCGAGAACAAACAATGAGGCTGAGTATGAAGCTTTGATAGCAGGTCTCGAGATTGCTGTCAACATAGGGATCGAAAACCTCCTCATATATGGAGACTCTCATCTGGTCGTCAGCCAAGTAAATGACGACTATCAGACGTGTAAACCTGAGTTGGTAAAATATGGTGAGAGAGTGTAGAAATTGCTGACGCAAATCCCCTCCTACACCCTGGAAAGCATACCGCGTGCGGAAAAATAGCAAGGCGGATGCGTTAGCCAAGCTCGCTAAAGAATTGGGCGATGAAAACCTCGATGACGTGAGGATCGTTATGCAAAGCCGCCGGATTCTCACATAAAGAAAGAAACATCGCCAAGCGCCTCACGTTCCCCTCACGTGGGCCTGCTCAAATAAAGAGTGCTTAACACTCAATAGTTGGCGCTCAGCGCCAAGTGCCTCACGTGCCCCTCACGTGGGCGCTGCTCAAATAAAGAGTGCTTAACATTCTTTGGTTGACGCTCAGCGCTAAGCGCCTCACGTGCCCATCACGTGGGTGCTGCTTAACATAAAGTGCTCTGCACTCACCAAACAGCGCCTAGCGCCAGGTGCCTCACGCGCTCTATACGTGGACGCCATAAAGAGAGTTTAACACTCCATAAAAACAAAAAAGAGGGTAAAAGTAAAGGGTGAGCGTCAGAACCCATATCAATACCCAGCACTGTTTGCACATAAAAGGGACTGAGCCCAAATAAGTGTTTAACACTTTATTCAAAGATTAAATGGGCTGAGTCCAAGTTGACCAAATCCCCAACTCAGATCAACCGAGCCTATGTGCTCATCATGTTCCAAATTGGTCTTAGTCCCAAACACAACTACAGATCTCCCAACCGACATTGGTTTAAAGGTACATCATCTCACATCTTTGATACATATCATTGTAATTCTTCAGCGTCATCAGAGAGGTGGCGGGTCACGACAACCAACAACTCCATGGACCGCAACGTACTTAAACTAGCTATGGACCGCAACGTCCTTAAACTAATACAATATAGAGTCCAAATGCTCTTCTGTTGGGTCTGAATGATCCCAAAAATCCCGTTGAGTAGATTTTAGTCTAAAATTAGACTAACGTATCCTCAACAAACATTTAAGTCGATCTTAATCCCAAACGAGATTAACGATCCTTAAATCAATCCAAACCCAAATCTAAGAAAATACGGATTTGGACTAATCCACGCCTTACGGGCTACAACACAATTAGTCTCCATATACAATCCACGGGCAACCAAAAATAAAACAAACACATACGACACGAAGTGAACATCTGGAGCATGAGAAATTGGTTATCGCTACGCGGTAACGTAATTTGCTACAATGGCCGCATCCATCCAAACCTCCGATACACGATGCCCTAAATCAACTTGGCATCTACGGAGAGGTGGACGGATAAAACCAAATAGCATCTGCCCCCAAATTCAGGCAAGACGTTTGTCTTTCCCGGCTTTCGGCGGCGAACAATGTTGCGTCTGTATCCTGTTGGCATGATAAGCACGTCGAGCTGGAGTTAGGATTTTGCCATCGCTCTTTTTTTTATTTTGGCCCTTGGGTCTTTTATTGACGTTGCATCTGTATCCTGCTGGTAGGAGAACCACGTCGAGCTAGAGTTAGGATTTTGCCATCACTTCTTTTTTGTTTGACCCTTGGGTCTTTGATGATGTTGCGTCTACATCCTGCTGGCATGAGAAGCACGTCGAGCTGGAGTTAGGATTTTTTTGTCACTCCTTTTTTATTTGTCTCCTTAGATCTTTTGTTAACGTTGTGTCTGCATCCTGCTGGCATGAGAAGCACGTCAAGCTGGAATTAGGATTTTGCCGTTACTCCTTTTTTATTTGGCTCCTTGGAGCCTTTGTTGATATTGCGTCTGCATCCTGCTGGCATGAGGAGCACGTCGAGCCGGAGTTAGGATTTTGCCATCACTCCCTTTTTTTGTTTTGGCCCTTGAGTCTTTTGTTGACATTACGTCTGCATCCTGCTGGCATGAGAAGCACGTCGAGCTGGAGTTAGGATTTTTCCATCACTCATTTTTTGTTTTGGCCCTTGGGTTTTTGTTGACGTTGTGTCTGCATCCTGCTGGAATGAGAAAGAACGCCGAGTTGGAGCTAGGATTTTGCCATCACTCCCTTTTTTGTTTTGGCCCTTGGGTCTTTTGTTGATATTGCGTCTGCATCCTGCTGGCATGAGAAGCATGTCGAGCTGGAGTTAGGATTTTTCCATCACTTTTTTTTTGTTTTGGCCCGTAGATTTTTTGTTGACGTTGCGTCTGCATCCTACTGGAATGAGAAGGAACGCCGAGCTGGAGCTAGGATTTTTCCATTACTCCATTTTGTTTGACCCTTGGGTCTTTGATGATGTTGCATATACACCCTGCTAGAATGAGAAGGAATGCCGAAATAGTCTCAGGGTTGTATATGAACCGTCAAGACTTGGCTCTCTTTTTGACGGAGCCTGGTGGGGAAATATGGTTCCTTTTTCATATGTGCCCATAGATCGTTTACAAGTGTCAATATGGACATACTTGCAGGCAGAGAAAATTTTATTTTATTTTATTTTTTATTGCCATGATGCTCTATCTTTTCAGCTTTTCATATCGCGAAAGTCGCGATTGCCCAATCATTTCGGCTTTTTATCAGCGGTGCCCAATCATTTCGGCTATTTTTTAAATATTTTTACTCGCTGCTTTTTATTGCGAGTTGCCTAAACATTTCGGCTGTTTTTATATGCATATTTTTTCTCGCTGATTTTTATTGCGAGTTGCCCCATCATTTCGGCTATTTCATATGCATTTTGTTTTTGCTATTCGCTGCTGTTGCGAGTTTGGAATCTGATACCAAACTTGGTATCAGCATCGCTACGACCGGGATATAGCCAGGAGCGAATCATCATTTGCCGTGAAAGGACTTGGAGTTTGACACCTGTTTAGGCATCAGTATCGCTGCAACTGGGATATTGCCAGGAGCGAATCATCATTTGCTTTGAGAGGACTTGAAGTTTGATACCTTTTTAGGCATCAGCATCGCTACAACTGGAATATTGCCAGGAGCGACTCATCATTTGCCTTTGTTAATTTGAACAAATGTGGCTTAGCAAACAGGGTTAGGATCCTGTCGACTAAGGCCTTTTGAGTTTATGAGCCGTAAGGGTCTCATAAAGGTATTTCTCCCTATGAGTCATGAGGATCTCGTAGGTGTATTTTCTCCTTAGGAATCGTGGGGATTCTTAAGTGTGTTGCTCCTTTGTGAGTCGTACAGATCTCACGCAGGTTTTTTTCCTCACAAGGTTGAGAGGACCTTGTAAGTGCACGTGAATTTTTTTATTTTACGAGTTTGCGCCCTTTTCGGGTTTTCACAAACTCGCCGGCAGTTCTGCTGTTTTTACTCACAGCATCCTTTCAGGTTTTCATCTGTGCCCATTTTTCTTGTGGACATACCGTTTTCTCACACTCTCTCTCTCTTTTAAATGAGATTGCGCCCTTTCAAGTTTTCACAAACTCGCTGGCAGTCCTGCTGTTTTTATTCACGGCGCCCTTTCGGGTTTTCATCCATGCCCATTTTGCTTGTGGACATACCGTTTTTTTTCGAACCATGGAACTCTCGAAAGTAGTTTCGCCGTAGGTGGCCTATCTGTTTGCCGGTGGGACTTGGGGGTGGCTTCATCGCTGGAGTAGCTGTGTAGCCGGCAGGACTTGAGTTGCAACTTTCGTCGTTGAGACTTTGATTGCAATATAGATCTCAAGGGAGGACATCGCCGTATTTGGGGCGATGCGCCATGTTTGAGGAGACACACTAGTTTAGGGACATTTCGGTCCATTATCGCCATGTTTGAGGCGAATTTGTAGTTTAAGGACTTTTCGGTCCAACATTCCCATCTTGGGGACGAACGTTAGTTTAAGGACATTTCAGTCCATTATCTCCATATTTGAGGCGAATTGTTAGTTTAGAGATTTCTCGGTCAACTCTCGCCGTGTTTGGGGCAACGCGCCGTGTTTGAGGCGACACACTAGTTTAGGGGCGTTTCGGTCCATTATCGCCATGTTTGAGGCGACACTAGTTCAGGGACGTTTCGGTCCATTATCACCGTATTTGAGGCGACCTGTCGTGTTTGAGGCGACGCACTAGTTTAGGGACGTTTCGGTCCATCATTCCCATGTTCGGGACGAAATGCTAGTTTAGGGACATCTCGGTCCAACATCGCCGTGTTTGGGACGACGCACTAGTTTATAGACTTCTCGGTCCATTATTGCAGTTTGGTCAGGGAGTTACATAACTCATTCCTTCCAACGCTTGCTTGCCGATGCACTGCTGCATGTCTTTTGTATGCATGGACACTTCCCGCCTTAGGCTGTCTTCACCCTCTTGCGCTGCTTATTTTACCATCACAACAATCGGGTTGTTTTGCGGAAAATACCGGGTATTTTAAACGGCACCTGCCCCCTGCTCATCAATATCTCTTTTCGATACTGATGGGGCATCTTCTTCATATATGAAGGAACGAGATATCACGTCATTCCTTCTGCCGAGTCTTCCTCTTCCTTGGAAGAATGGACTTGACTTGGGGTTTTTTCCTCTCATCGTCTGATTCGGAGTGGGATATGGATTTCGCATCTCTCCCATGTTTTTTTGGTTCAAGTGGGATATTCCACTTGATTACAGGACCTGCTTGTAGGTCCCTTGATATCCTTTCTGTTCTTTGAGAAGAAAAGACCATCCCATGTAGAGATTCTTCCGCCAGTGAGAAATATGCCCCCTGTGTATATCTCGGGGGGAGCGAGTACCCACGCCGTCACTATTTTGGCGACAGGTTGCTTCAGAGCCGCTCATTTTTTGTTGAGCATTGGTGTAACAACTCCAATTTTAGTGTACAAAAAGTTGTTTAAAAGTTAATGTATACTTAGGGTATTTGCATTTACTGTGAGTACTGTAAGTAATTGTTTTGCTTTTTAATAGCAAGAAGGAGCTTGTAGATTATTGGTAAGACCTTACACTGCTGAACTAAAGCACCAGAGTTCAAATCCCATCACTCACATTATTTTTTAATATTATTTTCTTTTAAATTTATAGAAGTCCAAGGGTCTACACGTGCATAACTCGTAAAACCCTAACTTCACATATAAAACAAACTGTCCTAGGGAGTAGACCAACCGATGACGGACTCAGGGGACCTCCGACCCTGCCTGACTCGGCCGGATTGGGCCGCCGGCGGCGGCGACTCGGCTCCGATGCGGAGTCGTCCAACATGAAAGTTGTGCCTCTTCAACTCCCCATCACTCCTGCATACTTTAATTTCCTGGATCGGTTCCAGAACTCTTAAAAACTCCATTACACCATTTTTAATGCATTTTTAATACAAATTTTAATACAACCTTTCACCTACCCTAACCCTAACTTTACCCTATAAATACCACCCCTAAATACCCCCTCACCCACAATTCTGTCCAAACTCTCAAGAAAACTCGATAGACTTTTAGTGTGCATTTGGAGTTAGCAAAGAGCGAAATTCCGACGACGACCCTAGGAGCTCCCGGAGACGAAACGACGCACCGGTACCTCCTATCGCTTCCTCTCCCACTTTTCTGAGCTCTAATCGCGTAAGTCCCTTCTCCCTCTTCACCATGCTATTCTAAAAGCACGTATTTCTAAAACCCGACGGAATCGGAGTTAATCCGATTTCCGATTCGGTTCTTCCTAAAAATTCAACCTTTTCTTAAATACAAACATACCAAACCCTTACATGTTGACTATTAATCATTAACAAACATGTTGAATAAGTTTCATGGCAATATATTTTATTTTGTAACTTTTACCACTCATTTTCACTAAAATACCATGTAGTTTACTTTCTACTTTAAAACATCCTAAATCTTGCTATACCTTTAATTAGATCATGAGGTAATGACCTACCTCTTCACAACACTTATATGCAACATAGCACAATACCTTTCGGGAACATAGAATATGGGAAAACAAAACTTTACATATAAATACCACTAACTATTAAAACCATTTTCTATAAAATTACGTATTTTTATAAATCTTTGCAAAGAACCGCTACAACCCATTTTGGGGAACCCGACTGGGATGGTACGGATTATCACACATCCCAGGGCTTAGTAGTGCGAGATGTAGATTTCCGCAAGGAGCATACGGTCTCGAGAGATTTAAAATACAAATATCTTAAGAAAATGAGATTTCTAGAAATATAATATATATTAAAATTATTTATATATTTATATATGTATCATTAAAATATCTATTTTTGTGATAATATAAATATTCCAACTTTTTCTAAAATCACAAGAATCACTTTACATTAAAATACCATGAATTCCATACAAATTCAATATTACAATTAAATACCCTATATTATGAAATTAGGTTATTTTCACTAGAAATATCATAAATATAAAATCTAAATTTATGACAACTCTAAAGACGATAATTAAATACTTGGGGTGTATTTTGAAAATTATACAAAAGTATTTTACATAAAACCCCCTCAAGTATTATAAATTATCCTGAGGACCCTAGTAAATATAGGTTTAAGCGGGACCGGTCTCTTGAGCCTCAGAGAGCCGGAGATATGGGTGCTTGCCTATCTAAGGTAGACAACTTAACAAACGGTGTTATCAACACGGTAATCGTCTTTGAAAAAAGACACAAATCCTGCCGCCCTTGTGCAGCGGTTACCGATAACATCAAAACAATCAGGACTTCAATTTCTTTTCTAATTGTTCTGACTCAAACTGAGTCTCATTATAATAATCTTACTTGAATATGATTCAAGTACAAACTACAATTCAACATGATTCCATGAATACATATATTCAATCTGTATTGACTGAACCGAACCATGGATATACTTCCATTTACGTGATTCTCCGGTTACATCCATTTACTGATATCATGGTTTCGTCAAGTCATCCATCTATACAAGACAATATAATTTATAATACAACACGAACAATACAATCAAGATATCGCGGGGTTTAAGGGGTAGATTGGTACGGAAGGTGTTAGAAGTGACACGAGACTGCAAGATTTAAGACACCTAACCTATATTCCGTTGCTGTTGTACCGTGGCATAACGGTTCCTTGTACATTCCGTTCATCTTAGTCTTTGGTCTACTGAGACTCCTCTCGTATACACTGGCATCCTTCTGTACCAAGCTACAAACAACAACGTTAACCATATAATACAACTTTAAAAGCTATTCTCTCCCCGTCTATTCTATTTCCCCTTATCTTTGGGATTTCCCGAGCGATTGTTCGCTGACGACATTCCTTCTCTTTCTTCTTTGGAATGTTGTCAGGTGATCTGGACACTCAGGAGATCGAGCTTACTAGTGAGGACTTGGATCAGCTTGCCTATGACCCAGAGCTCTAGCTTCATCGTACACATTTTTATTTCAGTACTTTTCATTTCTGTTATGCCACTGTTTAGGCATTGCTTTCATTCAGATGTATTTACTTTTCCATGCATTGTACAAAAGAATGTTAATAAATAAAGTTGCTGTTCAGTTATATCCACTGTCTTTGTCTCTTGTGCATTTTTATTTATATTGCTTAGATACGCTTAGCGTATTTACTTCAGAGTAAATACGTAGCGACCAGTCGCGTCCTCTGCCCGTATACTGGGAAGCGGGGCGTGACAATTGGCGACAAACGCCACATTGCCACCGCTTTTCATTCACCTTCATCGGATGATGAAGGGTCTTGACCCATCTGATCCAATCGAGTAATTTTATCAATGAGCTCTTGGAAAGTCGTCGGCTTGAAGAGGGCCATAAATGGTAAAACCTTTGAATTTGGGTTAAGAGTGGTTATGAACATTTCCACGACTGCAGCTTCGTCGATGCGTTGCTCGCATTTTGACCAGAGATTTCACCATCGGGTAACATATTGAACCCAGGTCTCGTTTGCTCCAACCCTTTCGTTGACCAACGTCGCCACGGTAGTGCGTTTATCCGCACTAGCGAATCTTTGACAAAAGAGCTTATCCATCTCGTCGAAGGTCTTCACGGAATCATTTAGTAGTTCCGCATACCATTCGAACGCGATGCCCCCCAGACTGCTGACAAATTGTCGGAGGACGGTATATCCCTTCCTCCAGTGTTTCCGCACATGAATTTAAAACGTGCAATGTGTTGGTGTGGGTTGCCTGTCCCCTTGTATACATGGAACTTAGGGATCGTACATCCCGGCAGGTATTTAATTTGGTCATACCAGCCTGGATACGGTCGCCCAGTTTTGACGATTTGTCCCGCGGCTTCATTAGCTTGATGGGCTCGTATTTGTTGAGCGATATAATCATCAAGAGCAGCCTTGGAGTTTGTTTCTTCCTTGGCTGCCTATAAGGCCGGAAGAGAATTTGATGTTTCCCCTCTGTCATCCTTAATGATTATCGGCGGATCCTCTGCCGGGGGTTCTGGCTGGATCATCATCCCAACCATATCTTGGAACAAGAGAGCCGTCTTTTTTATGTTAGCAGCCTGCTCAGCCGCTTCCATGTCCTTTTCTTTCAAGCATCCTTCGCAGGAACTCTGTATCGGTCTCCTGCTCCTAGCACTGTTCGGCTGTTGTGTCCGGGCTTTCTTTCTACTCGGCAAGTGCTGCCATTTTGGTCAGCGTCACTTGGAGCTTTTGTTGTTGCTTCTGACCTTTTGTTGTTAGTTATATGTATGCCCTATAGGCCATTATTGTACATGATTGTATATTATAGTGGATGCCTGGACATATATAGAGAGGAATTTCTTACTCGACATGATAGTATGCTATCTGGTTACTCTTTATCTTAACATGGACACTTGTATCATTATACTGTCTCTTCGTTACATGTTGATAAAGCCCATAGAATGTGAACTTGACTACCAGGATTATGATGCAGATCATACTAGTGGGGCCAGGGTAGTCCACAAGTTTATCAGTTAATTGTTCTTAGTCGACGGAGTATCGAGATAGGGCATCGATATTCCACAGTAGACTAGTGTGTACGTTTCTTGACCCTGTATGGGGCGATGGTTGATCCCATAGCCATTGGTGTATGACATCAAAGATTGTACACAGGTTCTCATTATAGAATGGGTACACCGAACAGGACTCGCCGAGAATTCCTAGATGGTATTATACCTATCGTCAGATAGCAGTTCTCTGGTGACACTGGTACATGTTAGTCTATAGACCCGAGATCGTCATAGAGTCTTGTGTGGCTCCCATTGTGCTTTGATTTCCTCCCTACCACGGCTCAAAGGAGTCGTGCAAACAGGTGGATTTTGGGTACAGTCCCGAGTCACATGGAGGTAATGAGCGATAGGAGGGGTTTCATCTCTCCCGGTATTGGGAGTTGATGTTGCGCTATGCTCGATTGGCTATAACAGGAAGTCCCTGGCCAGGGCTGATGATGAGATTTACTGGTAAGTGTTATCAGTAGTTTCTCGACCTGTTATGAGCCTCACATCGGCATGACTTCTCAAGTTATTGGGGTCTGACATTTACCATCCCCAGACTCGATATGTGACATATCAGACGAAGAAACCGGACTGTACGGTAGTGTTACTTACTGGATTCACGGGAGTTTGAACAAGCTTGCTTGCTGATCTTCTGATCGCTCAATACCTGAGCAGCCGTTACGTCCAGCTAGTATCGCTGACGGCTTGTGGGTGACTGATATGATCATTACCTACTGCTGGCATATTGATGAGTCTTTAGAGTCCAAGCGAAACGAAGTAGGGAACATATGTGATATGTGCGGGACCGAGATTAATACGTACATGTGATATAGTATTCTAATCTCGCGATATAGGTTATATGTGATATAACCGGATTATTGAATCAAGTGTTGATTCAATAATTTGTTATATGTATATTTGATATACATATAAATGATATTAGTCGGTTGTATGTGATATAGCCGGATTATTAAATCAAGTGTTGATTTAATAATTTAATATATAATTATATATTTGATATATATTAACTAATATTAGCTCACTTAAGAATTTCTTTTCTATAAATACATTTAAATATATATGAGATATATATTAATGTATTTATTATTGTGTCATGCTAGATGATACATTGGACATGGGTGTATGAGACTCATACCAAACTAAAGATAATTTGTGTGATTAATTATTAAGGGAAAAACAAAATTAGGTAGAAATTAGCATGGCTAAAGATGCTCGTGGAAGCATGTAGAAGCCTTGACTTAGTCCACTAATTTTGTTTTACTCTAGATATTTATTAACTCAACCATTATCTTTAGCCATGGTTAAGTCTCTACAAATATCAATTGAGATATTTTTACACCATGGTTCATCACTTGTTCATCTTCTTCATCTCATTTTCTTTTTCTAGCTTTTGATGAGGTGAAGAAAGAAAGAGAGAAAAATAATTCTAAAGTGGGCACAATTCCTACTTCATCAATCTATACCAAACTAGCCATTTAGTATAGTTTGTTTGCTTCACTAATTTCTCAATTAGTGAAGAGATAGCTTGAGTTAGAGATTTCTCAAGGTAGATCATCTTCGGCTTCGAAGATCCTTAAGCAAGCTCGTTCGTTTCGCCTTGTGGAGCCTAAGAAGAGTTCGAGGACCACTACTTGGAGCTAAGTGACTACTACATGGAGCTTTAGAAGTGAAGGACCGGTCTACAAAGGTTGTATTCCTATTTCACTTAGTGTAAAGTTTGTTTACATGCTTTATAAATCCTAATTCTCTAGTTCGACTCTAGGTTTGTGTTCCTTAGCGCCCTAGATATTTTAAAATTGCATACTTGATGCTTGGTAAAAACTAGTGGTCGTGCTTAGAAACTCCAATATGGTATCAAAGCCAAGATAGAGTATTAGGAGTGGTCTAGGCGAAGTTAAAGTGTTCGAACGACTTTTCGAAACCCTAAAATCCGGGTTTCTGGAAATTTTTTCAAAAGTTGGAATTTTTGAAAATAAAAATATTCAGAAAATTGTGCAAGGTTTTCTATGGATCCCCAAGAAAAACGAGCACCCAACTCGACCAAATGGCCGCGCAACCGCGGCAAAACCATGTATTTAGCCGCGGTTCCGCGGCACAGTTGGTGAGGTAGGGACTCCCCCTTCTTGTGCTGCTCCGTATGTACATTTGGTACTTTCTGGGTATTTTTAAGTGAGACTCAAGTGTTGAGGTCTCTGGGAATTGTGGGTGTTTGATAAATCGATCGAAATATTTAACATCGTTTAGATATCTGTGATTTGTGATACAATATTTGGAATCCCCAATAATTAGTTTTGTGAAAACTAGCTAGTGTTTTGTAAATCTAGCAATTTAGTCTCATTCGATAGATTGTCATGGAGTTTCGATTCGGATCAAAACTTCGTCGCAATCTCGTATAGTACGCGAACACTCGCCGGGTAACACTACTAGATAGCCATGCCCTATAGCCCCGACCAAGTGACTGTAGGAGAACCCCGATGCCAAAAGTATCCGTTCGGGTGCTCGCGACTGCGGTGTTCCGCCTAAGTGCACTTCGTCGACGACATCGGGGGTGCGTCCGTCTACTAATGTTTCCGACGAGCATTCGATCAGTTGTCGGGAATCTTGTTGAATTGCCCGACTGGTTTTTGAACCGTGTTTTCAATTTGAGACTTAAATGCCAGGTTTATAAAGTTTGACATGAAATTCGGAATATGTGATATTCCGGGTTTATGATGTCTAAGGAATTTATACGGTTAGGCATGAAATCCGAAGTATGTGATATTTCGGGTTTATGATGTCTAAGGTTGTTGCGGATTCCAATTATTGTACTTTTCTTTTTCTTTTCTGCGACCGTAAGTGCAATATGTGGTGTACCGCCGGTTTCGTTGCTATACATCTACGAAAATTGGGATACGCATATTTACTTACGTTGATGACATGTGATGTTATGTGTTGCTGTGATATATTATATTGGATCGTCATGTTTGAATAGCCAGGGGTTTTTGCTTGAGATGAGAGTTTTTCATTTTTATTCATGTAAATTTTTTTATGTAATATTCTTTTATTGGGACACTTCCGGGTTGAGGATGATGTCACCATTGATATATATTATTTACTTTTCCGCATTAGGAAAGACCCAAAGCGGGGAGCACAAGTAACCGGGTTCTAGAGTCCAGTGGGAGACCATCTCGAGGAGTCGAGACCGGGTCTCCTAACTCTAGAATTGGTAGGGTTGCCTGCCGCTCTCGTAGGGGTCTAGAGATGTGGGTTTGGTTATTCATCACGACCGTGGAATCCATGTTTTTTACTGGCTTGATTTAAAATACGGACCTCCTAGTATATCCTATATTTCATATGTTGACTTCTGATGCAATGTTCTGTGATGAAATCATATAACTGCGTGAGACGAATGCTTTATATTATATATATGATATATAATAAACGTTGCTTATGTTTTGTATCCGTGCTTGTCCTTCCCCCGCTCTACCGGTAGTTAAGTAACCTAACGGTGCGACGGGACCCCGTGGCGAATGCAGATGGCATAAGCGTACGTTCTATTTTCGTTTCTTTATCCATGATGTTTAGGAAACATAAATGATTGGACTACATTAATGAGATTAATGTAAAGAAAAGAAACCTAAAGATACTGTAGAATCAAATTTGAAACCCACTCGGCCTTTTTACAAAAAAACAAGTTTCAAAAATGCGGAGCTTATCTCTCCTTTTAAATTATTTGGTTCTACAACGAGATCAAGTTCAAAGCGTTAAAGGTTTTCATAAAAACCATCCACAACCCTCCGTCATTTTAGGAAGTACAATACTTAGTATTCGTGCTACGTTTGTTGACCATAGTTAAGACGTAGTGTACGGTAGCTAAGTAATGTCTTCCTACACAGCATATGATGCGATTAATTAGGACATAGTTAAGGTCATATGACTTTGTTGACCATAGTTAAGGGTCATCTGAGTGGGTATAATTAATCACAAAATGACGGATAGAACTTGACTAGAGATTATGATTTGTTGACCATAGTTAAGGTCATAAGCCGCTAGGGGTAAAAACCATATCGGGAATTTCAAGTGTTGAAATTTGCAATAAGATAGCATACCTTCTATATGATAGATGGATCCCGATACCCACTGCGAGTAAGAGTTACTCTTGGGAGAGTTTGCACTTTACAATTAGCTGATTCAGTAGGTGTCTAAGAAAGGTGTTAACGGGGTTATGCCCCTGCGAAAATGAGGCTATTTAATTAGTTCCATGCGAAAACACGGAGAGACTCTTTCGGAGTACCAATACCTGCCTGGCCGAACGATTGGCGAACTTGTAGGGTGTAATTAATCCTGGCTAGTCTTGCCTTTTAGGGTTTGAAGGAAGATTTGATAAAAACAGTGAGAGCCATCCTAATTAGATAAAATAATAACCAATCTAATTTTGCAAGTGCGCACACGGTGTTTTCTTCTCTCTCTCTCTCTCTCCTGGTAGTGAACATGACACGCCTTAATCAAGATAATAATATTGATGTATTGACTGAACCCGCTTGTTCTACTGAGCTGGGGAACGTTGGTTCCGCTCTATCTTATAACTGTTATAAGTCTGAGCAGGATTTAAAGGAATACCCGGATTCCCATGCGACCCGAATGAGGAATGAGCATGTTGATGCATCTTCTTCGGGTGTGTTCGTAACCGAGAACTGTTTTTCAGTATGCTCTACGTCCTGGGTATTGGATACCGGATCAGGATCCCACATATGTAATATGTTACATGGGCTAAAGAAAGGTAGAAAACTGGGAATAGGTGATCATTCTCTAAAAGTAGGGAATTGTGCAAATGTTGCAGCCAAAACAGTTGGCGAATATCACCTTGTAATACCAAATGGTAATACATTGATTTTGAACAACTGTTATTACGTACAAAAATTGTTGTGCAATATTATATCAGTTGCTTTATTACTTAAAGAAGGATATAATTTTGTATTGCAGGATAATGTTATGAATATTTTCCTAAATCAAGTGTTGATTGGGTTTGGTACGTTATGTAACGGTTTATACGTTCTGAATCAAACCGCAGTTCTACATATACAAAACACACACAAAAGGAAAAGTTCAGAAATGAACGAATCCTTCTTGTGACACTATAGACTAGGTCATATCAATACGACACGACTAGCTAAGTTCCATAAAGATGGATATTAGAATCAGTTTGAATTTACATCTTATGAAACTTGCCAGTCATGTCTCAAAGGCAAAATGACCAAAATTCCGTTTACTGGACACGGAGAAAGAGTTACTGAACTCTTACGACTGATACATAGTGATGCATGCGGTCCTATGTCTACATATGCCAGGAATAGTTCCTCATACTTTATTACATTCACCGATGATCTCTCAAGATTCGGATATGTGTTCTTGTTGAAACACAAATCTGAAACTTTTGAGAAATTTAAGGAATATAAGTGCGAAGTAGATAGCCAAATGGGTAAAAGTATTAAAATCCTTCGATCTGATCGGGGAGGAGAATACTTAAGCACGGAGTTCCTGGACTATTTAAAAGAGAATGAGATTCTCTCTCAACTTACTCCTCCGTATACACCACAACACAACGGTGTATCGGAGCAGAGAAACTGCACCCTATTAGATATGGTGCGCTCTATGATGAGTACTACTGGGTTACCTATTTCCTTTTGGGGTTATGCGCTTGAGACAGCAGCATACCTATTGAATCAAGTTTCATCAAAATCGGTGCCTAAAACACCATATAAGATATAGAGTAGAAAGAGACCATATCTTAAACGAGTTAAGATATGGGGTTATCCAGCCTATGTCAAAAAGCAAAATCCGGACAAACTCGAGGCATGATCAGTTCTTTGCAAGTTTGTGGGATATCTAAAGAATTCATATGGCTATATATTCTACCACAGTGAGGAACAAAAGGTGTTTGTTGCTCAGCATGCCACATTTTTAGAAAATGAATTTCTTGTGAAAGAAATTAGTGGCAATAGGGTAGAACTGGAAGAATTTCCAGCTATACAAACTGCGACTGATGATTTGATTGAACCGGAGGATTCAATAGTCTCCAACAAACCTCAGCCACTCCGCAGATCTAGTAGGGTTTCTCATCCACCTGAGATACGCTACAGTTTTCTCATAGATGGTGGGAGCGAGGATTGCATCATAGAAGATGATGACCCAACTAGCTTTGAGCAGGCCATCACAAGTGGGGACTCTGTAACATGGCTGGATGCTATGCGATCTGAGATGGAATCCATGTACACCAACAAAGTAAAGAATTTGGAAGTTGCTCCTGAAGGGGTAAAACCCATTGGGAGCAAGTGGATCTTTGAGAAAGAAACTTGGTGTAGATGGAAAAGTTGAGACTTTCAAAGATAGACTTGTAGCAAAAGGTTTTCGTCAACGACCAGGTGTGGATTATGATGAAACCTTTTCTCCAATGGCTATACTTAAATCCATCCGGATCCTACTTGCCATCGTTGTATACCATGACTACGAAATCTGGCAGATGGATGTCAAGACCGCTTTTCTAAATGGTGATTTAGAAGAGAGCGCGTACATGGTATAACCAAAGGGCTTCGAAGACAGTGGGAGCAACGGAAAGGTGTGCAAGCTGCTTAAATCAATCTACGGGTTAAAGCAGGCATCGTGGAGTTGGAACATCTGTTTTGATGTAGCGGTCAAAGAGTTTGACTTCATCAAAAACGTAGATGAGGCTTGTATATACAAGAAGGTTGTAGAGAGTAAGACTGTCTTCCTCGTATTGTACGTGGATGCCATACTCTTGATAGGAAATGTTGTTCCTATGTTGCACCCGGTCAAGCTCTTCTTATCACAATGGTTCTCCATGAAGGATCTAGGTGATGCCTCTTACATCCTGGGGAGAAACAGTGGACAGTTGAGAAGAACATTCTTAAGTACTTGAGAAGGACTAAAGAAATGTTCTTGGTGTATGGTAATGGTGAACTCCAGGTGGAGTCCTATACCAATTCGAGCTTCCACAGTGATAAGGACGACAGTAAGTCAGTCTCGGATTTTGTCTTCACCCTCAATGGAGGGGCGGTATGTTGGAAGAGTTCCAAGTAAGATACCATAGCAGACTCGACGATAGAGGCTGAATATATCGCTACCAACGATACTGCCAAAGAGGTTGTCTGGATGAAGAAGGTCATGAGATGAACTTGGTAAGGTTCCTACCATTGAGCATCCAATACTTGTGTATTGTGATAACAATGGAGTTGTGGATTTGGCCAAAGAACCCCAGTCTCATCAGTGATCTAGACATATTCTTAAGCGACATGATCAGGGAGATAGTTGATCTCCGGGAGATCGAGATCAGGAGAGTTGACACGAAGAATAACACAGCGAATCCACTCACGAAGGCCATTTGAGAGACATTTTGGGATGTTGGGTATGGGATACTACAACAACTGGCCTTAGTGCAAGTGGGAGATTGTTAGTTATATGTATGCCCTAGAGGCCATTATTGTACACGATTGTATATTATAGTGAATGCTTAGACATATATAAAGAGGACTTTCTTGCTCGACATGATAGTATGCTATCTGGTTAATCTTTAACTTAACATATACACTTGTATCATTATACTGTCTCTCCGTTACATGTTGATAAAGCCCTTAGGATGTATACTTGACTACCAGGATTATGATGCAGATCATACTAGTGGGGCCATGGTAGTCCACAAGTTCATCCTTTAATTATTCCTAGTCGAGGGAGTATCGAGACAGGGCATTGGTATTCCAGAGTAGACTAGTGTGTACGTTTCTTGACCCTGTATGGGGTAATGGTTAATCCCACAGCCATTGGTGTTTGACATCAAAGATTGTACACAGATGCTCATTATAGAATGGGTACACTGAAAAGGACTCGCTGAGAACTCCTAGATGGTATTATACCTATCGTCAGATAGCAGTTCTCTGGTGACACTGGTACATGTTAGTCTGTAGACCCGAGATCGTCATAGAGTCTTGTGTAGCTCCCACTGTGCTTTGATTTCCACCCTACCACGACTCAAAGGAGTCGTGCAAACAGGTGGATTTTAGGTACAGTCCTGAGTCACATGGAGGCAATGAGCGATAAGAGAGGTTTCATATCTCCCTGTATTGGGAGTTGATGTTGCGCTATGCTCGATTGGCTATAACAGGAAGTTCATGGCCAGGGCTGATGATGAGATTTACTGGTAAGTGTTATCAGTAGTTTCTCGACCCGTTATGAGCCTCACATCGGCATGACTTATCAAGTTATTAGGGTCTGACATTTACCACCCCCAGACTCGATATGCGACATATCAGACGAAGAGACCGGACTGTACGGTAGTGTTACTTACTGGATTCATGGGAGTTTGGACAAGCTTGCTTGTTGATCTTCTGATCGCTCAATACCTGGGTAGCCGTTACGTCCAGCTAGTACCGCTGACGGCTTGTGGGTGACTGATATGATCATTACCTACTGCTGGCGTATTGACGATTCTTTAGAGTCCTACACAGAGGTTTCCTAGCAAAAGCGAAACGAAGTAGGTCACATATGTGATATGTGCAGGACCGAGATTAATACGTGCATGTGATATAGTATTCTAATCTCGCGATATAGGTTATATGTGATATAACCGGATTATTGAATCAAGTGTTGATTCAATAATTTGTTATATGTATATTTGATATACATATAAATGATATTAGTCGGTTGTATGTGATATAGCCGGATTATTAAATCAAGTGTTGATTTAATAATTTAATATATAATTGTATATTTGATATATATTAACTAATATTAGCTCACTTAAGAATTTCTTTTCTACGAATACATTTAAATATATATGAGATATATATTAATGTATTTATTATTGTGTCATGCTAGATGATACATTGGACATGGGTGTATGAGACTCATACCAAACTAAAGATAATTTGGGTGATTAATTATTAAGGGAAAACAAAATTAGGTGGAAATTAGCATGGCTAAAGATGCTTATGGAAACATATAGAAGCCTTGATTTAGTCCACTAATTTTATTTTACTCTAGATATTTATTAACCCAATCATTATCTTTAGCCATGGTTAAGTCTCTACAAATATCAATTGAGATATTTTTACACCATGGTTGTTCACTTGTACATCTTCTTCATCTCATTTTCTTTTTCTAGCTTTTGATGAGGCGAAGAAAGAAAGAGAGAAAAATAATTCTAAAGTGAGCATAATTCCTACCTCGTTAATCTATACCAAACTAGCCATTTAGTATATGTTATTTGCTTCACTAATTTCTCAATTATTGAAGAGGTAGCTTGAGTTAGAGATTCATCAAGGTAGATCATTTTCGGCCTCGAAGATCCTTAAGCAAGCTCGTTCCTTTCGCCTAGTGGAGCCTAAGAAGAGTTCGAGAACCTCTACTTGGTGCTAAGGGACTGCTACATGGAGCTTTAGAAGTGAAGGACCGGTCTACAAAGGTTGTATTCCTATTTCACTTAGCGTAAAGTTTGTTTACATACTTTATAATCCCTAATTCTCTAGTTCGATTCTAGATTTGTGTTTCTTAGCACTCTAGATTTTTTAAAATTGCATACTTGATACTTGCTAAAAACTAGTGGTCGTGCTAAGAAACTCCAACATTTGTCAGCGACCGAGTTTGCGGTCGATAACTTACGGAAGCACGGCTTTCTTCTTTCTCGGAAGCTATGCAGACTGTATGTACGATCATGCCCCTAGACATAGGGCGTTTGGGTCCATCGCCTTTGGAATTTGCCGCAGGCAGTGGGATTTTCTCCGGTCTTATCCTTTTGTAGGAGGTCGAAGTTGAAGGAGCCGTTATGACAGGCGCCTGTGTAGAAGAAGTCCCTCACTGTATTATGGAGGTATGGTCTTTTTCTTGCCGAGTCTTCGATTTCTTCGGCCGAGGAGAGTAATCTTTGTTGATCACAGAGTCCTGGACTTTCTGCCTGACCCTGTGAATTTGCAAGGAGAGTCGATGATGGGGCTGCTCCGTCTTTGCCTGCACTGTGGCTTCTGCACGCTGGGGCGATTTCTTTAGCACCGCCGTTGGAGAGTTTTTGCGTACCTTTCTGAACAGATTAAAATTGTTTCCGGTTCGAACAGCAGCATCAACTTTCACCATTAGAGCTGGTGGGGTAAGTCCAGAGGGGGAGTTGCCCCCAGCTTTTCTCACTCGGCGCCAGTGGTGACTTCGAGCGTGTCTTATAGAAGGTACCACCTCAGTTTTGGAAGCGGCTTCTTCATGCCCCCGAATTTGCTGAGAGGCTGCTGTTGGCATCAACCTGTTGAAGACCGACATCCTGATTAAAGTTTGGTGAAGGCCGGCCAATCTTTCGAAGACCGACTTTCTGGTAGGGGAAGCACCTTTGATGACTTCACCCGTAGCAGGAGTTAGGAGGGTTATCCGTTTTGGGGCATCCACTTCAGGTATCACGTGCCTTTTTGCGGGCCCATTCAAGCTTTTGCTCAGCCTGTTGAAGACCGAGACACCAGATTTGGACGGCCCGTTAAGAGGGGCCGTTATGGTCGCCAGTCGATCGAAGACTGACCTCTTGGGTGCTTCTTCCTGCGGTGATGAGGCACCGACACCCACTGGTGGGAGCATGGTCCCGAAGAACAACCCAGTAGTGGCTTGCATTACTTGCCCCGCCGGCATTGAAAAGATGGAGGCCGCGTTGTGCCCGTAGGTCACTCCTCCAGTTCGGGTGGAGCGAGAGTTGCTGTTGCAAGAGGTGCAGTGGGAAGCCATCGATTTTCTTCTTCTGCATAGGAGCAAGACACCAAATTTTAGTACCTCATATCCAAGGGCAAGCATTGCGAACTGCGATTTCGCTCACAAAACACGACACACAAAGTGTGGAGTGGAAAGAGGAAAAGGTCCCACCGGACGTGCCAGAATCTGTTCACCGCCGAAAGCAGAGACGAACTGGGATAGATCGTCTTACCTGAATTTAAGGGTAGATACAATTTGGATTTATCCGTCCACCTCTACGAAGACACCAAGTTGATTTATGGCACCATATATCGGAGGTTTTGACATACGCGACCATTGTACCAAGTCGGTTTAGGGAAGTATCCCCATGTAGAATTTAATTCTACTTGCTTTTAATTTGGGCGCCGGCGCTCATGTGTTGTGCACATAGGCGCCACTTAAGAATTTAATTCTTATTTATGATAGGTGCTTCTGTGCTTTGTACATTGGCGCCCACGTGAGGAGCACGTGCGGCGTCACCATAGGATTAATCCTATAAGATTGGCGCTGGCGACCTCGTGAAGAGCACATGAGGTGCTGCCTCAACAAAATTTTAACAGAGCTTAGCTATTTTATTATGTTTAAATATTAGGAGAACATGCGCAGCTGTGCTTTGCATATTTGCGCCCACGTGAACTTCGCGTGCGGCGCTACCTAAGCTGATAGTTACATGCTTTACATGTGGGTGCATGCATTTAACACGTAGAGCTTTCCCTTTATTTTTACAAGGGAATAACAAGTTCTGAGCTAAATTTTTTTGGCGGGAACAGGTGTCTTCTATTTCTTTTTGACCCAGTTCTTTTTCCCTAGATTTTGAGTTCGGAGAACAGAATCTCCCCGACCAGAATTAAATTCTCAACTTTTGGAGAGATTTGCTTTTCAAATCTCAGAACAGGGGAAGAACTAAGTTCTTTTTTTTGTGGTGGGTTAAACCCTTATTTTCTTTTTGTTAAGAAAAAGAGATAAATTCTATCTCTGCTTTTCTTTACCTAGGGTTTGAGAGAGCGAGAATCTTCTTCTTCTTCTTTTTTTGGAGAATTAAATTCTCAGTTTTCTTTTTTGTGGAGAAGCTTATAGGGTCGATCCTCTATCTGAGACTTGAAGTCTCGATTCCTTTATATAGGAGAGGCAAATTTGTTAATTAATTTGAGAAAATCTCTTATTGAGAGATTCCGATTGATTTTTTTAGTCTTAAAAATTATTTAGGGAATTTTATCCCCCATTGGATTTTTGATCCAAGGATTTCTGTTTTTACAGAATATGTTTTCTTATTTTTAACAAGATTAAGGAAATATTTTCCATATACAGAATTTGATTATGTCAAACATGATTTTTAATCACCATTGGATTTTTGATCCAAGAGCTCTCTGATTTACAGAGAACAATATTTCTTTGTTTAGAAAGATTGGGGAAATATATTCCCAAAATAGAATTTAATTCTATTTGGATCTTTGATATTTTGGGGCGTCGTATATGTCAAAGAGAGGCGTGTCCTTGGGGTCATGTTTATACAATAGGAGTGACCCCTTGATATTTTGGGGCTGGTTACCTCCTTTAGGTCCGCTACATCTTGTCGGCCAAGAAATAGTTGCTGCTGAAAACTGGGTTATATCCAGCGGTCTACGCATCTCTTTTTTATTATCATATTCCTTATATGTGGTGGGTTAAGTTTTTCTTGGAACGGTGGAATAACCCAATCCACACGTTTCTACTTATAGACCGGAAAGTATCGATTTCGCTGGAGGAATTTGCGGATATTTCTGGATTACCCATCAAAGGGGAGCATTATGAGGAGATACTTCCTCATGACGAGTATATCTTTGCCACCGAATCGGCCGTCATAAGCCTTATGCCGGAAAATGCCATCCAACACAAATTCCCGAGTGTGATCAAAGTGTTGAATATTTATGAAAGCCTGTCTTTGGAGTTCAGGGGGCATAGGGTTAGCTTCACGGATTTCAAAGCCTGTTTCCTTCGTCTGGAAGTTTTATCGAAGAAGGCAGCGAAGTTTGCCTAGCTTAATGATCCGTTCGGGTTTGGCTTGGACAAATTGCCGACTGCTGATGCGGATTTGAAGCAGTTCTTTATTCCGGACACCCCCATCGTCCTTTTTGCAGAAGTTGCCGCTCCGGACATTGATGAGGAAACGTTTTTCATAGGCTTTATTGGCTTGTGGCTGAGCTGGTTTTCACTCCCATTGCATCCTTGCTACATGAGACCAACCGTCTGTTTTCTATCTGCTCATCGTGTTGCGGCGGGAACGCGCATAGCCGTTGGAGTTGCAGGATTGGCTCATTTGTATAATGGCCTACGTATGGCAGCTGATACCACCCAGTCAGCTTTGAAGCCCATAAATCTCCCTTTACACTATTTCACCTCATGGTCAAGATGTATGTGTTGGGTGCCTTCGGTATGCATAAGTGACCTAAATTTTATGAAGGGTATAATTTCCCCCAGGTCATGCATTTGGTCAACGCTTCACCCAACACAACGAGAGGCTCGGCGGTTACTTCTGTGTCCGTGCATGGTTGAGGACAGCATGACCTTTGTTGATAGGGTCCTGACCATTGGTAAAGAACCCTCCAAACTGGTCCAGCCGCTTCATGATGTATTCAAGGATGGGGTTTCTGGTTTGAAGGCCCGGGAAATTGTGCATTTGTATTCCATCAGGCCGGGTTTTTTAGTATTCAGGAAAAATGCCTCGGTGTTATTCATGAGGCACAACCCGTATCACTTTGCTCAACAATCCGGCTAAAACCAAGGCATTCCCCTCGAAGCATTTCTTGTTGATCTGGTTGCTTTAGAGGAGAGCGTTCGCAACGCGGTGCACCATTTTATGCGGCTGAATACGAGGTCTTATTTTCTGATTGCTGAACTGAGTCGTATTCTGAAGGCCTCAAATGCCTATATAGCCTGGTATCAGCATGTGACGGGTGCCGTTATATAAGAAGAGAGGCGGATGCTCCTTGATCATAAGGACTCTGTCCCAGCCTGTAACCCCACGGTTCCATTGAAACGACGAGCAGTTGTCCGCCCTTCCTTGAGAAAGAGCGACATGGTTGTAGTTCTGCGTGCCTTTCCAATGGTGTCGACGGCTAAGCCACGATCGGACGTGAGTGCTCCTGGCGATGTGATGGCTGCAGCGTCTTCTGAGTCGAATATTGGCTCAAAAATCGAGACTCGCCGTCCCAAAAGGCCTATAAAGCGAAAGCTCATGTCTTCAGGTGTTGCTTCCGGCTCTCAGAAGAAAAAGAAATCCATATTTTCAGCTTACGTTGTATTTGGTCAAGAATATCATACTCCCTATAGCCAAGGCTTGTCCGAATATGGCACCAACGGTAATCTTTTTGAAGTTTCTACTGATGAGAACACAACAATTAACCTTCAAGCCGCTATTGAGGCTTCTAAGCGTTTAGCCTACGAGCAAGCAACGCTTGCTTCTCTTCCGGCGCCAGGTACATCTCATTTATACTCTTTCGTATATTTTAGAGTTTGTTATGGTTTATTGACACTCCTTTCTTAATAGGCATCTCTACTGAAGAGGCTCTTTTGGCATCCATCAGAATGTATGAGGAAGAGGAGAGGTTTCGTGCTTCTATGGGTTTTGGTATGATTTATTTTGTGACGCCGTTAAAATATTTTAGCTCATTTTATCCACACCCTGACTCATTTTTCTTCATTACAGGAACCACCACAGGTAGTGCTATTCCGAGTGCGGTGCCATTTTTAGGTGATAGTGTAGAGGATATTCTCCCCCGATAGCCCCTACGAAACCTTCAGAACCACCGGCTATCATTGAGGCCACTTCAGTGCCACTATGGGAAATGTCACTAAAGCAGCCGATGACGGACATTGTAGCAGATCCGGAGTGTGAATCTGATTCAGATGATGAAGTTCCTCTGTCTGTAGTTCTGGAGAGATCTTTCCGTACAACTAAAACCGAAAAGAAGCGTCAGAAGCATGCAGCGGGGGAGCATTAGGCTAGCTGGGACATAGGTGTGGGTTTGAGTGAAATACGAACCCCTGATGCTCTTATGGAGGACATCAACCCTTCCCTGTTAACCTCTTATAGGCAGATCGCACGCACAGCTCGTGAGGAAGCTGGGCGTTTACTTTAAGGTGAGACAATGCACGATACTTTAGCGAAACCTGGTAGGACTTATTTACCTTTCTAATTTTCTTTCCATAGCAGTTTATTGGAATTATAACACATTTTTCCTTGAATGATACAGCAGGGAAAAGTTTAGGTGTCTGCACGGCGGGTGAGGTGCCAGCATCTGGAGATTCTGGGGCAAAGGGCCTTCATTTTGAGTCTGACGCTGTTCCAGCCGCCACTTCCTCTCCCTGTGGATCCTAAATATTCGTAGGTGATGCTAGCATAACGACAGCCCTTATTGATTCGGGAGATAAGGGTGCAGATGTTGAATCCGTCTTCCTAATGATGATGGAATTCGAAGAAGCCGTCGCAACTAGTGACACTCCAGATACAACTATGGATTCCGCACCGTCAGGTATCTTCCGTGCTATTACTTTTGGATCCTCAATCTTGCTAGACGCATTCACTAACATCTCCTTTATTTCTGATATAGGCACGGTAAACCCCGGCGATCTGCTGATTGAAGAACCCCCATCAGCTATCACCATGACTATTGCTGTTCCACCCATCTCTTTTGCACCTCCCCGAGTTTTCTCGGGCTCAGCGACGGAAGTTAAAAATCTTTTGTTTTCTCATTTCAGTATTGATATTACTCCTTAGATTTATTTCTTAACGTATATTGTAGCAATCTTGTAGGAGTGCTTTTCAACCATCTGTGCCAAATGTTAGTCTCGCACTTCGCCTTCCAATTAGGATCCGTCTCTCCTTCTGGCGTTGGTTAGTATATCTTTCATTTCTTATACGAGTAACCCTTTTCTAATAGGCTTTTTCCCGTACTGATCACAGTCTTATGGCTCGAAGGAGAAGACGAAGAAATAGCCGAACCCTCTATGCTCCCCGATTTGCCGCTTTCAACTATTGGTAGGTTAGATCTCATTCATTTTTTTTATTTTAGGTTGAAATCTGACCCTTCTTTATACGTGTCTTATTCCGTAGCAGCTCCACTGGCTTTGGTTCATTTCGAGTCTCGCATTTTTATGCCCGCAGGGCCCTTCGTTAAACGCCAATCTTCCAAAGACGCAACAAATAGTAGGTGCATACTAAGCGAATTTATCGAAGACCTTAATGTTGAGGCTCTGACTTCTGCTGCGGACTTTTCGGATGAAGTCAACCCCATGCTGGCGACTCTTGTGACTTTCCATAATGAAGATTTTGTCCGCATCTGGGTTGATTATTGTAAGTAGATCGAGGCTTGCCTGCATGAGATCGAGCGCAAACATCTTACGCCCGAGGCATTATCCTTGAAGGCTCAATTGGTGGCGTGGATCGAACAAAGTGCCGCTTCCATTCAATATTACGAGCAGAAGCTGGTCCTGAAGCAGAAGGAGCATGAGACGACTTTTAGCGAGTCAAGGTAATTACGTGCCCAGGTAAAAGCGAATGCATTTATGAAAGAGTGGCATTGAGGCGGGACCTTGACTCTACTGAGCAAGAAATGCGAGACTCCGAAGCCGCTATGCAGGAAATTTCTAAGAAGCTTTCTTCGTGCTTGCAACAACGAGTTCAAGTTGAAGCAATGCTAGCTGCAATAGTGGAGCGTGAAAAGGAGCCGCGGCAAGAGAATGAACGGGTTGCCGCTTTATTAAAAGCCCTGCCCTCAATGAGGCCAGGATTGTATCTTTTTTTTATAAACTGTATCTTTCAAACATTTTGATTCATGAATAAAGAATATACATTTTTTATTCGCATGCACTAAAACGCATTTTAGTTGATAATGGAAGTGGAGTGGACGCTCTTATGTTTTTGATGTCTTGATCTGGGGTGAGGTAGTTTATGTACTCATTTCGGAGTTTATAGTTTATTCACCCACTTCGGAGTCTATAGTTTATTTACTCGTTTCGGAGTTTGTAGTTTATTCACTCATTTCGAAGTCTCTAGTTTACGTAATCATTTCGGAGTTTGTATTTTATTCACTCATTTCGGAGTCTCTAGTTTATGTACTCATTTTGGAGTCTCTAGTTTATGTACTCATTTCGGAGTGTTTTTAGTTTGCCTCCCTTAGGTTTGCAGGCAAACTTGTACTAACTTTGTATATAGATAGCCCACATTCTTTTATGACAGAGGTCCGTTAGATTTATGGTACTAGGGTTTTAGTCTGTGGTACCGTCGCGTTGGCTGATATAATCCTCGATATGCAGTCTTTAAGCCGATGTTCGAGTTGCCCCGTGACTGTCGTGTCTCTGATCCCTTCTGAGACTGGATAAGACGTCTTCAAGTAATTTTCTTAGGTTGGAGTATTTATATTACCGTCAGAAGAACAAGCGTTGGGTATTTACCGTGGCGCTTTTTACTTGAGGTTAGGCTCAATTTGGGGTCCCGATAAGTCATAACCGCACCCTTCTGGGGTGGGATGATCTCCAAAGGTCTTTAGGCTTTTTATGTACTGCCATCAAGACCCGAAGCTAGGAGTATGCAGTCACTTCATTTTTGCTTTGATGATATCGCACCGATCCTTTGATGAAATAGGGTAGTCATTTGTAGGAGCTCCATGCTGTATGTATTGCAATTGAAGTCCGGAGATAGGAATATAACATTGCTCCAATTTTCATTTGATAGTTGCATCTGCATCCTGCTGAAATGAGGGGGAACGCCGGGATAGTCTCTAGGTTGTATATGTACCGTCGAGACTTGGAGCTAGGAATTTTCCATTACTCCATTTTTGCTTTGACCCTTGGGCCTTTCACTTTTTTTATGATGACGTTGCGTCTGCATCCTGCTGGAATGAGAAGGAACGTTGGGATAGTCTCTAGATTGTATATGTACCGTTAACACTTGGAGCTAGGAATTTTCCATTACTCCATTTTTTCTTTGACTCTTGGGCCTTTTTTTTTTATGATGACGTTGTGTCTGCATCCTTCTAGAATGAGAAGGAACGCCGGGATAGTCTCTAGGTTGTATATGTACCGTCAAGACTTGGTTCTTCTTTTGACGAAGCGTGGTGAGAAAATATAGTTCTCTTTCTTTCATTTGTGCCCATGGATCGTATACAAGAGTCAATATAGACATACTTACAGGGCAGAAAAGTTTCATTTTCATTTTTTTATTTTTTTATTTCTTTCCGCGATGCTCTATCTTTTCAGTTTTTGTGTCGCGAAAGTCGCGATTGCCCAATCATTTCGGCTTTTTATCCCAGTGCCCAATCATTTCGGATGTTTTTGTTTTTACTCGCCGCTTTTCATTGCGGGTTGCCTTACCATTTTCGGCCTTTTTTTTAGTTGGGGATTTGAAATATGATACCAATCTTGGCATCAGTATGGCTACCACTGAGATATTGACAGGAGCGAATCATCATTTGCCGTGAGAGGACTTGAAATTTGATATCTATTTAGGTATCAACATAGCTACAGCTGGGACATTTTCAGGAACGAATCATCATTTACCTTTATCGATTTGAACAAAGACGGCTTAGCAAACAGGGTTATGATCTTATCGACTAAGGCTTTTTGATTTTATGAGCCGTAAGGGTCTCATAAAGGTATTTCTCTCTACGAGTCGAGAGGATCTCGTAGGTGTATATTCTCCTTAGGAGTCGTGAGAATTCCTAAATGCGTTTTCTCTTGTAAGTCATAAGGATCTTACAAGAGTATTCTCTCCTTGTAAGTCGAGAGGACTTACAAGTGTCGCTCACCATATGGGGACATTTCTCTCCATTGGTGGAACTTGGTGGGAGAATATTTATTTATGCCCGTGGATTGTATATAAGGGTCAATATTGGACCGCCTGTAGGGCAACTCAGGGGAATATGACGTCTTAAGAACATATTTAGATCCCTGTAATCTAAGGCTATTGAATCTTATGAGCCATGAGGGTCTCATAGGAGGGAATTCTCCTTACGAGTCGTGAGGATCTCGCATGTGTAATTTCTCCTTACGAATCGTGGGGACTCCTAAGTGTGTTGCTCGTTTGTGAGTCGTAAGGATCTCACGCAGGTATTTTCTCCTCGCAAGGTCGAAAGGAATCTGCAAGTGTATTTTTTTATTTTCACGAGATTGCGCACTTTCGGGTTTTCACAAGCTCGCCGGTAGTCCTGCTGTTTTTACTCACAGCGCCCTTTTGGGTTTTCATCCGTGCACATTTCGCTTTTGGACATATCATTTTTTTAGCATGGTGAAACTCTCGAAAGTAGTTTCGTCGTAGGTGACCCATCAGTTTACCGGTAGGACTTAGGGGTGACTTATTTGCTAGAGTAGCTGTGTAGCAGGTGGGACTTGAGTTGCAATCTTCATTGTTGGGGCATCAATTGCAATGCAGATTTCAAGAGAGCATATCGACGTATTTTGGGGCGAAATGCTAGTTTAGGGACGTTACGGTCCATTATTAGTTTAGGGACTTTTCGGTCCATCATTCCCATATTTAGGGACAAATATTAGTTTAAGGATGTTTCGGTCTAACATTCCCATATTTGGGACGAATATTTGTTTAAGGAAGCTTTGGTCCATTTTTAATTTAAGAACGTTTCGGTCCATTATTAGTTTAAGGACGTTTCGGTCCAACATTCCCATTTTGGGGACAAATGTTAGTTTAAGGACGTTTCGGTCCACTGTTAGTTTAAGGACGTTTCGGTCCATTATTCCCATTTTGGGGATGCATGTTAGTTTAAGGACATTTCGGTCCAACATTCTCATATTTGGGATGAATATTAGTTTAAGGACGTTTCGGTCCATTGTTAGTTTAAAGACGTTTCGGTCCGTTATTAGTTTAAGAACGTTTCGGTCCATTGTTAGTGTAAGAACGTTTCGGTCCATTGTTAGTTTGAGGACGTTTCCGTCCATTGTTAGTTTGAGGACGTTTCGGTCCATTATACCCATTTTAGGGACGAATGTTAGTTTAAGGACATTTCGGTCCATTATTCCCGTGTTTTGCGAGAGTTTGCTTTTTGGATACTACTCTTAGGGTTTTGACTCAGGAAGATAGCGGGCGGACACAAGCATCATCATCTATCATTGACCTAAGTCATGACTCGTCAAGCGTAGTATTTCTTTAGGAATCGACCATTTATTGGTCGAAAGGGTCTTTCGCCATGCATATCCATGAGCAGGAAGGCTCCACCTTGGTAGACTTTGTCTATGATGTACGGGCCTTCATAGTTCGGCTCGAACTTCCCCCGTTTTGCATGATTGGGGATCATTAGTCTTTTGATGACTAGCATGAGTTCGCCTTGGCGGAATGTTCTCATCCTGGTCAGTTTTTCGTATAACCGTGTCATCCTTACCTTATGAGCCTCCAGGTTTTGCTGTGCTATAAGGAGAGTTTCGTCGAGGGCGTCGAGCTCCTCGAGCCTAAGATGAGCATTTTCTTCATCTGTCAGCTCATATCGAACCGCTACTCGTAGAGAGGAAAGTTCTATTTCTAATGGGAGCACTGCCTCAGTGCTGAACACTAATGCGTATGGTGTTGTATTCGTGGTCGTCTTGAATGTTATTCGGTACGCCTAGAGAGCCTCATGCAGCCTTTCGTGCCAGTCCTTTTTATTTCTGGACATCGTCTTTTTATAATCTTTGTCAAGATCTTGTTGAAAGTTTCAGCTAGACCGTTGGCCTAAGGATTATAAACTGAAGAGTATCTCCAATCTATTTTATGCTGCTGTGCGAAGCGGTTTATTTTATGACTTCTGTAAGCTGGCCCATTATCCGAGATTATCCATCGCGGAGTGCCAAACCGATAGATGACATGGGTTTTGAAGAAGTGGAGGATGTTCTCGGTCTTCACCTCCCTTAATGGTACTTTTTCTGCCTATTTAGAGAAGTAGTCGGTTGTTGCTAGTATGAACCGATGTCCTTTAGATGATACCGGTTCGATAGGGCCGATTATACCCCTACATTTTGAAAGGCCGGCTAGCGACTGTCGCGTGTAGAGGATTTAGATGTTGATGGATGAAGTCCCCATGAATCTGGCACGAGTAGCACTGCTTTGCATATTCGAGGCAGTCCTGAATCATCATGGGCCAACAATAACCCATTCTTTTTATCTTCAGTTTCATCTTTGGCCCAGCTTGATGAGTACCGCAGAGTCCGTCATGAATTTTTTGGACGACTTTCTTTGCTTCCTCCGGCTCCAAGCATCTTAGCCATAGATAGTCGAACGATCTCCTATATAGAGTATCATTGATGAAGGCGAAAGACAAAGCTTTTTGCATGAGCTGATGTCTAAACGACGCATTTTCAGGCGTTCGTTAGGACTTGAAGTAGTCTATGAAGACTTACCTCCAGTCCTTGACCTTTTCTTCGTCCTCTATTTGAAGGGCTACTTGTTCGGTCGTTTCTTTTCCTTCGGATGGCTCTCTCAGATCTTCCGAAGATATATCTGTTGGCGCGAGAATCCTGCAGCTTTGCACAATGATCCTTACGTCATCGAGATCTTCATCAGCCAATTCCTTAGCTAACTTGGCCAATGAATCCACCTTACTGTTTTCCGCACGTGGTATGCTTTCCAGGGTATAGGAAGGGATTTATGTCAGCAATTGCTACACTCTTTCGTCATACTTTATCAGTTCTGACTTGCATGTCCGATAGTCGCCATTTACTTGCCTAACGATCAGCTGAGAGTCTCCATATATGAGAAGGTCTTTGATTCCCATGTCGATAGCGATCTCAAGATTTGCTATCAAAGCTTCGTATTTAGCTTTGTTTTTAGTTCTTAGCTCCGTTAAAGAAAGAGCGTAATATATTATCCCTCCTTGCGGGATCACGAAAATAAGGCCCACCCCAGCTTTGATTATGGGGGTGTTTTGCTTTCGCCGCTTTATAGAAGATGCTCCATCGAAGTAGTGTTCCCTTTGGGAATCATTCTCTTCTTCGATTGCATCAAACGCCTGTTCGCCTGGCAACTCGCAATTTAAGGGGGAGTCGGCTGGTATTGGATGCTCCGCTAGAAACTCGGCGATGGCTTGTCCTTTTACTGCTTTGAGAGGTCGATACGTTACCGAGAACTCCATCAGGAGGAGGGCCCATTTGGCAAGCCTTCATGTTAATATGGCCTTTGACATTAGATATTTGAGAGGATCCACCTTCGATATGAGATGGGCTTCATGTGCTAAGGCGTAATGTCTGAGCTTTATCATTGCGAAGATTAGCGCCAGGCAATGCTTTTTGATGGAGGAATAGTTGTTTTCTGCCCCTAGGAGAACTCGACTTAAATAGTATAGAGCTCTCTCCTTTCTCCGATTGTTCTCTTATGCCCACAATGCGCCTAGAGAACCCTCAAGAGCCATTGTATATAGGATAAAGGGTTTTCCTTTAACTGGATCGGTCAATACCGGTGGATTTTGCAGGTATTTCTTGATTTTGTCCAATGCGTTTTGGCACTTTTGATCCTAGACGAAGGGGGTCCCCTTCTTCATTAAATGACTGTATGGACGACATTTTCCGGAGAGGTTTGCTATGAACCGCCGGATATACGCGAGCTTTCCTTGGAGGGACCGCAGTTATTTGAGGGTTCTTGGCATGGGCATTTCCATAATCGCCTTGATCTTTGAGGGATCGATTTCGATACCCCGGTGATGTATGATGAATCCTAGGAATTTGTCTGAGAAAACTCCAAACGCGCATTTTAGAGGATTCATCTTCAGATTATACTTCCGAAGATGTTGGAACACTATTTTTAGATGTTCCCAATATTCGTCGTGAGATTTTCTCTTTACCATAAAGTCATCGATGTAGCATTCGATAATCTCATGTATGAGGTCATCGAAGATCTTTGTCATGGCCCTCTGGTAGGTAGCGCCAGCGTTCTTCAGATCGAAGGGCATCACCTTATAGCAGAATATGTCCAGCGGAGTCCGGAAGGCGGCATGCTTTTGGTCTTCTGGATGCATTTTTATTTGATTGTATCTGGAAGATCCATCCATGAAGGAAAAGACCTCATGGATAGATGTGTCATCGATCATCAACTCGGTAACGGGTACTGGGAAGTCATCCTTCGGGCAAGGTTTATTGAGGTCCCGAAAGTCCACGTAGATGTGAACTGTCCCGTTTTTCTTCATTACTGGAACGATGTTAGCGATCCAATCGGGATATTGAACTTATTGGATGATGCCGGAGTTGATTAGTTTCTTGACTTCAGCGTTCATACTCCTATCAAGTTCGAGTTGCATCCTTCTTGGTGCCTGTTTGATTGGCTTTATACCCGGCGATATAGCCAGTTTATGTACTGCCACTTTTGGATCTAGACCAGGCATTTCAGAGTAGTTCTAGGAGAAACAATCTTTATACTGCACGAGCACGTCTTTTAACGTGGCCACCTATTTTTCAGATAGTAGCTTACTGACGAATGTTGGCCTCGAATCATTTTCCATTCCTAAGTCGATTTTCCTTAGGTTGTCCGCCGTAGTGTGTATCCCATCTTCTAGCTCTTTTGGTGCTGGTGGAAACTCTGAGATCACCTCGTCCTCATCGTCATTTGCGAAGCGTCTGTATAGGTCATTCATAGTCTCGTGCCCTCCCTCTTTTGAGAGTGTTATCATATGACAGGTACGAGTTCGCTTCCATTCTTGATGTTGATATGGTCCTGTCCTGACGGTATAGATCCTTTTTGGCTCATGCTTTTGTGGCAGGGTGAACTTCCAGCTATCGGATAACATAAACCTGCCTTGTCGATACTGGTTTTCTACTCAATCTTTGAAAATGAAGCAGTCTTCAAGGTGAGCTATTACTCGATGATAGGAGTAATAATCCGGATGATAGACCTCGTTTATTTGTTCCGGGTGTCGAGACTCCGGAAGCGTCATCATTTGGTGCTTCATGACAAGGTTAAATAGTTTTCTTGTCTTGCCTTGAGGGAAAGAGTATTCCCGACCCATCTTCTTTATAAAGGATGGGCTCCAATCGAGTTTTCTCAATTGCACGGCATCTTGGATCTGCTTTGTTGTCTTCAAACGTTGCTTGGATTCTTGGCCCTGTTTTTGCCTCCATTTCGAGGTTTTCCCCATTTGCGAGAACACTTAGAGGGCCAGAGATGAAGAGCATTACAGTCTACTTTCTTCGTAGATTGCTGACTAAGACGCTGCGTCCTGGCCTTTTCATAAATGACCATTTCACGGCTGTGGTTGTTCCGGCTCGTTTGACAAGCTTCTTTTATTAAATTATCAATTTGTTCTTCCAGCGACGAACTTAACGTTTTTAGAGCAGAATTTCGCTTCGATTTGGCGTCACGGCTATTCAGAAGAGCGTTTTCCACTTCACTTGAGCTGTTTGTGACACGGTAACTGTAGATCTGCTCCCATTTCTTGGACCGAACGTATCTGAGCCCGGTTGTCTTCATCTTCCCGTTGGGCATCTTTTGCTGAGTTCCGAGAATATCCCAAATCTTTTTGTAGAATTGGTCTTGTCGAATAGTTTGTTCGAGGGATACACCTTAGCATCTTAACAGCCTTTTCAATCTCTCTGTGTAATATCTGGCAGACCGATGAATTGAAGCATGTTGAGTGCAAAATCGGAATCATGCTAAACTTCTTTTTCTACTTTGGTCTCCGTAGATTGGTAGAAGAGGATCGCCTTTTCACCTCTTCGTCTGGGAGGTACGTTGAAAATGTGCAGCTCTTGTACGATGTATGTATTGAGTGTATCAAGTTCCTTGTAGCATTGAGGCGGAGCCATTGTGATTTGCAGACTCTGATCTACTCCGGCAAAAGTTTGCATTGACGGGCGGACGAAGAACACTGCATTGGCATTGTCCTCTGAGTTGCTGCCAATGACCAAAATAGGAGTAGATGGTCTGAGCTTATTATTTACTTTTTGGGGTTGCCCCGAGTAGACTATTTCTTCGTCATCCTCGGTATCGCTCTCAAAGATCGGGATAATGGCGATGGATTTCTCTTTATTCTCCGGCTTGTAGCACCTTTCAGTATTCTCGAAATCTGGTAGGAAGTACTTTGCGTCTTCGTTTTTCCGGACTCCGTTTACGGAGAATGGATTTAGCTCTCCCATGATGGTGTATTCCGAGCCGTCCTTGAAATACTTCATACACTGATGTTGTGTAGAAGGGATGGCGTTGTACTCATGTAACCAAGGACTGCCGAGAAAAGCGTTATAGCAAGTCTTGGAGTCAATGACATGAAATTTTGATGTCAGTGATGAGCAGCCCGAAGAGAAGTGTTAGTATTACGGATCCAAGCGTCTGTGATGACTGTGAGTCGAACCCAGAGATGGTAATTTTATCTCGGGCAAGGTGTTGAACGTTAATGCAAATTTCCTTCAGCACTCTTACGTTGAGAAGGTTAACGGAGAATCCGTTGTCGACAAGGATTTTTCCTATCTTGATGTCGTGGCAGTACCCAGTGATGTATAACGGACGATTATGCTCGTATGTACCGAGGAGAAGATCCTCATCGCTAAATATAATATCGGCCGTGTGGACTTCTGCCACTTCATCTTTCATCTTCTCCTCTTCGAGGAAAGCTTGGAACTAATCAGGCTCTTGTAATGCCTTGATTAGGGAATCTCATGCCTCTTTGGATAGGAGGAGAGCATCCAATATACTCAGTTGCGAGGGTATTTTCCTCAGATGTGTCAGGACGTTGTAATCCACCTTGTTTTCTTAGATGGGTCTTCTGTGGTGAGCTCTTTTACTACTCCATCGTTGAGGGCAATTTCCTCAAGGATTTTCCCTTTCCCTTTGTCTTTTTTGTTTGAACCTTTGTTTGTAGGTCCGAGGTTCTTTTCTGATAACATGCGGTTACACAGCTGAATATTCTAGCAGTTCTTCTCCTCCTCTTCTTTTTCGGAGGCAGAGTCTTTGAAGAGAGGGTTGAGGGGTGTTTCATCCTCAGAATCGCTCTCGAATGTAGGAACTGGAGGTTTTCTTCCATCCGAACTGGTACCAACCATATGACAGTTGCCAGTCGTTTCTTCATGCGTGTTCATTACACTATTTTGCTGTCGACGAGCGTGAGCTTCGCGCTTTATCCTATTGAAGTGTTTTTGATAGGCAACGTATCCTTGTCACCACTTCTTGAAGGCACTGCATTCCTCAATAGGGTGGGTGACCATCCGATGATATAGGCAATAGTTTGGATGTGATTCTTATCCATCAAGGCATATGACCCCGGGAGTGTTCTTTATGAAATGTGTCAGCTTCATCCCCATTGACAGGGATTTGGCGAACCGCTTCTCTGTTTTGATCCTGCTCTTATTTGTTGCAAGTTTGCTTTGGTTTGGTTGGTGCGCTTTATGACTCGTCCTCACCGCAGATTCTTTACTCAGACGCTTAGCCTTTTCATATATGGCTGTCTCGCGTTCTCGGTCAACTTTGCTTCTTTGAAAGGCTTCGTTTAGCAGCCTCTCAATCGGGTCTTCTTCTGGTAGTTCTGGGGATTTTAGCGCCGATTCTGCCCCCGGTTCCTCTGCATTGTTTTATGACGCCGAGGGAGCTTTTTCGTCATATAACAATGAATGAGAGACCATGTGGCAACTTGCTACACCGTCTTTGGTGTCTTTTGATGAGTCATTTCTCTCATCATTGTCACTGTCTTTGCCCTCAAGAATATGCTTGAGGAATTATTCGAGCGTGACCGGTGTCCGCGCCTTCTGCTTATACTCCTCCAGCGCGTCTATGTATTTTTGTAAATCTGTGCGCTTGTCGTCATACTCGGCAGGCTGCACAGGCTTCTTGGTCTTCTTCTTTTTCTTCGAAGACTTGATTTGAGGGTTTTCCCCCTTCTCAGCAATTTTCGGTGCGGGATGAGGTTTTAACATCCCTTCAATTATTTCAGGTGCAAGTGGGCTTTTCCACCAGACTGTCGGAGCCTTCAGCATTCTTTTGGTTTTTGCTGAAAGAACGACTTCTGATGGAGTTTCTTCCATGAGTGAGCATGATGCTCCTGTGCATTCACCTTTTTGGGAGTGTGCTTCTGGAGTGGGTTTACCTTCCAGTTATCATATAGTGTGAATTTCCCCTGTTGATACCGTCCTCGACCCAGTTTTTGAAGACGTAGCAATCTTTAATTGGATGGCTCACCATTCTTCGATAGGAGCAGTAATTAGGGTTGTTGACGTCGCCGGGTTGTGGTGGACGCCGCGGGTCTGTCAGTGTGATGAGTTTATTACGCATTGCCAATTCGAACAGTCTCATCGTCTTGTCGCGGGGAAATAAGTATGCACGTCCTATCCTTTCTTCCAATGATGGGCGTAGACGTGCGTTGTTTTAGCGAGCAGTCGATTTTGGGCCGCTCAGCAGTTGTTGCGTGTTAGCAACGAAGGCTGCTTTCCCTTTGCCCTTAGCATTTCTAAGGTCCTTATTTGGGGAGGAAGGCCCATGGCCCATCTGGTCCATTTGAGCCAGTTTATCTATCAGAGCCTGAAAGGTTGTGGGCTTGAAGAACCTTATGAACCGCGACACAGTCGTTTAAGGATCAAGGGTCCTGATGAACATGCCTATGGTAGGAGATTCTTCAATGCGCTGTTCGCACATAGACCACAGGTTCCGCCACTGGATCGCGTATTGGACCATAGTTTCTCCCGTCTTTACCCTCGCATTAATTAATGTCGTGATCGGAGTGTGCTCGCTCGCGCTGGCGAAACGTTGTGTGAACAGCAGTTCCATTTCTGCGAATGTTTTCACGGAGTCATTTGGGAGCTCCGAGTACTATTCGAAGGCTGTTTTTGACAAGCTGCCAACGAACTGGCAAAGCAACAGTTTGTCGTCGCCTCCAGTGTTGCCGCACAGAGCTCTAAATTGCACGACGTGTTGGTGGGGGTTGCCTGTTCCTTTATAGACATGAAACTTGGGGATCGTATATCCCGGCGGGTATTTGATTTGATCATACCAGTGTGGATATAGTCGCCCGATTCTGAAAATTTGGCCGGGGGATTCATTGGCTTGATGTGCTCTTATTTGTTAAGCAATATAATCATCAAGGGCGGCCTTGGAGATCGTTTCCTCCTTGGCCGCTGATAAGGCCAGAGGAGGGTTTGTTATTTCCCCTCTGTCATCCTCGATAATTATCGGCGGATCTTCGGCTGGGGGTTCTGGTTGGATCATCTTTCCAACCATTTCTTAGAACAAAAGAGCCATCTGCTTTATGTTAGCAACTTGCTTAGCGGCTTCTTTAACCTTTCTCTCAAGCACTCTTCGCAGAAACTCTGTATCGGTCTCTTGCTCTTGGCGCTGCTCGGTCTTTTTATTTGGACTTTCTTTCTGTCTGGTAAGTGTCGTCATTTTGTTCAGAATTTCTTGGAGCTTTTGTTGTTGCTCCTGAGCTTTTGTCAGCGACCGAGTTTATGGTCAGTGACTCGCCGAAGCATGGCTCTCTTCCTTCCCATTAGTCATATAGACCGTATGTACGATTATACCCCAGACTTGGAGCGTTTAGATCCATCGTCTTTGGAATTTTCCGCGGGAGGTAGAGTTTTCTCTAGCCTTATTCTTTTATGAGAGATCGGAGTTGAAGGAGCCGTTGTGACAGGCACCTGATTAGGTGAAGTCCCCCGTTGTATGGCGGATGTCACGACTCGAAATTTAGTTCGTGACCGGCACTTAAATCACGCAACGTCTAAAGACGTAATGTAAATTAAGTAAGCCGAAGCCCAGAAATCTAATCCTTTTAAAGAAAATAAAAGAGGTGAAGTTTTTAAATAAAGGTATGATGGAATCAAAAGTTTTCTTAAATGCATAGATAATAGAACATGAAAATGCAAGTGGATTATACTAGTTGAAAAACATGTTTAGTCTTTTTTAAAAATTTGGACAGCACCTCTCTTATATATTTTGATCCAAAACCATATATACAAGATAACAATAAAGGCATCCCCAAGCGGGAACTAGCTTTTTGCCAATCGGCAGAATCATAACCACGCAAGTCAGAAATATAGGTATACGACGCCCAACGGCGAAGATCAACACAAAAGGATAATGAATAAAGCAAGACGTCAAATCCACCAAGCGAACATATAACCCATCGCTCTAAGTCTCGCAACCACAAGTCTTGCTAAGTCTTACTACTTATACAAATACTAGTTTCTGATTGATGGAGTTGACTAGATACAACAGGAATAATAATACAAGAGTGGGCACGATCCAATATGTCCCACCTACCATAGCAAATCACCCGAATGCAAGCTGTATGACAGCGATACCGCTACTGATCCATACGGTCGAACCTGCAAGAACTGTGGCATAACGGGGGTGAGTTGCCAACTCGTGAGTAGAAAACATCAGCAGGTAGAAATCGAATAAAACAACGATTTCCTAGGTCAACTATATCATGAAGGTAATACTATGATATCTAGGGTGACTGTATCTGCATATATGACAACAATAATCAATGCCTGTATGCATGTGGATATCATCCACGTGTCCATCAATGACACAACAACATCATGGAACCTGAGTGTCCAACATCGACACTCGAAACATCATGAAAGCATATGCATGTAAATATGAGGATATCAACCAACGTGTGTCCATCAACGACACATCTAAATCATGGAACCTAAGTGTCCAACATCGACACTCGAAACATCATGAACCCCGTGTCCAACATCGACACGTAAATCCTCATATCTCGGGCTCCGTCAGTCCGGATCGGCCCACGGGCTCCGTCAGTCTGTATCGGCCCATATCATCTCACGACTCCGGTCGGTATTCTCTAGATAACCGCCGAGCCCAAATACTATCACCGGTGGTAGTAGTCTCTCTGCCAGGCTCATCGCCTACTGCACAACATACCTTTCCTGCCTTGGGGTACCATACCGGGTCCACCATGAACCCGCAAACGGATCATCCATCTCCTCGAATCGAGTTTAACATACCAATCTCAGAACCGAGAAAACTCATGGTGGACGCCTCGAAATATCATATCAAGAGAAACCGGGTTTTTGAAATAATACATACTTTCTTTTGAAATACAACCACGGTTCTCAAATCCAAAATCTCATGAAAACAGCATCTCAATGCGTATAATCATAAAGCATGATGCATGCAAACATAGAACAGAAATGTGAGCATATCAAGTATATCATGCGACATAGCATAATGATGTGAGCATAGCAATATATCATGCCAACGAGTCATGTGACAGTACTGAACAATTAAGAGTAATAGCATGATATAGCAATTCTACTGTGTAAGTGACATAGCAATTATCGATGATGAAAGTGTGTGAGCCGGAAAATCTGTGTAAGTGTAACATACGCATCATCGATAATTGTGTAGGTGTACTAGCACAGGTATATGTAATGCAATGAGAATATCATGAACGCATCAGGACGTAAATCGTGAGCGCAATGCTATAAGATATACGTATCTAATCTAACATCTACATAAAGGCTAAATTAAGCGGTGTAGACTGGGATTAAATACTTATAATATGTCCGAGTCGGTGAATCTATCAATCAACATCGAGCCTCACAACATCGCGTACGGTATAATCCATCGTACGGCCACAACAAACAGAATATGGATTCTATCGACCTATACCACAATGAGGGTACGGATCTAAGTCTCGTACGGCATATCACTCATTATTATCATAATTTTATATATATACCTATATCTCATGTCACATCCATATCAATCTCATTTCATGGGGCCTGACAAAGGTATCAATATTCTCATATCGCCCTGCATCCGTATAAAGACATATCAAACCAAGTCATCATATTTCATCGTATACTCTTTTCATCACATCTATATCTCATATCAAGTCATCTTATTAATCTCACGTCGTATTTATCGACCTTATAACATGCCACTAAAATCTCATACTTATTCTCTTGTAACTATATATATATCGTGATTCACATTCACGTTTCATATCCTTATATATCAATTCGAGACATCCTTTCTATCATATCATTTCACACTAAAACCATTAACTATAACCTTAAGTTGTGGCATATCTTGTCTCCAAATTATAAATCACATATCAATGGTTGCGGGGATGCTATACGCCATCCACCCGACTTCCTCCGTAGATATAAATCTACTCACCTGCGGAACTCCTTGTTCAGCTGTAGTCGATGTGCTTCGTCGTCTCAGAATCCACACGAAGGTACCTACAATCAATACACAATTGCAATGCTATTAAAATCAATTCCGAAAACCGATACGGCACACGAAGTGCTCATAGGTTAGAACTTATAGCCCACGCGTGCAAACAACCAGATAATCCTCGTTCGTTGACGTACAAACGTCCTACAACGAGATCCAAGCTCAAATACCAAAACCAAGTTTCAGAATCGCAAAATACGAAAACAACAACCTAGGAAAACCACTCCCAGATTCTACCCTAAGTCAAATCAAGACATTTTACATATAGGGTTGTTCTAGATAAAAGATAAGGGAACCATAGACCAAAGATCATCGAATTCCACCACAATGTGGCCGCAATTTGCGTCCACAAGCTGTAACAACCCTAAACTTTCTATACAACTTTCTTTACAATTTTTTCAAAAAAAAATACATAAATGGGTACTTTTGCCTGAACACAGTTATAAGTTTGTTTTGCTTTTTAATAGCAAGAAGGAGCTTGTAGCTCATGGTAAGACCTTGCACTGCTGAACCAAAGCACCAGAGTTCAAATCCCATCACCCATATTATTTTTAATATTGTTTTCTTCTAAATTTTTAGAAGTCCAAGGGTCTACACGTGCATAACTTGTAAAAACCCCACGTCACATATAAAACAAACTGACCCAGGAGCTACACCAACAGACATAGGACATGTGTCATGAAGAATCGGCGCGACTCGGTCGACTCGGGCCGGCGGCTCGGTTGACTCGGCCCGCCGCCGCCGGCCGATTCACCTCAAATCGCCGAGTCTTCTTCATAACTTTTGTGCCTCTTGGTCTTCTTAACACCCCTGTATACTTTAATTTCTCTGCACAGTAACAGAGACATTAAAAAACCCCATTAACCTATTTTTAATATAATTTTTAATACAATTTTTAATACAACCTTTCACTTACCCTAACCCTAGTTTTACCCTATAAATTCCACCCCTAAACACCCCCCTCACTCACAATTCTGTCCAAAACTCTCAAGAAAACTCTCTAGAATTTTAGTGTGCAAATGGAGTTAGCAAAGGGCGAAGCTCCGGCAATTTTCCGACGACGACTCTAGGAGCTTCCGGCGACGAAACGACGCACCGGCAAATCCTTCTTCCTCCTCTTCCTCATCTCTAACCTCTAAGCCAGTAAGTCCCACCTCACTCTTCTCTAATCTATTCTTAAAAGCCCTTTCACTAAAACCCGACGGAAGCGGAGTTAAATCCGACTTCCGATTCGGTTTTCTTTGTAAAGTTCAATTTCCCTTAACACAACCATACTAAACTCTTATATCTTGACTATTAATCATTAACAAAATATGTTGAACAAGTTTCTTAGCAAAATATTTCATTTTGTAACTTTTACCGCTCTTTTTCAGTAAAATATCATATAGTATAGTTTCGACTTTAAAACATCATTAATCTTGCTATACCTTTAGATAGATCACGAGATAATGACCTACCTTTTCACAACACTCATATGCAACATAGCACGATATCTTTCGGGAATATATAATATGGAAATACGAATTTACACTTAAATACCTTTTACTATTAAAACCGTTTTCTATAAGATTATGTATTTTTAAACAAATCTTTGCAATGCGCCGCTACAACCCATTTGAGGAACCCGTTCGGGATGGTGCAGATTATCGCACATCTTCGGGCTTAGTAGTACGAGATGCAAACCTCTGCAAGGAGCATTCGGTCTCGAAAGATTTAGAATACAAATATCTTAAGAAAATATGATTTTTAGATAAATAATAAATTTAATTATTTTATAAATATTTATATATATATTATCAAAACATCTATTTTTGATATATTATATTTCAACTTTTCTAAATAAAAAAGAATCACGTTACATGAAAATACCATGCAATTCCATACAAGTTCAATACTTTACAATTAAATACCATATATTAATTAAGTGTATCTCATTAGAAATGTCACATATATAAAATCTACATCTATGAAAACTCTAAAGACGATAATTAATTACTTGAGGTGTATTTTGAAAATTATACAAAATTATTTTTACATAAAACCCCCTCAAGTTTTATAAATTACAATAAGGACCCTAGTAAATATAGGTTTAAGCGGGACCAATCTCTTGAGCCTCAGAGAGCCGGAGAAGTGGGTGCTTGCCTATTTAAGGTAGACAACTTAATAAACGGTGTTATCAACACGGTAATCGTCTTTGAAAAGACACAAATCCTGCCGCCCATGTGCAGCGGTTACCGATAACACCAAAACCTAATTCAGGACTTTAATTTCTTTTCTAATTGTTTTGACTCAGACTGAGTCTCATTATAATAATCTGACTTGAATATGATTCAAGTACAAACTACAATTCAATATGATTCCATGAATCCACATAATCAATCTGTTCAATCTATTCGATCTGTATTGACTGAACCGAACCATGGATATACTTTCCATCTACCTGATTCTCCAGTTACATCCATTTACTGATATCATGGTTTCGGCAAGTCATCCATCTATACAAGGCAATATAATTTACAACATGATACAACAATACAATTAAGACATCGCGGGGTTTTAAGGGGTAGATTGGTACGGAAGGTGTTAGAAATGGCACGAGACTGCAACCATAAGACACCTAACCTGTATTCCATTGCTGTTGTACCGTGGCATGAACGGTTCCTTGAGTTCTTGATACCTTAGTCTCTGGGGCAAGTGAGACTCCTCTCGTATACACTGGCATCCTTATGTACCAAGCTACAAACAACAGCGTTAACAATATAATACAACTTTAAAAATATACTCTCTCTGTCTATTATATTCCTCCCTTATCTTTGGGACTTAGCGAGCGATTGTTCGCTGACGACATTCCTTCTCTTTCTTCTTTGGAATGTTGTCAGGTGATTCGGATCTTCAGGAGATCGAGCCTACCAGTGAGGACTTGGATCAGCTAGCCTACGACCCAGAGCTTTAGATTCATTGTACACATTTCATTTCAGTAGTTTCCATTTCTGTTATGCCACTGTTTAGGTATTGCTTTCATTCAAATGTATTTATTTTTCCATGTACTGTAAAAGAATGTTAATAAATAAAGTTGTTGTTCATTGCATTTGTCTCTTGTGTATATTCATTTTATATTGCTTAGTTACGCTTAGCGTATTTACTTCTGAGTAAGTACGTAGTGGCCTCGTCGCATCCTCTGCCCGTACACTGGGAAGCGGGGCGTGACAGGTTTTGTTGGTGGCCCATGCAGGTCTAGAGTTGTATGGAACACTACCATGCAGTTCTGTTCTGCGTGAACAACCTAAGCAATATAACACAAGAACCAGCAACTAAAACATTCTTTACAATTCACATTCCTTGAATCTTATCATTCCATATACTTTGAATCTGTCCTAACCTAAATTTTTTCTTCAAGGTTATGGATTCCCCGAACAACACCAGCACCAACTTCAACAACACTCCCACACCACTATCACTCACACCTGCCGTAGCTGCTCCGATCAATGAGCAGACGGTATTGCTTGAGGCGATCCGCAGCCTCCTAGAAGGACAGTAGCAGCAGACTGCTATTCTCTTGAACCGTCCACAGGCGGAAGCACCCGGAGTGAAGCAATTCCGGGCACTACACCCTAAGAACTTCTCAGGAAAAAAGAGCCCGCTGGAAGCTGAGGAATGGGCTCAGAGCATCGAAGATGATCTGGCAGCAGCACAAGTGCCAGAGATAGCTTGGGTCCGTGTTGCAAAACTGCAGCTCACGGACAATGCACGGGTTTGGTGGAAAGAGGAAGAAAGCCGTCTTGATCAACCCATCGAATGGAAGACCTTCCGAAACATATTCGACGTAAAGTACTTCCCTGAGACTGTCAGGTTCGACATGGAATAGCGGTTCATCCATCTGCAACAAGGTTCAATGTGGACCAAGTCGGTAGATGAATATGACGCTGAGTTCACCATGCTCAGTCAGTAAGATATGTCTCAATGTTCAATTTATATATTACATACTACACAGCTAACACAAGACCGTAACAGGTTTGCGGCCCATCTCATACCGACTGCTGAGATCAGAGCTAGAAGATTTCAGCAAGGGTTGGACCCGGAAATCCAAGCTGCATTAGCTACAAGGGATTTCCCAACCCATGATTTGGTTTTAAAGGCTGCCCAAAAATATGAGGCAGTAGTAAATAGGAAAGACAGACCTCAATCTACCGGTTTGAAACGCCCTTCCACTCAAATGGTAGGAGGAGCCTCTTCCAGGCCATCGTTCGAACCCAGGAGAACTGAAGAACCCAATAACCAGCCAAGACCAGATTTCTGTTTCCATTGCAAGAGAGATGGACATTTGATAAAGGACTGTAGGCGCGCAAAAGGCCTGTGCCTAGTTTGTGGCGCGTTCAATCACAGAATTGAGACCTATCCATATAGATACAACTTAGCTCACACACCCACCAACTACCCGCAGCGGCCAGCTATCCAGTCTCCTGCACTCCCAGCACCACCTCCACGTGGATTTCCTGCATAGCCAAATCTCCAATTCCATCAGGCACTGAGGAACATGCCTCGAGAACAGAGGAATGTGCCTCCAGCTAGGAGGAACGTGCCACGGCAAAAGGCTTACACCTTAGCAGCCGTAGAAGCCGAAACAGTTGACCAAGGTAACACCAGTAAGTCTCTTTCACATTTTTAAAACCCTTGTATCACTTTGTTATTTTTCATACACTATCAGTACTTCAGTCACTAAACTTTCCTTGAATCTGTTACACTTTCCTTTTACAAATTTCGAGAACGAAATTTTTATAAGGAGGGTAGAATGTAACAACCCTAAACTTTCTGTACAACTTTCTGTATAATTTTTTCAAAAAAAAATACAAAAAGGGATACTTTTGCCTGAGCACAAGTTATAAGTTTGTTTTGCTTTTTAATAGCAAGAAGGAGCTTGTAGCTCATTGGTAAGACCTTGCACTGCTGAACCAAAGCACCAGAGTTCAAATCCCATCATCCACATTATTTTTAATATTATTTTCTTTTAAATTTTTAAAAGTCCAAGGGTCTACACGTACATAACTCGTAAAAACCACACGTCACATATAAAACAAACTGACCCAGGAGCTACACCAACAGACATAGGACACATGGCATGAAGAATCGGCGCGACTCGGTCGACTCGGGCCGGCGGCTCGGCTGACTCGGCCCTCCGCCGCCGGCCGATTCACCTCAAATCGCCGAGACTTCTTCATAACTTTTGTGCCTATTGGTCTTCTTAACACCCCTGTATACTTTAATTTCTCTGCACAGTAACAGAGACATTAAAAACCCCCATTAACCTATTTTTTAATATAATTTTTAATACAATTTTCAATACAACCTTTCACCCACCCTAACCCTAGTTTTACCCTATAAATACCACCCATAAACACCCCCCTCACTCACAATTCTGTCCAAAACTCTCAAGAAAACTATCTAGAATTTTAGTGTGCAAGTGGAGTTAGCAAAGGGCGAAGCTTCGGTAATTTTCCGACGACGACTCTAGGGGCTTCCGGTGACGAAACGATGCACCGGCAAATCCTACTTCCTCCTCTTCCTCATCTCTAACCTCTAAGCCAGTAAGTCCCACCTCACTCTTCTCTAATCTATTCTTAAAACCTCTTTTACTAAAACATGACGGAAGCGGAGTTAAATCCGACTTCCGATTCGGTTTTCTTTGTAAAGTTCAATTTCCCTTAACACAACCATACTAAACTCTTACATCTTGACCATTAATCATTAACAAAACATGTTGAATAAGTTTCATTTTATAACTTTTACCGCTCTTTTTCAGTAAAATACCAATAGTATAGTTTCGACTTTAAAACATCATTAATCTTGCTATACGTTTATGTACATCACGAGGTAATGACCTACCTCTTCACAACACTCATATGTAACATAGCACGATGTCTTTCGGGAATATATAATACGGGAATACGAATTTACACTTAAATACCTTTTAATATTAAAACCGTCTTCTACAAGATTATGTATTTTTAAACAAATCTTTGCAAAGCGCCGCTACAACCCATTTGGGGAACCCGTTCGGGATGGTGCGGATTATCGCACATTCTCAGGCTTAGTAGTGCGAGATGCAGACCTCCGCAAGGAGCATTCGGTCTCGAAAGATTTAGAATACAAATATCTTAAGAAAATGTGATTTTTAGATAAATAATAAATTTAATTATTTTATAAACATTTATATATGTATTATCAAAACATCTATTTTTGATATATTATATTTCAACTTTTCAAAATAAAAAAGAATCACGTTACATGAAAATACCATGCAATTCCATACAACTTCAATACTTTACAATTAAATACCATATATTATGAAATTAAGTGTATCTCACTAGAAATGTCACATATATAAAATCTACATCTATAAAAACTCTAAAAACGATAATTAAATACTTGAGGTGTATTTTGAAAATTATACAAAATTATTTTTACAAACCCCCCCTCAAGTTTTATAAATTACAATAAGGACCCTAGTAAATATAGGTTTAAGTGGGACCAATCTCTTGAGCCTTAGGGAGCCGGAGAAGTGGGTGCTTGCCTATTTAAGATAGAAAACTTAATAAACGGTGTTATCAACACGGTAATCGTCTTTGAAAAAGACACAAATCATGCCGCCCATGTGCAGCGGTTATCGATAACACCAAAACCTAATTCAGGACTTCAATTTCTTTTCTGATTGTTCTGACTCAGACTGAGTCTCTTTATAATAATCTGACTTGAATATGATTCAAGTACAAACTACAATTCAATATGATTCCATGAATCTGTTAGTTATATGTATGCCCTAGAGGCCATTACTGTACATACGATGTATATTGTAATGGATGCTTGGAAATATATAGGGAGGACTTTCTTGCTCGACATGATAGTATGCTATCTGGTTGTATTTTATCTTAACATGTACTCTGATTGTCTCTATATTACATGTTGATAAAGCCTTTAGGATATGTACTCGACTACTGGGACTATGATGAGATCATACTAGTGGGCCCACGGTAGTCGACGAGTACATCCTATAACTGTTCCTAGTCGAGGGTGTATCGAGACAGGGCATCGATACACCAGAGTAGACTAGCGTATACGCATCTTGACCCATATGATGGGCGATGGATGATCCCATATCCATCGGTGTTTGACATCAAGGATGGTGTACGGGTGCTCAGTAGAGACTGGGTACACTGGACGGACTCGCCGAGAACTCCCAGATGGTATTATACCTCACGTCAGATGGCAGTTCTCCGGTGGCACTGGTACAGAGTAGTCTGTTGACCCGAGATCGTCATAGAGTCTTGTGTGATTCCCACTGTGCTTTGATTTCCATCATACCACGTCCAAGAGGGCGTGCAAAAAGGTGGCTTTTGGGTACAGTCCCGAATCACATGGAGGCAATGAGCGATAGGAGGGGATTCGTCTCTCCCGGTATAGGGAGTTGATGTTGTGCTGTGTTCGATTGGCTATAACCGGAAATCCCTGGCCAGGGTTGCTGAGATTTACTGGTAAGTGTTATCAGTAGTTTCTCGAACTGTTATAGACCTCATATCGACACGGCTTATCAAGCTACTGGGGTCTGATGTTTACCACCCCTAGGCGAGATATGCAACATATCAGACGACGAGACCGGACTGTACAGGAGTGTTACTCTTTGGATTCACAGGAGAATGTACAGGCTTGCTTGTTGATCTTTTGAGCGCTCAATACCTGGGTAGCTGTTACGTTTAGCTGACCGCTTGCAGCTTGTGGGTGTTTGATATGATCATCACCTACTGCCGGCGTATTGACGATTATTTAGAGTCCTACACAGAGGTTTCTTGGCTCAGGAAAAACGGAGTAGGAGCACATATGTGATATGTGCGGGACCGAGGATAATGCGATATGTGATACTGTATACTATTCTCGCGATATTTGATATCAGCCGGGTCATCGGATCAAGTGTTGATTCGATGAATCGGTACGGATAAATATTAGTCGGTTATATGCGATATAGCCGGATTGTCGGATCAAGTGTTGATTCGATAATTTAATGTATAATAATATATATGATATATTAAATTGCATTAGCTAATATTAGCTCACTAAAAGATTCTTTTTCTCACTCGGGTAATACATTGATATATATGCGATATATGTTAATTGTATTATTTTATTTGGTTACAATAAATATTATATATGTGATATATAATATTGTAATATGATATGATAACTAATGCAACATGTTTTGTGGAGTTTAAACATGATTAGAGTTTGGATTAGGGTTAAGACTTCTAGTTGATTCTAGAAGCTTTTCTTTTGTCATGATAAAGATATTATGATAGATATTTCTTTGTGACTCACCCTTTAACCCAACCCAAACCCTAACCCTAGTAAACTCTCTACAATGGTTACTACAACCATGGTTGCATAAATGATTATGATAACTTTTTATTATTCATCACAAAGATAATTCATTCATATTGTTCATCTTCTTCCTTCTTCTTCTTTGCTTACAAAGCTTTCTTACTTTGATTTTTGTGATGAAAATATGTGAGAAAAAGATAAATAAAGAGAGCAAAAATCCTACTTCATCATCCTCATCTTCCCTTGCCATTTAGATGAGGGTGTTCACATCATTTCATGAGTGTTAGCTTGTGTTAACGAAACTTCAAGGTAGATCATCTTTGTATCGAAGATCGGAAGCAAAGGTTGCATCTTTCTCTTCGTGGAACCTCTCGAGAGTCCGGAACCTGATGATCGCAGCGAAGGGACCACAACACGTAGCATATGAAGTGAAGGACAGGATCTACAAAGGTTGTAATCCCTCTCACTTAGTGTTAAAGTGTTTAGCATGTTAGTTTTCGCCTAATCTCTAGTTTAAAGATCCGTATTCGGGTTGTTCGGCACGGCTAATTTTTTAATCGGGTATGGTTGATGCCTCGTAGACCCTTGTGCGCGTGCTTAGCAACCCTACAGTGGTATCAGAGCCAAGCTAGAGCTTTAGGCGAAGTCTAGACGAAGTTTAAAGTCCGATCGAACCCAAAAACCCCGATAAAACCCATTCTCTGGAAATTTTTCAAAAATATGATTTTTGTGAATTAAAAATGCCCAGAAATATAAGCAGGGAAATATAGAAATTACTGTGAAGTACGGACCCTTGATTCGATCACGTGACCGCGGAACCGTGGCCAAACCAGGCACATGGCCGCGGATCCGCGGCGGAACAGTGTCGTTGGGGCCCGCAACTTCAGAGTAATAATTCTGGGTTCTTTTGCAGTCTTCTGGGAATTTCTAATTTACTCAAGTGTTCAGTTTTCTGGGTTGTATTGGGGACTAGTTGTTTCGATCGGATATTATAACTTTGTTTAGTTTGTCCGGATAATTTTAGAAACTGTTAAAAAGTTCGAACGGATATCAATAACTCACTTTTTCCCCTGTCGGAAAATTTTTCAAAAGTTGGATTTTTCCTCGTGTTTAAGAACGTTCTAAGTCGTGCAAGTAACGCGGTGGACCCTCTAGAAGACAACAAACCTTAACTCGATTATGTGACCGTCTTGAACTGCCTTTTGAACCTTAGGGTTTGGGGCAGTACGGCGTGCCACATGTGAGGCGTTGGCTTGACCCTTCTACGGCTGGACCATTGGTACTGTAGCATGTGATGGATGTTTTTAAACTGATTTCAAGTGTTGAGATATATTGGGGAAATCTTGGGTGTTTGATTATTCGATCGGAAAGTTTAACTTTGTCTATTTATCTGGAATGTGATACAATATTTGGAATCCACAAGTAGTTATGAGATAACTAATTTGAATATTATAAACTTAGCAGTTTAGTCTCAGATGATCGGTTGCCACGGAATTTTGATTTGATCAAAAGTCCGTCGCAATCATGTAGCGTACGCGGATACTCGCCGGGTAAACTTAATAGACAGCCACGCCCCATAGCCCCGACCAAGTGACTGTAGGAGAACCCCGTCGCCGAAAGCATCCGTTCTGGTGCTTGCGGCAGCGGTGTTCCGCCTTAGTGCACTTCGTCGACGGCATCTGGGGGTGCGGCCGTCTACTAAAGTTTGCGACGAGCATTCGATCAAGATGTCGGGAATCTTGTTGAATTTCCCGACTTGATATTGAAAAGAGTTTTCGATAATGAGACTAAAATGCGGGGTTTATAATTGTTAGGCATGAGATGTCTAAGGAATTCATTTGGTTAGGCATGCGATGTCTAAGGAGGTTGCGGATTCCAACTGTTGTAGTTTTACACTTTCTTTTCTGTGACCGTAAGCGTAGTATGTGTAGTACCGCCGGTTTCGTTGCTATAAATCAACGACAATCGGGATACCCATACTTGCTTACGTTGATGATATGAGATATTATGTGTTGCTGTGATATGTTCTATTGGATCGTCGCGTTCTGAATAGCCGGGGATTTTATGTGAGATGAGAGTTTTTCTTTTTCTTTCATGTAAAAATTTGTATGTAATATTCTTTTATTGGGGCACTTCCAGGTTGCGGAAGATGTCACCATTGTATATTATTTACTTTTCCGCATTAGGTAGATCCAAGGCAGGGAGCACAAGTAACCGGGTTCTAGGGTCCAGTGGGAGACCATCTCGAGGAGTCGAGACCGGGTCTCCTAACCCTAGAATTAGCAGTGTTACTTGTCGCTCTCGTAGGGGTCTAGGGATGTGGGTTTGGCTATTCATCGCGACCATGGAATCCGTGTTTTATACTGGCTCGTATTGAAAACACGGACGTCCTAGTATATCCAATATTTCATATATGTTCTTCTGCTGCAATGTTCTGTGATGAGATCATATTACTGCCTGTGACGAATGTTTATATTATATATATGAGATATATGTTATATTGCAGATTTCGTTTCAAAAAGGATGCTTGTGAAGCATAAAAAAATGGGACTTCATTAATGAGATTAATGAAATAAAAGAAACCTAAGATGTTGTAGAAACTTGTTTAATAAAAACTGGTAGCTCTAGTTCTTGCTTTGCATAGCGGTGTTCCTTGTAGAACATCCAGCACCTTATTCGATAAGGAAAGGACCGAGATCCCTTCACCGGGAGTGACTCCTTTAGCAATAACTGGCAGATGCTACAAACTCGGTTTGTCTTTTGATTGCTTTTATAGTTCTTGCTTTGCACAGCGGTATATTTGATATATCCTGCACCTTATTCGATGAGGAAAGGGCCGACGATCCCTTCACCGGGAGTGACCCCTTTAGCAAAACTAGAAAAGCCTCAAAAACACTCCATTTAAAATCACTCGATTCTACAACGATATCAAGTTCATTACGCAATGGGTTTTCTGAAAAACCTGTCATAGCCCTCCGTCATTTCAGATAAGTACTACTTAGTATTCGTGCTGCGGTAGTTTGGCATTCGTCAAGGCGTAGTGTACGGTAGCTAACTAGTGCTAATCTGCTAGCATACAATGCGATTGGATTAGGGTATTCGTACGGCGTTGTTTGGCATTCGTCAAGGGTCGTGCGGGTGGGTTTAATTCAATCAAGAAATGTACGGGTTGAACTTGGCTAGCGGACTATGGGTGGTTTGGCATTCGTCAAGGTCATATGACGCTAGGGGTAAAATATTATTGGGAATTTCAAGTGTTGAAATTTGCAATGAGATTGCATACCTTCTATGAGATAGTTGGATCCCGATACCCGCTATGAGTAAGAGTTACTCCTGGGAGAGTTTTACACATTACAATTAGCCGATCAAGTAGGTGTCTAGAAAGGTGTTAACGGGGTTACGCCTCTGGGAAAACGAGGTTTACTTTAATTAGGTTCGTGCGAAAGCACGGGGGACCTCCCTCAAAGTACCGACACTGGCCTGGCTGAAAGATTGGCGAACTTGTAGCGTGTAATTAATCCCGGCTAGTCTTTCCTTTTAGGGTTTGAAGGAAGATTTGATTAAAACGGTGGGAGACATCCTGATTAGATATATTATATAACCAATCTAATCTTGCAAGAGCATACGCTGAGTGTTTTCTTCTCTCTCTCCAGGTAGCGACCATATCACGCCTTAATCAAGATAATAAAACGGATATATTGACCGAACCCGCTTGTTATACTGAGCTGGGGAACGTTGGTCCCGCTCCAACTTATAATTGTTATAAGACAGAGCAGGAAATTGGGGAATACCAGATTTCCCGTGCCGCCCAAACGAAGAAAGTGCATGTTGATGCATCATCTTCGGGTGTGTTCATTACAGAGAACTGTTTCTCAGTATCCTTTACGTCCTGGGTATGTGATACCGGATCAGGATCCCGCATATGTAATATGTTACATAGGCTACAGACAGGTATTGAACTGAGAACGGGTGATAAGTTTCATGAGACAGAAAATGGTGCAAGTGTTGCAGCCAAGTCTGTTGGTCACTGTCACCCTGTATTACCAGAATACATTGATTCTGAACGAATGTTATTAGATACCGAACCTGATATACAAAATCATATCAGTCTCTTTATTAGTAAAGAAGGATATAATTTTGTATTGTTGGATAATGTTTTGAACATTTCCTATATCAAGAGTTGATCGGTTCAGGCACGTTATCTAAAAGCATTGACGTTCTAAATCAAACTACAGTTCTTAGTATACGGAACACACACGAGAGGAAGAGTTCAGAAATGAATGAATCCTTCTTGAGGCATTGTAGACTAGGCCATATCAATGCGACCCGACTAGCTAAGTTACATATAGATGCATATTTAAATCTGTTTGAATTTACATCTTGTGAAACTTGCCGGTCATGTCACAAAGATAAAATGACCATAGCTCTGTTTATTGGAAACAGAGAAAGAGTTAGTGAACTCTTGGGATTGATACATGATGATGTATGAAAGTCCCCTGTCTACACATGCCAAGACCGGTTCTTTGTACTTCATTACATTCTCTGATGATCTCTCAAGATTCAGACATATGTTCCTGTTGAAACACAAGTTAGAACCTTTTGAGATATTCACAGAATATGAGTTAGAAGTAGAGAACCAAAAATACGGGTAAAAGTATTATGTCCTTTGATGAGATCAAGGAGGAGAATACTTGAGTACGGAATTCCTGGACTATTCTAAAGGAGAATGAGATTCTCTCTCAGCATTACTCCTCCGTATACACCACAGCACGTCGGTGTATCGGGGCGGAGCAATAGCACCCTATGTGATATGGTGTGCTCTATGATGAGTACTACTGAGTTTCCTATTTCCTTTAGGGAGTTATGCACTTGAGAAGCTGCATACCTATTGAAAAGGGTTCAAATCAAATCAGTTGCCTACCACTTCATATGTGATATGGAAAGGGAAGAGCCCATATCTTAAGTTTGTTAAGATTTGGGGTTGTCCGGCCTATGTCTAAAAGCAAAATCCGGACAAGCTCGAGGCAAGGTCTGTGAACTGGAAATGTTCCAGCTATACAAACTGCAGCTGATGATTTGGTAGAACCCAAGGATTCAATAGTTTCCAACGAACCTCAGCCTCTCCGCCGATCTGGCAAGGTTCCTCACCCACCTGAGAGATACTTCGGTTTCTCTATGACAGTGGGAGCGAGAATTGCATCATGAGATGATGACCCAACTAGTTTCGTGCTGGCCATCAGGAGTGGGACTCTGTAAGAATGGCTGGATGCTTATCGATCTGAGATGGAATCCTTATACACCAACAAAGTATGGACTTTGGTTGCTTTATCTGAAGGGTTAAATCCCCATCAGGAGCAAGTATATCTTGAGAAGATTACTTGGTGTACATGGAAAAGTTGAGACTTTCAAAGCTATGCTTAAGTCTATCCAGATCCTACTTTCCACGGCTACATACCATGACTACGATATCTGGTGGTTGGGTGTCATGACTGCTTTTCTAAATGATGTTTTAGAAAATAGCGTCTATACGTACACAGCCAGAGGGCTTCGTAGACAGTGGGAGCAGCGGAAACGTGTACAAGATGTTTTATATGATAAAACATACATCACGGAGTTGGAACATCTGTTTTGATGTGGTAGTCAAAGAGTTTGACTTCATCAAAATGGTAGATGAACCTTGTATATACAAAAAGGTAGTAGAGAGTATGGTGGTGATCCTCGTAGAGTACGTGGATGACATACTCTTGATAGGGAAGGAGTTTCCTATGCTACGCTCGGTCAATCTCCGCTTATCACAAGGATTCTCCATATAGGATCAAAATAATACCTCCTAAATCCTGGGTTTTGGATCTATGAGATAGATCTGATTGGATGTTAGGATTCTCACTAGTTGTAGTGAGATGGTATCAATCGATCCTGGGGAGAATCACTGGAAAGGTTCCAGGCTGATAAGGACGACTGAATGTCAATCGCAGGCATTGTCTATACCTTCAGTGGAGGGACGGTATGTTGGAAGAGTTCCAAGCTAGATACCGTGACATACTAGACGATTAAAGGCAAGATACATCGTTACCAAGGATGCTACCAAAGAGGCAGTCTGGATATATATAAGTTCATGAGATGAACTTCGTTCCTACCATTGTGTGACAATGGAGTTGTGGCTTTAGCCAAGGAACTACCGTCCCATCAGAAATCCAGATATAATTCTTAGGCAGTATCACCTGATCATGGAGATGGTTGATCTCCAGGGAGATCGAGGTTAGGAGAGTAGACACAGAGGAAAACAGCGCGGATCCACTCACAAAGGCCTTTTTTCCCAGTAGAGACTATTATGGGATGGTTGATTATGAGATACTTCAACCACAGCTAAATGTTGGGTATATGACACCACAACAGATGGCCCTAGTGCAAGTGGGAGATTGTTAGTTATATGTATGCCCTAGAGGCCATTACTGTACATACGATGTATATTGTAATGGATGCTTGGAAATATATAGGGAGGACTTTCTTGCTCGACATGATAGTATGCTATCTGGTTGTATTTTATCTTAACATGTACTCTGATTGTCTCTATATTACATGTTGATAAAGCCTTTAGGATATGTACTCGACTACTGGGACTATGATGAGATCATACTAGTGGGCCCACGGTAGTCGACGAGTACATCCTATAACTGTTCCTAGTCGAGGGTGTATCGAGACAGGGCATCGATACACCAGAGTAGACTAGCGTATACGCATCTTGACCCATATGATGGGCGATGGATGATCCCATATCCATCGGTGTTTGACATCAAGGATGGTGTACGGGTGCTCAGTAGAGACTGGGTACACTGGACGGACTCGCCGAGAACTCCCAGATGGTATTATACCTCACGTCAGATGGCAGTTCTCCGGTGGCACTGGTACAGAGTAGTCTGTTGACCCGAGATCGTCATAGAGTCTTGTGTGATTCCTACTGTGCTTTGATTTCCATCATACCACGTCCTAGAGGGCGTGCAAAAAGGTAGCTTTTGGGTACAGTCCCGAATCACATGGAGGCAATGAGCGATAGGAGGGGATTCGTCTCTCCCGGTATAGGGAGTTGATGTTGTGCTGTGTTCGATTGGCTATAACCGGAAATCCCTGGCCAGGGTTGCTGAGATTTACTGGTAAGTGTTATCAGTAGTTTCTCGAACTGTTATAGACCTCATATCGACACGGCTTATCAAGCTACTGGGGTCTGATGTTTACCACCCCTAGGCGAGATATGCAACATATCAGACGACGAGACCGGACTGTACAGGAGTGTTACTCTTTGGATTCACAGGAGAATGTACAGGCTTGCTTGTTGATCTTTTGAGCGCTCAATACCTGGGTAGCTGTTACGTTTAGCTGACCGCTTGCAGCTTGTGGGTGTTTGATATGATCATCACCTACTGCCGGCGTATTGACGATTATTTAGAGTCCTACACAGAGGTTTCTTGGCTCAGGCAAAACGGAGTAGGAGCACATATGTGATATGTGCGGGACCGAGGATAATGCGATATGTGATACTGTATACTATTCTCGCGATATTTGATATCAGCCGGGTCATCGGATCAAGTGTTGATTCGATGAATCGGTACGGATAAATATTAGTCGGTTATATGCGATATAGCCGGATTGTCGGATCAAGTGTTGATTCGATAATTTAATGTATAATAATATATATGATATATTAAATTGCATTAACTAATATTAGCTCACTAAAAGATTCTTTTTCTCACTCGGGTAATACATTGATATATATGCGATATATGTTAATTGTATTATTTTATTTGGTTACAATAAATATTATATATGTGATATATAATATTGTAACATGATATGATAACTAATGCAACATATTTTGTGGAGTTTAAACATGATTAGGGTTTGGATTAGGGTTAAGACTTCTAGTTGATTCTAGAAGCTTTTCTTTTGTCATGATAAAGATATTATGATAGATATTTCTTTGTGACTCACCCTTTAACCCAACCCAAACCCTAACCCTAGTAAACTCTCTACAATAGTTACTACAACCATAGTTGCATAAATGATTATGATAACTTTTTATTATTCATCACAAAGATAATTCATTCATATTGTTCATCTTCTTCCTTCTTCTTTGCTTACAAAGCTTTCTTGCTTTGATTTTTGTGATGAAAATATGTGAGAAAAAGATAAATAAAGAGAGCAAAAATCCTACTTCATCATCCTCATCTTCCCTTGCCATTTAGATGAGGGTGTTCACATCATTTCATGAGTGTTAGCTTGTGTTAACAAAACTTCAAGGTAGATCATCTTTGTATCGAAGATCGGAAGCAAAGGTTGCATCTTTCTCTTCGTGGAACCTCTCGAGAGTCCGGAACCCGATGATCGCAGCGAAGGGACCACAACACGGAGCATATGAAGTGAAGGACCGGATCTACAAAGGTTGTAATCCCTCTCACTTAGTGTTAAAGTATTTAGCATGTTAGTTTTCGCCTAATCTCTAGTTTAAAGATCCGTATTCGGGTTGTTCGGCACGGCTAATTTTTTAATCGGGCATGGTTAATGCCTCGTAGACCCCTGTGCGCGTGCCTAGCAACCCTACAGAATCCACATAATCAATCTATTCAATCTGTATTGACTGTACCGAACCATGGATATACTTTCCATCTACATGATTCTCCAGTTATATCCATTTACTGATATCATGGTTTTGGCAAGTCATCCATCTATACATGGCAATACAATTTACAACATGATACAACAATACAATCAAGATATCGCGGGGTTTTAAGGGGTAGATTGGTACGGAAGGTGTTAGAAGTGGCACGAGAATGCAACCATAAGAATCCTAACCTGTATTCCATTGCTGTTGTACCGTGTTATGAACGGTTCCTTGAGTTCCTGATACCTTAGTCTCCTGGGCAAGTGAGACTCCTCTCGTATACACCGGCATTCTTATGTACCAAGCTACAAACAACAGCGTTAACAATATAATACAACTTTAAAAATATACCCTCTCTGTCTATTCTATTCCTCCCTTATCTTTAGGACTTACTGAGTGCTTGTTCGCTGACGACATTCCTTCTCTTTCCTCTTTGGAATGTTGTCAGGTGATTCGGATCTTCAGGAGATCGAGCCTACCAGTGAGGACTTGGATCAGCTAGCCTACGACCCAGAGCTTTAGATTCATTGTACACATTTCATTTCAGTACTTTCCATTTCTGTTATGCCACCGTTTACGCATTGCTTTCATTTAGATGTATTTACTTTTCCATGTAATGTAAAAAAATGTTAATAAATAAAGTTGTTGTTCATTACATTTGTCTTTTGTGTATATTCCTTTTATATTGCTTAATTACGCTTAGCGTATTTACTTCAGACTAAGTACGTAGCGGCCTCGTCGCGTCCTCTGCCCGTACACTGGGAAGCGGGGCGTGACACAAGCAATAAATCTGTGGCCAGATTTGGGTATTTGGGGCTCAGGTTTCAGGGGTTGCCTTAAAGTTGCCTGCACGTATCACTGTCAAGGGAACTTATTTTATGGTGGTCTTGAGTCATCTCAGATTCCTATATACCATCAAAATCTGTCAATTAATCGATGTCGGGAAAATTCTAACTTCGTGTTTTGGGTTCTAGTCTCTGGTCTTGGCCAGTAAAATCATCACTAAGGTTTTGCAAACACCCACTACATCTCAATTCACCACTTACAAGTCAAGTCTCCCACTAAAGCTCAACTTGGAAAATTCTAAGATCACAATCCACACTAAAATGAACTCTAAACTAAACTATAAGGTTAAGAAACTAATTACAAGATGAGAAGTGGAATTTTTACCTCATGAGAGCAACTCAAGAAAAACCCTAGATTCCCAAAGTCTCCAAAATCCAAACTTGAAAGATCCATAGGGTTTAGGAAGAGGTGGGGATCATTTTTAATGAAGGTGGCATGAGGTTTTGGCAAGGTTTTTGAGGTGATCCATGGAGATAGAGGAGGTGGAGGAAGGAGGTGAGGAAAATGAAGATGGAGGAGTTGAAGAAACAAATGAGGGTGAGATGAAGGAAAGGTCAAGGGTGCCATGCCATCCCCCCTCTCTCTCATGGCATGCTCCCATGCCATCATGTTGTCCCCCCTTTTCTATCTCATCAATTATCCTCTCATGTCTTCTCTTTTCTTTTTCTTTTCTCTTTTAAAACCAAATATCAACAAACACAAAAAACAAAATGTTACCAAATTTCAACATGACATGGTGCACTAGCCATGGCTAATTAAAAATACGGATTTGGCATAATCGTGATTAGTAGTGCACTAATCGAGTTTAATTTGAACTTGCATATAATTAATTATAAAAATGCTCAACTCCAATAAATATATTTTTAAATGAATAAATCATTTTAATCTCCAATTATTTCCCAAATATTGGTATATATTTATACCATTTTACGAAAACCCCAAATTCGCAAATTGAATAGTATTCGCGAAATATATTATTTTAATATTAAATTCCAAAAATAATATTTTATATTTTTGAAATGTTACAATCTTCCCCCCATAAATAAATTCGGTCTCCGAATTTAAATTTAAATCCCCAATTACTAAAACATTTCAATAATCAGCTCAAATCAACGGGGTTCCGAAATCACGGAAGATACAAAAATACCACATCGTATCGTGTACGCCTGAAAATGAGTACGAAACTCAAAATCGAACTCCGTCAAGCGTCACACAATCATCGGAGTTACAATGGAGATACAGATCTCGAAATCCACTACTGAAATCCAATATACACCAGTCGAATACTATAATACGTATATAGTACGCATCCTTAGAAAAAAATCTCCAAAAACTGAATAAAACACATACAAAATCTTTTCTGAATCGCCGTATGATGCGTAACTCACGGCACAAGTGACGGACGCTCATTTGTAAAGTAATAAATATACGTTCATATATGTTTTGCTTAAATATACGTTCCGCCGTTTTGAAATATCTCAAAAGATTTTCCTTTATAAACGTTCATATCGCTCGCGGACACGTAAGAAATAGCGACACTATTGCTCTTTTTTGAAAACCTCTTGGTAAAATTTTTATGCATGTAAAGTACTCAGGTACTGTCCTCAGATCAGTCATGTTCGGCTACTACATAATATAGTGCCCATCATGAAAACAAAGTGATCAAGAGCAAATCAGTCTCAAAAGGCGTATCCAACAATCACGTACGTCTCGTGCGCATGGAAATCAAAGCTAAATACAAGTGCTACGAATGTGCACAAGACCAAACTAAGTGCAACCGGTGTGCACAAAAGCATCTGTCAAATGCAACGTGTGTGCATGACAACAACATCAAGTGCATCTAGAGTGCACGAAAATCTCAACCCAGTGCAACTAACCTGCACGAATGGAAATCTAAATCAAGTGCATCTAACATGCACGACTAGAACCTCAATCAAGTGCATTCGACATGCACGAAAAATCTAATCAAGTGCATCAAACATGTACGAATAAAATCTAAATCAAGTGCATCCAACATGCATGAATAAAATCTCAATAAAGTGCATCCGACATGCACGAAAAATCAAATCAAGTGCATCCAACATGCAGGAATAAAATATAAATCAAGTGCATCCAATATGCACGAATAAAATCCCAATCAAGTGCATTTGACATGCATGAATAAAAATATAAATCAAGTGCATCCGGTGCGCACAAAATCCCACACCATGCGCCTAATATGCGCAAAAATCCAACCCAAGCGCATCAGGTCCGTATAAAGTATCTAGTGCAGTAGCATGCACAAAAACAAATATCAAGTGCAAACGAGCACAAAAAACATAATCTGGTGAAACAAATGCTCAAAGACATAAGTCGGGTGCAACCAATGTACGGAGTATAGATCTAGTGCAACCAATGCACAAAATACCAATCTTGTGCAACTAATGCACAAAATATAAATCTAGTGCAACAAATGCACGAAATACGAATCTGGTGCAACAATGCACAAAATATAAATCTAGTGCAACAAATGCACAAAATACAAATCCGGTTCAGCCAATGCACGAAAACTCATCCATATCTCAAATGCTCACAAAAACAACACCGAGCATGCCAAGGTGTATTAAATCATAAGCGTGTGTAACTGCGCGCACAAAACACATATCAATGCACTGCAAGCATATGTGAGCTATACCGAGTGCAAAAATCAAATCAAGTGCGTACCACATGCACAAAATCAAATCAACTGTATGAAATCCACGCAATCATAACCACGTGCTACCAAGGCACAAAATCGACATCAAGTGCAATAGATATGCACAATTCTTAAACCAACACAACGGTGTATAAAACATATATCTAGTGCAATAACTACGCACAAAATGTAAATACCCAGTAGCTGCAGCCATGGTGCACGAAAACAACATCATGAAACTCAATCCTAAAAACTCAAATCCAAGCGATATAAGCGTGATACTCGGATCACAAACGTAAATCGCAACAAATGACATTGAGGTACACTTCCTACAATGTCGAAAAATGCCGGTGCGCCCAAAACTGGCAGAGCAAGAACATCCGCCTGCCTCCTGCTCATAGTCTGGCATCGTCTATCTCTGGGTCCTCATTTTCTTTGTGGATTACCAATTTCGCAATCCATCAGCTCATCGGCCCGGTCAGTTGTACCAACGGAAACGATTCCGCTCTGACACTCCTCTGGTCATCTCTTGGCCAATTAGTATGACCACTCGTAAAGCAGCACGTCACTGACGTCGGCCTCTGGCCCTCTGAATACACGTAACACAACTGATTCTCGGTGCAAATCTTATCGCAGCAGTGTTCTGGAAGGAACCTGCTCAAGGTCTCTTCCGATCTCGCCTATGCCGAACTATACGGAGGCTGGTACTCTTACATAATCTTTTCTCGTTTTCTGAAAATCTGCGTTCTCAGCACAGCATATCCTCAGGATCTAGCCGTATCCCAACGCCTATATATACATATCAGATCTCTAATCTCAACGAGGAGTAACAACAGCTCGTTAGCATCTCGCACGAACCTCTTGTTTCATCCGTCTTCGTTATCGTCCACATCGAAATCACGTCATGCTATCTGCGTACTGCAATTTGTTCTAGGCTACAGTCAATCTGGAGTCTCTCACACGGACTCGAAATTACGAACTCGGTATCTTCGTCACTCTGTAGACGATATCTAACTGAACACGTCCTCGGGAACTCATCCCAATCATCGGAGGAATACTCTATATTCGTCTGTTCTCGATCAACTCACAACGCACCTGGGTGAGGTCCTCTATTCGAAGCTGGTTAACTTACTGATCTCCTATCGGATCATCTAACTAACAACGTCACCTCTGGATCGATCTACTCTAGATCTGAATAAGATTCTCCACAGTGGAAATTTTCAACTCAACTGAGCCTGCGTCGGCGCATCAAATCAGACGAATCATCTCAGTCGCTCAACTCAACTCAAGATAGACTAGCTATCTTCTGTCGCATATATGTCTGAAAGCTCCAGCGATCTCAGCTCATAAGCTCTGGAAGTGACATCACATCAATCTCAGTAACGGCTGGGTCATCTGTCTGCACAGTAGACAACATCACGATCTCTGAGGTAGGCTGTACATCAACAGTCCTCTCACAACAGGCAGCCTCTATCAGTGGCCCGATCATCCGGTGCAAAACCGAACTCGCCTCAAACAAGAGGTTACAGCACAAACACTAAATCAAGACGTTCCCATGTCACCAGAAAACACGATGGTCAGTCATCGTCCACGACGAGCTCGCCCTGACCGCATCACTAGTAGCAGCTTAATCTGCGCTCAAACCATGGCGACAGGAACCTCAAGCATGTATCGATGAAGATAGATCAAAGGGATGAAAAGAATCAACAGATCTAGAATGGATACATGATCATAAGGAGGAACGGAATCATTGAGAGTATGATCATGGGAACGAATAGAATCAAGGATCTCAAGCATATACATCCTAAGGTCACTTAAGCGGAGTATCATATCGTAAGCATGCCGCGGAACATACGCATGGTACGTCACTCTACTTGAGTTATCTACTCCATCAATCAGGGTCAACCTATATAACGAAAGTTCGGGTCTAATACCCTCCCCGTTCAAGTCTAAGTTCCGTAAGGTCAAGCCTAGGTTCCGAAATAGATTATGCCCTAGACTCCGCAAAGTCAAACCCAGACTCAAACCAAGGTTAAACCTAGCGCTCTGATACCAATTTTGTCACGACCCGAAATTTAGTTCGTGACCGGCACTTAAATCACACAACGTCTAAAGGCGTAACGTAAATTAAGTAAGCCGAAGCCCAGAAATCTAATCCTTTTAAAGAAAATAAAAGAGGTGAAGTTTTGAAATAAAGGTATAATGGAATCAAAAGTTTTCTTAAATGCATAGATGATGGAACATGAAAATGCAAGTGGATTATACTAGTTAAAAAACATGTTTAGTCTTTTTTAAAAATTTGGGCAGCACCTCCCTTATATATTTTGATCCAAAATCATATATACAAGATAACAATAAAGGCATCCCTAGGCGGGAGCTAGCTCTTCGCCAATCGGCGGAATCACAACCACGCAAGTCAGAAATATAGGTATACGACACCCAACGGTGAAGATCAACACAAAAGGATAGTGAATAAAGCAAGACATCAAATCCACCAAGCGAACATATAACCCATCGCTCTAAGTCTCGCAACCACAAGTCTTGCTAAGTCTTACTACTTATACAAATACTATTTTCTGATTGATGGAGTTGACTAGATACAACGGGAATAATAATACAAGAGTAGGCACGATCCAATATGTCCCACCTACCATAGCAAATCACCCGAATGCAAGCTGTGTGCCAGCGATACCGCTACTGATCCATGCGGTCGAACCTGCAAGAACTGTGGCACAACGGGGGTGAGTTCCCAACTCGTGAGTAGAAAACATCAGCAGGTAGAAATCGAATAAAACAATGATTTCCTAGGTCAAATATATCATGAAGGTAATACTATGATATCTAGGGTGACTGTATCTGCATATATGCCAACAATAATCAATGCTTCTATGCATGTGGATATCATCCACGTGTCCATCAATGACACAACAACATCATGGAACCTGAGTGTCCAATATCGACACTCGAAACATCATGAAAGCATATGCATGTAAATATGAGGATATCAACCAACGTGTGTCCATCAACGGCACATCTAAATCATGGAACCTGAGTGTCCAACATCGACACTCGAAACATCATGAAACCCGTGTCCAATATCGACACGTAAATCCTCATATCTCGGGCTCCGCCAGCCCGGATCGGTCCACGGGCTCCGTCAGTCCGAATCGGCCCATATCATCTCACGACTTCGGTCGGTATCCTCCGGATAACTGCTGAGCCCAAATACTATCACCGGTAGGTAGTAGTCCCTCTGCCAGGCTTATCGTCTACTGCACAACATACCTTTCTTGGCCCGGGGTACCATACCAGGTCCACCATGAACCCGCAAAACGGATCATCTATCTCCTCGAATCGGGTTTCATATACCAATCTAAGAATCGAGAAAACTCATGGTGGACGCCTCGAAATATCATATCAAGAGAAACCGGGTTTTTAAAATAATACATACTTTCTTTTGAAATATAACCATGGTTCCCAAATCCAGAATCTCGTGAAAACAGTATCTCAATGCATATAATCATAAAGCATGATGTATGCAAACATAGAATAGAAATGTGAGCATATCAAGTATATCATGCGACATAGTATAATGATGTGAGCATAACAATATATCATGCCAACGAGTCATGTGACAGTACTGAACAATTAAGAGTAATAGCATGATGTAGCAACTCTACTGTATAAGTGACATAGCAATTATCGATGATGAAAGTGTGTGAGCCGGCAAATCTGTGTAAGTGTAACATACGCATCATCGATAATTGTGTAGATGTACTAGCACAGGTATATATAATGCAATGAGAATATCATGAATGTAGCAGGAAGTAAATCGTGAGCGCAATACTATAAGGTATACGTATCTAATCTAACATCTACGTAAAGGCTAAACTAAGCGGTGTAGACAGGGATTAAATACCTATAATATGTCCGAGTCGGTGAATCTATCAATCGGCATCTAGCCTCACAACATCACTTACGGTATAATCCATCGTACGACGATAACAAACAGAATAGGGATTCTATCGACCTATACCATAATGAGGGTATGGATCTAAGTCTCGTACGACATATCACTCATTATTATCATAATTATATATATATATATATATATATATATATATATATATACCTATATCTCATGTCGCATCCGTATCAATCTCATAACATAGGGCCTGACAAAGGTATCAATATTCTCATATCCCCTTGCATCCGTATAACGACATATCAAACCAAGTCATCATATTTCATCGTATACTCTTTTCATCACATCAATATCTCACATCAAGTCATCTTATTAATCTCACGTTGTATTTATCGACCTCATAACATGCCACTAAAATCTCATACTTATTCTCTTGCAACTACATATATATATATATATATATATATATATATATATATATATCGTGATTCACATTCACGTTTCATATCCGTATATATCAATTCGAGACATCCTTTCTATCATATCATTTCACACTAAAACCATTAACTATAACCTTAAGTCGTGACATATCTTGTCTCCAAATTATAAATCACATATCAATGGTTGCGGGGGTGCTATACGCCATCCACCCGACTTCCCCCATAGATATAAATCTACTCACCTGCGGAACTCCTTGTTTAGCCGTAGTCGATGTACTTCATCGTCTCGGAATCCACGCGAAGGTATCTACAATCAATACATAATCGCAATGCTATTAAAATCAATTCCTAAAACCGATACGGCACACGAAGTGCTCATAGGTTTGAACCTATAGCCCACACGTGCAAAACAACCAGATAATCCTCGTTCGTTGACATACAAACGTCCCACAACGAGATCCAAGCTCAAATACCAAAACCAAGTTTCAGAATCGCAAAATAAGAAAACAACAACCTAGGAAAACCACTCCCAGATTCTACCCTAAGTCAAATCAAGACATTTTGCATATAGGGTTGGTCTAGATATAAGATACGGGAACCATAGACCAAAGATCATTGAATTCCACCACAATGCGGCTGCAATCTGCGGCCACAAGCAATAAATCTGCGGCCAGATTTGGGTATTTGGGGCTCAGCTTTCAGGGGTTGCCTTAAAGTTTCCTGCACGTATCACTGTCAAAGGAACTTATTTTATGGTGGTCTTAGGTCATCCCAGATTCCTATATACCATCAAAATCTGTCAATTAATCGATGTCAGGAAAATTCAAACATCGTGTTTTGGGTTCTAGTCTCTGGTTTTGGCCAGTAAAATCATCACTAAGGTTTTGCAAACACCCACTACATCTCAATTCACCACTTACAAGTCAAGTCTCTCACTAAACCTCAACTTGGAAAATTCCAAGATCACAATCCACACTAAAATGAACTCTAAACTAAACTATAAGGTTAAGAAACTAATTACAAGATGAGAGGTAGAATTTATACCTCATGGGAGCAACTCAAGAAAAACCCTAAATTCCCAAAATCTCCAAAATTCAAACTTAAAAGGTCCATAGGATTTAGGAAGAGGTGGGGATCATTTTTAATGAAGGTGGCATGGGGTTTTGGCATTGAGGTGATCCATGAAGGTAGAGGAGGTGGAGGAAGGAAGTGAGAAAAATGAAGATGGAGGAGTTGAAGAAACAAATGAGGGTGAGATGAAGGGAAGGTCAAGGGTGCAATGCCATCCTCTCTCTCTCTCATAGCATGCTCCCATGCCATCATGTGGTCCCCCCCATTTCTCTCTCATCAATTATCCTCTCATGTCTTCTCTTTTCTTTTTCTTTTCTCTTTTAAAACCAAATATCAACAAACACACTAAAACAACATGTTACCAAATTGCAACATGACATGGTGCATGAGCCATGGCTAATTAAAAATACGGATTTGGCATAATCGTGATTAGTAGTGCACTAATCGAGTTTAATTTGAACTTGCATATAATAAATTATAAAAATGCTCAAATCCGATAAATATATTTTTAAATGAATAAATCATTATAATCTCCAATTATTTCCCAAATATTGGTATATATTTATACCATTTTACGAAAACCCCAAATTCGTAAATCGAATAGTTTTCGCGAAATATATTATTTTAATATTAAATTCCTAAAATAATGTTTTATATTTCTGAAATGTTACAGCGGAGGAGTGGTCTTTTTCTTGTTGGACCTTCGATTTCTTTGGTTGACAAAAGTAGTTTTTGTCAATCACAGAGTCTTGGACTTTTGGCCAGACGCTATGAATTTGCGAGGAGAGCCACTGATAAGGCCGCTCCGATTTTGCCTGCACTGTAACTTTTGCAGGTGGGGGAGATATCTTTAGCACTTCTGTTAGGGAGTTTTTACGGACCCTCTTAAGCGGTTCAAAACGGTTCTCAGTTGGAACAGCAGCGTCGACCTCCACCATAGGAGCTAGTAGGGTGAGTCCAGAAGGGGAGTTGCCCCCAGCTTCTCTCACTCGGCGCCAGTGGCAACATCAAGCATGCATCGCAGAAGGGACAATCTCAGTTTTGGAAGCGGCTTCATCATGCCCCCGGCTTTGCTGAGGGATTTCAATCGGTGTCAGCCTGTTGAAGACCGACGTACTCGATGGAGTTTGAGCAGAGCCGGCCAATCTTTCGAAGACTGATCGTCTGATAGGGGAAGCACCATTGACGGCTTCGTCTGTAGAAGGAGTAGGGAGGGTTATCCGTTTTGGGGTAGCCCCTTCAGATATCACGAGCTTCTTTACGGGCCCGTTTGAGTTCTTGCTAGCCTGTTGAAGATTAAGATGGCTTGCTGATGGGGGCCGTCGTGGTTGCTTGCCGATCGAAGTTCGACTTTTGGGGAGCTTCTTCTGGTAGCGTTGAGGCACCAAAACTCACAGGGGGGAGCATGGTCCTGAAGAACAGTCCGATAGTGTCTTGTGTGACCTGTCCCACCGGCATTGAGAAAATAGAGGCCACTTTGGCCTATAGGTCACTCCTCCAGTTGGGGTGGAGCGGGAGTTACTGTTGCATGAGGTGCAGTTGAGAGCCATTGATTTTCTGTACAAGAACAGTATACCGAGTTTTAGTACCTCGAATCCAAGGGCAACCATAGCGAACCGCGATTTTGTTCGCGAAACACGACACACGAAGTGTGGAGTGGAAAGAGAAAAAGGTCCCACCGGACGTGCCAGAATCTGTTCATCGCCGAAAGACCGGATCGAGACGTTGGGATGTCTAGCCTGAATTTGGGGGCAGATACTATTTGGACATATCCACCCACCTCTCCGAAGATACCAAGTTGATTTATGGCACCATATATCGGAGGGTTCGATAGATGTGACCGTTGTAGCAGACTTTATCAGATTCCCCCTCATTTATGAGGGGTTTTTGATTGTAGGGACACTCTTTCCTGCATACGCAAACCCCTACAGTTAATTACGTTATCGTGTTGCGATAACCACTTTCTCCTGCTCCAGCAGTTCATTTCATGTTGTATGTTATTTTGTTTGTTAAGGTTGCCCGTGGATTGTATACAGAGATTAGTTTATGTCATCGTCCGTAAGGCACGGATTAGTCCAAATCCGTATATTTGAGATTTGGGTTTTTGAACTTAGGTTATATTTTCTTTTAGTTCAAAAATATTTTGTTTCATTTAAGGACCGTTAATCTAATTTGAGATTAAGATCTACTTAAATATATGAGCATTTAGGCTCAATTTATTTTTTACCAACGATACGTTAGTCTTATTTGAGACTAAGATCAACTTAGCAATATTTTAGGGATCGTCAAATTTTGTTGAGATCTAACAACAGAGCATTTGGGCTTATCTGCAAGAAACTTTAGAGAGACTCTTAGCCAATTTGGGCTTATCTGCAGGAAACTTTAGAGAGAATTTTAGCTAATTTGGGCTTGGTCTGCTCAGTCTTTTTCTTTCTTTTATTCAAAAGTGCTAAACACTTATTTGTGTTCTGTTTGCTCAGTTTTTTTTCCTTTTGTGCATAAATGCTAAGAACTTATTTGTGATTCTGGCGCTCACATGTGTATCATATGAAGCACTCAGTCACGGACGCTGCCAAATCAGTGTTAAGCACTCAGTCATTTTGACCAAAAATAGAGTGCTAAGCACTTTCTATGGCGTCCACGTGAGAAGCACGTGAGGTGCTGTCTCATTTATTTTGTTGGACGCCCACGTATGTTTCACACGAGACGCTGGGCGCTGCCCATTCAGTGCTAAGCACTTAATCGTTTAGATTAATTTTATAGTGCTTCTGTACTTTTACTCAACGCTTACGTGTATTTCACATGAGGGGCTAAGCTTTCTATTTTGAGCACCCCACGTGGAAAGCATGTGAAGCGCCAAATCTTTTTCTTTGTTGATGATCTCTGAAGAAGTTTTGACTTTTGTTAATGGCGTTTTGACCATTAATGATCTGTTTTGAAGGTCTGAGACCGATTTCTCTTGGAGAACTAAGTTCTTCTGTTGTTTTTTATGAGAACAGAGTTCTTTATATAGGGTTAAACCCTGTTTATGGAGGAATTAAATTCCTAGACAATGTGTCTTTTATTTCTTTTTGACCTAGTTCTTTTTCCCTAGATTTTGAGTTTGGAGAATATAATCTCCCTGATGAGAATTAAATTCTCAATTTGTGCAGTGATTTGCTTTTCAAATCTCAGATCACGGGAAGAAATAAGTTCTTTTTTTGTGGATGGTTAAACCCTTGTTTTTTTTTGTTAGGAAAAAGAGATAAGTTCTATCTCTGCTTTTCTTTACCTAGGATTTGAGAGAGCGAGAATCTTTTTCTTCTTCTTTTTTTGGAGAATTAAATTCTCAGTTTTCTTTCTTATGGAGAAATTTATGGGGTCGATCCTCTATTTGAGACTTGAAGTCTCGGTTCCTTTATATAGGAGAGGCAAATTTGTTAATTAATTTGAGAAAATTTCTTATTGAGAGATTCCAATTGATTTTATTCATCTCAAAGATTATTTGGGGAATTTTATCCACCGTTGGATTTTTGATCCAAGGATTTCTGTTTTTACAGAATATGTTTTCTTATTTTTAACAACATTAAGAAAATATTTTCCCATATACAGAATTTGATTTTGTCAAACGGTGATTTTTAATCACCATTGGACTTTTGATCCAAGAGCTCTCTGTTTTACAGAGAATAATTTTTCTTTATTTAGAAAAATTAGGGAAATATATTCCCAAAATAGAATTTAATTCTATCATTAGATTTTTGAACCAACCGAGAAAATCTTTCTTACTTGGAAAGATTAGGGAGTTACTTTCTCCTAATAGAATTTAATTCTATCATTTGATAATTTATCATCACCATTGAATCTTTGAGTCAAGGGCTCTATTTAACAGAAAATATCCCAGATTTTGGGGAAATATTGCTCATGTAGAATTCGGTTCTATCTGTTTTAGTTTGGGCGTTGGCGCTCACATATTATGCACGCGGGCACCACTTAAGAATTTAATTCTTATATATGACAGGCGCTCCTGTGCTTTGCACATTGACGCTTACATGAATTTCATATGCGGCGCCATTATAGAATTTAATCCTATAAGACCAGCGTCGGCGCTGGTGTTCACGTGGGGAGTACGTGAGGCGCTGCCTCATAAAATCTAACAGAGCTTAGCTCTTTTAATTGTGTGTTTAATTATTAAAGGAACACCCTTGAACTTATGAACCTCATTTATATGAGATTTACGCCCTAAATTCACTCAAAAATATGATTTACGGGTTCGGACTAATCCGCGCCCTACAGACATAACAAGATTAGTCTTCGTATACAATCCAAGGACAACCCCATAATAAACAATATATAACACGATACGAAGTGACCTACTAGAGAAGGTGAAAGTTGTTATAGTTTTGCGTAACGTAATTTACTGCAGAGGTTTGCGCCTGCAGGGAAGAGCGTCCCCACAATCAAAAAAACCCTCATCATCGAGAGGGAATTTGATAAGTCGACTACATTGGTCGTATCTATCCAAACCTCCGATTTATAGTGCCATAAATCAACTTGGTATGTTCGGAGAGGTGGATGGATATGTTCAATATAGCATCTGCCCCCAAATTCAGGCTAGACGTCTCCAACGTCTTAGTCCAGTCTTCGGCGGTAAACAACTGCGACTCTTACTGTGACTTTTACTACTAATTTTTTACTGTGATACTTGCTGTGATTTTTATTGTGACTCTTCCTGAAATTCTCTTGATCATAAGGTAAATTATTTATTTTAATTAGTATTGGGTTTGGTAATTTTTGGTGAATTTTTTGTTAAGGTTTTCAAATCTAAATTGGGGTTTGCTAATTTTTCATTGATTTTTGTTACGGTTATGTTAGTTTTTATTTTTTGTTTCGATTCATAATCTGGTTCTTAGGCTTAGGGTTTGCTAATTTTGGAAGATTTTTGTTAGGGTTTTCAGATCTAAATTAGGGTTAACAAGCTTTTTGGAGGATTTTTGTTAGGGCTATGGAATTTTACTAAGTATAGTCTTTCTTGGAGGTGGAAGGACTTGATGTTGTGGAAGATTCCCATTGTTGGATCAATAATCTGACTAACATCATCATTTTGTTAAGTATGCCAACTCCTGTGGAGAACTTTCTCTTTCTAACCTCTACTATGTTTTTCTCTGCAGTTTCAACTGAACCTAGTAACCGACATTGAACGTCCTTCCTATTCTAATCTCCGCTATGTATTTCTTGCAAAGCTTCATTACCATAGGACAAACTAATTATGAAGGACACATACAGTAATAAAGCGCTCATTCTGGCTTCCTGAAATGAACCCAGTAACCGACATTGAACGTTCTTCACATTCAAAACATGAAACAATTCGTCTTGTTGCATGTAAATGGTATTAAGAACTGTTTCTCCTTCATGAAGAATGATCTAGTTACTGTGGTGTATCTGTGGAAGACCGCTCATTCTGGTCTCCTAATGTTTAGAGTCAAGGTATAGCTTTCTTTAAGATCTGAAGCTTGTCTTTTTATAGCTAGTTTGTTCGTCGTCTTTTTGTCACTTCCTGAAGAAATCGCAGTATAAACCGTGTTATTTGCTTCAGCTGGCGCTTTAAATGAGGGACTTCATTTTTTTCTGTGTTTGATTAACATTTCTCGTATGCTTTTTAAGAACAAAGCTCGTTCAATGTCGGTTACTGGGTTCATTTCTATTGCCTCAACTTCAGTTGAAGCAATGGAAATGAACCCAGTATGCGAATTGAACGAGCTTTACTCTAAAAAATGCATACTACAAAAGTTAATCAAACACAAACAATGATAGCAACGATTTTTACAGGAACTGACAGAAAGACGGCTAACAAACCAGCTATAAAAAGTCAAGTTTCAGACCTTAAAAAAAGCAATACCTGGACCCACCAAAAGTATCAGTAATCATTACAAATGGAAATGAATCCTGTAGCCGACATTGAAGTGGTCCAGTTAGGGATTTGTTGAGAAGGATGGCAAGAATTCGTACAAGCGAATCCAGTAAGAGATTTAAACGAGCTACGCTCTGAAGTAGTTCTTACTAATGGGATGAAGCGGTCAGATGCCACAGAGAAATGCGATGCGACTGATAATATCCCTTCCAGCATTCCAATCCATCACCGATGTCATTGAATCCAAATTTCCTCGAGAAGAATGATCTTATGGAATGTGATGTATCTGTGGAAGAGCGCTCAAGCATGTCTTTTGCAGAACCGTTTCTTAGCGCTCATTCTGACTTCCTAATATGCATATTATGTGTATGGCTGCTAAGAAAATACCTAAATGATGTAATAAATTTTAGATTGTTGATGTATATATTAAGTGTGGCTGTGTATTAAACAACTAAATATTAGATTTCACAGAATTATCCCAAATGATGTAAATTTGTTTAATATTTGTTTTTATTCCCCATCTATAAATGGTGTGTATTGAAATTTGTTGATGTGTGTTGATGTTTTGTATATATGATGTATTGATGTTTGTATTGTATCTGAAATCTGATATTTGTTTACTGTAGATGATGTAAATTTGTGAGAAAATGAAGTATATTTTAGGTCAAATATTTAACCGTGACTTAAAGAAGCGGTTATATTCTCCAGATAATTTCTGATCACTCCAGGCAAAAGTTAACCGCTCCTTAAAGCAGCGGTTATATTAACCAGATAATTTTGAGATCAGTCCAGGCAAAAGTTAACCGCTCCTTAAAGCAGCGGTTATATTAACCAGATAATTTTGAGATCACCCCAGGCAAAATTTCACCCAGAATAATTTTAACGGCTACTTAAAACAGCGGTTTCATTCTCTAGATAAAATATAACCACTGCTTAAAGAAGCGGTTATAATCGCCAGGTAATAGTTAAGCTCTGCTTTAAGTAGCGGTTAAGTTTTGGTTTAGTGACTGTTTGAGATCTCTGACTATTTAAGCTCTGCTTTAAGTAGCAGTTAAATTTGAGCTCAAACAATGAGCTGATACCAGACTTATTTAGCAGCTGAATTAAGCAGCGGTTAAATTCTCCGCACCAAATAATTTAACGACAACTGATTGATCTCAAAAACTATCTATTAACCGCAATCAAGAACGGCGTCGCTTGAGAGCTAGCCGATGAGTACGGGTCGGTCCACAGGGATGTTGTGAATTTCCTAATAGCTCAAACGAGTTAATTCCGATGGGTGTTCGGATTGATTATTAAATCTAAAAACTGAATCTATCTAAAAGCTAAATTAATCTAGATCTAAATCTTGCTAGGGTTAGGTTTAGGAATGGTTTGGAAATGTAAATAAATCTCAATGCTTTTTATACCCAAATGAAGATCTATGAAGAGTTATGGTAATTATCAATAAAAGGGATTAGATCCATTCGGGAAGGTGTTCCTTCCTCTAGGTTCTTGTCCTTCCTTTATCGATCCTTACCCTAACCTCCATGGAAAACACGCGCAACCGGGCTTTTATACTACGGTATCACCGCTACCTCGAGGGATAGGGTGCCGTAGGGCGCGGTGTGTGCGTGTATGCATGGAGTCCTATTGAAAAGTATAATGGGCAAAAAAAGGATGAGAGATCTCATCTCTCAAAACCCTTTCCCAAAGCTAACTCTAACAAGCGAGGAGACTACTCGCTCATTAGGGAATTTAAAAATATTTATCTAGGGCAGAGAATAAAAGATTACCTAGGGCAAGAATTGAAATTACCTACTTACTTTACAGATGGCTCTCTCCAAACATCAACACAGGGTTGTCAGATCTGAATTCATGATATGAAAAGAGGTATCGATGCTCTCTAAAAGAATTCTAAATTTTATTCATAGAAAGAGGCATAGGGAGGCATCGCCTTTACAATGATTTAGAGTTCCTATTTATAGAGGATAGGAAACCCTAGGTTACAATTGATTCACACATCTGCGTTTACAAAAATGCCCTCTACGAAAAAACCAAGTCAAAGATCCGCGCCGCCTCTAAATTATGGTAAATTTTATTTTCATAACGGCCTCTGTATGGACGCGGAACCGCGGCCTGGGTAGGGGTTGGGCCGCGGTTCCGCGGCCCAATGAAGAGAACATATGCTGAAATTTTGTGTGCTGTATTTGGGCCTTTTGGGCTTCCTGATTCTTTGGTTCTTTTCTCCATTTGGATTCCGGGTCTTCTCCAGATCTTTCAGTGAATACTTGTAGTAGTCTTTTAACCGTTCGCTTTGACATCTTGGATCTTGCGTTGCCTTGTGCATTGTGAACTGTTCTTCGTCTAGGCTTGACTAAGATCCTTCTATTTGTTGGTCAAAAGCCCCTCTTTTGTATCGTCTTTTGTCTTTTTCACTGTTTTAGATCCAAGAACCTGTAACCTGTACTATGTAGCAGACATGCGTCAAAACCACATGTTTATTTATAAAACGAATAAGAATGGGGAATATAATAATGCAATATTATGCTATGAACAAATAGCCCCAAACTTATCTTTTGCTCGTCCTCGAGCAAACCTAGTTTTTATTCTCAACAAAATCCTAACCGCACTTTCGCAGGGAAACGCGATTGCACTGAGCTCGTGCAACAAGCCGTTAAACCTCTAGGTGTCCCTAGTAGGAGGAATGTTGTCTCCTGAGGGTTTTCAGCGGATACTACCCATAAAATCCTATCAATTTGGCTTTTTCGACTTTAATTCTCCAATTAGGGTTTCTAACAAGGAACTCTATTATCTTCGACTTGCAAATTATCCACTCATATTCTTCACACTTTCTCATCATCTAACTTAAGATTATACATGTTCTATAGACTTACTTAGCTTTCGGAATTTCTTAAGTGTTCCTTCTAGGGTTCCATCTCCACTTAGGAATTTCTATCAACTCTACTAAAGATACAAGTTCTATTCTTCATTCCTTTCTCTCATCTAAACTCCAATCACATATCCCCACGTGTGTGTATAAATCACCCCTACACTTGGAAATTCAAATCAAGCAATCATACCCTTGTCCGTTGTCCAAAGTACTTATTAATTGGTGAATTTTTAATTGAATTTTGCTTACACATCCTTCATGCGACCGTTAATACTTCTTGAGGTACCAACTACCGATTACAAAATGCGTTTGCACTTTTAAAGCGTAATTCCTAGTCTTGCAACACCTAAGGCTTTAGCAGTGACTCCCAAACCAGTTGGTCTAAGGCACTAGGTGATGAAGCACCCTCGCTAAATATTTTTCTATTTTTGCAGCCTTAAGTAATCACAAAAACCAGTGTTCATTTTTTTTTATTCTTTATTCACACTTGTATTTTTTTATTTCATTTTCTTCGTACTAAGGACTTCAGACAAGAGCATTTCAAGGTCTCCTATACTATTCCAAGTTTCAAGGTGCGTGTGCAAATTGTAGGGTATACATTTTCAGAATCTAGACTTAAGCTAGGAATTATTTTTCAAACTTCTCTAATAAAAATATCAGTACTTTTCCTTTGTTTCGACTTAGCCCAAGAAGTGAACTCAAAATTTGCCTATTTCTAAATAAACTACAAAGACATATACTTTCTACCGTTAAACTTTAAGGAAGGTTATTTTTAGGGTTTTTAATTTACTAAGTCTAAGATCTAGTTGTTCCTGGCTAGTTAACCTATTTGTCAAACTCAAATCAATACGGCCAAAATTGAATACATTAATTTTTGAATTTTTTCAATTTTTATGGGTTTTAAAATAAGTATGCAAATGCAAAAATATACACATGAATGCGAAGGAAGAAGGCTTACCGAGCATACCCCCAAACTTAACTTTGACAGTGTCCTCACTGTCATGCTACACCAAGAGGGTCAAAATTTCGGCACTCCCCTGTTTATTTATTTATAAATTTTTTAATATTTTTTTAATGTTTTGAAATTTTTTTTTATAAAAAGAAAACAAAAAATATATATACATATATATATAAAGGTTCCCCCCAAACTTAAGCTTGGCCTTACACAAGCCAAAGATTAACACCAACCATTCAAAAATCTTATCGTGGTAATGGTCGAGTTGGTGAAAGAATGGAGTAGAAAGAAAAGAAATGAGAAACACACGAGACCGTGTGGAGGTAGAAACGGGATACGGTCTCGGTGGGGGAGAAAAATGGCGGAAAAGAGAAAGAAGTAGAGGATCTTGAGGGTGTAAATCGAGTGAATAAATTAGCACAATTTGTGATGACTGATGTGTTAAAAGCGATTGTGCTAACCTATCAACCCGTTGAGAAATGGGGTCAAATCCCTCAAGATTCGCAAGAAAGCATGGGTATTCCGAACTTGGTATAGGAGGTGAAAGCGTAACGGTCACTTGCACGGTCGGAACAATGGAAGGTAGGGAAGGGAGTGAATTAGGGATAGTCTTATTCTCACCGTAGTAAATTGTCTCGAATTGGAAAGATTCCATCAATGGTTCGAAACAACTGTAAGCAACCGAGTCTGATGGTTCAACTAACTCATCTGAAAATGTAAAGGACTCAAACTCGGGCGGTGAGTCATCAACATCGTCCGGAAAAGTGAAACACTCGTACGTGTTATCGGCAGTGAGAACTGTGTCAGATTCAAAGTAAAAGTTTTCAAGCTCACAGTCGTCAAGCGTGATCTTGTGCGTGGTCGGGACGATGGAAAGGAGGGAGGGTGATTTAGTTAAAGGTTCAAGAGGATGAATTGGAAAATCCGACACATCAAACAAAAATGGTTCAGCCTCAATATTATCCTCAATACTCTCCTCAATAATATCCTCATAATTCTCCTCAATATTTAACTCATCCATGCCTTTATCATCAAGACGCATATGAAGTTCGGGAGAAACATTTAAGGATTCGGGATGATGAATTGGACGTAAAAGTTCAATCAAACCGACAGGTTCATCATCCGAAATTTTCCCGGTGTCTATATCCTCAATCAAGTGAAAATCAATTTTTTCTGACACCTCATCAAAAGCATGGATATTTATCGATTTAGGTTCTAGATTGGAGGTGTAAAGGTCAAACGGATTAGGTGCGGTTTCACCCGAAAGGGGTTCCTCACAATTTGGCAAATCAAGCACTACAAAGTCGCACAACTCATCATTTTGGACACATGTTTGAAAATTGGAGTTGTTGGATTCAATTAGGTATGGGTAGGTTTGATTTGGAAATCCTCTCACATTCTCACTCTGTCCAACCGCCTCCTCATACATTGAAAAATTTGAAGCTAGTTGGAAACTAGCTGCCGGTTCAGTAGGTTGCATAAGGGCGGCAATGGACGCATCCACATTCCTAATCATTTTGTTTGTTGCTGCAATGTACGCCTCCAACGACTGTTCCAAACTAGACATGGGTTGTGGAGGAGTTTCGGTGAAAGATTCAAAACTGTTTGGATACGTGAAACTCCCAAATGGCTGTGTAGAGGCAATATCTAGTGAGGGTGGGAAGGTCGGGTAGGACTGGTAGGAATTGGATGGTTGGACAGGGGTAGGGTCAACAGTTGGATAAAAAGATGAATGGACTTGTTGACCCCTAGAACTAGATGTGTGGAGAGGAGTGAAAGATCGGCTACGAGATTGAGCAATATGCTCAGCAATGGACATCGGCTTAGGAGTTACAACAGGACTCAAAAAAGTGGTATCAACGTACGAAGGTGGTGAAGGTTGACATGGTTGACACAAAGTGGGTTGCAAAGTCGAGCTGTTTCTCCTAGACGCTTCTATTTGATCTTTCAAAGAAATTTTTGGCATAGAGGGATTTTCTTTAAATCGACAGAAACAATTGACATACGAGGCAAAGTTAGGTTCGGGATACCAAAGTTCGGCAAGAGATTTATGATGTGGGGTACCCATGATAGAAGAAAGAGAAGAGAAAGAAGGTAGGTGGTGCAATGATTTCTTAGCGACAAAAGTTGCAAGTCTTTTTATAAAAAATTTCCTCTTAATTTTTATTTGTTTTGCAAAAATTTTCGATGAAGGGCTTAGACACAAATGCAATCAACCAGAAATGCACAATCAGGCCTAGATCTAGGGTCACCTAAGTCAGCTAGACAGCTCCTAACTTGTAACATTTCAAAAAAACAAAATATTATTTTTGGGAATTTTCATAATTTTTAATGAATATTTTAACAGTCGGTGTAATTAAATACCGATAAATGGTGAAAATTCCGGAGAAAATTTTAGAAATTCTAAAATTGGGTATTTTGTGGAAGTATGTCATTTTTTAAGCTTTTATGGTTACATATATGTTATTTTGGTGTAAATCGCGATTAACAATCGCTAAGTGGATTTTTGGCTTTTTGTGCAAAAATGTGCACATGACATTTTCTACACCTGTTTCTCGTTTTGTTCATGGTTGCCTAGGGTTGGACCATATTTAGGTGACCATGGTGGGTTGAACCATTGGATTAGAAATGGGGTTATGTCGACTGTGTAGGGAGAAGTGAGCCATGGTGGCTTTGTGTCTTGTGAGCATTGTTCCGGAGAAAAAGAGAGATGGCTAGGATGTGCCATGATCCATTCCATTTCATTATTCCTTGTGTTTTGTTACGCTCTCTCACATCTCTCCCCACAACATAACACCCCTTAAGGAAAAACCACCAGCAGCAGGTGCTGAAACATTGCGACAGCCTTACGTCAGCTCCTGATATACCATATCAGCCCTCATTCTCTCACATCAACAGCTACATCAGCTCCATAGCTGATTTACACCAGCTCCTATCACATTTCATCCCCCCATTGCTGACCAAACACCCCCCCCCATCGAGACTTATCAGCCCCCTAGCTGATCTACAATCTCCCATTATCATTTTTCAGCCCCCAATGGCTGACTTTGCTACTAATCAGCCCTGATTTCAGCTGAAAATGAATCTATTAGCCACATACCTTTGCACCCTTTGTCAATACTTTCAGCCTACAATGATGGACTTCAGCAACCCCTAGCCCCTAGCACCATAGCCCCATACGCATGCACCCTTATCAACACATCAGCCATATCATATTATCATCAGCACAATTCAGCCACTAAAGCATCAGCCAACATCAATATTTCAGCCCCTTGTGCATCAGCTTAAGCAGCAACAAATCCATTCAAGACCACACCACACTCCATCATACTCCACTCCACACACCACCATACCCTCCCTTAGCCACAAAACAATTCCAAGCAGCAGCAGCCATGGCAACAGCACCAACACCCCCTAAGGAAATAATCAGCAGCAGCAGCAACCTATATAGTTTCAACATCTGCTGCAACAGCCCAATGGAGCAACTCCCCAGCAGCAACAGCCCTTCCACCTTATCTCATTCCCTTCTCCTTCATTCTAGGACCCCCTCGAGGTATAATCTCGCATCCTAACTCAGTTCTTGCTCAGTTCTGGTGTAATATCTGAAAGTTTACTGTTTTAGTGTGATATTGTGCTAGTTTAGGCAATTTTGAGTGAAACTTGACCTAGTATTGGTTTTGATCGTTAGTATAACCTTATTAGATGTTTTTGAGACCATTGTAACCAATATTACTCTAAAATCCAAGTATTTACCAGAGTTATTCGACTTGGCGTATTTTACCGTTTTTGTCGATTTTGAGGCCTTTCTGAAATCTGCTTTCACCCGGGGCCTTCTAGAGAAAAGTAGACATGTCAGTGAGCTGTGCAGGCACCCTGGAACCCCTACCAAAAGCCGTAGCCACTAATTCAAAACTCCGGCCGCAAATTTCCTCATTCTGGCCGCAAATTGCGGCCAGACCTGCATAAAAATGCCTCGTTTTGCGTGCAAAGGCCCTTTTTCATGTAAAATTGACCCCCGGCATGTCTAGTTTTGACTGGTTCCTGTTAGGATAAAATCTGGGTTCATTTTCGTGAGTTGGCGTATGATTTATGACGTGTTTTTGTATGAATTTTGATATTCGATGATTCGTATCTGTCGGGTGGCGTTCGGACGTCGACGACAGTGGATATTGGCTGTTTTTGCCCACAAGGTCACAGGTTTTTACCTATGGGCGTAGTGTGCACCATTTTGGTTTCCGATGTGATTTTTATGAGTTTTAGCATGTGATATCCTTGTAGGTACTCACGTGACATCGAGGCGTTGGAAACGCAAATGACGACATCGGCACCGGAACACATAACTAGGTGAGTAGATTTATATCTACGGGGAGAAGTCGGGTGGATGGCGTATAGCACCCCCGCAGTCCGAGGTGGTGTATACGGATGCGTATACACATCTATAATTATTATTGTTGTTGGGATTATTATTGATGATAAATGGATATTGGTGAACTTGGATGATTTTGGTTACGAAACCATAGGGTAGTGGGTGCACTACATATTCATGCACACATATACATACTTGCATACATCCTCACTTCATATATGGTTATGGAATTCGTTATGGATATGTGTTCACATGGGTTTGGGTTTATATGCTTATTACGGATTTGAGGATGATATATGGGATCGATGTGAGTCGATGGTTTGATATGAGATTATGATATCGGCAATATGACCCGTTATGATAGTAGAATTCATGATTTAGATACACCTTGATACCTTAACGGATTTTGGGATAATGATGCCATAGGAATAGTGATATAAATATGTAAATGATCGACATGTGATTATGATACGAGATATGATATGATATGATATGACAGGATATTTATAATAGGCCGCCTTGGGCGGGGTATACTCCTTGAGATGATATGTGCTGATGATATCGATTTATACGGGATTGTCGACCAGTAGTTGGATCTTGATTATAGTAATGATGTTAGAATTGTACCAGACATAGGTCAGTACCCCGGTGATGATATTGATAAAGAGAATACTTGATGATTAATATGATAAATGTGATATTGACCCGTACCCAGATTGGGGATGCCGTACGACGGATTTACGTACGAGCTATAATTTGATGTTTTGATCCGCACTCTTGACTTGGGAATAACTGATTTTAGAGATATGATATCGGATGTGATATTATCGAGGCGGGATCACCGACTATATATATATATTTATATGTATCGACTCAGAGGTTAGGCGGTTTTCCTTACCTGCAGTTAGCTTATTAGCTCAGCCTTATTGTTGGCATAGCTGTACGGCCTTTATGACATTAGATGCAGTTTAGCGATCATGGTGTTCAGTATTTCAGCTCCTGCATATTATTATTGTTGCTCTGCATCGCATACTGTTATGATTCATATTCTATTATTGATATCATGCTGTTAGGACACCAGCACCATTACCGATGATGCGTATGTTCCACATACACTTACTTGCCAGCTCACACACATCTTCATCGGTAATTGCCATGTCACTACACAGTAGTATTATTGCATCAGGATATGACCCTTGTATGTGCATACTATTATTCCATGCTGCAGGACATACAGTTACACTTGCATTCCATTTATATGTCACATACATCATGCTTCCTGATTATACGCATTGAGATACGTTGTTTCTATGTTATTTCTGGATTTGGGAACCGTGGGTATTTCAAAGAGATTGTGTAAATGTTTTAAAAACCCGGTTACCCTTGATATGATATTTCAGTGCGTTCACCATGTGTTTTCTCGGTGCTGAGAATGACATGTGAAACCCGAATCGAGGAGGCGGATGAGACCGATTGCGGGTACATGGTGGACCCGGTGCGGTACCCCGGGGCAAGAAGATCGCAGATGATGGCGTTGAGCCTGTGCAGGGGAGCACTACCTACCGGTGATATTACCCGACACGTCGGATATCCGGAGGATACCGTCGTAGTCATGAGATGGATGGTAGGGGCCGATCTGGACTGACGGCGCCCTGGATTTTGTGATTGAGACATTGAGATTTCGAGATATTGAGGTACAGAGATTGTGATACAAAGGTATCGAGATACTGAGACTTATGTTTTGTGCCGATGCTGGGCACTGTTTATGCAGATTTCATTTATGATACCTCATTTTAAAAATACAGAAATCTCACAAAGTTACAAAAGCAGTTTTCTTCAGTACATGCATTCTGTTACATGCATTCCTACATCATCTATATGATACATTGTTACCTGATGCACTGACATGGACATATGGGATTACACTTGGGTTAGATATTTACATTAGCCATGGTTAGAGATTACTGGTTATATATTTGAGGATTATATATATTATGATCGTATGACCTAGGTTGCGTCATACATGCGATTTGCTGTTCGTAGATCTTTTTCTACTCACGAGTTGGCAACTCACCCCCGTTGTGCCCCAGTTTCATGCAGGTGTTGCCGTACGGATTTCATTACGGCTTTGCGGGCACATCTTCTTCTGGTGACTTGCTAGTAGGTGGGTTTATTGTATCTTACCCATCATTATACATTGTATATTATATTTCAGTTGTATCTAGAAGTTCCATCAACCAAAACATGTACTTATTTGAGATAGAGACCAGTGATGTTTATTCTTTCGACCTTAGAGTCACAGGTTATATTTCGATGGGTTCTTGCTGGTTGAGTTTCGTTTCTGTTGTGATCCTCGCCTTTAGGCGTTGTATATTATAATGCATACAGGTTGTTTTGCTATGGTTTTTCCTACACTCTACTACTTCTCTTGGTTTGGATTTCTGGGTTTCGGCTTACTTAGAATACGTGCGCCTTGAGACGTTCGTAGTCTAAGTGCCGGTCATGATTCGTAATTTCGGGTCGTGACAAAGTTGGTATCAGAGCGTTAGGTTTTACCTTCGGAGTTTAGGATGACCCTTGGTTGATGGAATAGGTGACTAAAGTAGAGTGACGTACCGTGGTATGTCCGCGGCATATTTACGATGCGCCACTCCACTTAAGAAGCCTTAGGATGTACATTTCCTTGTTCAGTATCATATTCCTTCCTGATCTAGCCTCATCAGTACCATTTTTGGTTTTGCTGCCATGACTACGGGCAGGGAGAGCTACGGCTAGAGTTGCGGTTAGCATAAGCTCGTTACGAACGAGGACTGACCGGGGAGTGATTCGGGCGACACACGATTGTAGAGATGTGTCTTTTGATTGTGCTTTGTGCCACGAGCGATGGATGGATCGCGGTATGAGATTACTCGGACGTGCGGATTAGCACCAGAGGATTGAGCCACTGATAGAGGCCAGCCAGATTTTGATGACCGTTGATGTATTGCTCATTCATGATGATTGAGGCACAGCTCAGCGTGCAGACGAGCGAGCTAGTTCTGCTGCAAACGACAAGATATCGTCCGGATGTTGGAGCTATTACAGTACGAGATTATACTAAGAGATGATAGAAGATCGCTAGTCCCCGAGGGTGAATGACTAGGACATGGGGATCATTCGCTACCCCGATGCGAGATCATCAGATAGATTGATTCCAGCTAGAGACGACTTCACGCGGAGACGTTGAGAGTCGACAGAGACGATCGAATGATAGTAACCTATTATTCCAAGTTTAAAGTATTTGGAAAGACATGCATGCAATTCTATGGACCCTCTAGAAGAATGAAACCCTAACTCGACATAATGACCGTGTGAAAGCCTTTTGACCTTAGGGTTTGCCGCAGTCCTGCGACGCCATTAGTGAGGCTTGGGTTTGCCCTTCTACGGCTGGACCACCGATGCTGTGGTATGTACTCGATGCCATTATACTGTACCCAAGATGTTGAGCTCTTGGGGTATTATGAGGTCTTGACAAATCGATCGGATGGCTCGACTTAATTCGGATGCTAATCGGTGAGATGCATTTCTTGGGAGACTCCAGATACGATGATAGCCGTTGGAGTTCAGTCCATGTAGCCACGACGAGACGAGTCCGAAGCAGTCGACATTAGAGAAAAGTGGAGTAAGAGGTTCGTACAATATCTGGATATGATGACGTTCCACTCCGCCGACATCAGAGATGCGATGCGCATGCCGAGGCAGAGTACTGGATATACCTTCCAGAAGGAGTCGCGATGAGTATGCAGCCGTTCCGGAACAAGAAGCAGATATAGAAAAGGACGATGATTTCCGGACAGTTGGCAGAGATGAGACTTGGAAGAGACCTTGAGCAGGATTCCTTCCAGGACACTGCTGCAATGATACTTGCACCTAGGATCAGATGTGTCACGTACATTCAGAGAGCCAGAGGCCGACGCCAGTGACATGCTGCTTTACAAATGGTCGTGAGGATTGACCGAGAGATGGCCAGAGAAGTGCCAGAACGGAATCGTCCCCGTTAACATACCTGACAGGGCCGATGAGCAGATGGATCATGAGATTGATAATTCACAGAGAAGACTTGGACCCAGGAGTGGTCAATGTTACGCATACCCACAGGCCAGAGTTCAGGATCATCGACGAGATATGCTACGAGTAACCACGACAGTTGGCCAGAGATTCGTAGAGGACGCGTTTGAGCGGAGCTATTCCGCCATACTTGATTTCGATGTTTTGGGTAATTTATTCGCATGATTTGATTTTGATGATTGAGGATTTACGATTTTTGCACAGTTGTTGCACTTGATATCGTTTTCGAGCATTGGTTTCACATGTTTGTGATTTTATGGGGTTCATACAGTTGAGTTGATTTTGTGCGTACGCACGCACACGATTTGGTTTTTGCACTCGGTATAGTTCACATATGCTTACAGTGCAATGATTCATATTTCGTGCACTTGGATGCACTGGACTTCAATTTCGACGGTGATGCTCGATATTTGTTTCGTGCATGATGGATGCACCGGATTTGGATTTTTAGCGCATGTTGGGCGCATGTTATGAGATGCGATTTGGTGCACACCAGATGCACTAAACCGAGATTCTTCGTGCATGTCAGATGCACCTGTTTGTTCTGTCAGACACATGCGTTGCCTTGACAGAGGTTTTGTGCACACCCGATGCACTCAGATATTGTTTTGTGCGCATGTATGGCACATTCATGGATTTTGATTTCCGTGCGCACCAGACGCACAGGGTTTTTATATGCACATTTTTGGAATTGATTTCTTAGGGAGCAGTACATTTCTATGATATTGCGATTGATTTTCGTACTAAGCAGGACTGATCAGATGACAGTGCCTGGGTATATTTTGCACGCATTGATAGATTTCAAAGGGATTTCCAAAAGCGAGCTATAGTCTCATTATTTACATACGTGTCATTTATGACACAAGACATTTAAAATGAGGAGACCCATCTAAATCGTTTTCAAAACGGCGGATCGTGCATATTAAACAAAAGATATATATGTATTTGGCTATTTTCTTATAGAGACGTCCGCCGCTGGGCAGTGTTATGCGCATTACACATCGACTTTAAATAATTTGGCATGGATTCCTTTCAGATATTTACATGTACATATTTGATATTTACATGTATAGTTCTGATTTCTAGCATATCGGTTTTGCTTTGGATTTGGCAGTCGTGTTTTCACCTTGACTCCGATGATTGCAGGATGCTTGACGGAGTTTTGACTTCGAGTTATCTGTTTGTTACTCATGCGCATGTATTGCGCTATGATGCCTTTTATATATCGATAATTTCGGAGCCCCATTGGTTTGGACATTTTATTGAAATGTTTTTAGAATTGGGAGGTTTAAATTTAAATTCGGGGACCGAATTTCTTTAAGGGGGGAAGATTGTAACATTTCAAAAAAATAAAATATTATTTTTGGGAATTTTCATAATTTTTAATGAATATTTTAACAGTCGGTGTAATTAAATACCGATAAATGGTGAAAATTCCGGAGAAAATTTTAGAAATTCTAAAATTGGGTATTTTGTGGAAGTATGTCATTTTTTAAGCTTTTATGGTTACATATATGTTATTTTGGTGTAAATCGCGATTAACAATCGCTAAGTGGATTTTTGGCTTTTTGTGCAAAAATGTGCACATGATATTTTCTACACCTGTTTCTCGTTTTGGTCATGGTAGCCTAGGGTTGGACCATATTTAGGTGACCATGGTGGGTTGAACCATTGGATTAGAAATGGGGTTATGTCGACTGTGTAGGGAGAAGTGAGCCATGGTGGCTTGGTGTCTTGTGAGCATTGTTCCGGAGAAAAAGAGAGATGGCTAGGATGTGCCATGATCCATTCCATTTCATTATTCCTTGTGTTTTGTTACGCTCTCTCACATCTCTCCCCACAACATAACACCCCTTAAGGAAAAACCACCAGCAGCAGGTGCTGAAACATTGCGACAGCCTTACGTCAGCTCCTGATATACCATATCAGCCCTCATTCTCTCACATCAACAGCTACATCAGCTCCATAGCTGATTTACACCAGCTCCTATCACATTTCATCCCCCCATTGCTGACCAAACACCCCCCCCCCATCGAGACTTATCAGCCCCCTAGCTGATCTACAATCTCCCATTATCATTTTTCAGCCCCCAATGGCTGACTTTGCTACTAATCAGCCCTGATTTCAGCTGAAAATGAATCTATTAGCCACATACCTTTGCACCCTTTGTCAATACTTTCAGCCTACAATGATGGACTTCAGCAACCCCTAGCCCCTAGCACCATAGCCCCATACGCATGCACCCTTATCAACACATCAGCCATATCATATTATCATCAGCACAATTCAGCCACTAAAGCATCAGCCAACATCAATATTTCAGCCCCTTGTGCATCAGCTTAAGCAGCAACAAATCCATTCAAGACCACACCACACTCCATCATACTCCACTCCACACACCACCATACCCTCCCTTAGCCACAAAACAATTCCAAGCAGCAGCAGCCATGGCAACAGCACCAACACCCCCTAAGGAAATAATCAGCAGCAGCAGCAACCTATATAGTTTCAACATCTGCTGCAACAGCCCAATGGAGCAACTCCCCAGCAGCAACAGCCCTTCCACCTTATCTCATTCCCTTCTCCTTCATTCTAGGACCCCCTCGAGGTATAATCTCGCATCCTAACTCAGTTCTTGCTCAGTTCTGGTGTAATATCTGAAAGTTTACTGTTTTAGTGTGATATTGTGCTAGTTTAGGCAATTTTGAGTGAAACTTGACCTAGTATTGGTTTTGATCGTTAGTATAACCTTATTAGATGTTTTTGAGACCATTGTAACCAATATTACTCTAAAATCTAAGTATTTACCAGAGTTATTCGACTTGGCGTATTTTACCGTTTTTGTCGATTTTGAGGCCTTTCTGAAATCTGCTTTCACCCGGGGCCTTCTAGAGAAAAGTAGACATGTCAGTGAGCTGTGCAGGCACCCTGGAACCCCTACCAAAAGCCGTAGCCACTAATTCAAAACTCCGGCCGCAAATTTCCTCATTCTGGCCGCAAATTGCGGCCAGACCTGCATAAAAATGCCTCGTTTTGCGTGCAAAGGCCCTTTTTCATGTAAAATTGACCCCCGGCATGTCTAGTTTTGACTGGTTCCTGTTAGGATAAAATCTGGGTTCATTTTCGTGAGTTGGCGTATGATTTATGACGTGTTTTTGTATGAATTTTGATATTCGATGATTCGTATCTGTCGGGTGGCGTTCGGACGTCGACGACAGTGGATATTGGCTGTTTTTGCCCACAAGGTCACAGGTTTTTACCTATGGGCGTAGTGTGCACCATTTTGGTTTCCGATGTGATTTTTATGAGTTTTAGCATGTGATATCCTTGTAGGTACTCACGTGACATCGAGGCGTTGGAAACGCAAATGACGACATCGGCACCGGAACACATAACTAGGTGAGTAGATTTATATCTACGGGGAGAAGTCGGGTGGATGGCGTATAGCACCCCCGCAGTCCGAGGTGGTGTATACGGATGCGTATACACATCTATAATTATTATTGTTGTTGGGATTATTATTGATGATAAATGGATATTGGTGAACTTGGATGATTTTGGTTACGAAACCATAGGGTAGTGGGTGCACTACATATTCATGCACACATATACATACTTGCATACATCCTCACTTCATATATGGTTATGGAATTCGTTATGGATATGTGTTCACATGGGTTTGGGTTTATATGCTTATTACGGATTTGAGGATGATATATGGGATCGATGTGAGTCGATGGTTTGATATGAGATTATGATATCGGCAATATGACCCGTTATGATAGTAGAATTCATGATTTAGATACACCTTGATACCTTAACGGATTTTGGGATAATGATGCCATAGGAATAGTGATATAAATATGTAAATGATCGACATGTGATTATGATACGAGATATGATATGATATGATATGACAGGATATTTATAATAGGCCGCCTTGGGCGGGGTATACTCCTTGAGATGATATGTGCTGATGATATCGATTTATACGGGATTGTCGACCAGTAGTTGGATCTTGATTATAGTAATGATGTTAGAATTGTACCAGACATAGGTCAGTACCCCGGTGATGATATTGATAAAGAGAATACTTGATGATTAATATGATAAATGTGATATTGACCCGTACCCAGATTGGGGATGCCGTACGACGGATTTACGTACGAGCTATAATTTGATGTTTTGATCCGCACTCTTGACTTGGGAATAACTGATTTTAGAGATATGATATCGGATGTGATATTATCGAGGCGGGATCACCGACTATATATATATATTTATATGTATCGACTCAGAGGTTAGGCGGTTTTCCTTACCTGCAGTTAGCTTATTAGCTCAGCCTTATTGTTGGCATAGCTGTACGGCCTTTATGACATTAGATGCAGTTTAGCGATCATGGTGTTCAGTATTTCAGCTCCTGCATATTATTATTGTTGCTCTGCATCGCATACTGTTATGATTCATATTCTATTATTGATATCATGCTGTTAGGACACCAGCACCATTACCGATGATGCGTATGTTCCACATACACTTACTTGCCAGCTCACACACATCTTCATCGGTAATTGCCATGTCACTACACAGTAGTATTATTACATCAGGATATGACCCTTGTATGTGCATACTATTATTCCATGCTGCAGGACATACAGTTACACTTGCATTCCATTTATATGTCACATACATCATGCTTCCTGATTATACGCATTGAGATACGTTGTTTCTATGTTATTTCTGGATTTGGGAACCGTGGGTATTTCAAAGAGATTGTGTAAATGTTTTAAAAACCCGGTTACCCTTGATATGATATTTCAGTGCGTTCACCATGTGTTTTCTCGGTGCTGAGAATGACATGTGAAACCCGAATCGAGGAGGCGGATGAGACCGATTGCGGGTACATGGTGGACCCGGTGCGGTACCCCGGGGCAAGAAGATCGCAGATGATGGCGTTGAGCCTGTGCAGGGGAGCACTACCTACCGGTGATATTACCCGACACGTCGGATATCCGGAGGATACCGTCGTAGTCATGAGATGGATGGTAGGGGCCGATCTGGACTGACGGCGTCCTGGATTTTGTGATTGAGACATTGAGATTTCGAGATATTGAGGTACAGAGATTGTGATACAGAGGTATCGAGATACTGAGACTTATGTTTTGTGCCGATGCTGGGCACTGTTTATGCAGATTTCATTTATGATACCTCATTTTAAAAATACAGAAATCTCACAAAGTTACAAAAGCAGTTTTTTTCAGTACATGCATTCTGTTACATGCATTCCTACATCATCTATATGATACATTGTTACCTGATGCACTGACATGGACATATGGGATTACACTTGGGTTAGATATTTACATTAGCCATGGTTAGAGATTACTGGTTATATATTTGAGGATTATATATATTATGATCGTATGACTTAGGTTGCGTCATACATGCGATTTGCTGTTCGTAGATCTTTTTCTACTCACGAGTTGGCAACTCACCCCCGTTGTGCCCCAGTTTCATGCAGGTGTTGCCGTACGGATTTCATTACGGCTTTGCGGGCACATCTTCTTCTGGTGACTTGCTAGTAGGTGGGTTTATTGTATCTTACCCATCATTATACATTGTATATTATATTTCAGTTGTATCTAGAAGTTCCATCAACCAAAACATGTACTTATTTGAGATAGAGACCAGTGATGTTTATTCTTTCGATCTTAGAGTCGCAGGTTATATTTCGATGGGTTCTTGCTGGTTGAGTTTCGTTTCTGTTGTGATCCTCGCCTTTAGGCGTTGTATATTATGATGCATACAGGTTGTTTTGCTATGGTTTTTCCTACACTCTACTACTTCTCTTGGTTTGGATTTCTGGGTTTCGGCTTACTTAGAATACGTGCGCCTTGAGACGTTCGTAGTCTAAGTGCCGGTCATGATTCGTAATTTCGGGTCGTGACATAACTGTTCCAAAAGGCTAGAAATAGGGCCTCAAACCGCCTCTTCACCGCCAATTGCGGCTAAGTAAGTGCCACGTAAGTGGGAGGCTCCCCGCTACAAGTAGCGGTCCTAATTAAGTAACCATTTGCCTTGACACACTTGCCTAGACACCGCAAAGTCAGGTTAGGATAAACGGCTGATGCCTATAACTAGTCCTCTGTCCTATTGAGCTCAAAGTCCTTAGGGCTGAGTCTAGTATTTTTTTAATTAAGATATGGTCAATGCAAATGCCTTATGTGATTTCTGGGGTCCTGGGAAGGGTGATGAAATCCTCACCCAATCTGAATTGGTCAAAAACCCCTTAAAATTCGATTAAAGATATGCAAAACAGTAAATCACTTGTAATCAAAGATTTTTTGTTGTTATTGCAATTTGAGAAAAGATATGCAAACCAGAAAAGATTTCTTGCAATCAATTTTTATATTAAACGCGTGCAAAGAATCCAGCACAAGATTTGTTATTTAGAAGGGGGAAGATTTTTAAGCGCAAAGAAATCCTGCAGGAGATTTTTCAGAAGATATATCGGAGATTTGCAGATGAGGAGAGAGAAAACTCACAGAGATTTGCAGTGGTGGAACTGTTTTTATTTTTTCAAGCCCTGAACCGACCAGGGCGCGGCGGTTCCGCGACCGGAATGGGGTCGCGCGGTTTTTTTTTTGGGACCAGATCACCGCGATTATTCTTGTTTGACTCGGTCCTCCAAATCTCTTCTGTTCCTCGGTTGTTGTGATCTTCTGTTTGTTCGGATTTGATATTTGCTGTTTTGATCTCTGTAGATTTCCAGATCCGAATTTGTTCGTAGATCTTGCAAAATTCACACAAAAATACCCTTCCCAAAAATAACAGATGATATAATTTTATATTTTTTTGATTTTTTAGTTTTTATGATTTTTTTTAATTAAGATTAACCCGAAATTGCAAAAAGGAAATAGCACGCCATCCCCGGCAATGACGCCATTTGATTGATCTCAAAAACTATCTATTAACCGCAATCAAGAACGGCGTCGCTTGATGGCTAGCCGGTGAGTACGGATCGGTCCACAGGGATGTTGTGAATTTCCTAATAGCTCAAACGAGTTAATTCCGATGGGTGTTCGGATTGATTATTAAATCTAAAAACTGAATCTATCTAAAAGCTAAATTAATCTAGATCTAAATCTTGCCAGGGTTAGGTTTAGGAATGGTTTGGAAATGTAAATAAATCTCAACGCTTTTTATACCCAAATGAAGATCTATGAGGAGTTATGGTAATTATCAATAAAAGGGATTAGATCCATTCGGGAAGGTGTTCTTTCCTCTAGGTTCTTGTCCTTCCTTTATCGATCCTTACCCTAACCTCCATGGAAAACACGCGCAACCGGGCTTTTATACTACGGTATCACCGCTACCTCGAGGGATAGGGTGCCGTAGGGCGCGGTGTGTGCGTGTATGCATGGAGTACTATTGAAAAGTATGATGGGCAAAAAAGGGATGAGAGATCTCATCTCTCAAAAGCCTTTCCCAAAGCTAACTCTAACAAGCGAGGAGACTACTCGCTCATTAGGAAATTTAAAAACATTTATCTAGGGCAGAGAATGAAAGATTACCTAGGGCAAGAATTGAAATTACCTACTTACTTTACAGATGGCTCTCTCCAAACATCAACACAGGGTTGTCAGATCTGAATTCATGATATGAAAAGAGGCATCGATGCTCTCCAAAAGAATTCTAAATTTTATTCATAGAAAGAGGCATAGGGAGGCATCGCCTTTACAATGATTTAGAGTTCCTATTTATAGAGGATAGGAAACCCTAGGTTACAATTGATTCGCACATCTGCATTTACAAAAATGCCCTCTAAGAAAAGACCAAGTCAAAGATCCGCGCCGCCTCTAAATTATGGTAAATTTTATTTTCACAACGGCCTCTGTATGGACGCGGAACCGCGGCTTGGGTAGGGGTTGGGCCGCGGTTCCGCGGCCCAATGAAGAGAACATATGCTGAAATTTTGTGTGCTGTATTTGGGCCTTTTGGGCTTCCTGATTCTTTGGTTCTTTTCTCCATTTGGATTCTGGGTCTTCTCCAGATCTTTCAGTGAATACTTGTAGTGGTCTTTTAACCGTTCGCTTTGATATCTTGGAACTTGCATTGCCTTGTGCATTGTGAACTGTTCTTCGTCTAGGCTTGATTAAGATCCTTCTATTTGTTGGTCAAAAGTCCATCTTTTGTATCGTCTTTTGTCTTTTTCACTGTTTTAGATCCAAGAACCTGTAACCTGTACTATGTAGCAGACATGCGTCAAAATCACATGTTTATTTATAAAACGAATAAGAATGGGGAATTTAATAATGCAATATTATGCTATGAACAACAACATTGATTGATACAACCAATGTCAACATAACATTAATTCACACAGCCAACATCAACAACTAACGTTGAATCGAGTATTATTCCATTACCTCAAATATCATTCCTTTACAATAAATGTTATTCATTTGCAAAAAAAAATAAAAAAAATCAAGCCTTTCTTATATCAAACATCATTCATTTACATGAATATCATTCATTTACAATAAATTATTCTGAATAACCAGACGGATCGTTCAAGTCCCATGAAAGACTCGGTTGACCAAGATGTATATTTTCTACATGTTGTGTTGGTCTTCCCGGACAAGTTCTTTTGTTATGGATCGTTAATTGGCCGTATCCTCCGCATACTCTCTTCTCTTTTCCCATCACTATTTTTGTTACCGAGTCAAGATTTCAACCGATTCTTTTTATGACCCATAGGGTTAGATTGCAAAGGATTTTGAATTTTTGAAATATTATTTTTCATGGATTTCAGATTATCTATTGCTTCATCTACTAAATCTTCTTTCACACTCGGTATTTCAACTAGAAGTTCAGATAATCGTATCACAAGTTTGGACATTTCCGCAAGCATAATTTTGTATCTGGTCTCTGACGCAACACTTTTCACGGCAAGTAGATTGAACTCATTGTATAAATGGCTATACCGTGACGTTTCATTCATTTGTACAAAAGGTGGTACGACACTCGTCATGACAATATTTTGATTAACATTTCTCGTCTATCTAGGCAAAATATATTCAAACGGTATGCTATTCATATTTTTGGATAAAAAAAACTTTAAATATATGCTTACATAATAGTCTGGTTGATTCAAAATGATTGCAAATGCACATGGAAAATTGCTCTTTTGTCGTATATTAGACATGATATACTCTTCGTGTGTCTTTCTTTGGACCATTAAGCACGTTGCAAACTTTATATCATATTGTCCCGTCGACTTTTGGAACTTTCTCGATATTAAATGATTGAGATTTCATGAGCTCTATTTGAATTTTTTCAAAAATGCTTCTGGTGTAAACTTTGGAAGTGTCTAATTCCAGTGGCATATTTGTTGCACACATACGATTCTTGCATAGCGTATCAAAATCCATTCTTTTCTCGTGTATCTGTAGTGCATTTCTCATTTCATAACGAGCTCTTTAATTGTGGTGTTCCAATTAAGATAGGCATCAAAAAAGCATCCATGCTCTCACTATCCCAGTTGTTCGCATTCATATAGAAAAGTATCTTAATATATAAAACGGTATCCATTTCTTCCGTATACTGTACATTATTGAAAGTCATTTATGCCCACTAATTTGGTAATTTACATCTAGCGCGGTCCATTTATCTTCAAATTTCTCAACTGTCAAACTTTTCTGCACGCAACAATTGAAGTCGTTTCGAAAACCGGTATCCTGATGATATAAACTCTACAATTTCTCCGGATACTTCTGACTAATGTGCTGTATGCAATAATGATGTCTTGTGTTCGGAAACACTTTGGCAATAGCATTTGTCATAGTATGATTTTGATCGGTGATTATAGATAGCGGTATCTTATTATTCATCGTAATTAACCATTGCTGAAACAAACAAGAATTTTCGGACTTATTCCGAATTAACGCCAAACCAAATATCTATGATTTATAATGATGATTAATACCAGTAAATAGAGCGAAAGGCATTTGATATTTATTCTTTCGATACGTGGTGTCAAAAATAATTGCATCACCGAAAATTGTATAGGAAGATCTTGAGTGTGCATCGATGAATAAGAGGGTTTTGATATGATTTTCGTTGTCATATTTTACTATGTAAGTAAAATTAGGTTTCCCAAGCTGAATGGATTGCAAATAAGCTAAAATAACTTGGGCATCATCCATAGATTGATATTGACGTATTTTTCTTAATTCATTCTTTACATCGTTTAGCCCGTGACCAAGATTATTTACTCCGCCATGACCCTGTCCTAGTATCGTATATATTTTGCTTGGACCAACCCCACTATCCTTCAAATTACGGATTTGATTTCTGTCGAATTTGGAAATACTTTTGTGACAAGATATGTATTGTACCATTGACTGCGGTACAAATGAATGATTGTGATATCTCTTGTAAAAAGTTAATTTTCATCGATCGTCCTTTTTAGCAACAAACGTACGAGCTTTACACTTGGATCCAATATAATTACTTCTTCGGAATATCGAAAAAGATATTTTACGTTTTACTCCGGATTTGAAATATTTAGATATTGCGGCCTTATTATATTCATATAGTCTGGAAATAGGTTCAATATTGCGAACTGTACGACGAGTAGAACAAACTCTGATAGCAAACCCCATGTTTCGAGTATAAACCAAATAACATTCATAAGTATCATCTGGTGAATTAAATATCATGTTAATTTCATGTTTTACCAAATCACTTGTTACACCTCGCTCGTTATTCTCATCAGGACCTACTTTAGGAGACGGCATATTCTTACATCCGCTTACACTCGTTGGCGAGATAAACTCAATTTTAGGAGACGAAACATTTTTACATTTGCTTCCACTAGATGACGATATAAACTCAACTTTAGGAGACGAAACATTCGTACATTTGCTTCTACCACTTGACGATATAAACTCGGCATTTTTTTCTTCAGTAGTTACTAGGTCGATAGGAATAATAGGTTTTTTTCGAGCATTCATCTTTACTGTTTCCACTGTTAATCCGTTATTTTCTTCATAATCAGGGATAGTCCATTGATAGGTTATATTAATCGAAATGCTTGCACATATAAACTTAAAAGTAAAAAATTTACCACGACGACTTTGAAAAACTTCGTTGAGGAAGAAGTAGACGTGCTCTGGCTGAAGCTAGGATTCCAAAATCGACATATCACTTCGAAAAACTACATTGAGGAAGAAGCAAAGTGCTCTGGCGGAAGCTAGCGTTTCAAAATCAATAGATGATATATTTCTCAACTGCTAGGAAAAAAAATTACTGAAATAGCGGTTTGGTATTTATTTATTTTTATCCAAAGAGCCATATATTTCTATCGTTTTACTCAGAATAATTTTTCAGGTTTTGCCGCATCAGAATTTCTAGTGAAAGTACACTCTTTACAGAAATTTTATTTTTATTAATTTTTTAACGGCATATCTCTATGAGTCGGTTGGTATAATAATTCTTGTATAGGGAAGTCTTATGGATGATGTGTTGGGCTCGTTAACTGAACTTGTAAAACCCCAAGCTACGGATCAAGATTGTACTGTCAATTTAAATTTCATCTGCATTATTTTTTTATTTAGCATCATGGGGTTTGTTCAGCCTGCGGATCTGCAGGCTTTAGCCACAGAGACGTCCATTCTTTTTTCATTTGATACTTGCTAACTAATTAAACCATTCATGATAATAGAGTGGTCCGAAGATATGGAGATACTTGAAATGTCCATTCATAATAAGTTGAAATGAAGCTTATAAATACATGTATTTAAGGATTTTTTCCGACGGCTAATTTCTGTTGGCATTACAGCTGTTTCCGATGGTCTGCCATGGAAGTTTTGTTGGCAAATGTACACATTTTGTGGACAATGTATACGCTGCCGCTCTTTTTACTCTCTAAGGCCACTCTTGCATCCGTGTTCGTCGAACCTAAGACTCTTCTCACAGCCTCATCACCCCCTCCCCTTCTTGGGTTTTGAAGGGATAGAGGGTTGATCCGGATAAGAGGCCGTGGATTTGACATTGTGGTCAGGTTTGGTAATATAGGATCAGATCTAATCAAGAGGCCGCTGATCAATTCTTCTTCTTTTCTCTTTTGTCGAGGGTATGATGGTATGAAGGTTGGGGTGTCCAGATCCTATCAAAAGAGCTTTGGATCCGATGAAGTGTTGGTTGAAACATGTTAGCGGCGACTTAATCCTATTGTGAAGGGCAGAAGTCGGCGATGAGATGGCTAGATCCAGTGATGTGGGGACAGATTTAATGGGTTGGAGCACGATCCTTGATTAAATCCAATATAGTAGAGACCAAATTGGACACGCTTCGGACAATATGGTCGGAGTTGGTGCTATGTGGTCGGAGTTAGTGTTGTGGTGTTGGATGTGGTAACATGGGGTTGGATCCGGCATGATATCATCCGTTTCTCGAGGTTTAGGCTTTGATTCGTTGTGTACTTCATGATTTTGACAGCAAGAAAGAATGAAAGCGAAAATGAATGTTTGATTCGACAATAAACAATTCGATTCGGTGAAAGATAGCAAGATCGAGGATTAGACGTCCGAAAACTTAGAGCCCAATAAGATAAAAGGTGGCTTGATCAAGGACCATGCATCCGAAAAATTATATGCTATTCCAACAAAAAGTGGCTGGAGGACTACGCAACCAAAGACTAGGAGTTTAATCCGCCGAAAGATGGTCCGAGGACTAGACATCCAAACACTTGGAGTCTAGTGATCAGGATAAAATTGCTCCGATCACAACTAGACGTATTGACAAAGTCCTTTCGGGAAAATGATGATCTGATTGGGGACTACACATCTAAAGACCTGGATTCCAATCCAGCAAAAGGTAGCCCGTCAAAGGAAAAGTAAAAGGAAGGAAAAGAAAGGATAAAAAAGATAAAATAAAAAGGAAAACCGTTTTTAAATCACAAAAAATGCCCTAGCTAGCCCAGCCCTCATATCCAAGCCCTTTCTCCGATCCACATCCGATCTCCCCTCAACAGCCCGCGTCTGCCTCCAACGTCGCCAAAGCGAACCCCCTTCCTTCATTCACAGCAAGGTATCTTCCTAAAAGATTTAGATGCCCGCCCCCCTTCATTCTTAATTTAAGTTTAACTGAATAATTACCATGCGTTTCATGTTTTAACGGTTCTTTTAACTGCCAAAAATGAAAAAAGAAAAAAATAATAGGAGCATAAAAACTTCTTGTTTCTATCAGTGATGGTGAAATATTCATGCAAGCCTTTACTTCAAGTTTATGTCATATGGGCTATGAGTGGAAATGCAATATTTTTTGTTGTCTTAGCAAAAGCTCATTCCAAGAATTGAAAGGAAAATTAGTTGGGAAATACCAAAAAGAAGGCCAAAATTAAATTAGAGCTGACACTATGACCGATTGATGTCTGTTGTGTGCATATATGTTAATGAAACTTGGTGGACTATCACTGTTATATCAATAATAATAATAATAATAATAATAACAATAATAATTCTGTTCAAGGTAAGCCGGACAGTAAGAGCAGCATTAAACATTTTAAAAAGACTTGTTCCTCCATTTTAAGCCATTTGTTTGCATCTCCTTGTTCTTGCATCAACTCCTGTAATGTTAGTTCTTACGTAAGCAAAAATGTAGCGTACTTGAAGAACTTTCCTCAATCAATACGGACAATGGATTCGCTGAATCTAATCTTTTCGATCGTAATGCTTTCAAGGGTGCTGGCAAGACCTCGCTTCTCGAGGTAATCTAATATTTGTGGTCATGATATTTGTACACTAATTTTATCTTTGATGAGTCATGCATTAAGAATAAAGATATATATAATTTATGAGAGATATGATTTGATGTATTTGAGAGATTGGTAAAATTTAGATTTGATTAGATTATGATTTAGCAAGTTAGGGTTACTCGGTGGTCATGTATTAAACCCTAAAAGTTTATTATAAATAGAGAGGTAGAGTTGTCCTCCTCATATCGTATCATTATAGTTTTCTCTTTTATCAATAAACCATTGTTTCTCTTCTATTTTTCACAATGCAGTCTTTCCATTATTTCCCGCTCTGATGATGCTCAATATTGGCGATCTCCAAGATCATGACACGTGGCAGATGACGTGTCCCAGGACTCAGAAGAAAAGGCCCACAGGGACCGACCAGGCCACCCTTTACCCGACCTGCAAGCACAAGCTGGCCTCCTCCGGGCCCCCTGGGAATTAGCTTCCTCGGCCCCTCAGCTCGTCCCGAGCTGCCACAAGACCAAGACTCCTCGGCCTTCTCGCTCGCCCCGAGCTCCCCAGCCGAGGACGTCTTCCTCGATCCTCCGACCAACTTTACCGCTCACGGGCGTAACCGCCGCTCCGCAAATCTCGCCATGCGCAGATTCTCCACCAGCAATATTCCACGTTCCACGCCATCACGATCCCCATTAATAGGCGATCCGCTCTCTACGCAGGCGTGACGTCGGGAGCATAACTGTCGGCGAGATTCTCGCGCCTGCTGCTGCGTGCTACCACCGCTATGTAAACCCCCATCACAGAGGGGTTAAGTAAGCTATTCTGGATTCTACTAAGCCGTTACTCTGCTCGGGTCTCGTTACTAACTTGATCGTCGGAGGGTCCTTGGTGGTACCAAACCACCCCGGGACTTCTTTGCAGGTACTCGGCGCCAAACCCCTCATACCACCTCTTTCACCAAAACCCATTGAGACCCACACACAACAGAAGATCACCACCAAAATCCACCGCGAGAGCAACGGAAGACAATATCTGACGGAGACCTGAAAAGGACCTCCATCAGCTGGCGCTGTCTGTAGGAAAGCAAACTCCACAAAAACAAAGTTGGTCTTCCGATCTCCGCCCGCATGGCGAGCAACCATCCTAAAGATCCCGGCACCAGCCGCCGCCTCCCCCTCACTGGAGGCGCGGATTAACCTCCTCCGGCGACCGTCGTCAACGCCCTCGCCAACCGAATAGACCGGCTACAGTCCCTCGTGGAGGCGTTCGTCCGCGTCCAAACGGCAAGGCCAGGGCCCCAGATCGCCGCTCCTCCGCCTCCAGAAGGCTTTGCCCTCGTCGGCACGGTTGACCACCGGCATGCAACGACCCTTAACCACAGACCTCACGGGCCGATACTCCCTGAGGCCCGCTGGGCGCCCCACAGCTCCACACCAAGATCCGCCAGCAGAGGCCTCACGAGATCCAACCTCAGCCCTCGATTCCCCCTGCGCGCGTTGACACCGACCTCAGTTCGTAGCACTCACGGACGAGCGCCACTGAGCGAGCCAGCCGATTTGCGGAAATCAGGCTGAAGCGCCTCAGGGACCGCAGCTTGCCCACGGCCTCATTGTAGAGCTGCTCAGACAAGGGGTTGTAAAGCCCCGGCAATGCCCTCCAGATGGAGTACATCAGCAGCTGCAGCAGGGAGGAGCGCCGGGGGAGCAGCCGGCCGAAGTGGTCTTCGATGCTCCCATAGACCAACTGCACCGTGTTCTCGGTGCAGTTCTGGCCATAGAGGTATACGTCTTCGAAGTGAATGATATCGGGGATGGTAAAGGGGAAGTCTTGCTGTTCCCTGATAAAAAATCAGGAAAGGACTCAGAAGAGGCATCACGTGCTCACACGTGACCAGCGGTCACGTGTTGGCACGTGACGTTCAAAGCAGCGGCACAAAGCGCATTCAAGAAAAGACTCCAGAAAAGGTCACGTGCTCACGCGTGACCAATGGTCACGTGTTGGCACGTGACTGCTGAGCAGCGGCCAGAAGACAGAGCGCAAAAGAAGAAGAAAGGCCCGTTCCAGGGGTCACGTGGCCACACGTGACCGGCTTTAAAAGACTTATTATTTAACAGAATTAAATTCTGAGAAGAGATCATTCAAATCTTTCCAAATAGAGAATAATTATTTGGAACCGTTGGATTAAAAATCTAAAGGTGATTAAATATCACCTATTTATGGAAAAATCTTAGACTTGGAAAGATTTCCCCTAAATCTAACCGAAACAACAAGGAAATATCTTTGGATTTAAAATCCAATGGTGAATAAAATTCACTTAACAATCTAAAGGCCCAGATTAATGATAAAATCTCTCAACATACAAATCAAATCTCTCAATGAGAGATTTACTAAGAAAATTGATTCTCTTCCTTCTCCTATAAATAGGAGCTAAGAAAAGAAGAGAAGGAACCCTTTTTCGAAGATCTTTTTTTCTAATTTTTTTTTCTGAAACCTTGAGACCTTTGGATCTTTTTCTTTTGATACATAGAGAGAGCGATAGATAGAGCCTTGGATTCTCTGCAAAAAGGAAAACCTTAGGTAAGAAAAGAAAAGGGGGGCTTCAAAGGAGAATTTAATTCTCAAAAGAGTTTAACTCTTATATAAAAAAAAAGAACTTAGTTCTTTCTCTAGTTGAGGATCTGCAAAGTGCACATCTCCCCATGAATTGAGAATTTAATTCTCATTGGGTTGAGATCCTGCCATGCAGATCTAAAACACAGAGGAGGAACCGAGTTTAGAGAATTTAATTCTCACAAAATGATAGGAATTCAATTCCTTTGAGATAAAGTTAGGGTTTAACCCTATGTTATAGGAATTTAATTCCTTCAAAATGAACAGAACTAGGGTTTAACCCTAACTGAGAATATAATTCTCTTGAAATCACAGGAATTTAATTCCCTTAAGAAAAGAAACTAGGGTTTAACCCTATTAAGAATATAATTCCTCTAAAGTTTAGGGTTCAACCCTATGAACGGAACTTTAAAGCATGCAGAGACCCACAGAACAAAACTCTGAAGCAGGCACCTCACGTGTTGTCACGTGACTTCTGCGAAGATAAATAAAAGAGAACTTTGAGGCAATGCCTCACGTGCTCCACGTGACCCCTGAAGCACATAAAGAAAAAGCAAAATAAACAGAGACTCTGGGGCGCCCTCACGTGTCACCACGTGACCCCTAATGGTTATTCTAATAAATCAGAGCATGAGCTCCCATCACGTGCCCGCACGTGATGGCTTTCAGGACTAAAAGTGTTAAACACTTGTCTATAGAACAAAATAAAGAGAAGAAGGGCGCTCTCACGTGTTACCACGTGACCCCTTTTTGTTTAACACTAAATTGAAACCTCTGTATCCAGTGTTTAACACTGATTCTCCTTGGTGTTTAACATTAATTTGGAAAATTCCATTTGCAGTGTTTAACACTGATTTGCTTAGTGTTTAAACACTGATTTGGTTAGTGTTGAAACACTAATTTGAAAGCTCTTCTCCCAGTGTTCAACACTGATTATCTTTTAGTGTTTAACACTAACTTGTTAATCTTATTCCCAGTGTTCAACACTGTTGGTCTCTAGTGTTTAACACTAGTTTTAGCCCAATTGGCTAAGTTTCCAGAGGCAAAGCCTCTCCTTCAATGAATCAACAGAGGGCCAATATCCCAGATACAATTGGACTTAGCCCAAGATGGCCATAAGTCCTCAATTCAAATTCAACTGGGCCAATGGGCTCATAATATAATAATTGATCTTAGTTTCCAAATTGGACTACAGATCACATAATCTACCTTGGTGTAAGGGTACATCTCTTCATTCCTTTGATACTTGTTGTTGTAATTCCTCAACGTCTTCAAAGAGGTGACGGGTCCCGATAACCACGTACATTGATACGGACTGTGGAGTCCTTAAATCCACGGACTACGACGTCCTTAACCTTGACCGTGATGTCTTAAAACTAACAACGGACTGTGGGGTCCTTAAACTCACGGACTACGACGTCTTTAACCTTGACCATGATGTCTTAAAACTAACAACGGACTGTGGAGTCCTTAAATCCACGGACTACGACGTCCTTAACCTTGACCGCAATGTCTTAAAACTAACATTGGACCGCAATGTCCTTAAACTACCTATTGACCATAATGTCATTAAACTAAACTACAGGGCTCCCTTAATTGCTCTCTTGTGGGATCTAAACGATCCCGTTAAGTCGATCTTAGTCTAAAAATAGACTAACGTATCCTTAACAAACGTTTAAGTTGATCTTAGTCTCAAATAAGGCTAACGTATCCTTAAACACAACCCCAAACCCAAATCTAAGAAAGATACGGACTTGGACTCGTCCACGCTCTACGGGCGACAACATAACTCAGTCTCCGTATATAATCCACGGGCAACCAAACACAAATCAAACACACACGACACGAAGTGACCATCTGGAGAAGGAGAAAGTTGTTACCGCCATGCGGTAGCGTAATTAACTACAGGGGCTTGCGCCTGCAGGGAAAAGCGTCCCCACAATCAAAAACCCCTCAAGTGAGGGGGAATCTGACGAAGTCTCCTACATCGGACGCATCCGTTTAAACCTTCGATACATGGTGCTATAAATCAACTTGGCATCTTCGAAGAGGTGGACGGATAGCACCAATTAGCATCTGCCCCGAATCTCAGGCAAGACGCCCCCGCGTCGCGCCGTCTTTCGGAGGGGAACAGATTCTGGCACGCCCGGTGGGACCTTTTCCTCTTTCCACTCTACACTTCGTGTGTCGTGATTCGCGAACCAATCGCGGTTTGCTAATGGTTGCCCTTGGGTGCTGAAAACAAAGGATCAATGGCGTTCAACTGCTCGAACTGCAAATGCAACCGACGCTCCGCCTCACCTGGAGGTGTAGCATATGGACCGCAGGCTTCGTCCCTATTCACTATGCCTGTGGAGCAAGTGACTCAAGCTACTACCGGTCTATTCTTTGGGACCATGCTCCCGCCGGTGAACATTGATATCCCAATGCCCATACCGGAAGCTTCGAAGAAGTCGGTCTTTGATCGACTTGCTACTCCCACGGCCCCTCTCAACGGGTCGTCCAACTCCTTGGTCTTCTCCAGACTGGGCCAAAACTCCTACGGGCCCACAATGAAGCTTGCAGTCCCAGAAAAGGTTATTCCAAAAAGAGTAGCCAAACCTGCTCCTGAAGTCGTCAAAGCGGCTTTTCCTGCTAAAAGATCGGTCTTTACAAGACTGACCGTCCCAACTCCCACTCCTGCTCCAGCTGCTCAAAAGACATCAGTCTTCAATAGGCTGATGCCGGCAATAGCCCCACACCTGAACATGGGGCAAGACAAGGCCATCTTCGTCGCTGAACCAATACCGACAGCTCGTCACGCCCGACGACGCCACTGGCATCGGATAAGGAAGACTGGGGGCAACTCCCCCTCTGGGATAACTCCACCAGCTCCAACGGTGGAAGTTAATGCTGCTGTTCCAATTGGGAACAGCTTTGAGCTGCTGAACATGGTAAGCAGAAACTCACCAACTGCGGTGCTCAAAAGATCTCCTCCATCGGTAGAGACCGCTGTGGAAACAGAAAAGCCGGAGCAGCCTCCTCAATCGCTGTCCTCCAGGATCTACAAGACATGGCGACGAGTCCGAGAATCTGTGATTGATCCTAATTACTCTCGCCAACACAAGAAGTCGAAAGGTCGGCAAGAAGAAAATTCCCCGGTCAAGCAACGAAAGGCGACGACCACTTGGGTGCCCAAAGCAACGGCCCCCTCAACTTCGACGGCCTACAAGAGAAGAAAACCGGAGAAAGTCTCAGCTCCTGCAGCAAATATCAAGGACAATAAGCTAAAACTCCCTAAGTCTGGGGGAATGAGGGTGCATACAGTATACATGGCGCTGGAGAAAGAGGACAGCCGTGCATCCACGGGTCATAAACCGCTTACGCGGTCAGTGACCAAGGCTCAGGAGCAACAGCAGAAACTCCAGGAAATGATGACCGCGATGGCCGCGATGGCCACACTTACTGGGCCAAAAGAAAACCCTGAAACGTCTTCGGATGAACGCCAGGAGCAAGAAACTGACGCCGAATTCCTTCGTCGGATATTGGAGAAGAAGGATAAAGAGGCTGCTGAACAAGCAGCCAACATAAAGCGTATGGGCCTCCTGTTCCAAGATATGGTGGGGATGATGATCCAATAAGATCCTCCGGCCGAAGATCCTCCAATCGTTCTTAAAGACGACAGGGGAGAAACGTCGAATCCTCCACCCGCTCTGTCAACAGCCAAGGAGGAAACAATCTCCAAAGCTGACCTAGACGAATATATAGCTCAGTAGATACGGGTTCACCAGGCGACTGAGGCAGCTGGTCAAGTTGTCAGGACGGGACGACCATATCCGAGCTGGTATGACCAGATCAAGTACCCGTCGGGCTACACAATACCGAAATTCCATGTCTATAAGGGGACAGGCAATCCCCATCAGCATGTGGCCCAGTTCAGGGCGCTTTGTGGAAACACTGGTGGCGACGATAAGCTCTTGCTTCGCCTGTTCGTGGGTAGCTTGTCAGAAACGGCGTTCGAGTGGTACTCTGAGCACCCAAACGACTCTATTAAAATATTTGCGGAGATGGAGCTGCTGTTTACCCAACGTTTCGCGAGCGCCAGCGAACGCACTCCGATAACGGCATTAATTAATGCCAGGGTGAAACCAGGCGAGACGTGGGTCCATACGCTATACGCTGGCGAAACTTATGGTCGAAATGTGAACAACGCATCGAGGAAGCGCCTGCGGTGGGCATGTTCGTGGGTACCTTAGATCCTCACGCAACTATCTCACAGTTCATGATGTTCTTTAAGCCAACCACGTTCCAGGCTTTGATCGACAAGTTGGCCCAGATGGACCAGATGGGTCACAGACCGTCTCCCCCTAAGCCAGAACCTCGGAATGACAAGGGTGAAGGGAAAGCAACCTTCGTTGCGAACGCTCAGCAGCAACCCAGTGCCCCAAAGCTGGCGGACCAACTGGAAGAAAGACGGCGGTATTACAATGAGAGAATGAAGCGCCTCTACTCATTCCCACGGGATAAGACGAAAAGGCTATTTGAGCTGGCAATACGCAACAGGCTTATCAACTTTCCAAACCCGAGGCGGCCGCCGCAACCCAGTGAGGTGAATAACCCCAGCTACTGCCCTTACCATCAAACGGTAAGCCATCCGATTGAGGATTGCTTCGTCTTCAAAGGATGGATTGAAGACCAATACCTACAGGGCAAGTTTGTGCTGTCCGAGAAGTGGAAGGTGAACCCGCCACAACCTCACACTGCTAAGAAGACGGACGCACCGGGGGCAACTTGTACTTTCATTGAAGAAGCTCCATGGGAAATTGTGCTTTCGGCAAAAACCAAAAGAATGCTGAATGAGCTCCAGACATGCCTGCCAGTCAAGTAGAAGAACCCGCTGGAACCCCAGATCATTGAAGGGATGCTAAAGCCGCGCCCAACTCCGAAGATCAATGGTGATGGCCCGAGCACTCACACCCAGCCGTCGAAATCTTCAAAGAAGAAGAAGAAGAAATCTAAGAAGTCCGTGAAGCCTGGTGACAAGCGCACAGACTTGCAGAAGCAAATTGACGCGCTGGAAGAATACAATCAAAAAGCACGAACTCCCATCACACTCCAAGAGTTCCTCAACCACATCTCTCAAGAGGAAGATGAGGGGGAGAGTTCGTCGGACGAATCCGAGGGATACGTGGCAAGTTGTAATGTGATTTCCCACTCATTTACCGATGATGAAAAAACTCCTGGCACTAAGAAACTGGGGGCAGAGCCTGAACCGGAGCTTGTGTGGCCAACAGACGAAATGATCGACGCCTTCCTAGACGAGATTCGTTTGAAAAGTAAAGCTGACCAATAGCGTGAGATGGCCATATTGGAAGGAGCCAAACGCCGGCGACTAGATGAAAGAGTTGAGGTATTCCCGCCAGATCGAAAGGCACCCGACACGGATAAAAACGTATTCAAGACGAGGAAAAGGTTTGCCAAAGCCATATCAATGGGGATGGAACTACCACCCTCGGAAGGAAACACGCTCGATGGGGCGGAGAGGCACCCTAATTACTGCTCATATCATCGGAAGATTTCACACCCCACTGAGGAGTGCGACGCTTTTATGACATGGTGGCTGGGATATGTTGCTCATCAGCAACATTTTAAGCGAATGAAACGCAGAACTCGTCGGGAGCAGAGAAGTACGACCGAAGGACACAAAAGAATTATTGACAATTGTCGCAAGATCAATGCCGGAGGATCACATGTTCTCACCTTTAGGAGTGACTCCGACGAAGAAATGGCTCTTAGCCCCCTCTTTAAAGAGTCCACCTCGGGAAAAGAGGAAGAACCAGAAGCCTGCGAAAACATTCAGCTGCGCAACCGCACGCTTCCAGAAAAGAATCTCGGACCCGCAACTAGAAAAGATAAGGGAAAGGAAAAGGTCGCTGAGGATATCACCTTAGATGACCAAGTTATGAAAGAGTTGACTGCCAAGGACCCACTTAAAAAGAGCAGGGTGGACTACAACATCCTAGCGCACCTGAGGAAACTACCCTCGCAGCTCAGCATTCTCAACGCCCTCCTGTTATCAAAGGAAGTGAGAGATTCATTAATCAAGGCGCTACAAGAGCCCGAACAATTCCAAGCCTTCCTCGCTAAAGAAAGGATGAAGGATGAGCTGGAAGAAGTGTACGCGGCCGATATCACTTTCGGTGACGAAGACCTTCTCCTTGGGACGTGCGACCACAACCGTCCCCTATACGTCTCTGAATATTGCCACGATATAAAGATAGGCAAAATCTTGGTTGACAATGGGTCTTCCGTTAATCTCCTCAACGTGCGGGTGTTAAAGGAGATTTGCATGAGCGTCCAGCACCTTGCTCAGGACAAGATCACCATCTCCGGGTTCGACTCCCAATCATCGAGAACTCTTGGGTCTGTGATATTGACGCTATGCTTTGGGATGCTCGTTACGAACATTAAGTTTCACGTCATAGATGCCAAGACATGTTACAATGCTCTGCTCGGCCGACCTTGGTTACACGAGTACAACATCATCCCTTCTACGCAACATCAGTGTATGAAGTATTTCAAGAATGGTCTCGAGTATACCATAACAGGTGAGCTAAACCCATTCTCCGTGAACGAAGTCCGCAAGTACGAAGATGCAAAATACTTTTTGCCAGATTTCGAAGACACAGAAAGGTGTCGCAAACCGGAGAACAAAGCCGCCGCCGCCATCCCTATTTTCGGGAGCGATACCGAAGAAGAAGAAGAGATAGTTTACACTGGGCCGTCTCGACGCAACAACCCGGGACCGTCCGCCCCCATATTGATCTTCGGAAGTGACTCGGAAGATGAGGTTAATACTGTGTTCTTTTCATGCCCCGCTTCCCAAAATACGGAATACGAGGTGTAGACAAGGCCAGCCATGCTCCTACGGTCGAGAAAAATCCCTATTTTCTTCTATCGGTCCTTCCTCGGGGTCTTCCTCTATTGAGTTCTATTCAGGGTCTCCTTCTTCTACGTCGGAATCAGCTATCATGTCAAACTCTGGGACGGCTACTCCTTCGTCCTCTGAATCGTCGTTTCCGAAATTGACCTGGGGACCGTTGATCTCATCGTCATAACTCATCAGCGTGTGGTCTAAGGAAACGCAAGATCGTGCATCCTCATCCAGATGCGGCGCTGCTCCAGGGTGGGCCATAGCCTGGAAAGAAAGAATCATGATTAGGCAGTGGAATTAATCAAGAAGAATAGCTAAGTGTACGAAGCATAGGAAGATATGCGGTGGCAGGAGCTGAAAAATCAAGATTAAAATGCTGTGATAATGAATAGTATGAATAAGGGGAAAGACAAGAGAATGATACATATATTACGATTCAAGTTTTATTGCATTCAACTAAAAGTTCGACAGATACAAGATTTCAAACGGAAAGAAATATTTATAAGAAGATGACTACATTATTACTGAAAGTAGAAAAACATGAAAAATTCTTCTTTGATCACTAGACCGTTGCATCCTCGTCATGCAAATTGAATCCTATGTTGGATCCGCTTTATCCTCGAAGTACGAACTACGCAGTAATCCTCACTTGGCAGAAGTGGGGAACGTGGACGAGTCTCCTCCTTGTAGTTCTTTCCTTTCGGGGCAACCGTTGATGAGATGATTGTTGGACCCGCATATCAAACATTTCCCTTGGGCGCGGCGACAATCCCTCTGAAGATGTCCTGGCCTCCTACAATATCTACAGCAGGGGGTCTTTTGCTGCTTCTGTCGTGGGGAAACAAATTGGCGCTTCATCTTCTTCTCTTTTCCTCGTCTAACGGGGATCCCTTTCTGATTGGAGACTCTCGATGGTGCCTGATTTATCTGTCTTCTCAGTCCTTCAGCCAATAAGTCGTTTGTTCGCTCCTGGGCTTCCTTTAGACCTTGCAGTACACTCAGAATCTCAATGGTCTGATTCTGGGGAGCGGATAAAGATGAAGAGTCGTTGGAAGACATGATCCTGAAACAACAATTTTGAGGATGATATAAGTCACAAGCTATTCGAATCAAGATATAATATGGATAGGACAAAGATTCAAGAATCAGAGGTGATGAATTTATTTCAAGTGGAGAATCAACTGTATGACTTTAAGTCACTTAAACAGAGCACGATAGTGCAATTGCAACCACGTAACTTTTCCAAGTCACTCGAAACCCTAGCGAATGGATAACTGAACACACGATGTGAATATGGATCAAGAATGATAAGTTTACAACCTAGACCGAGGAATGACTTAGATTGCCAAACTATATACGGAAAACTGCAATCCCAATCGATGCAAAACCTGGCTTTGATACCAACTAAACCATGTCACGCTCCGCTTCACAAAATACGGAATACGAGGTGTAGACAAGGCCAGCCATGCTCCTACGGTCGAGGAAATGTCCTGCTGTAGTCACACTTCGGCTTCTAGTTTTTCATGGTAAACAGTAAATGATGCACAGGTAATAAGAAATGCAGTAACTGGAACAAAACAGTAATATAAACTGACCTTGATGGGAAACAAACGAATGTAACTCGGAATAGCAAGTCAAGAAGACTGTGATGCACGTCTAGTTCTGGTCCAGGCTAAATCTTCTCCTCACACTGAGCATGCATACTCAGGTCGTCAGAGCGACACAATAGAAATATAATACATAAAATCATATGACAATTCTAACAGTGATAACAGATATATGTAGCAGTAAATCAGAATGATGTAGGTATGAACATGCAGTAATCAATGCAGCGGAACAGTAAAAGCAGTAGAACGATATGCCACGTATGTCAACACAGTATGTAAGGTATATCAATGCCAGTATCCCTATCAGTCTCTAAGTCTCACAGTACAGGTCATTATACCTATCGTCAGTCCAAGTGTGAGGGTCAACCACCCGCGAGTGTCCTCCACCCAAGGGTAGAACCCAAGGGTAAGGGACAACGGGCTCAACATGTATATCACGGTGAATATCACATATCCTGTAAATCTCCATATATCTCCCTAAATATATAAGCCGGCATGGGACTCCCGAGATTCTGTTGAACTCACACTTAAACTACCCCACACCCCGTGGTCTACATCAAACGCTAACCATAACCCTAAATACTAATCGATCCGTGACAAGTCTGCGTGAGAACTGGAGACAGGACCTCCATCAAGCACGTCCCGACTAATACCTAAGATAAATGGCAGTGTCTGGTGCCTTATCTGTGACACCCGTGCAAGCGCTTCCATAAGTGTCCCATACCACTTATAGTCACACGTACACGCATCCCCCAGACGTCGACAATGCAATAGAATAATAGGGTCACTGATTGTGTACAAGTACGTATCACTTTCACTTATTCACGGATACACGAACACTGACGTACTTGCCACAATCATCACTAAAATCTAATACTGGGTAAATGCACGATATCACTAGGTTATCAATGCAATGATATGGGTATGACATGATGCGTAAACAGTATATGAAGCATGATTAAGGTGTCATAAAAATAGTATTCTATCACTTGCACGATTTATCATGAAACGTACGTGTAGAGTTTAGCGAAACGATAAACAGGTAATAATTAGTATGTTCAGTTATCTATCCATCTAATTTAGTTTCATGTCAATCGGATTCCAGAGTCATTATTTATAGCCATTTCATTTTAAGCGTTCATGGCTGGAAATCTGGTTTCAAAATCAGAAATCCGTTTCACAACGCATTTTAATCCCAGTTGGGATCAGATTTTAGCGACGCTACTGTTGGATGAAATCTAGGTTTTTCAGTAAGATTTTCAACGCAATAGACGGATCTTCAATCGCATCTGTACGTCAGGAGATATACACTATTCAATTCCAATATGTCAGTTCTGATTCTGTTGGGACTGTTATGCGTCCCGATCTATTAAGTAACAGATTAAATAACAAACGGTGACGAAACAGAATGAAACCACTTGTGTTGTCTAGCTACCAGGTTTACCTACAATAAACAGCGGAGTTCCGCAACCTACGAGTTAAGGAAATCCTGTGGTACCCATTACGGAACAGCAAGCAACAACTGGAGTCGCTCTGGACTGCAGTCCAGAGTCACACTCCGATCCAAATATTATCACAGTTCAAGTACAGAAATATATGGAAACTAGTATAGGATTAAATTTCGTCGAGTCGGCTTCGATTTGAGCCCTCGAGCGCATCATTCCAGTATGTATATAATTTATGGTGATTTTAATAGTCCTCAGGTACAAGAAAGTTCCAGTTTTACGGTTAAACTTGAGGGTAGTTGTTTTAATCTTCAACAGTCATATTTTCTAATGAAATTCACACACTAGAATCATAGGTTTACGGGCCAAACTATACAAGTGAGTTCCGTCAATTTAAACGAGAATTTTCATAGGGAACACGCATCGAACAGTTGAGTCGTATAATTTAACATAAGGTAAAGCATGGAATATATATACGATTATCATTTATAATTAATAATAAGTAGCATGTAGCAAGTGGGGTCTTGCCTGGAGACCTTGGGGCACACGGCAGCGACAACGACACACGCGCGAGCGACAACGTCAAGATTTGGCCTCGGCTTGAACTGGGTGGCACGGCTCGGTTGAGTTGGTTTTGCTAGAGGGTTTTGAGATAGAGAGAGAGAGGGATGAGTGAGAGATGAGTGAGAGAGACCAGAGAGTTAGAGAGTGAGGTTGTAGAGAGAGAGAGAGAAAGAGAGATGAGATGCAGAGAGGCACACAGAGAGAGAAAAGAGTATAGTGAGAAAGAGAGAGATTGAGGGAGTGAGGGGGAAGGCTCGGGTGAGCGAGGGTGGAGGATGGCGGCGACGGTGACGATGATGATGGTGATGGGGTCGACGAGAAGCAGCGGGTTCTGGCGAGGGGGTGCAGGTGAGGGTGCTCGGGAAAGAGGTGGCCGGAGATCGGAGCTGTAGAGGGTGGTCGGTTGCGGGTAATGGTGGATTGGTGGGTGCGACGAGGCTGAGGACAAAGGTGGAGATGACGAGGTGGAGGCGGTGGTGGTGATCGGGGGATGATCGACGGCAGGGGTGTGTGAGAAGCTTGGATGGGTGCAGTGAGGAGAGCTCGATGAAGGGTGACGACGAGTGAAGGGGACGAGGTAGTTGAGTGAGGTGGAGTGGAGTAGGGTATGAAGAGGAGAGAGATGCGAGGGAGAAGGACTAGGGGGTCCTAGTCGTCGTCGTCGACGGCGGGAAAAATGGTTACAGGAGAGTTTGAGGAGGGAATGAGAGTGAGCTAGGGAGGGGAGTAGTAGGTAGAGGAGAGAGGTGGAGGGCGCGCGTCGTGGGGTGTAACGCGCGCTCGAACGTGGCCGACACATGCGTAGGCGTGGGCGAAGGGGCGGCGTGGGTTACGGATCGCGAGCGAGGAAGGCGGTGAGCGGGAAAGATTGTTACCGTTGGAGGAAGATGGATACTGTAGAAGCGGGTCGGGTGAGGCTGAAGCGGGTGAGGGGGAAAAAGGTGAGTGGGCCGGGCCGGCGCTGAAAAATAATTCCCCTTTTTTTAAAAAAAAGAGTGGCTGAGAAAGGAACGGGCCGGGGTAAAATGATTTAGAAATTTTATTTAAAAGTGTGTGGGCTTGGTAAAGGAAACGGGCTGGGGGAAAATGAATTTAAGTTCTAAATTTTTAATGGGGATTTCCAATTGGGCTGGGGTTTTAATATAGGGTTTATTAAGGAAAAATTTGAGTGGGCTGAGGAAGTAATTGAGTTTTAAAAAGTTAAGTTTAGTCAATTAAAAAGAATGGGTTTAGAATGAAATAAAATATAAATAGAATGAAATAAAAATATAAATAAAGTAAATAGAATTATAAAGTAGCAAAATACAGATTTTGGTATAAAAGGGGCTGGGTATTATATCATACCACCCTTACAAAAATTTCTTCCTCGAAATTAAAAAAATAATAAGTTATAGAAACATAAGCGAAAGCTATCATAATTGCAAACTAACATATAAGGATTTACTAGAAATCCGTGGACGAAGAAACTTGAAGGTATAAACATGTAAGAACAGCATACAGAAGATAAGTCTAAATAGGTATAAGGTCGGAATAACTATAAGAGCAACCTACAAGTACACGAGAATATAGATAACAATGATGAACAGAAATAATCAAGGCGTATTCAATAAAAACGAAACCCAAACATGTGCACATATAAGTATATTAAAGGTAGCACGACAGAAAAATAAGTATAAGGTACAATCATTTATAATAGTAATCATAGGCACAAAACCCGAAAATAAAATAACAAGAATAAAGTAGTGGAAATTTAGTCGGTAGGTTAAAACATTTTAGGAAAACGTATCGGTCAAAAAGTTTTAAAATAGCTTAGAAAACTCATTTAGTGAAAATAAAAAACATGGAACAAAATATGCGCGGTGCAAGGTTGCGCTATTGAAAATAAAGATAATAGTAGGGTGCTTTGAAATACATAAAGCTAAGTAGTCAATAATACGCACTTTTCGACAAATACAAGATAATGAAAACCAAATTTTCGAATAATAAAGTCTTTAAATGTACATAGGGTAATAAGAAAACACACAAAAATGTATAGGACTAGATAGGGTAAAGATCAAAGGTCGAGGTGTGGCGGCTTTAGGCTGAAAATCAAGGAGATTGGGATCGGGTCAGCACAGAAAATAAGGATGAGCAATAAAGGACGACTAGGAGAAAATATAGGGAGGACGACGGTCGGTATATCCTATGAATCAAAAATTTGAAGGGCTAGCTAACTCGGAAATTCATAAGAAAGGTCCTCCTCCTAGAAGGATCTCAAATGGGGCGCAGACGAAGGATGAAGGGTGGACCTCTATAAAAAAAAAATCGGGTGTGGTACTAGTGAATCTCAGTGAGGGTTAAGACAAGGTAAGGAGTATGGGTGAACAGATCTCAGTAGGAAAAATGATTGTATAGAAGAAATAATCAAGCATCAGAAGAACTAAGAAGATCGATGGATTAGCGAACTCAACAATTTATTTCATTTCAAAGGATTTTAAACAAAGCATTCTCAAAGACGAGAAGTGGCCCTAAACTATACACAGATTTTATTTGGCCAAAGAAGACAACATCAAAAGAAATTCCGTCAGTCGCGGTTGTGGAGATTCAGCAGGTTGCTTTAGGCTCGCGCACTCGGATAGGGGCGTCCATTTCCATAGCGCCTCGCAGGTATCGCCATTGGGAGTTCTTCCACCGCAGGGTATTGTCCTTCTGGTCCTGCTTCCTCGGCTGGAGCTTCTTCATCGAGGTCTGATTCCAAGTGATTCTCTTCTTCTGGATTCTTTTCCATGGGATTTTCCTCCACTGGATTTTCTTCTATCGGTCCTTCCTCGGGGTCTTCCTCTATTGGGTTCTCTTCAGGGTCTCCTTCTTCTACGTCGGAATCAGCTATCATGTCAAACTCTGGGACGGCTACTCCTTCGTCCTCTGAATCGTCGTTTCCGAAATTGACCTGGGGACCGTTGATCTCATCGTCAGAACTCATCAGCGTGTGGTCTAAGGAAACGCAAGATCGTGCATCCTCATCCAGATGCGGCGCTGCTCCAGGGTGGGCCATGGCCTGGAAAGAAAGAATCATGATTAGGCAGTGGAACTAATCAAGAAGAATAACTAAGTGTACGAAGCATAGGAAGATATGCGGTGGCAGGAGCTGAAAAATCAAGATTAAAATGCTGTGATAATGAATAGTATGAATAAGGGGAAAGACAAGAGAATGATACATATATTACGATTCAAGTTTTATTGCATTCAACTAAAAGTTCGACAGATACAAGATTTCAAACGGAAAGAAATATTTATAAGAAGATGACTACATTATTACTGAAAGTAGAAAAACATGAAAAATTCTTCTTTGATCACTAGACCGTTGCATCCTCGTCATGCAAATTGAATCCTATGTTGGATCCGCTTTATCCTCGAAGTACGAACTACGCAGTAATCCTCACTTGGCAGAAGTGGGGAACGTGGACGAGTCTCCTCCTTGTAGTTCTTTCCTTTCGGGGCAACCGTTGATGAGATGTTTGTTGGACCCGCATATCAAACATTTCCCTTGGGCGCGGCGACAATCCCTCTGAAGATGTCCTGGCCTCCTACAATATCCACAGCAGGGGGTCTTTTGCTGCTTCTGTCGCGGGGAAACAAATTGGCGCTTCATCTTCTTCTCTTTTCCTCGTCTAACGGGGATCCCTTTCTGATTGGAGACTCTCGCTGGTGCCTGATTTATCTGTCTTCTCAGTCCTTCAGCCAATAAGTCGTTTGTTCGCTCCTGGGCTTCCTTTAGACCTTGCAGTATACTCAGAATCTCAATGGTCTGATTCTGGGGAGCGGATAAAGATGAAGAGTCGTTGGAAGACATGATCCTGAAACAACAATTTTGAGGATGATATAAGTCACAAGCTATTCGAATCAAGATATAATATGGATAGGACAAAGATTCAAGAATCAGAGGTGATGAATTTATTACAAGTGGAGAATCAACTGTATGACTTTAAGTCACTTAAACAGAGCACGGTAGTGCAATTGCAACCACGTAACTTTTCCAAGTCACTCGAAACCCTAGCGAATGGATAGCTGAACACACGATGTGAATATGGATCAAGAATGATAAGTTTACAACCTAGACCGAGGAATGACTTAGATTGCCAAACTATATACGGAAAACTGCAATCCCAATCGATGCAAAACCTGGCTTTGATACCAACTAAACCATGTCACGCCCCGCTTCACAAAATACGGAATACGAGGTGTAGACAAGGCCAGCCATGCTACTACGGTCGAGGAAATGTCCTGCCGTAGTCACACTTCGGCTTCTAGTTTTTCATGGTAAACAGTAAATGATGCACAGGTAATGAGAAATGCAGTAACTGAAACAAAACAGTAATATAAACTGACCTGATGGGAAACAAACGAATGTAACTCGGAATAGCAAGTCAAGAAAACTGTGATGCACGTCTAGTTCTGGTCCAGGCTAAATCTTCTCCTCACACTGAGCATGCATACTCAGGTCGTCAGAGCGACACAATAGCAATATAATACATAAAATCATATGACAATTCTAACAGTGATAACAGATATATGTAGCAGTAAATCAGAATGATGTAGGTATGAACATGCAGTAATCAATGCAGCGGAACAGTAAAAGCAGTAGAACGATATGCCACGTATGTCAACACAGTATGTAAGGTATATCAATGCCAGTATCCCTATCAGTCTCTAAGTCTCACTGTACAGGTCACTAAACCTATCGTCAGTCCAAGTGTGAGAGTCAACCACCCGCGAGTGTCCTCCACCCAAGGGTAGAACCCAAGGGCAAGGGACAACGGGCTCAACATGTATATCACGGTGAATATCACATATCCTGTAAATCTCCATATATCTCCCTAAATATAAAAGCCGGCATGGGACTCCCGAGATTCTGTTGAACTCACACTTAAACTACCCCACACCCCGTGGTCTACATCAAACGCTAACCATAACCCTAAATACTAATCGATCCGTGACAAGTCTGTGCGAGAACTGGAGACAGGACCTCCATCAAGCACGTCCCGACTAATACCTAAGATAAATGGCAGTGTCTGGTGCCTTATCTGTGACACCCATGCAAGCGCTTCCATAAGTGTCCCATACCACTTATAGTCACACGTACACGCATCCTCCAGACGTCGACAATGCAATAGAATAATAGGGTCACTGATTATGTACAAGTACGTATCACTTTCACTTATTCACGGATACACGAACACTGAAGTACTTGCCACAATCATCACTAAAATCTAATACTGGGTAAATGCACGATATCACTAGGTTATCAATGCAATGATATGGGTATGACATGATGCGTAAACAGTATATGAAGCATGATTAAGGTGTCATAAAAATAGTATTGTATCACTTGCACGATTTATCATGAAACGTACGTGTATAGTTTATCGAAACGATAAACAGGTAATAATTAGTATGTTCAGTTATCTATCCATCTAATTTAGTTTCATGTCAATCGGATTCCAGAGTCATTATTTATAGCCATTTCATTTTAAGCATTCATGGCTGGAAATCTGGTTTCAAAATCAGAAATCCGTTTCACAACGCATTTTAATCCCAGTTGGGATCAGATTTTAGCGACGCTACTGTTGGATGAAATCTAGGTTTTTCAGTAAGGTTTTCAACGCAATAGACGGATCTTCAATCGCGTCTGTACGTCAGGAGATATACACTATTCAATACCAATATGTCAGTTCTGATTCTGTTGGGACTGTTATGCGTCCCGATCTATTAAGTAACAGATTAAATAACAAACGGTGACGAAACAGAATGAAACCACTTGTGTTGTCTAGCTACCAGGTTTACCTACAATAAACAGCGGAGTTCCGCAACCTACGAGTTAAGGAAATCCTGTGGTATCCATTACGGAACAGCAAGCAACAACTGGAGTCGCTCTGGACTGCAGTCCAGAGTCGCACTCCGATCCAAATATTGTCACAGTTCAAGTACAGAAATATATGGAAACTAGTATAGGGTTAAATTTCGTCGAGTCGGCTTCGATTTGAGCCCTCGAGCGCATCATTCCAGTATGTATATAATTTATGGTGATTTTAATAGTCCTCAGGTACAAGAAAGTTCCAGTTTTACGGTTAAACTTGAGGGTAGTTGTTTTAATCTTCAACAGTCATATTTTCTAATGAAATTCACACACTAGAATCATAGGTTTATGGGCCAAACTATACAAGTGAGTTCCGTCAATTTAAACGAGAATTTTCATAGGGAACACGCATCGAACAGTTGAGTCGTATAATTTAACATAAGGTAAAGCATGGAATATATATACGATTATCATTTATAATTAATAATAAGTAGCATGTAGCAAGTGGGGTCTTGCCTGGAGACGTTGGGGCACACGGCAGCGACAACGACACACGCGCGAGCGACAACGTCAAGATTTGGCCTCGGCTTGAACTGGGTGGCACGGCTCGGTTGAGTTGGTTTTGCTAGAGGGTTTTGAGATAGAGAGAGAGAGGGATGAGTGAGAGATGAGTGAGAGAGACCAGAGAGTTAGAGAGTGAGGTTGTAGAGAGAGAGAGAGAAAGAGAGATGAGATGCAGAGAGGCACACAGAGAGAGAAAAGAGTATAGTGAGAAAGAGAGAGATTGAGGGAGTGAGTGGGAAGGCTCGGGTGAGCGAGGGTGGAGGATGGCGGCGACGGTGACGATGATGATGGTGATGGGGTCGACGAGAAGCAGCGGGTTCTGACGAGGGGGTGCAGGTGAGGGTGCTCGGGAAAGAGGTGGCCGGAGATCGGAGCTGTAGAGGGTGGTCGGTTGCGGGTAATGGTGGATTGGTGGGTGCGACGAGGCTGAGGACAAAGGTGGAGATGACGAGGTGGAGGCGGTGGTGGTGATCGGGGGATGATCGACGGCAGGGGTGTGTGAGAAGCTTGGATGGGTGCAGTGAGGAGAGCTCGATGAAGGGTGACGACGAGTGAAGGGGACGAGGTAGTTGAGTGAGGTGGAGTGGAGTAGGGTATGAAGAGGAGAGAGATGCGAGGGAGAAGGACTAGAGGGTCCTAGTCGTCGTCGTCGACGGCGGGAAAAATGGTTGCAGAAGAGTTTGAGGAGGGAATGAGAGCGAGCTAGGGAGGGGAGTAGTGGGTAGAGGAGAGAGGTGGAGGGCGCGCGTCGTGGGGTGTAACACGCGCTCGAACGTGGCCGACACATGCGTAGGCGTGGGCGAAGGGGGCTGCGTGGGTTACGGATCGCGAGCGAGGAAGGCGGTGAGCGGGAAAGATTGTTACCGTTGGAGGAAGATGGATACTGTAGAAGCGGGTCGGGTGAGGCTGAAGCGGGTGAGGGGGAAAAAGGTGAGTGGGCCGGGCCGGCGCTGAAAAATAATTCCCCTTTTTTTAAAAAAAAAGAGTGGCTGAGAAAGGAACGGGCCGGGGTAAAATGATTTAGAAATTTTATTTAAAAGTGTGTGGGCTTGGTAAAGGAAACGGGCTGGGGAAAAATGAATTTAAGTTCTAAATTTTAAATGGGGATTTCCAATTGGGCTGGGGTTTTAATATAGGGTTTATTAAGGAAAAATTTGAGTGGGCTGAGGAAGTAATTGAGTTTTAAAAAGTTAAGTTTAGTCAATTAAAAAGAATGGGTTTAGAATGAAATAAAATATAAATAGAATGAAATAAAAATATAAATAAAGTAAATAGAATTATAAAGTAGCAAAATACAGATTTTGGTATAAAAGGGGCTGGGTATTATATCATACCACCCTTACAAAAATTTCTTCCTCGAAATTAAAAAAATAATAAGTTATAGAAACATAAGCGAAAGCTATCATAATTGCAAACTAACATATAAGGATTTACTAGAAATCCGTGGACGAAGAAACTTGAAGGTATAAACATGTAAGAACAGCATACAGAAGATAAGTCTAAATAGGTATAAGGTCGGAATAACTATAAGAGCAACCTACAAGTACACGAGAATATAGATAACAATGATGAACAAAAATAATCAAGGCGTATACAATAAAAACGAAACCCAAACATGTGCACATATAAGTATATTAAAGGTAGCACGACAGAAAAATAAGTATAAGATACAATCATTTATAATAGTAATCATAGGCACAAAACCCGAAAATAAAATAACAAGAATAAAGTAGTGGAAATTTAGTCGGTAGGTTAAAACATTTTAGGAAAACGTATCGGTCAAAAAGTTTTAAAATAGCTTAGAAAACTCATTTAGTGAAAATAAAAAACATGGAACAAAATATGCGCGGTGCAAGGTTGCGCTATTGAAAATAAAGATAATAGTAGGGTGCTTTGAAATACATAAAGCTAAGTAGTCAATAATACGCACTTTTCGACAAATACAAGATAATGAAAACCAAATTTTCGAATAATAAAGTCTTTAAATGTACATAGGGTAATAAGAAAACACACAAAAATGTATAGGACTAGATAGGGTAAAGATCAAAGGTCGAGGTGTGGCGGCTTTAGGCTGAAAATCAAGGAGATTGGGATCGGGTCAGCACAGAAAATAAGGGTGAGCAATAAAGGACGACTAGGAGAAAATATAGGGAGGACGACGGTCGGTATATCCTATGAATCAAAAATTTGAAGGGCTAGCTAACTCGGAAATTCATAAGAAAGGTCCTCCTCCTAAAAGGATCTCAAATGGGGCGCAGACGAAGGATGAAGGGTGGACCTCTATAAAAAAAAAATCGGGTGTGGTACTAGTGAATCTCAGTGAGGGTTAAGACAAGGTAAGGAGTATGGGTGAACAGATCTCAGTAGGAAAAATGATTGTATAGAAAAAATAATCAAGCATCAGAAGAACTAAGAAGATCGATGGATTAGCGAACTCAACAATTTATTTCATTTCAAAGGATTTTAAACAAAGCATTCTCAAAGACGAGAAGTGGCCCTAAACTATACACAGATTTTATTTGGCCAAAGAAGACAACATCAAAAGAAATCCCGTCAGTCGCGGTTGTGGAGATTCAGCAGGTTGCGGTAGGCTCGCGCACTCGGATAGGGGCGTCCATTTCCATAGCGCCTCGCAGGTATCGCCATTGGGAGTTCTTCCACCGCAGGGTATTGTCCTTCTGGTCCTGCTTCCTCGGCTAGAGCTTCTTCATCGAGGTCTGATTCCAAGTGATTCTCTTCTTCAGGATTCTCTTCCATGGGATTTTCCTCCACTGGATTTTCTTCTATCGGTCCTTCCTCGGGGTCTTCCTCTATTGGGTTCTCTTCAGGGTCTCCTTCTTCTACGTCGGAATCAGCTATCATGTCAAACTCTGGGACGGCTACTCCTTCGTCCTCTGAATCGTCGTTTCCGAAATTGACCTGGGGACCGTTGATCTCATCGTCAGAACTCATCAGCGTGTGGTCTAAGGAAACGCAAGATCGTGCATCCTCATCCAGATGCGGCGCTGCTCCAGGGTGGGCCATGGCCTGGAAAGAAAGAATCATGATTAGGCAGTGGAACTAATCAAGAAGAATAACTAAGTGTACGAAGCATAGGAAGATATGCGGTGGCAGGAGCTGAAAAATCAAGATTAAAATGCTGTGATAATGAATAGTATGAATAAGGGGAAAGACAAGAGAATGATACATATATTACGATTCAAGTTTTATTGCATTCAACTAAAAGTTCGACAGATACAAGATTTCAAACGGAAAGAAATATTTATAAGAAGATGACTACATTATTACTGAAAGTAGAAAAACATGAAAAATTCTTCTTTGATCACTAGACCGTTGCATCCTCGTCATGCAAATTGAATCCTATGTTGGATCCGCTTTATCCTCGAAGTACGAACTACGCAGTAATCCTCACTTGGCAGAAGTGGGGAACGTGGACGAGTCTCCTCCTTGTAGTTCTTTCCTTTCGGGGCAACCGTTGATGAGATGTTTGTTGGACCCGCATATCAAACATTTCCCTTGGGCGCGGCGACAATCCCTCTGAAGATGTCATAGCCTCCTACAATATCCATAGCAGGGGGTCTTTTGCTGCTTCTGTCGCGGGGAAACAAATTGGCGCTTCATCTTCTTCTCTTTTCCTCGTCTAACGGGGATCCCTTTCTGATTGGAGACTCTCGCTGGTGCCTGATTTATCTGTCTTCTCAGTCCTTCAGCCAATAAGTCGTTTGTTCGCTCCTGGGCTTCCTTTAGACCTTGCAGTATACTCAGAATCTCAATGGTCTGATTCTGGGGAGCGGATAAAGATGAAGAGTCGTTGGAAGACATGATCCTGAAACAACAATTTTGAGGATGATATAAGTCACAAGCTATTCGAATCAAGATATAATATGGATAGGACAAAGATTCAAGAATCAGAGGTGATGAATTTATTACAAGTGGAGAATCAACTGTATGACTTTAAGTCACTTAAACAGAGCACGGTAGTGCAATTGCAACCACGTAACTTTTCCAAGTCACTCGAAACCCTAGCGAATGGATAGCTGAACACACGATGTGAATATGGATCAAGAATGACAAGTTTACAACCTAGACCGAGGAATGACTTAGATTGCCAAACTATATACGGAAAACTGCAATCCCAATCGATGCAAAACCTGGCTTTGATACCAACTAAACCATGTCACGCCCCGCTTCACAAAATACGGAATACGAGGTGTAGACAAGGCCAGCCATGCTCCTACGGTCGAGGAAATGTCCTGCCGTAGTCATACTTCGGCTTCTAGTTTTTCATTGTAAACAGTAAATGATGCACAGGTAATGAGAAATGCAGTAACTGGAACAAAACAGTAATATAAACTGACCTGATGGGAAACAAACGAATGTAACTCGGAATAGCAAGTCAAGAAAACTGTGATGCACGTCTAGTTCTGGTCCAGGCTAAATCTTCTTCTCACACTGAGCATGCATACTCAGGTCGTCAGAGCGACACAATAGCAATATAATACATAAAATCATATGACAATTCTAACAGTGATAACAGATATATGTAGCAGTAAATCAGAATGATGTAGGTATGAACATGCAGTAATCAATGCAGCGGAACAGTAAAAGCAGTAGAACGATATGCCACGTATGTCAACACAGTATGTAAGGTATATCAATGCCAGTATCCCTATCAGTCTCTAAGTCTCACTGTACAGGTCACTAAACCTATCGTCAGTCCAAGTGTGAGAGTCAACCACCCGCGAGTGTCCTCCACCCAAGGGTAGAACCCAAGGGCAAGGGACAACGGGCTCAACATGTATATCACGGTGAATATCACATATCCTGTAAATCTCCATATATCTCCCTAAATATAAAAGCCGGCATGGGACTCCCGAGATTCTGTTGAACTCACACTTAAACTACCCCACACCCCGTGGTCTACATCAAACGCTAACCATAACCCTAAATACTAATCGATCCGTGACAAGTCTGTGCGAGAACTGGAGACAGGACCTCCATCAAGCACGTCCCGACTAATACCTAAGATAAATGGCAGTGTCTGGTGCCTTATCTGTGACACCCATGCAAGCGCTTCCATAAGTGTCCCATACCACTTATAGTCACACGTACACGCATCCCCCAGACGTCGATAATGCAATAGAATAATAGGGTCACTGATTATGTACAAGTACGTATCACTTTCACTTATTCACGGATACACGAACACTGACGTACTTGCCACAATCATCACTAAAATCTAATACTGGGTAAATGCACGATATCACTAGGTTATCAATGCAATGATATGGGTATGACATGATGCATAAACAGTATATGAAGCATGATTAAGGTGTCATAAAAATAGTATTGTATCACTTGCACGATTTATCATGAAACGTACGTGTATGGTTTATCGAAATGATAAACAGGTAATAATTAGTATGTTCAGTTATCTATCCATCTAATTTAGTTTCATGTCAATCGGATTCCAGAGTCATTATTTATAGCCATTTCATTTTAAGCGTTCATGGCTGGAAATCTGGTTTCAAAATCAGAAATCCGTTTCACAACGCATTTTAATCCCAGTTGGGATCAGATTTTAGCGACGCTACTGTTGGATGAAATCTAGGTTTTTCAGTAAGGTTTTCAACGCAATAGACGGATCTTCAATCGCGTCTGTACGTCAGGAGATATACACTATTCAATACCAATATGTCAGTTCTGATTCTGTTGGGACTGTTATGCGTCCCGATCTATTAAGTAACAGATTAAATAACAAACGGTGACGAAACAGAATGAAACCACTTGTGTTGTCTAGCTACCAGGTTTACCTACAATAAACAGCGGAGTTCCGCAACCTACGAGTTAAGGAAATCCTGTGGTATCCATTACGGAACAGCAAGCAACAACTGGAGTCGCTCTGGACTGCAGTCCAGAGTCGCACTCCGATCCAAATATTGTCACAGTTCAAGTACAGAAATATATGGAAACTAGTATAGGGTTAAATTTCGTCGAGTCGGCTTCGATTTGAGCCCTCGAGCGCATCATTCCAGTATGTATATAATTTATGGTGATTTTAATAGTCCTCAGCTGAAAAATAATTCCCCTTTTTTTAAAAAAAAGAGTGGCTGAGAAAGGAACGGGCCGGGGTAAAATGATTTAGAAATTTTATTTAAAAGTGTGTGGGCTTGGTAAAGGAAACGGGCTGGGGGAAAATGAATTTAAGTTCTAAATTTTTAATGGGGATTTCCAATTGGGCTGGGGTTTTAATATAGGGTTTATTAAGGAAAAATTTGAGTGGGTTGAGGAAGTAATTGAGTTTTAAAAAGTTAAGTTTAGTCAATTAAAAAGAATGGGTTTAGAATGAAATAAAATATAAATAGAATGAAATAAAAATATAAATAAAGTAAATAGAATTATAAAGTAGCAAAATACAGATTTTGGTATAAAAGGGGCTGGGTATTACAGTTCTCCAGTCGATCGTCAATACAAGCATCCCCTGGCGATGATCAGAGTTTGAAAATCACCATGGTTCCGCGGGAGCACTACAAAGACCTTGACGCGCTTGAAGTTCACAGCGTGCAAGAGCTGCGGACATTTTACGTCCCTCCCAGGCGAAAAGGCGAAAAGGCGATCTTATTCTATCGATCCTCGGAAACAAGAGTGGAGAAAGAGATCCGGCACTGCGCAGATTCTACACTTGACAAGCTTCAACCCATCCGTTTGCCCAGATATTACACAAACGGATTGAAAAGGCTATTGAAGTGCCAAGGGGTACCCTTAAAACAGACTACTCGACAAGCTCGATTCTATAACAGGATTTGGGATATCCCTGGGACTCAGCGCAAATTACCCAACGGGAGAATGGAAACGCTTGGGCTTGGATACAAGAGAGCCGAAAAATAGGAACGGGTCTACGGTAGCTACGCCATATATACCTTTGATGAAGAACAGGACGCCTTGTCAGAGAATGCCAACCCCGCATCGGAACTAGATCCCGCGATCGAAATGCCGAGTCCGTCGTTTGAAGAACGAATGGACAAGCTTATCGGGAAAGCGGGCCAAAAAGCTCGGAACGACCATAATCGCGAAATGGCCATTTACGAGAATGCCAGGACGCAACATCTTCTTAAACGGGCTGCCAAAGACGAAAATACTCCTCCCTGTCAATCTGCTGTGCAAAAGGCCCGACGCAGGGGCAAAAGTAAGTCAAAAGGCAGAAAAGGAGGTCGACAACGACAACGCAGGATCAGAGAGTCATGTGATCGGGTATTGCGCGGTCCGGATTTGTCCCTTATGAAAAAGATGAGTCAGGCATACTCTTTTCCTCAGAATAAAACACGGAAGATACTTGACCTCGCTTTAAAACATCGAATGATTAAACTTCCGAAGTCTAAACACCCTGAGCAAGCTAATGAGGTCTCTCATCCGGGCTATTGCTCTAATCACCGATACATAGGACACCCTATCGAAGACTGCTTCACCTTCAAGAACTGGGTCGAAGACCAAAACCAGCAAGGCAGATTTGCTCTATCCGACAGCTGGAGGGTAACGCCGCCACAAAAGCACGAACCCAAAGCCACAAGAGCAGAACCAGATCCATATCGGTCTTGGAAGCGAACTCGTACCTGTCGCGTGATAACGATATCAAAAGAAGAACCCGAGAATATGGATAACTTCCCCTGGTGCTTCGAAAACAATGACGACGAGCTTATCTCAGAATTTTCACCAGCACCGATAGAGCTGGAAGATGGCATACACACCACTGTCGATAACCTCAAGAAAATTGAGCTGGGGACGGCGAACAACCCGCGACCGACATTCGTCAGCGAGCTGTTATCTGAAGAAAGGGTGGCTGCGTTAAAAGACGTGCTTATGCAGCATAGAGATTGCTTTGCATGGAACTATTCTGAAATGCCAGGACTAGATCCAGAAATTGCTGTGCATAAATTGGCAATATCCCCGGACGTCAAGCCAGTCAAACAGGCGCCGAGAAGAATGCGGCTCGAGCTTGAGATGAGCATCAACGCCGAAGTCAAGAAGCTGATCGACTCTGGGTTATCCAAGAAGTTCAATATCCTTACTGGATCGCCAACATCGTCCCGGTAATGAAGAAAAATGGGACAATGCGCATATGCGTGGACTTCCGAGATCTAAATAAAGCCTGCCCGAAGGATGATTTCCCAGTGCCGGTCACAAAGCTAATGATAGATAACACGTCCACGCACGAGGTCTTCTCTTTCATAGACGGCTCATCAGGGTACAATCAGATAAAGATGCATCCCGAAGACCAGAAGCATACCGCTTTTCGGACCCCTCTGGGAATATTCTGCTATAAGGTGATACCCTTCGGTTTAAAGAACGCCGGTGCCACCTATCAAAGGGCCATGACGAAAATCTTCGATGGCCTTATACATCAAATCGTCGAATGCTATATCGACGACCTCGTCGTGAAAAGCAAATCGTACGAGGAACATCTCGAGCATCTGAAGACCGTATTTCAATGCCTTCGGCAATACAACTTGAAGATGAACCCCCTCAAATGCGCGTTCGGGGTATCCTCAGGAAAATTCCTATGATTCATTGTCCGCCACCGAGGCATTGAGATAGATCCTTCAAAAATCAAAGCGATCATGGAAATGCCACCGCCAAGGACTCTCAAACAGCTGCGGTCTCTCCAAGGGAAGCTCGCATATATATGGCGATTTATAGCCAACCTTTCAGGCAAGTGCCGTCCTTACAGCCACCTGATGAAGAAGGGAACCCGTTCGTCTGGGACCAAAAATGCCAAAGCGTGCTAAACGAGATCATGCAATACCTGCAGAACCCTCCAGTGCTGGCTGCTCCGGTCAAGGGAAAGCCCCTTATTCTTTATACAACGGCCCTCGAAGGTTCCTTAGGCGCATTATGGGCACAAGAGAACGACCAAGGGAAGGAGAGAGCGTTCTACTATTTAAGTCGAGTCCTACTGGAGGCAGAAAGTAACTACTCCCCTATCGAAAAACATTGCCTGGCGTTAATCTTTGTGATAACAAAGCTCAGGCACTATGCGTTGGCGCATGAAGTCCGTCTCATTTCGAAGGTGGACCCCCTTAAATATTTAATGTCGAAGGCCATATTGACGGGGCGACTCGCTAAATGGGCATTGCTCTTGATGGAGTTCTCGATAACCAATCAGCCTCTCAAGGCAGTGAAAAGCCAGGCCATCGCCGATTTCCTCGCTGAGCATCCGATACCCGCCGATTCTCCTCTGAATTGCGATCTTCCAGACGAACATGCGTTTGATGCGATCGACGGTTGTAATATCCGATGGGAGCTTTATTTTGATGGGGCATCTTCCGTGAAGAAGCGCAAACAAAGCACCCCTATAATCAAATCGGGGGTAGGCCTCATCTTCGTAATTCCACAAGGAGGGATAATGCGCTTTGCTTTCTCCTTAATAGAGCCGAGGACGAACAATGAAGCCGAATACGAAGCTTTGATAGCAGGCCTCGAGATCGCCATCGATATGGGAATTGAAGACCTCCTCATATACGGAGATTCCCAACTGGTCGTCAGTCAAGTAAATGGCGACTACCAAACGTGAAAACCCGAACTGGTGAAATATGGCGAGAGAGTACAGCAATTACTGACCCAAATTCCCTCCTATATGCTGGAAAGCATACCGCGTGCAGAAAATAGCAAAGCAGATGCACTAGCTAAGCTCGCTAAAGAAATGGCTGATGAGAACCTCGATGACGTCAGAATCGTAGTACAAAACCGTCGAGTCCTCGCACCGGCAAAAATATCTCCGGAATCATCCGAAGAAAAGGGAGCGACCAAGCAGATGGCCATGCAAACAAAAGACCAAGAAACGGCTGAAGATTGGAGAGAAGTCTTCATAGACTACTTCAAATCTCGTCGAATGCCTGAAGATGCATCCTCAAGACATCAGCTCATGAAACGAGCTCTGTCCTTCGCCTTCGTCAATAATACTCTGTACAAGAGGTCATTCGACTCTCTGTGGTTGAGATTCCTGGGACCTAACGAAGCGAAAAGAGTCATTCAGGAAGTTCACGACGGACTCTACGGTTCTCATCAAGCTGGCCCAAAGATGAAGCTGAAGATCAAATGAATGGGTTATTATTGGCCCACAATGATCCAAGACTGCCTTGAGTATGCGAAGCAATGCCACTCGTGCCAAATTCATGGGGACTTTATCCACCAACATCCAAATCCACTCCATCCGAAGGTGGCTAGCTAGCCATTTGAAATGTGGGGGACTGATATAGTCGGCCCCATCGAACCAGCATCGTCCAAAGGACATCGTTTCATCCTAGCGACCACTGACTACTTCTCCAAATGGACAGAAGCAGTACCGTTGAGGGAAGTGAAAACGGAGAATATTCATCATTTCTTCAAGACGCACGTCATTTATCGGTTTGGAACTCCGCGACGGATCATCTCCGATAACGGGCCAGCCTACAGAAGCCACAAGATCAGTCGCTTCGCGCAACAACATAATATAGACTGGAGATATTCCTCAGTTTATAATCCCCGAGCTAACGGTCTAGCTGAGGCTTTCAACAAGACCTTGACGAAGATCGTGAAGAAGACGGTGTCCCGAAACAAGAAAGACTGGCACGAGAGACTGCAAGAAGCTCTCTGGGCGTATCGAACTACGTTCAAGACGGCCACAAATACAATGCCCTACGCGTTGGTATTCGGTATGGAAGCAGTACTCCCCCTCGAGATAGAGTTACTCTCTCTGCGAGTGGCAGTCCACTACGAGCTGACGGACGAAGAAAATGCTCACCTTCGGCTTGAGGAGCTTGATGCCCTTGATGAAACCCGGCTCATAGCGCAACAAAATCTGGAGGCTTATAAAGCAAAGATGACGCGCTCATATGAAAGATTGACCAGGCCGAGCACATTCCGCCAAGGCGAACTCGTGCTAGTGGTCAAAAGACCTATGATCCCCAATCGCACCAAGCGGAGAAAATTCGAGCCGAACTATGAAGGCCCGTACATCGTAGACAAGGTCTATCAGGGTGGAGCATATCTACTCATGGATATGCGCGGTGAGAGACCTTTCAGGCCAATAAACGGTCGTTTCCTGAAGAAATACTACGCCTAACGAGTCACGGCCTATGTCAATGATAGATGACGACGACTATGTCCGCTCGCTATCTTCCTAAGTCCAAACTCTATAAGTGGTAACCGGCCTTCTTCAGCAACGGACCGAATGTCCTTAAACTAACAACGGACCGAAATGTCCTTAAACTAACAACAGACCGAAACGTTCTTAAACTAACAACGGACCAAAACGTCCTTAAACTAGCAACGGACCGAAACGTCCTTAAACTAGTAAAGGACCGAAACGTCCTTAAACTAGCAACGGACCGAAACGTCCTTAAACTAACGAAGGACCGAAACGTCTTCAAACTACTACCGCAGCATCCTTAGGCTGACAAAAAAAATATAAAAATATATAATAAACGGTATGTCCATAAGCAAAATGGGCACGGATGAAAACCCGAAAGGGCTCCGTGAGTAAAAACAGCAGGGCTACCGGCAAGTGTTCGTGAAAACCCGAAAGGGCGCGACCTCGTAAAAAAATATATAAAAAGAATAAAAAAAAAGAGGTATGTCCATAAGCAAAAAGGGCACGGATGAAAACCCGAAAGGGCTCCGTGAGTAAAAACAGCAGGACTGTCGGCGAGTGTTTGTGAAAACCTGAAAGGGTGCAACCTCGTTAAAAGACACTTACAGGGCCCCCTCGACCTTGTGAGGAGAAACCACCCGCGTGAGATCCTTACGACTCACAAAGGAGCAATACACTTAGGGATCCCCACGATTCCTAAGGAGAAAATGCACTTTCGAGATCCTCACGACTCGTAAGGAGAACTCTCTTATGGGACCCTCACGGCTCATAAGGTTTGAAAGTCTTAAGTTACAGAGACATAAACCTGTGCTTAAGCAACCCCCACCGCCTTCGATATTGCCCTACAAGTGGCTCAATACTGACCCTTGTATACAATCCACATGCGCGAATAAACATTTCCCTAACCAAGTCCATCAGCGACTAGGGATATGCTCACATGGTGAACGACCCTCGTAAGTCCTCTCGACTTATAAGGAGAAAACACTCTTGTAAGATCCTTACGACTTACAAGAGAACACACACTTAGGAATCCTCACGATTCCCAAGGAGAAAACACACCTGCAAGATCCTCATGACTTGTAGGGAGAAATACCTTTGTGAGACCCTTACGGCTCATGAAGTCAAAAGCCTTAGTCGACAGGACCCTTAACCCTGTTTGCTAAGCCACCTTTGATCAACATCGACAGAGGCAAATGATGATTCGCTCCTGGCAATATCCTAGTTATAGCGGTGCTGATGCCGAAATCGGTGTCTAAAATCCAAGCTTGCAGCGAAAAGGCTAGTGAGCCACACATGCATACGAAATAGCCGAAATGATGGGGCAACTTGCAATAAAAAGCAGCAAGTAAAAATGTTTGCATACGAAATAGCCGAAATGATGTGGCAACTTGCAATAAAAAGCAGCAAGTAAAAATTTATGCATGAGAAATAGCCGAAATGATTGGGCAACTCGCAATAAAAAACAGCGAGTAAAAATAAAACAAATAGCCGAAATGATTGGGCACCGCGAAAAATAGCTGAAATGATTGGGCAATCGAGACCTTCGCGATGTAAAAGCTGAAATGATAGAGCATCGCGGAAAAAGAAATAAAACAAAAAATGAAATTTATGCCCTACAGGTGATATTACATCAATCCCTGTATACAATCCAGGGGCGCAAACAAAGAAGGAATCGCACTCCTCCTCTCCCAGGTTTCATCAGAAGAAGAAGCCAAATCTCGATAAGCCGCAAGTGATCTAGAGATCGTCTCAACACTCGTCTTGCAACAACGGACACAACTTCAAGCAAAGCGGAACAGCGGCAACTCCCAGTTCCATGGCTCGGCGATATACAGATCACCAAGAGTCAAACCCTCATCCCATGAAATGCGGATACAATCAGCAAAATTCCTGGTCATGTGGAACGCGGATAACGTCACTCTTTAACCCCGTGGAAAACGTCCAGAGCGGATCCTGGTCCTCGCAGAGCACGGCAGTGAACTCGTGTGAAGCATCCAGAGCAGAGCCTAGTCCTCGCCGAGCATGGCATTGAACCCGTGTGAAGTATCTAGTGCAAAATTCTTGGTTACGTGGAACGCGGATAACGTCACTCTTTGACCTCGTGGAAAACGTCCAGAGCAGAGCCTAGTCCTCGCCGAGCACGGCAGTGAACCCGCGTGAATCATCTAGTGCAAAAATCCTGGTCACGTGGAACGCGGATAACGTCACTCTTTGACCCCGCGGAAAACGCCCAGAGCGGATCCTGGTCCTCGCAGAGCACGGTAGTGAACCCGTGTGAAGCATCCAGAGCGGAGCCTGGTCCTCGCCGAGCACGGCAATGAATCTGTGTGAAGCATCTAGTGCAAAATTCCTGGTTACGTGGAACGCGGATAACGTCACTCTTTGACCCCGTGGGAAACGTCCAGAGCTGATCCTGGTCCTCGCAGAGCACGGCAGTGAACCCGTACGAAGCATCCAGAGCGGAGCCTAGTCCTCGCCGAGCACGGCAGTGAACCCGTGTGAAGCATCTAGTGCAAAATTCCTGATCACGTAGAATGTGGATAACGTCACTCTTTGACCCCGCGGAAAACACCCAGAGCGGAGGCTGGTCCTCGCCGAGCACGGCAGTGAACCCGTGTGAAGCATCTAGAGCAAATATCGGACTGTGGAGTCCTTAAAATCCACGGACTATGACGTCCTTAACCTCGACCGTAATGTCTTAAAACTAACAACCAACCATGATGATTCTAGACTGATTTTACCTTAGTTAAAGGGTACATCTCTTCACTCCTTTGATATTTGGCGTTGTAATTCCTCAACGTCTTCAAAGTGGTGATGGGTCCCGATAACTAACATCGGACTGTGGAGTCCTTAAATCCACGGACTATGAGGTCCTTAACCTTGACCGTGATGTCTTAAAACTAACATTGGACTGTGGAGTCCTTAAATCCACGGACTATGAGGTCCTTAACCTTGACCGGGACATCTTAAAACTAACATTGGACTGTGGAGTCCTTAAATCCACGGACTATGAGGTCCTTAACCTTGACCGTGATGTCTTAAAACTAACATCGGACTGTGGAGTCCTTAAATCCACGGACTATGAGGTCCTTAACCTTGACCGTAATGTCTTTAAACTACGGTATCCCGGAGAACATCCCAAAGCAACTCCTGACCCCGTGAAATACGGATAAGGGCGACCGCACTCAGCACTTGTGGATCCTCACGACCTGCAAGGAAGAAAACTCTCTTGTGAGATCCTTACGATTCCTAAGGGAAAACCCACTTAAGAATCCTCACGACTCTTAAGAAGAACATACACCTACGGGATCCTCTCGACCTGTAGGGCGAAAAACTGTTTATGAGACCCTCACGGCTCATAAGGCTCAAAAGTCTTAGGAGGCAGATCTTAACCCTGAATCCTAAGCCATCGCTGCCCTGCAAAGAGACCAAGATAAATTGTCCGCAGAACACATTCAATAAAAGGGGACACATCATTGATAAGAAACATGTCTTTATTCATAAACCAAAATGGGTACAAAGTACGATTCATAAAAGAACAAAGAAAAAATATAATACTCTCATTCAGGAGTATGTACAAAAAGAAAGGAAAAGATACAATTCTTCAGGCCGGTGGGCGATTTAGCAGCTTGGTCAGCTCATCCTTCTTTTGCTGGGCCACGCCTTCGTGATTCAGTATCGCCAGAAGACGGGCCTCTGCCTGAGCCTGTTGGGCCTGATACGAAGCAAGCCGGCCTTCAAGCTCTTTCTCGGTAGCTTTGTGGGCCTCGACTCTTTCGCGAGTAAACTCGACGACCTTGTCGATGGCCACTACCTCCTTGATGGCCTCCTGAAGCACTCGCCAGAGTTCATACACTTTGTTGGCCTTAACGGTAAGATTGTCTTGAAGTTCGTTCAGCGCCTTAGAAGCCAGTTCCCTCACCGAGAACTTGCGGCCGAGCCTCTTCCCGCACGACACCATGTTTGCCGCACATCGCTCAATCAAACTTCGCAGTCCCACTTTCGCAGCCACAGCCTCCGAGGAAAGGCGGGTACACTCAAGCACGTGCAGACAAGCCTCCACCTAACGGCAAAACTCAACCCAGACTTGCACCACGGCCTCGCTATGATAGACAGCAAGAAAGGGAAGAGAACCGTTAGCTTCGGCGGCAAACGCTTCGGCTGTGATTACACTGCCCGCACGAAGCTCCTCGATCAGGGATGACAAGGAGTCAAGGCTTAATTTCGCCAGACGGTCTGAGGCTCGCAAAGCATAAGGACCGGGCGGCATGGCAATGCGTGACTCCAACATTGTGAGAACTGGTAGGGCTGCTCAGATTTATAAAAGATCAGTTAAACTCTTAAGCAAAGGAACAAGTGGGACCATATTGAGACGTCACTTACCCACAGTCATGCAAGAAGGTGCTGAAGGCTCCCCTGGCCCCTCGAGAATCTCAACCTCGTCATTGTCCTCCAGAACTGTGAAAGACGTCAATGTCAGTCCGCAAAATAATAAAAATGATATGAAAAGATGATGAACGACACTAACCTTGCCCAGACGAGAGGACGATGCGTTGAGGAGATATCTCCTACGGAGCGGCCATATCCAAAAGACGCTGGAAGGATTGCCGAGAAGACAGATCGGCAATAGAGGCCGCCCGTCCGCGCAATTCTGAAAAGACAAAAGAGCTCAGGTAACAGAAAGATTACTAGCTTAAAATGTGGAAGGTTGCCTTCGACACTCCTCCTATTCTGAGCTGGGGGGATAGCAGCTTCAACGGCCTCCGCCGTGACCTCGGGCTCCAACAAAGGGAGGGTGATCCCGACTACCTCCATCCCAGCCTATGGGCCGCCTTCAGGAAGATTCGATGAGGCGACGACCCCCAAGGGAACCTCTCCCAAAGGAGCGAGTACTCTGGAATCAAGAACCACCACCGGAGGTTCTATTGTGATAGGAATAGCATTTTCGGCCCCCTCCGCATCGAGTAAGACTGCATCGGGAATGTCAACAGGCTCTAGCTGCAGCAAGCCAGTGGGAATCTCTCCCATCGCCGAAGACTCTGCACAAATCGCACTAAGAATAAGGATACATATATACGAGCATAAGCAATCTGAAGAACTGCGAAGAAATATAAAAACGTACCAATGCGCAGGGAAGCCTTCAATATGGCTTCTTCAAGCTGATGCTCCTTCTCAAGGAGGCGTGCTCGCCGGGGTTCGAGGGTAGACTCATGGCCGCCAGTCTACAAGGAAAGCGCGTCCGCAGCATCCTCCGAAGCGGCCTGCTTCAGGGCCCTTTCTCCCCATTCCTCCAAAGGGTCAATAAACCGCCGCCGGATCCACGAAGGGTCTTCATAAAAGATTACGGCAGGATAAGGCTTCTTCGAAATCCTGACGTTCTGGGACTCATCTTGGGAACGTCTTATAGCCTCAGCCAATTGTGCGGCCTCCTCGGCAGCCGAACCCGGGAAAAGAAGACCAGCGTCCGACTCTTGCATGACTAGCGACTCATCTGGAAGAATAGGCTTCGACTCCGTTAAAGAATCAAGTAGGTTAGTGGCCACCCTCTTCCGCCTCTTAGATCCAGAACCGGCCGCCGAAGACGACCGTTTCTTTCCCCGTGGAGCCTTTTGTGCGGCGGCGGCCCACGTCGCCTTCAACACCCTCATCCCTATTACCCTGCTTGGTGCCACAACCAAGGATGACACCGCCATTGTCGATGCCACGGAGGGCAGTGCTGCCGCAGGCGGTGGCGCTGCTACTGAGGCCCGTCTATCCCGCGACCGGGTACCTAGGGGCATACCAGCTGTTGGAGTAAGGTCCACCCCCGACTCCCCCGGAATGAGCGCGGTGCCAATCTCCCTCAAAAAGAAGCGGACCGGAGCTCGTGGTCGCAGCATAGCTCCCGTGGCCGGAACTTGAGGAGGGGCATCATGACCAAGAAGCACCCTTCTCTCTTCAAGAATAATCGGGCTGACTCGATGGAGATACCAACCCGTGAACGATCCTACGCACCGGGGCATGTGCTCAGCTTCAAGGATCATGAAGTAGGAGCCGGTGTTCAACCTCACGAAATGATGAGCGGCATCGCGAACGGCATCAAGTGAAGGGACTGGCGCAACTATGAAAGCCTCGAAGGGAACGCCCTGGTCGTATCCAAGCTGTCGAGCGAAGCGATGCGGGTTGTACCGCATGAAAAGAGCTGCACTGTCCTGGCGGAATACCAAATAGCCTGGTCTAATGGTATACAAGTGCACGGCCTCCCGAGGCCTCAGAGAGGGTACATTGTCTTTTGACCGGTCCTAGAGTTGTTGAACTGGACCTGAAGGAGAAGACAGGACCCGATCATTAAAAACCAGCCCGCCAGCAGTAGCGTAAGGAGAAATCAGCACCCGAATAGCCCTGAATTGAGTCAGGTCGGCGGCAGAAGCATCCACCAATTGCATAAGTCGTGGGAAGGGGTAGGCGTCGTAAAATGCGGGCCTCTGATGCATAGCGAAAGCCCCCAACATGTGCATTTCGATCCAGGACGTGAAGTAATGAAGCGAAAAGTTTACTACATCCACGCCGGGAGTAGAGGTATTAGCTGCGGCGCCCAACCCGTAATAAAGATGCGCCAACGCCGGGATGCCGATGACCAACCGCGTCCCCTCAGCGATACAATAGGCCGGGTAGATAACCGAAGCTCTCATAAAGCGACGATGCATGGGGATGACAAACCAACTGAGCCAGACACTAACAAACCCCACGAAGAACGTCTCCTCATCCATGCCGGGAGCTGCAATGGATTCAAAAGACATCGGCGCCATAATAGGGATGTAGTACTGTGGTAGATCCGATTCAGTGGTCGGCCGCTTCTTCAGACCAAACCCAAAGGGGTCTTTGATGTTTGCGAACTTCGGAGCTGTCTTCGACAAGACGTCCTCGCGAAGGAAGCAGGCAATGAAGCTCTTAAAAGTAACACCCTGCTGATTAATCCAAAAATTTGAGTTTACCGCAATCAGAAACGGCGTCGCTTCGCAGCTAGCCGGTGAGTACGGGTCGATCCACAGAGACGGGTAAATTCCTTTTATGTGTTTTAACGAGTTGATTCAATTTGTCGTTTTGATTGGTTTATAAAAAATCTAAAAACTGGATCTAATTAATCTAATTAAGAATCTTGCTAGGGTTAGGCTTAGGGGAAGTTTTGGAGATTAATGTTTTTCATCACCGCTTTCAATGCCATCATTTTTTAGATCTATAAGGTGTTAAGTTAATTATCAATAAAGTGGATACGAATCTTTTGGGAAGATGTTTCTTCCTCTAGATTCGTATCCTTCCTTTGTTGGTAATCACCCTAACCCCCACGGAAAACGCGCGCAACCGGCCCTTTATACTACGGTTCATCGTTACTTCGATGGGTAGGATGCCGCAGGGAGCGGTTGTGCTCGTATGCGTGGAGTTCTAATTCATTAGGTTAAAGTGGCATTGAAAGGGATGAGAGATCTCATCTCTCAACCCTTTCCCTAAGGCTAACCCTAACAAGCGAGGAGACTACTCGCTCATTAGGGGATGAGAAGACATTATAATTAAAAGAAACATAAATAAAATACTTACTAGGTTGACGGCTCCCTCCAAACAAGAAGAACAGATCTGAATTTTGCTTTCAGAAATTCTGAATTTTATTGATTGAAAAGAGGCATAGCATTTTACAAATCTAAAACTACAATTTATAGGAAAATAGGAAACCTAGGGTTACAGACTCTCGCACATGCAAAATTACAGATTTGCCCACGTAAAATCCTAACATCTGCACCGACGCGCCGCCTCAGAAAATATGCACCGACATGGGCACTTGATGGCCGCGGAACCGCGGCGCCAGGCTGGGTTTGGCCGCGGTTCCGCGGCCAAATAAAGGAGTTGGGCCCTGAACTTTTTGGGCTTGGTTCAGTGGCTCTTTGGGCTTCTGTTTCTTCACTTATTTTCTCTTTTGGGCTTCTGGTTCTTCTCCAAATCTTCAGTGAAGACTTGTATTGGTCTTTTAACCGTTTCACCCTGACATTCGTTGCCTTGCACCTATGTGAACTGGGCTTGACTAGGATCCGTCTAATTGCTGGTCAAAAGTCCCTTTTCTGTTGTTTTGTGTCTTTTTCACTGTATTTGCTCCAGAAACCTGTATCCTGTAATATGCAACAAACGTGCGTCAAGAGTACCTGTTTATTTATAAAAAGGATAAGAATAGGGGAATGATAAATGCAATATTATGGTCTGAACACCTGCTCCTCAGATTCAGTGTACAATCGGTCGAAGATATCTTGCGCCTTGATCAAACTGGGACGCTTGTGGCGGACGGCATTCTCAGCAGACAGGCCGTCAACCGGAGCAGGCTCGGGCTCGCTCAAAGATGTACTCGTCAGAAGGCAGCAACTCCTCATACAGGGTACCCCTGATTGGCAACCCCGAGATGTCTTAGAATTCTGCCGGAGAGATCGAGACCTCACGGTCCCCTGAAAGGAAAGTATTGGTGGGGAGGTTCCATTGGTTCAAGAACGCCTTAACCCACCAGACGTGCAGGGATTGGTAGTGAAAGAGCGACGCATATATCGCGTGGTAAAGCCCGACCTTTTGCAGCCGCGCGCGATGGGCGGACAGGATGTAACGAGCCCAGAGAAGGTACCCCGTAGGGTGTCGAGGGGTGAGCCCTATCTTGTAGATTTGTCCCCATGGTTGGGCCTTACCCTGACAAATACGCCGCCCCAGAATGTCTATAGCCGGGATCGGATGGTTAGGGATACCGATCGTTGAAGGCTCGAGCCGTCCCGTTGGAGTCCAGTTCAGCATCTCCACAGCAAAAACCGTCCTCGGAGGGTCCATCGGCAAGAACGGGAAAGTAGGCTCTGTCGGTATTGCGCAGAGGAAACACCGGCGACCCCGAATAATATGACTATACCAAGTTCCCCATAGAAGTAAGATGGTGCAGTTCGAGTCATGAGCCCAGATCATCGCCATCGCTTCCTCGTCAGATGGTGATTGGGGAAAAGCGGCCTCTGAGCGAGTGAAGGGAAAGCACGGGACAGAAGCCATTACACCTGAAATAAAATAAAGGAAAGCTGTCAAAAGCGAAGCCAACGATATATATATATATATATATATATATATATATATATATATATGAGCGTAAATATATATATGAAGACAGTTGAAGAAAGCGACAACAGATTCTCCTGTATAGGGCCGTTGGCTACAAAACATATGGGCCCCACAGAATCAGGTTGACGGCTCGTTAATAATGAGGCCAAGCAATCATAATAATACAAAGGGAATATCCTCATTAAATAGGCATTCGGTTTCGAGTGACCCTACACATCCCCCTAAAGGACAAATCTACCTTGGGCTCTACAACAAATCAAACAAGATCAGGAGAATTAAATTCCCACAGAAGACATCATTGCAAGATTCTTCTTCACTGATCACAGAAGGACAACCTAGGGCGAAGGAAACCCTAAGAAGCCTCTATGGGAAAGAACTTAGTTCTTCACAGGAATTAAATTCCTTTTAAAAAGGGGATATTAAATTCCCAAAAACATCTTTTCTGTGAACGGAGTTAAACTCCATGGACTTAAACTGTCACCATCATTTCCCTAAAGACCATATGAAACCCTAGGAGATCTACAGTTAGAAGGTTAGGTGGTTTTCTGTTCTTATGGAAAAAAAAAACTTGAACGAAAATGGGTTCATTTTAAAAGGGTGAAACCCTTGTTGTGGATTTAAGATCCATAGAGTTTTTTTAATGAAGGTTCTTCGATCGTTCAACATCATTACCTGAAAAGAGGAGTCTTTCCTGAACAGAGTTAAACTCTGAAAATTATTCAAGGCAGAGAACTAAGCTCTGGGAAAAGAGAATTAAATTCTCAAAAGAAGAAAGTTCTCAAAGGAGGAAGATGAGCAAAGTGGAGGCTCTTCTGAAAGGACATGGGCATTTATAGGATGGGATGGAAAACGTTTCATCTACCCTACTCCCAAAGCAGATCCAGCGGTCATAAAAGTGACAGCGTTGCACTCACATGCAGGCACGTGAGAACAATACTGTAGGGGCATTTGTTCCCTGATTAAAAATCAGGAAAGGACTCAGAAGAGGCATCACGTGCTCACACGTGACCAGCGGTCACGTGTTGGCACGTGACGTTCAAAGCAGCGGCACAAAGCGCATTCAAGAAAAGACTCCAGAAAAGGTCACGTGCTCACGCGTGACCAATGGTCACGTGTTGGCACGTGACTGCTGAGCAGCGGCCAGAAGACAGAGCGCAAAAGAAGAAGAAAGGCCCGTTCCAGGGGTCGCGTGGCCACACGTGACCGGCTTTAAAAAACTTATTATTTAACAGAATTAAATTCTGAGAAGAGATCATTCAAATCTTTCCAAATAGAGAATAATTATTTGGAACCGTTGGATTAAAAATCTAAAGGTGATTAAATATCACCTATTTATGGAAAAATCTTGGACTTGGAAAGATTTCCCCTAAATCTAACCGAAACAACAAGGAAATATCTTTGGATTTAAAATCCAATGGTGAATAAAATTCACTTAATAATCTAAAGGCTCAGATTAATGATAAAATCTCTCAACATACAAATCAAATCTCTCAATGAGAGATTTACTAAGAAAATTGATTCTCTTCCTTCTCCTATAAATAGGAGCCAAGAAAAGAAGAGAAGGAACCCTTTTTCGAAGATCTTTTTTTCTAAATTTTTTTCTGAAACCTTGAGATCTTTGGATCTTTTTCTTTTGATACATAGAGAAAGAGATAGATAGAGCCTTGGATTCTCTGCAAAAAGGAAAAGCTTAGATAAGAAAGGAAAAGGGGGGCTTCAAAGGAGAATTTAATTCTCAAAAGAGTTTAACTTTTATATAAAAAAAAAGAGAACTTAGTTCTTTCTCTAGTTGAGGATCTGCAAAGTGCAAATCTCCCCATGAATTGAGAATTTAATTCTCATTGGGTTGAGATCCTGCCATGCAGATCTAAAACACAGAGGAGGAACCGAGTTTAGAGAATTTAATTCTCACAAAATGATAGGAATTCAATTCCTTTGAGATAAAGTTAGGGTTTAACCCTATGTTATAGGAATTTAATTCCTTCAAAATAAACAGAACTAGGGTTTAACCCTAACTGAGAATATAATTCCCTTGAAATCACAGGAATTTAATTCCCTTAAGAAAAGAAACTAGGGTTTAACCCTATTAAGAATATAATTCAGAGAACTTTAAAGTTTAGGGTTCAACCCTATGAACAGAACTTTAAAGCATGCAGAGACCCACAGAACAAAACTCTGAAGCAGGCACCTCATGTGTTGTCACGTGACTTCTGCGAAGATAAATAAAAGAGAACTTTGAGGCAATGCCTCACGTGCTCCACGTGACCCCTGAAGCACATAAAGAAAAAGCAAAATAAACAGAGACTCTGGGGCGGCCTCACGTGTCACCACGTGACCCCTAATGGTTATTCTAATAAATCAGAGCATGCGCTCCCATCACGTGCCCGCACGTGATGGCTTTCAGGACTAAAAGTGTTAAAACACTTGTCTATAGAACAAAATAAAGAGAAGAAGGGCGCTCTCACGTGTTACCACATGACCCCTTTTTGTTTAACACTAAATTGAAACCTCTGTATCCAGTGTTTAACACTGATTCTCCTTGGTGTTTAACATTAATTTAGAAAATTCCATTTGCAGTGTTTAACACTGATTTACTTAGTGTTTAAACACTAATTTGAAAGATCTTCTCCCAGTGTTCAACACTGATTATCTTTTAGTGTTTAACACTAACTTGTTAATCTTATTCCCAGTGTTCAACACTGTTGGTCTCTAGTGTTTAACACTAGTTTTAGCCCAATTGGCTAAGTTTCCAGAGGCAAAGCCTCTCCTTCAATGAATCAACAGAGGGCCAATATCCCAGATACAATTGGACTTAGCCCAAGATGGCCATAAGTCCTCAATTCAAATTCAACTGGGCCAATGGGCTCATAATTAAATAATTGATCTTAGTTTCCAAATTGGACTACAGATCACTTAATCTATCTTGGTGTAAGGGTACATCTCTTCATTCCTTTGATACTTGTCGTTGTAATTCCTCAACGTCTTCAAAGAGGTGATGGGTCCCGATAACCACGTACATTGATACAGACTGTGGAGTCCTTAAATCCATGGACTACGACGTCCTTAACCATGACCGTGATGTCTTAAAACTAACAACGGACTGTGGGGTCCTTAAACTCATGGACTACGACGTCCTTAACCTTGACCGTGATGTCTTAAAACTAACAACGGACTGTGGAGTGTTCCCCTCCGAACGGCGGCCAAGACATGAGGACGTCTTGCCTGAGATTCGGGGCAGATGCTATATGGTTTTACCCGTCCACCTCTCCGAAGATGCCAAGTTGATTTATGGCACTGTATATCGGAGGTTTGGACGGATGCGGCCGATGTAGCAGACTTCCTCAGATTCCCCCTCGCTTGAGGGGTTTTTGATTGTGGGGACGCTCTTCCCTGCAGGTGCAAGCCCCTGCAGTTAATTACGCTACCGCTCGGCGGTAACAACTTTCTCCTGCTCCAGAAGTTCACTTCGTGTCGTGGGTGTTTGTTTTGTTTGTGGTTGCCCGTGGATTGTATACGGAGACTAATTTATGTCGTCGCCCGTAGGACGTGGATTAGTCCAAATCCGTATTTTCTTATATTTGGGTTTGGTGTTTTAGTTTAAGGATACGTGAGCCATATTTAGGCTAAGATCGACTTAAACGTTTGTTAAGGATACGTTAGTCTGATTTGAAACTAAGATCAACTTAACGGGATCGTTTGGATCCGACAAAAGAGCATTTGGGGGCTCTATTGTTCCAGTTTAAGGACATAGTAGTCCGTCGCCAGTTTAGGGACATGGTGGTCCATCATTCCCGTTTTGGGGACGGATATTAGTTTAAGGACGCATTAGTCCATGAGTTTAAGGACGCATTAGTCCATGGGTTTAAGGACCCCACGGTCCGTGTTTTAGTTTAAGGACGCATAAGTCCACGGATTTAAGGACCCCACAGTCCGTGTTGATGTGTGGTTGTCGGGACCCGTCACCTCTCTGACGTCGTTGAAGGATTACAACGATAGGAGTCAAAGGAGTTCGAAGATGTACCCTCGAACCGGATGTAAATTGATTTAAGAGAGCAACTGTGCTCAGTCAATTTAATTTGAGGACTTACGGCCATGATTGGGCTAAGTCCAGTTTAAAAAAAATATTCAACGCTTTTATTTGTTTTTGGCCTATTAGGCCAATGCTAGGGCTTGGCCCCTTTTTAATAATGCATAGCATTATTCTTGGTCTCTGTTGGGCCTCTGTTTTTATTTGGGCTCTGATGCATTGCATCAGTTTGAAAATAATGCATAGCATTTACTAGGCATGTTAGGCCTTTTTAATTGGGCTCAGCCCTTCTTTTTAATGATGCATTGCATCAATCATTTGACAGTGGCTATGTGGCCTGTCAGGCGCTTTGCGCCAATAAATGAGCGCAAGCGCTTGTGGAGGTGACACGTGTCATGCAAGCGCAGTGCGCTGCGCTTGCGCTGCTGACACGTAGCGCGCTTTGGTGAGTTGCGCCAATTTCAGAGAGCAAGACTCTATTTCAATAATCTCGAGAATCTTTAAGATTCCAGAACCAATGGTTCATAAAAAAGTGCAAAGCACTGATTGATTTCTTGATCCAATTTAGATCAAAGAAAACAAGTATTTCTTGTTTTTCTTGTTCTCAGAGAACCAATGGTTCATAAAAAAGTGCAAAGCACTTATTATTATTTGAAGATCATTGATCTTGTTATTAGATCAATGATCTATTAGAAGAAATTCTTCTATTTTGTGAAGGTTTTTACCTTTTCTTGAACTTTTCTTCAGAGTTCTCTCTGTTTTGAGGTTCTCAATCTCTCATAATATTCATCCTCTTTGAATTGGGGTCTAGGCGTCTTTATATAGTGCCCATAAATTTGTTAAGTTTGTTAAAGAGATCCTTCTCTGAGTGATTTGGGGAATTTTCCCCACCGTTTGATCTTTGATCCAAGGGCTCATATTTTACAGAAGACAATCTTCTTGTTTTAACAAGAACAGAAAGATCTTATTAGAATTTTAATTCTGTTTGGCGCAAACGTCCCAGCGCTTGACACGTGTCACGCAGCGCACAGCGCAGCGCAACTGCGCTTGCACAACTACGCTGACACGTGTCGCGCAGCGCAGCATTTGCGCCACTGCGCTGACACGTGTCGCGCATCGCTTGCGCAACTGAAGCGTTGCTTCCTTTAATTTTTGTTTTAAATAGAGCCTTGCTCTGATTGGGTGCGCTGCCTTGGGCGCTGCGCTCTCTGCGCTGGAGTGTCTGATTTTGACACGTGGCGCTCTGCGCGCAGCGCAGGGGATCTGAAGCGTTGCTTCATTTATTTTAACTTTAATTTTCACATTAATTTTCAAAGCAGAGCTTTGCTCTGATTGGGGGAAACAGAAGCGTTGCTTCGTCTCCCGTCTTGGAATTTGAACAGAGCTTTGCTCTGATTGGGGTAAACAAATGCCCCCCACCGTTGCGCTTACGTGGCCCCAAACGTGAGCGCAGCGGTGGCAGAATCCCAACCGTCGCGCCATCCCTTGGAAGTTGAAACGGCTCTTCAATGCCTATAAATATGACCTTTGGTCCCTTAGATGATTTTCATCTCTTCATAGGAATTTTGTTCAGAGCCCTGCTTTTTTGTTTAAGCACTTTTAAAAGTTCGAACTTTAGGTAAAAATTAATTTGGATTAAATTAAATCAATTTTAAGAGCCTTGCTCTCAATAGATCCCTGATCTAAAGAAGACCCATTTAGGGTTTCACTTAGCAGAGCTTTGCTCTGAAGGGGTCTAAAGAGAACTAAGGAGAACCCTATTAGGGTTCCATTAATAGAGCTCTGCTCTTTAAAAGATTTTTCTTGTATTTTCTCATTTCATTAATGGAGCTTTGCTCCTTCCAAATCATACAAAAGAACTCTTAGGAGTTTTTCATTGATCTTGGAGTTTAAAGATGGCATTTTATTTCTCGGTGCATTATATCATTTTGCTTAATCAGTCTTTCTGATAATTTTGTTGATTCTCTTTCACAGAAACAATGGATGCCCACATGTACGATCTTGACGAGATCATCTCTTATGGGGACATCCACCAATTTGGCCGTTCTCAAAATCGAGAGTTCACAAACGCAGAGTATGCTGAAATCATGAGCCGCTTCGACGCATATAACGGTCAACTACTTCCCCGACGTTCCTCCCTCCTGAAGCTTATCGTGGGAGCCATCTGGGAAGCGCTTCTTCTATTCTGTTCTGGTGTGCCGCTTAGGGCGTTGGATGCCGCCGAGGATAAGGTGCACTCGGTGTACATGATGAACTTAATCTCGAAGAGACGGCGAGACAATCTTGTCGATCTCCTGCACCAGGCCTTCCAGCAGTCCACCATACTCGCTGCTTATTGGAGGGAGGAGGACTTCCGTGGGGACCCCGACGCTTGTGCTCGCGAAAGAAAGCACACTAGGATGGTTCGCCAGGCTTGGAAAATCTTAGATAAGGTTACTTTCGAGTTCCTTAATCCATGTCCTGGGTCCGAGGTTATACCGTTATAAACATTTCAATAATGTTTTTATTTATTTCTTTATGATTGTAAAAGCCCTTTGAAATATGAATGGAAAATTTTTATTTCAGCTTGTCTTATTTCTCATTCTGAGTCTTTTACATACGCATGAATGGATGTGTCTCGAACGCCTGATCAAATGCAAATCGAATGTCCTTTCTGTCGCTTCCCTCTTTCTTTTATTATCAGTATACTGCTTTAGTAAACATGGTTGACAGGTGATAGAGCGAGCATCCTGTATTGGCTTCTTCAAAAGGCAGCGATGGCTTAGGCCGCAAGTTCAAATCTGCTGCCTAAGACTTTTCAACTTTATGAGCCGTGAGGGTCTCATAAAGACTTTTCTCCCCACGGATCGAGAGGATCTCGTAGGTGGATTTTTTCCTTAGGAATCGTGAGGATTCCTAAGTGCATTTTCTCTTATAAGTCGTAAGGATCTTATAAGAGAATTTTCCCTCTTACGAGTCGGGCGGACCCGTAAGCGGTTGTTTCCCTCCTTGTCGAGATTCAAGTTTGGAGAGTGAGACCCGTGGATAGTATGCAAGAGACCATTTCGGGCCGACTTGCAGGATCCCAGTGCTTAGGGAACAAGTTTTTTTTTTAATCCTTACTGCCTAAGGCTTTACCTTACGAGTCGATCCGCATCGAGAAGTTCTCGCAAAGACATCAATTTCTTCACAAGTCGAGATCGAGCATTTCTCGCAAGAATATCCTAACGTCACAGTTAACCTCTGCTCTTTACGACAGAAGTCCGTTAGGGTCTGTGGTACTTAGGGTTTTAGCCGTCGCACCGTCGCATCAGCTGATATGTTCCTCGATAGGCAATCGTGCTGTTCGAGTGGCCCTGCGACTGCCGTGTCTCTGATCCCTTCGGGGGCTGGACAAGACGTCTTCAAGCAATCCTCCTTGGCAGTTTGACCGTCGGAAGAGCAAGCGTTAGGAATTTGCCATGCCGCTTTTCACTTGAGGTTAGGCTCATTTTAGTGAGCCCCGATGAGTCATATCGACTCCGCGCTGGTGTAGGATGATCTCCGATAGTCTTTCAGGTTTTATGTGAGTTGCCGTCAAGACCCTGAAGCTAGGAATTTGGCATTTGCTTCGTTTGCTGGCATCGCGTCTGCTTATCGAGACGAATGTCGCGGTGGGAACTAGGGATTTTGCCGTGGCTCCGTTTGTTTGATTGTCGCGTCTGAACCCTGCTGTAGGAAGAACGCTGGGGTGACATCTCGTCTGCTGTATTGAGATGGACGTCGCGGTTGTCTCTAGACTGCTGTTGAACCGTCGAGGTTTGGAACTAGGGATTTTGCCGTGGCTCTATTTGTTTGATGATGTTGCGTCTGCTGTGTCGAGACGAACGTCGAAGTGGTGACCATTCCGCACTGGTGTGAGACGATCTCCAGTTGTCTTTCAGGCTTTATATGACTCACCGTTAAGACCTTGAAGCTAGGAATTTGGCCTTCGCTTCGTTTGCTTTTATCACGTCCGAACCCTGCTGGAGGAAGAACGCTGGGGTGACATCTCGTCTGCTGTATCGAGACGAACGTCGCGGTTGTCTCTAGGTTGCTGGTGAACCGTCGAGGTTTGGAACTAGGGATTTTGCCGTGGCTCCATTTGTTTGATGATGTTGCGTCTGCTGTTTCGAGACGAACGTCGAAGTGGTGACCATTCCGCACTAGTGTGAGACGATCTCCAATTGTCTTTCAGGCTTTATATGACTCACCGTTAAGACTTTGAAGCTAGGAATTTGGCCCTCACTTCGTTTGCTTTGTCACGTCCGAACCCTGTTGGGGGAAGAACGCTGTCGTGACATCTCGTCTGCTGTATCGAGGCAAATGCCGAGGTGGAGCTGGGATTTTGCCATTACTCCGCTTGTTTAACCATGGGGTCTTTCGTCGAAGTTGTATCTGCATCTTGATGGACTGCAAAGGAACACCGTTGTTAACTCTTAGGCCGTAGATATTACCGTTAAGATTTGGGACTAGGGACTATGCCGTGGCTCCATTTCATTGCGACTCTGAGGTCGGTTGTTGACGTCAAGACCCTGAAGCTAGGGATCTTGCTTTTGCTCCATTTGTTAACATTGTGTCTGCAATATTGCGACAAATGTCGAAGTTGTCTCTAGCTTTTCTATGAACCGTCGAGATTTGGCTTCGTTTTCTGGTGGAGCCTGTTGAGAAGGTATGGTTCCCTCTTTTTTTTTGTGCCCCTGTATTGTATACAGGGGTCGATGTGATCTCACCTGTAGGGCAAGGGTTTCTTTCATTTTTTATATTATTATTTTATTTCCGCGGTGCTCTATCATTTCAGCTTTTATATCGTGAAGGTCGCGATTGTCCAATCATTTCGGCTATTTTTCGCGGTGCCCAATCATTTCGTTTCTTTATTTTATTTATTTTTACTCGCTGCTTTTTTATTGCGAGTTGCCCAATCATTTCGGCTGTTTTTGTATGCATACATTTTTACTTGCTGATTTTGTCTGCAAGTTGCCCCATCATTTCGGCTATTTCATATGCATTTTTAGCTCGCTGATTTTTTTATCGCGGGTGTGGAACTTGGAACCTGACGCCAATCTCAGCATCAGCATCGCTACAACTGGAATATTGCCAGGAGCGAATCATCATTTGCCATGAAAGGGCTTGGAATTTGATACCGGTTTTAGGCATCAGCATCGCTACAACTGGGTATTGCCAGGAGCGAATCATCATTTGCCTCTGTCGATGTCGAACAAAGGTGGCTTAGCAAACAGGGTTAGGATCCCGTCGACTAAGGCTTTTGACTTCATGAGCTGTAAGGGTCTCATAAAGGCATTTCTCCCTACAAGTCGTGAGGATCTCATAGGTGCGTTTTCTCCTTAGGAATCGTGAGGATTCCTAAGTGTGTGTTCTCTTATAAGTCGTAAGGATCTTATAAGAGAGTTTTCTCCTTATAAATCGAGAGGATTTATAAAGGTTGTTCACCGTGTAGACATATCCCTAATCACGGATGGGACTTTGTTAGGGAAATGTGTATTCGCGCCCGTGGATTGTATACAAGGGTCAGTATTGAGCCACTTGTAGGGCAGAATTGAAGGTTGTGGAGGTTGCTTAAGCACAGGTTTAGGTCTCTGTAACTTAATACTTTCAAATCTTATGAGCCGTGAGGGTCCCATAAGAGAGTTCTCCTTACGAGTCGTGAGGATCTCGCAAGTGTATTTTCTCCTTAGGAATCGTGGGGATCCCTAAGTGTGTTGCTCCCTTGTGAGTCGTAAGGATCTCACGAGGGTGGTTTCTCCTTACAAGGTCGAGAGGACCCTGTAAGTGTCCTTTAGCGAGGTTGCACCCTTTCGGGTTTTCACAAACACTCGCCGGCAGTCCTGCTGTTTTTACTCACGGAGCCCCTTCGGGTTTTCATCCGTACCCTTTTTGCTTATGGACATACCCCCTTTTTTATTCTTTTTATTTTTATATGTTTTTCTTTTTTTTTTTTACGAGGTCGCGCCCTTTCGGGTTTTCACGAACACTCGCCGGTAGCCCTGCTGTTTTTACTCACGGAGCCCTTTCGGGTTTTCATCCGTGCACTTTTTGCTTATGGACATACCGTTTATATATATATATATATATATATATATATATATATATATATATATATATTTTTTATATATATTTCTTTTTCTTTTCTTTTTCTTTTTCTTTTTCTTTATTCATCTCGTCAGCCTGAAGATGCTGCGGTAGTAGTTTCAGGACGTTTCGGTCCGTCGTTAGTTTAAAGACGTTTCGGTCCGCCGTTAGTTTAAGGACGTTGCGGTCCGTTGTCGCCATATTTGAGGCGAATCTCTAGTTTACTGACTTTTCGGTCTATGGGGCTTTCTCTATGAATGGGCATGATGCCCCCGGCGTATCCGTCTTTCTCATAGCGTGCGGTTGTGGCGGGTTCACCTTCCAGTTTTTGGATATGACGAACTTGCCCTATTGGTATTGATCTTCAACCCAGTTCTTAAAGACGTAGCAATCCTCGATCAGGTGACCTACCGTTTGGTGGTAAGGGCAATAATCGAGATCGTTTACATCGCCTAGCCGCAACGGACGTTTTGGTCTTGGCAGATTGATGCGTCTGCCGCGCATTGCCAGCTCGAACAGTCTCCTTGTTTTATTTTGAGGAAACGAGTAAGGACGTTTCAACTTTTCCTGGAGGGGTTGCTGCTTGTTGTTTCAGAAAACAACCGGTTTAGGGCCACTCGATTGCTGTTGAGTATTGGCTACGAGGGCTGTTTTTCCCTTCTCTTTATCCTTTTTGCTCGATCCTTTGTTCGCGAGGCCGAGACTTTTTCTGAGTAGCGTGCGATTGCACGGCTGAACGTTCTCACAACTCCTCAATTCCTTCATTTTTGAAATGGATTCCTTGAGGAGAGGGTTGAGGGCAGCCTCTTCGTCAGAGTCACTTCCGAAGGTGATAATTTGCGATCCCTTGGAGTCGGCTCTGTGACAGTCGGCGGCGGCTCTCTTGCGCTCATCTAACGCATTTTTCTGATGTCTACGAGCTTCACACTTTGTCCTGTTGAAGTGTTGCTTTTGAGCGACATACCCTTGCCACCAACACTTAAAGGAGTCGCAGTCTTCGGTAGGATGTATGATCTTCTGATGATACAAGCAGAAGTTAGGATGCATCTCTACTTCACCGAGAGTATTTTCTTCAAAGGGTGGTAGCACCATTCCCGCTGACAGGGCTTTAGCGAACCTCTTCCTCGTATTGAATTTGTTTTTATCCGCAGCGGATGGCTTTTGATTTTACGGGAGTGCCTCGACTCTTTGGTCCAGTCGTTGGTGTTTGGCTCCTTCCAGTATGGCCATCTCACGCTCTTGATTGGCTTTAACTTTCAGACGAATCTCATTCAGGAAGGCATCAATCAACTCGTCTGACGGCCGCGGAATTTCTGGTTCAGGGTCCGCCCTCGGTTTCTCGGTGCAATGAGCCTCTTTTTCATCCGCCAATGAGTGAAAGATCACATGACAAGTTGCCCCCGGTGCGTCCGTCTTCTTTGGAGTGTGCGGCTGTGGTGGGTTTACCTTCCACTTTTCAGACAGTGCAAACTTGCCTTGTAGGTACTGATCCTCGATCCATCCCTTGAAAACGAAACAATTCTCGATCGGGTGACTTACCGTTTGGTGGTAAGGGCAGTAATCGGGATTATTGAGATCGCCTGGCTGCAACGGACGTTTTGGATTCGGCAGATTGATGAGTCTGTTGCGTACTGCCAGTTCAAACAGTCTTCTCGTTTTATTCTGAAGAAACGAGTTAGGACGTCCTAGTCTCTCCTCGAGGGACGGGAGTGGATGCGCGTTATTTTGGTGAACAACCGGCTTTGAGTTGCTCGGCTGTTGTTGAGCATTGGCAACGACAGTCGCTTTCCCTTTTCCTTTCTCATTTTGAGAGTCTGGTTTTGGAGGAGACGGTCCGTGGCCCATCTGGTCCATTTGGGCTAATTTGTCGATCAATGCTTGGAAGGTGGTCGGCCTGAAGAACATCATGAATTGCGAGATGGTCGCTTGCGGATCAAGAGTGCCCACGAACATGCCTACCGCAGGTGCCTCTTCTATGCGTTGTTCGCATTTCGACCATAGGTTCCGCCATCGTGTTGCGTATTGGACCCACGTTTCGCCTGGCCTTATCCTGGCATTTATCAGTGCTGTTATCAGGGTGCGTTCACTAGCACTCGCGAATCTTTGTGTAAACAGTAACTCCATCTCCGCAAATGTTTTGACAGAGTCATTAGGTAGCTCCGAATACCATTCAAAGGCTGTTTCTGCTAAGCTGCCGACGAATTGGCGAAGCAACAGTTTGTCATCGCCTCCAGTGTTGTCGCATAAGGCCCTGAATTAAGCGACGTGCTGATGTGGATTCCCTGCCCCTTTATATACGTGAAACTTAGGGATCGTATATCCCGGTGGGTAACTGATTTGGTCATACCAGCCCAGATAAGGTCGTCCAGTTCTAACAGTTCGCCCAGCCGATTCACTCGCCTGATGAGCTCGTATTTGCTGAGCTATATAGTCATCCAGTGCGACCTTGGAAATGGTTTCTTCCTTGGCCGCTGAGAGAGCCAGAGGAGGATTAGGTGTCTCCCCTCTGTCGTCTCCGATAATGATCGGAGGGTCTTCAGCTGGAGGGTTTGGGTGTATCATCATCCCTACTATATCTTGGAAGAGGAGCGCCATTTGTTTTATATTGGCAGCTTGTTCTGCTGCCTCTTTGTCCTTCTTTTCGAGGACTCTGTGTAGATAGTCAGCGTCAGTTTCTTGTTCATGACGCTGCTCTGATGATACTTCCGAACTTTCTTTCGGTTCGGTAAGTGCAGCCATCACAGTCATCATTTCCTGAAGCTTCTGTTGCTGCTCCTGGGCTTTTGTCAAGGATCGGGTGAGCGGTCGGTGACCCATCGAAGCGCGGCTTTCTTCCTTTCCGGAAGCCACATAAACAGTGTGCAGTACCATGCCCCTAGACTTGGGGCGTTTGCGCTCAACGTTTTTACGGTTCGCCATATTCACAGGGGCTCTTTGCAGCCTCCCTTTCTTTTGAGCGATTAGAGTTGAGGGGGCCGTTGTAGTGTGTACCCAAGTAGCTGTTGCTTTTTGTGGCTTGACGGAGTAATTCTTCTCTTGCCGAACCTTCATCTTTTTCTGTCGTCGGAGGTATTCTTGATCGATCACTGACTCTTGGACTTGACGCCAGACCTTGTAGATTTTAGAGGACAACCGTTGAGGGGGCTGCAATAGCTTTTTCTCTGGAGCATTCTCCACAGGTGAAGGAGTTCGTTTCAACACCGCAGCAGGAGAGTTCCTGCGCACCGTGTTTAGCAATTCAATGCTGTTCCCGGTTGGAACAGCAACATCGATCCCCACCGTTGGTGCTGGCGAAGTTATCCCAGAGGGGGAGTTGCCCCCAGCCTTCCTTATTCGGCGCCAGTGGTGACGTCGAGCGTGTCGTAAGGATGGAGTTGTTCTAACCGTAGGGGTGACCTCCTCATGCCCCCTGTGTTGGTCAGAATCTACTGGTATCAGCCTTTTAAAGACCGACGTCCGTTGACTGGGGATGGCCAACCTGTCAAAAGCAGACTTCCGAGCAGGGGAAGCAACCTCGGTGATTTCGCCTGAAACTGGAGTAGGGATAGCTATCCGTTTCGGGACAACATCTTCTGGTATTGCTGGCTTTTTCATGGGCCCGTTGGAGCTCTGACCTAGCCTGTTAAAACCCGAGGCAGTGGAGTTGAGCGACCCGTTGAGAGGGGCCGCGGTAGTTGTAAGCCGATCAAAGACCGACTTCTTTAGAGCTTCTTGCGACGCTATTGGGGCATTGAAGCTCATCGGTGGGAGCATGGTCCCGAAGAATAGTCCAGTGGTGGCCTGAGTTACCTGCTCCACTGGCAACTTGAAAAGGGACGCCGCTTGGGGCCCGTAAGTCACTCCTCCAACAGGGACGGAGCGAGAGTCACAATTGCAGGAAGTGCAGCTTGAAGCCATTGATTTTCTGTTTTCTGCACGGAGCAAGACACCAAATCTTAGTACCTCAAATCTACAGGCAACCACAGCAAACCGCGATTTGTTCGCGAACACGACACACGAAGTGTGGAGTGAGAAGAGGAAAAGGTCCTACCGGGCGTGCCAGAATCTGTTCCCCTCCGAACGGCGGCCAAGACATGAGGACGTCTTGCCTGAGATTCGGGGCAGATGCTATATGGTTTTACCCGTCCACCTCTCTGAAGATGCCAAGTTGATTTATGGCACTGTATATCGGAGGTTTGGGCGGATGCGGCCGATGTAGCAGACTTCGTCAGATTCCCCCTTGCTTGAGGGGTTTTTGATTGTGGGGACGCTCTTCCCTGCAGGCGCAAGCCCCTGCAGTTAATTACATTACCGCTCGGCGGTAACAATTTTCTCCTGCTCCAGAAGTTCACTTCGTGTCGTGGGTGTTTATTTTGTTTGTGGTTGCCCGTGGATTGTATACGGAGACTAATTTATGTCGTCGCCCGTAGGACGTGGATTAATCCAAATCCGTATTTTCTTAGATTTGGGTTTGGTGTTTTAGTTTAAGGATACGTTAGCCATATTTAGGCTAAGATCGACTTAAACATTTGTTAAGGATACGTTAGTCTGATTTGAAACTAAGATCAACTTAACGGGATCGTTTGGATCCGACAAAAGAGCATTTGGGGGCTCTATTGTTCCAGTTTAGGGACATAGTGGTCCGTCGCCAGTTTAGGGACATGGTGGTCCATCATTCCCGTTTTGGGGACGGATATTAGTTTAAAGACGCATTAGTCCATGAGTTTAAGGACGCATTAGTCCATGGGTTTAAGGACCCCACAGTCCGTGTTTTAGTTTAAGGACGCATAAGTCCGCGGGTTTAAGGACCCCACAGTCCGTGTTGATGTGTGGTTGTCGGGACCCGTCACCTCTCTGACGACGTTGAAGGATTACAACGATAGGAGTCAAAGGAGTTCGGAGATGTACCCTCGAACCGGATGTAAATTGATTTAAGAGAGCAGCTGTGCTCAGTCAATTTAATTTGAGGACTTACGGCCATGATTGGGCCAAGTCCAGTTAAAAAAAATGTTCAACGCTTTTATTTGTTTTTGGCCTATTAGGCATATGCTAGGGCTTGGCCCCTTTTAATAATGCATAGCATTAATCTTGGTCTCTGTTGGACCTCTGTTTTTATTTGGGCTCTGATGCATTGCATCTGTTTGAAAATAATGCATAGCATTTACTAGGCCCTTTTAATTGGGCTCAGCCCTTCTTTTTAATGATGCAGTGCATCAATCATTTGATAGTGGCCATGTGGCCTGTCAGGCGCTTTGCGCCAATAAATGAGCGCAAACGCTTGTGGAGGTGACACGTGTCACGCAAGCGCAGTGCGCTGCGCTTGCGCTGCTGACACGTGGCGCGCTTTGGTGAGTTGCGCCAATTTCAGAGAGCAAGGCTCTATTTCAATAATCTCGAGAATCTTTAAGATTCCAGAACCAATGGTTCATAAAAAACTGCAAAGCACTGTTTGATTTCTTGATCCAATTTAGATCAAAGAAAACAAGTATTTCTTGTTTTTCTTGTTCTCAAAGAACCAATGGTTCATAAAAAAGTGCAAAGCACTTATTATTATTTGAAGATCATTGATCTTATTCTTAGATCAATGATCTATTAGAAGAAATTCTTCTATTTTGTGAAGGTTTTTACCTTTTCTTGAACTTTTCTTCAGAGTTCTCTCTGTTTTGAGGTTCTCAATCTTTCACAATGTTCATCCTCTTTGAATTGGGGTCTAGGGGTCTTTATATAGTGCCCATAGATTTGTTAAGTTTGTTAAAGAGATCCTTCTCTGAGTGATTTGGGGAATTTTCCCCACCGTTGGATCTTTGATCTAAGGGCTCCTGTTTTATAGAAAACAATCTTCTTGTTTTAATAAGAATAGAAAGATCTTATTAGAATTTTAATTATGTTTGGCGCAAACGCCCCAGCGCTTGACACGTGTCACGCAGCACACAGCGCAACTGCGCTGACACGTGTCTCGCAACACACAGCGCAGCGCAACTGCGCTGACACGTGTCGTGCAGCGCAGCGCTTGCGCAACTGCGCTGACACGTGTCGTGCAGCGCAGCGCTTGCGCAACTAAAGCGTTGCTTCCTTTAATTTTTGTTTTAAATAGAGCCTTGCTCTGATTGGGTGCGCTGCCTTGGGCGCTGCGCTCCCTGCGCTGGAGTGTCTGATTTTGACACGTGGTGTTCTGCGCGTGGCGCTCTGCGCGCGGTGCAGGGGATCTGAAGCGTTGCTTCATTTATTTTAATTTAAATTTTCACTTTAATTTTCAAAGCAGAGCTTTGCTCTGATTGGGGGAAACAGAAGCGTTGCTTCGTCTCCCACCTTGGAATTTGAACAGAGCTTTGCTCTGATTGGGGTAAACATGGAGTCCTTAAATCCACGGACTACGACATCCTTAACCTTGACCGCAATGTCTTAAAACTAATATTGGACAGCAATGTCCTTAAACTACCTATTGACCGTAATGTCATTAAACTAAACTACAGGGCTCCCTTAATTTCTCTCTTGTGGGATCTAAACGATCTCGTTAAGTCGATCTTAGTCTAAAAATAGACTAACGTATTCTTAACAAACGTTTAAGTTGATCTTAGTCTCAAATAAGGCTAACGTATCCTTAAACACAACCTCAAACCCAAATCTAAGAAAGATACGGATTTGGACTCGTCCATGCTCTACGGGCGACAACATAACTCAGTCTCCGTATACAATCCACGGGCAACCAAACACAAATCAAACACACACGACACGAAGTGACCATCTGGAGAAGGAGAAAGTTGTTACCGCCATGCGGTAGCGTAATTAACTGCAGGGGCTTGCGCCTGCAGGGAAAAGCGTCCCCACAATCAAAAACCCCTCAAGTGAGGGGGAATCTGACGAAGTCTGCTACATCGGACGCATCCATTTAAACTTTCGATTCATGGTGCCATAAATCAACTTGGCATCTTCGAAGAGGTAGACGGATAGCACCAATTAGCATCTTCCCCGAATCTCAGGCAAGACGTCCCCGCGTCGCGCCGTCTTTCGGAAGGGAACACTTGCATTCTCAACGATCTGTTTACGAAGGAAGGAAGGACCAGTGCTCCTTCAGCCTTATATAGCCCACTGCGCCCCCAACGGAACCCAACAGTTGCTCGTTTTCGCCTACAAAGTCGCTACCACGTGGCAATCATTGAGCCTTTCCTGGCAGGACCGAAACGACACGACTCTGGCGCTTCGCCTCCCCGCACATTCAATGCGCATGCTACGCGCATGATCGCCTCGACCGTCGCTGTTCCCTATACCTACCATGGGGTCGTCAGGAGAGACCTTATGAAGAATCAGCCAGCGTCTACCATGCTCGGCTGTTCCTGGCCGGTAGCTTCACTACTCGCAACGCCAGGGATCAAAGCCCTCACCAAGAGGCGACCACGTAGCTTCACTGCCTGGTTATCCTTAGCAGGCCTCCTACGGCCCCTCCGACGGTAAGGATCAAAGTCCTCCCCTGTAACACCCAAGCCCAATGCTACTATTTTCAGTTACTGTTTGAGCATAATGTGGTACTCATTTCATTTAACTTGCTTGTTTGTTGCTTACTGTAAAATTTACCCGGCAAAGTCATTTCTACATATAACAAATTTTGGCATCTAAAATAAAATTGAAAATATTCATCTTGGCCTACTTGACACCCCTAGCCTCGTGGTAGCGTCCGTGCATTGTGTTCTCGTCCCGTTCAGTAAAACGGGCAAGTTTGGATGGCTACGTGCACGCACGTGTGTCCGTTTTGGGGGTATGCTTTTTAATCATAAAACATTTCATTTTAAAATTTGGAACCCGCTTAAAATCCTATTATTTCAATTTCAAATTTTTGGACTCGACCCGGACGCGATTTGGAAATGTTTTATTTGGCGCCAAAATCCCAAATTTTAATATTATTAAAACCATCACATATATTTTTCTAACTAACCTGATATCTTACTGTTCATTACCTATCTTTTAAATCTTTAAGTTAACCATATAATATTTTTACAATCTTTTATATCCTTCTCAATTTATTCTCTCAGCCAATCACAACCTCCCCTTTAACCCCGTGGTTCCTACTTTCTCTCTCCCTCTCCACTTTTTTCTCTCTCTCCCTCTCCCTCATATATTCTCTCGTACTTCTCTTTATCATTCTTTCTCTTCTTCCTTCATGTCTCGTTTCTCATTTTTTTTTTGACTGTTCTTTTGTGACCGGAATTCCATCGTGCCGGTGACGTTTCTCTACGTTCCAGCGAGATACCCCGACCCGTGTGGTTCCTTTGTTCGTCGTTTGGGTTCATTCCGTGAACCGTGCGCCGTCGCGAGTTTTCCCCGCCGACGGTTAACGTTCCGTTTTCCCGATTCGCGACCCATCGAGGCAAGTTAATCTTGCTACATGCTATATACTTTTATAATCTTCATTTTATAATGTTATACATTTGAAAATCTTATAGTTTACATATGAAATGTCGTTGAAAAATCGGATATGACAAATCTGAAATTTACTGTACACCTTATCTTATAAAATTCATTATAAATCATAGAAAAATCATTAGTATACGTTCTTTAGTTCGTTACGAAGCTAATTCAGAATAATATAACTCTATGAAATATTTACTTGCAAAATAAATTGTTTAATTAACGTAAAATGCAAATGAACACGTCTCTAAACTGCTGTCCACGGAAATTCCAGCAGCAAACTTTCAACTTTGAAGATTCATAACTTTTTGTAGGGATAACCTGAGATGCTTATACTTATAAAACTGAAAACCTTATTGAATTATCTTTGTTTTGGTATAAGACACGTCCCTTTTGGAGAACGTTTGTTATTTTTAAGCTATTTTACAAATTATGGTGACGCTAAATTTCTGAACGGAACATTCTTGTGCATGGTTAATCAATACATCTTTTATAGTTACTAATCGCTTTGAATATGCTATCCATATTAATATTATTATATCAATATTTATATCACATATTGCTTAGTTGCACATCCCACATTACCATTTTATAGTTTTATAACTTTTCGGATACCCGTTTGCATCCATCGCATTTAAGATACATATAATTGCATCCATAGATCACATTACTACATAATAATGTGATATTAACACTCCATGTTTAATAAATTGCATCCTAATTAATATTGGAACTATAAATATAACCCTAATCGATAACTGTGCATCCATATCCTTGAAATTATATCTATTTGCATATCATATTATATGTTCCAGTTTATTGTTCTGATTGTACTCATGCTTGTTTATTTATACACATGCTTATGTTAGTTTGATTATGAGCACCCACATGACATCTTGTGCTTCCTGACATGACCTGTTACACTTCCTACTTGACATGACATGGTACCGTACACTCTTGACATGACATGACACCTTTATACATTACCTGGCTGGACCTAATGTACCATGGCTTTACCTGTTACCTGATCTTGTGTCTAATGCCGACAAACCTGACCATTCCTGCTGTCTATCCAGACAGACCTACTTTTACCTGATTTTGTGTTGGCATTAGTCCTTGACTAATGAATACCTGACCTGACATACATAACTTGGGGGTATGGGGAAATCAAAGGTGAAACCGACTTGTAACTCAACAGTTCGATACTTGTTCTGATCAGTCTTACGGGCTTGGCCAGTCCGGGAGTGATGATGCTGACATCACTCATCCATCCTACTACCTATTACTGCTTAGCGGCACGTCTCGGATTCAGCCCCGAGGACCTTGACCGTGGTCTCGGGCACGCACGGGATACTATTGAGTTACATCGACGATTCATCAATTGATTTCAAAGACTGTAGAGTAGAAACCTGATAGGACAGTTTAGTCACCAATGCACACTACACTGCTCTGTTATTTCTTAGTACTGTTTTATTCATGTTCATACCTGCATTGCTTATTCCCATGTTGATATTATATTATTTGGTTGACATGACGCGCTGACGTCTGGGTTTTGCATGGCCCAGATTCCTTACCACTATCGACGACCGAGCAGGAGTACTTCAGCCAGCAGGCTGAACTGTGAGTTCCTCAGGGTTTAGTTTTTTTTTATTTTCATTTCATTTCTAGGTGTGAGCCCGCATTATGGGACGTACTGTTTATTTATTGTATTGGATCATTTGCTTCTGCACTCTTTGATTATTGATTCTTGTTATTATGGATTTGGACATGTATTAGATTAGTTTAATATTTTGTTCCTTGATATCTCTACAACCGTAATGTGACTGTGGATGGATATTTCCTACCCACAGGTAGCATGGTTGGCTATGTCACGTGCCCAATCTTGCGTACTCTTGGAAGCGGGGCGTGACATGGTTCTTTTGGTATCAGAGCCATATGATAGTCGGGTTTATTCTTTTTGTAGTTGGGTATTGTACCCAATACATGAATCAGAATACCCGTGTTTAGGAAACATGTCCGGCCACCTTGAACGTTTTACCATTCTTGAATCACATTCTTCCTGATTATATTTTTACGATGTGCAAACTTCCTTTGCATATCGATCCGAAAACCTGATTCCTTGTTATCTCTAGGACTTAGGCGACTTGGATGGAGTTATGTAATTGTCGCTATGATACCGCGGCATAGTTACAATGCGGTACTCTATTTAAGTATCTTGGAGTTCTAGCCTTGATCTATATTCAGAATCCATCATCATGCTAATGTTGGGTGTTTTGAGTTCAGGATTATGGCAAGTAAGAATGTGAAGACGTACCAGAGGCGTGTGGATGAAGCCGCCATGCTTGGAGTGATAAGATGAATGCTGGAGAATCAAAGAAACAGACCGAGCTGATCCAGCAGCAAGCGGACTCGTTTCGGGAAGGTTTGCAGATCGTTCAGTAGTCTGTGAACAATATTGGAGCTAGACCAGTTGACCGAGTAGGGACCATAGCAGATTTCAGGCGGTTGGGTCCGTCTACATTTACTGGTTTAAAGGAGCCATTGCCAATGGAGCAGTGGCTAGTTGACACAGAGAACCTTCTTTTTGCGGCACAGATTCCAGATGACAAAAAGTTGTTGTGGTACACATTCAGCTAGTGGACTACGCCCGAGAATGGTGGCTTGTTGAGGAGACCCGCTTGCCCAAGCCGATCAAGTGGGCGGATTTTTTCTAAAAGTTTCCTGGAGAAGTTCTTCCCGCGGACTGCACGGGAGGAAATGGAAGAGAAGTTCATCGGACTAAAGCAGAAGGGAGCACCCGTAGATGTGCATGTAGCAGAATGGACGAGACTCAGTAGTTTCGCTGGACCTTTAGTTGCCAACGATGCAGACAGGGCACGGAGGTTCATGCGCAGGCTGGACGTGGACATCCAGAGGCAGAATGTCTCTCTGGGTTTGACCACTTTCTCATAAATACTTGCAGCAGCCAAGAGCAGCAGAGTTTATCTGGGATGAAAGGGAGTTTGCAGCAGACAGCAGCTGCGTTAAGGAAGCAGTTCTATCGGGCCAGTCGAGTTTAGGGCTAGGCCGACTAACAATGTTCTTGCAGCAATGGAAGTTGATAATAGTGAAGAGCCGGCGGTTGTTCACGATTTTATGGATGTGTTTGAAGATATATCGGGCTTGCCGCCGAAGCGAGACGTGGAGTTCGCAACTGACCTTATTCCTGGTGCAGCGCCAGTATCTAAAGCGTATTATCAAATGGCACCAGTAGAATTGGAAGAAGTTAAGAAACAAGTTACTGAATTGCTTGAGAAGGGTTGGATTCGAAGCAGCAACTCGCCTTGGGGAGCTCCAGTTCTTCTAGTAAAGAAGAAGGATGGCACGAGGAGGATGTGCATCGATTATCGAGAATTAAACCGGGTAACTATTAAGAACAAGTACCCGATCCCTCGCATTGGAGAACTTTTTGAGCAGCTTAGTGGCGCGAGGGTATTCTCGAAACTGGATTTGCGATCCGGATATCATCAGGTCCGAGTGAAAGCAGAGGATATTTGCAAGACGGCGTTTGAACTCGGTATGGACATTACGAGTATCTAGTGATGCCCTTCGGAGTAACGAATGCGCCGGCAGTATTCATGGATTTGATGAACAGGGTCTTTTCACCATACCTAGACCAGTTTATTGTGGTTTTCATTGACGATATTCTGGTTTACTCGAAGAGTTTTGAAGAGCATGCTGAGCATTTGAAGATCGCACTGCAGATGTTGAGACAGGAGAAATTGTATGCGAAGATGAGTAAGTGCGAGTTTTGGCTGGAGGAAGTAAGGTTTTTGGGGCATGTTGTGTCTGGCGATGGCATTGCCGTCGATCCAGAAAAGATTGCAGCAGTTCGAGATTGGCCTATTCCAAAGAATGTTGCTGAGATAAGAAGTTTCCTTGGATTAGCCGGATACTACAGGAGATTTGTGGAGAACTTTGCTCGTCTGGCAGAGCCGTTGACCAAGCTTACGCGCAAGGAGGTACCTTTTGTATGGGCGGATAAGTGTGCGTTAGCTTTCGAAACGTTGAAGCAGAAGTTGAAAACCGCCCCTATTCTGACCGTGCCAGACAATTCCGGAGGATTGGTGATTCACAGCGACGCATCTGGGAAAGGATTGGGATGTGTTTTGATGCAGCATGGGAAGGTTGTAGCATACGCATCGAGACAGTTGAAGACCCATGAGAAGAATTATCCAACTCATGACTTAGAGCTTGCGGCTGTGATTTTCGCTTGAAGATTTGGAGACACTACCTTTTGGGCGAAAGAGTCGAAGTTTTTACAGATCATAAGAGCTTGAAGTATGTGTTCACACAGAAGGAGCTTAACATGAGGCAGCGTAGATGGTTGGAGCTGATGGCTGACTACGATCTTGATCTTAAGTACCATCCGGAGAAGGTTAATGTTGTGTCGGATGCGCTTAGTCGGTTACCAGTAATTCAGGTGTTAACTACGCAGAGGGAGATCATTGCAGATTTTCGAAGATTCGACTTGGAGGTTGTGCTACCACATTCTACGGGACAGTTGATGCAGTTGCAAGTACAGTCGTCCTTGGTTAAGAAGATTAAAGCGGCACAATCGCAGGATCCTAGACTGCAAAAGTTTCGAGAGCAGGCTGAAGCCGGGCTACGAACAGATTTATTGATCCACGAAGATGGTTCGTTGAGGTAGGTTAGCCGTTTGTGTGTGCTAAAGGGTGATGTTCGTGAAGAGCTTATGAAGGAGACACACAGTTCAGCTTATTCTGTACATCCAGGAGGCACAAAGATATACCGAGATATTCGACAGCATTTCTGGTGGGAGGGCATGAAACGGGAGATTGCTCGCTTTGTGGCAAAGTGCTTGGTGTGTCAGCAAGTTAAGGCTGAACATCAAAGGGTTGCTGGTTTATTGCAACCACTTCCGATTCCTCAGTGGAAGTGGGAACATATAACCATGGATTTCGTGACGGCCTTACCGCGGAGTCCAAAAGGCAACAATGCAGTATGGGTAATTGTTGACCGATTGACCAAGGCAGCTCACTTTATTCCTTTCCGGGTTGGTCAATCAACGGAGACTTCGGCAGAGCGGTACATGAAGGAGATGGTAAGATTGTATGGAGTGCCGGTGAACATCGTGTCCGATCAGGACACTCGGTTCTTATCACACTTCTGGAGGAGTTTACGGGAAAGTTTAGGGACTCGATTGAAGTTTAGCACAGCTTATCATCCTCAAACAGATGGTCAGTCGGAGAGAACGATCCAAACTCTTGAAGACATGTTGAGAGCATGCATGTTGGACTTCAAGGGGTCTTGGGAGGATCATCTACTTTTGGTGGAGTTGTCTTACAACAACAGTTTTCAGGCAACTATTCAGATGGCTCCATTTGAAGCTTTGTATGGTCGTAAATGCCGTTCACCTGTTTGTTGGGACGATGTCGGTGAACGAAGATTATTGGGACCAGATTTGGTTGTGCAGACAGTTGAGAAGGTTAACCCTATCAGAAATCATATGAAGGCAGCACAGGACCGACAGAAGAGTTGGGCAGATACGTCGAGAAGACCTCTGGAGAATTCACCGTGGGTGATTTGGTGTTCTTGAAGATATCACCGACTAGAGGGGTGATTCGTTTTGGAAGTCGAGGAAAGCTTGGTTCTCGATTCGTTGGACCCTTCGAGATATTGGAGCGTGTTGGAGAGGTAGCGTACCGTTTGGCGTTACCACAGTCCTTGGCAGGTGTGCACGATGTGGTTCATGTATCTCAACTACGGAGGTATGTTCGAGATGAAACCCACGTATTGGATCATTCGGAGTTGACTGTACGGGAGGACCTAACTTTTGAGGAGCGACCGGTTGAAATCAAGGATCGAAGAGAAAAGGTTCTTAAGAACAAGGTTACCCCTCTTGTGCTAGTTTCTTGGGGTAATCGATCGCATGGAGAATCCACTTGGGAGCGAGAAGACGAGATCCGGCAGAAGTTTCCTCACCTTTTCCCGTAGTTATCTATCTTGAATTCTTGGAATTTCGAGGACGAAATTCTTTTTGTAGTTGGGTATAATGTAACACCCAAGCCCAATGCTACTATTTTCAGTTACTGTTTGAGCATAATGTGGTACTCATTTCATTTAACTTGCTTGTTTGTTGCTTACTGTAAAATTTACCCGGCAAAGTCATTTCTACATATAACAAATTTTGGCATCTAAAATAAAATTGAAAATATTCATCTTGGCCTACTTGACACCCCTAGCCTCGTGGTAGAGTTCGTGCATTGTGTTCTCGTCCCGTTCAGTAAAACGGGCAAGTTTGGATGGCTACGTGCACGCACGTGTGTCCGTTTTGGGGGTATGCTTTTTAATCATAAAACATTTCATTTTAAAATTTGGAACCCGCTTAAAATCCTATTATTTCAATTTCAAATTTTTGGACTCGACCCGGACGCGATTTGGAAATGTTTTATTTGGCGCCAAAATCCCAAATTTTAATATTATTAAAACCATCACATATATTTTTCTAACTAACCTGATATCTTACTGTTCATTACCTATCTTTTAAATCTTTAAGTTAACCATATAATATTTTTACAATATTTTATATCCTTCTCAATTTATTCTCTCAGCCAATCACAACCTTCCCTTTAACCCCGTGGGCCCTACTTTCTCTCTCCCTCTCCACTTTTTTCTCTCTCTCCCTCTCCCTCATATATTCTCTCATACTTCTCTTTATCATTCTTTCTCTTCTTCCTTCATGTCTCGTTTCTCATTTTTTTTTGACTGTTCTTTTGTGACCGGAATTCCATCGTGCCGGTGACGTTTCTCGACGTTCCAGCGAGATACCCCGACCCGTGTGGTTCCTTTGTTCGTCGTTTGGGTTCATTCCGTGAACCGTGCGCCGTCGCGAGTTTTCCCCGCCGACGGTTAACGTTCCGTTTTCCCGATTCGCGACCCATCGAGGCAAGTTAATCTTGCTACATGCTATATACTTTTATAATCTTCATTTTATAATGTTATACATTTGAAAATCTTATAGTTTACATATGAAATGTCGTTGAAAAATCGGATATGACAAATCTGAAATTTACTGTACACCTTATCTTATAAAATTCATTATAAATCATAGAAAAATCATTAGTATACGTTCTTTAGTTCGTTACGAAGCTAATTCAGAATAATATAACTTTATGAAATATTTACTTGCAAAATAAATTGTTTAATTAACGTAAAATGCAAATGAACACGTCTCTAAACTGCTGTCCACGGAAATTCCAGCAGCAAACTTTCAACTTTGAAGATTCATAACTTTTTGTAGGGATAACCTGAGATGCTTATACTTATAAAACTGAAAACCTTATTGAATTATCTTTGTTTTGGTATAAGACACGTCCCTTTTGGAGAACGTTTGTTATTTTTAAGCTATTTTACAAATTAGGGTGACGCTAAATTTCTGAACGGAACCTTCTTGTGCATGGTTAATCAATACATCTTTTATAGTTACTAATCGCTTTGAATATGCTATCCATATTAATATTATTATATCAATATTTATATCACATATTGCTTAGTTGCACATCCCACATTACCATTTTATAGTTTTATAACTTTTCGGATACCCGTTTGCATCCATCGCATTTAAGATACATATAATTGCATCCATAGATCACATTACTACATAATAATGTGATATTAACACTCCATGTTTAATAAATTGCATCCTAATTAATATTGGAACTATAAATGTAACCCTAATCGATAACTGTGCATCCATATCGTTGAAATTATATCTATTTGCATATCATATTATATGTTCCAGTTTATTGTTCTGATAGTACTCATGCTTGTTTATTTATACACATGCTTATGTTAGTTTGATTATGAGCACCCACATGACATCTTGTGCTTCCTGACATGACCTGTTACACTTCCTACTTGACATGACATGGTACCGTACACTCTTGACATGACATGACACCTTTATACATTACCTGGCTGGACCTAATGTACCATGGCTTTACCTGTTACCTGATCTTGTGTCTAATGCCGACAAATCTGACCATTCCTGCTGTCTATCCAGACAGACCTATTTTACCTGATTTTGTGTTGGCATTAGTCCTTGACTACTGAATACCTGACCTGACATACATAACTTGGGGGTATGGGGAAATCAAAGGTGAAACCGACTTGTAACTCAACAGTTCGATACTTGTTCTGATCAGTCTTACGGGCTTGGCCAGTCCGGGAGTGATGATGCTGACATCACTCATCCATCCTACTACCTATTACTGCTTAGCGGCACGTCTCGGATTCAGCCCCGAGGACCTTGACCGTGGTCCCGGGCACGCACGGGATACTATTGAGTTACATCGACGATTCATCAATTGATTTCAAAGACGGTAGAGTAGAAACCTGATAGGACAGTTTAGTCACCAATGCACACTACCCTGCTCTGTTATTTCTTAGTACTGTTTTATTCATGTTCATACCTGCATTGCTTATTCCCATGTTGATATTATATTATTTGGTTGACATGACGCGCTGACGTCTGGGTTTTGCATGGCCCAGATTCCTTACCACTATCGACGACCGAGCAGGAGTACTTCAGCCAGCAGGCTGAACTGTGAGTTCCTTAGGGTTTAGTTTTTTTTATTTTCATTTCATTTCCAGGTGTGAGCCCGCATTATGGGACGTACTGTTTATTTATTGTATTGGATCATTTGCTTCCGCACTCTTTGATTATTGATTCTTGTTATTATGGATTTGGACATGTATTAGATTAGTTTAATATTTTGTTCCTTGATATCTCTACAACCGTAATGTGACTGTGGATGGATATTTCCTACCCACAGGTAGCATGGTTGGCTATGTCACGTGCCCAATCTTGCGTACTCTGGGAAGCGGGGCGTGACATCCCCAGAGGCGGCTGAGTGGCTATCTTGCTCGGCTATCCCTAGTTGGTAGCTTCCCTACTCGCAACGCCAAGGGTCGAAGCCCTCGCCAAGAGGCAACTGCGCAGCTTCACTGCACGGATATCCTTAGCAGGCCTCATACGGCCCCTCCAACGCTAAGGATCCAAGTCCTCCTTAGAGGCAGCTCAGCAGATACCCTATTCGGCTATCCCCGACTGGTAGCTTCCTACCACGACCGACAGGGATCAAAAGCCCTCCCAGAGGCAGTCGAGCCTGACCCTCGCTCGGCTATCCTTCAGGACAAAAGCCCTCGCCAAGAGGCACCGGGCAGTAACCCTGCCCGGCCAAGGGTCCTTGGTAGGCTTTTTACAGCCCCTCCCGTGCTAAGGACCAAAGTCCTCCCAGAGGCAGTCGAGCCCGACCCTTGCTCAGCTATCCCCGGCTGGTAGCTTCCTACCACAACCGACAGGTATCAAAGTCCTCGTCAAGAAGCACTGGGCAGTAACCCTGCTCGGTCCCCGTCCCGAAGGATCAAAGCCCTCGCAAGAGGCAACCGAGCGTCTACCCTGCTCGGTCATCTCCGGCTGGTAGCTCTCTACCCATGACGCCAGGGATCAAAGCCCTCGCAAGAGGCATCCGAACGAATACCCCGCTCGGTCATCCCAGGCTGGTAGTTGCCTACCCACGACGCCAGAGATCAAAGCCCTCGCCAAGAGGCAACCGGGTAGCTTCACTGCCCGGTCATCCTTAGCGGGCTTCTTACAGCCCCTCCAACGCTAAGGATCAAAGTCCTCCGTAGAGGCAGCCGAGCGGCTTCCCTGCTCGGCTATCCCTGGCCGGTAGCTTCCCTACTCGCAACGCCAGGGATTAAAGCCCTCATCGAGAGGCAGCCGCGCAGCTTCACTGCCCGGTTATCCTTAGCAGGCCTCCTACGGCCCCTCCGACGCTAATGATCCAAGTCTTCCTTAGAGGAAACTCAGCAGCTACCCTGCTCGGCTATCTCCGGCTGGTAGCTTCCTACCCATGACGCCGGGGATCAAAGTGCTCGCAAGAGGCATCCGAGCGGCTTTCCCGCTCGGTCATCCCATGCTGGTAGTTGCCTACCCACGACGCCAGAGATCAAAGCCCTCGCCAAGAGGCAACCGCGCAACTTCACCACCCGGTCCTCCTTAGTGGGCTTCTTACAACCCCTCCAACGCTAAGGATCAAAAGTCCTCCCAGAGGCAGTCGAGCCCGACCCTCGCTCGACCATCCCCAGCTGGTGGTCGTTGCTCGCAACGCCAGAAGTCAAAGGCCCTCGCCAAGGGGCAACCGAGCAGCTTCCCATTCATGCTCATTCATCCTCTGAGCCTATACATGCTCGGCACAAATACGGCGGACATCCCTCTGCCCATCACATGTAGAGGATCTGAGGCCCCAACAAGGGGAATCAGGTTTATCCAAGTCTGAGCGATCCCCCCTCGACTTCGGGGCCATGGAGATGCCTCTTTCTCAGCAGCGCTTGGCACGCTTGGTATGTGATCTAAATCAACTCGACGAACAATCGCTAGACAGATAGCCGACCTGGCAGGGAAGCCTAACAGTGCAAGCAGAGATATTTTACGAGCATTCTTCACAAACAGAAGATAAAGTGCAAACCGATGAAACCAAAAAAAAAAATTTATTACCAAAGGCAAAGTCTTTACAAAGGGTATTTTAGGCTCCCCAGCCTTACAGACTGCCCGGAGGCTTACAAAAATCCTAGAAGCGACAAAATAAAAGGAGAAGGAAGATGGGGGTTAGGCCTCGGGGCCAGGCGCGACCTCGGGATCCTCGACATCCACCACGAGACGAGCAGGGTCCTAGTCCACCTCCTCATCAGGAATCTCTTCCCCCTGCTCATCGGCATCCGCGAGGGGGTATTCGGCCCGGAGCTCTTCGTCAGCGAACTTCGGCATCCGGGCCTTAACGGCGTCGAGGGCCTCTTGCCAGATGCGGGTTGTGGCCACGGCTAGGTCATCATAGAAGTCCTTCGATTTCTTGTAGCCCTCCACCGCCTTCTTGGCCGAGAGGTCGGCCAACTTCGCCGCCGAGAGCCGCCGCCCCCAGCTCCTTCCGGAGGGTCTTCACCGTCTTCTTCAGGTTGCCGGCGAGCACCTGAGCGTCCTCAAACTTGACCTCGGCAGCCACGGCGGCCTCGCGGTATCTGGCAACCTCCCGTTTCCCGGCCTCCACCTCACCCTCCAGGACGGAAACCCTCGCCATCACCGCCTCCAGCTCCCGCTTGGAGCTCTCTTCTAGCGAGGCAAGCTAGCCTGCAGCCTTCATTGCCGGGGCTATCACCGCGGCCTCCATGCGTAAGGCAAGGGCAACGTGCTGGAGAACCTGAAAAATTGTAAAGAGATCAGAAAGACGAAGGAGGAACCGTATCTCGCAAAAAAAAACACTTACCTGCACGGACTCCTGGCGATGGATGCCATCTGGGCCGTGAAGGTCCCCCCGGGGACCCTACCCCCCCTCCCCCACCGATTTCTTTATTTCATGCAGCAGGCTATTCACAACGGATAGCCCCGAGGGCACCGTGAACTGGAGGCCCCCTCCTCTACAATGATCGGCGAGGGCGGGCCCCGGAAAGACCTCCGGGAACCCCTCTTGAGCGGCTCCGATGGAGATCCGATCTCCTCTTCCGAGACCGGGTCCTCCAGAATCCGAGCCTGCTTCCGACCCGATGCTCTGCTAGGCCCCGGGGCGGGATCCACCCCTGAACGCTCACGGTACGCGACCACTGGAGGAGAAGGAGCCGGGGCGGGCTTCGAGCGGGAAAAGCTGGCGCCTCCATCCTTCGTGACCCTCCTCGGCTGGCGCATGGAGTCTCGGAGCTCGTTCATGTCCATGGGTCCTGCACAAAACCAAATGCAAAGAAGTCAGCGACACATGCAATATAAAAGCTAAAAAGCAAGCCTAACTTACCGACGAACTCAACAGGGCTGATCCCGGCCCAACTCAGGACCCTCTCAGACAGCAGCACGTCGAATCATGGAACGGGCTCCCACGACGCCACTCTCACTGCGGTGGGGTCATTGGACTGGTTCCCCGACAAGCATTTTTTCCTCGACCACTTGGTAGGCACGGGCCAGTCCTCTCCCTCGGGAGGGGAAACGAAGAAGAACTTCTTCTTCTAGTCGTGAATGGAAGAAAGCAGGGTCACAAGCCTTGTCCCGGCGGCGCCCCCCTGTCTCTTTCTAAAAGAGAGGTAGACCCACCTCGGGTCGCCCGCTCGACCCCCAGGATGATTTTTGAAAACGAAGGAAGAATTAAGGAGGAAGAGGCTGAAGAGAACCACCTGTAACTTCAGGCGGATCAGGAACCCGAGGAGAATCCTCCATGAGTTCGGCACTAACTGGCCAGGGGCTAACCCGAAGAAGTTCAGCGCTTCGACGACCTCGGGAGAGAAGGGCAGGCGCATTCCACCCTAAAAAGCTTCCAAGTACAGGGCGATCTCCCTACCCTGTACTTGGTCTGCCCTCTCTCCCTCCATGGCCAGACGAAACGTATAACGTGAGGGGATGTGGAAGCGATCCTGAGTATTGGCGAGCTCGTCCTCATGCCTCACCCAACACGACGCGCCGGGGGAAGCGTTTACCGCCTCCTCCCTGGGGACTGCCCCAGCCGCACGATCCCGGGAAGAGGATCTGACCCCTGCTCCCCGGGAAGACTAAGGCTCAACTAAAGGGTCCCTATAATGTAAATCCCCATTCCCATCAATAGAATCTTTCTACATTTTTCCCAAGTCCCCCGAATGTTTTCTCTTTCCTCGTAATTTTGCGTGAAACTGGTTGTTTAAGTTTTTAGCATTTAATTTTCCAAAACAGTTTAAAATCAAAGCCAAAGAAGATAATATGTAATTTCCCCATTTAAATAAAGCCCACAAAAAATAAAAACAAAACTAAATAAATTAAACAAAATTTCCCCAAGCCCAGCATCCCCCAGCCCAACTCTTCCTCAGCCCAGAAAATAAATGAATTATTTTTTTCCCCACACCGGCCCGACTGCCCGCGCCCACAACCCCAAACCCGACCCACTCCAACCCTTCTCCCTCCCCACAAAAAAAAATCTTTTCCCGCTCGTTTTTTTTACTGCGCTCCCCACGTCGCCTCGCCGACGCCCGCTCGCGACCACGTTTCCACGAACCCATGACCCACGTTCGCGCGCGCCCGCGCACCCTCCTCAAGCTCACCCTCGCCCCCTTTCTCCTCTCTCCCTTCTCACTCTCGATCTCCACTCTTCTCTCTTCACTCAAAAAACAGAGAACTCCCAACTTCGAGCCTCACCCACGACGACGCCGACGACTGTCACCTCGACGACTCCTTCGCTTCCCTCTCCAGAACTCAAGCCCCCGATACTGACTCACCCCCCCACCTCACCTGCAACCACTGAGCCAGAACCTAACCTACCCGCCGAGCTCGAGTCTCCCCTGCACGCCTCCTTGCCGCCGCCGAGCTCCCCCACTGCCTCGTCGACTCCTCTACATCGTCAGCATCACCCCCTCCAAAACCCAGAACCCCTCCTCGCCACGAGCCAGCCCCTGCACCCCCTCGCTGCAAACTTCACCCCCTTGCTGCACCATCGCCGGAGAGACCACCGCCGACCGCCACTGACCCCAGCACGTCCCCAGGAACTTCACAGCACCACACTCCGCCTCCAGCGATCACGAGCCATCCCCCGGGCAACCCCGACGACGAACCCAAACTCGAGCCGAGGCCGTGAATCCAAACCGTGTCGTTCGTCGCACGTTCGTGCCGTTGCCGCTGCCGTGCATCGCCAAAGCGTCTCCAGGCAAGTACCCTACTTGCTGCATGCTAGTTATTACTGTTACATTTCTAAAACCTATTAATTCCGTGTTTATAATTCGTGAAAACTTATACGACACAAGTGCTTGATGCAAAACCCGAATGAAAACCTTCCATTAAACAGACGGAACTTGATTATATATGCTGGCCCGTGAGGCAATGAACATTGTGGTGAAATTTCAATGGAAAATATAATCGTTACTGGCTTGAACGATCACCCCCAATTACACCCGTTAAAACTGACTATTTCCCGCGTCTGAAACTTGTTAAAATCATAATTAATTGTGTACAAATTGAAATGATGCATTCAAGGGCTCGAATCGAAGCTGACTCGACGACCTAGAACCTTATAAAAGTTTTTAATTGTTTCTGTAATGAAAATATGACGAGAACTGTTTCGGAGAGCGGCTCTGGACTGCAGTCCAGAGCAGCTCTAGCTGTTGATTTCTATCTCGTAATGCGTACTACTTTGCTTCCTGAACTTGTATGTTGCGGAACCCTATACCTTATTGAAGATGAAACTGTTAGTTAAATAACGCAAGTGATTTCACCCCTTTTTAACATTGTTTACTATTTAAAATGTAATTTAAAAGAACAGGACGTATAGCAGCCCCAAACAGAAACAGAACTGATACGCTAGTGTTGAACAGTGTATAACTTCTGATGTAATCATCCTTAGCAAGTTTAATTAGTAGGGTGCTTCATTTTTGTGAGATCAATTTGAAACTAAAGTTTGTGTTCGAGTTATCTCAAGGTTGATCATTTTCGATGAGGAGATCATTTTCGGCGAGGAGATCATCGAGCAAGCTTGTTTCGGTGTCACACCCCGCTTCCCAAAGTACAAAACTTTTAGGACGTAACAAAACCAGCCATACTACCTATGGTAAGAAAACATCCTTCTATAGCCACATTAAGGCTGTCAATCAGTAATCAAGAATAGTAAAGTACTAAATCTATCTATCACATGTCCAATAGCCACACGAACAATAACTGGAAAAGATAGCGAAAGCAATAAAGACTAAGGAATAACTAACCCGCATAAGAGCTATATTAATAAGGTGGTCCAAACTGTAACAACGCAGTTCAGTTATACCAAATCCAGTTTCCGTATTCCCATAATTGTGGTATTTTCTTGATTTATCGTGTTTTGGGTGCGAATGATATTTTGCATTTTACTTTGCGTTCGACCCGACCCGCTTGCTTGAGCCTGTTGATTCATATTTATGAATTACCCTGACTTGTTACGTAGAGTGTGCATTTTCATATTTAGTACATACTGGCATTTTTATCTGGCATTGCATCTTTTATCATATAACATTTTAAGTCACGTAAAATATTTTAAAATTACATAACATGGCTTGCATGATACCCCTAACCCTGTGGTAGCATCCGCGCATCTTGTTCTCGTCCCGTTCAGTGAAACAGACGTGTTTGGATGGCTACGCGCACGTACGTGCACCCGTTCTTGGGGGTATGCATTTTCGTTACCTGAGCATTCATTTTAAAATTTGGACGTCGTATATATTTTTTATATTTTAAATCTGAATTTTTATACCCGATCCGGGCGCGTTTTGGAATATTTTTGTAACCTGCCAAAATTCAATTTTATTCATTATAATATTAAATTAAATTATCCGTTTAAACTCTTAACAAACTAAAATCTTTTATCCTAATTCCTAACATAAATCTAAAAATCTTTTCCTAACCAATCACAACTCTTTCCCCGGCTCTCTCCTCTCTCTCTTTCTCTCTCTCCCTCTCTCTCTTTCTCTCTCTCCCTCTCTCTCTCACCCGCTATCTCATTCTCTCTCTCCCACATACAAACGAATTTATCTCTCCTCACTATTCACCGCACCCTCTCTCTCACCTCTCGATCTCTCTCTTCTCTCTATCTCTCTCCTCTCGGTTCCTCTCTCTCTCTCCTCTCGCCTGCTCTCTTTCTTTCTCTCTCTCTCACAATTCTCTCTCTCTCTCTCTTTCCTTATATATATATAATTTTATATATATATATTAATTTTAACCATATATTCTCACATCTCTCTCTCTCTTCTTCTTTCTCATTTCTTTTCTCCCGCCATCGCCTCACCTCCTTCACCGCCGTCTCATCGTCGTGAGAACCCACACCCGCACGTCGCGCTCACCGACGTTGCTGCCTCCAACCTCGCCTCAGCCCCTCGCTGCCAACACCCTCATCCCCGCAACCTCACCACCTCCTCACTTCTTCTTTCCCCAAGATCCCGACCCAAGGAAACCCATGTCACCGCACTCCCCCTCGCTCGCCCTCATCATCGTCGACCTCCCCTCGCACCATCTCCCCTTCTCGACCTCCACCTTCTCATCACCTCCTTCTCCCGAGCCTGCACCTGAAACCTCCTGCGAACCCTACACCCACTGCGGCCATCTTTCTGTCCCATCGCCGGAGCCCCGACCATCTATCTGACCATCCCAACCTCATCAACCTTGCCACCTCCTCTGATCCCAGAGCACAGTGACCCCAGTTCCCTTTCTTCTTCTTCTTTCCTTCTTCTCTTTCCCTCGATCCGTGTTTTTCGAACCTCGCCGGAAAAATCTCGACTCGTCGTCACATCTCTCTCTCCTTCTCCTCTGTCCCTGAACCCCGAGCCAACTCCACATCACCTATACCCCAGATCACTAGCCTCACTCTCTTCTTCTTCTTTTCTTTTTCTTTCTCTTTCTTGTTTTTGTTGTTCCGATCATCGCCGACAACACCATCGTCGTCGTTGATCTTGTCGTCGCCCTTTCGTCTCTCCTGACCCCTGCGCACAAATCCAGTAAGTCTCACCCCTTCTCTCTCTTTCTTTCTCTTCTTCTTCTCTTTTCTTTTCTTTTCCCGTTATTGAAATCTTGATTTGCAGCCATCGCCGGAGCCGTGCTTGACGTCGACGATCCAGACGACCCAGCGAACGTCCCTTGCTTGCGTGATCACCCTTGTGCGTTGTTTGGAACCATTCCGTGTACCGTGCGTGCGTCATGACTGTTCGCCGACATGAGACGTTCCGTACACATCCGTTCTCGTTCCGTCGAGGCAAGTTAATCTTGCTACATGCTATTTAAATTATTTTATACCTATTTAAAAATAGATTATACTTGTAGTGTAAATCTAGTACCACATGTTTCTTTTTATCACGTTTCGATGTTCCATTTGCATTCGCTTATATCATTTTAGATCTTGATCATGAAAATAATCTTGTTACCTAATAGATTACACTATAATGCATCCATACCAATTTTTATATCACATATTGCTTACTTGTATATCCCACATTACCATTTGATAGTTTTTATAATGTTTCGGATACCTATTTGCACCCATCTCTTTTAGAATATAGATAATTGCATCCATAGATCATATTAAGACATAATAATGTGATATTATCATTCCACGTTTGATAAAGTGTATCCTAATTAGTGTTGGAACTATAACTTTAACCCTAATCGATAACTGTGCATCCATATGTTTGAATCTATACCTATTTTGCATACCACATCACATTATTCCATTTTATTGTTACATTGGTACCCCATACTTGTTTTTGTGTACCCATGCTTATTATGGTTTGATTATGAGCACCCACGTGACACTTGGGCACCCCCTGATATGACTTGATACACTACGGCTTGACACAACTTGATATTGTGCACTACTTGATATGTTTGGTTCCATATACACTACCTGACTTGACCTAATGTACCATAGCTTGACTTGTTACCTGATCTTGTTACTAATGCCAACAATCTTGACCTGTTGTCCCTACGGACATTTCCTGTTGTCTATTCAGACAAACATGTACTTTCTTGATCCTGTGTTGGCATTAGCTCCATATTTATCAATACCTAACTTGAATACATAACTTGTGGGTATGGGGAAATCAATGATGAAACCTTACTTGTAACTCGACAGTTCGATACCTTACTGATCAGTCTTACGGGCTAGGCCAGCCCCGGGATGATGCTGTTGACATCATTCGTCGTTACATACCACCCTTTACTGCCTTGCGGCACGTCTCGGATTCAGCCCGAGAGTCTTAGACCGTGGTCCCGGGCACACACGGGATACTATTGAGTTACATCGATGATTCATCAAATTGATTTCAAAAGACTTGAGTGTAGTTAACCCAGTATACCGGTTTAGATTACTCACTGCACATTACATGTGCCTTACCCTTCACTGTCCTTACTTATGTTACTGTTATACCTGTTTTACCGTTCATACTCATACCTGCATGACTTGCTACCCCTGATTTTATTATTGCTTGATGTTATGACGCACTGACGTCTGGGTTTTGCATAGCCCGGATTCTCTACCTTTGTCGCAGGCTGATCAGGAGTACTTCCGCTGTTAGGCCGAGCAGTGAGGATCCAGTTGGTATCCGGTTTTACTTTCCAGGTGTTTTGTTTATTGGATCTATTGCTTCCACACATTATTTTATTCTTGACTCATTTATTCTGGCTTATGGACATATATTAGATAGTTATTATTATTGTTCTTGATATCTCTACAGCCGTAATGTGACTGTGGAGGGATATTTCCTATCCACAGGTAGCATGGTTGGCTCTGTCACGTGCCTATCTTAGCGCACTTTGAGAAGCGGGGCGTGACAGGGTTTGTTTGGTATCAGAGCCATAGGATATAGGTTAATCGAGTTTGATTCTTTTGTATTTGGGTATTGGACCCAATACACGAATCAGAATACTCGTGATTAGGAACATGTCCTGCCACATTGCTATCATGATTCTTGAATCATATCTTTTTCTTATCCTTTGCCTTGACGATATGCAAACCACTTTGCATCTCGACTTGAAACCTTTTTGGTTCCCTATTGTTTCTCCATATTCCTTGATTCTGATACTAGGATTTGGGCGACTTGAGTGGAGTTATGTAATTATAACTATGAACTGCAGCATGGTTACAATGCGGTACTCTATTTAAGTAACTTGAAGTCCTGGTCTTGTTTCATTTCCTTGTTTCATGGTCGTTCTTTTACCTTGGTTCTCTCCGTTTCATTGCTTACCAGTTTATGTTTTGCAGATTTCTTGGTGACCGATACCGGCTGTTATGAAGTTGTCTTGGAAATTGATGGTCTCACTTTCCACGCTCACATTGATTGTAGGGCAAAGAAAGTGATTTTCCAGATTCCTGGACATCCAGAGTTTATCTTTGCTGGAGAAAGCAGTTCTATCGGGCCAGTCAAGTTTAGGGCTAGGCCGACAAATAATGTTCTTTCGTCGATGGAAGTTGATAAGGAAGAAGCGCCAGCTGTTGTTCGAGATTTCATGGACGTGTTCGAGGACATTTCGGGTTTACCGCCAAAACGAGATGTGGAGTTCGCGATTGATCTTGTTTCTGGTGCAGCGCCAATCTCAAAGGCGTATTATCCGATGGCACCAGTGGAGTTGGAAGAAGTCAAGAAGCAGGTTGCTGAATTACTTGAGAAGGATTGGATTCGCAGCAGTAATTCACCTTGGGGAGCTCCAGTTCTTCTAGTCAAGAAGAAAGATGGCACACGGAGGATGTGCCTCGATTATCAAGAATTAAACCGGGTGACTATTAAAAACAAGTACCCGATCCCTCGCATTGGCAAATTGTTCGAGCAGCTTAGTGGCGCGAGGGTATTCTCGAAACTGGATTTGCAATCCGGATATCATCAGGTCCGAGTTAAATCAGAAGATATTTGCAAGACTGCGTTCCGAACTCGATATGGACATTATGAGTATTTAGTGATGTCATTCGGAGTCACGAATGCACCAGCGATATTTATGGACTTGATGAACTGAATCTTTTCACCATTCTTGGAACAGTTTATAGTGGTGTTCATTGATGATATTCTGGTCTACTCGAGGAGCATTGAGGAGCATGCAGAACACTTGAAGATCGCACTGCAAACATTGAGGCAAGAAAGATTGTATGCAAAGATGAGCAAGTGAGAGTTTTGGCTTGAAGAAGTGAAGTTTTTGGGGCATGTTATATCCGGAGATGGAATCGCCGTTGATCCTGAGAAGATTGCAGCAGTCCAAGATTGGCCAATTCCGAAAAATGTAGCGGAGATCAGAAGTTTTCTAGGACTTGCCGGCTATTACAGAAGGTTCGTGGAGAATTTTGCTCGTTTGGCTAAGCCTTTGACCAAGCTTACGCGCAAGGAAGTACCATTTGTGTGGATGGATAAGTGTGCGTCAGCTTTTGAGGTATTGAAGCAGAGATTGATAACCGCTCCTATTTTGACCGTACCAGACAGTTCCGGAGGATTGGTGATTCACAGTGACGTATCTGGGAAAGGATTGGGATGGGTTTTGATGTAGCATAGGAAGGTTATAGCTTACGCATCGAGACAGTTGAAGATCCATGAGAAGAATTATCCAACTCATGACTTGGAGCTAGCAGCTGTGATTTTCGCTTTGAAGATTTGGAGACACTACTTATTGGGCGAAAGGGTCGAAGTATTCACCGATCACAAAAGCTTAAAGTATGTGTTCACCCAAAAGGAGCTTAATATGAGGCAGCGTAGATGGTTAGAGCTGATGGCTGACTACGATCTTGATCTTAAGTACCATCCGGGGAAAGTTAATGTTGTGCCGGATGCGCTTAGTCGGTTGCCAGCAATTTAGATGTTGACTGCACAGAAGGAGCTTATGGAAGACTTTCGGAGATTCGAGTTGGAGATCGTACTACCGCATTCTTCAGGACAGTTGATGCAGCTGCAAGTACGGTCGTCATTGATTGAGAGTATTAAAGCAGCGCAGTTGAAGGACCCAAGCTTGCAAAGGTTTCGAGAACAGGTTATAGCTGGACTTCGAATGGACTTGTTAATTCATGAAGATGGTTCGTTGCGATATGGTAGCCGTTTATGTATGCCAAAAGGAGATATTCGCGAAGAATTTATGAAGGAGTCACACAGTTCCGCGTATTCCGTACATCTAGGAGGCACAAAGATGTACCGTGATCTACGACAGAATTTCTGGTGGGGAGGCATGAAAAGGGAGATTGCCCGCTTTGTGGCAAAGTGCTTGGTGTGTCAGTAAATTAAGGCTGAACATCAAAGGGTTACTGCTTTATTGCAACCACTTCCGATTCCTTAATGGAAGTGGGAACATATAACCATTGATTTCGTGACGGCTTTACCGCAGAGTCCAAAGGGCAATAATGCAGTTTGGGTGATTGTTGATCGATTGACCAAGGCAGCTTATTTCATACCATTTCGAGTTGGTCAATCAACAGAAGCTTTGGCAGAGCGGTACATGCAGGAGATTGTAAGATTGCATGGAGTACCGGTGAGTATCGTGTCCGACCGTGACACCCGTTTCTTATCACACTTCTGGAGGAGCTTACAGGAAAGTTTGGGGACTCGATTGAAGTTTAGCACAACTTATCATCCTTAGACAGATGGCCAGTCGGAGAGAACGATCTAAACTCTTGAAGACATGTTGAGAGCTTGCATGTTAGACTTCAAGGGTTCATGGGAGGATCATCTACACTTGGTGGAGTTTTCGTACAATAACAGTTTCCAGGCGACTATTCAGATGGCTCCATTCGAAGCTTTATATGGTCGCAAGTGTCGTTCACCTGTTTGTTGGAACGATGTTAGAGAACGAAGATTGTTGGGACCGGATTTGATCGTGCAAACGATGAAGAAGGTTAACACTATCCGGAATCATATGAAGGCAGCACAAGATCGGCAGACGAGTTGGGCCGATACATCGAGAAGACCTCTAGAGTTCGTTGTTGGTGATTTAGTATTCTTGAAGATATCACCGACTAGAGGGGTGATTCGTTTCGGAAGTCGATGAAAGCTTAGTCCTCGATTCGTTGGACCTTTTGAGATTTTGGAGCGTGTTGGAGAAGTGGCGTATCAACTGGCTTTACCGCAATCCTTGGCGAATGTTCATGACGTGTTTCCTGTATCTCAACTCCGTAAGTATGTTCGAGATGAAACACACGTGCTGGATCATTCGGAGTTGACTGTACGTGAAGAATTAACCCTTGAGGAGCGACCGATGTCGATTTTGGATCGAAGGGAAAAGATTCTTAAGAACAAGGTTATCCCTCTTGTACTTGTTTCTTGGGAAATCGCTCGCATGGAGAATCAACTTGGAAACGAGAAGATGAAATCCGACAGAAGTTTCTACATCTATTCTTGTAGTTTCTTGATTGTTTATCCTTTCTTGTTCTTGGAATTTCGAGGACGAAATTCTTTTTGTAGTTGGGTATAATGTAACAATCTAGTTCAGTTATACCAAATCCAGTTCCCGTATTCCCTTAATTGTGGTATTTTATTGATTTATCGTGTTTTGGGTGCAAATGATATTTTGCATTTTACTTTGCATTCGATCCGACCCGCTTGCTTGAGCCTGTTGATTCATATTTATGAATTACCCTGACTTGTTACGTAGAGTGTGCATTTTCATGTTTAGTACATACTGACATTTTTATCTGGCATTGCATCTTTTATCATATAACATTTTAAGTTACGTAAAATATTTAAAATTACATAACAGGGCTTGCATGATACTCCTAACCCCGTGGTAGCATCCACGCATCTTGTTCTCGTCCCGTTTAGTGAAATGGACGTGTTTGGATGACTATGCGCACGTACGTGCACCCGTTCTTGGGGGTATGCATTTTCGTTACGTGAGCATTCATTTTAAAATTTGGACGTCGCATATATTTTTCATATTTTAAATCTGAATTTTTATACTCGACCCAGACGCGTTTTGGAATATTTTTGTAACCTGCCAAAATTCAATTTTATTCATTATAATATTAAATTAAATTAACCGTTTAAACTCTTAACAAACTAAAATCTTTTATCCTAATTCCTAACTTAAATCTTTTAATTATTAAATCTAAAAATCTTTTCCTAACCGATCACAACTCTTTCCCCAGCTCTCTCATCTCTGGCTCGTGGGCCCCCACTCTTCTCTCTCTTTCTTTTCTTTCTTTCTTTCTCTCTCTCCCTCTCTCTCTCACCTGCTATCCTTTTCTCTCCCTCCCATATACAAACGAATTTATCTCTCCTCACTATTCACCGCACCCTCTCTCTCACCTCTCGATCTCTCTCTTCTCTTTATCTCTCTCCTCTCGGTTCCTCTCTCTCTTTCCTCTCGCCTGCTCTCTCTCTCTCTTTCTCTCTCTCTCTCTCTTTCCTTATATATATATATATATATATAATTCTTTATATATATTAATTTTAACCATATAATCTCACATCTCTCTCTCTCTCTCTCTTCTTCTTTCTCATCTCTTTTCTCCCGCCATCGCCTCACCTCTTTCACCGCCGCCTCGTCGTCGCGAGAACCCACACCCACGCGTCGCGCTCACCGACGTCGCTGCCACCAACCTTGCCTCAGCCCCTCGCTGCCAACACCCTCATCCCCGCGACCTCACCACCTCCTCACTTCTTCTTTCCCCAAGATCCCGACCTAAGGATGTCACCGCACTTCCCCTCGCTCGCCCTCATCGCCGTCGACCTCCCCTCGCACCATCTCCCCTTCTCGACCTCCACCTTTTCATCACCTCCTTCTCCTGAGCCTGCACCTGAAACCCCCTGCAAACCCTACACCCACTACGGCCATCTTTCTCTCCCATCGCCGGAGCCCCGATCACCTTGCCGACCATCCCAACCTCATCACCCTTGCCACCTCCTCTGATCCCAGAGCACAGTGACCCCAGTTCCCTTTCTTCTTCTTCTTTCCTTCTTCTCTTTCCCTCGATTCGTGTTTTCCAAACCTCGCCGGAAAAATCTCGACTCGTCGTCACGTCTCTCTCTCCTTCTCCTCTGTCCCTGAACCCCGAGCCAACTCCACATCACCTATACCACAGATCACCAGCCTCACCCTCTTCTTCTTCTTCTTTTCTTTCTCTTTCTCTTTCTTGTTTTTGTTGTTCCGATCATCGCTGGCAACCCCATCGTCGCCGCTGATCTTGTCATCGCCCTTTGTCTCTCCTGACTCCTGCGCACAAATCCAGTAAGCCTCACCCCTTCTCTTTCTTTCTTTCTTTTCTTCTTCTCTTTTCTTTTCTTTTCCCGTTATTGAAATCTTGATTTGCAGCCATCGCCGGATCCGTGCTTGACGCCGACGATCCAGACGACCCAGCGAACGTGCCTTGCTTGCGTGATCACTCTTGTGCGTTGTTTGGAACCGTTCCGTGTACTGTGCGCGCGTCATGACTTTTCGCCGACATGAGACGTTCCGTACACATCCGTTCTCGTTCCGTCAAGGCAAGTTAATCTTGCTACATGCTATTTAAATTATTTTATACCTATTTAAAAATAGATTATACCTGTAGTGTAAATCTAGTACCACATGTTTCATTTTATCACGTTTCGATGTTCCATTTGCATTCGCTTATATCATTTTAGATCTTGATCAAGAAAATAATCTTGTTACCTAATAGATTACACGACAATGCATCTATACCAATATTTATATCACATATTGCTTACTTGTATATCCCACATTACCATTTGATAGTTTTTATAATGTTTCGGATACCTATTTGCACCCATCTCTTTTAGAATATAGATAATTGCATCCATAGATCATATTAAGACATAATAATGTGATATTATCATTCCACGTTTGATAAAGTGTATCCTAATTAGTGTTGGAACTATAACTTTAACCCTAATCGATAATTGTGCATCCATATGTTTGAATCTATACCTATTTTGCATACCACATCACATTATTCCATTTTATTGTTACATTGGTACCCCATACTTGTTTTTGTGTACCCATGCTTATTATGGTTTGATTATGAGCACCCACGTGACACTTGGGCACCCCCTGATATGACTTGATACACTACGGCTTGACACAACTTGATATTGTGCACTACTTGACATGTTTGGATCCATATACACTACCTGACTTGACCTGATGTACCATAGCTTGACTTGTTACCTGATCTTGTTACTAATGCCAACAATCTTGACCTGTTGTCCTTACGGACATTTCCTATTGTCTATTCAGACAAACCTGTACTTGCTTGATCATGTGTTGGCATTAGCTCCATATTTATCAATACCTAACTTGAATACATAACTTGAGGGTATGGGGAAATCAATGATGAAACCTGACTTGTAACTCGACAGTTCGATACCTTACTGATCAGTCTTACGGGCTAGGCAGCCCCGGGATGATGCTGCTGACATCATTCGTCGTTACATACCACCCTTTACTGCCTTGCGGCACGTCTCGGATTCAGCCCGAGAGTTTTAGACCGTGGTCCCGGGCACGCACGAGATACTATTGAGTTACATCGATGATTCATCAAATTGATTTCAAAAGACTTGAGTGTAGTTAACCCAGTATACCGGTTTAGATTACTCACTGCACATTACATGTGCCTTACCCTTCACTGTCCTTACTTATGTTACTGTTATACCTGTTTTACCGTTCATACTCATACCTGCATGACTTGCTACCCCTGATTTTATTATTGCTTGATGTTATGACGCACTGACGTCTGGGTTTTGCATGGCCCAGATTCTCTATCTTTGTCGCAGGCTGATCAGGAGTACTTCCACTGTTAGGCCGAGCAGTGAGGATCCAGTTGGTATCCGGTTTTACTTTCCAGGTGTTTTGTTTATTAGATCTATTGCTTCCACACATTATTTTATTCTTAACTCGTTTATTCTGGCTTATGGACATGTATTAGATAGTTATTATTATTGGTCTTTATATCTCTACAGCCGTAATGTGACTGTGGAGGGATATTTCTTATCCACAAGTAGCATGGTTGGCTCTGTCACGTGCCTATCTTAGCGCACTCTGGGAAGCGGGGCGTGGCACTCACTAATCGGCGATCCTGTCGAATACTCACATGCTATGTCAAGTATCTGGACCATGCAAAACCCAGACGTCGGTGTGTCATAAATATCAAAATAATAGTGTAATCAAAACAAAATGCCATAAAGAAGATATGAGTATAAACCATAATCACAGGTGTAAAACAGTGGGCTATAGGTATGTCACGTGTATCCTAAAATTTGTGCTTCTAGGTTATCTATTCTACAAGTCTTTGAAATCAATTAATGGAATCGTCGATATAACTCAATAGTATCCCGTGCGTGCCCGGTACCACGGTTAAGACCCTCGGGGCTGAATTGGAGACGTGCCGCTAAGCAGTAAAAACGGGGTATCATGTACAGACGAATGATGTCAGCATCATCATTCCAGGGCTTGAAGCCCGTATCGACTGATCAGTCTCTGGAAAGTATCGAACTATTGAGTTATAAGTCAGGTTTCATTATTGATTTCCTTTCCCCCCATGTTTTGTATTCAACTCAGGTATTAACGATATCTACCTAATGCCAACACATGATCAAGCAGGTACAGGTATTGTTTTCTAGACAACAAGTCACGTTCATCAGAACAATAAATCAGGATTGTCGGCATTAGTAATAATCCAAGTAACAGGTCTGGTAATGTGTCGTGAACATGTCAAGCAGTGTGTTAATAGGATAAATACTTGACGGAAAACAGTAACCAGTAATCTAAATACTGTAGAAATAACTAATGTATATTATTTAAAATGTAAAATTAATTAATTAACTAATTTATATATATATACCTGTGTATAGTAATATTTACGTTTGCAACTAGACATACTGTCATATAGGTAAAGGATCACGAATTACAATGGAATTATATTGAAATTACAACGAACTTGCATGCAACAAGATAAGCATGTTATTGCTACAAAATACGGATTAACACTATAAAACTGTATATCGATACTAAATATTTAAATGCATATACTATAAATAATTATATAAATATTGAAATATGTAAAATAACATGTTGCAAGTTTAGAAATTTAGCTCGGAAACAACGGTTGACGTGTAGGCGATGACGTCAATAAGTTGATCGACTATTGCTACACAAAAAATTAAAAGACAATGGCGTCCGCAATGATAAAGGTGTGCAATGGCTCGGCGCGACACGACATTACACGGTGCGTGAATCGGCACGGCATGGTGTTGGGCCTTGCGGTGACATGGGGCTGATGCGATGGTGGCACACAAGTGGCATGAGCTGAGTACGAAGCGGGCATGGCGTGGCACAGGAGCAGGGCACATGGCGTGACACGGTGTGGGTACGGTGATGACAAGGTCATGGTATGGTTTGAATACGGTGCATGGTCTGGTGATGACATGGTAAGATATGATAACTATAATATATTTCAATATATCTTACTGATGCCTATATCTCAACTTGATGACTAAAATTATCCAATCATGATCTTGGGTAACTAGGGACAAATCAATGTAATTAACCTACGAACAATACACCAAAAATACCCATGGCATAAATCTTAGTAGCTTCCCGTGACAAAATTGCACTAGTGCAAGTATCTATATTAAAAAAATATGAGAACATGTACAGGGTGCTATATTTTAATATTCTTGGTTTAGAAAGATATAAAAGATGGGCATGCATATATTAATATAATATACTTCACACACATAATTATAGTATTATGGTGCCACAAATGAATAAAATTAGTAGATTATATCTCACACATGATTCTATAATCAGTGATTGAATAATTTTGCCATTAACATTACGTAGTAATAATAATATTACACTAAGATCTAATCTTGCTGTAACTAGCATGTAAACAAGTATGTAAATACTTGGCTCAAATCGACGATCACACGATATTGGAATCGACAACAAATACATGAACCGACACAAGAACTTGGCCTAGGATGCTCGGGTAGGCTGGTGCCATGGGGAAGGTGAAGTCAACGGCAGCAACGCTTGAAGACAATCCATCGTGATCCCCACACACGAAAATTCCTGGATCAGTACACTGGTTGGTGATGATGATGACCAGACATGTATTATTACTGACGTTGCATGCATGAAAGAAATTATTATTGGTGAAAACGATGAGAGAAATTAATTTTGGTGAAAACGATGAGAGAAGAAGGCTCAGTTCACGTACGAAGAGAGGGAAGAGGAAATAATTGAGGAAGAAAATGACAAATAGGGTGATGGGGCCATGCATGGCATGTGATGAGAAGAAGAAAAAGATGGCGGCTACTCGGGTAGGAGTCTCGGCTGGGTTTGGAGAGAGGAAAGAGGATGGGTTTAAATAGGGCTATAGCAATAAAATCCCTCCAAAATTCCCAAATTGCATAAGGATTGGAAGGATTTCCACCTATCAAGATTTGACCATATCTTTTGCTATTATTTTATTCTATATGCTATATTGATACTGTTATATTCTATATTCTAATTAATACTAATAAAAATACGATTGTAACTAACACGTTTAATATATTAGGTAGAATTAAGTCTTGAGGATTTTGGCAGAATTAAGAGTTTGATAGTTATATGTTACGTTATTTATTAATTAAGTTTACTTATTTATTTAATTTGTGTTTTAATCAGATATATAATTTAACAATTTAAATATTAAACTTCAATTATTTACTTTGATTTGAGAAAATAATAACCAATACTTTCATTACACCGTACAAGTTTTCTAAGGTGTTACATCCGGGTCTCGTGGAGACTAACCGGAATCCAAGAAGAGGTGGCTAACGCACTATAAATATTGTAGCCCACTAAACTCTTATTATTACCTTACTAGTTTTGTTACAAATTTAGTATTTTGGTTTGATTCTTGGTTTGGGTTTGCTAATGCCCGCTAGATTTTTAAAATTACCGCTTCCGCCATGTTTTAAACTCTACTAGAGGAGTTTAGCATCCCAACATGTTGCTATGAGCCAGCTCACCCTATCTTGAGACGTCTCACATAAGCCGCTGCTTTTTAATATTTCTGTCTAGCTGGCTCACCATAGCTTGAGCCATCTCATGTTGATTTCCTGCACATTAATTTTCTTCACTAATCATATGAAACGGTTCACATATTTTTGAGCCGGCTCAACTGTTGACCGTTTGAAATCTCTGAAATTATTTTCTTTCCAATTCTATGAGATTCTTTCCCAGTTCTTTAAATATGGTTCTGGTCAAATTTATTCATTTTTTTTATTCTCATCATTTCTTCAATTCTAATTATTGTGATCATCTCTCTCAAGTTCATCATATCCAAGTTCTTTTTAAAACCCTAGTTTGTCATATTGATCTAAATATTCTTTGGTTTTAAAAAAGATTTTTTCATTTTGATTTTCTTAAAGGCTTTCCTAAATTGGTTTTCAATCTATTTCCTTTGTAAAATCTTAATCTCTATTTTATATTCTTTATAAATCTTTTTGAGATCAAAAGAGGTTCAAACTTGATTTTATCAAATACCCTAATTGTAACACCTTAGTTCATTTATACTAGTTTTATTTTGAGCATTTCTTTATTATGGTATTTTCTTGATTTATTGTTGTTTTGGGTGCGAATAATATAATTGGTATCTGTGTTTGCATCCGACCCGACCCGCTTGCTGGAAACCCGTCTTGATTCCTGTTTATGGTTTATCCTGGCTTATTATATGGATCCGTGCACTTTCATTATTAGTGCATTGCATACTCGCATTATATCTAGCATATGCATTTTTTTAATATAACATTTAAACTCACATAAAATATTTTAAAAATATATTGCATGGCCTGCTTGACACCCCTAACCCTGTGGTAGCATCCGCGCATCTTGTTCTCGTCCCGTTCAGTGAAACGGACCTGTTTGGATGGCTACGTGCACGTGCGTGCATCCGTTCTTGTGGGTATGCATTTTCGTTACCCAGATATCCAATTTTGGTTTTGGTTGACACGTTTATTAACCGTATTTTCAAACCGTAATTTTAGACCCAACCCGGATGTATTTTGGAGTACTTTTGTATTAGCCAGAAAACCCAATTATACTTAATATTTTATTCTTTAAGTTTAACTGTTAAATATATACGATTTTACTTTAAAAGAAAAACTAAAAACTAAAAATATATTTTCTAAACAATCTAAATCCTAACACTCACCGTTTCTCACTCTCTCTCCAATCTCAACAGTTTCTCTTTCTCTCTCTCTCCCCCCTTTTCTTTCTCTCTCTCTCCCCGCTCTCTCAACTCTCGCATACACCGTGCACTCCTCGATTCCCCTCACCTTCCTTCTCTTCCTTACACTCACCTCCCTCCTTCCTATTTATTTTCCTCCACGAGAAACACACTGCCCTCCACGAAAACCACAGAAACCCTAACCCTAACTTCAAACCCTCATCCCCTTGTCGCCTTCATCCCTTCGTCGTCAACCCCTCGGCGACCTCACCTCCATCTCCTCCACTCTTCTTCCTCTCCATCCCCGAGCTCCAAACCCTGCACACCCACAACCTCAAGAATCCATCACCCGAGCACCCGGCACCCCTCATCGCCGGAGACCTCATCGTCACCTCCTCTTCTCCTTACCTCCATCTTTCCCGATCTCCTGACACCACCACCACCACCATCAACCCACAGCCCCGACTTCAAGAAACCCTAGAACCCAAGAAACCCCACTGCCTTGCCGGAAACCATCGCCTGAACCTTGTCGTCGATGGCCCGTCGTCGTCGTCTTTTCCCTAGCCTCCACCTCCTCTGTCCCAAACCCAGAATAACCCTTTTCTCTTCTTCTTCTTCTTCTTTCTTCTTTTTCTTGACTTCTTGATCCCGGTGATCGCCGGAGCCGTGCCGCTGCAGACGATCCGGGCAACCCTGTGGACGTCCCCTGTCTGCGTGGTCGCATCCTTGCTTTGCTTGGTTCAGTTCTGTACGTCCGTGTGCGCGTCGCGACATTTACCGTAATCGTACGCACCGTACGCACCCCGTCATGAGATCCAATCGAGGCAAGTTGATCTTGCTACATGCTATGATATATTTTACAACCATATTAATAATTATATTACATGTTTAGTGTATTGTGCATCCCCTGTTACTGTTTTACTGTTTTACGACGTCCGTGTACATCCATATCGTTATTTACATATCAAGTCGCATGCAAGTTTATCTTGCTACATGCTATAATACTTATCTTGCATCCATATGAATAAAAATATCACATGCTGATTGTATTATACATCCACTAATGTTTTACTGTTTTCGGATAACCTGTATGCATCCATATCATTTAATATACATGTAGCCGCATTTACAGATCATATTAATTCATGTTATTATTGTAGTAGCACCCCATGCTTAATAGTTGCATCCAACTTAGTCTTTGAGCTGTAAATGTAACCCTGATCGACATTTGTGCATCCATACCATTAATTATATATCTAGTTGCATGCCATATCACGTTACTTCATATTACTGCTATATTAACACCCCATGCTAGATAATGTGCATCCTACATAGTAATGGAACTGTAGTTGTAACCCCTGATAGTTATTTGAGCATCCATGTTTATCTCTGTATACATACCATTAACTCTGCATACCTAGTTGGACGCCATATTCCATTAACTCATATTATTATCACATTAGCACCTCATGTTTGATATTGTGCATCCTACTTAGTCATGATGTAACCCCTGATAGATAATTGTGCATCCATGTTTTTACTGTACATCCGTACTTTTACCCTGATCCAATACTTGCTACATTTTACTGTTGAGCACCCATGTGATACACTGTGCACCACTTGACATGACCTGATACACCACTACTTGACATGTTGCCTGATCTTGTTTCTAACGCCGACAATCATGACATGTTGTCCCGATGGACATATCATGTTGTCTGTATAGACAAACTTGTTCCTGCTTGATCCTGTGTTGGCATTAGCTTCAGATCTATCAATTCCTGACTTGAACACATAACTTGAGGGTATGGGGAAATCAATGATGAAACCTGACTTGTAACTCGACAGTTCGATACTTATACTGATCAGTTTTACGGGCTAGGCCAGCCCCGGGATGCTGCTGCTGACATCATTCGTTTGTTCATGTTACCTGTTTACTGCCTAGCGGCACGTCTCGGATTCAGTCCGAGAGTCTTGATCGTGGTCTCAGGCATGCACGGGATACTATTGAGTTACATCGACGATTCATTAAATTGATTATAAAGACTTGAGAGTAATTAACCCAGTAGCTTAGTTCAGATTACTCACTGCACATCACATGTGCTTATACCCTTCACTGTTCCTTATTCGTGTTAATGTTATACTTTCATTAATGTTCATACTCATGCCTACATGTCTTGTTGCCTCCTGATTATATTATTATTGATATTATGACGCACTAACGTCTGGGTTCTGCAAGGCCCAGATCCTCTACCTTTGTCGCAGGCTGATCAGGAGTATTTCCGCCGTCATGCCGAACAATGAGAATCCTGTTAGTATCCTGTTAGTTTAGTTATTTCCGTATTTTCCAGAAGTTACTGTTTATTGGATTTATTGCTTCCGCATATTATTTCTTGACTAGTTTATTCTGGCATATGGACATGTACTAGATAATTATTTTATTTTCCGGTTCTTGATATTTCCTAGACAGCCGTAATGTAACTGTGGAAGGATGTTTCCTAGCCACAGGTAGCATGGTTGGTTCTGTCACGTGCCGATCTTAGCGCACTCTGGGAAGCGGGGTGTGACAGGTTTTGTTTGGTATCCGAGCCATAGGATTTAGATTTATCGGGATTGATTCTTTTGTAGTTGGGTATTGGACCCAATACGTGAATCAGAATACTCGTAATTAGGAACATGTCCTGCCATATTGTTATCATGATTCTTGAAACATATCTTTCTCTTGACCCTTGTCTTGACGATATGCAAACAACTTTGCATCTCGTCTTGAAACCTTTTGCCTCCCTATTGTTTCTCCCTACGTATTCTTTTGATTCTGATACTAGGATTTGGGCGATATAAACGGAGTTATGTGATTGTACCCTTGAACTGCAGTATGGTTACAATGCGGTACTCTATTTAAGTAACTTGGAGTCCTAGTCTTGATTCATTTTCTTGTTTCATGGACGTTATATTGCCTTGCTTCTCTTACTTTCCGGTTCATGTTTTATCGCAAGATTGAATCCTGTTTATCATGATTATCTTCTTCATTATCTTGGCTTCGGATGAAGTCATTTCGGTATCCTACTTGTTCATGTTTTCCTTCATTAGTATTATTCAATTCTGGTGCATCTCTTTGTTTTGATGTTGTCTTGAGAATGGATTTTTCTCGACACTTTCCACGCTCACATTGATTGTAGGGCAAAGAAAGTGATTTTCCAGATTCCCGGACATCCGGAATTTGTTTTGCTGGAGGTAGCAGTTCTGTCGGGCCAGTCGAGTTTAGGGCTAGGCCGACAAATAGTGTTCTTTCGTCGATGGAAGTTGATAAGGAGAAAACGCCAGCTGTAGTTCGAGAGTTCATGGACGTGTTCGAGAACATCTTGGGTTTACCGCCAAAACGAGATGTGGAGTTCGCGATCGATCTTGTTCCTAATGAAGCGCCAATCTCAAAGGCGTACTATCCGATGGCACCGGTGGAGTTGGAAGAAGTCAAGAAGCGGGTTACTGAATTGCTAGAGAAGGGTTGGATTCGCAGCAGTAGTTCACCTTGGGGAGCTCCAGTTCTTCTAGTACAGAAGAAAGATGGTACAATGAGGATGTGCATCGATTAACGAGAATTAAACCGGATGACTATTAAGAACAAGTACCCAATCCCTCGCATTGGCGAATTATTCGAGCAACTCAGTGGCGCGAGGGTATTCTCGAAGCTGGATTTGCGATCCGGTTATCATCGGGTCCGAGTTAAATCAGAAAATATTTGCAAGACTGCGTTCCGAACTCGATATGGACATTACGGGTATTTAGTGATGCCATTCGGAGTCACGAATGCACCGGCGATATTTATGGACTTGATGAACCGAATCTTTTCACCGTTCTTGAACCAGTTTATTGTGGTGTTTATCGATGATATCCTGGTCTACTCGGGGAGCCTAGAAGAGCATGCAGAACACTTGAAGATCGCACTGCAGACATTGAGGCAAGAAAGTTTAATATTTCTGTCATGAGTCGGCTCACCATATCTTGAGCCATCTCATGTTGATTTCCTGCACATTAATTTTCTTCACTAATCATATGAAACTGTTCACACATTTTCGAGCCGGCTCAACCGTTGATCGTTTGAAATCTCTGAAATTATTTTTAAGATGTTTCTTTCCAGTTCTATGAGATTCTTTCCCAGTTCTTTAAATATGGTTCTGGTCAAATTTATTCATTTTTTTTTTCTCATCATTTCTTCAATTCTAATTATTGTGATCATCTCTCTCAAGTTCATCATATCCAAGTTCTTTTTAAAACCCTAGTTTGTCATATTGATCTAAATATTCTTTGGTTTTAAAAAAGATTTTTTCATTTTGATTTTCTTAAAGGCTTTTTCTAAATTGGTTTTCAATCTATTTCCTTTTTGTAAAATCTTAATCTCTATTTTATATTCTTTATAAATCTTTCTGAGATCAAAAGAGATTCAAACTTGATTTTATCAAATACCCTAATTGTAACACCTTAGTTCATTTATACCAGTTTTATTTTGAGCATTTCTTTATTATGGTATTTTCTTGATTTATTGTTGTTTTGGGTGCGAATAATATAATTGGTATCTGTGTTTGCATCCGATCCGACCGCTTGCTGGAAACCCGTCTTGATTCCTATTTATGGTTTATCCTGGCTTATTATACGGATCCGTGCACTTTCATTATTAGTGCATTGCATACTCGCATTATATCTAGCATCTGCATTTTTTTCATATAAAATTTAAACTCGCATAAAATATTTTAAAAATATATTGCATGGCCTGCTTGATGCCCCTAACCCTGTGGTAGCATCCGCGCATCTTGTTCTCGTCCCGTTCAGTGAAACGGACCTGTTTGGATGGCTACGTGCACGTGCGTGCATCCGTTCTTGGGGGTATGCATTTTCGTTACCCAGATATCCAATTTTGGTTTTGGTTGACACGTATATTAACCGTATTTTCAAACCATAATTTAAGACCCAACCCGGGCGTATTTTGAAGTACTTTTGTATTAGCCAGAAAACCCAATTATACTTAATATTTTATTCTTTAAGTTTAACTGTTAAATATATACGATTTTACATTAAAAGAAAAACTAAAAACTAAAAATATATTTTCTAAACAATCTAAATCCTAACACTCACAGTTTCTCTCTCTCTCTCTCTTTCTCTCTCTCTCCAATCTCAATAGTTTCTCTCTCTCTCCCCTTTTCTTTCTCAACTCTCGCATACACTGTGCACTCCTCGATTCCCCTCACCATCCTTCTCTTCCTTACACTCACCTCCCTCTTTCCTATTTATTTTCTCCCACGAGAAACCCACTGCCCTCCACGAAAACCACAGAAACCCTAACCCTAACTTCGAACCCTCACCTCCTCGTCGCCTTCATCCCCTCGGCGTCAACCCCTCGGCGACCTCACCTCCATCTCCTCCACTCTTCTTCCTCTCCATCCCCGAGCTCCAAACCCTGCACACCCACAACCTCAAGAATCCATCACCCGACCACCCGGCACCCCTCATCGCCGGAGACCTCGTCGTCACCTCCTCCTTCTCCTCACCTCCTTCTTTCCCGATCTCCTGACACCACCACCACCACCATCAACCCACAGCCCCGACTTTAAGAAACCCTAGAATCCAAGAAACCCCACTGACTTGCCGGAAACCATCGCCTGAACCTTGCCGTCGACGGCCCGTCGTCGTCTTTTCCCTAGCCTCCACCTCCTCTGTCCCAAACCCAGAACAACCATCTTCTCTTCTTCTTCTTCTTCTTCTTTCTTCTCTTTCTAGACTTCTTGATCCCGGTGATCGCCGGAGCCGTGCCGCTGGTAACGATCCGGGCAACCCTGTGGACGTCCCCTGCCTGTGTGGTCGCATCCTTGCTTTGCTTGGTTCAGTTCTGTACGTCCGCATGTGCGTCGCGACATTTACCGACATCGTACGTGCCGTACGCACCCCGTCATGAGATCCAATCGAGGCAAGTTGATCTTTCTACATGCTATGATATATTTTACAACCATATTAATAATTATATTACATGTTTAGTGTATTGTGCATCCCCTGTTACTATTTTACTGTTTTACGACGTCCGTGTGCATCCATATCGTTATTTATATATCAAGTCGCATGCAAGTTTAACTTGCTACATGATATAATACTTATCTTGCATCCATATGAATAAAAATATCACATGCTGATTGTATTATACATCCACTAATGTTTTACTGTTTTCGGATAACCCGTATGCATCCATATCATTTAATATACATGTAGCCGCATTTACAGATCATATTAATTCATGTTATTATTATAGTAGCACCCCATGCTTAATAGTTGCATCCAACTTAGTCTTTGAGCTGTAAATGTTACCCTGATCGACATTTGTGCATCCATACCATTAATTATATATCTAGTTGCATGCCATATCACATTATTTCATATTACTGCTAAATTAACACCCCATGCTAGATAATGTGCATTCTACATAGTAATGGAACTGTAGTTTTAACCCCTGATAGTTATTTGAGCATCCATGTTTATCTCTGTATACATACTATTAACCCTGCATACCTAGTTAGACGCCATATTACATTAACTCATATTATTATCACATTAGCACCCCATGCTTGATATTGTGCATCCTATTTAGTCATGATGTAACCCCTGATAGATAATTGTGCATCCATGTTTTTACTGTACATCCGTACTTTTACCCTGATCCAATACTTGCTACATTTTACTGTTGAGCACCCATGTGATACATTATGCACCACTTGATATGACCTGATACACCACTACTTGACATGTTGCCTGATCCTGTTTCTAACGCCGACAATCCTGACATGTTGTCCCGATGGACATATCCTGTTGTCTGTATAGACAAACCTGTTCCTGCTTGGTCCTGTGTTGGCATTAGCTTCAGATCTATCAATACCTGACTTGAACACATAACTTGGGGGTATGGGGAAATCAATGATGAAACCTGACTTGTAACTCGACAGTTCGATACTTATACTGATCAGTTTTACGGGCTAGGCCAGCCTCGGGATGATGCTGCTGACATCATTCGTCTGACATGTTACCTGTTTACTGCCTAGCGGCACGTCTCGGATTCAGTCTGAGAGTCTTGACCGTGGTCTCAAGCATGCACGGGATACTATTGAGTTACATCGACGATTCATTAAATTGATTTTAAAGACTTGAGAGTAATTAACCCAGTAGCTTAGTTCAGATTACTCACTGCACATCACATGTGCTTATACCCTTCACTGTTCCTTATTCGTGTTACTGTTATACTTTCATTAATGTTCATACTCATGCCTGCATGTCTTGTTACCTCCTGATTATATTATTATTGATATTATGACGCACTGACGTCTGGGTTCTGCATGACCCAGATCCTCTACCTTTGTCGCAGGCTGATCATGAGTATTTCCGCCGTCATGTCGAACAGTGAGGATCCTGTTAGTATCCTGTTAGTTTAGTTATTTCCGTACTTTCCAGATATTACTGTTTATTGGATTTATTGCTTCCGCGTATTATTTCTTGACTCGTTTATTCTGGTATATGGACATGTACTAGATAATTATTTTATTTTCCGGTTCTTGATATTTCCTAGACAGCCGTAATGTAACTGTAGAAGGATGTTTCCTATCCACAGGTAGCATAGTTGGCTCTGTCACGTGCCGATCTTAGCGCACTCTGGGAAGCGGGGTGTGACAGGTTTTGTTTGGTATCAGAGCCATAGAATTTAAGTTTATCGGGATTGATTCTTTTGTAGTTGGGTATTGGACCCAATACACGAATCAGAATACTCGTAATTAGGAACATGTCCTGCCATATTGTTTTCATGATTCTTAAATCATATCTTTCTCTTGACCCTTGTCTTGACGATATGCAAACAACTTTGCATCTTGGATTGAAACCTTTTGGCTCCCTATTGTTTCTCCCTACATATTCTTTCGATTCTGATACTAGGATTTGGGCGACATAAACGGAGTTATGTGATTGTACCCTTGAACTGCAGTATGGTTACAATGCGGTATTTTATTTAAGTAACTTGGAGTTCTAGTCTTGATTCACTTTCTTGTTTCATGGTCGTTATATTACCTTGCTTCTCTTGCTTTCCAGTTCATGTTTTATCGCAAGCTTGAATCCTGTTTATCATGCTTATCTTCTTCATTATCTTGGCTTCGGATGAAGTCATTTCGGTATCCTACTTGTTCATGTTTTCCTGCATTAGTATTATTCAATTCTGGTGCATCTCTTTGTTTTGATGTTGTCTTGAGAATGGATTTTTCTCGACACTTTCCACGCTCACATTGATTGTAGGGCAAAGAAAGTGATTTTCCAGATTCCCGGACATCCGGAGTTTGTTTTGCTGGAGGTAGCAGTTCTGTCGGGCCAGTCGAGTTTAGGGCCAGGCCGACAAACAGAGTTCTTTCGTCGATGGAAGTTGATAAGGAGAAAGTGCCAGCTGTAGTTCGAGAGTTTATGGACGTGTTCGAGAACATCTTGGGTTTACCGCCAAAACGAGATGTGGAGTTCGCGATCGATCTTGTTCCTAATGAAGCGCCAATCTCAAAGGCGTACTATCCGATGGCACCAGTGGAGTTGGAAGAAGTCAAGAAGCAGGTTACTGAATTGCTAGAGAAGGGTTAGATTCGCAGCAGTAGTTCACCTTGGGGAGCTCCAGTTCTTCTAGTAAAGAAGAAAGATGGCACAAGGAGGATGTGCATCGATTATCGAGAATTAAACCGGATGACTATTAAGAACAAATACCCAATCCCACCCATCGGCGAATTACTCGAGCAACTCAGTGGCGCGAGGGTATTCTCGAAGCTGGATTTGCGATCCGGATATCATCGGGTCCGAGTTAAATCAGAAGATATTTGCAAGACTGCGTTCCGAACTCGATATGGACATTACGGGTATTTATTGATGCCATTCGGAGTCACGAATGCACCAACGATATTTATGGACTTTGATGAACTGAATCTTTTCACCATTCTTGAACCAGTTTATTGTGGTGTTTATCGATAATATTCTGGTCTACTCGAGGAGCCTAGAAGAGCATGCAGAACACTTGAAGATCGCACTGCAGACATTGAGGCAAGAAATATTATATGCGAAGATGAGCAAGTGCGAGTTTTGGTTTGAAAAAGTGAAGTTTTTGGGGCATGTCGTATCCGGAGATGGAATTGCCGTTGATCCCGAGAAGATTGCAGCAGTTCAAGATTGGACGATTCCGGAAAACGTTGCAGAGATCAGAAGTTTTCTTGGACTTGCCGGATATTACAGAAGGTTCGTGGAGAATTTTTCCCGATTGGCTAAGCCTTTGACCAAGCTTACGTGTACGGAAGTACCGTTTGTATGGACGGATAAAATGTGCGTCAAATTTTAAGGCGTTGAAGCAGAGATTGATAGCCGCTCCTATTTTGACCATACCAGACGGTTCCGGAGGACTGGTGATTCACAGCGACGCATCTGGGAAAGGTTTAGGATGTGTTTTGATGCAGCATGGGAAGGTTATAGCCTACGCATCGAGACAGTTGAAGACCCATGAGAAGAATTACCCAACTTATGATTTGGAGCTTGCAGCGGTGATTTTCGCTTTGAATATTTAGAGACACTACTTACAGGGTGAAAGAGTCGAAGTATTCACTGATCATAAAAATCTAAAGTATGTGTTCACGCAGAAAGAGCTCAACATGAGGCAACGTAGATGGTTGGAGCTGATGGCCGACTACGATCTTGATCTTAAGTACCATCCGGGTAAAGTTAATGTAGTGCCGGATGCGCTTAGTCGGTTGCCAGCAATTCGGATGTTGACCGCACAAAAGGAGCTTATCAAAAATTTTCGGAGATTTAAGTTGGAGCTTGTACTACCGCATTCTTCGGGACAGTTGATGCAGCTGCAAGTACAGTCATCGTTGATCGAGAGTATTAAAGTAGCGCAGTCACAGGATCCAAGATTGCAGAAGTTTCGAGAACATGTAGAAGCGGGACTTCGAACGGACTTGTTGATCCATGAAGATGGTTCGTTGCGTTATGGTAGCCGTTTATGTGTGCCGAAAGGAGACATTCGTGAAGAAGTTATGAAGGAGGCACACAGTTCCGCATATTTTGTACATCCAGGAGGCACGAAGATGTACCGTGATCTACGACATCATTTCTGGTGGGAAGGCATGAAAGTGAGATTGCCCGCTTTGTAGCGAAGTGCTTGGTGTGTCAGCAAGTTAAGGCTGAAGATCAAAGAGTAGCTGTTTTATTGCAACCACTTCCGATTCCTCAATGGAAGTGGGAACATATAACCATGGATTTCGTGACAGCTTTACCGCGGAGTCCAAAGGGCAACAATGCAGTTTGGGTGATTGTTGATCGATTGACCAAGACAGATCATTTCATACCATTTCGAGTTGGTCAGTCAACAGAAGCGTTGGCAGAACGGTACATACAGGAGATTGTGAGATTGCATAGAGTACCTATGAGCATCGTTTCCGACCGTGACACCCGATTCTTATCGCACTTCTGAAAGAGTTTACAAAAAAGTTTGGGGACGTGATTGAAGTTTAGCACCGCTTATTATCTTCAGACCGATGGCCAGTCGGAGAGAACAATCCAAACTCTTGAAGATATGTTGAGAGATTGCATGTTAGACTTCAAGGGTTCGTGGAAGGATCATCTACACTTGGAGGAGTTTTCTTATAATAACAGCTTTCAGTCGACTATTCAGATGGCTCCATTCGAAGCATTGTATGGTCGTAAGTGTCTCTCACTTGTTTTTTGGGACGATGCTGGAGAACGAAGATTGTTGGGACCGGATTTGATCGTGCAAACCGTGGAGAAAGTTAATACTATCCGGAATCACATGAAGGCAGCACAAGATCAGCAGAAGAGTTGGCCTGACACATCGAGAAGACCTCTAGAGTTCGCTGTTGGTGATCTGGTATTCTTGAAGATATCACCGAATAAGAGGAGTGATTCTTTTTGGGAGTCGAGGTAAGCTTAGTCCTCGATTCGTAGGGCCTTTCGAGATTTTGGAGCGTGTTGGAGAAGTGGCTTATCGATTGGTGTTACCACAATCTTTGGCGAATATTCATGACGTGTTTCATGTATCTCAACTCCGTAAGTATGTTTGAGATGAAACACATGTGCTGGATCATTCGGAGATGGCTGTAAGAGAGGATTTGACTTTCGAAGAACGACCGATGTCGATTGTTGATCGAAAAGAAAAGGTCCTTAAGAAGAAGGTTATCCCTCTCGTACTTATTTCTTAGGGAAATCGCTCGCATGGAGAATCGACTTGGGAACGAGAAGACGTGATTCCACAGAAGTTTCCAGATCTTTTCCTGTAGTTTCATGTTTGTTTATCTTTTCTTGTTTTGGGAATTTCGAGGAAGAAATTGTTTTTGTAGTTGGGTATAATGTAATACCCTAGTTCATTTATACCAGTTTTATTTTGAGCATTTCTTTATTATGGTATTTTCTTGATTTATTGCTGTTTTGGGTGCGAATAATATAATTGGTATCTGTGTTTGCATCCGACAAGATCCGTTTGCTGGAAACCCAACTTGATTCATGTTTATGGTTTATCCTGGCTTATTATATGGATCCGTGCACTTTCATTATTAGTGCATTGCATACTCACATTATATCTAGTATTTGCATTTTTTTTAATATAACATTTAAACTCACATAAAATATTTTAAAAATATATTGCATGGCCTGCTTGATACCCCTAACCCTGTGGTAGCATCCGCGCATTTTGTTCTCGCCCCGTTCAGTGAAACATACCTGTTTGGATGGCTGCGTGCACGTGCGTGCATCCGTTCTTGTGGGTATGCATTTTCGTTACCCAGATATCCAATTTTGGTTTTGGTTGACACGTATATTAACCGTATTTTCAAACCGTAATTTTAGACCCAACCTGGGCGTATTTTGGAGTACTTTTGTATTAACCAGAAAACCCAATTATACTTAATATTTTATTCTTTAAGTTTAACTGTTAAATATATACGATTTTACTTTAAAAGAACAACTGAAAACTAAAAATATATTTTCTAAACAATCTAAATCCTAACACTCACCGTTTCTCTCTCTCTCTCTCCAATCTCAACAGTTTCTCTCTCTCTCTCCCTTTCTTTCGCTCTCTCTCCTCTCGCATACACCGTGCACTCCTCGATTCCCCTCACCTTCCTTCTCTTCCTTACACTCACCTCCCTCCTTCCTATTTATTTTCCCCCACGAGAAACCCACTGCCCTCCACGAAAACCACAGAAACCCTAACCCTAATTTCGAACCCTCGCCTCCTCGTCGCCTTCATCCCCTCGTCGTCAACCCCTTGGCGATCTCACCTCCATCTCCTCCACTCTTCTTCCCCTCTATCCCCGAGCTCCAAACCTTGCACACCCACAACCTCAAGAACACATCACCCAAGCACCCGGCACCCCTCATTGCCGGAGATCTCGTCGTCACCTCCTCCTTCTCCTTACCTCCCTCTCTCCCGATCTCCTGACACCACCACCACCACATCAACCCACAGCCCCGACTTCAAGAAACCCTAGAGCCCTAGAAACCCCACCGCCTTGCCGGAAACCATCGCCTGAACCTTGTTGTCGATGGCCCGTCGTCGTCGTCTTTTCCCTAGACTCCACCTCCTCTGTCCCAAACCCAGAATAGACCTCTTCTTCTCTCTTCTTCTTCTTCTTCTTCTTCTTCTTTCTTCTCTTTCTTGACTTCTTGACCCCGGTGATCGCCGGAGCCGTGCCGCTGCCGACGATTCGGGCAACCTTGTGGACGTCCCCTGCCTGCGTGGTCGCATCCTTGCTTTGCTTGGTTCAGTTCTGTAGGTCCGCGTGTGCGTCGCGACATTTACCGTAATCGTACGCGCCGTATGCACCCCGTCATAAGATCCAATCGAGGCAAGTTGATCTTGCTACATGCTATGATATATTTTACAACTATATTAATAATTATATTACATGTTTAGTGTATTGTGCATCCCCTGTTACTATTTTACTATTTTACGACGTCCGTGTGCATCCATATCGTTATTTACATATCAAGTCGCATCCAAATTTATCTTGCTACATGCTATAATACTTATCTTGCATCCATATGAATAAAAATATCACATGCTGATTGTATTATACATCCATACTAATGTTTTACTGTTTTCGGATAACCCGTATGCATCCATATCATTTAATATACATGTAGCCGCATTTACAGATCATATTAATTCATGTTATTATTGTGGTAGCACCCCATACTTAATAGTTGCACCCCACTTAGTCTTTGAGCTGTAAATGTAACCCCTGATCGATATTTGTGCATCCATACCATTAATTATATATCTAGTTGCATGCCATATCATGTTATTTCATATTACTGCTACATTAACACCCCATGCTAGATAATGTGCATCCTACATAGTAATGGAACTGTAGTTGTAACCCTTGATAGTTATTTGAGCATCCATGTTTATCTGTGTATACATACCATTAACTCTGCATACTTAGTTGGACGCCATATTACATTAACTCATATTATTATCACATTAGCACCTCATGCTTGATATTGTGCATCCTACTTAGTCATGATGTAACCCCTGGTAAATAATTGTGCATCCATGTTTTTACTGTACATCTGTACTTTTACCCTGATCCAATACTTGCTACATTTTACTATTGAGCACCCATGTGATACACTGTGCACCACTTGATATGACCTAATACACCACTACTTGACATGTTGCATGATCCTGTTTCTAATGTCGACAATCCTGATATGTTGTCCCGATGGACATATCCTGTTGTTTGTATAGACAAACTTGTTCCTGCTTGATCCTGTGTTGGCATTAGCTTCAGATCTATCAATACCTGACTTGAACACATAACTTGGGGGTATAGGGAAATCAATGATGAAACTTGATTTGTAACTCGACAGTTCGATGCTTATACTGATCAGTTTTACGGGCTAAGCCAGCCCCGGGATAATGCTGCTGACATCATTCGTCTGTACATGTTACCTGTTTACTGCCTAGCGGCACGTCTCGAATTCAGCCCGAGAGTCTTGACCGTGGTCTCAGGCATGCACGGAATACTATTGAGTTACATCAATGATTCATTAAATAGATTTCAAAGACTTGAGAGTAATTAACCCAGTAGGTTAGTTCAGATTACTCACTGCATATCACATGTGCTTATACCCTTCACTGTTCCTTATTCGTGTTACTGTTATACTTTCATTAATGTTCATACTCATGCCTGCATGTCTTGTTACCTCCTGATTATATTATTATTGATATTATGACGCACTGACGTCTAGGTTCTGCATGGCCCAGATCCTCTACCTTTGTCGCAGGCTGATCAGGAGTATTTCCGCCGTCAGGCCTAACAGTGAGGATCCTGTTAGTATCCTGTTAGTTTAGTTATTTCCGTACTTTCCGGATGTTACTGTTTATTGGATTTATTGCTTCCGCATATTATTTCTTGACTCGTTTATTCTGGCATATGGACATGTACTAGATAGTTATTTTATTTTCCTGTTCTTGATATCTCCTAGACAGCCGTAATGTGACTGTGGAAGGATGTTTCCTAACCACAGGTAGCATGGTTGGCTCTGTCACGTGCTGATATGTTAGTTGTATGTATGCCCTAGAGGCCAGTATTGTACAGATGATGTATATTATATTGGATGCTTGGACATATATAGAGAGGACTTTCTTGCTCGATATGATAGTATGCTATCTGGTTGCCCTTTACTTTAACATGTATACTTGTCTCTTTATACTGTCTTATCATTACATGTTGGTAAAGCCCTTAGGATGTGTACTTGACTACCTGGACTATGATGCAGATCATACTAGTGGGGACGTGGTAGTCCATAAGTACATCCTTCAAGGTCCCTAGTCGTGGGTGTATCGAGACGGGGCATCGATACACCAGAGTAGACTAGCGTATACGCATCTCGACCCATGAGATGGGCGATGGATGATCCCATATCCATTGGTGTTTGACATCAGAGATGGTATACAGGTACTCAGTGGAGACTGGGTACACTGGACGGACTCACCGAGAACTCCCAGATGGTATTATACCTTACGTCAGATGGCAGTTCTCTGGTGACACTTGTGCAGGTTAGTCTGTAGACCCGAGATCGTCATAGAGTCTTGTGTGATTCCCACTGTGCTTTGATTTCCACCTTACCACGTCCATGAGGGCGTGCAAAACGGTGGTTTTTGGGTACAGTCCCGAGTCACTGTTCACACCTTAATATTGCATTATTATATTCCCCAAAATTATTCTTTTTACAAATAAACAGGTGCTTTTGACGCATGTCTGCTACATGTTACAGGTTACAGGTTCTTGAAGCTAAAACAGTGAAAAAGACAAAAGACGATACAAAAGTGAGAGTTTGACCAACAAATAGAAGGATCTTAATCAAGCCTACACAAAAGGTCAATACAAGGCAACGCAAGGTCCAAGATTACAAAGCAAACGGTTAAAAGTCCACTGCAATTATTCACTGGAAAATCTGGAAGAAAACCAGAAGCTAATTTGAGAAAAGACCTGCAGAAGGATAAAGTAAAAATCAAGAAGAGCCAGCAACAGAAAATCAAAATTACAAGCCTTCAAGTTGGCCGCGGAACCGCGGCCAAACCTTGGCTGCGGCCGCGGTTCCGCGGCCGTATTGCGCAATCATGAATTATATTTTTTACCATAACTTAAAGAGGCTCTGACTAGTCAACCTAAGGGCTATTTTTGTAATTTCAGACATGCGAATCAATTGTAAATCTAGGGTTTCTATCTCCTATAAATAGAACCCAAATCATTGTAAAACCTTATGCCTCCCTATGCCTCCTTTTAATAATAAATCCAGAATTCTTTATAGAGAGCATCGGTGTTTCTTTTCAATTCATGAATTCAGATCTGACAACCCTGCGTTAATGATTGGAGAGATGCATCTGTAAGTAGATTTAATTCCTTACTCTAGTTTAGATTTCAATTCTTACCCTAGGTAATTTTTATTCTCTTCCCTAGATAAATGTATTTCAATTCCCTAATGAGTGAGTAGTCTCCTCGCTTGTTAGGGTTAGATCTGGGGAAGATTTGAGAGACGAAGATCTCTCATCCCCTTTCTTGCCCGTCATATATTTTCATAGAACTCCATGCATACCTTCTTATTCCGCTCCCTACGGCACTCTACCCACGAGGTAGCGGTGATACCGTAGTCTAAAGGCCCGGATTTTAAGGTTTTCTATGGAGGTTAGGGTAAAGATTAAGAAAGGAAGGACAAGGATCTAGAGGAAGAACAATCTTTCCAATCATCCTAATCCCTTTTATTAATATTTACCATAACACCTAATTAGATCTTCATATGGGTATAGAAAGCGGTGAGATTTATAGACTTTCCAAACTTAACCTAGACCTAACCCTAGCAAGATTTAGATCTAGATTAATTCAGTTTTTAGATTTAATAATCAATCCGGATCCCATCGGAATTAACTCGTTTGAGCGATTACGAAATTCACAAAATTCCTGTGGACCGACCCGTACGCACCGGCTAGCTGCAAAGCGACGCCGTTCTTGATTGCGGTTAATAGATAGTTTTTTAGATCAATCAAATGGCGCCGTTGCCGGGGATGGCATGCTATTTCCTTTTTGTAATTTCGGGTTAATCAAAATTAAAAAAAATCATAAAAATCTAAAAAATCCAAAAAATATAAAAAATATTTCATTGTTATTTTTTGGAAAAGGGTACTTTGTTGTGTGAAATCTTGCAGGAACAAATTCGGATCTGGAAATTTCCAGAAAGCAAAACAGAAAATAGACGATCATAACAACAGAAGATTACAACAGACAAGGAGCAGAAAAAATTTGGAGTTGTGAAGCCACCAGAAGACCGCGTAAACGCGGAAAAATCCCACTTCTGACCGCGGAAACGCGGTGAATAGGTGGTATCGTCTTCTGCAATTTTTTCTCGGGACCCGCGCCGACCACTAGACCGCGGAAACGCGGTGGTATCCATGTTAGGACCGCGGAAACGCGGCTGAACAGTGTCCTCAGTTCATGGAATTTTCTCTGTAAGCCTCCTCTGTTTCTTCTCTGTATATTTTGAAATATCTTTTATGGAAATTCCTGCAGGATTCCGTGAGCTATAAAATATATTCCCTTCCAAATAACAATCTTGTGCAGGATTTTTGGGCCCCGCTTTAAATAAAAAGTGATTGCAAGTATTCTTTTTGTTGCATATCTTTTCTCGAATATCTTTTTGCAACAATTTACAAATAAAGAAAATTTGTGATATGCTTAAAATTATAACTGATTGCAAGTAATATTTTTCTGTTGCATATCTTTTATCAAAAATCTTTTTGCAACAATTTCCAAATAAAGAAAAAAGAAAAGGGACAAATCTTTTATAGAAAACTTGCAATCTTTTGCCGCAAATAAATCCTTGCACCAACCAACCTTCTTTCTTTCACCCTTTCTTCTAACATGGGTACTCCACATAATAAATCACTTGCCGAACTTTGGTATCCCGAACCTAATTTTGCGTCGTTCGTCAATTTGTTCAGTCAATTTAAAGACGATCCTTCCATGCCTAAAATATCTTTGAAAGATCAAATAGAGGCGTCTAGGAGAAACAATTCGACTTTTCAACCCACTTTGTGTCAACCAAGTAAACCTTTACCACCTCCATATGTTGATACCACTTTTTCAAGTCCTTCTGTCACTCCTAAGCCGATGTCCATTGCTGAGCATATTGCTCAATCTCGCAGCCGATCTTTCAGCCCTCTCCACACATCTAGTTCTAGGGATCCACACGACTATTCACCTTTTTATCCATATGTTGACCCTACCCCTGTCCAATAACCCACTCCCTACCAGTCCTACCCGACCTTCCCACCTTCACTGGACACTGCTTCTACACAGCCTTTTGGGAGTTTCACATACCCAAACAATTTCGAATCTTTTGCCGAAACCCCCTTACCACCAAAGTCTAGTTTGGAAGAGGCGTTGGAGGCATATATCACAGCAACAAACAAAATGGTTAGGAATGTGGAAGCATCCGTGGCCGCCCTTATGCAACCTGCTGAACCGGTAGCTAGTTTCCTGCTAGCCCCAAATTTTTCAATGTATGAGGAGGCTTGGACAGAATGAGAATGTGAGAGGATCTCCAAATCAAACCTACCCTTACCCAATTGAAGCCCACAACTCTGGTTTTCCATCGATTGTTCCCAATGAGTCACCAGTTGAAAATATAAATGAGTTGTGTGAATTTGTGGTTCTTGATTTGCCAGATTGTGAAGAACCCCTTTCGAGTGAAATCACACTTAATCCTTTCGATCTTTACACCTCCACTCTAGAACCTAAATCGATAAATATCCATGCTTTTGATGAGGTGTCAGAAAAAATTGATTTTCACTTGATTGAGGATATAGACGCCGGGAATATTTCAGATGATGAACCCGTCGATTTAATTGAAATTTTATGTCCAATTCATATCCCGAGTCATTAAATGTTTTTCCCGAACTTCATATGCGTCTTGATTTTGATGATATTGGCATGGATAAGCAAACTTTTGAGGAAAATATTGAGGAGAATTATGAGGATAGTACTGAGAATAATATTGAGGTTGAACCATTTTCGTTTGATGTGTCGAATTTTCCAATACACCCTCCTGAATCCTTAACTGATACCCTTCCTCACTCACTTCCTTCCGTCCTTCCTATTGTTCCGACCGTGCAAGTGACCGTTACGCTTTCATCTCCTATACCAAGTTCGGCGTACCCATGTTTTCTTGCGAGTCTTGAGGGATTTGATCCCATTTCTCGACGGGTTGATAGGTTAGCGCAATCGCTTTTAACACACCGGTCATCACAAATTGCGCTAATTTATTCACTCGATTTACACCCTCAAGATCGTACTCCAATTCTTTCTCCTTTCCGCCATTCTTCTCCTCCACCGAGACCATATTCTACCCTTCTTCCCACATGGTCTCGTGTGTTTCTCATTTCTTTTCTTTCTACTCCATTCTCTCACCAACTCGACCATTACCACGATAAGATTTTTGAATGGTTGGTGTTAACCTTTGGCTTGTGTAAGGCCAAGCTTAAGTTTGGGGGGAACCTTTGTATATATGTATATATATATTTGTTTTCTTTTTCTATAAAACATAACAAAAAAATTTCAAAACAATAAAATAAAAAAAAATTATAAATAAATAAACAGGGGAGTGCTGGTATTTTGACCCTCTTGGTTTAGCATGACAATGAGGACACTGTTAAATTTAAGTTTAGGGGTATGCTCGGTACGTCTTCTTCCTTCGCATTCATATGTATATTTTTGCATTTGCATATTTATTTGAAAACCCATAAAAATTGAAAAATTTCAAAAATTATAAAAATTAATGTATTCAATTTTGGCTAATTGACTCGAGTTTGACAGATAGGTTAACTAGCTAGGAACAATTAAATCTTAGACTCAGTAAATTAAAAACCCTAAAAATAACATTCCTTAAAGTTTAGCAGTAAAAAGTATATGTCTTTGTAGTTTATTTAGAAATAGGCAAATTTTGAGTTCAGTTCTTGGGCTAAGTTGAAACGAAGGAAAAGTATTGAAGTTCTTATTAGAGTATAAGTTTGAAAAATAGTTCCTAGCTTAAGTCTAGATTCTGAAAATGTATACCCTACAAATTGCACAATCACGCACCTTGAAACTTAGAATAGTAGAGGAGACCTTGAAATGCTCTTGTCTAAAGTCCTTAGTACGAAGAAAATAAAAGAAAAAAAAAGTGAATAAAAAAAAAATGAACACTGGTTTTTGTGATTACTTAAGGCTGCAAAAATAGAAAAATATTTAGCGAGGGTGCTTCATCACCTAGTGCCTTAGACCAACTGGTTTGGGAGTCACTGCTAAAAGCCTTGGGTGTTGCAAGACTAGGAATTACGCTTTAATGTGCAAACACATCTTGTAATCGGTTGTTGGTACCTCAAGAAGTATTAACGGTCGCATGAAGGATGTGTAAGCTAAATTCATTTAAAAATTCACCAATTAAGAAGTGCTTTGGACAACGGACGAGAGTATGATTGCTTGATTTGAATTTCCAAGTGTAGGGGTGATTTATACACACACGTGGGGATATGTGATTGGAGTTTAGATGAGAGAAAGGGATGAAGAATAGAACTTGTATCTTTAGTAGAGTTGATAGAAATTCCTAAGTGGAGATGGAACCCTAGAAGGAAAACTTAAGAGATGCCGAAAGCTAGGTAAGTCTATAGAACATATATAATCTTAAGTTAAATAATGAGGAAGTGTGAAGAATATGGGTGGATAATTTACGAGTCGAAGATAATAGAATTCCTTGTTAGAAACCCTAATTGGAGAACAAAAGTCGAAAAGCCGAATTGATAGGATTTTGTAGGTAGTATCCGCTGAAAACCCTCAGGAGACAACACTCCTCCTACTAGGGACACCTAGAGGTTTAAAGGCTTATTGCACGAGCTCAGTGCAATCGCGTTTCCCTGCGAAAGTGCGGTTAAGATTTTAGTGAATAAAAATAAGTTTGCTCGAGGACGAGCAAAAGATAAGTTTGGGCGTATTTGTTCACACCATAATATTGCATTATTATATTCCCCATTCTTATTCTTTTTACAAATAAACAGGTGCTTTTGACGCATGTTTGCTACATGTTACAGGTTACAGGTTCTTGGAGCTAAAACAGTGAAAAAGACAAAAGACGATACAAAAGTGAGAGTTTGACCAACAAATAGAAGGATCTTAATCAAGCCTACACAAAAGGTCAATACAAGGCAACGCAAGGTCCAAGATTACAAAGCAAACGGTTAAAAGTCCACTGCAATTATTCACTGGAAAATCTGGAGCTAATTTGAGAAAAGACCTGCAGAAGAATAAAGTAAAAATCAAGAAGAGCCAGCAACAGAAAATCCAGATTACAAGCCTTCAAGTTGGCCGCGGAACCACGGCCAAACCTTGGCTGCGGCCGCGGTTCCGCGGCCGTATTGCGCAATCATGAATTATATTTTTTACCATAACTTAAAGAGGCTCTGACTAGTCAACCAAAGGGCTATTTTTGTAATTTCAGACATGCGAATCAATTGTAAATCTAGGGTTTCTATCTCCTATAAATAGAACCCAAATCATTGTAAAACCTTATGCCTCCCTATTCCTCCTTTTAATAAATCCAGAATTCTTTGTGGAGAGCATCGGTATTTCTTTTCAATTCATGAATTCAGATCTGACAACCCTGCGTTGATGATTGGAGAGATGCATCTGTAACTAGATTTAATTCCTTGCTCTAGTTTAGATTTCAATTCTTGCCCTAGGTAATTTTTATTCTCTGCCCTAGATAAATGTATTTCAATTCCCTAATGAGTGAGTAGTCTCCTCGCTTGTTAGGGTTAGATCTGGGGAAGGTTTGAGAGACGAAGATCTCTCATCCCCTTTCTTGCCCGTCATATATTTTCATAGAACTCCATGCATACCTTCTTATTCCGCTCCCTACGGCACTCTACCCACGAGGTAGCGGTGATACCGTAGTCTAAAGGCCCGGATTTTAAGGTTTTCCATGGAGGTTAGGGTAAAGATTAAGAAAGGAAGGACAAGGATCTAGAGGAAGAACAATCTTCCCAATCATCCTAATCCCTTTTATTAATATTTACCATAACACCTAATTAGATCTTCATATGGGTATAGAAAGCGGTGAGATTTATAGACTTTCCAAACTTAACCTAGACCTAACCCTAGCAAGATTTAGATCTAGATTAATTCAGTTTTTAGATTTAATAATCAATCCGGCTCCTATCGGAATTAACTCGTTTGAGCGATTAGGAAATTCATAAAATCCCTGTGGACCGACCCGTACTCACCGGCTAGCTGCAAAGCGACGCCGTTCTTGATTGCGGTTAATAGATAGTATTTGAGATCAATCAGTCACATGGAGGCAATGAGCGATAGGAGGGGTTTCGTCTCTCCCGGTATTGGGGGTTGATGTTGCGCTGTACTCGATTGGCCGTAACAGGGAAGTCCCTGGCCAGGGCTGATTTAGGGATTTGCTGGTAAGTGTTACCAGTAGTTTCTCGACCCGTTATGAGCCTCACATCGGCACGACTTATCGGTTATTGGGGTCTGACGTTTACCACCCCTAGACTTGATATGCCACATATCAGACGAGGAGACCGGACTGTACGGGAAGTGTTGCCGGCAGGCTTTCACAGGAGTTGGAGCGGGCTTGCTTGATGATCTTCTGATCGCTCAATACCCGGGTAGCCGTTACGTCCAGCTAGTACCGCTGACGGCTTGTGGGTGCGTGATGTGATCATCACCTACTGCCAGCGTATTGACGAGTCTTTAGAGTCCTGCACAGAGCTTTTACTGGCTCAGGCAAAACGAAATAGGAGCGCATATGTGATATGTGCGAGACCGAGAATAATGCGTGTATGTGATGCCGTATTCTATTCTCGCGACTTTTTGTATCGGTCGGTTATATATGATATAGCCGGGTTATCGAATCAAGTGTTGATTCGATAAGTCGATACAATGGATGTTAGCCGGTTATATGAGATATGATCGGATTATTAAGTCAAGTGTTGATTTAATAATTAAGTGTATAATTGTATATTAGATATACTAATTTACATTTACTAACACTTGTTCACTTTAGGGTTTTTCTCACTTTCACACATCTTTACTATATATATTAAAATGTGTTATATATTTGTATCATGGTTGTTGATACACTAGATATGGATGTGTAAGACTTACACCATTCCATTTTTAAATAGTGGTTTATATTTATCTAAAGTAATTACAAATTAGTGGAATTTTTTCATAAGCATAAAGCTTGTAGAAGCTTGTGGATGCTTTGAAAAAGTCCACAAGTTTTGTTTTACTTTAGATTTTTATTGACCTAACCATTTACACTTAGCTATGGTTATGTCTCACCATGAGTTAGTATATGATACTCACTCACCATGGTTAGCCTTCTCACTTAATCATTATCCTCATTTTCTTTTCTTTTGTTCTTCATCTTCTTCTTCATAGAGCAAAAGAAAAAGCAAGCTAGGGTTTGATCCAAAGTGAGAATCCTTGTGAGAAACAAAATTCTAAAGAGAACCCCCTTTCTAGTTCTCCATCCTCTACTAGACTAGCACTTTAGTTTAGGGTGTTTACTTCACTAATTCTCTAGTTAGTGAAGTAGGAGCTTGAGTCGGAATTCCCTCGACGTAGATCATCTTCGGCTTCGGAGACTTCAAGCAAGGTCGCATTCTTCGCGTCGTGAAGCCATGCAAGAGCCCAGGAGAACCTTGATCGCAGCGAAGGGACTTCAACAAGGAGCAAATGAAGTGGAGGACCGATCTACAAAGGTTGTATATCGCGTTCCCCTTAGTGTAAAGTTGTTTACATGCCATTAGTTTCGCCTAAACTCTAGTTAACGATCTTGCTTAGGGTTGCGCGGCACATAAAATTTTAATTTTGGCATGGTCGATGCCTTGTAGAGCCTTGCTAGTGTGCCTAGTAACCCTACATGATCTTAGCGCACTCTGGGAAGCGGGGTGTGACAGGGTTTGTTTGGTATCAGAGCCATAGGATTTAGGTTTATCGGGATTGATTCTTTTGTAGTTGGGTATTGGACCCAATACACGAATCAGAATACTCGTAATTAGGAACATGTCCTGCCATATTGTTATCATGATTCTTAAATCATATCTTTCTCTTGACCCTTGTCTTGACGATATGCAAACAACATTGCATCTCGGCTTGAAACCTTTTGGCTCCCTATTGTTTCTCATTACTTATTCTTTCGATTCTGATACTAGGATTTGGGTGACTTGAACGGAGTTATGTGATTGTACCCATGAACCGCAGTATGGTTACAATGCGGTACTCTATTTAAGTAACTTGGAGTCCTAGTCTTGATTCACTTTCTTGTTTCATGGTCGTTATATTGCCTTGCATCTCTTGCTTTCCAGTTCATGTTTTATCACAAGCTTGAATCCCGTTTATCATGCTTATCTTCTTCATTATCTTGGCTTCGGATGAAGTAATTTCGGTATCCTACTTGTTCATGTTTTCCTGCATTAGTATTATTCAATTCTGGTGCATCCCTTTGTTTTGATGTTGTCTTGAGAATGGATTTTTCTCGACACTTTCCACGCTCACATTGATTGTAGGGCAAAGAAAGTGATTTTCCAGATTCCCGGACATCCGGAGTTTGTTTTGCCGGAGGTAGCAGTTCTGTCGGGCCAGTCGAGTTTAGGGCTAGGCCGACAAACAGTGTTCTTTCGTCGATGGAAGTTGATAAGGAAGAAGCGCCAGCTGTAGTTCGAGAGTTCGTGGACGTATTTGAGGACATCTCGGGTTTACCTCCAAAACGAGATATGGAGTTCGCGATCGATCTTGTTCCTGGTGCAACGCCAATCTCAAAGGCGTACTATCCGATGGCACCAGTGGAGTTGGAAGAAGTCAAGAAGCAGGTTACTGCATTGCTAGAGAAGGGTTGGATTCACAGCAGTAGTTCACCTTGGGGAGCTCCAGTTCTTCTAGTAAAGAAGAAAGATGGTACAAGGAGGATGTGCATCGATTATCGAGAATTAAACCGGATGACTATTAAGAATAAGTACCCGATCCCTCGCATTGGCGAATTATTTGAGCAACTCAGTGGCGCGAGGGTATTCTCGAAGCTGGATTTGCGATCCGGATATCATCGGGTCCGATTTAAATCAGAAGATATTTGCAAGACCGCGTTCCGAACTCGGTATGGACATTACGAGTATTTAGTGATGCCATTCGGAGTCACGAATGCACCGGCGATATTTATGGACTTGATGAACCGAATCTTTTCACCGTTCTTGAACCAGTTTATTATGTTATTTATCGATGATATTCTGGTCTATTCGAGGAGCCTAGAAGAGCATGTAGAACACTTGAAGATCGCACTGCAGACATTGAGGCAAGAAAGATTATATGCGAAGATGAGCAAGTGCGAGTTTTGGCTTGAAAAAGTGAAGTTTTTGGGGCATGTCGTATCCGGAGATGGAATTGCCGTTGATTCCGAGAAGATTCCATCAGTTCAAGATTGGACGATTCCGAAGAACGTAGCATAGATCAGAAGTTTTCTTGGACTTGCCTGATATTACAGAAGGTTCATGGAGAATTTTGCTCGATTGGCTGAGCCTTTGACCAAGCTTACGCGTATGGATGTATCGTTCGTATGGACGGATAAATGTGCGTCAACTTTTGAGGCATTGAAGCAGAGATTGATAACCGCTCTTATTTTGACCGTACCAGACGGTTCCGGAGGATTGGTGATTCACAGCGACGCATATGGGAAATGTTTAGGATGTGTTTTGATGCAGCATGGAAAGGTTATAGCCTACGCATCAAGATAGTTGAAGACCCATGAGAAGAATTACCCAACTCATGATTTGGAGCTTGCAGCAGTGATTTTCGCTTTGAAGATTTAGAGACACTACTTACAGGGCGAAAGAGTCGAAGTATTCACCGATAACAAAAATCTAAAGTATGTGTTCACGCAGAAAGAGCTCAACATGAGGCAACGTAGATGGTTGGAGTTGATGGCCGACTACAATCTTGATCTTAAGTACCATCCGGGAAAAGTTAATGTAGTGCCGGATGCGCTTAGTCGGTTACCAGCAATTCGGATGTTGACTGCACAGAAGGAGCTTATCAAAGATTTTCGGAGATTTGCGTTGGAGCTTATACTACCGTATTCTTCGGGACAGTTGATGCAGCTGCAAGTACAGTCGTCGTTGATCGAGAGTATTAAAGTAGTGCAGTCACAGGATCCAAGATTGCAGAAGTTTCGAGAACAGGTAGAAGCGGGACTTCGAACGGACTTGTTGATTCATGAAGATGGTTTGTTGCGTTATGGTAGCCGTTTGTGTGTGCCGAAAGGAGACATTCGCGAAGAAGTTATGAAGGAGGCACACAGTTCCGTATATTCTGTATATCTAGGAGGCACGAAGATGTACCGTGATCTACGATATCATTTCTGGTGGGAAGGCATGAAAGGGAGATTGCCCGCTTTGTAGCGAAGTGCTTGGTGCGTCAGCAAGTTAAGGCTGAAGATCAAAGGGTAGCTATTTTATTGCAACCACTTCCGATTCCTCAATGGAAGTGGGAACATATAACCATGGAATTCGTGACAGCTTTACCGCGGAGTTCAAAGGGCAACAATACAGTTTGGGTTTTTGTTGATCGATTGACCAAGGCAGCTCATTTCATACCATTTCGAGTTAGTCAGTCAACAGAAGCGTTGGCAGAACGGTACATGCAGGTGTAACACCCGAGCCCAATAGTACTATTTCTGTTACTAGTTGAGTGTTAGACATTGCTCATTTCAATTATCTTGCTTGTTTGGTTCTTGTTGCAAAATTCTAACCGGCTAAGTCATTTTTGCCTATAACAAATTTTAACACCTAAAGTGAAATTAAAATTATCCATGTTGGCCTACTCGTCACCACTAGTCGCGTGGTAGCGTCCGCGCGTCGAGATTTCATCCCGGTGAAACGGGCGAGTTTGGACGGCTACGCGCGCGTGCAAGTGTCCGACTTGGGGGCATGCATTTTAATCATAAGACATCTCATTTTAAAATTTGGAACCCGCTTAAAATCCTATTATTTGAATTTGAAACATTTGGGCGCAACCCGGGCGCGATTTGAAAATGTTTCATTTAGCGCCAAAATGCCCATTTAATTAAATATATTAAAACTATATAATATATATATTTCTGTTTCATATTAACGTCTAAATCCCTTTTAATCTTTTAAATCCTTCTTTAAATTTTTTTCCTTTTCTGTTGCCAGCCAATCACGAGAGATATATAATCTCTCGTGGGCCCCTCCAACTCTCTCCCTCTCTCTCCGCCTCTCTATCTCTCTCTAATCTCACACTCTCTCTCTCTCCTAAAATCTCTCTCCCCCTCTCTCATATAACCCTCTCTCTCTCTATTTTATATTTTTCCCAACTGTTCCTCGTTCTCAACCCACCATGAGAAACCCCATCGACGAACCTCGAACCCTAGCCTCGTCGTGCCGTCGCCGCCGCAGTCCCCACGCCGACGAGACCACCACCATCATCCTCGCCTCCACAGCCTCGACCGCACCCCCGTTACTCCCTTCTCCCTCCTTCAAGCGCCTGCACCCAACGCCACCGCCACCTGCACGCTGTGCTGCTGTCGCCGCCGCCTCCCACCGCCGACGACGTCGACTTCCTCCCTTCACCCTCGTCCCGACCTTTTCACCGTCTTCCTCTTTCCCTCGCCGGGCCATAACAGAACCCGAGCCTAACCCTACCACCTTCTCCGGTCGCTGGAAAAGCCACCGTCGACCCTCCTCGTCGTCGCCAGCGCACCGCCGACCACCTCCTCTCCCCCCTGCAACCCAGACCAGGCCAGTACCTCTCCCCTACTCACTGCACCCCCGATCCAACCACCTCCAAACCCTTGCCGCGTTCACTGTTCCTCGCCGGCGCCCCATCGCCGTCGAACCCGTCGCGGTTGACACCCGTGCCATCCCTGTAAGCATCTCTTTACTTTCTCCCTTCGTGTTAACCCCTCGCTGGTCGTTCGTGTCCATGTGTTGTATTTTGCTAACTTCGTCGCTGTTTGACATTTCGCCGGATTCCGGCCGTGCCGACGACTTGACTCGACTCTCCAGCGAAGTACTCCGGTCCGCGTGGTCCCGCTGTTCGTTGTTTGGACTCGATCCGTGGCCCGTGCAACCGTCGCGTGTTTTCTGCCGACGCTGCGTTCGTGTTTTCCGGTTTGCGAAACTGTCGAGGCAAGTATTACTTGCTACATGCTATGTTATACTAATTAAGTGTGCTTGACTCATAAAACTTGCAATATTAACTAAATATATTTACTTTTCTCATTTGGACGAAATATGATATATATCATGATACTGCAACCTAAACCGTATTTTGCCACTGTAACCTTAATAACGAAACTACCAGTTAATCATTTTAAAGGATGATAATTGTACACATATAGCTTCATTACTTTCTGTTATTGATAGTGCACTACCTTGTGATTATTGCACTCCAAGGGTGCTCGAACCTGTTAATTAATACAACTACACCAGATTAATGTACCATTGCGATTAAATGAACTATTATTGCTGTTTACTTTATTTCCTGCTGTTGTTCCTTATTCGACTATATACCTGTTGTGAGCACACCCTCGATTGCATTACATATTGACCTGACCTTACTACACATGACATATATATATACATACCGATGCACCGGACATGGTACCCTTTACTACCAACTCAACCTGTTGTACCATGACCTGACCTATTACCTGATCTCATGTCTAATGCCAACAAACCTGACTTGGGGTCCTCATGGACCATTCCTGCTGTCTATCCAGACAGACCTGCTTTTACCTGATCCTGTGTTGGCATTAGTCCTTGATTCATGAATACCTGACTCGACATACATAACTTGGGGGTATGGGGAAATCAAAGGTGAAACCGACTTGTAACTCAACAGTTCGATACCTGTTCTGATCAGTCTTACGGGCTAGGCCAGCCCCGGACTGATGATGCTGACATCACTCATCCATCCTGCTACTTATTACTGCCTAGCGGCACATCTCGGATTCAGCCCCGAGAATCTTGACCGTGGTCCCGGGCACGCACGGGATACTATTGAGTTACATTGACGATTCATCAATTGATTTCAAAGACTTTAGAATAGAAACCCGATAGAACAATTTAGTTACCCACTGCACACTACCCTGCACTACTTGTTTTATATTATTGTTTGATTCATGTTCATCCCTGCATTGCTTATTACCATGTTTATATTATATTACTGGTTGACATGATGCGCTGACGTCTGGGTTTTGCATGGCCCAGATTCTTTACCACTGTCGCCGACCGAGCAGGAGTACCTCAGCCAGCAGGCTGATCTTTGAGTCTATAGTGATTAGTTTATTTGTTTCATTTCATTTCCAGATGTGAGCCCGCATTATGGGACGTGCTATTTATTTATTGTATTGGATCATTTGCTTCCGCACTTATTGTTCATTGACTCTTGTTATTATGGATTTGGACATGTGTTAGATTAGTTTATTTATCTTGTTCTTGATATCTCTACAGCCGTAATGTGACTGTGGATGGATACTTCCTACCCACAGGTAGCATGGTTGGCTATGTCACGTGCCCAATCTTGCGTACTCTGGGAAGCGGGGCGTGACATGGTTCTTTTGGTATCAGAGCCATAGGTTAGTTGGGTTGATTCTTTTGTAGTTGGGTATTGTACCCGATACATGAATCAGAATACCCGTGCTTAGGAAACATGTCCTGCCACTTTGACCGTTTTACCATTCTTGAATCACATTCTTCCTGATTATATCTTTTACGGCGTACAAACTTACTTTGCATTGTCGACTCGAAAACCTGATTTCTTGTTATCTCTAGGACTTAGGCGACTTGGGTGGAGTTAAGTAATTGTGGCTATGATACCGCGGCATAGTTACAATGCGGTACTCTATTTAAGTATCTTGGAGTTCTAGCCTTGATTTATATATTGAATCTATCATCATGCTAATGTTGGGTGTTTTGATTTCAGGGACATAGCAGATAAGAATTTCAAGACGTATCAGAGGCGCGTAGATGAAGCCGCCATGTTGGGAGTGATACGTGGGATGTTGGAGAATCAGAAGAGGCAAACTAAGCTGATCCAGCAGCAAGCAGATTCATTTCAGGAAGGTTTGCAGGCCATTCGGCAGTCTGTAAACACCGCTGTAGCGAAGCCAGTTGACCGAGTAGGGACCGTGGCAGATTTCAGACGTTTGGGTCCTACTACTTTCACTGGTCTGGAGGAGCCGTTGCCAGCCGAGCAGTGGCTAGTGGACACGGAGAATTTACTGATTGCGGCACAGATCCCAGAGGACAAGAGAGTTGATGTGGTGCGCATTCAGCTGGTGGATTACGCCCGAAAGTGGTGGCTTGTGGAGGAGACCCGCTTACCCAAGCCAATCAGTTGGGCGGATTTCTCTAAAAGTTTCCTGGAGAAGTTCTTCCCACGGACTGCACGGGAGGAAATGGAAGAGAGATTTATTGGGCTGAGGCAAAATGGAGCATCTGTGGACGTACATGCAGCGGAGTGGACGAGACTCAGCCGCTTCGCTGGACCCTTAGTCGCCAAGGAGGCAGATAGGGCGCGAAGGTTCTTGCGCAGTTTGGATGTGGACATCCAGAGGCAGATCGTCTCCCTGGGTTTGACCACTTTCTCGCAGGTTCTTACGGCAGCCAGAGAGCAGCAGAGTTTATCGGGATTGAAGGGGAACCTACAGCAGACAGCAGTTGCGGCCAGGAAGCCCGCATTTGTACCTAACCGAGATCATGGGCGCAAAGGTATTCCAGTGGACCGTCGAGGTGTAGCACCCATGAAGAAGCCTGTGATCGTTGATCGAAGGAAGAGCGTGATTTGTGACTACTGCCGTTTACCTGGGCACGTGCAGAAGGATTGTCGAAGGAGACTGGGACTTTGTCTGGTTTGTGGAGCGGCCGATCACGCAGTCGGTGCCTGTCCGTCGAAGCTTCGCACGAGAGATGATATACAGAAGCCTCCGCAGAGACCGTTCCAAGGGCAGAAACAGCTGACTCAAGGACCTAATCAGGCTCGAGCTTTCACGTTGACAGCTGAGGAAGCTAAGGCATCAGGAGAAGTGGTTTCAGGTACTTTACTCGTTCATGGTTTTCCCGCATTGGCATTATTTGATTCCGGAGTATCCCACTGTTTTATGTCATCCAAATTTATAACTACACACTCGATTACCTGCACGACCCTGTCTAGTTTTTGGGACATACACACTAGGAATGGGAAAATCATAGCTAGTAGGGAATGTAGAGATTGTACAGTTGTTGTGTGCGGACGGGAGCTCTTTGCAGATTTCTTGGTAATAGATACGGACAGCAATGAAGTTGTCTTGGGAATGGATTTTCTTGGCACTTTCCACGCCCACATTGATTGTAGGGCAAGGAAGGTAATTTTCCAGATTCCCGGACACCCTGAGTTTACCTTTACTGGGGGAAGCAGTTCTGTCGGGCCAGTCGAGTTCAGGGCTAGGCCGACACGCAGTGTTCTTGCAGCAATGGAAGTTGATAGTAATGAAGAGCCGGCAGTTGTTCGCGACTTTATGGATGTATTTGCAGATATATCGGGCTTACCGTCGAAGCGAGACGTGGAGTTCGCAATTGACCTTATTCCTGGTGCAGTGCCAGTATCGAAATCTTATTATCCGATGGCACCGGTGGAATTGGAAGAAGTTAAGAAACAAGTTGGTGAATTACTTGAGAAGGGTTGGATTCGAAGCAGCAACTCGCCTTGGGGAGCTCCAGTTCTTTTAGTAAAGAAGAAGGATGGCACGAGAAGGATGTGCATTGATTATCGAGAATTGAACCGGGTGACTATTAAGAACAAGTACCCAATCCCTCGCATTGGAGAACTTTTTGAGCAGCTTAGTGGCGCGAGAGTATTCTCGAAACTGGATTTGCGATCCGGATATCATCAGGTCCGGGTGAAAGCAGAAGACATTTGCAAGACGGCGTTTCGAACTCGATATGGACATTTCGAGTATCTGGTGATGCCCTTCGGAGTAACGAATGCGCCAGCAATATTCATGGATTTGATGAACAGAATCTTTTCACCATTCTTGGACCAGTTTATTGTGGTATTCATTGACGATATCCTGGTATACTCGAAGAGTCCGGAGGAGCATGCTGAGCATTTGAAGATCGCACTGCAGACGCTGAGACAGGAGAAATTGTATGCGAAGATGAGTAAGTGCGAATTCTGGCTGGAAGAAGTGAAATTTCTGGGGCATGTCGTGTCGGGCGATGGAATCGCCGTCGATCCCGAGAAGATTACAGCAGTTCGAGATTGGCCTATTCCAAGAAATGTGGCTGAGATAAGAAGTTTCCTTGGTTTGGCCGGATACTACAGGAGATTTGTGGAGAACTTCGCTCGTTTGGCAGAGCCATTAACCAAGCTTACGCGCAAGGAGGTACCTTTTGTTTGGACGGATGGATGTGCATTGGCCTTCGAGACGTTGAAGCAGAAGTTGATAACCGCCCCTATCCTGACCGTACCAGATAATTCCGGAGGACTGGTGATTCACAGCGACGCATCTGGAAAAGGATTGGGATGTGTTTTGATGCAGAATGGGAAGGTCGTAGCTTACGCATCGAGACAACTGAAGACTCATGAGAAGAATTATCCGACTCATGACTTGGAGCTTGCGGCCGTGATCTTCGCCTTGAAGATTTGGAGACACTACCTTTTGGGCGAGAGAGTCGAAGTCTTTAGAGATCACAAGAGTTTGAAGTATGTGTTCACTCAGAAGGAGTTGAACATGAGGCAACGCAGATGGTTGGAGCTGATGGCCGACAACGACCTTGATCTTAAGTACCATCCGGGAAAGGTTAACGTCGTGCCGGATGCGCTTAGTCGGTTACCAGCGATTCAGGTATTGACCGCACAGAGGGAGATCATTGCAGATTTTTGGAGATTTAACTTGGAGGTTATGCTACCACATGCTACGGGACAGTTGATGCAGTTGCAGGTACAGTCGTCCTTAGTTGAGAAGATTAAAGCGGCACAATCGCAGGATCCTAGACTGCAAAAGTTTCGAGAGCAGGTTGAAGCCGGACTACGAACCGATTTACTGATCCACGAAGATGGTTCGTTGAGGTATGGTAGCCGTGTGTGTGCGCCAAAAGGGGATGTACGTGAAGAGCTTATGAAGGAGGCACACAGTTCAGCTTACTCTGTACATCCAGGAGGGACAAAGATGTACCGAGATATTCGACAGCACTTTTGGTGGGAAGGTATGAAACGGGAGATTGCTCACTTCGTGGCTAAGTGCTTGGTGTATCAGCAAGTCAAGGCTGAACACCAAAGGGTTGCTGGTTTGTTGCAACCACTTCCGATTCCTCAGTGGAAGTGGGAACATATAACCATGGATTTCGTGACGGCTTTACCGCGGAGTCCAAAGGGCAACAATGCAGTATGGGTGATTGTCGATCGATTGACCAAGGCGGCTCACTTTATTCCTTTTCGGGTTGGTCAATCGACGGAGACTTTGGCAGAGCGGTACATGCAGGAGATTGTAAGATTGCATGGAGTACCGGTGAGCATCGTGTCCGATCGGGACACTCGGTTCTTGTCGCACTTCTGGAGGAGTTTACAAGAAAGTTTGGGGACTCGATTGAAGTTTAGCACAGCTTATCATCCTCAAACTGATGGACAATCGGAGAGAACGATCCAGACTCTTGAAGATATGTTGAGAGCTTGCATGTTGGACTTCAAAGGTTCTTGGGAGGATCATCTACACCTGGTGGAGTTTTCGTACAACAATAGCTTCCAAGCGACTATTCAGATGGCTCCGTTTGAAGCGTTGTATGGTCGTAAGTGCCGTTCACCTGTTTGTTGAGATGATGTTGGTGAACGAAGGTTACTAGGACCAGATTTGGTGGTACAGACAGTCGAGAAGGTGAATACCATCAGGAAGCATATGAAGGCAGCTCAAGACAGACAGAAAAGTTGGGCCGACACGTCAAGAAGACCTCTAGAGTTCGCCGTGGGCGATTTGGTATTCCTGAAGATATCACCGACTAGAGGGGTGATTCGCTTTGGGAGCCGGGGAAAGCTTAGTCCTCGATTCGTTGGACCCTTCGAGATATTGGAGCGTATTGGAGAGGTAGCGTACCGTTTGGCGTTACCACAGTCATTGGCAGGAGTGCACGATGTGTTTCATGTATCTCAACTACGGAGGTATGTTCGAGATGAAACCCACGTCTCGGATCATTCGGAGTTGACTGTACGGGAGGACCTAACTTTTGAGGAGCGACCGGTTGAAATTAAGGATCGAAGAGAAAAGGTTCTTAAGAGCAAGGTTATCCCTCTGGTGCTAGTTTCTTGGGGTAATCGATTGCATGGAGAATCCACTTGGGAGCGAGAAGACGAGATCCGGCAGAAGTTTCCTCACCTTTTTTGTAGTTAGCTATCTTGTATTCTTGGAATTTCGAGGACGAAATTCTTTTTGTAGTTGGGTATGATGTAACACCCGAGCCCAATAGTACTATTTCTGTTACTAGTTGAGTGTTAGACATTGCTCATTTCAATTATCTTGCTTGTTTGGTTCTTGTTGCAAAATTCTAACCGGCCAAGTCATTTTTGCTTATAACAAATTTTAACACCTAAAGTGAAATTAAAATTATCCATGTTGGCCTACTCGTCACCACTAGTCGCGTGGTAGCGTCCGCGCGTCGAGATTTCATCCCGTTCGGTGAAACGGGCGAGTTTGGACGGCTACGCGCGCGTGCAAGTGTCCGACTTGGGGGCATGCATTTTAATCATAAGACATCTCATTTTAAAATTTGGAACCCGCTTAAGATCCTATTATTTGAATTTGAAACATTTGGGCGCAACCCGGGCGCGATTTGGAAATGTTTCATTTAGCGCCAAAATGCCCGTTAAATATATTAAAACTATATAATATATATATTTCTGTTTCATATTAACGTCTAAATCCCTTTTAATCTTTTAATCTTTTAAATCTTTCTTTAAATTTTTTTCCTTTTCTGTTGCCAGCCAATCACGAGAGATATATAATCTCTCGTGGGCCCCTCCAACTCTCTATCTCTCTCTAATTTCACTCTCTCTAATCTCACTCTCTCTCTCTCTCCTAAAATCTCTCTCTCCCTCTCTCCTATAACCCTCTCTCTCTCTCTATTTTATATTTTTCCCAACTGTTCCTCGTTCTCAACCCACCACGAGAAACCCCATCGACGAACCTCAAACCCTAGCCTCGTCGTGCCGTCGCCGCCGCAGTCCCCACGCCGACGAGACCACCACCATCATCCTCGCCTCCACAGCCTCGACCGCACCCCCATTACTCCCTTCTCCCTCCTTCAAGTGCCTGCACCCAACGCCACCGCCACCTGCACGCTGTGCTGCTGTCGCCGCCGCCTCCCACCGCCGACGACGTCGACTTCCTCCCTTCACCCTCGTCCCGACCTCTTCACCGTCTTCTTCTTTCCCTCGCCGGGCCACAACAGAACCCGAGCCTAACCCTACCACCTTCTCCGGTCGCCGGAAAAGCCACCGTCGACCCTCCTCGTCGTCGCCAGCGCACCGCCGACCGCCTCCTCTCCCCCCTGCAACCCAGACCAGGCCAGTACCTCTCCCCTACTCACTGCACCCCCGATCCAACCACCTCCAAACCCTTGCCGCGTTCACTGTTCCTCGCCGGCGCCCTATTTCCGTCGAACCCGTCGCGGTTGACACCCGTGCCATCCCTGTAAGCATCTCTTTACTTTCTCCCTTCGTGTTAACCCCTCGCTGGTCGTTCGTGTCCATGTGTTGTATTTTGCTAACTTTGTCGTTGTTTGACATTTCGCCGGATTCCGGCCGTGCCGACGACTTGACCCGACTCTCCAGCGAAGTACTCCGGTCCGCGTGGTCCCACTGTTCGTTGTTTGGACTCGATCCGTGGCCCGTGCAACCGTCGCGTGTTTTCTGCCGACGCTGCGTTCGTGTTTTCCGGTTTGCGAAACCGTCGAGGCAAGTATTACTTGCTACATGCTATGTTATACTAATTAAGTGTGCTTGACTCATAAAACTTGCAATATTAACTAAATATATTTACTTTTCTCATTTGGACGAAATATGATATATATCATGATACTGCAACCTAAACCGTATTTTGCCACTGTAACCCTAATAACGAAACTACCAGTTAATCATTTTAAAGGACGATAATTGTACACATATAGCTTCATTACTTTCTGTTATTTATAGTGCACTACCTTGTGATTATTGCACCCCAAGGGTGCTCGAACCTGTTAATATAATACAACTACACCAGATTAATGTACCATTGCGATTAAATGAACTATTATTGCTGTTTACTTTATTTTCTGCTGTTGTTCCTTATTCGACTATATACCTGTTGTGAGCACACCCTCGATTGCATTACATATTGACCTGACCTTGCTACACATGACATATATATATACATACCGATGCACCGGACATGGTACCCTTTACTACCAACTCAACCTGTTGTACCATGACCTGGCCTGTTACCTGATCTCATGCCTAATGCCAACAAACCTGACTTGGGGTCCTCATGGACCATTCCTGCTGTCTATCCAGACAGACCTGCTTTTACCTGATCCTGTATTGGCATTAGTCCTTGATTCATGAATACCTGACTCGACATACATAACTTGGGGGTATGGGGAAATCAAAGGTGAAACCGACTTGTAACTCAACAGTTCGATACCTGTTCTGATCAGTCTTACGGGCTAGGCCAGCCCCGGACTGATGATGCTGACATCACTCATCCATCCTGCTACTTATTACTGCCTAGCGGTACGTCTCGGATTCAGCCCCGAGAATCTTGATCGTGGTCCCGGGCACGCACGGGATACTATTGAGTTACATTGACGATTCATCAATTGATTTCAAAGACTTTAGAATAGAAACCCGATAGAACAATTTAGTTACCCACTGCACACTACCCTGCACTACTTGTTTTATATTATTGTTTGATTCATGTTCATCCCTGCATTGCTTATTACCATGTTTATATTATATTACTGGTTGACATGATGCGCTGACGTCTGGGTTTTGCATGGCCCAGATTCTTTACCACTGTCGCCGACCGAGCAGGAGTATCTCAGCCAGCAGGCTGATCTGTGAGTCTATAGTGATTAGTTTATTTGTTTCATTTCATTTCCAGATGTGAGCCCGCATTATGGGACGTGCTATTTATTTATTGTATTGGATCATTTGCTTCCGCACTTATTGTTCATTGACTCTTGTTATTATGGATTTGGACATGTGTTAGATTAGTTTATTTATCTTGTTCTTGATATCTCTACAGCCGTAATGTGACTGTGGATGGATACTTCCTACCCACAGGTAGCATAGTTGGCTATGTCACGTGCCCAATCTTGCGTACTCTGGGAAGCGGGGCGTGACAGCAGGAGATTGTGAGATTGCATAGAGTACCTGTGAGCATCGTTTCCGACCGTGACACCCGATTATTATCGCACTTCTGAAAGAGTTTACAAGAAAGTTTAGGGACGTGATTGAAGTTTAGCACCGCTTATCATCCTCAGACCGTTGGCCAGTCGGAGAGAACGATCCAAACTCTTGAAGATATGTTGAGAGCTTGCATATTAGACTTCAAGGGTTCGTGGAAGGATCATCTACACTTGGAGGAGTTTTCTTACAATAACAGCTTTCAAGCGACTATTCAGATGGCTCCATTCGAAGCATTGTATGGTCGTAAGTGTCTCTCACCCGTTTGTTGGGATGATGTTGGAGAACGAATATTGTTGGGACCAGATTTGATCGTGCAAACCGTGGAGAAAGTTAATACTATCCGGAATCACATGAAGGCAGCACAAGATCGGCAGAAGAGTTGGGCTGACACATCGAGAAGACCTCTAGAGTTCGCTGTTGATGATATGGTATTCTTGAAGATATCACCGACTAAGAGGAGTGATTCGTTTTGGGAGTCGAGGCAAGCTTAGTCCTCGATTCGTAGGGCCTTTCGAGATTTTGGAGCGTGTTGGAGAAGTGGCTTATCGATTAGTGTTACCACAATCTTTGGCGAATGTTCATGACGTATTTCATGTATCTCAACTCCGTAAGTATGTTCGAGATGAAACACATGTGCTGGATCATTCGGAGCTGACTGTAGGAGAGGATTTGACTTTCGAGAAACGACCGATGTCGATTGTTGATCGAAAAGAAAAGGTCCTTAAGAAGAAGGTTATCCTTCTCGTACTTGTTTCTTAGGGAAATAGCTCGCATGGAGAATCGACTTGGGAACGAGAAGACAAGATTCCACAGAAGTTTCCAGATCTTTTCCTGTAGTTTCATGTTTGTTTATCTTTTCTTGTTTTGGAAATTTCGAGAACGAAATTGTTTTTGTAGTTGGGTATAATGTAACACCCTAGTTCATTTATACCAGTTTTATTTTGAGCATTTCTGTATTATGGTATTTTCTTGATTTATTGTTGTTTTGGGTGCGAATAGTATAATTGGTATCTGTGTTTGCATCCGACCCGACCCGCTTGCTGGAAACCCGTCTTGATTCCTGTTTATGGTTTATCCTGGCTTATTATATGGATCCGTGCACTTTCATTATTAGTGCATTGCATACTCGCATTATATCTAGCATCTGTATTTTTTTAATATAACATTTAAACTCACATAAAATATTTTAAAAATATATTGCATAGCCCGCTTGATACCCTAACCCTGTGGTAGGATCTGCGCATCTTATTCTCGTCCCGTTCAGTGAAACGGACCTGTTTGGATGGCTACGTGCACGTGCGTGCATCCGTTCTTGGGGGTATGCATTTTCGTTACCCAGATATCCAATTTTGGTTTTGGTTGACACGTTTATTAACCGTATTTTCAAACTGTAATTTTAGACCCAACCCGGGTGTATTTTGGAGTACTTTTATATTAGCCAGAAAACCCAATTATACTTAATATTTTATTCTTTAAGTTTAACTGTTAAATATATACGATTTTACTTTAAAAGAAAAACTAAAAACTAAAAATATATTTTCTAAACAATCTAAATCCTAACACTCACCGTTTCTTTCTCTCTCTCTCTATCTCCAATCTCAACAGTTTCTCTCTCTCTCCCCCCCTCTCTCTCTCCTCTCGCATACACTGTGCACTCCTCGATTCCCCTCCCCTTCCTTCTCTTCCTTACACTCACCTTCCTCCTTCATATTTATTTTCCCCCACGAGAAACCCATTGCCCTCCATGAAAACCACAGAAACCCTAACCCTAACTTTGATCCCTCGCCTCCTCGTCGCTTTCATCCCCTCGTCGTCAACCCCTCGGCGACCTCACCTCCATCTCCTCCACTCTTCTTCCTCTCCATCCCCGAGCTCTAAACCCTGCACACCCATAACCTTAAGAACCCATCACCCGAGCACCCGGCACCGCGGAGACCTCGTCGTCACCTCCTCCTTCTCCTCACCTCCCTCTCTCCCGATTTCCTGACACCACCACCACCACCATCAACCCACAGCCCCGACTTCAAGAAACCCTAGAACCCAAGAAACCCCACTGCCTTGCCGGAAACCATTGCCTGAATCTTGCCGTCGACGGCCCGTCGTCGTCGTCTTTTCCCTAGCCTCCGCCTCCTCTATCCCAAACCCAGAACAACCCTCTTCTCCTCTCTTCTTCTTCTTCTTCTTCTTCTTTCTTCTCTTTCTTGACTTCTTGATCCCGGTGATCGCCGTAGCCGTTCCGTTTCCGATGATCCGGGCAACCCTGTGGACGTCCCCTGCCTGCGTAGTCCCATCCTTGCTTTGCTTGGTTCAGTTCTGTATGTCCGCGTGTGCGTCATGACATTTACCGACATCGTACGCGCCGTACGCACCCCGTCATGAGATCCAATCGAGGCAAGTTGATCTTGCTACATGCTATGATATATTTTACAACCATATTAATAATTATATTACATGTTTAGTGTATTGTGCATCCCCTGTTACTATTTTACTGTTTTACGACATCCGTGTGTATCCATATCGTTATTTACATATCAAGTCACATACAAGTTTATCTTGCTACATGCTATAATACTTATCTTGCATCCATATGAATAAAAATATCTCATGCTGATTGTATTATACATCCATACTAATGTTTTACTGTTTTCGGATAACCCGTATGCATCCATATCATTTAATATACATGTAGCCGCATTTACAGATCATATTAATTCATGTTATTATTGTAGTATCACCCCATGCTTAATAGTTGCATCCCACTTAGTCTTTGAGCTGTAAATGTAATCCCTGATCGATATTTATGCATCCATATCATTAATTATATATCCAGTTGCATGTCATATCACGTTATTTCATATTACTGCTACATTAACACCCCATGCTAGATAATGTGCATCCTACATAGTAATGGAACCGTAGTTGTAACCCCTGATAGTTATTTGAGCATCCATATTTATCTGTGTATACATACCATTAACTCTGCATACCTAGTTGGACGCCATATTGCATTAACTCATATTATTATCACATTAGAACCACATGCTTGATATTGTGCATCCTACTTAGTCATGATGTAACCCCTGATAGATAATTGTGCATCCATGTTTTTACTGTACATCCGTACTTTTACCCTGATCTAATACTTGCTACATTTTACTGTTGAGCACCCATGTGATACACCGTGCACCACTTGACATGACCTGATACACCACTACTTGACATGTTGCCTAATCCTATTTCTAATGCCGACAATCCTGACATGTTGTTCCGATGGATATATCCTGTTGTCTGTATAGATAAACATGTTCCTGCTTGATACTGTGTTGGCACTAACTTCAGATCTATCAATACCTGACTTGAACACATAACTTGGGGTATGGGGAAATCAATGATGAAACCTGATTTGTAACTCGACAGTTCGATGCTTATACTGATCAGTTTTACGGGCTAGGCCAGCCCCGGGATGCTGCTGCTGACATCATTCGTCTGTACATGTTACCTGTTTACTGCCTAGCTGCACGTCTCGGATTCAGCCCAAGAGTCTTGACCGTGGTCCCGGGCATACACGGGATACTATTGAGTTACATTGACGATTCATTAAATTGATTTCAAAGACTTGAGAGTAATTAACCCAGTAGTTTAGTTCAGATTACTCACTGCACATCACATGTGCTTATACCCTTCACTGTTCCTTATTCGTGTTACTGTTATACTTTCATTAATGTTCATACTCATGCCTGCATGTCTTGTTACCTCTTGATTATATTATTATTGATATTATGACGCACTGATGTCTGGGTTCTGCATGGCCCAGATCCTCTACCTTTGTCGCAGGCTGATCAGGAGTATTTCCGCCGTCAGGCCGAACAGTGAGTATCCTGTTAGTTTAGTTATTTCCGTACTTTCCAGATGTTACTGTTTATTAGATTTATTGCTTCCGCATATTATTTCTTGACTCGTTTATTCTGGCATATGGACATGTACTAAATGGTTATTTTATTTTCCTGTTCTTGATATCTCCTAAACAGCCGTAATGTGACTGTGGAAGGATATTTCCTAACCACATGTAGCATGGTTGTCTCTGTCACGTGCCGATCTTAGCGCACTCTGTGAAGCGGGGCGTGACACTAATTATCTGGTTTTAAACTTATGTTGATGAATATACGAGATTAGGAATTGGTTTGGGTTCTTGTATTGTAATTGAATTGTAAAGGTTCGATCTGAGCCTGTGTAAAAGAATACCCGTTAGCGGTGGTCCATCAGCATTGAGTTGTAAAGGTTTGATCTGAGCATGTGTAAAAAATTACTCGTTGGAGGTGGTCCATCAGCGTTCAGCTAGAAAGATTTGATCTGAACCTGTGTAAAAGATTACCCGGTGGAGATGGTCTATCATTTGTAAAAGTTTCTTCACCTTAAGAAGAGTTTGATAGTGGATGTTTCTAGGGAGGAGACCTAGGGGGAGACTAGATACTGTGGTGTTGAATTTCGTTAACAATCGCTGGTGTCACTACTGAGTTTGTATTTTTTGATCTCATTTATTCTATTGTTTGCGTAATTTGTTATTATTTATATTATCTTTCCGCAACAATTATCGTATTGAGCAATAATGTTTTAATTGTTAGTCATTTTCCTGTTCAACTCCCCCCACCCCCCACCCCCACCCCCCACACAAGGACACTTTTCATTATTTATCCATATATTGGGTTTGTTCGTCTGTAATTCATGTAGAAATATGTATTTTAAAAAGGGTTATTATTTTAAACTCCCATGTTTTGGGTAGAAATAATATATTAGATTATTTCTGTATTTAATAAAGCATATTTTATTAAACATGTTCAGAAATAGAAGATGACATTTCTACCATTTCCTGAATTATTATTTTGTTAAGAATAGAGTGTTACTCCATTTTCATTTTAGTGAAAGCGTAAGGTATCGGTCCATGTTTCAAAACATGATAATAAGGTTTCCCTCATTTCCTAAGTTGGAAGCATAGATTTAAAGTCTATTCCCCGAGTGTTAAAAAAGCATGGAATTATCCATGTTCTTAATAGTTCTTATTTGAAAGCGGCGGCGGCCAAGAGGCGGAGGCGGCTCTCGATCATGCAAAGAGGAGGCATTTAGTGAAAAAGACAGAAAAAGCAGAGGATCTCCCGAAGTCAGAGATTGCTCTCCTATTCCTACCTTCTTCTTTTTTATTCTTCAAAAAAAAAAAAAATCTCTGTTGTCTTTTCTCTTTTAGAAGAAGTATATGTACTTCTTTAGAGGGTGGAAGTGGTTAACTACTTTCACAATTTCAGGGTTAGTGAGGAAGATAACTCCCCCGTTAGTATGGTCGGGTGCCACTCATGGGAGCACCCGAGCCCGCTTAGGCTCAGTCGGATGGAGCCACCCGATAAGGGGGCCATCCGATGGGACCACCTGATGGGTTCCTTTACTCTTTTATTTATTTGACTTCAACGGTCATACTATCTCAACTTTTCAGATGAAATAACCTCAATTGTCTCTTGCGGTAAAACATTTCTCTTCAAAATGAGACATTCCTCCGTAAAAGGAGAGGTCCATTGTTCGATTCTCGAAAAGGATTGTATCCAAAAGAAAAATAAAAATAAACTCGGGATATATCCATCCCTGAGATCAATAGCAAATATGAGGCTGTTAAGATTTTGGATTTTAGTTTTGGTAGTTATCCAAATTTGGAGTTATTAAAAAATTCTAAAACCAAGTAGTGCATAAAATCTCCATGTTACAACCAATGGACATTATGTCACCTATCACCAAAGTACTGCTACCATACCAAAAACAAATCTATTAATAAATTGGTAGCCCAAAAAAATAAGAAATAAAAAATCTGACTGCTATTAAGTTCTCACTATAATATGTTTTTAAGATTGTCGAACTTTGAATACTATATCACTGGCTTTTATATAAGATCAAATAATTAAGAGTAGTCGTTAATTTATAACTCTCTGATACTGTAAATCTAATTTTCGAAAAAAAATTAGGATGTTAAATAACATATGTGTGGTAACGCAAAATACTGGTTATAAATAAGTTATTACAGTCTGAATCCATATTCTTTCCATCATTTGCAGATCGGATTTTGATATTAAGTGACGCGTTCAAATCAAATGAAAACTTAAAATTAAACATAATTTCTTTGAAGTCATCCGATAAAACCCAAAACTTAGGCCGATCCTAATTATTTGAACGCTGATGTTAAGAACTTTGGTTCAAGCCGTTCTGTCACGCTAATGTTAAGAACGCTGATGATAAGGGGGCCGGGTCCTGCTGCACGTGTGGGACCCTCATGTCTGTGGATTCGCAAGCCTCCCTCCCTCTTTTAATTAAATAGACGGAAAAAAAGAGGATAAGACTTGCACATAGACAACTGATGAAACACCAAAGATAGATATTTAGAATGTACAATAAGTACACGCAAATAAATAATCAACAAACTTTCTTTTTATTAAATTGCATATGGGAATATCAAATTTTAGGTGGTTTGGACACTATTTGCACATGCATCGGATGTTTGCAGAATAAACGGTTATCCGACAATAGAACATTTTCAAAACTAAATCAATGATCAAAACGTGCCCAAATCTTATGAAAATTGATGCACTTATATTTTAGAGCATGATGAACAAGATGAACCGTGCCAATCCTCAAGAAAACTAATATAAAATATTATTTTTGTATAGGGAGTAAAATAACCGTTTCATGTGTGTGTGTGTTTTCTGTTGAAACCAGGTTGCACAACAAGAAGTTTATGTATAAAAAGTCAAAATATTTGAAGCCTTCTAACTCATGAATTTAAACGACTTTATGTTCTATTAATTGAAAAAAGTTCATTTTGCATCCATTTTATGCATGAGTTATAGGGATCATAATCTTTATATATATATATAGCGAGAGAGAGAGAGAGAGAGAGTGTGCACAACAGTCGACAATCCCCAAAATGCCCCTAAAACACCATGCCCTCGGCCCCTTCCGCCACAGCCTCCTCCGCCCCCTACCACCTCTCCCACATGTTCACACAATCCAATCACCTGAACTTCGTTGTTGGGCCCCACACCCATCATCTGCTGTGCATTTGAGCTCGGTGAGGCCAGGGTCCGCCTTTGCAAAATCCAACTCCACATCTCTCAAAAACATATCCTTCAATCCGAAAGACGGCCTACTGCGAATCCCTGTCCTCGCGGTCCATGATTCAACCGAATCTGCTTTCCGATACATCGCCGTGTTCGAGCACTTGCATGTCCTAACCGATCGTTACGTCACTTCGTATGTTTGTTTCATGGATGAGATTATCGACTCAGCGAGCGACATTAGTCTCTTGCGTGCAGGCTTTTTATTATGTTTTCGCATATTATCTCCCTAAGTAATGTTGTGTGAGCTTGTGGTGGATTTGGTTTCTTAATGTGTGTTTGCTAAACTTTCTTTTTTCCCCCTAAATTCGAAATTGTGTTTGTGTATGGAGCTGGCTAAGATTTTCGATCGCATAAGTTATCAATAATTTTGTTAAAAATTAATGCATGGAGCTTTGCTTTTCATATTCCTGTCTACTACTGGAATGGAATAGATCATCCTAAGTTATCTTTTCATTTTTCTTTCTGTCCATCTCAATCTCTGTTTCTTGGGATTTAATTCGCAGAGGATGAGAATATGTTGTTCTTGTCGCATGTAAATTTAAACTCCAGAATTTTTTAAAAATTCAAACAGCCATGTTTTTACCTCATCAAATCACTTCAAGAGACAATTGATCCTTTCACAACCAAAATAAGGTTTACATGAACTCTCAAGGCAAATGCATATAAGATAACACCGAAATCGATCTTTTTTTTAAGCTTCTGATCGTGTTTTTAACAAGAGACGGTAGTAGTTGCAAAAAAATAGAAAAGTCGAGTTTTCTTCTCGATACAATTACACTTATGTTTATTACAGCAATGGACACACAGAAAGAATGCACTTGGAGAGAGGATGCAGCTCATGGAAATAGCCTTCTTCAGATATATTTACAGGCTAGACTACATAATTGTAATCCTCAAACTTCATTTTTTGCACCAGTTGAAGCAGAAACAGCTCTGCACCAGAATTAGGGGGGGGGGGGGGAATGAGTAATGAAATAAATCGAAGATTAATGATCAATATATTTGCTCTACTTGTTGACATGGTGTAAATTTCAAAGAATGGAAAGGCTACTTACTGATGACTTATAACTACTGCCATGACCGTAACGGTTGGGATAAATCGAATCTGTAATCTGAGGAACCTTTGCCGACCCAGTCTGCTTGTCCTCCCTCACTTTGTTAAAAATATCAGTAAAGCCATCAGCCGATGCTGGGTTGCTCTCATCCCACTCCCCAAACTTTGGCACCGCTGGGCCTCCATCAGGCTTCAATTTGACAAAACAAATATTATCATATATTATTTTAGATTAGTGTTTAAAAATTATAAGATGGCACCTTATTCTTTTATATAAGGTGCCGCCTTAAAAGTTGAACCATCCATCATTTTCTGGATCCATCTTGATCTTCATCGCCAAATACATGCACACACCAATTTTCATGCAATTTCGATGATGTTTACCTATCAATACAAACTTGTAAAATGATTTACAGCGGCCGTGAATGTTGCAACCATCTGAAGCTAAGGGTAAAAATTATCGAAATCACATGAAAATTGGTTTACCCATGTTTTAGACAATGAAGATCAAGCATTGCGATCATTGAAAAAAGTTGTGGATATATAACTATTAATGCAACACCTATTTCTAAGAATAAGAATAAGGTGCCAGATTATAACCACTTCATAAACTATGAACATAATTATAACAATGTGTGAAATGGTTAATAAGAAAAAATAATTATGTACAGTAAAACCTCTATACAGTAATATCCTTGGGACCGGGGAAAAATATTACTATAGGGGGGTTATTCTTAAGTAGAGTTTTATATATAAAAATTAGATTTTTTTTTGAAAAAATAGTAGTCAAAATTCTTAGACCTTCAAAATTCATATAGACCTTCAAACTTATTAACAAGTCAAAATTCTTAGACCTTCAAAATTCAGCCATATGCATCTTGGAAAATTAAAATTTATGGATGTGCATTTCATCAATACATTCATATAAATATAAGGCAAGAAGCGCAAGGTGATAATCCGGAAGACGATAGTGTGGAAATAGAAAAGGTGTCATGTCGAGAAGCTTCAAACATGTTGGATAAGTTAGAAATGTTTTGGATTCAACAAGAAGGTGATTGTGGTGACGAGTTACTACGAACTCGCAAGTTAAAGGATATGGTAGTAACTCAAAAAATTAAGTCATTGTCCCAAACAACTTTGAATAAGTACTTTATGTCATCTTAAGTTCAATTGTGTAGTTAAGTAATTTATGTCATCTTAAGTTCAATTGTAATAGCCAAGTAATTTTATGTATTTTTTATATATATAAAAAATTATTTAAAATTTAATGCCAATTTATTACTATATAGAGGTAAATTAGTACAGGCGGGACTTGGAAAAAGTATGGAATATCACACTGTGGAGGTTATTCTTATTTATAACTGGTCCCGAGTCGGGACCGGGACTTTTTATCACTATAGGGAGGTTATTCCTATATAGAGTATTCCTATACGGAGGTTTTACTGTATTATACCGACTCATCTCCGTGAGCACTAGCCCTCGTCTTGATTCTTCCCGGGGGGTTTGGGGCAACCCCAGAAGCCTTTGCAGGATTACGATGAAGTGGAGACTGCTCAATGCTGCGGTCATACCCCCCACTTGTTTGGCTTGCTTTCCTCGTGGGATCGTTTAAATTGTTTAGATGATCGTTGTATCTCTGATGAGGTGAGTCGGTGGAGGCTCTACGAGCCACGGGAGAGTCAACGCTCTGATGAAGATCATCCGTGGGCTTTGGGATTTCTTGGACTTGAGCTTTCTGATGTAGCCAAAAAGAGAGAAAATTTAGTTTCTAGTAACTACGATATTGAATGTGATCTCTCTTTTGTTAATTCTCTCCAATTCTTCATGATTTCGCATATGGGATCGATCAAACTTTGTTGTGCCTACTTTTTGAGATACATTATACATCTTTTTCTTTATAAACAAGAATCTCACAAAACGGTATAAAACCAAAAGTAGAACAAAAAGTCATGTTTTGACAGCTATTTAGTTTTCATCATTAAACATCAATTATAACAGCCTTAACAGGCCTCCTTATTCAATGTATAGTTAATATAATACACTTTAAATGACGGGTGTTCCTCTGGACTACAGAATGGCATTTTCATCCATCTAATCTGTTATAAACTTCAAACAAAGACGTAGAAACAAGATATTATGGAGATGCACTGATGCCCTAAGATTAAGAAGGAACACACTCATCGGTTATTTAGAGAGCAGATAACATGATAAATTGATTATCAAACCAAAAACTAGCATTCATAGAAAAATTTTGGAAAGCAAAATAGACGATCGCTGACATAGGTGTTTACAGATAACTGAAGTAGGTGAATGGATGCACACTCTTCAAACTGACCAGAACCAATAATAATTTCACTGTATATACAGCAGCATTGCATCGCAAATTTTTTTTTCCAAGACAATAAAATCATCATCATCAAACGTAAAACAAATTCTTTTTACCGTGTTGGGACAGGCTTGGCTCTTGACTATCAGTTTTAGATTTCAGAAATCATGAACATCAATATGCAACCCTCTTCTATCTGTTGAAGATTTATAAAACTCTTTGGTATGAATTAATTTATTGAAGCGATGATAGCTTCAAAACCCATACCTTGATGCAAACAGGGCTTGAACCCCAAAGCTCTTGTTTGATGGCAAGAAACAATGCCACTATGTTATAGTGGAACATGATAGTAAAGTATACTGACATAATGACATACAAAATAAACATAAGAAAAAGGCTTAATTCCAAAATAACAATCAAATACTTCGGCTCGGTTACAAGCCAAAAACCATCATAACTACGAGAAACTACCATGCTTTGAAAGTTTTGTTGTATTTTCTTGTAGGTTTTGAAAGTTTTATGGTAGTTTATCGTAGTTTTGAGAGTATTTGGTAGTTTCTCGTAACTGAGCCAAATTATTTGATAGTTTTTTGGAATTAAGCCTACGAAAAACAATATAGGAGGCAAGCCTTCACCCTGAATTTTATTGCTAGTAACATGAATGCTTCATCTCCATTCAGCACTACTCACATCTACCATCAAATTAGCAACTATATTTCCTTTTCTTGCTTCCTCAATCAATAATTATTTGAAATATCCCACTTGCACCAGATACTCAGTTAAGATGCTATCTCTCACTCATTCAGTCTGCACATTTCCAAACAGAATATATGTTTCTCTCCTTATCACATATGAAGCACCTCTAATTTCTTCCCATATTTTTTTGGATTACAACTCATCCATCTTGAATCTTAGTTCAGTTAGACACATGTTTTGGACATGGAGTTGCTTGATCGCCAAATATTCTTGGTCACCACCAAAATAAAAAGAAAATCCTATCATTGCTCATAAAAAAATAATAGCAAGAAAAAGGAAAAGGTCTTCAAACTCCAAACCACATTCTTACAAATCAAAACCCAGCACCAATTAAAGAAATCCCTTAGCAAAACAATATCCTAAGACATCACAAGACAACCTTTTGTATTACCGCCTTCCAACGAGATTGGCTGAACCGAAAAAACATCCACATGCATGCATAATTGCAGATCCCCGAACTTTCATTAAGCTATTTGCTAAAATTGCTAAGTTTCCCCAATGTCATTATCAAATTAATAGATAAAATGCATACAAGGGTGTGTTTGGTTCGTTTTAGTTGGAAAAACAATATATTTGCAAGTACATGTGAATCCAACTACAACGATTGCAACATATTCCTTTGTTTGGTCAAAATGTAATTCTAACTACATGCTTTGCAAAATTGTATTTGATTGGATGAAATAACAATATTTTACCATACTCATGTGTTCCAAAGCTAGTAGTTGGAATAGCACTCAATATGAGAGTAGTTGCAACAACATGCTTTTTTAACTCAAATTGTTATTCCAACTACGTGTTGGAACAACAACAACTAGAAATCCAATACCAGCTTTTAGATTTTCGTGTAGTTGGAAACTAACGAGCAAACTTGCAATATGGTACGATTACAATCACCAAACAATTTAGCACTACGCCACTAACATAATAAAAGCAGAAATACTTGAAGCAGGGTTTTCAACTGTTACCTGTCTTGGTCATTTAAACATGGCAACATGTTTAGGAATGATAGAGAGAGATACAAGGAGGAATAATAAACATGGAGTAGTAAGGCCTCACCAGATACTCTGCATAGTGAAGCCTTACTATTGACTCTTGGGGTTGGAAACGGGTCTACTTCGATCAAACTTTCTCCTTTCATCACCCCCTCTTCATGTCTCAACCAGTGAATGCTCTAGGCCTTACTTTAAATAGAAGGATTTTAAATGTTATTTTCCTTTATGAGCTGATATTCTTTCAAACCGATATCTATAGCAAACTCATTCTAGCTACCAAGATAAAAACATATAATGCCTTCATCATGTATTACATCTAATTAGCTATGCAAAGAGCCTAAGCTGATAGATAGGAATTTATTAGCATACAACCATTCTATACTAATATAACCATAAGTTGTATATAAAAAAGAAATTTGAAGAGCGAAACTTTAAAAGGTGTGTAGCGGCTATCAAGTGGTTAAGTGCCTCCTCTCGGAGAGGTTGCCTATGTATCCCCAAGTGTGCTTATGCATCGGAATTGCCAAAGTTTCTAAGCCCACTAACAAGGAACAAACTAGGAGAGCTAAAAAGAAAGCGAACACCCTATGAGATAAAAACATATACTGCTTTAATAATTTATTACATCTAATTAACTATGCAAAGTAACCTCCTAAATCCCTAATGCTGAAACACTTAAAAGAGCCTAAGCTGATAGATTGGTATTTCGATGAACATATCATACAACCATTCTATACTACCGTTTGTTGTATATATATATATAAAAGAAAATCATACACGCAAACTTTAAATGCATGTTGCGGCTATCTAGGCTTTACTGCAAGTGGTTGAGTGCTTCCTCCCGGAGAGCTTGCCTATGTACCCCTAAGTGTGCTTATATATGCATCGGAATTGCCAAAGTTCCTAAGCGCACTAACAAGGAACAAACTAGCAAAGCTAAAAGAAACCAAACACCCTATGAGATTCACTGAAAAGGCCAAATTCCTTATAAGCCTCATTCTTATTCTACATAAAAAGTTGGCAAATACCGAAAAATGTAACAGGCCATTTCCCATATTTCCCCTCTTTTCAATCCATAAATCATTTGCTTTTCCAAACAAAGACTAAAATCGCTTAAAAGATATGGACCAATTGATCCTTTTGGCCGACTTGGATCTCAATGTCTAGTTTAGTAACTAAAAACCTAATCGGCAAACCCTTTGCAAAATCCCTATCCCAACTTCCCAAGTGCTTCAAATCACAAGATGTCAAAATCCCACACCACAATCACTCCTAAAAGCAACATAATGTACTCAACACAAACATAAGATATCTACAAATGGAAAATTACAGACAAACACACGTCAACATATCACCCTCAAATAAACAGCTTAGGGCTAAAATTGGGAATCAGGACCCAACTTCCCAAAGATTAGCAGCATTATTGAACAATTATCAATAAAAGAACCCCACACACAAAAAAAACCCACATCAGAATTCAACTGCTGATTGAAAAGAAAGTAAGAAAAGGGGACAACTCACCACCATTTGGAAGGGGTAGAGGCCCTTGGATCACCTCCTCTCTTTTAGTGAGAAGCAGCAGGAGAAATAACCAATTTATTTGATAAAATGTTGGGGGAAAGGTGGGGTTTCTTTGTGAGAAATATCAAATGAATATGAGAGGCCATGTTTGACCCTTGGACTTTTCGGTCATCACCTTAAACTTGTGGTGGTGAGAGTGAGTGAGAGAGAGAGAGAGATGGGGCCATGACTGAACTTTGAGACTTCTTATTTATCACCTATACAAAATACATATGCATTATAACCAGAGGTGTCAGACCGTCGGTCTGGGCCATCGGCCAACGGGGCATTACAGGAGTAGGTAAAACAGACATGGATACGGATTTAAACGGATGTTAAATTTCATGTCCAGCACCCGAGTATTTTAGGACGACGGATGTACAGATAACCCGTGGATAGATAAACGGTTCATTCATTCACCCTTCAACTTATAAGAAGAAAGAATTGTGTATATAGCCTTTTTGATGTTTGGATATATAGGTAAGAGGAAAGAGGAGTTGCGCCCTCTGCGCCACACACCGGGATGTGGGGGCCACCGCGCATACGGGCCTGTGAGCAGGCCCTTCTGCTTTTGAGCATGTTGCACATGGGGTTGGGTTGCTATACTTTTCACTTTTAGTAAACTTAATTAAAGACAATAACTACATTGAAATATACATTCTGCAAATAAACTCTCAAGCAGTTTTCATAAAATATTTTTAGCACAAAATATTTATTGTCATACCAGAAAAATTAATGAATGTTTGGCTATTTTTTAGTAAAAGTCGAGTAAAATCCACGAACCGCGGGTCAAGGGGACCCAGTAATGGGCCGGATAAAACCCACGAGTCCGCGGGTCAGATCGACCTGATAATAATTGTAAACAGAGATGGGCCGGATACGGATAATGTTTAAACGGCTGGTAATAAAACTTTGATACATAACATAAGTTTTATGGGTCGACAATGTTACTGAAAACTATATTGTTTAATACTTGATACCTCAAGACCTGCTAAATTACAAATTGCCGACCAATAATTTGATATTAGCAATACCCATTTTCAGTTCAAGTGTACTGGTCTTTTTCATAAAACTAAACCAACAACACCACCGTAACTTGTAATCATGGAAATTTAGCGGAAAAAATGTCTATTATTACTATAGATGTTTTTTTTGTGACAACTGGTAATTTATCAAGTTATTGATAGCTTTGTAAAGACCAAAGTATGCTTTTTGGTAACATAATGAAATTAAGGTTCCCCTTAGCCTCACCCAAGCACACATCACACGCACTGACCTACGAATTTGTCCCGAAAATATTAATTTATGACCACTTCTTCTTCTCTGATTCGACTCCGTACTCTTCTTAAAAGGAAAGTGCCATATCAACTGAGCAATTGCTTATTAGTAATTAAACTTTTCTTGTAGCTACTTATTATATATTTTATACTCACTGTGGGGGGGGGATAACCAACTAAAGTCTAGTCAACTGTTCTAAAATAATTTAATTTTTGTACTGGCCTCATTTAGATTGTACAAGACTTGCTTAAGGGGCTGTTTGGTTGCAGGATTATGGAATTTGGATTCCAAAAATTGTACGGTTGAAATTTCTGGATTTGGTAATTTGTTGTTTGGTTGGTTTTGGATTCCTAGTATTGGATTTGTAGATCCTTGTAATCTTTGTTTGGTTGGTGGAAAAAAATAGGATTTGGATTTGAGGATTTTAGAGAGAGATAGAGAGAGAGAGGATTGTTAAATAAATAAAGTGCATGGGTCCCATGTAAAAGTACAATGAATAGTGCCAAATCCTTGAGAATCCTTGAAAATTTTTTGGATTCATGAATCCTTGTTTTGTGGTGGGCCCCCCATAAAAAACAAAGGTATCTTAGAAATCCTAATCTTGCAACCAAACACAAAATTGTGGAATCCTAGAATTCCACAATCCAAAATCTAAATCCAAACTCATAATCCTGCAACCAAACAGGCCCTTATGAATTTATGGTAATAACCAACTTCCCAGTGTTTGTCATGGGACCGATTGCAGCCACTATTTAGGATCCTAAAGTCACCCTTTTCTAATGAGGTCTTTTTGTGCCATCACGTGTCTAAAGGACTATAGAAGGCTTTCCAAGTCTTTTGTTGATGATAAAGAATAGGTTCAATTGTAATTTAATTTCAATAAAAAGAGAAATTAGCTAGCAGCATGAAAATGTTGTTGGAATATTTATATTATTAATTTTGGTCTTTGACGTGCTTCGGATCACGTCAAGACGTTACCTTCCGTTGATCTGCCGATGACGGCAATAGACGGCTGAGATTAGATCTGGAGGTTGGCTCCTGAAGCGTGTGGATCTCAATGGGTTTGAGGTTGTTTAGGCTGAGCTACCTGCAAGGAAGTCCCGGGATGGTTGTACCACCGAGGACCCTCCGACGATCAAGTTAGAGAGGAAATCCAAGCAGAGTAGCGGCTTGGTGGAGTAAAAATGACTTACTTGAACCGTCTGAAGGAGGGGTTTAAATAGTGGTGGCAGCAGGTAAGTAGGCGCGAGAATCACGCCGGCCGTTACGCTCCCGACGTCACGCCCGCGTGATGGGCGGGATCCCGTATTAATGGCGAGACATGCTCGTTAATGGGGGATCGTGATGGCGTGGAACGCGGGACGTGGCCGGCGGATATCTCGCGCATGGCGAGAATCGTGGGAGTGAGGCGGTTGCGCCTGTGAGTGGTGCCGTTGGTCGGTCGATGAGACCGAGGAAGATGAGCTCGGTGGGAGAGCTCGGGGACGAGCGGGAGGCCGAGCTATCTTGGTTTTGCCAGAGCTCGGAGGTGAGCTGAGAGGGCCGAGGAGGCCAGTTATGCAGGGGGCTCGGGGACGAGCCAAAAGTTGTTTGTAGGACGGGCACATGAGTGGTCTGGTCGGCCACCGTAGGTCCTTTCTTGCAAGCTTCGGGACACGTCATCTGCCACGTGTCATAATATAAGGAATTACCGTTATTGAGCATCATCATTAGCCCCCCACTCTCGTTTCGATCTATTTGTGGGTCTGTGTCACGACCCGAGAATTCGACTCGTGACCGGCACTTAACCACGCAACGTCTACAGGCGTAACGCGGCTAAGTAAGCCGAACCCAGAAATCAAAACCAGTAAATATAGAGTGATTTTAAAACATTTTGTAAAAACAATCATACATGTCCGAAAAACTTCAATTTATTTAGTAGCAATCCTTTTTAAGTTCAAAAGTTATAAGTTTTATAATTTTGGTAACATTTCCCCTTTTTAAAACATTAGCCCCGAAGGTCGGGTAAAAGTAAGGTGTAGCGGAAATAACAAGTGACAAGAATGAAGCATCACAATATGATATACGACGCCGTAGCGAAGAATACACAGTAAAACAAGGACAATATCATAAAAGATAAAACTGCATAAAGTAAAGTCGGCTCACATGCGAGCTCGACACCAGCATGAAATCATACATATAGTCCTCACAATTGTCTCTAAGTCAATACAGAAGGTAGATGGAGAGTACTAGATACATCAATATACAACTGAAAGATAACAGATACCGTACAAAACCCACCTAAACAACAAAAGGGCTATCTCTGCTCAAAAGGGTATCTGTGCCAAAAGATGAGGTAACAGCCAGCCGTGACTACTCCCAAAGGCAACCTGCAAACACTGTGGCACAACGGGGGTGAGTTGCCAACTCATGAATAGAGATAACATATAAAGGTGATCGCAAGCATGCACATATAGCGTGGCTCTACTAATGCCAGCAGATGATATCAATGCATGTCAACAGTGGATACAATAGTAATGCATGTACTCTAACAGGTAAATGCCACAGGATGAGATGTATAGTAATCAATACTGAGTATGGGATAAATAATATCTACATGGACCAAGTCAACATGGGAAACAATGATCGGTGCCTCAAACTGCACCCAAATCCCACATATACTCAGACGCCGGCACACCCATCGGCCCTCAAATCCTGTATATCTCGGAGGAATCACGAGAGCCCAACATCGGCACCCAAAACATCATAAAATACCCGTGTCCAGCATCGACACGTAAATCCTCGAACATCGGGCGCCGTCAGTCCGGACCGGCCCCACGGGGTCCGTCTGCGGTATCGGCCTTCGGCCCCGGCAGCACGGTCATCCCGCATCCATCACTCGACTCTGGTCAGTATCCTCCGGACAACTGCCAGGTCCAACCAATCACCGGTAGGTACTCGCCGCCTCCAGGCTCAATCGGCAAATCCCATCGATCATCTCGCCGAGGGGAACTATACCGGGCCCACCACGAACCCGCAAACGGAACATCCACTCCTCGAATCGGGTTTCAAGCACACGTCTCAGCACCGAGAAAACGCGTGGTGGACACACCAAAATATCATATCACGAGGTACCGGGTTTTCAAAATAATGCATCTTTTCTTAAATATTTCCACGGTCCTCAAAACCAGAAATCACATGAAAATCCATCACCAATAAGTCAATCCAATGAGGTACAATGTAATCAGTCCATGGCAGGTATATAAGGGAAAGCCGCTTTTTAAAATAGTTTCCGTTTTTAAAGATGTCATGCGGCTCCCAAATTTCCAGGGAATCATAATCAATCACATGTAAGATGAACTACAGCAATAATACAACAGTATAATCATGGCAGTTCTACAGTGAGTGGCATGGCAATTACTAACGGTGTGTGTGTGTAGCATGTAAATAGTGCCCGTGCAACATAAACCGTTAGTAATAGTGCAGTGTTCTATCAGTTCTAAGCAATATATATATCAACACAGCAGGGAATGCAATATGCGATGACAGTCTATGGGATGCATGCAACACATAATAATAAAGTCCTATCAGCCTTGACGCATAACGCCATGCGGGCGATATCCCCGTAGATGTGAAATCTACTCACCGAGCTTCGTGCTAAGTGTATCCGATAACTTGCTTGCCCTTCTTCGCAGCGTCCGTCTCACTGGCCTGCGAACCTAAAATCACATAGCATATACCACACATAAGCTTAATTCATAAAAACGCGACATAATAATCCAACAAGAAACCCGTGTCGCAAACCAATCGCGCGTGTGCGCGATACGCTAAAACGTGTGATCACGCGCCACGAAACTACCCCGACGCGCCGCGATACGCAGAAACCCAAACCTACTCACGTATCACGCGTGTCGCGAAGGTTTAGAAAACGGCAAAATAGGTATTTGGTCCCAGATTTTTCTACAGAACCAAACTCCCAAAAATATATATATCAAAGGACCCTACACACTAGAAGACACCCACAGAACCCAAAAATACCCAAAACCCCACCCATCTGGCCGCAAATTGCGGCCAGAATGAGGATTTCGGCGGCCAACTGTAGCAGGTAGGGGGTCGGGTTTCACCTGGAGTATCAGCACACAACCACTATACCACAGTATTCTCAAAATCACTCTGAACTCACCGGGTCAATAGCAGTTCCAGAATAGTTCACTTTTGCACAAATACGACATTTGCATCAAATAGGAAAACTGGTGGTATTTTAGTGTAATAGGGGTTGAACTAGGTTACAATGGGCTCACTAACTCACTAGCAAGCTACTGAAACCCTAACACATCACCTTAACACAAAGTTCCTACTAAACATCCCAAATCACACTAAAACACACTAAAATCCATTAACCGATGCAAATCTACACTAACCAAGCTAACTAGGGACTAAGTTAGGAAATATACCTCATACTTAACCCTAGGAAGTTGCAGGAAGAAGAAGAAGTGGAGGGAAGAGGCTGCACTAGGAGCTGGGGCTGCTGCTGCTCACTGCCTCTGCTGTTGCTGCTGTTTGTGCTTGCTGCTGCTGCTGGAAGCTTGCTGCTGCTGTTGCTGTGCCTGCTGCTGCTTCTGGAGCTGAAGGTAAGTGTGTTGTGTGAGTGTGTTGGTGTGTTGTGTATGTGAGAGTGTGAGAGTGTGAGACTTTGAGAGAAAAACAAAAAGGAAATGAGAGGCAACACAATCATTCACACAAAAGTCACCCCCCTCTCTCTCTCACCTCATTTAATGCAAGCATGGCCTAAAGCCATGATGCACTCTCTCTCTCTCACACAAGTCAACACTTAATCTAAAATTCAAATTAAAGCAACTTTTAGCTAACTAATTAAACTCACTTATAACCCAAAAGAATTAATCCTCAAGATTAACCCACCATGGTTAATAATTATGGTATTTACTTGATTTTAAAAACCCTAGTTTACATGCACATGTGTGTGCAAGCCTAGGAAAATTTTGGAAAAATAATTATTAAGTTAGGAAAAATATTTAAAACACAATTTGGTAAACTTTTTATTAAAAATCATTATTTAATTATAATTATACACTAACCCTTATCCTAAGGTGTTACAATCTCTCCCCCCTTAAAGAAATTCGTCCCCGAATTTCAAAAATCTAACTGAGGTTACCTTCAAAAAGATGGGGATACGTCTTCATCATCTCGCTTTCGGTCTCCCAAGTGACCTCTTCACGGTTCTGACCACGCCAAAGTACCTTAACTGATGGAATGTCCTTCGACCTCAATTTCTTCACTTGTCGATCCAAGATCATCACCGGCTGCTCTGCATAGGAAAGGTCACGCTCAAGCTGGATCGTCGGATGCTGAATCGCATGCGAAGGATCATGTAGATATCTGCGGAGCATCGAGACATGGAATACGGGGTGCACGTCTGGAAAGCTGGGCGGAAGGGCTAACCGGTAAGCTACTGTACCGACACGCTCGAGGATCTCGAAGGGGCCCACATACCTGGGGCTAAGCTTCCCCTTCTTCCCAAACCTCATCACACCTTTCATTGGGGAGACCCTCAAGAAAACATGATCACCAACCGAAAACTCAAGTCTGCGTCGTCGACGGTCTGCATAAGCCCTCTGCCTACTCTGCGCTGCTCTCATCCTATCGCGAATCAACTGGATCTTCGCGGTCGTCTCCTCAACGATCTGTGGCCCTAAGATACTGCTCTCACTGAGCTCTGTCCAACAAGTAGGCGACCTGCATCTCCTCCCATAAAGAGCCTCAAACGGTGCCATCTGAATAGTCTCCTGGTAGCTGTTATTGTAGGAAAACTCTACCAAGGGCAAATGATGATCCCAGCTACCTCCGAAATCTAGTACACAAGCTCTGAGCATGTCCTCGAGAGTCTGGATGGTCCGCTCTGACTGTCCGTCGGTCTGCGGATGAAATGCCGTGCTGAAACTCAAGCGAGTGCCCAAAGCCTCCTGAAGCCTCTGCCATAGTCTGCTGGTAAACTGGGTGCCTCTGTCGGACACAATGCACGTCGGGACTCCGTGTAATCGCACTATCTCGTCAATATAGATCTGGGCATACTGAGTAAATCCGAAAGTCGTCTTCACCGGTAAGAAGTGAGCCGCTTTCGTCAAACGATCCACGATCACCCAGATGGAGTCATACCCTCTACTAGTCCTGGGTAGACCCACCACGAAATCCATCGAAATCTGTTCCCATTTCCACTCCGGAATGGGTAACGGCTGTAGCTCTCCCGCGGGCCTCTGGTGCTCAGCCTTGACTTGCTGACAAGTCAGGCATCTCGATACAAAATCTGCAATGTCCCTCTTCATTCCGTCCCACCAGTAAACATCTCTCATATCATGATACATCTTGGTGGAACCGGGATGAACGCTATACACCGATCGATGTGCCTCCTCAAGAATCTCACGTATCAGCCCTCCAGCATCTGGTACGCACAGTCTGACTCCAAATCGTAGTACTCCCTGATCATCGATCACGAACTCGGAAAATCTACCCTGTCCAATCTGTGCCATGATCTCTGAACTTCGGTCATCACTGAGCTGTGCCTCACGTATACGATCGATCAACTGTGGGCGTGCACGGACATGCGCTATCTGTCCTCCAATCGACGTGAACTCGAAATGTACTCGACTGTCGCATAATATCTGCCAATCTGCGGATGACTGCTCCTGTACTGCGCTCAAACAAGATAAACTACTCCCGGGCCTCCTGCTCAAAGCATCCGCCACCACATTTGCCTTGCCCGGGTGATATAAGATCTCGCAGTCGTAATCCTTCACTAACTCCATCCATCGACGCTGTCGAAGGTTCAGGTCCCGCTGCTGGAATATGTATTTCAGACTCTTGTGATCCGTAAATATCTGGCACGACTCGCCGTACAGGTAATGTCGCCAGATCTTAAGTGCGAAGACCACTGCTGCCATCTCCAAATCATGAGTGGGGTAGTTCTGGTCGTGCTTCTTCAATTGTCGCGAGGCATACGCGATCACCCTATCATGCTGCATCAGAACGCATCCCAATCCCACTCGAGAAGCATCACAAAAGACCACAAATCCGCCCGATCCGGAAGGTAAAGATAACACCGGTGCCGTCGTCAGCCGTGTCCGTAACTGCTGAAAACTGTGCTCGCACTCCTCCGTCCAATCGAAGGGAACTCCCTTCCGGGTCAACCCGGTCAACGGTGTAGCAATACGTGAGAAGTCCTGCACAAAACGCCTGTAGTAACCGGCCAATCCCAAAAAGCTGCGAATCTCCGTCACCGATGTGGGTCTGGGCCAACGCTGAACGGCCTCGATCTTCCTCGGGTCAACACATATACCGTCTCGTGAAATCACGTGACCCAAGAAGTCCACGCTGTCTAACCAAAAAGCACACTTGGATAATTTCGCATAGAGCTGGTGCTCCCTCAATGTCTGCAATGTAACCCGCAGGTGCTGCTCGTGCTCCTCACTACTCCGGGAATACACCAAGATATCGTCAATGAAGACTATAATGAACAGATCCAAGTAAGGCCGGAAAATGCGGTTCATCAAGTCCATGAAGGCTGCTGGCGCATTGGTGAGTCCGAACGACATCACCAAAAACTCGTAATGGCCGTAGCGCGTACGGAAGGCTGTCCGGGGAATGTTCTCCTGTCGAACCCGCAGCTGATGATAGCCCGATCGTAAATCGATCCTCGAAAAGTACCCTGCCCCCTGAAGCTGGTAGAACAAATCGTCGATACGCGGCAAAGGATACCTGTTCCGCACTGTCACCCTGTTCAGCTGGCGGTAGTCGATACACAGACGCAAACTGCCATCCTTCTTCTTGACGAATAGGACTGGAGCACCCCAAGGAGAAACACTGGGTCGAATAAGTCCCTTGTCCAGCAAATCTTGCAACTGACCCTTCAGCTCTCGAAGTTCGGCCGGGGCCATCCGATAAGGCGGTATAGAAATAGGCCCCGAACCAGGAACCAAATCAATACAGAAAGAAATGTCGCGCTCGGGCGGCAACCCAGGAAGCTCGTCAGGGAACACATCAGGAAACTCGCTAACAACCGGAACCTGATCCAATGGAACCTCTGTAGCGCGAGCATCGCGAACATAAGCGAGAAATCCCTGACATCCCTTCCTCAAAAGCTGTCCAGCGCGAAAAGAAGAAATCACACTGTGAGGGGTGGCACCACGGTCCCCCAACACAACAAAAACCGACTCGCCGGGGAAACAGAATCTAACTGTCTTCTCGCGGCAGTCCACAGAAGCATAGCACGTGGCTAACCAATCCATGCCCAAAAGAACGTCGAAGTCCAACATCTCCAGAAGGATCAAGTCGACAGGCAACTCTCTCTCGCCAATACAGACGATACAGGATCGGAACACGTGCCTAGCAACAAACGACTCTCCCACAGGAGTAGTCACCACAAGTGGCTGATCAAGTAAGCCGGACTCTCTACCCAAACTCGGCACAAAATGTGTGGATACGTACGAGTGTGTGGATCCGGGATCGAACAGTACGTGTGCATCAACTGAACATACAGGGAGGATACCTGAAACCACTGCATTGGACGCCTGTGCGTCCTGATGTGTCAAAGCAAAGACCCTCGCCAGTCCACCACCTGTAACTGACTGACCTCTGTCTCGGTCATCTCGTCCTCTCTGAGCAACTCCTCCACGCCCACGACCTCTCTGAGCATAAGCCTGGCGCGGAGCAACGGTAGGCGCAACGGGCAACGCCCTCTGGGGTGGTGAAGGTGGTAAGGTAACATGCGGTGCTGCCGCCTCCCTCCAGTGTGTCTCTGGACAATCTCGAACGAGGTGAAGTACGCTGCCACACCTGTAGCAACCCCGCGGCGACTGCTGACCTTCCTGGGGATACGAACTAAACATCCGACCTCGTCCCGAATCTCTGCTACTCCTCGTACCGGAACGATACCTGTCGCGTCGTCTGAATGACTGCCTCCGTGCGGAAATACTGGTACGAACTCTCTTCGGCTCTGGAAGTACCGAAGTCTCAACAAGGTGCTCCTCGACCACTAGGGCTGCGTCTACAGCTGCTGCATAGGTCTCGTAGTGCTGCGCGCTGATCGCGAGGAACACTGGTGAAATCAAGCCTCGAACAAATCTCCGGACTCGCAGCTCCTCGGTGGCCACTAAATGTGGGGCGTAGACTGCTAGCTCTGTAAACAGTACGTCATACTCTGCCACTGTCATCCCTGGCGTCTGGCGCAAGGACTCAAATCTGCATGCTCGGGCATCCCTAACACTCCGGGGAAGGAAACGGGCTAGAAATATGGCCACGAACTCCGTCCAGGTCATAGGAGGAAGACCTGCTGCTCTGCCCTTCTCAACAGAATCACACCACTTCTGCGCAAGACCCTCTAGGAGAAAGCTCGCGAACTCAACCCATCTCGCATCTGCGCATCTGAGGGAACGGCATATCCTGGCCATCCTGTCGATGAAAGACTGTGGGTCCTCGGCTGTATCGGTGCCTGTGAAAACCGGAGGCTTCAGCCTCATGAACTCTGATAGCGATACTGTAATCACCTCCGTGGCTGCAGGGGCAACTGGCTGTGCGGTAGGCACCATTGCGGTCTCTGGAACTGGTGGAGCTACCTCTGGTCTCTGCGCTCGAAGCGTCTCAACTAGCGATCCTATCATCTGGCGCATCTCCTGCATACCAGCCCCTAACGAGGCGATCTGCTCTGTCACGGCAGGAACAGCCTGCTCGGGTACAACCGGCGTACTGCCCGGATCAGTCCTCGTCTCGGACGAGTCAACACGAATCTCGGCCCTCGCGGCCGCTCTCTGTGCCCTCGTAGTCTTAGGCGACATATTGGCTGAAAGAAAATTTGGATTCGATAAAAACACGGAAATCGAATCACAAGAATATAAGGAGGGATCAAATCAATAAGTCCTAAGGTCGCGTAAGCGGAGTACCGTGTCGTGAGTATGCCGCGGAACATACGCACGTTACGCTACCCTGCCGCAGCTACCTACTCCATCATACCAGGGTCATCCTACACTCCGAAGGTAAAACCTACGCTCTGATACCAACTTTGTCACGACCCGAGAATTCGACTCGTGACCGGCACTTAACCACGCAACGTCTACAGGCGTAACGCGGCTAAGTAAGCCGAACCCAGAAATCAAAACCAGTAAATATAGAGTGATTTTAAAACATTTTGTAAAAACAATCATACATGTCCGAAAAACTTCCATTTATTTAGTAGCAATCCTTTTTAAGTTCAAAAGTTATAAGTTTTATAATTTTGGTAACATTTCCCCTTTTTAAAACATTAGCCCCGAAGGTCGGGTAAAAGTAAGGTGTAGCGGAAATAACAAGTGACAAGAATGAAGCATCACAATATGATATACGACGCCGTAGCGAAGAATACACAGTAAAACAAGGACAATATCATAAAAGATAAAACTGCATAAAGTAAAGTCGGCTCACATGCGAGCTCGACACCAGCATGAAATCATACATATCGTCCTCACAACTGTCTCTAAGTCAATACAGAAGGTAGATGGAGAGTACTAGATACATCAATATACAACTGAAAGATAACAGATACCGTACAAAACCCACCTAAACAGCAAAAGGGCTATCTCTGCTCAAAAGGGTATCTGTGCCAAAAGATGAGGTAACAGCCAGCCGTGACTACTCCCAAGGGCAACCTGCAAACACTGTGGCACAACGGGGGTGAGTTGCCAACTCGTGAATAGAGATAACATATAAAGGTGATCGCAAGCATGCACATATAGCGTGGCTCTACTAATGCCAGCAGATGATATCAATGCATGTCAACAGTGGATACAATAGTAATGCATGTACTCTAACAGGTAAATGCCACAGGATGAGATGTATAGTAATCAATACTGAGTATGGGATAAATAATATCTACATGGACCAAGTCAACATGGGAAACAATGATCGGTGCCTCAAACTGCACCCAAATCCCACATATACTCAGGCGCCGGCACACCCATCGGCCCTCAAATCCTGTATATCTCGGAGGAATCACGAGTGCCCAACATCGGCACCCAAAACATCATAAAATACCCGTGTCGAGCATCGACACGTAAATCCTCGAACATCGGGCGCCGTCAGTCCGGACCGGCCCCACGGGGTCCGTCTGCGGTATCGGCCCTCGGCCCCGGCAGCACGGTCATCCCGCATCCATCACTCGACTCTGGTCAGTATCCTCCGGATAACTGCCAGGTCCAACCAATCACCGGTAGGTACTCGCCCGCCTCCAGGCTCAATCGGCAAATCCCATCGATCATCTCGCCGAGGGGAACCATACCGGGCCCACCACGAACCCGCAAACGGAACATCCACTCCTCGAATCGGGTTTCAAGCACACGTCTCAGCACCGAGAAAACGCGTGGTGGACACACCAAAATATCATATCACGAGGTACCGGGTTTTCAAAATAATGCATCTTTTCTTAAATATTTCCACGGTCCTCAAAACTAGAAATCACATGAAAATCCATCACCAATAAGTCAATCCAATGAGGTACAATGTAATCAGTCCATGGCAGGTATATAAGGGAAAGCCGCTTTTTAAAATAGTTTCCGTTTTTAAAGATGTCATGCGGCTCCCAAATTTCCAGGGAATCATAATCAATCACATGTAAGATGAACTACAGCAATAATACAACAGTATAATCATGGCAGTTCTACAGTGAGTGGCATGGCAATTACTAACGGTGTGTGTGTGTAGCATGTAAATAGTGCCCGTGCAACATAAACCGTTAGTAATAGTGCGGTGTTCTATCAGTTCTAAGCAATATATATATCAACACAGCAGGGAATGCAATATGCGATGACAGTCTATGGGATGCATGCAACACATAATAATAAAGTCCTATCAACCCTGACGCATAACGCCATGCGGGTGATATCCCCGTAGATGTGAAATCTACTCACCGAGCTTCGTGCTAAGTGTATCCGATAACTTGCTTGCCCTTCTTCGCAGCGTCCGTCTCACTGGCCTGCGAACCTAAAATCACATAACATATACCACACATAAGCTTAATTCATAAAAACGCGACATAATAATCCAACAAGAAACCCGTGTCGCAAACCAATCGCGCGTGTGCGCGATACGCTAAAACGTGTCATCACGCGCCACGAAACTACCCCGACACGCCGCGATACGCAGAAACCCAAACCTACTCACGTATCACGCGTGTCGCGAAGGTTTAGAAAACGGCAAAATAGGTATTTGGTCCCAGATTTTTCTACAGAACCAAACTCCCAAAAATATATATATCAAAGGACCCTACACACTAGAAGACACCCACAGAACCCAAAAATACCCAAAACCCCACCCATCTGGCCGCAAATTGCGGCCAGAATGAGGATTTCGGCGGCCAACTGTAGCAGGTAGGGGGTCGGGTTTCACCTGGAGTATCAGCACACAACCACTATACCACAGTATTCTCAAAATCACTCTGAACTCACCGGGTCAATAGCAGTTCCAGAAAAGTTCACTTTTGCACAAATACGACATTTGCATCAAATAGGAAAACTGGTGGTATTTTAGTGTAATAGGGGTTGAACTAGGTTACAATGGTCTCACTAACTCACTAGCAAGCTACTGAAACCCTAACACATCACCTTAACACAAAGTTCCTACTAAACATCCCAAATCACACTAAAACACACTAAAATCCATTAACCGATGCAAATCTACACTAACCAAGCTAACTAGGGACTAAGTTAGGAAATATACCTCATACTTAACCCTAGGAAGTTGCAGGAAGAAGAAGAAGTGGAGGGAAGAGGCTGCACTAGGAGCTGGGGCTGCTGCTGCTCACTGCCTCTGCTGTTGCTGCTGTTTGTGCTTGCTGCTGCTGCTGGAAGTTTGCTGCTGCTGTTGCTGTGCCTGCTGCTGCTTCTGGAGCTGAAGGTAAGTGTGTTGTGTGAGTGTGTTGGTGTGTTGTGTATGTGAGAGTGTGAGAGTGTGAGACTTTGAGAGAAAAACAAAAAGGAAATGAGAGGCAACACAATCATTCACACAAAAGTCACCCCTCTCTCTCTCTCTCACCTCATTTAATGCAAGCATGGCCTAAAGCCATGATGCACTCTCTCTCTCTCTCTCACACAAGTCAACACTTAATCTAAAATTCAAATTAAAGCAACTTTTAGCTAACTAATTAAACTCACTTATAACCCAAAAGAATTAATCCTCAAGATTAACCCACCATGGTTAATAATTATGGTATTTACTTGATTTTAAAAACCCTAGTTTACATGCACATGTGTGTGCAAGCCTAGGAAAATTTTGGAAAAATAATTATTAAGTTAGGAAAAATATTTAAAACACAATTTGGTAAACTTTTTATTAAAAATCATTATTTAATTATAATTATACACTAACCCTTATCTTAAGGTGTTACAGTCTGGTCGAGGGTGGACTGCTTGGTTCTTTCTGTGCGGCTTGGCGCTGGTAATTCTTCGTGGTGGATTGTTCGGGAACGACACGACGTTCTTGTTGTCGCGCATCGAGTATGAGTTTATTCGGCGGGTCTTAGATCCATGTCTTTGTAGGGTAGGAAGCTACCCACCGCGGATGCGCTAAGCAGGAAGCTACTCAGCGGCCTCATGAGGAAGGCTTTGGACCCACCGTGCTGATGGGCAGAAGGGTGCCTACTGGGGATGCACCGAGCAGGGAGGAACTCGGCGGCCTCGTGAGGAGGGCTTCAGATCCTCAGCGTCTGATGGGCAGGAGGCTGCCTACTGGGGATGCGCCGAGCAGGAAGAAACTCGGCGGCCTCGTGAGGAGGGCTTCAGATCCTCAGCGTCTGATGGGCAGGAGGATGCCCGCTGGGGATGCGCCGAGCAGGAAGAACTCGACGGCCTCGTGAGGAGGGCTTCAGATCCTCAGTGTCTGATGGGTAGGAGGATGCCCGCTGGGGATGCACCGAGCAGGTAGAAGCTCGATGGCCTCGTGAGGAGGGCTTCAGATCCTCAGCGTCTGATGGGCAGGAGGATGCCTACTGGGGATGCGCCGAGCAGGAAGAAGCTCGGCGGCCTCGTGAGGAGGGCTTCAGATCCTCAGCGTCTGATGGGCAGGAGGCTGCCCGCTGGGGATGCGCCGAGCAGGTAGAAGCTCGGCGGCCTCGCGAGGAGGGCTTCAGATCCTCAGCGTCTGATGGGCAGGAGGATGCCCGCTGGGATGCGCCGAGCAGGTAGAAGCTCGGCGGCCTCGCGAGGAGGGCTTCAGATCCTCAGCGTCTGATGGGCAGGAGGATGCCCGCTGGGATGCGCCGAGCAGGTAGAAACTCGGCGGCCTCGCGAGGAGGGCTTCAGATCCTCAGCGTCTGATGGGCAGGAGGATGCCCGCTGGAGATGCGTCACGCAGGAAGAAACTCGGCAGCCTCGTGAGGAGGGCTTCAGATCCTCGACGTCGGTGGGTAGTGAACTACTAGCCATAAATGACCGAGCAGGGCAGCTGCTCGGTTGCCTCTTGGCTAGGGCTTTGATCCTTAGCGCAGGAGGGGCCGTAAGAGGCCTGCTAAGGATGGGCCGAGCAGGGTAGCTGCCCGGTGCCTCTTGGCGAGGGCTTTGATCCTTGGCGTCGGTGGGTAGTGAACTACCGGCCATGGATGATGTAACACCTTAGAATGTGTTTAGTGGTTAACTAAGCGAAAATATATTTTTTTAGTAAAAAGTTTACCAAAATGGTTTTTAAATAATTTATAAAAATTAATGAATATTTTATTAAAATTTAATTTGGGCTTGCACACACATGTGCATGTAAACCTAAGGCTAATTTTAGGGTTAAACCATGTTTATGTAGCTATGGTGTGTTAGCCATTTCCATTAGGGTAGCATGTAGTTAATCAGGTAAATTAGTTTTCAAAATTCAAATTTTTTAAAAATATATGATTTTCTTTTGGGGTTGACTTGAGGAGAGAGGGAATGATGGACTTAGGAGGCATGGGGGACAAAGCATGGCAAGCATTTATGGAGGGGAGAGAGAGGGGCATGGTTGACTCTCACACTCATCTCACTCTCTCAAGTGTTCTCAAGTCCTCACCATTTCTTTCACACACTCTCTCCCTCTCTCTTTACTGCACAGCAGCAGCCCCCTCCCTCATTCTTCTTCTTCTTCTTCTTCCTTTCAATCAAGCTCCAAACCTCCATTAAAATTCCCACCTCACTTCACTAAACCTCTTGCTTAGCACTTTCTTGTTAGTTTTAGAGGCAAATCTTTGCCTTTGAAGGCAAGGTTAGAAGGTTGAGCCATCACTAAACCACTTTGAGGTATAAGCTTACCCTAATCCTTTTCTTTGCTAAACTTTTAGTTATTTAACTTAATTTAGGGTTTAAGTGGTGTATTAGTGCTAATTAGGTGATTTAAGTGGAGATTAGGTCAAGTAATGGTTTTTATGTCTTAATTAGCTTAACTAAGTGTTGTTAGTGCTGTTAAATCCAAGTTTTTGCCTCAGGTTATACTAAAACCCCATAATATATTAATTTTAGTGTTTAGTTAAGATTTATAGCCGTTTAGGGATCTGCTCTCACTCCCGATGCTTCAGGGAAAAGTTGAGTTTACTGGAGCATGTTCACTAGACCTAGACCACACACACGGAGCACGAGACCACACTTCCCACCCCAGGCCGCAAATAAATTAGTTCTGGTGGCAAATTGCGGCCAGATAGGTGAGTTGTGTGTCGGGGTTTGGTGGGTAGGAGTTTGCTACATATTTTAGGTGTTCGGTATATGCAACTTTTCTTATTTCAGCTCGTATCAAAATCTGGAACATAATTCCTTGTTTTAGTGCTTTTAACCTATGCGACACGTACATTTTGTGAGTGGGTTTGGTGGTTGCTGTGTGTCGCAGCGTGTCAGGGTAGTTTCAGACGTTTGTACACACATTTTGGTGTATCGGATGCACACGCGTTTAGCTTGCGACGCGAATTTCTCATTTGGTTTTGATATCGCGGTTTTGCAGGATTTTAGCTTATGTGTATTGCTTTGTGTAAATTCTAAGGTCGCAGGTGGGGACTTCGGACGCCGCGAAGAATGGGAAGCAGGTGGTCGGATACACGTAGATCGAGATCACGGTGAGTAGATTTAACATCTACGGGGAAATCGCCCGTATGGCGTTATGCGTCAGGGCTTGATGGGGTGTTGTAGTCGCATGTACATTCATATATATATATATATAAGTACCATTGTTGCATACCCTCTCTCAATGCATATGGACATAGTAGTTATGAGACACTCGCACTGTAGTATTGCTATGAACCATACATCGTTTAGATTATCTCATCATTGATGATTAGACATGATTTTATTCCTTTGTGTACACTTATACTTGCGTATATACCACTTGTACATCCATATTGGCGCACATGCACATTGTACACTTATACTTGCGTATATACCCACTTGTACATCCATATTGGCGTACATGCACATTGTACACTTATGCTTGCGTATATACCCACTTGTACATCCATATTAGCGCACATGCACATTGTACACTTATACCTGCGTATATACCCACTTGTACATCCATATTAGCGCACATGCACATTGTACACTTATACTTGCGTATATACCACTTGTATATCCATATTGGCGCACATGCATATTGTACACTTATTCTTGCGTATATACCCACTTGTACATCCATATTGGCTCGCATGCACATTGTATACTTATACTTGCGTATATACCCACTTGTACATCCATATTGGCTCGCATGCACATTGCACACACATACTTGAGTATATACCTATTTGTATATTCATATTGGCATACATACATATTGTACACTCATGCTTGCGTATATACTTATTTGTTTATTCATATTGGCACATGCACATATTGTATACTCATACTTGCGTATATACCCACTTGTACATCCATATTGGAGCACATGCATATTATACACTCATACTTGGGTATGTATATCTTCGTGCATCCATACCTACATACAGACATGTTGCACATACATAGATAATGCTGGCCTTGATTTTTGGAGAAATGGGGACCGCATGATATATTTTCAAAACTGGATCCATTTAAAAGAGCGGTTTCCTTTTTTATTCATAGTACGATTTTATGCGGCATACGACACATTGCATGGATTTACGCATTGAGTTTTGGATTTCATGTGATTCCTGGATTTGAGAACCGTGGTATTATTTCAAGAAAGTATGCACTGTTTTGAAAACCCGGTTTCTCTTGATATGATATTTCAGTACGTTCACCATGAGTTTTCTCGGTTCTGAGGCGTGTGCTTGAAACCCGATTCGAGGAGTTGGATGATCCATTTGCGGGTTCATGGTGGACCCGGTATGGTTCCCCGGGCCGAGAATGTTTTCGTGGAGTAGACGATGGGCCCAGCAGGGTGGTGAGTACCTACCGGTGATTGGTTGGACCTGGCGGTTATCCGGAGGATACCGACCAGAGTTGAGAGATGGATATGGGCCGACCCGTACTGCCGGAGCCAGAGGGAGACAGGGCATCGATACTTCAGAGTAGACTAGTGTATACAGTCGAGACCCCGACGAGGGGCGGTGGCGGATCTCACAAGCCACTGGTGTCAGTTGGTTCACCTAAGATGTATACAGGTGCTCATTACGTTATGAGTACACCGGACAGGACTCGCCGGGAACATGCTAGTTGGTCTTATACCAGACGTCAGATAGCAGTTCCCTGGTGACATGTGTACAGGTTAGTTCATCGACATGAGATCGTCATTTGTCTCGTGTGAGTTCCCACTGTACTTTGATTACTACCCTACCACGGCTCAAAGGAGTCGTGCAAACAGGTTTTAGTTGGGTACAGTCCCGAGCCACATGGAGGCAGTGAGCGGATCTGCAGGGGTTCGTCTCTCTCGGTATTGGGGGTGAGGTCGCGCTGTGTCTAGGAGAGCCATTACAAGAAGTCCTTGGCCAAGGCAGGAGATTTACTGGTAGGTATTCCACTAGTATCTCAGGGTGTTCTGGGCTACACTCCGACACGACTTGTACCGCTTTTGGGGGTCTGACTTTTACCAACCTCCTAGGCCCACCATGCCATGCTCATAGACGAATGGAACAGACTGTATAGATATTGTCACTGACAGGCTCAGTAGGGTGTCAGGATGAGTTCGCTCATCGACGTCCCTTTTGGTCAATACCTGGTAGCCCGTTACGTATGGCTAATACCTCTGACGTGCTAGTGGTTAAATCCACAGCCAAAGTATTGACGGGTCTTTAGAGTCCCCCATAGAAAGTTTCTCAAGTTTCGGGCGAAACGCTGTAGAGGCTGTATGGAGATATGGCAGGGTTCGATCATATACGTGCGGTATTGCATGGATCATGATCGGACGGATAGTACTAGCGGGCTTTGGTTTAAGACGGATCCTAGTATTGTACAGTGTAGATTTTGTCTCATTGCATTTGTATTCGGTCGGAATACAAATGCGGGTATGCATATACAGTCGCGGGGTTTTCCTGTAATTTATTACGGGATCAATTTCTTGAAGTTGCCAGTTTGCTTTCCGTTTTGGCCATTTTCCTTTGTTTCTTTCTTTGGCTGAAAATTGGTGGGGGGGGGGGGGTTATTTGCAATTGTGCATTTTATTATGGAGAAGACTTTTTATGATGATAGCTTCATGATGGTTCCACCATCATTTGACTTCCTTGTTCATGATTGCTTGACTTTTGGATGAGTTGGTTGATGGAGATGGGTTATTGTTTTGACTTGGTTGTGATCATTATTCTTCATGATTATCATTTTCTCTCTCTTGTATTATTGTCACACTCCCAGTGGGGCCGAGGCGGCCGAGGCAGAGGACAACCAGTTGCCGGCAGAGGACAGCCAGTTGTCGGTAGGGGACCGCCAGTTGCAGGTAGAGGACAGGCACGGGTATTCGCTTTGACACATCAGGACGCGCAGACGTCCAATGCAGTGGTCTCAGGTACTCTTTCAGTATGCTCTTTTGATGCACACGTGTTGTTCGATCCGGGGTCTACACACTCGTACGTTTCCACACACTTCGTGCCGAGTTTGGGCAGAGAGTCTTGTTTGCTTGATCAGCCGCTTGTTGTGACCACTCCTATGGGCGAGTCGTTTTTTGCTTGACTCTGTTCCCCTCTGAAAGACGTGTAAGACTGAACGTCTTGCCTGAGATTCGGAGCAGATGCTAATTGGTTTTATCCGTCTACCTCTCCGAAGATGCCAAGTTGATTTATGGCACCGTGTATCGGAGGTTTAGACAGATGAGGCTGTTCCCCTCCGAAAGACGCGGCGGAGACGCGGTAAACGCCTTGCCTGAAATTCGGGGCAGATGCTATTTGGTTTTATCCGTCCACTTCTCCGAAGATGCCAAGTTGATTTATGGCACCGTGTATCGGAGGTTTAGACGGATGCGGCCGATGTAGCAGACTTCGTCAGATTCCCCATCGCTTGAGGGTTTTTTGATTGTGGGGACGCTCTTCCCTGCAGGCGCAAGCCCCTGCAGTTAATTACGCTACCGCATCGCGATAGCCACTTTCTCCTTCTCCAGATGTTCACTTCGTGTCGTGTGTGTTTGTTTTGTTTGTGGTTGCCCGTGGATTGTATACGGAGACTAAGTGATGCCGTCGCCCGTAGGACGTGGATTAGTCCAAATCCGTATTTACTTAGATTTGGGTTTGATGTTTTAGTTTAAGGATACGTTATCCATATTGTGGCTAAGATCAACTTAAACGTTCGTTAAGGATACGTTAGTCCAGTTTGAGACTAAGATCAACTTAACGGGATCGTTTAGATCCGACAAAAGAGCAATTGGCTCTATTGTTTAGTTTAATGACGTTGCGGTCGATTTCCAGTTTAGGGACATGGTGGTCCATCATTCCCATTTGGGGACGAGCATTAGTTTAAGGACATTTCGGTCCAACATTCCTATTTTGGGACGAATATTAGTTTAGGGACGTTTCGGTCCACGAGTTTAGGGACCCCGCAGTCCATATCGATGTGTGGTTGTTGGGACCCGTCACCTCTCTAACGTCGTTGAAGGATTACAACGATAGCTGTTAGAGGAGTTCGAAGATGTACCCTTGAACCGGATGTAAATTGATTTAGGAGAGCAGTCTTGCCCAGTCAATTTAATTTGAGGACTTACGGCCATGATTGGGCTAAGTCCAGTTGAAAAATGTTCAACGTTTTTATTTATCTTTGGCCTATTAGGCCTGTGCTAGGGCTTTGCCCCTGTTTAATAATGCACTGCATTTTATTCTGGCCTGCTAGGCCTTTTTGATTTGGGCTCTGTCCCTTTATTTATGATGCAGAGCATCTGTTTTTGTTTGGGCTCTGCCCTTTTTAAAATGATGCATTGCATTTTATTAGGCCTGTTAGGCATTTTTTAATTGGGCTTGGTCCTTCTGTAAATAATGCAATGCATTAATTATCTGACAGTGGCTTGTCAGACGCTTTGCGCCAATTATTAAGCGCAAGCGCTTGTGGTGGTGACACGTGTCACACAAGCGCAGTGCGCTGCGCTGTTGCGCCACTGACACGTGGCACGCTCTGGTGAGTTGCGCCAACCCAGGAGCGCAGCAGTGCAGTTTTAGCAAGTGCAAGGCACTGTTTCAATAACTTGATCCAATTTTGGATTCAAGAAAAGAATCTTTAAGATTCCAGAACCAATGGTTCATAAAAAAATGTAAGGCACTGTTATTATTTATTTTTTATTGAAGATCATTGATCTTGTTCTTAGATCAATGATCTATTCAGAAGAAGTTCTTCTTTTTTAAAGGTTTTTACCTTTTTTTCTTTTCTTGAGTTTTTTCTCAAAATTCTTCAGAGTTCTCTCTATTCTCTGTGCTGTTGTTTTTGATCTTGATGTTGATGTTCCTCTTTTTGAATTGGGGTCTAGGGGACTTTATATAGTGCCCATTAATTTGTTAAATTTATTAAAGAGATCAATCACTGAGTGATTTGGGAAATTTTTCCCACCGTTGGATCTTTGATCCAATGGCTTCTGGTTTACAGAAAACAATCTTCTTGTTTTAACAAGAACAAAAAAATCTTTCAGAATTTTAATTCTGTTTGGCGCAAACGCACCTGCGCTTGACACGTGTCGCGCAGCGCAGAGCGCAGCGCAACTGTGCTAGCGCAACTGCGGTTCCACGTGGCGCACAGCGCAGAGCGCAACGCAATTGAAACGTTGCTTCCTTTATTATTTTTTGAATTTCTTTTAAAACAGAGTCTTGCTCTGATTGGGGGAAACAGAAGCGTTGCTTCGTCTCCCGCCTTGGGATTTGAACAGAGCTTTGCTCTGAAAGGGAGATTTTCTCCTTTATTATGATTATTATTTATTTATTTATCTATTTGTTTATTTTTTCTTTTATCGTTATTATTTTATAAGGAGCGGATTTTGAGCCAAGATTTTGGCTGGAACAAATGCCCCCCACTATTTTGCCCACGTAAGTATGTACGTTGGTGAAGTAGTGCAAAGTTATGAGTAGCCATGGAACCGAGGGCTTAGGAGACAAGTTTAGGGTCCTTGTAGCCTAAGACTTCTCAATTTTATGAGCCGTGAGGGTCTCACAAAGACTTTTCTCCCTACGGATCGAGAGGATCTCGTAGGTGTATTTTCTCCTTAGGAATCGTGAGGATTCCTAAGTGTGTTTTCTCTTATAAGTCATAAGGATCTTATAAGAGACTTTTCTCTCTTACGAGTCGAGAGGACTCGTGAGCGGTTGTTTCCCTCCTTGTCGAGATTCGACTTTGGAGAGTGAGACCCGTGGATAGTATGCAAGAGACCGTTTTGGACCGACTTGCAGGGTCCTAGTGCTTAGGAAGCAAGTTTTTTAATCCCCGCCGCCTAAGGCTTTGTCTTACGAGTCAAGCCGCATCGAGAAGTTCTCGCAAAGACATCAATTTCCTCACGAGTCGAGACGAATCGAGCATTTCTCGCAAGAATATCCTAACGTCACAGTTAACCTCTGCTCTTTACGACAGAAGTCCGTTAGGGTCTGTGGTACTTAGGGTTTTGGCCGTCGTACCGTCGCATCAGCTGATATATTACTTGATAGGAAATCGTGCTGCTCGAGTAGCCCTGCGATTATCGTGTCTCTGATCCCTTCGGGGGCTGGACAAGACGTCTTCAAGCAATCTTCCTAGGCAGTTCGACCGTCGGAAGAGCAAGCGTTAGGAATTTGCCATGCCGCTTTTTACTTGAGGTTAGGCTCATTTTGGAGAGCCCCGATGAGTCATAACCACTCCGCGCTGGTGTGGGATGATCTCCGATAGTCTTTCAGGTTTTATGTGACTTGCCGTCAAGACCCTGAAGCTAAGAATTTGGCCTTTGCTTCGTTTGCTTTGTCACGTCCGAATCCTGTTGGAGGAAGAACGCTGTCGTGACATCTCGTCTACTGTATCGAGACGAATGTCGAGGTGGAGCTGTGATTTTGCCGTTACTCCGCTTGTTTGACCATGAGGTCTTTCGTTGGCATTGTATCTGCATCTCAATGGACTGCGAAGGAACGCCGTTGCTAACATCTCGTCTGCTGTATCGAGACGATTGTTGAGATGAAGCTGGGATTTTGCCATCGCTTCGTTTTGTTTTGACCGCGAGGTCTTTTGTTGGCGTTGTATCCGTATCCTGCTGGACTGCGAAAGAACGCTGTTGTTGACATTGCGTCTGCTGTAACGCAACGAATGTTGAGGTGAAGTTGGGATTTTGCCGTCATCCGCCTTACTGACCATGGGGTCTTTTGTTGACGTTGCATCTACATCCTGCTTGACTGCGAAGGAACGCCATTGTTGACATCTCGTCTGCTGTATCGAGATGAATACTGAGGTGGAGTTGGGATTTTTCCATGGCTCCGTTTGATGGTGTAACATCTGTGTCATGCTGGAATGAGGAGGCCCACCGTTGTTGGTCTCCAGGCTGCAGATGTGGCCATTGAGATTTGGAACTAGGGACTTTGCCATGGTTCCGTTTCGTTACGACTTTGAGGTCGATTGTCTGCATCTGGTTGGAGTGAGGAGAAATGCCGTTGGTGATCTCTAAGTTGTCGATATTGACGTCTAGACCCAGAAGCTAGGGATCTTCTTTTGCTTTGTTTGTTGATATTGTGTCTGCAATATTGCGACAAATATCGAGGTTGTCTATGAACCGTCGAGATTTAGCTTCGCTTTCTGATGGAGCCTGTTGGGAAGGTATGGTTCCCACTTTATCTGTGCCCCTGGATTGTATACAGGGATCGATGTGATCTCACCTGTAGGGCATAGAGTTTCATTCTTTCATTTCATTCTCTTTCTTTTTTTTATTCTTTCCGCGATGCTTTATTATTTCAGCTTTTATATCGGGAAGGTCGCGATTGCCCAATCATTTCGGCTATTTTTCGCGGTGCCCAATCATTTCGGCTATTTTTTTTATTTTTACTCGCTGCTTTTTATTGCGAGTTGCCCAATCATTTCGGTTGTTTTATATGCATACGTTTTTACTTGCTGCATTTTATTGCAAGTTGCCCCATCATTTCGGCTATTTTGTATGCATGTGCGGCTTGCTGGCTTTTCACCGTAAGCCTGGAATTAGACACCGGTTTCGGCATCAGCACCGCTACAACTGGGATATTGCCAGGAGCGAATCATCATTTGCCTCAGTCGATGTCGAACAAAGGTGGCTTAGCAAACATGGTTAAGGTCCTGTCGACTAAGGCTTTTGACTTCATGAGCCGTAAGGGTCCCACAAAGGTATTTATCCCTACAAGTCATGAGGATCTTGTAGGTGTATTTTCTCCTTAGGAATCGTGAGGATTCCTAAGTATATGTTCCTCTGTAAGTCATAAGGATTCTACAAGAGGGTTTTCTCCTTATAAATCGAGAGGACTTACAAGGGTCATTCACCATGCGAACATATCCCCAGTCACGGATGGGACTTGGTTAGGGAAATGTTTATTCGCACCCGTGGATTGTATACAAGGGTCAGTATTGAACCACTTGTAGGGCAATATCGAAGGTTGTGGGGGTTTGCTTAAGAACAGGCTCAGGTTTCTGTAACTTAAGACTTTCAAACCTTATGAGCCGTGAGGGTCCCATAAGAGAATTCTCCTTACGAGTCGTGAGGATCTCGCAAGTGTAATTTCTCCTTAGGAATCGTGAGGATCCCTAAGTGTGTTGCTTCCCTGTGAGTCGTAAGGATCTCACGCGGGTGGTCTCTCCTTACAAAGTCGAGAGGACCCTGCAAGTGTCTTTTAACGAGGTTGCGCCCTTTCGGGTTTTCACAAACACTCGCCGGTAGTCCTGCTGTTTTTACTCACGGAGCCCTTTCGGGTTTTTATCCGTGCCCATTTTGCTTATGGACATACCGTCTTTTTTTTAATTCTTTTTATTTTTTCTAACGAGATTGTGCCCTTTCAGGTTTTCACAAATACTCGCCGGTAGCCCTGCTGTTTTTACTCACGGAGCCCTTTCGGGTTTTCATCCGTGCCCATTTTGCTTATGGACATACCATTTTTTTGTTTTTTTGTTTTATTCTTTATTCTTTTTTTTTTCTCGTCCGCCTGAGGATGCTGCGGTAGTAGTTTAAAGACGTTTCGGTCACTTGCAAGTTTTAGGACATTGCGGTCCATCATTAGTTTAAAGACGTTTCAGTCCGTCATCGCCGTATTTGAGGCGAAGCTCTAGTTTACTGACTTTTCGGTCTATGGGGCTTTCCCTATGAATGAGCATGATGCCCCCGGCGTATCCATCTTCCTCGGAGCGTGCGATTGTGGCGGGCTCACCTTCCATTTTTCGGAGATGACGAACTTGCCTTGTTGGTATTGATCTTCAACCCAGTTTTTGAAGACGTAGCAATCCTCGATCAGGTGACCTACCGTTTGGTGGTAAGGGCAATAATCGAGATCGTTAACATCGCCTGGCCGCAACGGACGTTTTGGACTCGGCAGATTGATGAGTCTGTCACGCACTGCCAGCTCGAACAGTTTCCTTGTTTTATCTTGAGGAAACGAGTAAGGACGTTTCAACTTTTCCTGGAGGGGTTGCCGTTTGTTGTTTCGGCAAACAACCGGTCTAGGGCCACTCGATTGCTGTTGAGTATTGGCCACGAGGGTTGTTTTTCCCTTCTCTTTATCCTTTTTGCTCGATCTTTTGTTTGCGAGGCCGAGATTTTTTTCGAGTAGCGTGCGATTGCACGGCTGAACGTTCTCGCAACTCCTCAATTCTTTCATTTTTGAAATGGATTCCTTGAGGAGAGGGTTGAGGGCAGCTTTTTCGTCAGAGTCGCTTCCGAAGGTGATAATTTGCTATCCCTTGGAGTCGGCTATGTGACAGTCGGCGGCGGCTCTTTTGCGCTCATCTATCGCATTTTTCTGATGTCTACGAGCTTCACGCTTTGTCCTGTTGAAGTGTTGCTTTTGAGCGACATACCCTTGCCACCAACACTTAAAGGAGTCGCAGTCTTTGGTAGGATGTATGATCTTCTGATGATACAAGCAGTAGTTAGGATGTATCTCTACTCTGTCGAGAGTGTTTCCTTCAGAGGGTGGTAGCTTCATTCCCATTGATATGGCCTTAGTAAACCTTTTTCTCACCTTGAATTTGTTTTTACCGACAGTGGATGTCTTTTGATTTGACGGGAGTGCCTCAACTCTTTCGTCTAATCGGCGGTGTTTGGCTCCTTCCAGTATGGCCATCTCACACTCTTGATTAGCTTTAACTTTCAAACGAATCTCATTCAGGAAGGCATCGATCATCTCGTCTGACGGCCGCAGAATTTCTGGTTCAGGGTCCGCCCTCGGTTTCTCGGCGCAAGGAGCCTCTTCATCATCTATTAATGGGTGACAGATCACATGACAACTCGCTACGTAGTCTTCGGATTCGTGTGATGAGTTTTCTCTATCGTTTTCATCCTCAACAAAAGAACAAGCTGCCCCCGGCGTGTCCGTCTTCTTTGGAGTCTACGGCTGTGGTGGGTTCACTTTCCACTTTTCAGACAGCTAGAACTTGCTTTGTAGGTACTGATCCTCGATCCATCCCTTAAAGACGAAGCAATCCTCGATCGGGTGACTTACCATTTGGTGGTAAGGGCAATAATTGGGATTATTGAGATCGCCTGGCTGCAACAGACATTTTGGACTCGGCAGATTGATGAGTCTGTTGCGCGCTGCCAGCTCGAACAGTCTTCCTGTTTTATTCTGAGAAAACGAGTAAGGACGTCCCAGTCTCTCCTCGAGAGATGGGCGTGAACGCACATTGTTTTGACGAACAACCGGCTTTGAGTTGCTCGGCTGTTGTTGAGTACTGGCGACGACGATCGCTTTTCCTTTCCCCTTCTCATTTCGAGAGTCCAGTTTTGGAGGAGACGGTCCATGAACCATCTGGTCCATTTGGGCTAATTTGTTGATCAAGGCTTGGAAGGTGGTCGGCCTGAAGAACATCATGAATTGCGAGATGGTCGCTTGCGGATCAAGAGTGCCCACGAACACGCCTACCACAGGTGCCTCTTCTATGCGTTGTTTGCATTTCGACCATAGATTCCGCCATCGTGTTGCGTATTGGACCCACATTTCGCCTGGCCTTATCCTGGCATTTATCAGTGCTGTTATCGGGGTGCGTTCACTAGCACTCGCGAATCTTTGTGTAAACAGTAGCTCTATCTTCGCAAATGTTTTGACAGAGTCATTAGGTAGCTCCGAATACCATTCAAAGGCTGTTTCTGCTAGGCTGCCGACGAATTGGCGAAGCAACAATTTGTCATCGCCTCCAGTATTGCCGCATAAGGCCCTGAATTGAGCGACATGCTGATGCGGATTCCCTGTCCCTTTATATACGTGGAACTTAGGGATCGTATATCCCGGCGGGTAACTGATTTGGTCATACCAGCTTGGATAGGGTCGTCCGGTTCTAACAATTTGCACAGCCGCTTCATTCGCTTGATGAACTCGTATTTGCTGAGCTATATAATCATCCAGGGCGGCCTTGGAGATAGTTTCCTCTTTGGCTGTTGAAAGGGCCGGAGGAGGATCGGATGTTTCCCCTCCGTCGTTTCCGACAATGACTGGAGGGTCTGCAGCTGGAGGGTCCGGCTGTAACATCATCCCTACCATATCTTGGAAGAGGAGCGCTATTTGTTTTATGTTGGCAGCTTGTTGTGCTGCCTCTCTGTCCTTCTTTTCGAGGACTCTGCGTAGGAAGTCAGCGCTAGTTTCTTGTTCGTGTCGCTGTTCTGACGATGACTCCGAGCTTTCTTTTGGCCCGGTAAGTGCGGCCATAGCAGTCATCATCTCTTGAAGCTTCTGTTGCTGTTCTTGAGCTTTCGTCACGGATCGGGTGAGTGGTCGGTGACCCGTCGAAGCACGGCTTTCCTCCTTTCCAGAAGCCATATAAACAGTGTGCACTATAATGCCCCCAGACTTGGGGTGTTTGTGCTCAGTGCGTTTACGGTTCGCCATGTTCACAGGGGCTTTTTGCGGCCTCCTTTTCTTTTGAGTGGTTGAAGTTGAGGGGGCCGTTGTAGTAGGCACCCAAGTAGTCGTTGCTTTTTGTGGCTTGACAGGATGGTTCTCTTCTCGCTGGACCTTCACCTTTTCCTGTCGGCGAGAGTAATCTTGATCAATTACTGAGTCTTGAACCTGTCGCCAGACCTTGTAAATTTTAGAGGACAGCCGTTGATGGGGCTGCTCCAGCTTCTTCTCTGGAGTATTCTCTACAAGTGAAGGAGTTCGCTTCAGCACCGCAGTAGGAGAGTTTCTGCGCACCGTGTTCATCAATTCAAAGCTGTTCCCGGTTGGAACAGCAGCATCGATCCCCACCGTTGGAGCTGGCGAAGTTATCCCAGAGGGGGAGTTGCCCCCAGCCTTCCTCACTCGGTGCTAGTGGCGACGTCGAGCATGTCGTGCTGATGGGATCACCTCCGTTGTTGGATAAGCTTCTTCATGCCCCCTCTGAGCAGGGGAAGCAGCTTTGAGGACCTCGCATGGAGCAGCAACCGGAATGGCCAACCTTGTAAAAACTGACTTCTTGGAAGGAGGAGCCTTTCCAATGATTTCGTCCGCTTGAGCCGGGATAGCTATCCGCTTTGGGATGGCAGGTTCGGGTATCGCGGGTTTGCAGACGTTCTGGCCCAGTCTGTTGAAAACTGAGGTATTGAAGCTGGGCGACCCGTTGAGAGGGGTCGCGGCAGTGGTAAGCCGATCAAAGACCGACTTCTTTTGGGCTTCTTGCAATGTGATTGTGGCATTGAAGCTCAACGGTGGGAGTATGGTCCCGAAGAATAATCCAGTGGTGGCCTGAGTTACCTGCTCCACTGACATCTTGAAAAGGGAGGCCACTTGGGGCCCATAAGTCACTCCTCCAGTAAGGACTGAGCGAGAGTTGCAGTTGCAGGCAGTGCAGTTTGAAGCCATTGATCTTCTGTTTTCTGCACGGAGTAAGACACCAAATCTTAGTACCTCGAATCCACAGGCAACCACAGCAAACCGCGATTCGTTCGCGAACACGACACACGAAGTGCAGAGTGGAAAGAGGAAAAGATCCCACAGGGTGTGCCAGAATCTGTTTCCTTTCGAAAGATGTGCAAGACTGAACGTCTTGCCTGAGATTCGGGACAGATGCTAATTTGTTTTATCCGTCTACCTCTCCGAAGATGCCAAGTTGATTTATGGCACCGTGTATCGGAGGTTTAGACAGATGCGATTGTTCCCCTACGAAAGACGCGGCGGAGACGCGGTAAACGTCTTGCCTAAAATTCGGGGCAGATGCTATTTGGTTTTATCCGTCCACTTCTTCGAAGATGCCAAGTTAATTTATGGCACCGTGTATCGGAGGTTTAGACGGATGCGGCTGATGTAGCAGACTTTGTCAGATTCCTCCTCGCTTGAGGGGTTTTTGATTGTGGGGACGCTCTTCCCTGCAGGCACAAGCCCCTGCAGTTAATTACGCTACCGCATCGCGGTAGCCACTTTCTCCTTCTCCAGATGTTCACTTCGTGTCGTGTGTGTTTGTTTTGTTTGTGGTTGCCCGTGGATTGTATACGGAAACTAAGTGATGCCGTCGCCCGTAGGACGTGGATTAGTCCAAATCTGTATTTACTTAGATTTGGGTTTGGTGTTTTAGTTTAAGGATACGTTAGCCATATTGAGGCTAAGATCAACTTAAACGTTCGTTAAGGATACGTTAGTCCAGTTTGAGACTAAGATCAACTTAACGGGATCGTTTAGATCCGACAAAAGAGCAATTGGCTCTATTGTTTAGTTTAATGACGTTGCGGTCGATTTCCAGTTTAGGGACATGGTGGTCCATCATTCCCATTTGGGGACGAGCATTAGTTTAAGGACATTTCGGTCCAACATTCCCATTTTGGGACGAATATTAGTTTAGGGACGTTTCGGTCCACGAGATTAGGGACCCCGCAGTCCGTATCGATGTGTGGTTGTCGGGACCCGTCACCTCTCTGACGTCGTTGAAGGATTACAATGATAGGTGTCAGAGGAGTTCGGAGGTGTACCCTTGAACCGGATGTAAATTTATTTAGGAGAGCAGTCTTGCCCAGTCAATTTAATTTGAGGACTTACGGCCATGATTGGGCTAAGTCCAGTTGAAAAATGTTAAATGTTTTTATTTATCTTTGGCCTATTAGGCCTGTGCTAGGGCTTTGCCCCTGTTTAATAATGCACTGCATTTTATTCTGGCCTGCTAGGACTTTTTGATTTGGGCTCTTTCCCTTTATTTATGATGCAGAGCATCTGTTTTTGTTTGGGCTCTGCCCTTTTTAAAATGATGCATTGCATTTTATTAGGCCTGTTAGGCATTTTTTAATTGGGCTTGGCCCTTCTGTAAATAATGTAGTGCATTAATTATCTGACAGTGGCTTGTCAGACGCTTTGCGCCAATTATTGAGCGCAAGCGCTTGTGGTGGTGACACGTGTCACGCAAGCGCAGTGCGCTGTGCTGTTGCGCCGCTGACACATGGCGCGCTCTGGTGAGTTGCGCCAACCCAGGAGCGCAACAGTGCAGTTTTAGCAAGTGCAAGGCACTGTTTCAATAACTTGATCCAATTTTGGGTTCAAGAAAAGAATCTTTAAGATTCCAGAACCAATGGTTCATAAAAAAGTGCAAGGCACTGTTATTATTTATTTTTTATTGAAGATCATTGATCTTGTTCTTAGATCAATGATCTATTCAGAAGAAGTTCTTCTTTTTTAATGGTTTTTACCTTTTTTTTCTTTTCTTGAGTTTTTTTCTCAAAATTCTTCAGAGTTCTCTCTATTCTCTGTGCTGTTATTTTTGATCTTGATGTTGATGTTCCTCTTTTTGAATTGGGGTCTAGGGACCTTTATATAGTGCCTATTAATTTGTTAAATTTGTTAAAGAGATCATTCTCTGAGTGATTTAGGAAATTTTCCCCACCGTTGGATCTTTGATCCAAGGGCTTCTGGTTTACAGAAAACAATCTTCTTGTTTTAACAAGAACAGAAAGATCTTTCAGAATTTTAATTCTGTTTGGCGCAAACGCACCTGCGCTTGACACGTGTCGCGCAGCGCAACTGCGCTGCCACGTGTCGCGCAGCGCAGAGCGCCAGCGCAACTGCGCTGCCACGTGTCGCACAGCGCAGAGCGCAGCGCAACTGTGCTAGCGTAACTGCGCTGCCACGTGGCGCGCAGCGCAGAGCGCAACTGAAGCGTTGCTTCCTTTATTATTATTTGAATTTCTTTTAAAACAGAGTCTTGCTCTGATTGGGGGAAACAGAAGCGTTGCTTCGTCTCCCGCCTTGGGATTTGAACAGAGCTTTGCTCTGAAAGGGAGATTTTCTCCTTTATTATGATTATTATTTATTTATTTATCTATTTGTTTATTTTTTCTTTTATTGTTATTATTTTATAAGGAGCGGATTTTGAGCTAAGATTTTGGCGGGAACAGACACGTGTTCCGGTCATGTGTTGTCCGTATTGGTGAGAGAGAGTTGTTCGTCGACTTGATCCTTCTTGAGATGTTGGACTTCGACGTTCTTATGGGCATGGACTGGTTAGCCACGTGCTATGCGTCTGTGGACTGCCGCGAGAAGACAGTTAGATTTTGTTTTCCCGGCGAGTCGGTTTTTGTTGTGCAGGGGGACCGTGGTGCCGCCCCTCACAGTTTGATTTCAGCACTTCGCGCTAGTCGGCTTTTGAGGAGGGGATGTCAGGGATTCTTGGCTTCCGTTCGTGATACCGGAGCCACAGTAGAGTCGTTGGACCGGGTTCCTATCGTACGAGAGATTTCTGACGTCTTTCCCGATGAGTTTCCTGGATTGCCACCAGAGTGTGAGATAGAGTTTTGCATTGATCTGATTCCCGGCACGGGGCCGATTTCTATACCGCTTTACCGGATGGCCCCGGCGGAGCTTAGGGAGCTGAAGGATCAGCTGCAGGAGTTGCTAGATAGGGGACTTGTACGTTCGAGTGTTTCGCCGTGGGGTGCTCCTGTCCTGTTCGTTAATAAGAAGGATGGCAGTTTGCGTTTGTGTACTGATTACCGTCAGCTGAATCGGATTACTGTGTGGAACATATATCCCTTGCCTCGTATCGATGATTTGTTCAACCAGCTTCAGGGTGTGGGGCACTTCTCGAAGATTGACTTGCGATCAGGCTACCATCAGTTGCGAGTTCGGCAGGAAGATATTCCGAGGATGGCTTTTCGCACGCGTTACGGCCACTATGAGTTTTTGGTGATGTCGTTCGGACTCACCAATGCCCCAGCAGCGTTTATGGACTTGATGAACCGCGTCTTCAGGCCATATCTTGATCAGTTCATCATCGTTTTCATTGACGACATCTTAGTGTACTTCCGGAGCCGAGAGGAGCATGAGCGACACTTGCGTATTACGTTACAGACCTTGAGGGAGCATCAGCTGTTTGCTAAATTCTCCAAGTGCGCATTATGGCTCGATAGTGTAGACTTCTTGGGTCACGTGGTGACGAGAGATGGCATATGTGTGGACACGAAGAAGATCGAGGCCGTTTAGCATTGGCCCAGACCAGCATCAGTTACAGAGATCCGTAGCTTTCTAGGACTGGCCGGCTACTACCGACGATTTGTTCAGGACTTCTCCCGTATCGCTGCACCGTTGACTGGGTTGACCCGGAAGGGATCCCTTTTGATTGGACAGAGGCGTGCGAGCATAGCTTTCAACAGTTGCAGACTCGTTTGACTACGGCGCCAGTGTTATCATTGCCTTCGGGATCGGGCGGATTTGTGGTTTATTGTGACGCTTCTCCAGTGGGACTAGGGTGTGTACTGATGCAGCACGATAGGGTTATCGCTTATGCTTCTCGGCAACTGAAGAAACACGAACAGAACTACCCCACTCACAATTTGGAGATGGCTGCAGTGGTGTTTGCACTTAAGATCTGGAGACATTACCTGTACGGCGAGGCATTCCAGATATTCACGGACCACAAGAGCTTGAAGTACATATTTCAGCAGCGAGACCTGAATCTGAGACGACGACGTTGGATGGAGCTAGTGAAGGACTACGATTGCGAGATCCTTTATCATCCGGGCAAGGCGAATGTGGTGGCGGATGCTTTGTGTCGGAGGCCCGGAGGTAGTCTATCTTGTTTGAGTACGTGCAGAGGCAGTCATCGACAGAGTGGCAGATTCTATGCGACAGCCGAGTGCAGTTTGAGTTTACTCCGACCGGGGGACAGCTTGCGCATATCCGTGCACTTCCACAGTTGCTTGACCGTATCCGTGAGGCGCAGCCCAGTGATGACCGTCTTTCAGAGATCAGGGAGCAGATTAGACAGGGCGGAGACTCCGATTTCGTGATCGATGATCAGGGGATATTGCGATTTGGGACTTGACCATGCATACCAGATTCTGAGGGACTGAGGCATGAGATTCTCGAGGAGGCACATCGATCGGTATACAGTGTTCATCCAGGTTCCACCAAGATGTACCATGATCTGAGAGATGTTTACTGGTGGGAAGGGATGAAGAGGGACGTCACAGACTTCGTTTCGAGATGCCTGACTTGTCAGCAAGTCAAGGCCGAGCACCAGAGGCCCGCGGGAGAGCTACAGCCGTTGCCCATTCCTGAGTGGAAATAGGAGTAAATCTCTATGGACTTCATTGTGGGTCTATCCAGGACCAGTTGAGGGTACTACTCCATTTGGGTGATCGTGGATCGATTGACGAAAGCGGCTCACTTTCTGCCGGTGAAGACCACTTTTGGATTGCTCAGTATGCCCAGATATACATCGACGAGATTGTATGATTGCATGGAGTCCTGACTTGTATCGTGTCTGACCGAGGCACCCGGTTCACCAGCCAACTATAGCAGAGACTTTAGGAGGCTTTGGGCACCCGCTTGAGTTTCAGCACAGCATTCCATCCGCACACCGACGGCCAGTCAGAGCGGACTATTCAGACTCTTGAGGACATGCTTCGAGCTTGTATTCTAGAGTTCGGTGGCAGCTGGGATCGCCATTTGCCCTTGGTAGAGTTCTCCTACAATAATAGCTTCCAGGATACGATTCAGATGGCACCTTTCGAGGCTTTATTTGGGAGGATATGTCGATCGCCCGTCTGTTGGACAGAGCTCAGTGAGAGCAGTATTTTGGGTTCGCAGATCGTACAGGAGACGACCGAGAAGATACAGTTGATTCGAGATAGGATGAGGACAACTCAGAGCAGGTAGAAATCGTATGCTGACAGACGCCGTCGCAGACTCGAGTTCGCCATTGGCGATCATGTTTTTCTGAGGGTCTTTCCGATGAAGGGCGTGATGAGATTTGGGCGGAAAGGGAAGCTTAGTCCCAGATTTATAGGTCCCTTCGAGATCCTCGAGCGTGTAGGCGCAGTGGCATATCATTTGGCTCTTCCACCCGACTTTCCGGATGTTCACCCCGTATTCCACGTGTTGATACTTCGCAGATACTTTCATGACCCTTTTCACATGATTCAACATCAGACCGTTCAGCTTGAGCGCAATCTTTCATTCACCGAGCAGCCGGTAGTGATATTGGACCGGCAGGTGAAGAAACTTCGATCAAGGATCTTGCCATCTGTGAAGGTTCTTTGGCATAGCCCGAATGGTGAAGAAATCACTTGGGAGGCCGAGGGCGAGATGGGGAAGAAATTCCTTCATCTCTTTGAAGGTACGCCTAGTAAAATTTTTAAATTCGGGGACGAATTTCTATAAGGGGGAAAGATTGTAACACCTTAGAATGCGTTTAGTGGTTAACTAAGCGAAAATATGTTTTTTAGTAAAAAGTTTACCAAAATGGTTTTTAAATAATTTATAAAATTAATGAATATTTTATTAAAATTTAATTTGGGCTTGTACACACATGTGCATGTAAACCTAGGGCTAATTTTGGGGTTAAACCATATTTATGTAGCCATGGTGTGTTAACCATTTCCATTAGGGTAGTATGTAGTTAATTAGGTAAATTAGTTTTCAAAATTCAAAAAATTTTAAAATAAATGATTTTCTTTTGGGGTTGACTTGAGGAGAGAGGGAATGATGGGCTAGGAGGCATGGGGGACAAAGCATGGAAAGCTTTTATGGAGGAGAGAGAGAGGGGCATGGTTGACTCTCACACTCATCTCACTCTCTCAAGTGTTCTCAAGCCCTCACTATTTCTTTCATACACTCTCTCCCTCTCTCTTTACTGCACAGCAGCAGCCCCCCTTTCCCTCATTATTATTCTTCTTCTTCCTTTCAATCAAGCTCCGAACCTCCATTATAATTCCCTCCTCACTTCACTAAACCTCTTGCTTAGCATTTTCTTGTTGGTTTTAGAGGCAAATCTTTGCCTTTGAAGGCAAGATTAGCAAGTTGAGCCATCACTAAACCACTTTGAGGTATAAGCTTACCCCAATCCTTTTCTTTGTTAAACTTTTAGTTATTTAACTTAATTTAGGGTTTAAGTGGTGTATTAGTGCTAATTAGGTGATTTAAGTGGATATTAGGTCAAGTAATGGTTTTTATGTCTTAATTAGCTTAACTAAGTGTTGTTAGTGCTGTTAAATCCAAGTTTTTGTCTCAGGTTACACTAAAACCCCATAATGTATTAATTTTAGTGTTTAGTTAAGATTTATAGCCGTTTAGGGATCTGCTCTCACTCCCGATGCTTCAGGGAAAGTTGAGTTTACTGGAGCATGTTCACTAGACTTAGACCACACACACAGAGCACGAGACCACACTTCCCACCCCAGGCCGCAAATAAATTAGTTCTGGCCCTCAGGCCGCAAATAAATTAGTTCTGGCCACAAATTGCGGCCAGATAGGTGAGTTGTGTGTCGGGGTTTGTTGGGTAGGAGTTTGCTACATATTTTAGGTGTTTGGTATATGCAACCTTTCTTATTTCAGCTCGTATCAAAATCTGGAACCTAATTCCTTGTTTTAGTGCTTTTAACCTACGCGACACGTACGTTTTGTGAGTGGGTTTGGTGGTTGCTGTGTGTTGCAGCGTGTCAGGGTAGTTTCAGACGTTTGTACACACGTTTTGGTGTATCGGATGCACACGCGTTTAGCTTGCGACGCGAGTTTCTCGTTTGGTTTTGATATCGCGGTTTTGCAGGATTTTAGCTTATGTGTAATACTTTGTGTAAATTCTAGGGTCGCAGGTGGGGACTTCGGACGCCGCGAAGTAGGGGAAGCAGGTGGTCGGATACGCGTAGATCGAGATCACGGTGAGTAGATTTAACATCTACGGGGAAATCGCCCGTATGGCGTTATGCGTCAGGGCTTGATGGGGTGTTGTAGTCGCATGTACATTCATATATATATATATATATATATATATATATATATATATATATATATATATATGAGTACCATTGTTGCATACCCTCTCTTGTTGCATATGGATATAGTAGTTATGAGACACTCACACTGTAGTATTGCTATGAACCATACATCGTTTAGATTATCTCATCATTGATGATTAGACATGATTTTGTTCCTTTGTGTACACTTATACTTGCGTATATACCACTTGTACATCCATATTGGCGCACATGCATATTGTACACTTATACTTGCATATATACCCACTTGTACATTTATATTGGCGCACATGCACATTGTACACTTATACTTGCGTATATACCCACTTGTACATCCATATTGGCGCATATGCACATTGTACACTTATACTTGCATATATACCCACTTGTATATCCATATTGGCGCACATGCATGTTAGTGATATGTATGCCCTAGAGGCCATTATTGTACATATGATATATATTGTAGTGGATGCTTGGACATATATATGGAGGACTTTCTTTCTCGACATGATAGTATGTTATCTGGTTGCTCTTTATCTTAACATGTACTCTGATTGTCTCTATGTTACATGTTGATAAAGCCCTTAGGATGAGTACTTGACTACCAGGACTATGATGTAGATCATACTAGTGGGGACAGTGTGGTCGCTAAGTACATCCTTCAAATGTTCCTAGTCGTAGGTGTATCGAGACAGGGCATCGATATACCAGAGTAGACTAGCGTATAGCTTCTCGACCCATGTAGATGGGTGATGGATGATCCCATATCCATTGGTGTTTGACATCAGAGACAGTATACGGGTGCTCAGTGGAGACTGGGTACACTGGACGGACTCGCCGAGAACTCCCAGATGGTATTATACCTAACGTCAGATGGCAGTTCTCTGGTGACACTGGTACATGTTAGTCTGTAGACCCGAGATCGTCATAGAGTCTTGTGTGATTCCTACTGTGCTTTGATTTCCACCTTACCACGTTCAAGAGAACGTGCAAAACGGTGGCTTTTGGGTACGGTCCCGAGTCACATGGAGGCAATGAGCGATAAGAGAGGTTTCGTCTCTCCCGGTATAGGGAGTTGATGTTGCGCTGTGCTCGATTGGCTATAACAGGAAGTCCTTGGCCAAGGCTGCTTCAGAGATATACTGGTAAGTATTATCAGTAGTTTCTCGATCCGTTATGAAGCTCATATCGACACGACTTATCGAGTTACTGGGGTCTGACGTTTACCACCCATAAACGAGATATGCGACATATCAGATGAAAAGACCGAACTGTACGGGAGTGTTACTGATTGGATTCACAGGAGTACTAGAAGGCTTGCTTGTTGATCTTCTGATCGCTCAATACCCGGGTGGCCGTTAAGTTTAGCAGACCGCTTGCGGCTTGTGGGTGTTTGATATGATCATCACCTACTGTCGGCGTATTGACGAGTCTTTAGAGTCCTACATAGGGGTTTCCTGGCTCAAGCGAAACGGAGTAGGAGCACATATATGATATGTGCGGGACCGAGATTGATACGATATGAGATACCGTATTCTATTCTCGCGATATATGACATTGTTCGGTTATATGCGATATAGCCGGGTTAACGGATGAAGTGTTGATTCGATAAGTTGTTAAATATAATATTAGTCGGTTATAGCTGGATTATTAAATCAAGAGTTGATTTAATAATTTAATGTATAATTTTATATTTTATATATTATATTACATTAACTAGTATTAGCTCACTTAAGATATCTTTTCTCACTTGATTGTGCATATTGTATATATGTGATATATGCAACTGTACATGTTTGTGTCATGGTTGATGATACATGCTAGATGGGTGTATGAGACTTCTATCAACCTACGGTTAAGTTAGGGTTTTTATTTTCTTAAGTTATTACAAAAGAGCATTGACTTGGTCAATGTTGTCAAGCTTCCATGAAGCTTGCAGAAATATTGACAAAGTCTTCTCTTTTGTCATTTCTTTAGATATTAGTTAACCCAACCCTTAACCTTATAACTTGGTTAATTCTCTACATGAGTTAAGCATGAGGGCTTAACTCACCAATGGTTACATAATTCATTTGGACGAATTATTGACTTGAGTTCATCATCTTTTTCTTCCTCCTCCTCAAAAGCTTACTAGCTTCAATGGAGTTATGAGATAAAGTGTGATAAAATCAATTCTAAAGTGAGCCCACTTCCTACTTCATCATTCTCTACTACTTGCCATTTAGTATAGGGTGCTCTCTTCACAAAGTTCTTGACCTAGTGAAGAAATATCTTGGGTTGGTGTCTCCTCGACGTAGATCATCTTCGGCCTCGAAGTCATCGAAGGAAGCGTGTTCGTTTCTTCATCAGAGCCTCTCTAGAGTCCGGAGATCACGATCGCAGCGAAGGGGACTACTTGACGGAGCTATTGAAGTGAATGACCGGTCTACAAAGGTTGTATTCTTCGCTCTATTTACTTATTGCAAAGTGTTTGCTTTTGATTCCGTATATTTCTAGTTTACGATTCAAGTTAGGGTTAGCTAAAACGATAAATTTTTGAATTTGGCATGGACGATACCTCCCGAAACCTTGCTGCCGGCGTAGGTAACCCTGCAGTGGTATCAGAGATATGCTAGAAATTAATACGGATTTTGTTAGAATTATGAAACCAAAACAACTCCGTAACTTGAAACACGAAACTATACTTTCTGTCGATTTTAAAAAGCTTTCAGAAATTTTTTCAAACAAGTGCTGAATGGTATTTGGGACATTCTAAGAACATGGAAGAAAATTGGGACCCTGTGCTCGAATTTTGGCCGAGCACATGGGGGAAAATTCCGAGGTGGCCGGCCCCAGTAGGGTTTTTTGGTCTCAAATTTTTTTCATGTTCTGTGCTCTGGGGTTTGGTGTTTCAGGTGTTGTTTATTTTGGCTAATTTTGCATGTGATGTAATCTTACTCTATAAGCAATTCGGAGTGTTTCGTATTCGTAGTTTTAACATTGTTTCGGGTTATTCACGTATTGTCTAGGTGAAGTTATAAAGTTCGATCGAATGTTAAAACCCAATTTTCCAAGTTCAACGTATTTGGAAAAATATGCAAGTGATTCTTTGGACCCTCTAGAAGAACGTAAACCTTAACTCGATTATGTGGCCGTCAAAACCGCCACTTGAACCCTAGGGTTTGTGGTAGTTTAGCGTTGTCACATGTGAGGCGTTGGTTTGACCCTTTGATTGATACGTTTTTGCCGTGTCGTATTTAAAAAGAGTTGTGAAATTACCGCAATCAAAACGGTGTCTCATGTAGCGAGCCGCGATGAGTATGGGTCGTCCGCCGGGAGATGGTAGGTTTTTAAGCTTATTTTAACGAGTTAACAACGTGTTATGATTTGTTGGTTAAGCTAAATGTCGTAACAAAGATATGTATAATAAAAAGACTTGTTAAGGGTAGTAATAGGTTAGATTGTATGAAAGTGATGTTTGCCGATTCCTTATAGCCCCAACTTTGTTATTGACACTAAAGCAATAGGTAATAACGCGGATTAGGGAACTTGAAATACGGTATTTGCGGTATTTTGCTAAATCCGTCTTCCTTATCCCTTGTCTTCCGTTGTTATCTCTTGATTTTAGCCTCCGGCAAACCTCTAGCAATTCGGTCACGATTAGGAAACATCGCTATCGTGGTAGGATATGATGCCTAGAGGAGCGGAATTGCAAGCGATTTGCACGGAGTTTCAAATGCAAAGTTTAAGGTTTATAAAGTTTTAACAAAGATCATTTTCAAATACAGTCTAACCATATTCCACCCTTAACAAGTAAAAAGATTACTCATACATATTCGCAAAGAAAAAATAAAGAAAAGAGACAAGAGTAAGAAACATAATGAAAAATATGAGAAAAGAAAGATAAAGAGAGAACCAATGAATCCAAGTGTGAATATCTCCAAGTGTTTTTAAGGCCGGTGCACTGTGAAATCCAAATACCAAACTTTAAGGTTGCAAGCTCACCTAAGAGTTTACAAGATCAAAGTAAAGCAAGAATTTCACAAGTTCAAATATGAAAGATAGAACAAGACATGGTAATAAAAATGAGAACTTTTATTGAATTCCAAACAAGTTACAACTAATCTTGAAGTCAAGAACCTACGCCTTAAGCTTTCAAGTTTTATGAAGAAGTTGCAAGGTCAAGACAAAGGGGCAAGAGCTTAAGAACTACAAAGAGAAACAAAACAACAAAGAATGACAAAATGTATGGCAAAATTGGACTCCTTCTCACTTACCCAATGGTTTCCTTTTATAGGAAAAAGAAGAAAATTAAATAAACAATAAAAACAATACCTTTCCTTTAATTTGAATTTGAATGCACCCAAAGTTTGGATGGAAGTTTGAATCTTTGAATTTTTGAATCACATCAACACTTTATGCATTGAATGCACCATACCCACTTGTGCCATGATTCATGGTTGCCTCCTAGGTCCATGGTCCATGCTCCAAGAGTTGGTGTGTACACATGCAACGTGTTGGACCAAAATGTGTACACTTTATTTGTTTACAGAATAACTCTTGGATATCGGTCGGTCTGCAGTTCTGGTTGCAGTGTCGGCTCACAAATGATATTTCCTTGATCTTGAATGTATTTCCAGTATTTTGTCACGGATACCTGTAATCGAGCGTATGGCGCCGATTCTTCCATGATTTCTTCAGTTTCCAGCAGTCAACAATGGTGGCTTCATTTTCAACTTATTTGACTTCATCTCCCTCGGGCCCACCGCATCATTGAATATTGTTATTTGACTTTATCTCCCTTGGGCCCCATGCTTGACCAAATATGACAACTGTTTTCGTCTTATCTCTTGAACTGGTAAGCAGCACTGGACGGATGCGGATGACTGGAACCCGGCTTTTATCTGTCTGTGACAGATGTTCTGGATATTGGCGTAGCTGTAGAGATTTTGTCTGATTTGTATTATTTTAGACTGGAAACCTGTAAATATGTAGCAACCATAGATTAAAAGCACATATCTATAAATAAACGAGCATAAGAATGGGCGGTATAATATGCAGTTTTCTGTGATGAACAAATACCCCGAAACTTATCTTTTGCTCGTCCCGAGCAAAACCATTTATTCACAAAAGAGAATCCTAACCTCACTTTCGCAGGGAACGCAATTGCACTGAGCGTGTGCAACAAGACGTTAAACCTCTAGGTGTCCCTAGTAGGAGGAGTGTTGTCTCCTGGAGGTTTCAGCGGATTCCACCCACAAAATCCTGTCAAGCTAGCTTTGCGAAATAAATATGATTCAAACCCTAAGGTTTTATTTTAAAGCTAGCAGTTCTATTATCCTAAATTTAGAACTATCGAACCTTTATTTTTCACACCTCGCTTCTTATTTAACTTAAGATTTTATATGTCTTTACGTGCAGTACAAATAGTGTCGTTAAGTTTCAAAAGGATCGATTAAAGTCGGTATGTCACAAAATAAAGCCTAGATAAAAACTTAAAAAGGATCACATAAGTTTTATAAAGAGTTAAGTATTTCTCAAGTTTCGTTTTCCAGTTAGCTTTTAAATTCAGAATTTCTATCTTCCTTAACAGGAAACTGGGTCTTATTTTTCACTCCACCTTTTTCTTGTTTTCGTTTCATACACACCTCTGTGAACGTGCAATAGTCTTCATCATAGGATAAAACCTTCATATCTCTGCTAGAAATATTTTTATAAAAACCTGTCTTTTGTCAAGATTATTCTCACACAAAGAACCGTTAGGAATTTTAACTCGGAAAGAACACTTGCTTGACTTTGTTTTAATTTGGACTTTCTAGGCTTCTTAGCGAGCTTTGGGCCAATGCACCCAAACCAGTTGGTTTTAGGGCATTAGGTGTAGAGACACCCCAGCGGACTTAATTACTCAAGTTACCTAGGCCCTAAAACAAAAGGCCAATTTAGCGTGAAAATCATGATGATTTAATGCAAACGGAGATATAACCGGTTGTCCAATTATCTTTTTGGATAAAAGACGTGTTTAGTGGGTCAGGTGTGTAATCACTCCAATCAAGTTTCCGATGGGTTATTCTTCAGAATTAGTTCCAATTAAGGCATCAATACATCCCTTCAGATCCGCTTCACTTCATCTACTCTTCTTAATATTACTTATTTCAGAACAAACCTATTTGATCCTCAGAAAATAGTTTATCAATTTAAAAGTTTTCAGACATAATAGACTTGTCATCTAGTTTTCAAAAACTCACGACACGTGTAGTGTGATGTAAAGACGTATATTAGCTATAGTTAACATCAAAGGTGGGTTATTTTTCAGGTTTTCAAAATCTAAAAATAGGATTTAGTTGTTTCTATCTTATCAAACAAAACCGTCGAAAATATTGAATCTAAGCTCTCCACCTAGCTACCTTGACGACAAAGTTTTTATATTTTTAGAAAATTTTCTGATTTTTATGGGTTTTAATAAGTATGCAAAATATACACATGAATGCGAAGGTTAAAAATGCATACCGAGCGTACCCCCAAACTTAAACTGGACAGTGCCCTCACTGTCATTGTACATCAAGAAGCCAAATCTTTTTTGGGTCACAATCGTCGGTTATATATACATTTTTTTAATGAGCATCACCAGACAAGATTGCTCGTCAAAAATGGATATGCACCGGACAAGAATATCCACATATATATACAAAAAGTATATACATACCCCCAAACTTATTTGAAACTGTGTCCACTGTTTTTGGCTGGATAACCGAAGTTTGGCGGTAGACAGAGGAAGATTATGCAGGGTAAACCGGCTCCTGCAAGACCAGGAGCTCCTCTGATGGTTCAGCGCTAAGGTACGGTTTCAGTCTTTGTCCGTTTACTTTGAAAAATGAACCGTCGTCTGGATTCTCCAAATACACAGCGCCGTGCGGGTATACAGTCCGCACAAAAAATGGTCCTTTCCAGCGAGATCCGAGCTTATCGGGATGGAAATGTAATCTGGTGTCGTAAAGAAGTACCTGTTGGCCAGGTGTGAAAGTTTTGCGCGTAAGGTGTTTATCGTGAAACACCTTCGTTCGGTTCTTTTCAATAACCGCGTTGTTGTAAGCCTCATCCCGAAGCTCATTCAATTCGTTCAGCTGCAGCTTCCGATAGCTGCCCGTATTTTCGAGAGATAGATTCAGCTCCTTTATCGCCCAAAATGCGCGATGCTCTATTTCCAATGGAAGGTGGCAAGCCTTTCCGTAAACAAGCCGATAAGGAGACATGCCTAGATCAGTCTTATAAGCAGTTTGAAATGCCCAAAGGGTATCAGTGAGTTTTAAAGACCAATCCTTATGGTTCTTGGAAACCTTCTTCTCCAATATCTGCTTGATTTTCCGATTTAAAACTTCGGCTTGCCCATATGTTTGGGGGTGGTAGGGCGTTGATAGCTTATGATTAATGGAATATTTCTGCATCAAGGCCTCGAAAGTCCTATTACAGAAATGAGTTCCATTGTCGCTAATGATCGCGCGGGAGTGCCCAAACCGGGAAAAGATGTTTTCCTTTAGAAATCTAGTGACAACCTTGTTGTCGTTAGTCCGGCTGGGCACAGCCTCGACCCACTTAGAGAAATAATCAACAACGAGAAGAATATAAAGGTTCCCAAAAGAGCTGGGAAACGGTCCCATAAAATCAATCCCCCAAACATTGAAAATCTCCACAACTAAGATTGGTTGGAGCGGCATCTCGTTTCTCCTGGATATCCGGCCTAAGTGTTGGCACCGAAAGCAAGTCTTGCAGTAATCATGAGCGACTTTGAAGAGTTGTGGCCAGTAGAAGCCACACTGCAAGATCTTCTCGGCTGTCTTTCTTGGGCCAAAATGCCCGCCACACGCTTGATCGTGGCAAAATGACAGCACACTCCTGAACTCATTATCAGGAACACACCGACGAATAATCTGGTCGGGTCAGTACTTGAACAGGTAAGGTTCATCCCAGTAAAAGTGTTTTACTTGGGATAAGAATCTCAGTCTGCCCTGACTAGACCATTCGGTAGGTAGTAGTCCTGTTGCCAAATAGTTCACAATATCGGCGAACCAGGGTTCGCACGATACTGTCAGGAGTTGTTCATCCGGAAAAACATCGTTGATCGGAGTTTGAAGCGACGCCGAAGAAGGAAGTCCTGAGAGATGGTCGGCGACTACATTTTCACATCCTCTTTTGTCCTTGATGACAAGGTCAAACTCTTGAAGCAAGAGGATCCAACGTATCAGCCGAGATTTTGCATCCTTCTTTACAAAAAGATGGCGAAGAGCTGAATGGTCCGTGTAGACGATGACTGGAGAGCCGATCAAGTAAGGCCTGAACTTTTCTAAAGCAAACACAACAGCCAAGAATTCCTTCTCGGTTGTTGTGTAGTTCAGTTGGGCATCGTTCAGGGTTCGGCTAGCATAATAGATTACGTGCGGCATCTTATTGATGTGCTGTCCAAGGACAGCACCGATGGAAAAGTCGGATGCATCGCACATAATCTCAAATGGATACGTCCAGTCAGGAGAAGAAAGAACGGGAGCAGAAGTGAGTGAGCTTTTTAATGACTCGAACGCAGTCATACAGCTCGAGTTGAAGTCGAATGTCGTGTTCTTGGCCAGCAAAAGAGTCAAGGGCCTAGCAATCTTGCTAAAGTCCTTGATGAACCGTCTATAGAAACTGGCATGGCCAACGAAGGCTCGGATGTCTCTGACGCATCTGGGAGGAGGGAGATTGGAAATGACCTCAATCTTTGCTTTATCTACCTCAATCCCATTTTGCGAAATGATATGTCCTGGGACAATACCTTCGCGTACCATGAAGTGGCACTTCTCCCAGTTCAAAGTGAGGTTCTTATCTTTACACCGGGTAAGGATAGCGTCAAGATGCAGCAAACACTCATTAAAGGAATCACCGAAAATGGAGAAATCATCCATGAAGATCTCCAAGAATTTTTCCACCATGTCTGAGAAGATTCCCATCATACACCGCTGGAAGGTAGCGGGCGCATTGCATAACCCAAAGGGCATGCGACGATATGCAAACGTCCCGAAAGGACAGGTGAATGTGGTCTTGTCCTATTCTTTTTCGGCGATGGGAATCTGATTATAGCCAGAGTAGCCATCCAGAAAGCAGTAGTACTCGTGTCCAGCCAATCGTTCAAGCATTTGGTCAATGAAAGGTAGTGGAAAGTGGTCTTTCCACGTTGCGGCGTTGAGTTTTCTATAATCGATGCATACTCGCCACCTAGTCTGGGTGCGAGTAGGGATTAACTCGTTCGCCTCGTTGGTTATGACCGTTATGCCCGACTTCTTGGGGACAACGTGAATGGGGCTAACCCACTGGCTATCAGAGATAGGATGAATGATACCACTATCCAGACACTTTACGATCTCCTTTTTTACAGCCTCCTTCATGACTGGGTTGAGTCGCCTTTGTGGATCTCTGGCTGGTTTGGCATCATCCATCAGATGAATATGATGTTCAACGATCAGGGGACTAATCCCCTTGATGTCCGCCATTGACCAGCCAAAAGCTTGTCTATTGCTGTGCAAGACCGTAAGAAGGGTTTTCTCTTGCTCTGGAGCTAGAGAAGCCGGGATGATAACAGGAAGGGTCTCGTTCTCACCCAAGTAAGCATAATTAAGGTGAGACGGCAATGGGTTGAGTTCGAGCGTTGGAGGAGAAACGATTGAAGGCGAGATTGGTGAAAAGGTCTTGAACTCAAAGGATTCCAGCAGAGGTTCAAAACGAGTGTAAGCGACCGAGTTGGATGGTTCAGGTAACTCATCCGGAAATTCAAAGGATTCAAACTTGGGTGGTGACTGGCCAAGATCGTTCGAGAAAGTGAAACACTCGTAGTCATTGTCGGGCGCAGAAACAGCAGTAGGTTCAAAGAGGAACACACTAGTGGCGTCAAGATTGCTGTGATCGAACAAAAACTTCTCGAATTCACACTCCTCTGGGGTGATCTCCTGGATCGAACAAACGTCTAGTATATGAGCATTAGGTTCGGAGGGCTGATTCCCCAACCTAAAAATGTTAAGTTCAATTGTCATGTTTCCAAAAGATAGGTTCATCGAACCATTTCGACAATTGATCATAGCATTAGAGGTTGCAAGGAATGGACGTCCGAGTATCACCAGAATTTGATTCCGGGGGTTAGCTACAGGCTGTGTGTCTAAAACAATGAATTCAACGGGGAATATGAAGTCCCCAACCTTGATTAACACTTCCTCTAGCTCACCCCTAGGATGGGTGATAGATCGGTCGGCCATTTGGAGAGTACAATGTGTGGGTTTCAGCTCTCCTACACCTAGTTGTTCATAAACTGAGTATGGAAGCAGGTTAACACTGGCACTAAGATCCAAAAGTGCGCGGTTGATGTTCTTATCCCCAATGGTGATTGAAATCGTAGGACAGCCAAGGTCCTTCCGTTTTTGAGGTAAAGATTGGGTAAGAGCATCACTCACGGCACTAGCTAAGAAAACTTTTTTGGGTACCTGAGATTTCCTCTTTTTCGTGCACAAGTCCTTCAAGATTTTTGCGTAGGAAGAGACTTGTTGGATAGCATCTAAAAGGGGAATGTTGATATTAACCTGCTTAAACAACTCCAGACTCTTCTCCATTTATGGATTTTATTTATTGGACCTCAACCGGTTTGGAAATAGAACATTTTTGAAATTGGTTAAGTCCAATATTTGTGGAGGAGATTGTGGGGTTGGAACGGATCCCAGAGCTGGAGTTTTCATGGAGTGAGATGTGGGTCCGTTCAGAGCAGAAGAAGAAGAGGAGCCTTTTGAAGAATGAAGAATAGGCTCAGAAGATGAGGAAGGAGAAGAAGAAGAAGCGGCCGGGATGTCATTATCTATCCGTTTCCCAATGTTGTTTTGCAGTATCCTTCCAGATCTCAACGTAGTCACGGCACTCACATTATAGTTCTGTTGTTCAAGAGCAACATGCACATTATATGGGTGACCAGGATTTGGGAGTGGTTGAGATGGAAGCTTCCCCTTCTCTCGCTCGCTTAAGGCCGCATTTAGCTGTGCTATCTGTGCTTCGATGGTTTTGATGCTTTGCCCGTGAGCGGTAGTGTGTTGCACCAAAGACTGAATGGAAGACTGGATGTTGGTGATGGATTGAGTCGATTGCTTTACAAATGCCTCCAGACTCCGTTCTAGCGAGGAAACCTTATCGTTGTTTGACGGAATAAAGTTGTTTTGAGGAAACGAATTATTGGGTGCAAAGTTGTTCGTCTGATTTTGAAAAGGTTGGGGTTGGAAGGGCTGCTGAAATTGATGTTGAGTCTGTTGCTGAGCTTGTTGTTGCGGAGGAGGAGGCCTCTGGATGTTGTTGTTGCCTTGGAATTGATGTTGGTTCTGATTCCAGGCGAAATTGGGGTGGTTCCTCCAACCGGGATTGTAGGTGGAAGAGTATGGATCATTTCTTGGTCTTTGCTGAAAGGCAGCATTGACCTGATCCTGTTCTTGAGAAGGTGGGTTGTAAGGACACTCTTCGGTCAAATGGGATGGATCAGAACAACAAGCGCAGATGGTACGAGGGGGAGGAGCAGGGGCAGGAGAAGGAGACAAGAATTTGCTCTCAATTGCTTCCAGTTTCCATGTGATAGCTGCCATCTCGGCCTTCATTGCAATTGAGATATCGAGTTGATGAATGCCTGCCCTAGACTGACCGGGAGAGGTGGAAGAAGAAGAAGTACTCGGTCTGGTGCTCTCCCAATGAAGCGTCTGTTCCGCAAGATCGTCGAAGAATTGCCAAGCTTCCTCGTCAGATTTGGATATGAAGTGGCCTTGACAAATGGTTTCCAACAACTGCTTCATTGCTGGGTTCAGGCCTTCGTATAAGGTTTGGAAAAGTTGCCATCTCTCAATACCGTGATGAGGGCACTGAACCAGAAGGTCCTTGTATCGGTCAAAGCACTTCCAAAAAGGTTCGGTAGGAAGTTGGGAGAATTGGTTGATTTCGTTTCAGATTCTCGCGGTTTTGTGATTTGGGTAGAATTTCTTCAAAAACGCTTTTACAAACTCATCCCAACTGGTTATGGAATGCGATGCTGTGCTATACAGCCACTTCTCAGCAAGGTCACACAGAGTGAAAGGAATGACTCGTAACCGTATAGCATCGTCGGACAGTTGGGTTGTCTTCATCATTACACAAACGTTCTGGAATTTGTTGATGAAGATATAGGCATCTTCGGATTCCAGTCCGTGAAATTTAGGCAACATGTTGATGAAGTGGGGCTTAATTTCGAAATTATACCCATTGGCCGGCGGAAGTGAAAGACAGGTAGGAAGTGCAGAGCGGGTGGGATAGAAATGATCTTGGAGTGCAATTCGCTGTGGCGCTTCAACAAGAGGTGGTCGCGGGTTATTCACACCCAGATGAGGTGGAATCATTCCCGGAGGAGGTAAGGTGATGTTATGAGGAGATCCCGACATCTCGTTAGAAGAGTGTGGGGAAGGTGAAGGTGAAGGTGAAGGTGAGGATGTATGAACAGAATTCCGGTCAACGTCGGAGTTGGCCGGCAAAGGTGATGGTGAAAGAGGCGTGGAAGGAGTTTCGACTGCGGTGTCGATCGCGTAGTCCGTAGGAACTAACGAAATGTAGACTAAACGGGCACCAGAGTCCCTAGTCCAAGCGGACATACACTAAACGAGTTTAGTGTAGTCAAGACGTAGAATGTGAGGGTAAGAAAACGAAAGTGGAGAAAAACTGGGTGATGGTGGTAAAAATGGCAGATTTTGTGTTTGTTTCAAAAGAATGGGAAAATGACAAGACGGTTCAACAAACACAATCATAAATGCACAGTCACAAATGCACAATCAACACTTAGACTAGGGACTTCTCAGTCTACTAGACCTGCTCCGAACTGTTTCAAAGCGACAAATTGTGAGATAGCCCTCAAATCGCCTCTTCACAGCCAGTTGGGGCCAGGTAAGCACAAAAGAGGTAAGGAGGGTTCCGCTCACGTATCACCATGAGACGGGCATTTTAAAATTACCTCCTCACTTGTTTAGCCTAGGCACCACAAAAGTCATGTTTAGATAAACGACCGAATGCCCACAATCTTCCTTTGTCCTATTGAGCGCGACAAGTCCTTAATTGGCTGAGTATAGATATTTTTTATTAAGCTTGAGGTGACACTTATGCAATTAGTGATTTCCAGGGTCTTAGGAAGGGTGATGAAATCCCCACCCAATCTGGATTGGTGTTTGAGCCCATTAAGTACGTATTAAATGATGCAATGCACAAATCAACAAAGTTTTGTTTTCAAACAATCAATTCGTTTTTTACTTTAAATGTGGCGCTGCAACAAATACGGTTAGTCTTTTCTTTGGCTTTTTGCGGCGATGTTTGCTAAGAATCCTGCAAAGACAAGGATATTGGAGCGTCGGTTTGAGAAGAGGAAGTGTTTAGAGAAATACATACCAAAAGTGTCGAGTTTAAGAAAACTCGTGTCAATATTGTCTTTGAGTGGTTGAATGGTTCGCTTGCGCGGGTCTAACTACCCGGATCTTTGGCACTAAGTGTTCACTCCCCTTGTACTTGAAAATGCCCTTTTTGTCCGCACAATCGCTGCTCACAATCCGTCAAATCTGCATATGTATGGATATCCAAAATTCTCTTGTGTTTGCTATGGTTTTAAAAAGAATGGTTTTATCCGTTTGAATGTGTTAGAAAGTTAATTTTTATACAAAATATGCCAAATTAACCCGAGACTACAAGTATAAAAGCGTTACCGTCTCCCCGGCAACGGTGCCATTTGATTGATACGTTTTTGCCGTGTCGTATTTAAAAAGAGTTGTGAAATTACCGCAATCAAAACGGTGTCGCATGTAGCGAGCCGCGATGAGTACGGGTCGTCCGCCGGGAGATGGTAAGTTTTTAAGCTTGTTTTAACGAGTTAACAATGTGTTATGATTTGTTGGTTAAGCTAAATGTCGTAACAAAGATATGTATAATAAAAAGACTTGTTAAGGGTAGTAATAGGTTAGATTGTACGAAAGTGATGTTTGCCGATTCCTTATAGCCCCAACTTTGGTATTGACACTAAAGCAATAGGTAACAACGCGGATTAGGGAACTTGAAATACAGTATTTGCGGTATTTTGCTAAATCCATCTTGTCCCTTGTTCTTCCGTTGTTATCTCTTGATTTTAGCCTCCGGCAAACCTCTAGCAATCCGGTCACGATTAGGAATCATCGCTATTTTGGTAGGATAGGATGCCTAGAGGAGCAGAATTGCAAGCGATTTGCACGGAGTTTCAAATGCAAAGTTTAAGGTTTATAAAGTTTTAACAAAGATCATTTTCAAATATTGTCTAACCATATTCCACCCTTAACAAGTAAAAAGATTACTCACACATATTCGCAAAGTAAAAATAAAGAAAAGAGACAAGAGTAAGAAACATAATGAAAAATATGAGAAAAGAAAGATAAAGAGAGAACCAATGAATCCAAGTGCGAATATCTCCAAGTGTTCTTAAGGCCGGTGCACTGTGAAATCCAAATACCAAACTTTAAGGTTGCAAGCTCACTTAAGAGGTTGCAAGATCAAAGTAAAGCAAGAATTTCACAAGTTCAAATATGAAAGATAGAACAAGACATGATAATAAAAATGAGAACTTTTATTGAATTCCAAACAAGTTACAACTAATCTTGAAGTCAAGAACCTAAGCCTTAAGCTTGCAAGTTCTATGAAGAAGTTGCAAGGTCAAGACAAAGGGGCAAGAGGTCAAGAACTACAAAGAGAAATAAAACAAGAAAGAATGACAAAATGTATGGCAAAATTGGACTCCTTCTCACTTACCCAATGGTTTCCTTTTATAGGCAAAAGAAGAAAATTAAATAAACAATAAAAACAAGACCTTTCCTTTAATTTGAATTTGAATGCACCCAAAGTTTGGAGGGAAGTTTGAATCTTTGAATTTTTGAATCACATCAACACTTTATGCATTGAATGCACCATACCCACTTGTGCTATGATTCATGGTTGCCTCCTAGGTCCATGGTCCATGCTCCAAGAGTTGGTGTGTACACATGCAACGTGTTGGACCAAAATGTGTACACTTTATTTGTTTACAGAATAACTCTTGGATATCGGTCGGTCTGCAGTTCTGGTTGCAGTGTCGGCTCACAAATGATATTTCCGGATCTTGAATGTATTTCCAGTATTTTGTCACGGATACTTGTAATCGAGCGTATGGCGCCGATTCTTCCATGATTTCTTCAGTTTCCAGCAGTCAACAATGGTGGCTTCACTTTCAACTTATTTGACTTCATCTCCCTCGGGCCCCAGGCATCATTGAATATTGTTATTTGACTTTATCTCCCTTGGGCCCCACGCTTGACCAAATATGACGACTGTTTTCGTCTTATCTCTTGAACTGGTAAGCAGCACTGGACGGATGCGAATGACTAGAACCCGGCTTTTATCTGTCTGTGATAGATGTTCTGGATATTGGCGTAACTGTAGAGATTTTGTCTGATTTGTATTATTTTCGACTGGAAACCTGTAACCTGTAAATATGTAGCAAACACGGATTAAAACACCTATCTATAAACAAACGAGCATAAGAATGGGTGGTATAAAATGCAGTTTTCTGTTATGAACACCTTTCTACCGCTGGTTCATAGGTACTGTGGCATATTCTGGGTATTATTAAAACTGTGCTCAAGTGTTGGGCTGTCGGGAAATTATGGGATATTGATGAATCGATCGAAAAGTTTAACGTCGTCCGGATATTATGTGATGGGATACAATATTTAGAATCCACAAGTAGTTATGAGATAACTAGTTTGAATGTTATAAATCTAGCAGTTTAGTCTCAATTGATCGGTTGCCACGGGATTTTGATGTGATCAAAAGTCCGTCACAATCACGTAGTATACGCGGATACTCACCGGGTAAACTTAATAGATAGCCACGCCCCATAGCCCCAATCAAGTGACTGTAGGAGAACCCCGTCGCCAAAAGCATCCGTTCGGATGCTCGCGGCAGCGGTGTTTCGCCTCAGTGCACTTCGTCGACGGTATCGGGGGGTGCGGCCGTCTACTAAAGTTTCCGACGAGCATTCGATCAGGATGTCGAGAATCTTGTTGAATTGCCCGACATGATATTGAAAAGTGTTTTCGAGATGTGATGTCTAAGGAATTCATTTAGTTAGGCATGAAATCCAAAGTATGTGATACGTTGGGTTTATGATGTCTAAGGTGGTTGTGGATTCCAACTGTTGTAGTTTTTCACTTTCTTTTCTGCGACCGTAAGTGTAATATGTGGTGTATTGTTCATATCATAATATTGCATTATTATATTCCCCATTCTTATTCATTTTATAAATAAACAGGTGCTTTTGACGCATGTCTGCTATATGTTACAGGTTACAGGTTCTTGGAGCGAAAACAGTGAAAAAGACATAAGACGGTACAAAAGAAGGACTTTTGACCAACAAATAGACGGATCTTAGTCAAGCCTACATTGAAGGACAGTTCACAATTAATAAGGCAACACAAGGTCCAAGATTACAAGGCAAACGGTTAAAAGTCCACTGCAAATTGTTCACTGGAGATCTAGAACCAATGTATAAGCCCAAATGAAAAACTGAACCAAAGAATCAGAAGACTAAAAAGACCCAGAAGAAGCCCACAAAAGATCAGCATCTGAGCCGATCAATGGTCCGCGGAACCGCGGCCCAAATCCTACCCAGGTCGCGGTTCCGCGGCCGTATGGAGCCTGGTGGGAAGAAAAATTTTACCATAATTCTTTATGTCTTTGACCGGTCTTCCTAAGGGCTATTTTGGTAAATGTAGACATGCGGTCAATTGTAACCCTAGGGTTTCCTATCTTCTATAAATAGGGACTTTAAATCATTGTAAACCTTATGCCTCCTTTTAATAATAAATTCAGAATTCTTTATGGAAAGCATCGGTGCCTCTTTTCAATTCATGAATTCAGATCTGACAACCCTGTGTTGATGTTTGGAGAGAGCCATCTGTAAGTAGATTTATTTAATTGCCCTAGTTTAGATTTAAATTCTTTACCCTAGGTAGATTTAATTCATTGCCGTAGATAATTGTTTAGAGTTAGCTTTGGGGATGGCTTTTGAGAGATGAGATCTCTCATCCCTTTCTTACCCATCATATATTTACAATAGGACTCCATGCATACACGCACACACCGCGCCCTACGACACCCTATCCCACGAGGTAGCGGTGATACCGTAGTGTAAAAGCCCGGTTGAGCGCGTTTTCCATGGAGATTAGGGTAAGGATCTCTAAAGGAAGGACAAGAACCTAGAGGAAGGAACACTTTCCCGAATGGATCTAATCCCCTTTATTGATAATTACCATAACTCCTCATAGATCTTCATTTGGGTATAGAAAGCGTTGAGATTTACTTGCATTTTCAAACCATCCCTAAACCTAACCCTTCCAAAACTAGATCTAGATAATCGTACTATAGAATAATTAGGTTTTTAGATTTAATAATCAATCCGAACACCCTTCGGAATTAACTCGTTAGCGCGACTAGGAGATTCACAACATCCCTATGGACCGACCCGTACTCACCGGCTAGTTTCATGCGACGCCGTTCTTGATTGCGATAATAGATAGTTTTTGAGATCAAATCATGTATCTCCGGTTTCGTTGGTATATGTTAACGACAATTGAGATACACATATTTACTTACTTTGATGACATGTGATGTTATGCGTTGCTGGGATATGTTATATTGGATCGTCGTGTTTGAATAGCCGGGAGTTTTATGTGAGATGAGAGTTTTTCATTTTCATTCATGTAAAATTCATTGTATGTAATATTCTTATATTGGGGCACTTCCGGGTTGAGGATGATGTCACCCTTGTATATTATTTACTTTTCCGCATTAGGATAGACCCAAGGCGGGGAGCACAAGTAACCGGGTTCTAGGGTCCAGTAGGAGACCATCTCGAGGAGTCGAGACCGGGTCTCCTAACTCTAGAATTGGTAGGGTTGCTTGCCGCTCTCGTAGGGGTCTAGGGGTATGGGATTGGCTATTCATTATGACCGTGGAATCCGTGTTTTATACAGGCTTAATTTAAAACACGGAAATCCTAGTATATCCAATATTTCATATGTTGTTTTCTGCTGCGATATCTGTGATGTGATCATTTGATATATGTTGAGATAAATACAGGATATAGTATATATGATATATTATATAGACGTTGCTTATGTTTTACACCCGCGCTAGCCCTGCCCCGCTCTGCCGTTAGTTACCTAACCTAACGGTGCACGAGGGGACATCGAGGCGAATGCAGATGACATAAGCGTACGTTGTATTTATCTGTGATGTTTAGGTAACTTAAAATGAAGGGACTTCATTAATGAGATTAATGAAATAAAAGAAACCTAAAGATATTGTAGAAACTTGTCTCGAAAACTGGTAGCTCTAGTTCTTGCTTTGCATAGCGGTATTCCTTGTAGAATATCCAGCACCTTATTCGATAAGGAAAGAGCCGAGATCCCTTCACCGGGAGTGACCTCTTTAGTGAAACTAGCAGATGCTACAAACTCGATTTGTCTTTTGATTGCTTTTATAGTTTTTGCTTTGCATAGTGGTATTTGTGAAATATCCTGCACCTTATTCGATAAGGAAAGAGCCGGGATTTCTTCACCGGGAGTAATCTCTTTAGCAAAACTAGTAAAAGCCTAAAAAACACTCCTTTTTAAAAATCACTCGATTCTACAACGATATCAAGTTCATTACGCAAAGGATTTTCTTAAAAACCTGTCGTAGCCCTTCGTCATTTCAGATAAGTAATAGTTAGTATTCGTGCTGCGTTTGTTGACTTCTGTCAAGGCGTAGTGTGCGGTAGCTGATTATTGCTTATCTGCATAAGCATATGATGCGATTGTTTTAGGGTAGTCGTGCAACCTTGTTGACCTCTGTCAAGGGTCGTGCGGGTGGGTTTACTTCAATCAGGAAATGACGGGTTGAACTTGACTAGCAGCCTATGGTTTGTTGGTTTTCGTCAGGGTCATAGGATGCTAGGGGTAAAATATTATTGGGAATTTCAAGTGTTGAAATTTGCAATGAGATTGCATACCTCATATGAGATAGTTGGATCCCGATACCTACTGCGAGTAAGAGTTACTCCTGGGAGAGTTTTACACATTACAATTAGCCGATCAAGTAGGTGTCTAGAAAGGTGTAAACGGGGTTACGCCCCTGGGAAAATGAGGTTTATTTTAATTAGGTCCGTGCGAAAGCACGGGGAACCTCCCTCAAAGTACCGACACTGGCCTGGCTGAAAGATTGGTGAACTTGTAGGGTGTAATTAATCCCGGTTAGTATTTCCTTTTAGGGTTTGAAGGAAGATTTGACTAAAACAGTGGGAGCCATCCTGATTAGATAAATTAATAACCAATCTAATCTTGCAAGAGCATACGCTGAGTGTTTTCTTCTCTCTCTCCAGGTAGCGACCATGTCACGCCTTAATCAAGCTAATAATACGGATGTATTGACCGAACCCACTTGTTATACTGCGCTAGGGAACGTTGGTCCCGCTCCAATTTATAATTGTTATAAGACCGAGCAGGAAATAGGGGATTACCAGAATTCCCATGCCGCCCAAACGAAGAAAGTGCATGATGATGGATCTTCTTCGGGTGTGTTCATTACCGAGAACTGTTTCTCAGTATCCTTTACGTCCTGGGTATGAGATACCGGATCAGGATCCCATATATGTAATCTGATTACATGGGCTACAGATAGGTAGAGAACTGAGAATGGATGATATGTTTTAAGAGTTGGAGATGGTGCAAGTGTTGCAGCCAAGTATGTTGGCAGTTATCACCCTGTATTACCAAATACGTTGATTCGGAACGAATGTTATTAGATACCGAACCTGATATACAACATCATATCAGTCTCTTTATTTAGTAAAGAAGGATATAATTTTGTATTATTGGATAATGTTTTGAACATTTCCTATATCAAGAGTTGATCGGTTCAGGCACGTTATCTAAAAGCATATACGTTCTAAATCAAACCACAGTTCTTAATGTACAAAACATACACAAGAGAAAGAGTTCAGAAATGAACGAATCCTTCTTGAGGCATTGTAGACTAGGTCATATCAATGCGACCCGACTAGCTGAAGTTACATAAAAATGCATATTTAAATCAGTTTAAATTTACATCTTGTGAAACTTGCCAATCATGTCACAAAGATAAGATGACCATAGCTCCGTTTATTGGAAACAGAGCAAGAGTTAGTGAACTCTTGGGATTGATACATGATGATGTATGTAGGTACCCTGTCTACACATGCCAGGACTGGTTCTTTGTACTTCATTCATTCACTGATGATCTCTCAAGATTCGCACATGTGTTCCTGTTGAAACACAAGTCTGAAGCTTTTGAGAAATTCAAAGAATATAAGTTAGAAGTAGAGAACCAAAACAGGTATAAGTATTATGTCCTATGATGTAATCAGGGAGGAGAATACTTGAGCACGGAATTCCTGGACTATTTTAAAGGAGAATGAGATTCTCTCTCAGCATTACTCCTTCGTATACACCACATCACGTTGGTATATCGGGACGGAGCAATCGCACCCTATGTGATATGGTGTGCTCTATGATGAGTACTACTGAGTTGCCTGTTTCCTTTTGGGGGTTATGCACTTGAGAAGCTGCATATCTATTGAATAGGGTTCCAACCAAATCAGGTGCCTACCACTCCATATGTGATATGGTATGGGAAGAGACCATCTCTTAAGGAAGTTAAGATTTGGGGTTGTCCGGCCTATGTCTAAAAGCAAAATCCGGACAAGCTCGAGGCAAGGTCAGTTCTGTGGAAGTTTGTTGGATATCCCAAACATTCGCAAGGGAATATCTTCTACCACACTGAGGAGCAAAAGGTTTTTTGCTTCTCAGCATGCCACCTTTTGGAAAGGGAATTTCTTGTGAAGAAGTTAGTGGTTAAGAGGTAGAACTGGAAAGAGTTCCAGTTAAACAAACTGCAGCTGATGATTTGGTAAACCCGGAAGATTCAATAGCTCCCGACGAACCTCAGCCTCTCCGCCGATCTGGTAGGGTTCCTCACTCACCTGAGAGATAGTACGGTTTTCTCTATGACAGTAGGAGCGAGGATTGCATCATGAGATAATGACCCAACTAGTTTCGAGCAGGCCATCAAGAGTGGGGACTCTGTGAGAATGGATGGATGCTAAGCGATCAAAGATGGAATCCATATACACCAACAAAATATGGACTTTGGTTGCTTTATCTGATAGGTTAAATCCCCATCAGGAGCAAATATATCTTGAGAAGATTACTTGGTGTACATGGAAAAGTTGAGACTTTCAAAGCTAAGGCTTGTTGCAAAAGGTTCTCGTCATTGACCAGGAGTGGATTATGATGAAACCTTTTCCAGTGCCTATGCTTAAGTCCATTCAGATCCTACTTGCCATTGCTACATACTATGACTACGCTATCTGGCGGTTGGGTGTCATGACTGCTTTTCTAAATGATGATTTAGAAGAAAGAGTCTATAAGTACACAGCCAGAGGGCTTCGTAGATAGTGGGAGCAGCGGAAACGTGTGCAAGTTGCTTTACGGGTTAAAGCAGGTATCGCGGAGTTGGAACATCTGTTTTGATGTGGTAGTCAAAGAGTTTGACTTCATCAAAATGGTAGATGAACCTTGTATATACAAAAGGGTAGTAGGGAGTATGGTGGTGATCCTCGTATTGTACGTGGATGAAATATTCTTGATAGGAAAGGAGTTTCCTATGCTACACTCGGTCAATCTCCTCTTATCATAAGGATTCTCCATATAGGATCAAGGTGATACCTCCTAAATCCTAGGTTTTGGATCTATGAGATAGATCTAAGTGGATGTTAGGATTCTCACCAGGTGTAGTGAGATCGTATCAATCGATCATGGGGAGAATCACTGGAAAGCTTCCAGGGTGGTAAGGTCGACTGAATGTCAGTCATAGGCATTGTCTTTACCCTCAGTGGAGGGACGGTATGTTGGAAGAATTCAAAGATAGATACCGTGGCATACTAGACGATAAAGGCTGAATACATTGCTACCAAGGATGCTACCAAATAGGTAGTCTGGATGTATATTAGTTCATGAGATGAACTTCGTTCCTGCCATTGTGTGACAATGGAGTTGTGGCTTAGGCTAAGGAACCCCCATCCCATCTATGATCCAGACATATTCTTAGGCATTATCACCTGATCATGGAGATGGATGATCTCTAGGGAGATCGAGGATAGGAGAGTAGACACAGAGGACAACATCACGGATCCACTCACAAAGGCCTATTTCCCAGTAGAGACTTTTATGGGATGGTTGAGTATGAGATACTTCAACCACTACTGATTGTTGGGTATGAGATACTACAACATATGGCCCTAGTGCAAGTGGGAGATTGTTAGTGATATGTATGCCCTAGAGGCCATTACTGTACATACGATGTATATTGTAGTGGATGCTTGGACATATATATGGAGGACTTTCTTGCTCGACATGATAGTATGCTATTTGGTTGCTCTTTATCTTAACATATACTCTGATTGTCTCTATATTATATTTTGATAAAGCCCTTAGGATGAGTACTTGACTACCAGGACTATGATGCAGATCATACTAGTGGGGACAGTGTAGTCACTAAGTACATCCTTCAAATGTTCATAGTCGTAGGTGTATCAAGACAGGGCATCGATATATCAGAGTAGACTAGCGTATAGCTTCTCGACCTATGTAGATAGGCGATGGATGATCCCATATCCATTGGTGTTTGACATCAGAGACAGTATACGGGTGCTCAGTGGAGACTGGGTACACTGGACGGACTCGCCGAAACTCCCAGATGGTATTATACCTAACGTCAGATGGCAGTTCTCTGGTGACACTGGTACAGGTTAGTCTGTAGACCCGAGATCGTCATAGAGTCTTGTGTGACTCCTACTGTGCTTTGATTTCCACCTTACCACGTTCAAGAGAACGTGCAAAACGGTGGCTTTTGGGTACAGTCCAGAGTTACGTGGAGGCGATGAGCGATAGGAGGGGTTTCGTCTCTTCCGGTACAGGGAGTTGATGTTGCGCTGTGCTCGATTGGCTATAACAGGAAGTCCTTGGCCAAGGCTGCTTCAGAGATATACTGGTAAGTGTTATCAGTAGTTTCTCGACCCGTTATGAGCCTCATATCGACACGACTTATCGAGTTACTGGGGTCTGACATTTACCACCCCTAGACGAGATATGCGACATATTAGACGAAGAGAACGGACTGTACGGTAGTGTTACTGATTGGATTCATAGGAGTACTAGTAGGCTTGTTTGTTAATCTTCTAATCGCTCAATACCTGATTGAAACGATTTCGGATGTGTAGTTGGAAAATTGTAAAGAAATCACAACCAAAAATATTTTGACCGCAATCAATAACGGTGTCGAATGTAGCGCATTAGTAAGTGCGGATCGTCCACAGGGAAAGTGTAATCGTTCGTGTTTCGAATTAGATGAGTCGGAAATTTAAAGAAAAGAAAACAAACAACAATTCATGATTTGTAAAATGAAGTTCAAGAATTAAAAAATCTAGATCTAATAACAAGAAAACGATAAAATCAAGAATTGAGAATTTGATGATTTTCCAAACCAAATATCAAGAATCGAAGTGAGGCTTGTAGGAATCGATCGGATCTATAGATGTAATGAAATCTGGCGATTACATATTCTTATCCATCGATGAATTGATACTAGATCGATGATGATCAACGAGAATTAGGGATTTCTTATGAAACTAGGGTTTCATCATTTATCCCTTGTTCCTTCATCGATATCATTCACATTCTAGGCTCTAGTAAATTCAAGAATCGATCGTGGATCCCTAATTTCGAGCGATCACAATCAAGAAAGCATCGCAACGAAACTAGGTCGTCGATTCTTCAATTTGCAAGGGTTTACAAAACTCGTAGGACTTAAGAATCGTTTTAAGATTTGTTTCATCATCATTCTATTGATCGTCTCGACTCCTTTACGAGCGGAGTTTTACTCAAACATCACAATAAGAACCACAATCACAAATTGAGATCAAATCATGATGCAAGAATTTAAAGAAAGCAAGATTAAAGAATTTCACCTTTTATTTATATCAACAATTCCATTACAAATCGCTCAAGAACTACAAGAGGAAGAACTCGATCGTCGATTTGGCTTCGCTCGCCTCCTTGAGTCGCGGATCGGCTTGGATCACTTGCTCGGTAGAAGATCGGCTCCGCTCCTAAAAGGTTGAAGGCTTCTTGCCTGAATGGTACTCGGGATCTTAAATTTGGTTTTGGATTTTGAATTAGGGTTTGGCACAAGTCGTGTCACTCAACTTGTGGGTGGAAGAGGGAGAGATGAAGAACTAATGAACAACCATTAACCCTAGATCTAAGGTCCCTTTTATAGACCTCAAAACCCTCGATCTAGGATTTCAAATTTGAATTTTCCGTTCAAAAGTTTGTTAAAGAGAGCCTTCTAGAAATAGTTTGTTAGGCCGGGCCTTCTAGATGAAGCCGCGTGGAGAATCGGGAGTCTTCTGGAAGCTTGTACCGTTACAAATAGGCATGCGAGGAAATTTGAAACCATGATGTCACCATAGCGCCGCGGATCCGCGGCGCAAGCAGGCTCCCGCCGTGGATCCGCAGCTCTTTATGGGCTTTAGGGCTTGGGCTCTCTGGTACTCGTTTGGGCTGACACTTGGGCCTTTTCCTGATATGTTGAATTTAATATTTCCCTCTAGATTGCTACCAGCTCTCAAGTCTTTGAGTTGGCATAATTTTTGATCAGCACAATGACAATTTTGGCCTTTCTTCTGGATTTTCCTGCACAGACTCCAAAACAAGTGTTGCGCTACACAAGAATGATGTAATGCCATGATAAACAGTCAATTTCCCTTAAAGTGCCGGTTTTAGAGCATAACACATGCAATCTGATATTTCAGGGATGTTTTGCTAATATGTGCAATATGAATACCGAACACTTCTAGATTAGTGAAAATGATAGGGAAATTGCCGTGTTAAAAATGCAGTATTTTCGACTGATCAATACCCGGGTGGCCGTTATGTTTAGCAGACCGCTTGCGACTTGTGGGTATTTGATATGATCATCACCTACTGCCGGCGTATTGACGAGTCTTTAGAGTCCTACACAGGGGTTTCCTGGCTAAAGCGAAATGGAGTAGGAGCACATATGTGATATGTGCGGGACCGAGATTGATACGATATGAGATACCGTATTCTATTCTCGCGATATATGATATTGTTCGGTTATATGCGATATAGCCGGGTTATCGGATCAAGTGTTGATTCGATAAGTTGTTACACATGATATTAGTCGGTTATAGCCGGATTATTAAATCAAGAGTTGATTTAATAATTTAATGTATAATTATATATTTGATATATTACATTACATTAACTAATATTAGCTCACTTAAGATATCTTTTCTCACTTGATTGTGCACATTGTATACATGTGATATATGCAAGTGTACATGTTTGTGTCATGGTTGATGATACATGCTAGATGGGTGTATGAGACTTATATCAACCTAGGGTTAAGTTAGGGTTTTTATTTTCTTAGGTTATTACAAAAGAGCATTGACTTGGTCAATGTTGTCAAGCTTACATGAAGCTTGTAGAAATATTGACAAAGTCTTCTCTTTTGTCATTTCTTTAGATATTAGTTAACCCAACCCTTAACCTTATAGCTTGGTTAATTCTCTACATGAGTTAAGCATGGGGGCTTAACTCACCCATGATTACATAATTCATTTGGACAAATTATTGACTTGAGTTCATCTTCTTCTTCCTCTTCAAAAGCTTACTAGCTTCAGTGGAGTTATGAGATAAAGTGTGAGAAAATCAATTATAAAGTGAGACCACTTCCTACTTCATCATCCTCTACTACTTTCCATTTAGTATAGCATGTTCTCTTCATAAAGTTCTTGACCTAGTGAAGAAATATCTTGGGTTAGTGTCTTCTCGACGTAGATCATCTTCGGCCTCAAAGTCATCGAAGCAAGCGTGTTCGTTTCTTCATCGGAGCCTCTCTAGAGTCCGGAGTTCACGATCGCATCGAAGGGGACTACTACACGGAGCTATTAAAGTGAAGGACCGATCTACAAAGGTTGTATTCCCCGCTCTCTTTACTTATTGCAAAGTGTTTGCTTTTGATTCCGTATATTTCTAGTTTACGATTCAAGTTAGGGTTAGCTAAAACTGCAAATTTTTGAATTTGGAATGGACGATACCTCCCGAAACCTTGCTGCCGTCGTAGGTAACCCTGCAATGCACATTGTACACTTATACTTGCGTATATACCCACTTGTACATCCATATTGGCGCACATGCACATTGTACACTTATACTTGCGTATATACCCACTTGTACATCCATATTGGCGCCCATGCACATTATACACTTATACTTGCGTATATACCCACTTGTACATCCATATTGGCGCATATGCATATTGTATGCACATTATACACTTATACTTGCGTATATATCACTTGTACATCCATATTGGCGCACATGCACATTGTATACTTATACTTGCGTATATACCCACTTGTACATACATATTGGCGCACCTGCATATTGTACACTTATACTTGCGTATATACCCACTTGTACATACATATTGGCGCACCTGCACATTGTACACTTATACTTGCGTATATACCCACTTGTACATCCATATTGGCGCACATGCACATTGTACACACATACTTGAGTATATACCTATTTGTATATTCATATTGGCATATATACATATTGTACATTCATGCTTGCGTATATACCTATTTGTATATTCATATTGGCACATGTATATATTGTACACTCGTACTTGCGTATATACCCACTTGTACATCCATATTGGAGCACATGCATATTATACACTCATACTTGGGTATGCATATCTTCGTGCATCCATACCTATATACAGACATGTTGCACATACATAGATAATGCTGGCCTTGAGTTTTGGAGAAATGGGGACCGCATGATATATTTTCAAAACTGGATCCATTTAAAAGAGCGGTTTCCCTTTTTACTCATAGTACGATTTTATGCGGCATACGACACATTGCATGGATTTACGCATTGAGTTTTGGATTTCATGTGATTCCTGGATTTGAGAACCGTGGTATTATTTCAAGAAAGTATGCACTATTTTGAAAACCCGGTTTCTCTTGATATGATATTTCAGTGCGTCCACCATGCGTTTTCTCGGTTCTGAGGCGTGTGCTTGAAACCCGATTCGAGGAGTTGGATGATCCGTTTGCGGGTTCATGGTGGACCCGGTATGGTTCCCCGGGGCGAGAATGTTTTCGTGGAGTAGATGATGAGCCTAGCAGGGTAACGAGCACCTACCGGTGATTGGTTGGACCTGGCGGTTATCCGGAGGATATCGACCAGAGTCGAGAGATGGATATTGGCCGACCCGTACTGCCGGAGCCCGAGGGCCGATCCCGTAGACGGAGCCCATGGGCCGATCCGGACCGACGGATCCCGATATATGAGGATTTACGTGTCGATGCTAGACACGGGTATTTCATGATGTTTTGAGTGCCGATGTTGGGCACTCCAGTCCCATGAGACTTACAGGATATGAGGGCCGGATAGAGTGACGGCGCCTGAGTTATCGGGATTTTGGGGTGTTTTTGGTAGACACCGGGTTTTTCTACGGTGATGATTCGTGTAGATGATATTTCATACCATGCTCAGCATTCATTGTTATGCATTGCATCATGTAGTTGTTGTACCTGATATAGTACCTCGCATGCTCATTGCATACCTAGATTACTATATTGATGTCATCAGTTGCACATGTTAGAGTGTAGCATCACGTGTATACCTGCGATTACCTTTATATGTTATTTACTATTCACGAGTTGGCAACTCACCCCCGTTGTGCCACAGTGTTTGCAGGTCGACCCTCAGAGTAGTTGCGGCAGGGCTACCTCTTTGTATCTTTTTGCTACGGATACCACTGCAGTTGGCGTGTGGGCCGTTTGCTTATAGGTGGGTTTTGCGGTATCCGTTTATTTTCCATTTGTACACTCGATTGTATCTAGTACTCTCCATCTATCATTTCATGTATTGACTTAGAGACCAGTTGTGAGGACGATGTTGTATATTATTTTATATTCTGGATGTCGAGCTCGTGTGAGCCGACTTTATTATGCAGTTTTATCCTTTATGCTGCTTCCACTTATATTGCTCATTTCTTCGCTACGGCGTCATATATTATTCTTATGGTGGTTGTTTCCGCCGTTGGGCGTGATTGCTCCCGTTTGTGGATGCTTTATTCTTGTTATCAGTCATTTTACTTATATCACGTGTTGTACCCGTTTCGGGGCTAGTTTTTACAAAGGAGGCGCTGCCGAAATTTTTAAGAAATAACTTAAACTTTAAAGATTTTTACTCAAGATTTTCTAAATGTTTTAAACCAATTTTTTCATCACTCTCTACTTTTAATGGTTTTGATTTCTGGGTTTCGGCTTACTTAATCGCATTACGCCTGTAGACGTTACGTGGTTAAGTGCCGGTCATGGGCCGAACTTTGGGTCGTGACAAAGTTTTATAAATTATTTAAAAACCATTTTGGTAAACTTTTTACTAAAAAACATATTTTCTCTTAGTTAACCACTAAACGCATTCTAAGGTGTTACAGATGACCGAGCAGGGTAGCTGCTCGGTCGCCTCTTGGTGAGAGCTTTTATCCATAGCGCGGGAAGAGCCGTAAGAGGCCTGCTAAGGATGGGCCGAGCAGGATAGCTGCCCGGTGCCTCTTGGCGAGGGTTTTGATCCTTGGTGTCGGTGGGTAGTGAACTACCAGCCATGGATGACCGAGCAGGGTAGCTGTTCGGTCACCTCTTGGTGAGGGCTTTGATCCCCGGCGTTGTGGGGTAGGGAGCTACCAGCCAGGGATAACCGAGCAAGGGCGGGCCCGGTTGCCTCTTGCGAGGGCTTTTGATCCTTAGCGTCGGTAGGTAGTGAACTACCAGCCATGGATGACCGAGCAGGGTAGCTACTCGGTCGTCTCTTGGTGAGGGCTTTGATCCCTGGCGTTGTAGGGTAGGGAGCTACCAGCCAGGGATAACCGAGCAAGGGCAGGCCCGGTTGCCTCTTGCGAGGGCTTTTGATCCTTAAGGACTGGCCGGGCAAGGTTGCTGCCCGGTGCCTCTTGGCGAGGGCTTTGATCCCCGGCGTTATGGGGTAGGGAGCTACCAGCCAGGGATAACCGAGAAAGCGCGCGCCCGATTGCCTTTTGCGAGGGCTTTTGATCCTTAGCGCGGGAGGGGCCGTAAGAGGCCTACTAAGGACGGGCCGAGCAGGGTTGCTGCCCGGTGCCTCTTGGCGAGGGCTTCGATCCCTGGCGTTTTAGGGTAGGGAGCTACTAGCCAGGGAAAACCGAGCAAGGGCGGGCCCGGTTTCCTCTTGCGAGGGCTTTTGATCCTTAAGGAGTGGCCGAGCAGGGTTGCTTCTCGGTGCTTCTTGGCGAGGGTTTTGATCCCTGGTGTTGTGTGGTAGGGAGCTACTGGCCAGGGATAGCTGAGCAGGGTAGCCGCTCGGCTGCCTCTTGGTGAGGACTTTGATCCCTGGCGTTGCGAGGTAGGGAACTACCAGCCAGGGATAGCCGAGCAGGGTAGCCGCTCGGCCGCCTCTTGGCAAGGGCTTCGATCCCTGGCGTCGTGGGTTAGTGAACTACCAGTCAGGGATAGCCGAGCAGGGTAGCCGCTCGGCTGCCTCGCGGTGAGGGCTTCGATCCCTGGCGTTGTGGGTAGGGAACTACCAGCCAGGGATAGCCGAGCAGGGTAGCCGCTCGGCTGCCTCATGGTGAGGGCTTCGATCCTTGGCGCTATGGAGTATTGAACTACCAGCCAGGGATAGCCGAGCAGGGTAGCCGCTCGGCTGCCTCGTGGTGAGGGCTTCGATCCTTGGCATTGTAGAGTAGTGAACTACCAGCCAGGGATAGCCGAGCAGGGTAGCCGCTCGGCTGCCTCGTGGTGAGGGCTTCGATCCTTGGCGCTGTGGAGTAGTGAACTACCAGCCAGGGATAGCCGAGCAGGGTAGCCGCTCGACTGCCTCGTGATGAGGGCTTCGATCCCTGGTATCGTGGGTAGGGAACTACCAGCCAGGGATAGCCGAGTAGGGTAGCCGCTCGGCTACCTCGTGGTGAGGGCTTCAATCCTTGGTGCTGTGGAGTAGTGAACTACCAGCCAGGGATAACCAAGTAGGATAGCCGCTCGGCTGCCTCGTGGTGAGGACTTCGATCCTTGGCGCTGTGGAGTAGTGAACTACTAGCCAGGGATAGCCGAGCAGGGTAGCCGCTCGGCTGCCTCGTGGTAAGGGCTTCGATCCCTGGCGTCGTGGGTTGGGAACTACCAGCCAGGGATAGCTGAGCAGGGTAGCCGCTTGGCTGCCTCGTGGTGAGGGCTTCGATCCCTGGCGTTGCGAGGTAGGGAACTACCAGCCAGGGATAACCGAGCAGGCTAGCCGCTCGTCCGCCTCTTGGTGAGGGCTTCGATCCCTGACGTTGTGGAGTAGTAAACTACCAGCCAGGGATAGCCGAGCAAGGTAGCCGCTCGGCTGCCTCGTGGTGAGGGCTTCGATCCTTGGCGCTGTGGAGTAGTGAACTACCAGCCAGGGATAGCTAAGCTGGGTAGCTGCTCGGCTGCCTCGTGGTGAGGGCTTCGATCCCTGGCATCGTGGGTAGGGAACTACCAGCTAGGGATAGCCGAGCAGGGTAGCCGCTCGGCTGCCTCGTGGTGTGGGCTTCGATCCTTACCGCGGGAGGGGCCGTGAGAGGCCTGCTAAGGACGGACTGAGCAGGGTTGCTGCCCGGTTACACAGGGATCCTCGATGCTCTGTTGGGGGCACCCAGCGAGTCACAGAATATGTTGGCCCGGGAGATCCACGGCCGTGGGAGGCAGCGAGGCGGTGGTCGGCACTGCCTACGCGAGCAAAGTCTTCTCTCCCTCTGTAGGGGTCCCTGTCCTGAGGTTGGGGATCAGTGATCCAGGGAGCTTGCCCCGCCGTTTGGACATGGACGAGCGCATCCACGACGGTCGTGAGTCGATCTATCCGGACGACTAGGGAGGTTATGGCGCTCAGGGGGGAGATTCGTCCGTGCCTCCATTATGGGGGAGGCGGTGGCTAGTTCTTGGATCGTTGCGGTGATCGCTCGCCATTGAGTTGAGATCGGAAGATGAAATTTGTTGAGTGGAATCGAGAACTTCCCATAGACGGTGCCAGCTGATGTGCTTCGGATCACGTCAATATGTTACCTTCCATTGATCTGCTGATGGCGGCAATAGACGGCTAAGATTGGATCTGGAGGCTGGCTCCTGAAGCGTGTGGATCTCAATGGGTTTGAGGTTGTTTAGGCCGAGCTACCTGCAAGGAAGTCCCGGGGTGGTTGTACTACCGAGGGCCCTCCGACGATCAAGTTAGAGAGGAAATCCGAGCCGAGTAACGGCTTAGTAGAGTAAAAATGGATTACTTGAACCGTCTGAAGGAGGGGTTTAAATAGTGGTGGCAGCAAGCAGGCAGGCGCGAGAATCACACCATCCATTACGCTCCTGACATCATGCCCGTGTGATGGGCGGGATCCTATATTAATAGAGAGACATGCTCGTTAATGGGGGATTGTAATGGCGTGGAACGCGGTACATGGCCGGCGGATATCTCGCACATGGCGAGATTCGCGGGAGTGAGGCGGTTGCGCCTGCGAGTGGTGTTGTTGATCGGTCGATGAGACCGAGGAAGATGAGCTCGGTAGGAGAGCTCGGGGATGAGCGGGAGGCCTAGCTATCTTGGTTTTGCCAAAGCCCGGAGGTGAGCTGAGAGGGCCGAGGAGGCCAGTTATGCAGGGGGCTCGGGGACGAGCCAAAAGTTGTTTGTAGGACGGGCACATGAGTGGTCTGGTCGGCCACCGTAGGTCCTTTCTTGCAAGCTTCGGGACACGTCATCTGCCACGTGTCATGATATAAGAAATTACCGTTATTGAGCATCATCAGTCATAGTTTTGGTGATATAGCAGCGACAAAGACTTTAAGCTAATTATAAACCAATCCAGATTCATCATTCGTATACTGTTTGAGCACATATTTGAATAGTTACATGAATGAAGAAAAATGTCGTCGTGCACTACGAATGTTTCGACCAACCAAAGTTATGTTCAATATCCATAAATTTGGGTTTAGATTGTGGAACAAGCCTTTGGAAGTATGATATCATCCCATTTTCTAAATGACTTGAATTGAGAGAGAGTGGGGAAGGGAGGGGGAGGATAAATATGGGTAATGACAATGTCATTTGCAACAATAGAAAATGTAGCATTTTTCTTATGCAACAATTATTGCAAAAGAAAAAAATCAAAGAATTATTTTATGCTTGGTCAATTAAAAAGGAAGTACTAATGCGACATTTGTTGTAAATTTTTCTACAGCTTCTATGAAAGGATATTCTAACTAGAGTCTTTCGAAAGATTAAGAAGACTAAGAATTGTCCAAGGGCTTATAAAGAAAAGTCAAGCAAAGCTGTTAGTAGTTGGGTCCGAGCCGGTCCAATATCCGTCTATATGAGTGGATACCCTATATATTCATATAAGAGGGTTAGGGTTCCATACGATATATGAGACATATGAGAGAGAATACATGATAATACATAAAGAGTTTTTCTAGAGAGAAAAACGCTAGAGTGTCATCGTCTCCTTTTTCATCCTCTTTTACTTTGGGCTGGCTTGCGGGGTGATCAAGTGGGGGATTCTCGCTTCTACAAAGTGTGGTTTCCCTCCGGCCGTTACTTGGAGGAGATAAAGATCAGATCTTATACGTGACGTGGGGGAAGAACGATCCAGCCAATCGGATCAGGTATATCGTAAACTTTTAGAGTAGATACATGTATTTCCGATATACTTGATTGCTTGTTATGTATCTACGTCACCTAAAGTGAATATTGGTATCAGAGCCATACATCCTACGTTCATAGAATTATAGATCTGTGATATTTAAAATTTTTGCAACTCAAAAGTTGCTTTTTTTTATCAACACCTAAATCAAATTTTTTTTAATGACAGATTTATGATATTAGGGTTATCGTTTGATAGATTTATCTATTTTGCATCATTATGTGCCACAATAGATTAGATCTATTTTATTTATGACGCTTTAATATAGATTTTTTTAGTTCGTTGATGTGAAATAACTCATGGAATAAAAATGTGATAAATTGGATCTTTTGCGTGAAAAGAAAATTTAAATTTTTTCTTCTCTTTTGGTGAGGATTAATGGCGGCAAGGTCGCATTTTTTTCTAAACCCTAATGTTTTGGGAATTTTTTTGGGAGTTTGGTTGGACCAAATTTTTATTTTGGTTGGAACAAAAAGATTTTTGAACTTTGGTGATGACACCAAATATTTTTTTTATATTTTGGTTTGGAACAAAATATTTTTTGGATTTTTGGATGGAAACCAAATATTTTTTTGGATTTATGTTTGAATTTTTTGTTTGGATCCAAAATTATTTTTCTTGGGATTTTGGTTGAAACCATTTTTTTTATTGTGGTAGTGAGCTAAATATTTCTTTTTACAAAAAAATAATTTGTGGAAATTTTATTTTTTCGGATTTAAAAAAAATCATTTTATTTAAAAAACGTTTTTTAAAAAAAAATTTAAGGGGAGTGGGCTAGCCCGAGGCTCGAGCTTGGCTCGGGCCTGCGCCTAGGCCGACCGAGTTTTATAATTTTTAAAAAATAAAAATAAAATAAAATTTTCCAGAATAATCCCAGAAAATCAAGAAAAATTCCAGAAAATTTTAGAAAATTAATAAAATTATTTTATGAGTTTTCTTATATTTGGAGAGTTTTTCACTCAAATTTTAGGTTAGTTAAGAGTTTTGCTGTTAACTCTGAAAGTTATAATTTTTTCGAAAATTTTGTTTGCTCACTAAAAGTTTTAATTTTTTTACTCTCATATAAAATCTTAGAGATTTTATGGGTAGTTGTTCTAGTAGGAGTGCTTGGGACCCATGTTAAATTCATGAAAAAAACGAAAAGCCTAATAAAACGGACAAGATTGTAGGGTTCCTATGCACACTAATGAGGTCTCACAAGTGATCAAACATGCCCAATTCGAAAATTTTCATGTGCCTACAAACCCTAATACAGATCGTTAACTAGATTTATAGGTGATGCGATGCAAGTAAACAACTTTAACTAAAAGGGAAGTGACTACAACCTTTATAGATCCGGTTCTCCACCTCCATAGCTCCGTGATGAAGTCCCTCCGCTGTACCCATCGGATCTCGGACTCTCGCGGTGGTTTCATCGAAGAAATGATCGGGCTAGGTCGTCGACTTCGATGCTAAAGATGATCTACGTCGAGGCAACTCAAGATCAAACTCCAACTTCACCAAGTCATGAAATTTATGAAGAAAACACCATATACTACTTGGCAAGTGGTAGAGGATGAAGAAATAGGAAGTGGGTTCACTTTAGAATTGGATTTCTCACTCTTTTTGTCAAGTTGCCATTGATGGAGGCAAGCTTTTCTTCTTGTTGATGAAGAAGAAGAAGAAAGAATATGATAAGTCTTTTTTAAAATAGAAAATAAAATGAATACTTATCATATGGCAACCATGGTTAGGTGAAGAGAATAGACTATGGTTAGTTTGAATGGTTAGGGTTAAGCATGAGACAAAAATGGTGGACTTGTTCAAAGCTTCTTGAAGCTTCAACAAGCAAACAAAGAAAGCCACCATGACTTATTTTGTAAAAGAGAATAAATAAATAAATGAATAGATAAGAAAATCAAAACCCTAACCATTACATAACCATGGTTTAATCTAAACATACACCCTAACATTCATGTATCATCAAACATGATACAATCAAGTGCACAAAAAATATATCACATATACAATGTGCACATCAAGTGAGAAAATCCATTTAAAGTGAACCAATACTAGTTAATGCAAAGTAATATATCAAATATATAATTATACATTAAATCATTAAATCAACACTTGATTCAATGATCCGGTCATGTCGCATATAACCGACTAGTATCCAATGTATCAACTTATCGAATCAATCCTTGATTCGATAACTAGGTTATATCGCATACAACCATTCGATACATTCATCGCGAGAATAGAATACGGTATCACATACACGCATTATTCTCGGTCTCGCACATATCTCATATGCGCTCCTATTTCGTTTCGCTTGAGCCAGAAAACCTCTGTGTAGGACTCTAAAGACTCGTCAATACGCCGGCAGCAGATGATGAACATATCAAGCACCCACAAGCCGCAAGCGGTCTGCTAAATGTAACGTCCACCCGGGTATTGAGCGATCAGAAGATCGACGAGCAAGCCCGCTCACACTCCTGTGAATCCAACCAGTAACACTTACCGCACAGTCCGGTCTGTTCGTCTGATATGTCGCATATCTCGCCTAGGGGTGGTAAACGTCAGACCCCAGTAGCTTGATAAGTCATGCCGACGTAGGGTCCATAACATTCATGAAATTACTGATAACTCTTAGCAGTATATCACTGCAACCCTGGCCAAGGATTTCCTGTTATGGCCAGTCGTGTATTGCGCAACATCAACCCCCAATACCGGGAGAGACGAATTCCCTCCTATCGCTCATTGCCTCCATGTGAATCGGGACTGTACCCAAAAACCACCTGTTTGCACGACTCAGTAGAGCCGTGGTAAGGTGGAAATCAAAGCACAGCGGGAGACACACAAGACTCTATGACGATCTCGGGTCAACAGACTAAGCTGTACCAGTGTCACCAGAGAACTGCCATCTGACGTGAGGTATAATACCATCTGGGAGTTCTCGGCGAGTCCGTTCAGTATACCCAGTCTCCACTGAGCACCCGCATACCATCTCTGATGTCAAACACCAATGGATATGGGATCATCCATCGCCCATCACATGGGTCGAGAAGATATACGCTAGTCTACTCTGGAATATCGATGCCCCGTCTCGATATTCCCACGACTAGGAACATTGAAGGATGTACTCATGGACTACCCAGGCCCCACTAGTATGATCTACATCATAGTCCTGGAAGTCGAGTACACATCCTAAGGGCTTTATCAACATGTAATCAGAGAGACAGAAAGTATACATGTTAAGATAAAGAGCAACCAGATAGCGTACTATCATGTCGAGCAAGAAAGTCCTACCTATATATGTCTCAGCATCCACTACAATATACATCCAATGTACAGTAATGGCCTCTAAGGCATACATATAACTAACAATCTCCCACTTGCACTAGGGCCATCTGTAGCAGTGGTTGTAGTATCTAATACTTAACCATCCCCTAAAAGTCTCTCTTTGGGAAAAGGCCTTCGTGAGTGGATCCGCTGTGTTGTCTTCTGAGTCTACTCTCCTAACCTCGATCAACCTGGAGATCAACTATCTCCATGATCAGGTGATGCTGCCTCAGAATATGTCTGGGTCACTGATGGGACCAGGGTTCCTGGGCCAAAGCCACACTTTCATTGTCATACAATGGAACGAACCTAGTTCATCTTATGAACCAATATACACCCAAACTACCTCTTTGGTAGTATCTTTAATAGCGATGTTACCAGCCTTTATCGTCTAGTCTGCCACGGTATTTCTCTTGGAACTCTTCCAACATACCGTCTCTCCACTGAGGGTAAAGACAATGCCTGCGACTGACATTCAATCGTGTTTATCAGTCTGGAACTTTTCCAGTGATTCTCCCCAGGATCGATTGATACAATCTCACTATACCTAGTGAGAACCCTAACATCCCTTTAGATCTAACTCATAGATCTAAATAGATCCAAATCTCAGGATTTAGGAGGTATCATCTTTATCCTATTAGAGAATCCATGTGACAAGAGGATATCGACCGATCGTAGTATAGGAAACTCTTTTCTTATCAAGAGTATGTTGTCTACGTACAATACGAGGATGACCACCTTACTCTCTAATACCTTTTTGTTCATATAAGGTTCATCTACCATTTTGATGAAGTCAAACACTTCGACTACCACATCAAAACAGACGTTCCGACTTCGCGATGCCTGCTTTATTATGTAAAGCAACCTGCACACGTTTCCGCTGCTCCCACTGTTTACGAAGCCCTCTGGCTATGTTCTTATAGACGTTCTCTTCTAAATCAGTATTTAGAAAAGTATTCATGGCACCCAACCACTAGATATCGTAATCATGGTATGTAGCAATGGCAAGTAGGATCTGGATGGACTTAAGCATAGCCACTGGAAAAGGTTTCATCATTATCCACACCTGGTCGATGACGAAAACCTTTAACAAGTCTAGCTTTGAAAGTCTCAACTTTTCCATCTACACCAAGTAATCTTATCAAGATATACTTGCTCCGAATGGGGATTTAACCCTTCAGATATAGCAGCTAAAGTCCATACTTTGCTGGTGTACATGGATTCCCTCTCGGATCGCTAAGCATCCAGCCATTATTACAGAGTCCCTACTCTCGATGGCCTGCTTGAAACTAGTTGGGTCATCATCTCATGATGCAATCCTCGCTCCCACTGTCATTGAGAAACCGAGGTATCTCTTAGGCGGATGAGGAACCCTACCAGATCGGCGGAGAGGCTGAGGTACGTCGGGAACTATTGAATCCTTTGGTTCTGTCAAATCATCAGCTGCAGTTTTGTATAGCTGGAACCTTTCCAGTTCTACAGAACTGACCTCGCCTCAATCTTGTCCGGATTTTGCTTTTGACATAGGCCGGACAATCCCAAATCTTAACTAACTTAAGATATGGGCCCTTCCCTTTCCATATCACATATGAAGTGGTAGGAAACTGATTTGATTCGAACCTAATTCAATAGGTATGCAGCTTCTCAAGTGCACAACCCCAAAAGGAAATAGGTAACTCAGCAATACTCATTATAGAGCACACCATATCTAATATTGTGCGATTGCTCCGCCCCGATACATCGTTGTGCTGTGGTGTATTCAGAGAAGTAATACTGAGAGAGAATCTCATTTTCTTTTAGAATAGTCCAGGAATGTCATGCACAAGTATTCTCCTCCCTGATCTTATCATAGGACATAATACTTATAACCGTATTGGTTCTCTACTTCTAGCTTATATTCTGTGAATATTTCAAAAGGTTCGGACTTTTTTTTCAACAAGAATACATGATTGAATCTTGAGAGATCATCAGAGAACGTAATAAAGTATAAAGAACCAGTCCTGGCATGTGTAGACAGGAGACCTTACATACATCATCATGTATCAGTCCCAAGAGTTCATTAACTCTTTCTCTGTTTCCTATAAACAGGGCTATGGTCATCTAATCTTTGTGACATGACTGACAAGTTTCACAAGATGTAAATTCAAACTGATTTAAATATGCATCTAAAATGTAACTTCAGCCAGTCGAGTCGCATTGATATGACCTAGTCTACGATACCTCAAGAAGGATTCGTTCATTTCTGAACTCTTCCTCTTGTGTGTGTTCTGTATACTAGGAACTGTAGTTTGATTTAGAACTTCAATGCTTTTAGATAACGTGCCTGAACCGATCAACTTTTGATGTAGGAAATGTTCAAAACATTATTCATCAATACAAAATTTTATCATTTCTTTACTTGTAAAGAGACTGATATGTTTTTGTATATCAGGTTCGGTATCTAATAACGTTCGTTCAGAATCAATGTATTGGTAATACAGGGTGACAGTGACCAACAGACTTGGCTGCAACACTTGCCCCGTTTTCTGTCTCATGAAACTTATCACCCGTTCTCAGTTTTCTACCTTTTTGTAGTCCTATGTAACAGATTACATATCTGGGATCCTGATCCGGTATCAAATACCCAGGATTCAGAGGATACTGAGAAACAGTTCTTTATAATGAACACACCCGAAGGAGATGCATCTCATGCACTTTCTTCGTTTGGGCGGCATAGGAATTCTGGTATTCCCCTATTTCCTGCTCTGTCTTATAACAATTATAAGTTGGAGCGGGACCAACGTTCCCTAGCTTAGTATAACAAGCGGGTTCGGTCAAAACATCCATATTATTATCTTGATTAAGGCATGATATGGCCGCTACCTGGAGAGAGAGAGAAGAAAACACTCTGCGTGCGCTCTTGCAAGATTAGACTGGTTATATATTTTATCTAATCAGGATGGCTCCCACCGTTTTTATCAAATCTTCCTTCAAACCTTAAAAGGAAAGACTAGCCGGGATTAATTACACTCTACAAGTTCGCCAATATTTCAGCCAGGCCAGTGTCGGTACTTTGAGGGAGGTTCCCCGTGCTTTCGCACGGACCTAATTACAGTAAACCTCGTTTTCCCAGAGGCGTAACCCCGTTGACACCTTTCTAGACACCTACTTGATCGGCTAATTGTAAAGTGCAAAACTCTCCCAGGAGTAACAATTACTCGCAGTGGGTATCGGGATCCAACTATCACATAGAAGGTATGCAATCTTATTGCAAATTTCAACACTTGAAACTCCCGATAATGATTTTTACCTCTAGCACCTATGACCTTAATTATGGTCAACAAATAATAAGTACTAGTCAAGTTCTACCCGTCATTTCGTGATTAATTAGACTTACCCACATGACCCTTAACTAAGGTCAACAAAGTCACGCGACTGTCCTAACTAATCTCATCATATGCGGTGTAGGAAGACATCACTTAGCTACCGTACACTGTGCCTTGACTATGGTCAACAAACACAGCACGAATACTAAGTACTCTACTTCCTAAAATGACGGAGGGTTGCGAATGGTTTTTATGAAATCCGTGTTCCGTTGTTCAATCATGTAAACAATATTTTAAATTTAATATTTTTGAAGGATGTTGTTGGGGCCATAGGCTTTCCTTCTCTTTCTTCGGGTAGTAGGTTTATTATTTTTGTTAAGATGGGTTGAAAATGAAGTGTTCTTTGGGAAAGAACGGTACTCTATTATATGTCATAGTCTTAACGCATCTATAATAAAGTCAAGATATCGTTAGTCTCACCAGGGGTGAGATGATAGATGACGATAACATAATAAAATAAAAACATTAGTTTAATATTATATGAACAAACTGAAAGAGTTGGACACTAGTGACAAGGCGGCGGCGATATAGCAGAGCTACACGATGCAGTACCATTGAGGTGGCAGCAATGTGGCGGGGCTACACGACGCAGCACCATCAAGATGCAGCGATCTTCGGAGGATTGGCGCATCTAGGATCGCTCTATGCGTTGGACGTGATAAAGAGCGATGTTACTAGTGGTCATATGTTTTATTACTGAGAACTCACAGTTTATATTGAGCGGTAGTTACAGGGTATTTATGCGCCAAGAGATAAGCTGTGCGATGATTACGAGATAATTTATGCGACGTGACAACATAACATTATTTCTTGGTTTGGCTTTATTTTCATATAAGGAGTCGAATCACGTAATGTGGATACACTTAAGAGTTATATCTTCATTGATCCGAGATCTAAAGAGTGCTTCTCCAGTTAGACTATAGAGTGACAGTAGCAGACGGTTACATATTTTCTACTCGATATATGAAGCAGTTATTATAAGGAAAGAGAATGTGTTGACGTTTGCTAGTACGTTTGAGTAACTGAGGCTTAAGATTTAATCGCCATGGGCGATAGAACCAAAAGCGCTACAGATATATTAACGAGGTCAACAGTGCGCAAGGGCGGGTGTCCTAACGCAAGAATAGTTCTATCGAGTTACGAAAACAGGAATAATGCGCCAACAACTTAAGTGATCTGACATGGAGAAATGTGCTAGTAATAATGGATATAATAAGTGCAACGCTTGACTATGAGAATTTGAACCGCTCCACTCGTCAGGGTATTGAGTAGAAACAAGCCTTCTGCTTGGAGCAGAAAAGTTTATGGAATAAAATCATGTGTCAAGGACATATGAATCTATTCTGCATCGGGGATGCATATAGCTATCCATAAATAATCTTCTTGTAAGGATACTGAGTGGAAGAAGGATTTCTGCTGGGAGCAAAAAATTGTGTGGAAGCAAATTATGTGTTGAGGACATATGAGTCAATTCTGCATCGGGGATGCAGATAACTATCCACAAATAATCTTCCCGTCGGTTACAGTTTCAATCTCGGCTTAGGATATTTGGATAGCTTAATGGGACAATCTGTCTTATGAGTTCCTTATGGTTTTGAGGATTGACCCTTTTATAAATGTCATGAGTGGTATGGTAGATTAGATTAATAGATAGATGGGATGACTTAACCACCTGGGGTGGATGAGTTGGCATTTGAGCCAAAGTCAAACCATCTACTTGCGAGAGTTGTCTTGGAGGTAAAACTACTAGAGTAAAATCATTTGGATATCCATTACAGATAATTCACTTCGATAGATACGAACCAATAAACGTGAAGACACGTAGTGGAGTTTCCTAGTTTAACACCTTCATTAATAATTACCCGATATGGTTATTGATCTCATACGGAACTAAAGCGTTGATTTGTATCAAAGGTGGTATTAATGAAGTGAAGAGCCGGTTCATGCAAACAGGGTTGTGCGTGTTTCACGGAGCGGTTCTAGGAACTTTAAGCAAGCTATGAGTATTTATTTTAGCAGTTCAGGGAACTGAATGAAGGAAATAGGGTCGTCAGATAGATGATGATACCGTAAACTTTGCAACAAAATGGTGTTGTAGAGAGGAGAATTAGGAAACCCTAGATATGATAAAGAACATAATAGCAAGGGCTAATCTTACATATTGTTTGGGAGATGCGCTATTGGCAGCGGCTTATGTTCTTGGTCACGTGTTTTCAAAGTCAGTGCAGTCAACACTCTATATATAGTGGATGAACGAGAGATCTGAGAGGTCACTTGTGTCCAGAAGTTTGTGATAGGACTGTGACTGACATTTAGTCGTACGGCGTTGATTTCCTCGGGGAGGAAGCAACGAATGATTTTCTCAGGGAGGAATTTTCGCAAAAGGCAGAAGTAGGTCCGGATTTAGGATTCTACGAGATTGAGGAGTCTCCTAGTCGGTGAGCAGTACAGAAAGAATTAGTTCCTTTCAGCAGCTGGAGACAGTGGGAGCGATATTTTGGTCGATGGCTCAGAGCCAATCATGGATCCTCAAGAGATTTGTAAATAGTGCTGTAGATTGACACCCCGACGATATTTCAATATCAAAGGGGAGACGTCTATGATAACTCCGCATTGGTTGCAGAACCCAAGTCATTTTTGGACGCTATTTCTGGGTCTACTGTGAAGGAGTGAATAACGAGAATGGAAAAGCTGCAAGAGACAACGATAAAGGATCAAGTCTGGGATTTGATCGATCATCCTAGCGGATGCAAGACTGTTGATAAAAAACTGGGTTTTTCGAGATCTTGCGAAGGGAGGACGAAACTGTAAAGAGATATAAGGCATACTTATTGGCAAATGGATTCACCTAGCGTAGGTGGAAAATGAAGAGACAATTTTCACTCGGGGTGATGATTGTGTCAATTTCACCTTCTCTAACAAATCGTTACACATAAAAATCTTAAACTAGTCCTGCGGACTTATATCGTATTGTCGATGGAGATTTAGGTAAGGAGATCTGGGAGATCTGCATACGGGTTTCAAAACCAAGGGGACTGGAGTCGACTCAAGGATTCCATTTATAGCTTGAAACACTTATCCAAGCAGTTTTTGGTTCGATGTCATCAATCTATAATGGATATAGACTGACGATGATTGAATGTGACAACTGTAAATTCAGAGATCTTGTTATGAACGATATTGTAATGGCCAAAAGTGACTTGGAGACAATGAATGCTACTTGGAGTGGCTGTTCTCGCTATAGATGACACATGAGATGTTGAGTTCGTGCTTGGGAATTGGATTCAAGAGGAGTCGTTTCAAGAGCATCTTATGTTTCTCTTTAGAGACTCACATGAGAGGTATGTCTTAAAACGGTTCCGCCTGCACAGTCACTCTCCAATTTATTACTCAAGTCACTAATGGACATGTTTTTAGCCTTAATCTTTGGTATAAGACTTTTGACACAGAGAGACAGATTTTGTGGGTTCCATTTTGCATAGTCAGTAGTCAAATATATGCATGGTGTGTACTTGATTAGACATATAATCCTTACCGATTGGACTTGGTATTAGGATCTTCTTGTTGGGATGAAATGATGAAATTTTTTAGGTATTTGTGTAGGACGACCCACTATACCTTGTGCTATGAGGAATCAGACTTGCGGTCACGTGGACATACAAGTGCCGACTGGGCCGGTAATCTGTGCATGCGAATATTCACATCCGCACGTATTTTCTTGCATAATGGCAGGGCCATCACTCGAAGTAGCAAGAAGCAGGAAGTGTAGATTTTTCACCATGCGGGTGGAATATACGGCCACCTCAATAGTGCCAAAGGGGCGCTAGGCTGAGGTGATTCCTCAGGAGTTTGCGTGTGATTTCGCATGCAAGGAAAATAGAGTTTCTATTTATTGTGACATCAGATCAATGATAGCATACTCAGACAATCCTATATACATGGGAAGTTTAAGCACTTACAGATTTAACGACACTTCATTAAGAAGTAAGTGGTATGAGAAGGTGGTCTAAACTATAGGGTTTTTCCTTCAGCTCAGACTATCGGGGATACGATGATGAAGGAAATAGCTGAGTAACACTATGTGCGTTTGGGCTTTGTCCTAGGCGACTTATTGTATTTCAGATAGCTTGATATACCTTACTCTTATATTTGACATTATTATTATGGATGGCGACTTTATAGATGTATATTTTAAGATTGATGGTGTATAGATTTCTTTCTTTATTATCTGGGATGGATATTTCTATATTTTGTTTGACTATTTCGGGCATGGAATACAAGTGTACAGGGTACACGATGTGTGCAGGGCACACATTTATAAAGGATACGTCAGCAGGTAGAAACTCTCCCTCAATTAAGAGATCCCCTTTATATTAGGGAAGCATATGAAGGTGAGACTAAGTGCTAGACATCAGCTGCTAGGACAGTGACCGTGGTGTTGCATACTGGGTATGGCGACAGTGTGAGCACTTAATAGAGTTGCCATAACCGGGTCAAGATGAGATTTCCATGTGCTGTAGACCAAGCGACCGAAGTGGTTATCCCATGACCATTTTTACCTGTTTACATATAGCCGGACTAGGGGTCTGACTCTTCGTACGGGATGCAAGCTTGTCGGGAGATCCCAAGCATATCGCAGGATGATATGGCCGGGCAAGTCAATCACCGGGTGATTGGACTTGGGTCCGTACGGTATAACCTTAATGGCGTACGTTCTTAGGGAGAGAATTTTATACCGTAGTGTGTTTCCATACGATGTACGCTTGGATCGTGCACATAAGGGGGTTGAGAGATGAATCCCATCTCCCTCACTGTGTGAGCCTTTATGATGACCTCCTTCATGAAAGGACGGGCAGTCTATACCTTTAGCGACACCAGGCTGTCTGGATAGGTATGTTATGAGCGTCTGCTACTTTGGCTGCTGTTTCCTGCTGCGCTGACAATATACCGCACATACGGGGTAGTGTCAGGAAAGCGGGTGAATAGTAGACCTAACTATTCAGAGCCGGAGGAAGATCGATTAGAATGTCTCCTGATTGTATCGCATGGCCAACTCTTATTGATGGCATGGTGACGAAGTTTAAAAGTGCAATGAATAAGGAGGTACACCTGGATGTTCAAGTACGCTTTTGAGAGGGATCAAAGATACTTGAGCAGACATGTCTGATCGGATCTGCGGTATGAGATTTCGCAAGTCTAACATATTTTTGGTTTATTTTGTTTTCTTTTAGGGAGATCCTTATGTCGGTCCTAACAGATCTGGCTACAAGGCCTCCCGTTTGCAGGTTCTCAAAGGTCCACACTGCACCTGTTGGATATGTATGCTCTAGAAACCTATATTGTATAGGATGTTAGGGATATGTATGCGTTGGATATGTATGCTCTAGAGGCCTGTATAGGATGTTGGGGATATGTATGTACAAGATAATTTTGCTCGGTTATATAGTATACTATTTGGGTTGTCTTTATTTGAACATGTGTGTATGTTTTTCTTACTGTTTTGTATTGCTTATACATGTTGATAAAGATTTGTTACAGTAGTATACTATTTTGGTTTGCTTTTATCTTAACATGTGCATATGTTATACTCGATATCACATATGGCTGATACATGTTGATAAAGCCCATAGGATTTTGCTTAACTACCAGCGTTATGATAGCGATCATACTTGTGGGAGCTGGGTAGTCCATAAGCACATCCTTAAAGGTCCCAAGTCGCAGGAGTATCGAGACCGGGCATCGATATTTCAGAATAGACTTGTGTATACGTTTCTAGACCCCGACGAGGGGCAGTGGTTGGTCCCACAGCCATTGGTGTGATCATCTAAGATTGTATACATGTGCTTACTGGGGGTGAGTATACTGGACGGACTCTCCAAGAACCTCTAAATTGTATTATACCTATCGTCAGATGGCGGTTCTTAGGTGACATGAGTACAAGTTAGTTTTTAGACCTGAGATCATCATTTGTCTCGTGTGAGTTCCCACTGTACTTTGATCACTACCCTACCATGGCTCTACTGAGTCGTGCAAACAGATTTTGGTTGGGTACAGTCCCGAGTCACATAGAGAAAGTGAGTGATTGTTAGGGATTCGTCTCTCCCGGTATTGGGAGTCGATATCGCATTGTATCTGGTTGGCCAGAACCATAAGACCTTAGCAAATGTAGTTGAGATTTACTGATGGTTAGATCAGTAGTTTCTCAGATCGGTTCTGAGCCGAATTGACATGACTTATCAGGTTATTAGGGGTCTGATATTTACCACCCTCTAGACCTGGTATGCGATACTCTTAGACGAAGAGACCGGACTGTATGGAGATTGTAACGGATATGCTCAGTAGGGGTTCGGATGAGCTTGCTCGTCGGCCTTCCTTTCTACAGGTATCTGGGTAGCTGTTACGTACAGCTAGTGCCGCTGATGTGCTTGTGGTTAAACCCACTGCCAACGTACTGTCGAGTTTTTAGATTCCCATACAGAGGGTTTTCTTGGTTCAGGCGAAATGATGTAGTGGCCGTATTTTGATACGTGCAGTGTTTCGATCGAATGATAATACTAGCCGGCTTAGGATTAAGCCGGATTATTAAATCAGGTATTGATTTAATAATTTATATATACATATTTCGATATGTATATTCTAGTGTTATCCGGGCTTTTGATTGGATGGTTGATTATACTAGCCGGCTTAGGATTAAGCCGGATTATTAAATCAGGTATTGATTTAATAATTTACATATACATATTTCGATATGTATATTCTAGTATTATGTTCTTTGTATTATTCTACCTCTTTGGGTATTCGTATTTTGATACGAATACGGGTATGTATATACGGTAGAATGTATTCCGTATTTATACGGAAAATATTCTAGAAGGAGGAGACCTCATTTACATGGTTTTTCTTTTCTAGAAAATTGAAATAAGGTGGAGGGGTGAGGTGGCAAAGAGAATGGTGTGAAGCATGGTTGATTAGGGTAGAATTCATTTGTCTACACTATTCAAGTATGGTTGGATTTTATATTTGAAAATATAACTTGATAAAACCATGCTTTCATTATTGTTTTTGATAATGAGATTTTCGTTACATTATTCTCTTTCTATCTCCATTCTAGAGCTCTTTCTTCCTCTTCACTCTACACTCTCATGAGTTGAGAATCAAGGGTGAAGAGAGGTAGAAAAATTACTAAAACAACACACTACATCATTAGACACTCTAGATTAGCAATCTAGAGCTTTTAGTTGCTCCACTAGTTTTTTTTGTGGAGCTGGAGCCATAAACTACATATCTCGGATGGATCATCTTCGGCGGAGGAGGACCGGCGGTCAAGCTCGATCATGGAGTCCCCAAGGAGCTAAGGAAGAGAGTAGAAGACCGAAAGACACGAATCATTCGGTATAACCCTCTTACCACAGTAGCTAATCTCCTTTAGTTTACTAGTTTAATATTTAGTTAGATTCTAGATAGTTGTTTCTAGCGCCAGGATTTTTAAAAGTTAAAGTTTTTCGTTCCGCAACGGCCGCAGTTGGCGGCCAGGGCGCTAGGAACCCCAACATGGTATCAGAGGCACCCAAACATTATAAACTAGTAGCAGACGATACTTTAGTTTCAAAACCAGAAAATTCCGATTTTCAAAACCAACTCTCTGTCCGAAAAATTTTATGGTCTATAAAATTTTTTTTAAACAAGTGCAGAGGCTTGCTCTTTATGCGTATATGACATATGATTAAAACGAGACAAAACCATTTTAATAAAACCGCCAGAATCCTCCAAATTCCCGCTACGGGCGGTTTTTTGATGTCTTATGGTCCTCGTTTTCATCCAGTGTTTTGGGTTTTGAGAATTGAGATTTTTGGTCTTGTATGATTTGCCCTAGATTTCACAAAGATTTGCATTGGGGAAACTTAGAAAGTTTTAGAACTTAAAACTTTTGCATCGTTGATCTCTGTGATATGGTGTATGTGTTTTCAAACGTCTTCTATTTCCTATATGTCATTTAGATGGGGTTGCACATACTTTCTTCTGTTGCTGTGATATTTATATCTGTGATGGTTTATTTGGATTGTCGTGTTGGATAGCCCCTAAAGCATGCTTGGTACAAAATAATATGGGTTCAAAACTAATATACAACCCGACGGCAACCCTAGGTGATACTCTCCCACTGAAACTGCATGTATATTGGAACCATTTCCAACTCGGAGAGTATGATCACCGGTCTTCAAAACTCTGCTATTTCTCAACGTCTGCACAGAATTGCAGATATAAGAACCCAAACCAGTATCCAATACCCAGGAAGCGGAGTTTATAGAAAAACAGTTTTCAGTTATGAACACACCTGAAGCTGAAGCATCACCATGCTTCTTTTTCTTGAGATCAAGGTATTCAGTACAGTTCCACTTCCAGTGCCCCGTCTTCTTGCAGTAAAAACATTCTCCTTTTCCTGACTTCTCAACCTTGGATTTGTCTCTTCCTGGTGCCTTCTTGATTCCACCTCTCGGTTTAGTGGATTTCTTCTTATTCCTTCACCTGGCCTTGGCTTTTGGGACGGAAGAGGAAGATTTGTCCAACAATCAGAGAGGGAGACTTCGCTTTAAGCATGCTCTCCGCACTTCTCAACATATTGAGAAATTCGGATAGTGACTTCACCATGTTATGCATGTTGAAAAACTATGAATTGAGCAAAGGCAGAGGGAAGAGACTGAAGAAAAATATCAGTATACTGTTCGTTATCCATTGTCCATCCGAGGTCCTCAAGCTCTTCAATAAGAGCTATCATCTTCAAAATGTGATCGCCTACTGGTGTGCCAGGAGCCATCCGCATCTGAAACAACATTCGAGATGCTTCATATCTCAGGTTTCGAGATTGCTCCCCATACAACTCTTTTGTATGGAGAAAGATGGATTGAACATCCATCTGCTCGTGCTGCTTTTGATGTGTATTGTCCATCGATGCAAGCGCGGGGCATTTGGCATTAGCACAGTCAATATCCCACATTTTGCGGATCTCCTTATCCGCAACAGAAGATTCAGGGCCTGGGGTGGGTGAGGCTGAGGGAGTGAGGACATATGATACTTTATCATATGTGAGAGCAATGTTAATGTTCCTCAGCCAGTCTTTATAGTTCGGCCTAGTTAGCTTATTTTTCTCTAATAGTAGCTTAAGTCCAGTCATGGTTATCTACCATTAGGAGAGAGAAAAGAATACACTCAGCGAAAGCTCTTGCAAAGATCAGTTTGGTTATTATCTTATCTAATCGATGTCTCCCACTGCTTTTATCAAATTTTCCTTCAAACCTTAAGAAGAAAACTAGCCAGGATTAATTACATTCTACAACTTCGCTAACCGTTCAGCCAGGCCAGTGCCGGTACTTTGAGGGAGGTTCCTCGTGCTTTCGCACGGACCTAATTAAAATAAACCTCGTTTTCCCAGAGGCGTAGCCCCGTTGATACCTTTCTAGACACCTAATGGGTTAGCTAATTATAAAGTGCAAAACTCTCCTGGGAGCAACTCTTGCTCACAGTGGGATCGAGATCCTACTATCACATAGAAGGTATGCAATCTCATTGCAAATTTCAACTCTTGAAACTCCCGATATGGTTTTTACCCCTAGCACTCATGACCTTGGCTATGGTCAACATATCATAAGCTGTCACGGCCCACCCCCAATACAGAGAGTATTGTCTGCTCTGGCCGAAACCACATGGTTTTGTCCTTCGTAGAGAATCGGACCCGACCAGGGGCCACTTTCCAGGAGGTCACCCATCCCAGGACTTCTCTGGCCCGAGCACGCTTAACTACAGAGTTCTCAAACTCCTGTAGTGCCAGTTCACTTAAAAGGCGCCTCTGTATTGAAGAGTGGTATCATTCCATTTATAGTACAGATCGTGCCCTCTTTTGGAATGTATTCCGAAGATTCCCCATTGTTTTACAGTGGGTCCCCATGCTTATCTTGTATATATGGGTATACCGGATAATACCTGGGGTATTACATAAGCACCAGTCAAGTTCTACCAGTCATTTCATGATTAATTAGACCCACCCACATGACCCTTGGCTATGGTCAATCATGTGCCTGTCCAAATTAATCGCATCATATGCTGTGTAGGAAGATATCACTTAGCTACCGTACACTACGCCTGGGCTATAGTCAACATACGTAGCACGAATACTAAGTACTCTACTTCCTAAAATGATGGAGGGTTGCGAATAGTTTTTAAGAAAACCTTTCGCTCTTTGAAATTGATATCGTTGTAGAATCTAATGGTTTTAAAAGGAGTGGCTTAAGTTCCGCACATTGAAAACTTACTTTTTCATAAAAAGCCGAGTAGGTTTCAAATCCGATTCTACAACATCTTTTAGGTTCATTTTTCTTTACATTAATCTCATTAATGTTAGTCACATCATTTAAGTCCTTAAGCCATCACAGAAAAGAAACGAAAATAGAACGTACGCTTATGCCATCCGCATTCGCCACAATGTCCCGTTATGTACCGTTAGGTTACTTAACTAACGACATAGCGGGGCGGGACTAGTGCGGATGCAAAACATAAGCAACGTTTATTATATATCATATATATAATACCATTCGTCTTAGCATATAAAGTGATCACATCACAGATTATCAACATCAGAAGCACATATGAAAATATAGGATATTCTAGGAGGTCCGTTGATTGGTTTGAAAGAGTGTTTGTAGAATAACCACAATCAGAACGGTGTCGCGCGTAGCTAGACCGAGGTGAGTACTTTTGTGGCCGGGTAAGTGCCAGGTAAGTGGGAGGTATCCACTACGTAAGTAGTGGGCCTAATTAAGTAACCACTTGCCTTAGACACACTTGCCAGGACACCATAAAAGTAATGCGGATAAGCGATAGATTACCCACGACCTTCCTCTGTCCTTATTGAGCGCGACAGTCCTTAGAGTCTTGTCTAGATATTTTTTAAATTAATGTAGGGTTGATGCAGATGCTCGGTTTGTGATTTGTGGGGCTTAGGAAGGGTGATAAAATCCCTACCTAATCTGAATTTGGTCTTGCCCCTTAAAAATCCGTATTAAAATATGCAAAAACAAACTGCGAAACAGAACTTGCAAAAAGATTTTTGAGCCGCGATATTTTGCAAAGAATCCTGCAGAAAAGATATTTTTGAAAGATTCAGAGGAGAGAGAAAGATATAGAAAATATACCAGAGGAGTTTGTAACCCTAAATCCCCTCTCCCGCCGCGAATGAACTCTTCCCGCCGCGGTTCCGCCGCAAGAAAGATGGATCAGGTGGTGAAATTTTGCTCTGTGGCCTCCTGCACTCCTCTGGATCTTGATGAATGTCTCTGGCTTTTTGTTTCCTCAATTCTGTGACTCCAGATCCCTTCGCAAAATTCACACAATAATCGTTAAATATACAATTTGCAGTTTTGTTTTATTTATGATATAGATCGAATAAGAATTCAACACGAATAGTAAGAAAAAAAATTACGCACGTATCCCCTGCAATGGCGCCATTTGATTGGTTTGAAAGAGTGTTTGTAGAATAACCGCAATCAGAACGGTGTCGCGCATAGCTAGACCGAGGTGAGTACGGGTCGTCCTCTGGGAAACGTGGAACCTTTTGTTCTTAATTTAGACTTGTTGACAAAGAGGAAGAATAGAGGAATAAAGAAAGGTTTTAGGTTCTAGATCTATGTTAAACACGGATGCAAAATATAGATCTAGATTAATTATGGATGTAAGTTTAATATAAAAGGGGGCTTGTAGGGTTCATTAGGATTTAGTAGTTATGGATGATTAATTAAAGATTACCCTTTTTATCCTTTAATAGATTTAAAACTAGAACGACAGTGATGCATGTAGATTAGGGTTCTGGAGGGAAAATGGTTCCCACTCTTAACCCCTATCTCGACATGGAACTCCGTTCATATCTAGCTTTTACCAAAACAATTATTAATCTAATCTCTAATCGCGGTCGAGACTAACAATAAATTGGTAGCGCGCCCGATTAGGATGTTAATGATTCTTTTGATAAAATTTATAAACTTTATAGGACATAAAAAGGGTTTAAAGATCTTCATAATCCATTAACATACCCTAATCCTACGAACCCTAACAAGAGGAGAATTACTCGTGCATATTGGGAGAAGAAGAGATCAAGAGAGAATTCATAATGAAACTACAAAGAAATAGAATAAGAAAAAGAACTACCTTTATTAATCAACAAAACTCATTACACTTTGTTCTTTTAGAAAATAATTACAAATACTAGTTTGCTTCTCGATCTCTTCTAAGGAGGTAGATGAACAGTTGATGATCAGCCTGGATGTGTGATCCGTCTTAGATTTCGTGGTCGCGTCGACTTGATGATTTTTCCAAAGGGGTCTCGGTCCTTATTTATACTCCAAAAGCCAGAAACCCTAGCTTCCAAATTTGGAAGCTAACAGTTAAGATTCTCCCACCTAAATCGCAGCTCAAAAGGCCTCTGGAATGTGGCGGATCCGCGATCAACAGGTAGGTTTGACCGCGGATCCGCGGCCTTGTAGAGGGATCGATGGATTTGGTCTTCTGTGCTTTTCTCCTTGTGACACGTGGCGATCTGTGGAACCTTTGGAAATTGGAAATCTTTTCTTTATTTCTGCCAAACTTGATTTCTTAGTTTGCTTTCTTAATTAGGCAGGTTTGCTCTTAACAACTTTGATTCCCTTGATTTTTAGCCCTGAAAAATTCTGCACAATCTCAACAAATAATATTAGTGGAGTTTTGTTTTATTGAGATATTAATTTCACCATTAAGATTTGGTCAATGGTATCTTTGCATACATTTTCCTACCAAATGTTAATTATAATATATCAACACATGAAAAATAGTATTTTTACAGATAAACCCTCATATGTATCATATATTATAATAAACACCTTTTCTAGTATAGAAATAGTAGGAAAAATGTAATAACAAATTTGCAGTTTTATCAACTGAACAAATGCCCCCAAACCTATCTTTGATCGTCCCGAGCAAACTAGTTTATTCAAAAGAAGGAGAAAAAGAAAGGAGAAAACTAAGCACACTTTCATAGGCAAACACGATTGCACTGAGCACGTGCAACAAGCCGTTAAACCTCTAGGTGTCCCTAGTAGGAGGAGTGTTGTCTCCTGAGGGTTTTTAGCGGATTACACCCACAAAATCCTATAATAAAAGAGAGATGGTGAAATTTACATATAAAGATAAGAACCATAAAAGAAATACTTTGAAAATTTAGAGTTTCCAACTCCACTAGCTTTTCAGTTGTCATGAGCCCTATCTTAATAGTCATGAAAAGATATTAGAAATCACATCATCCCTCAATAAAACATCTTCTTTATTCTTCATTCCTACCTTTCATCCAAACATCGATCATATAACCCTACGTGTGTGTAAAGAATATCTCTACACTCGGAGAATTCAATTCAAGCTATCATACTCTTGTCCATCTGCCTCAGTACTTTTTACTATGATGAATATTTAGTTGAATTTACTCACACAATTTTCATGCGACCTTTAATACTTCTTGAGGTACTAACCGACCAATTACTCATGTGCTTGCTTATTAGGTGTTTTCCTCGTCTTGTACCACTTAAGGCTTAGTAGTGACTCCCAGACCAGTTGGTCTAAGGCACTAGGTGATGAAGCACCCTCGCTATATTTTTTTATTGCTTCCTTGGCGATAACAAAACCTGTATTCATTTTTTTTCTCCACCATTTTATATTTTATTAATTTTTTTTCCTTCATACTTTGGCTTTTAGACAAGAGTATTTCAAGGTATCCTCTACTATCCCGAGTTTCAAGACGTGTGTAAGTGTATATAGTAGGGTATCAACATTCAAATGTTTGGCTTCCAGAATAGAAACTATTTTTTAGACTTATTTTTATCCTCAGATTAATGACTTCTTTCATCTTACTAACCCTTGGGACAACGGCTCATAACTACTTATTACTAGTTCGTTTAAGAAAACTTCTAATTTTCTTGGTTTTCTTAAACTATTCCTATCTTTCATATATAATTTTTCACTTTCAACTCTTTTATTATCAAATTTTTTTTGTGCTTATATATAGTATAATGCAAAGTATCGCGTAAATAAGCACAAACCTCCCCCAAACCTGTTTACAGCAGTGTCCTCACTGATGTCATCCGTTAAGCTCAAATACCTGTAGACTTGGGAGGAAAAAGGGGACAAGAAATAATGAAAGTGAAATCCTCCCCCAAACTTATTTTTGGTTCACAATTTTGTAAAAATCATTTTCTTTTAAGAGCCAAAATATACCCCCTCCAAACTTGAGTTAAACAATGTTAATCTTTTAAAATCATACGAGGGGGTCAAGGTTATTGGTCAATGCCAAGCTTTGCAAAGACCGAAGGTCAACACCAACCATTCAAAAATTTTATCGATGAAGCACCAAGGTTGGTGGAAGAACATGTCACCTTTCGACGTGAAGAAGTGGGGAGGTGATAAGAGGTGTAATGGAAAAGGATTGCGTCTCAATTTGGAGAGACGACACAGTGATAGTGATGATGGATTACTCGCATTATCATGATTGTCCAGAAGAAGGGGTGGAGGTTCAATTTCTTTGTCTTGGAGTTGATTCATCTCAACACCCGTGTCTTGTAAAAATGCGAGTTCATCAGCGAAAATTTCCTCAAAGCTTTCGTCGATACCCCGAAGAATAATGTCATCAGAAAAAATGGGGTGATCGTCAGACTCTATAAAAAGTTCCTCATCAGCGTTAGATGTCGACCCGGACAACTCGGTGGAAGAGTCCGTGTATATATAATACATGGTTGGGTCAAGCAACAACATATGAAAAGAGTCAGTATCATGAGCTTGATCAAATTCGCTGCCGTCGACATCCATTAATTCGACAGAACACACATGAGCATAGGGTTCGGAGGGTTCACTTTCCAACTTGTAAATGTTAAGCTCAGTTGACTTCTTTCCAAAGGATAGGGTCATAGAGCCGTTTCTACAATTGATTACTACGTTGGAAGTTGCTAGGAAGGGTCGACCAAGGATCACCGGAATTTGATTCCGTGGGTTCACTGCAGGCTGTGTATCTATAACGATAAAGTCTACGGGAAATATAAATTCCCCGACTTTAATTAACACATCCTCTAGCTCACCCCTAGGTTGGGTGATAGATCGATCGGCCATCTGAAGAGTGCAATGCCCTGGTTTTAACTCTCCGATCCCTAATTGCTCATAAACAGAATACGGAAGCAAGTTAACACTAGCACCTAAATCGAGTAGAGCACGATTGATATTTTTACCCCCAATAAAAATAGAAATTGTAGGACTTCCGGGGTCCTTTCGTCTCTTGGGTAGTTTTTGTGTAAAAGTTGTGCTCACATTACTTGCAAGGAAAACTTTTTTAGGTACTTGAACTTTTCTCTTCCTAGTGCACAAGTCCTTTAGGATTTTCGCATATGACGGAACTTGTTGAATAGCATCTAGGAGAGGAATGTTTATGTTAACTTGCTTAAAAATTTCCACAATCTTCTCCATTTGTGGACTTGGTCTGATGCCCCTTAACCTGTTTGGATAAGGTGCTTTATCAATAAGGGTTTGATCCAACATTGGAGAGATTGTGGGAATGGAGTGGATCCCAGAATTGGAGTGGGGATCATTTTAGGTAGATTCGAGGAAATGGGTGAAGGGTTCGAGCCTTGGGGAAAACGGAGAATAGGCTCGAATGAAGGTGGGAGACTAGACGAATTAGGAGAAGAAGAAAAGGCAGGGGTATCATTGGTGTCACTAACATTATCACATTGCTCACCCACTCGGTTATTCAGCACTTTTCCCGATCTCAACGTAGTAACGACACTCACATTATAACTTTGTGAGTGGCCAGGATTAGGTATAGGTTGAGATGGGAGTTTCCCTTTCTCTCTCGCACTCATTGCGTCATTCAACTGTGCAATTTGGTTGTCTATTGATTTAATACTCTCACCGTGGGAGGCGGAGTCTTTCGTTAGGGTATCAATAGAAGACTTCATATCAGCCGACATTTGAATGGAATGTTTCATGAACAAATCCAAAGTTTATGCGAGTGAAGAGTTATCAGTACCGGCCAATTGTGGTGCAGAAGTGTTGGCCGGATTTTGAAAATTTTGTGACTAAAAGGGGTGCTGACTTTGTGGTTGTTGTTGCTGTGGAGGAGGTCTTTGATAATTGCTTTGGAACTGATTTTGATTTTGGGGTTGGTTTTGGTTCCAAGCAAAGTTAGGATGATTCTTCCATCCTTGATTGTACGTGGAAGAATAAGGATCGTTTCTAGGTCGCTGCTGAAAAGCAGCATTAGTTTGCTCATGACCTTGAAACGATGCATTCATAGGACATTCTTCCGTCAAGTGTGAAGGATCCGAACAGCAACCACAGACGGTCTTGGGAAGCGTGACCTAATTTAGGGAGGCTAATGAAAATTTGTTCTCAATAGCGTCGAGTTTCTTCTGCATCACTGCCATTTCGGCTTTTACTGCGATGGAAATATCGAGCTGGTGAATACCTCCCCTAGATGAAGGTAGTTTCCCACTGCAAAGTGTTTTCAGCGAGATCTTCCAGATATTTCCACGCTTCACCGTCGTCTTTGGACATGAAATTGCATTGACACATTGTTTCAAGCATCTACTTTTTCGCTGGATTAATGCCCTCATATATAATTCGGCATAAATCCCATCTTTGTATTCCATGATGAGGACATTGGACAAGCAGATCCTTGAAACGTTCAAAGCACTTCCAAAATGGTTCATTGGGAAGCTGGGTGAACTGGTTGATCTCGCTCCTAATATGGGCAGTCTTATGGTTTGGGTAAAACTTCTTAAGAAATGCTATTACGAATTCATCCCAATTAGTGATAGAGTGTGCGGCAGTATTATAAAGCCATTTTTCTGCCAAGTCGCACAGAGTGAATAGGAGAAGACGTAAGCGCATAGCATCCACAGTCAATTGTGAATTACCCATCATTGCGCATACGTTTTCGAATTTAGTGATGAAAATGTACGCGTCTTCCGACTCAAGCCCGTGAAATTTGGGCAACAGATTGATGTAGTGGGGTTTAATTTCAATATTATCCCCGTTAGCTGGTGGAATAGATAGACAAGTGGGAAGAGGACCACGGATAGGATAGCATCTCTCTTGGAGAGAGATGCGAGGTGGATTCTGCACACCTACGGGCGGTGGCAGCGTGGTGTTATAATCTGATGGAGTATCATCCATCTCGGTTAATGTGGTGTGTGGTGGGGGAAAAGAAGATGAAGAAGTACCGACCTCGGAGTCGATAGCAGGAATGTGGACAAGACGGGCACTAGAATCCCGTATCCAGCCGAGCATGCACTAAGCGGGTTTAGTACAAGTGGCAGCGTGTGTGTGATTTAAAAATCGGTATGTTTGAAAAAGTGGGACTTTAAGACAAATCACACAAAATGCACAAACCACCCTAGAACTAAGGTTACCTAGGTCCAGTCTCTAGACCGCTCCTAGACTTCCAAAGGATAAGTCGCAGGATCAATTCTCTACCACCTCTTTACTACTTTTGTGGCCGGGTAAGTGTCAGGTAAGTGGGAGGTATCCACTACGTAAGTAGTGGGCCTAATTAAGTAACCACTTGCCTTAGACATACTTGCCAGGACACCACAAAAGTAATGCGGATAAGCGATAGATTACCCACGACCTTCCTCTGTCCTTATTGAGCGCGACAGTCCTTAGAGTCTTGTCTAGATATTTTTTAAATTAATGTAGGGTTGATGCAGATGCTCGGTTTGTGATTTGTGGGGCTTAGGGAGGGTGATAAAATCCCTACCTAATCTGAATTTGGTCTTGCCCCTTAAAAATCCGTATTAAAATATGCAAAAACAAACTGCAAAACAGAACTTGCAAAAAGATTTTTGAGCGGCGATATTTTGCAAAGAATCCTGCAGAAAAGATATTTTTGAAAGATTCAGAGGAGAGAGAAAGATATAGAAAATATACCAGAGGAGTTTGGAACCCTAAATCCCCTCTCCCGCCGCGCTTCCGCCGCGAATGAACTCTTCCCGTCGCGGTTCCGCCGCAAGAAAGATGGATCAGGTGGTGAAATTTTGCTCTGTGGCCTCCTGCATTCCTCTGGATCTTGATGAATGTCTCTGGCTTTTTGTTTCCTCAATTCTGTGACTCCAGATCCCCTCGCAAAATTCATACAATAATCGTTAAATATACAATTTGCAGTTTTGTTTTATTTATGATATAGATCGAATAAGAATTCAACACGAATAGTAAGAAAAAAAAATTACGCACGTATCCCCTGCAACGGCGCCATTTGATTGGTTTGAAAGAGTGTTTGTAGAATAACCACAATCAGAACGGTGTCGCGCGTAGCTAGACCGAGGTGAGTACGGGTCGTCCTCTGGGAAACGTGGAACCTTTTGTTCTTAATTTAGACGTGTTGAGAAAGAGGAAGAATAGAGGAATAAAGAAAGGTTTTAGGTTCTAGATCTATGTTAAACACGGATGCAAAATATAGATCTAGATTAATTATGGATGTAAGTTTAATATAAAAGGGGGCTTGTAGGGTTCATTAGGATTTAGTAGTTATGGATGATTAATTAAAGATTACCCTTTTTATCCTCTAATAGATTTAAAACTAGAACGACAGTGGTGCAAGTAGATTAGGGTTTCTGGAGGGAAACGGGTTCCCACTCTTAACCCCTATCTCGACATGGAACTCCGTTCATATCCAGCCTTTACCAAAACAATCATTAATCTAATCTCTAATCGCGGTCGAGACTAACAATAAATTGGTAGCGCGCCCGATTAGGATGTTAATGATTCTTTTGATAAAGTTTATAAACTTTATATGACGTAAAAAGGGTTTAAAGATCTTCATCATCCATTAACCTACCATAATCCTACGAACCCTAACAAGAGGAGAATTACTCGCGCATGTTGGGAGAAGAAGAGATCGAGAGAGAATTCATAATGAAACTACAAAGAAATAAAATAAGAAAAAGAACTACCTTTATTAATCAACAAAACTCATTACACTTTGTTCCCTTAGAAAATGATTACAAATACTAGTTTGCTTCTCGATCTCTTCTAAGGAGGTAGATGAACCGTTGATGATCATCCTGGATGCATGAGCCGTCTTGGACTTCGTGATCGCGTCGACTTGATGATTTTTCCAAGAGGGTCTCGGTCTTTATTTATACTCCAAAATCCAGAACCCTAGCTTCCAAATTTGGAAGCCAACTGTTAAGATTCTCCCACCTAAATCGCAGCTCAAAAGGCTTCTGGAACGTGGTGGATCCGCGGTCAATAGGTAGGTTTGACCGCGGATCCGCGGCCTTGTAGAGGGATCGATGTATTTGGTCTTCTGGGCTTTTCTCCTTGTGATACGTGGCGATCTCTAGAACCTTTGGAAATTGGAAATCTTTTCTTTATTTCTGCCAGACTTGATTTCTTAGTTTGCTTTCTTAATTAGGCAGGTTTGCTCTTAACAACTTTGGTTCCCTTAATTTTTAGCCCTAAAAAATTCTGCACAATCTCAACAAATAATATTAGTGGAGTTTTGTTTTATTGAGATATTAATTTCACCATTAAGATTTGGTCAATGGTATTTTTGCATACATTTTCCTACCAAATGTTAATTATAATATATCAACACATGAAAAATAGTATTTTTACAGATAAAACCTCATATGTATCATATATTATAATAAACACCTTTTCTAGTATAGAAATAGTAGGAAAAATGTAATAACAAATGTGCCGTTTTATCAACTGAACATCTGTATTTTGTATTTAGCCAACAATAGAAAATACGGATTTCACGGTCGCGATGAATAGCCAAGCCCACACCTCTAGACCCCTATGAGAGCGGAAAGTGACCCTACCAATTCTAGAGTTTAGGAGACCCGGTCTCGACTTCTCGAGATGGCCTCCCATTGAACCCTAGAACCCGGTCACTTGTGCTCCCCTCCTTGGGTCTATCCTAATGTGGAAAAGTAAATAATATAAAACAATGGTGACATCATCCTCAACCCGGAAGTGCCCCAAATAAAAGAACATTACATACAATGTATTTTACATGAATGAAAATAAAAACTCCCATCTCACATAAAACCCCCGGCCATTCATTCACGACGATCCTGTATATCATATATCAGCAACACATAACATCACATGTCATCAACGTATGTAAGTATGCGTACCCCCATTGTCGTTGATGTATAGCAACGAAACCGGCGATACTCCACATACTACACTTACGGTCGCAGAAAAGAAAGTGAGAACAACAAAATTTAGAATCATCACTTTCACATATATCTAGACGATGTTAAACGTTTCGATCGAATCAACAAACACCCATAAATTACCCTGAGAGCTCAACACTTGAGCAAAGTTAAAATACCCAAAATGAGCCACAATGTCTATAGACCAACCGTAGAAGGGTCAACCCTTGCCTCACTTATGGCGCCACGGAACTACGACAAACCCTAAGGTTTAGCCACGGTTCCATGGTCATAGGATCGAGTTAGGGTTACGTTCTTCTAGGGGTCCATAGGGATACTTGCACGATCTTCCGAATATGTTTAACTTAGGAAATTCCAACACTTGAAAATTTCCAGCGAGAGTAATGAGGTGGTGTGTGATATACGTTCGAACTGTTAAACGTCGTCCAAGTTACCAAAACAATGTTAAAATTACGACTACGAAATGCTCTGAATTGCCCCTAAAGAAAATTAACATCAAATGAAATTTTGGGTTAAACTAACAATACCTGAAACCCCAAAACCTACACACCAGAGCACAGAAGAAAAACGAGGCGAAACTGAGCATTCTGGGCCGGCCTGCTCGGATTTTCTGGCTTTGTGCTCGAGTGAAATCCGGTAGAATGGCCTCATTTTTCTTCTGTGTTCTATATGCATCACATGCAATCTTCTGCAGTTGCTAAAATAATTTTTCGAGACCATTTTAAAATCGACAGAGAGCAGATCCTAGGGTTTCAGAAATCCGTATTTTTCGGAGTTGTTTCGGTTTCGTAATATTTATAACATCGTCTAAGTTTCTAGCTTGGCTCTGATACGACTGTAAGGATTCTTTAGCACCATGCTTAGGGTTAGGGTTGCATCACACATGCTATAAAAAAAATTTAGGGGGTACTAAACAATTCCAACCATGAATCGAACTAGAAATCTAGGGTAACAAACAACAAGTATCACATACTAGAAGTATTTTAACACTAAGAAGTGATTAATACAACCTTTGTAGACCTCCCTCCTTGACTCCTTGAATCAACAATGGTTTGAACCGGCTCGCTAGAATCCTTCCAAGTGCACGACGATCCATCCGGAGTCCCTTTGCTCAAGCTCCTAGCTCCACTTGATATTTGAAGAAGTGGAGCAAACAATCTACACAAGTGGGCTAGACTAATATAGATTGGTGATGTGGGTTTGGATCTCACTAAAAAACCTTTCCTTTTTTGTTTCCTTTGCTCACTTGAAAAGGGTAGAGAGCATGAAGGAGGAAGAAGAAGGAGATGGCTAGCTTGAGCTCTTTTTTATGATAATTCTCAAATAAAAATGAGAAAAGAAAATACTTATATGAGAGACACACTCACATATAACCATGGTCAATAAATATCTAGATATTTTCATTAGTGAGTTAAAGAACAAAGGAAATGAAACCATGGTCAAAACTTAGGTCAAGTAAAGAATAGTGTAGAAGAAAATTCAACCATGATTTAATTCCCTTTTTCTTTTTCTCAATAACAAATATATATACATATATTTATTCCATGTGAGTCTTGCATTGCCATCTCCAATGTATCAACAACCATGATACAAGTATGCATGCATGTGTGCATTGATATCAACATGTATATACTTGCATACATTCATGCATACATCTAAATAGAAAAGGTTTAAATAAATGAGCTAAAAGTCAATATTAAATCAACACTTGATTTAATAACCCGGTCATATCATATACGACCCGACCAATAGTAAACGCCTGATTTAAAATGCAGTATCATATACACGCATTTAATCGAGCTCCCTCGCATATCCCATATGCACCCCACATAATTTCGCCTGAGCTAGGAAACCCCTCTGTGGGACTCTAAGACTCGTCAATACGCTAGCAGTAGGCAGTGATCACATCACATACCCACAAACCGTCAGCGGCACAAGATGTACGTAACGGCTCCCAGGTATTGAGCGATCAGAAGAAAAATAAGCGAACATGTCAAAACTCCTGTCGAGCCAACTGGCAACACATACCGTACAGTCCGGTCTCTTCATCAGATATGCTGCATATCGAGTCTAGGGATGGTATCGTTGACCCCAATAACTCAATAAGTTATGCCGGTATATAGCTCATAACAGATCGAGAAACTACTGATAACACTTATCGGTAAATCTCAGCAGCCCTGGTCAGGGACTTCCTGTTATAGCCAATCGTGCATAACGTAACATCAACCCCCAATACCTGGAGTGACGAAACCCCTCCTATCGCTCATTGCCTCTATGAGCCTCGGGACTGTACCCAAATTCCACATGTTTGCACGACTCAGTAGAGCCGTGGTAGGGTGGAGATCAAAGTACAATGGGAGGACACACAAGACTCTATGACGATCTCGGGTCTACAGACTAACATGTACCAGTGTCACCTGAGAACTTCTATCCGACGATAGATATAACACCTCATAGGAGTTCTTGGCGAGTCCGATCAGTGTACCCAGTCTCCACTGAGCACCCATAAACAGTCTTTGGTGTCACCACACCAATGGATATGGGATCATCCATCTCCCATCATATGGGACAAGAACCGTATACGGTAGTCTACTCTGGAATATCGATGCCCCGTCTCGATACACCTACGACTAGGAACATTTTAAGGATATGCTTATAAACTACACATGTCCTACTAGTATGATCCACATCATAATCCCAGTAGTCAAGCAAATATCCTAAAGGCTTTATCAACATGTACAAATGAGTAAGATGCATGATCAAATGAACATGTCAAGATAAAGTACAACCAGATAGCATACTATCATGTCGAGCAAGAATTTCCTTTGAATATATTTATATATATATATATATACACATATATATATACACACACACATACCGATATATCCACTATCATATAATGGCCTCTAGGGCATACATATATCCAACAAGAATCTCCCCGATGAGAATTAAATTCTTAACTTGTGGGGAGATCTGCTTCTGCAGATCTCAACCAGAGAAAGAACTAAGTTCTTGTATGAAGGGTTAAACCCTTAGAAAGGCAAAGAAGAGATAGAACAATCTCTGCGTTTTTCTTCTTTTTACCTAGTATGTTCTGACGAAACAAATCTTCGCTGAGAATCAAATTCTTTTTTTTGTCTCTACTTCTGTCTCTTCTCTCTCCCTTTCTCTATGTGTGTGGGACCTGAAGTCTCGGGTTCTTTATATAGTGGAGAGAAATTTGTTGAATTCTCAGAAAATCTCTTATTGAGAGATCCCAATTGATTTAATTGGTTTCAGAATTGATTTGGGGAATTTTACAGAAGATATTGTTCTTGTTTTTAACAAGATTGGAGATATTCTCCCATATATAGAATAAAATTCTATCAAGTGGTGACATTTTAATCACCATTGGATTTTTAATCCAAGGGTGCTCAGTTTAATAGAGTATAATCTTTCTCTGTTTAGAAAGATATAGGAAATATTTTGGATCTTTGATCCACTAACTCTCTTTTTTAACAGAAAATATTCTCTCCAATAGAATTTAATTCTATGTTTAATCACCATTGGATCCTTGATCCAACGGTTTATTAAGTTATTAAGTAGAATTTAATTCTACGCAAGGAGGTGTCCTCACATGTTAACACGTGAGGCTTGTTTAGCCTAGTTGCGGTTTAATTGCAGCGCCTATATGCTTTGCATATAGGCGCTCACGTGTTGGCACATGAGGCTTGTTTAGCCTACTTGTAGCTTAATTGCAGCACCTATAAGCAGCATATAGGCGCTCACGTGTTTAACACGTGAGACTTGTTTAGCCTATTTGTAGCTTAATTGCAGCGTCTATATGCTCTACATATAGGCGCTCATGTGTTTAACACGTGAGGCTCGAATAGTGGGGAGTTTCCCCATTTCTTACTCTCCCCTTTTTTATGAGGGAACATCAGGGGCAGAAGGAGCCCACCATTCCAGCTACCAATTCGGCTCAATCGGTCTCAAAATCCAAAAGGCCAAAGAAGATATATAGATTCCTTCAAAAACTATAAGCAAAAGAAAAGAACTCTAATTCTATTGAAGCAGTTCTTCGCCTTAGAAGTAGATGAGATTCTGGAAGTGCTGGAAGAAAACTCAAATGATGAGGTCCTTGTCGTGACCTGCTATGTCATCCACCTTGGTAATGACTCTGAGGAAGAACTTTGCTTTCCTGAAGAGGACGAAGAGCTCGCCACGAAGGCCAACCAAATTTAGCTCATAAGCGGTAAGGCTCTACCGCCAAATCAAGGCAACGTCCTAAAAGGGAAAGAAAAACAAGTCGCTAATGAAGAAGATGGTGGAGATATTGCTCATGAAGACTCGAGTCCTTCCCCAGTGGACTATAATGTCTTGGCTTATCTCTGGAAGCTTCCGTCTCTCTTAAGCATCTATGATGCTTTGGTTCTATTCAAGAAGCTCAGAGATGTTCTCATTCATGCCGTGCAAAACCCCGAGCAGTATCAGGCTCATTTCGCGGAAATTAATATGAAAGAGGCCTAGTACACTTTGCATACAGCCGCGGTCATATTTAAAGATGAAGACTTGTTACTGAGAACAGCTGAGCACAACCGACCGCTTTACGTGACAGGGTACAACGATGAAGACCGAATTAATCGCATATAGATTGATCTGGGGTCCTCAGCGAACATCATGAACTTGCGGATTCTAAAGAGTTTGTTAATGGATGTCCGACACCTATCAAAGGAAAGAATTGTCATTCAAGGCTTCAATCAAAACTGCCAGTAAGTTCTGGGGTCCATAGCTCTGCCAATTAAATTTGGGGATTTGCAAACCAAAGCTAAAATACATGTGATCGATGCCAACACATCCTATAAGATTCTCCTGGGAAGGTCGTGTCTTCACGATTACGACATCCTTCCGTCAACTCTCTATTAGTGCATGATGCATACCAAAAATGGAAAAGAAAGACGCATTGATGGAGATATCTAGTCGTTCGGTGTGCATGAAATCCGATATAAAGATTCTCGATATTTTGTGAACCTCCAAAGTGCTGAGCTACAGTTGACCAAAGACAGAACGGCTCCGAAACTCAAATGCACATCTGAGCCGACTGTCACTTTCAAAAGAAAAAAAACCCCAAGTGCATCCGCGTTTCGGCAGTGACACTGATGAGTCCGAAATTGGAAGTCCGTCCTTCCGTAAAACTCGCCCTCATTTTGGTAGTGATATGGATGAATCTGATATTGAAGGCCCATCCGGAAGAAAAATTCACCCTCGTTTATGCAGCGATACTGAAGAATCAGAGGAAGAGGATCCGTCTTGCAATCGCTGTGCAGATTGGGCTCTCATGCAAAAAGCAAAGCTAAGAGAGACCTTCAAAGTTATAGAAGGGTCTGATTTGATCTCAAAAACTATCTATTACCGCAATAAAAAATGGCGTCGCATGTAGCTAGCCGGTGAGTACGGGTCGGTCCACAGGGATGTTGTGAATTTCCTAATCGCAATTACGAGTTAATTCCAAGCGGTGTGAATGGATTAATTAAATCTAAAAACTAAATTAATCTTGGGAAATTGAATTAAAGATCTAACTATCTAACTAGGGCAAGGAATTAAATTTAATCTAGGACAGAGAATGAAAAATTACCCAGGGCAAGAATTGAAATTACCTACTTACTTTACAGATGGCTCTCTCCAAACATCAACACAAGACTTGTCAGATCTGAATTTCTGAAATGAAAAGAGGCATCGATACTCTCCAAAAGAAATCTAAATTTTATTGCTAAAAAGAGGCATAGAGAGGCATAGCCTTTACAATGATTTAGAGTTCCTATTTATAGAGGATAGGAAACCCTAGGTTACAATTGATTCGCACGTCTACATTTACCAAAATATCCTTAGGAAGACCTAGTCAAAGTAGACTCTAAGTTTTGGTAAAATTTTATGTCTCTATCTCTTTAAAAGGAAGTATTGGGCCTTGAAATTTCCTTTGTTGGCTCTTCTGTCTTTGGGCTTCCTTATTATTTGGTTCTTTTATTAAAATAGCTTCTATGTTTCTTCCAGATCTCCAGTGAATAATTGCGATGGACTTTTAACCGTTCGCTTTGTAATCTTGGACCTTGCATTGCCTTGTACTTTGTGAATTTTATCTTTGATGTAGGATTGATCAAGAGTCTACTGTTTGTTGGTCAAAGTCCACTTTTGCATCGTCTTTTCATCGTTTTCACTGTTTTCTGTCCAAGAACCTGTAACCTGTAATATTTAGCAGACATCCGTCAAAAGCACATGTTTATTTATAAAATGAATAAGAATGGGGAATATAATAATACAATATTATGGTGTGAACAAATACCCCAAACTTATCTTTTGCTCGTCCTCGAGCAAACTTATCTTTTGCTCGTCCTCGAGCAAACTTATTTTTATTCTCTACAAAAAACCCAACCACACTTTCGCAGGGAAACGCGATTGCACTGAGCTCTTGCAACAAGCCGTTAAACCTCTAGGTGTCCCTAGTAGGAGGAGTGTTGTCTCCTGAGGGTTTTCAGCGGATACTACCCACAAAATCCTATCAATTTGGCTTTTTCGATTTTAATTCTCCAATTAGGGTTTCTAACAAGGAACTCTATTATCTTCGACTTGCAAATTATCCACCCATATTCTTCGCATTTTCTCATCATCTAACTTAAGATTATATATGTTCTATAGATTTACTTAGCTTTCGGCATTTCCTAAGTTTTCCTTCTAGGGTTCCATCTCCACTTAGGAATTTCTATCAACTCTACTAAAGACACAAGTTCTATTCTTCACTCCTTTCTCTCATCTAAACTCCAATCACATATCCTTACGTGTGTGTATAAGTCACCCCTATACTTGGAAATTCAAATCAAGCAATCATACCCTTGTCCGTTGTCCAAAGTACTAATTAGTTGGTGAATTTAAATGAATTTTGCTTACACATCCTTCATGCGACCATTAATACTTCTTGAGGTACCAACAACCGATTACAAGATATGTTTGCACTTTAAAGCGTAATTCCTAGTCTTGCAACACCCAAGGCTTTTAGTAGTGACTCCCAAACCAGTTGGTCTAAGGCACTAGGTGATGAAGCACCCTCGCTAAATATTTTTCTATTTTTGCAGCCTTAAGTAATCACAAAAACTAGTGTCCATTTTTTAATTCTTTATTCACACTTATATATATATTTTTTTTTCATTTTCTTCGTACTAAGGACTTTAAACAAGAGCATTTCAAGGTCTCTTCTACTATTCCAAGTTTCAAGGTGCGTGATAGTGCAAATTATAGGGTATACATTTTCAGAATCTAGACTTAAATTAGGAACTATTTTTCAAACTTATACTCTAATAAGAACATCAATACTTTTCCTTTGTTTCAACTTAGCCCAAGAGCTGAACTCAAAATTTGTCTATTTCTAAATAAACTACAAAAACATATACTTTCTACCGTTAAGCTTTAAGAAAGGTTATTTTTAGGGTTTTTAATTTACTACGTCAAAGATCTAGTTGTTCCTAGCTAGTTAATCTATTTGTCAAACTCTAGTCAAATAAGCCAAAATTGAATACAACAATTTTTATAATTTTTGAAATTTTTCAATTTTTATGGGTTTTCAAATAAATATGCAAATGCAAAAATATACATATGAATGCGAAAGAAGAAGACGTACCGAGCATACCCCCAAATTTAAACTTGACAGTGTCCTCACTGTCATGCCACACCAAGAGGGTCAAAATGTCGGCACTTTCATGTTTATTTATTTATAAAATTTTTTATATTTTTTCAATGTTTTTTTGAATTTTTTTTATAGAAAAACAAAAAAATATATATACATATATACAACAAGATCCTCCCCAAACTCAACAAGGCCTTACACAAGCCAAAGGTTAGCACCAACCATTCAAAAATCTTATCGTGGTAATGGTTGAGTTGGTGAAAGAATGGAGTGGAAAGAAAAGAGATGAGAAGCACACGAGACCGTGTGGAGGTAGAAATGGGATACGGTCTCGGTGGGGGAGAAGAACGGCAGAAAAGAGAAAAAAGTGGAGTACGATCTTGAGGGTGTAAATCGAGTGAATAAATTGGCGCAATTTGTGATGACCAATGTGTTAAAAAGCGATTGTGCTAACCTATCAACCCGTCGAGAAATGGGGTCAAATCCCTCAAGATTCCCAAGAAAGCATGGGTACGCCGAACTTGGTATTGGAGATGAAAGCGTAACGGTCTCTTGAACGGTCGGAATGATAGGAAGGACGAAAGGGAGTGAATTAGGGATAGTCTCATTCTCACTGTAGTAAACTGTCTCGAACTTGAAGGATTCCATCAATGGTTCGAAATGACTGTAAGCAACCGAGTCTGATGGTTCAACTAACTCATCTGAAAATGTAAAGGACTCAAACTCGGGAGGTGAGTTTTCAACATCGTCCGAAAAAGTGAAACACTCGTAATCATTATCGTCTGTGAGAACTGTGTCAGATTCAAAGAGAAATTTTTCAAGCTCACAGTCTTCAAGCGTGATCTTTTGCATGGTCGGAATGATGGAAAGGAGGGTGTTTGATTTAGGAAGTGTAACAGTAGGAGGATGAACTGGAAAATCCGACACATCAAACAAAAATGGTTCAACCTCAATATTATCCTCAATACTCTCCTCAATATTATCCTCATAATTCTCCTCAAAATTTAGCTTATCCATGTCATTATCATCAAAATCAAGACGCATATGAAGTTCGGGAGAAACATTTAATGACTCGGGATGATGAATTGGAGATAAAATTTCAGTCAAATTTACGCGTTCATCATCCAAAATATTCCCAGCGTCTATATCCTCAATCAAGTGAAAATTAATTTTTTCGGACACCTCATCAAAAGCATGGATATTTATCAATTCAGGTTCGAGATTGGAGGTGTAAAGATCGAAAGAATTAGGTGTGGTTTCACTCGAAAGAGACTCTTCACAATCTAGCAAATCAAGCACTACAAAGTCGCACAACTCATTATTTTGGACATATGTTTGAAAACTGGAGTTGTTGGATTCAATTGGGCATGGGTAGGTTTGATTTGGAACTCCTCTCAAATTCTCACTCTGTCCAACCGCCTCCTCATACATTTGAATTTTTGGAGCTAGTTGGAAACTAGCTACCGGTTCACTAGATTGCATAAGGGCGGCTATGGACGCATCCACATTCCTCATTATTCGGTTTGTTGCTGCAATGTACGCCTCCAACGACTGTTCTAGACTAGACATGGGTTGTGAAGGGGTTTCGGTAAAAGATTCGAAATTGTTTAGATACGTGAAACTCCCAAATGGCTGTGTAGAAGCATTGTCTAGTGAAGGTGGGAAAGTCGGTGTTCCCCTCCGAATGGCGGTCGAGACATGGGCTGTCTTGCCTGAGATTCGGGACAGATGCTAATTGGTGCTATCCGTCTACCTCTCCGAAGATGCCAAGTTGATTTATGGCACTGTGTATCGAAGGTTTAAACGGATGAGTCCGATGTAGCAGACTTCGTCAGATTCCCCCTCGTTTGAGGGGTTTTTGATTGTGGGGACGCTCTTCCCTGCAGGCGCAAGCCCCTGCAGTTAATTACGCTACTGCATCGCGGTAACAACTTTCTCCTTCTCCAGCCGTTCACTTCGTGTCGTGGGTGTTTGTTTTGTGTTTTGTTGCCCGTGGATTGTTTACGGAGACCGGGTTATGTCGTCGCCCGTAGGGCGTGGACTAGTCCAAATCCGTATTATCTTAGATTTGGGTTTGGGGGTTTGGTTTGAGGATATGTTAGCCATATTTGAGGCTAAGATCAACTCAAACGTTTGTTAAGGATACGTTAGTCTAATCTGAGACTAAGATCAACTTAACGGGATCGTTTAGATCCGACAAAAGAGCATTCGGGCTCCATTGTTCCAGTTTAGGCACATAGTGGTCCATTGCATGTATGGCCGCCGGGACCCATCACCTCTCTGACGACGTTGAAGGATTACAACGACAGATGCCAAAGGAGTTCAGAGATGTACCCTTGAACCAAAGTTGATTGGGGGATTTATAGTCCAATTTGGGACTAAGTCTGTTTGAAGGTTTAAGGATACGTTAGCCATATTTAAGGCTAAGATCAACTTAAACAGTTGTTAAGGATACATTAGTCCAGTTTGGGACTAAGATCGACTTAACAGGATCGTTTAGATCCGACAAAAGAGCATTTGGGGGCTCTATTGTTCCAGTTTAGAGACATGGTGGTCCATTGCCAGTTTAGGGACATGGTGGTCCATTTCCAGTTTAGGGACATAGTGGTCCAATACCAGTTTAAGGACATAGTGGTCCAATGGTAGTTTAAGGACGCATAAGTCCATGGGTTTAAGGACCCCACAGTCCATATGGGCGTGTTTAAGGACGCATTAGTCCGTTAGTTTAAGGACGCATAAGTCCGCGGGTTTAAGGACCCCACAGTTCATATCTTGGTTTAAGGACGCATAAGTCCATGAGTTTAAGGACCCCACAGTCCGTGTTGATGTGTGGTTGTCGGGACCCGTCACCTCTCTGAAGACGTTGAAGGATTACAACGACAAATATCAGAGGAGTTCAGAGATGTACCCTTGAACCAATGAATTGGTTGAAAGAGCAGATGTGCTCAGTTCAAGATGACTTGAGGACTTATGGCCAGTTTGGGCTAAGTCCAATTATGTTTGAAATATTGGCCCTCTGTTGGTCCATTGAAGGAGAGGCTTTGCCTCTAGAAACTTAGTCAATTGGGCTAAAGCTAGTGTTAAACACTAAAGACCAACAGTGTTGAACACTGGAATTAAGATTAGCAAGTTAGTGTTTAACACTAAAAGATAATCAGTGTTAAACACTAGCAACGGGGCTTTCAAATTAATGTTAAACACTAAAGCAAATCAGTGTTAAACACCGGGAACAGAGTTTTCACATTAGTGTTAATCACTAAGAAAATCAGTGTTAAACACTGGAAATAGAGTTTTCTAAATTAGTGTTAAACACTAAGAAAATCAGTGTTAAACACTGCAGATAGATTGTTAAACACTAAGGAGGGAAGGGTCACGTGCAGACACGTGAGAGCGCCCTGATTTCCCTCATTTTATTCTGCAGGTAAGTGTTTAACACTTTTAATTCTGACGGCCATCACGTGTGAGCACGTGATGGAGGCCCCCGCTCTGGTCTGTTAGAATGCTCATTAGAGGTCACATGGTGACACGTGAGGGCGCCCTAAATGTGAAGCCAGATCTCCTTTGTTTTATCCTCAAATCTGCGAATAAGTGTTAAACACTTTTCATCTTTATTTTAGAGCATCACGTGTTGACACGTGATGGGGATTTATGCGCTGACTGTTAAAACGTTTGCTAAGGGGTCACGTGGTAAACACGTGAGAGCGCCCAAAGCCTTCATTTCCATTGATCTTTCTTTCTGCGTTTTGGGAGTCACGTGGGAGCACGTGATGGCATCAAAAAGTGGGGCCAGATCCCCTTTATTTTGTTCTGCAAACAAGTGTTAAACACTTTTAATTTTCATAGCCATCACGTGTGGGCACGTGATGTATAATCAAGCCCTGATTTATTAGAACATTTATTAGGGGTCACGTGGTAACACGTGAGAGCGCCCAGAATTGTTTCTGCCTTTACTTTTGTTCCATATATAATGAGGGTCACGTAGGAACACGTGAGGCATTGCCTCAAAGCTTTCCTCTTCTCATTTTTGGGGGATCTGTTCAGGGGTCACGTGGGGTACGTGACCTTTGTCTTTTCATGCACAGAGATCTTTTAAGTCTCCTTATCTTTAAGAATTAAATTCTTATTTAGGGTAAAACCCTAATTTTTGTTTTGGAGGAATTAAATTCCTATTGTGAAAGAATTAAATTCTTATTTAGGGTAAAACCCTAATTTTATCCCAAAGGAATTAAATTCCTATAATTTTGTGAGAATCGAATTCTCAAAACTTAATTCCTCCTCTATGTTTTGGATCTCTATGGCAGGATCTCAACCCAATGAGAATTAAATTCTCAATTCATGGGGAGATGTGCACTTTGCAGATCCTCCACCAGAGAAAGAACTAAGTTCTTTTCTTTATATAAGAGTTAAACTTTTTTGAGAATTAAATTCTCTGTTGAAGCCGCCCTTTTCTTACCTAAGGTTTTTCTTTTGCAGAGAATTAAATTTTCCTCTCTTTGCTTTTCTTTTTTCTCTTGAGAATTAAATTCTCCTCCATCTGTTTTTCTCTCAAAAAAGTCGATCCCCCTTTCTCTTCTTTTCTTGGCTCCTATTTATAGGAGAAGGAAGAGAATCAATTTGTTTAGCAAATCTCTCATTGAAAGATTTGATTTGTATGTTGGGAGATTTGATTTATATTTATCATTCATCTGGGCCTTTAGATTGTTAAGTGAATTTTATTCACCATTGGATTTTAAATCCAAAGATATCCCTTTGTTATCTCGGTTAGATTTAGGGGGGAAATCTTTCCAAGTCCAAGATTATCCCATAAATTGGTGATTTTTAATCACCCTCGGATTTTTAATCCAACGGTCCCCATAGACCCTTTATGTTTGGAAAGATTTAGAAAATTTTAGAATTTTAATTCTATTAACTGTAAGGCTTTCGAAACCAGTCACGTGCTGACACGTGACCCTTGGTCACGTGTGAGCACGTGACCCCCAATTGAGTTCTTTAACGGCCGCTTGTTTATGTTGTTGTTTTAACCATCACGTGTCAACACGTGACCATTGGTCACGTGTAAGCACGTGATACCTCGTTGAGGTATTTTCTGACTTTTAGAATTAAATTCTATTCATTATTTTGGAGGCCTTAAAAGCCCATCACGTGTCTGCACGTGACCCATGGTCACGTGTGAGCACGTGACGCCCCATTGGGGTCTTTTCTGATCTTTTAACTCCTCCAGCGGGTTCTTAAAGGTCCATCACGTGTGGACACGTGATGCCTTATAACTTTTGATCCCGGATGAATTATGAGGCCCATAATATATCAAATCGAAGGGTTTTTTCGAGATGCTTCCAATACCATCAGAATTTAATAGTTCCTCCTTCGGGAACTTATCAAAATACATGCCGGAAGATATTGGTTCGCATTTCTTAAGCGTATCGCTGCCATTTGATACCTTGGACTGTTCTGCGCAGAAATTTTCGGCGGGAACAAATGCCCCCCACTACTTTTCCCATGTAAGTATATACGTGGGTGAAGTAGTGCAAAGTAATGTATAACGTATGACCAGTTTCGGGTTGGTAGATTACTTTCAGAATCTTGACCGGAGAAGATAACGAGCGGACACAAGCGTCTTCATTTATCATTGGCTCAGATCTTGACTCTTAAGAGATATAGTTCCAAACCCTTAACTCCATGAGCCGCACCCTTCTATCTCTTTATATCTTACTCTGGCGTGAAGTAGTTTATATGCTCATGAATAGCTTTTCCATTTCAGTGGCATGTAGCTTTGGCGAGTGTGGCTCATAGATGGTCCATCTTGACCTCTTTGCAGGACGGTGATAGCTTAGGAGACAGGGTTAGGATCTGCCACCTAAGACTTTTCAACTTTATGAGCCGTGAGGGTCTCATAAAGACTTTTCTCCCTACGAGTCGAGAGGATCCCGCAGGTGTATTTTCTCCTTAGGGGTCGTGAGGACTCCTAAATGTGTTTTCTCTTGAAAGTCGTAAGGATCTCACAAGAGAATTTTCCCGCTTATAAGTCGAGAGGACTCGTAAGCGGTTGTTTCCCTCCTTGTTGAGATTCGAATTTGGAGAGTGTGACCCGTGGATAGTATGCATGAGACCGTTTTGGGCCGACTTGCAGGGTCCCAGTGCTTAGGAAACAGGTTTTTTAATCCCTACTGCCTAAGGCTTTATCTCACGAGTCAAGACGAATCGAGAAGTTCTCGCAAAGACATCAATTTCCTCACGAGTCGAAACGGATCGAGCAGATCTCGCAAGAATATCCTAACGTCACAATTAACCTCTGCTCTTTACGACAGAAGTCCGTTAGGGTCTGTGGTACTTAGGGTTTTGGCCGTCGTACTGTCGCATGAGCTGATGTATTCCTCGGTAGGCAATCGTGCTGTTCGAGTAGCCCTGCGACTGCCGTGTCTCTGATCCCTTCGGGGGCTGGACAAGACGTCTTCAAGCAATCCTCCTTGGCAGTTTGACCGTCGGAAGAGCAAGCGTTAGGAATTTGCCATGCCGCTTTTTACTTGAGGTTAGGCTCATTTTGGAGAGCCCCGATGAGTCATAACCACTCCGCGCTGGTGTGGGATGATCTCCGATAGTCTTCAGGCTTTATATGTCTTGCCGTTAAGACCCTGAAGCTAGGAATTTGGCCTTTGCTTCGTTTGCTGGCATTGCGTCCTCTGTATCGAGACGAATGACGTGGTTGTCTCTAGGTTGCTGATGAACTGTCGAGGTTTGGAACTAGGGATTTTGCCATGGCTCCTTTTGGTGATGTTGCATCTGCTGTATCGAGACGAACGTCGAGGTGGTGACCACTCCATGTGGGATGATCTCCGGTGGTCTTTCAGGCTTTATATGACTTGCCGTCAAGACCCTGAAGCTAGGAATTTGACCTTTGCTTCATTTGCTGGTATCGCGTCCTCTGTATCGAGACGAATGTCATGGTTGTCTCTAGGTTGCTAGTGAACCGTCGAGGGTTGGAACTAGGGATTTTGCCGTGTCTCCTTTTGGTGATGTTGTGTCTGCTGTATCGAGACGAACGTCGAGGTGGTGACCACTCCACACTGGTTCGAGATGATCTCCGATTGTCTTTCAGGCTTTATATGACTTGCCGTTAAGACACATAAAGCTAGGAATTTAGCCTTTTGCTTCCTTTGCTTTAGCGCGTCCGAATCCTGCTGGGGGAAGAACGCTGGGGTGACATTTCATCTGTTGTATCGAGACGATCGTCGAGGTGGTGACCACTCCGCGCTGGTGCGAGATGATCTCCGATTGTCTTTCAGGCTTTATATGAGTTGCCGTCAAGACCCTGAAGCTAGGAATTTGGCCTTTGCTTCGTTTGTTTTGTCACGTCCGAATCCTGTCGGAAGAAGAACGCTGGGGTGACATCGCGTCTACTGTATCGAGACGAACGTCGAGGTGGTGACCACTCCGCATTGGTGAGAAATGATCTCTGAATGTCTTTCAGGCTTTATATGACTTGCCGTCAAGACCCTGAAGCTAGGAATTTGGCCTTTTGCTTCATTTGCTTTGGCGTGTCCGAATTCTGTTGGAGGAAGGACGCCGTATTGAAATTTCATCTGCTGTATCGAGACGATCGTCGAGGTGGTGACCACTCCGCGCTGGTGCGAGATGATCTCCGATGGTCTTTCGGGCTTTATATGAGTTGCCGTCAAGATCCTGAAGCTAGGAATTTGGCCTTTGCTTCGTTTGTTTTTGTCGCATCTGAACCCTGCTGGAGGAAGGACGATGCAGTGACTTCGTGTCTGCTGTATCGAAACGAATGTCAAGGTGGAGCTGGGATTTTGCCGTCGCTCCGCTCTGTTTCGACCATGGGGTCTTTCGTTGACGTTGCATCTACATCCTGCTGGACTGCGGAGGAACGCCATTGTTGACATTGCGTTTGCTGTGACGAGACGAATGCTGAGGTGGAGCTGGGATTTTGCCGTCGCTCTGCTCTGTTTCGACCGTGAGGTCTTTTGTTGATGTTGCTTCTGCATCCTGCTGGACTACGATGGAACGCCGTTGTTGACATTGCGTCTGCTGTATCGAGACGAATGGTGAGGTGAAGCTGGGATTTTGCCATCGCTCCTCTTGATGGTGTAACATCCGTGTCCTGCTGGAATGAGGAAGCCCACCGTTGTTGGTCTCCAGGCTGTAGATGTGGCCATTGAGATTTGGAACAGGGACTTTGCCATGGTTCCATTTCGTTGCGACTCTGAGGTCGATTGTTGATGTCATGTCTGTATCTGGTTGGAGTGAGGAGAAACGCCGTTGGTGATCTCTAAGTTGTCGATGTTGACGTTGAGACCCTGAAGCTCGGGATCTTCGTTTGCTTCATTTGTTGACATCGTGTCTGTAATATTGCGACAAATATCGAGATTGTCTCTAGGTTGTCTATGAACCGTCGAGATTTGGCTTCGCTTTCTGATGGAGCCTGTTGGGAAGGTATGGTTCCCTCTTTATCTGTGCCCCTGGATTGTATACAGGGATCGATGTGATTTCACCTGTAGGGCAAAAAGTTTCATTCTTTCATCATTTTTTTTATTCTTTCCGCGATGCTCTATCATTTCAGCTTTTTATATCGCGAAAATCGCGATTGCCCAATCATTTCGGCTATTTTTCGCGGTGCCCAATCATTTCGGCTATTTTTTTTACTCGCTGCTTTTTATTGCGAGTTGCCCAACCATTTCGGCTATTTTGCATGCATACATTTTTACTTGCTGATTTTGTTTGCAAGTTGCCCCATCATTTAGGCTATTTCGTATGCATTTTTTTTGGGGCTCGCTGATTTTTTTTTCGCGAGTAGGGGATTTGGTATCTGATACCAATCTTGGCATCAGCATCGCTGCGACTGGAATATTGCCAGGAGCGAATCATCATTTGCCGTGAAAAGACTTGAAATTTGATACCGGTTTAGGCATCAGCATCGCTGCAACTGGGATATTGCCAGGAGCGAATCATCATTTGCCTTGAAAGGGCTTGGAATTTGATACCGGTTTAGGCATCAGCATGCTGCAACTGGGATATTGCCAGGAGCGAATCATCATTTGCCTCTGTCGATGTCGAACAAAGGTGGCTTAGTAAATAGGGTTAAGGGTCCTGTCGGCTAAGGCTTTTGACTTCATGGGCCGTAAGGGTCTCACAAAGGTATTTCTCCCTACAAGTTGTAAGGATCTTGTAGGTGTGTTTTCTCCTTGGGAATCGTGAGGATTCCTAAGTGCATGTTCTCTTGTAAGTCGTAAGGATCTTACAAAAGGGTTTTCTCCTTATAAGTCGAGAGGACTTACAAGTGTTGTTTGTTTTGGAGGAATTAAATTCCTATTGTGAAAGAATTAAATTCTTATTTAGGGTAAAACCCTAATTTTATCCCAAAGGAATTAAATTCCCATAATTTTGTGAGAATTGAATTCTCAAAACTTAATTCCTCCTCTATGTTTTGGATCTGCATGGCAGGATCTCAACCCAATGAGAATTAAATTCTCAATTCATGGGGAGATGTGCACTTTGCAGATCCTCCACCAGAGAAAGAACTAAGTTCTTTTCTTTATATAAGAGTTAAACTCTTTTGAGAATTAAATTCTCTGTTGAAGCCTCCCTTTTCTTATCTAGGGTTTTTCTTTTGCAGAGAATTAAATTTTCCTCTCTTTGCTTTTCTTTTTTCTCTTGAGAATTAAATTCTCCTCCCTCTGTTTTTCTCTCAAAAAAGTCGATCCCCCTTTCTTTTCTTTTCTTGGCTCCTATTTATAGGAGAAGGAAGAGAATCAATTTGTTTAGCAAATCTCTCATTGAAAGATTTGATTTGTATGTTGGGAGATTTGATTTATATTTATCATTCATCTGGGCCTTTAGATTGTTAAGTGAATTTTATTCATTATTGGATTTTAAATCCAAAGATATCCCTTTGTTATCTCGGTTAGATTTAGGGGGGAAATCTTTCCATGTCCAAGATTATCCCATAAATTGGTGATTTTTAATCACCCTCGGATTTTTAATCCAACGGTCCCCATAGACCCTTTATGTTTGGAAAGATTTAGAAAATTTTAGAATTTTAATTCTATTAACTATAAGGTTTTCGAAACCAGTCACGTGCTGACACGTGACCCTTGGTCACGTGTGAGCACGTGACCCCCAATTGAGTTCTTTAACGGCCGCTTGTTTATGTTGTTGTTTTAACCATCACGTGTCAACTCGTGACCATTGGTCACGTGTAAGCACGTGATACCTCGTTGAGGTATTTTCTGACTTTTAGAATTAAATTCTATTCATTATTTTGGAGGTCTTAAAAGCCCATCACGTGTCTGCACGTGACCCATGGTCACATGTGAGCACGTGACGCCCCATTGGGGTCTTTTCTGATCTTTTAACTCCTCCAGCGGGTTCTTAAAGGTCCATCACGTGTGGACACGTGATGCCTCATAACTTTTGATCCCGGATGAATTATGAGGCCCATAATATATCAAATCGAAGGGTTTTTTTCGAGATGCTTCCAATACCATCAGAATTTAATAGTTCCTCCTTCGGGAACTTATCAAAATACATGCCGGAAGATATTGGTTCGCATTTCCTTAAGCGTATCGCTGCCATTTGATACCTTGGACTCTTCTGCGCAGAAATTTTCGGCGGGAACAGTCGGGTAGGACTGGTAGGAATTGGATGCTAGGACAGGAGTAGGATCAATATTTGGATAAAAAGGTGAATGGGCTTGTTGATTCCTAGAATTGGATGTGTGGAGAGGAGTGAAAGCTCGGTTATGAGATTGTTCAATATGCTCTGCAATAGACATAGGTTTCAGAGTTACAAAAAGACTCGAAAAAAGATTATCAACGTACGAAGGTGATGAAGGTTGACACGGTTGATACAAAGCGGATTGCAAAGTCGAACTGTTTCTCCTAGACGCTTCTATTCGATCTTTCAAAGAAATTTTGGGCATGGAGGGTTCGTCCTTAAATCGACTGAAACAATTCGCGTAAGAGGCAAAGTTTGGTTCAGGATACCAAAGTTCGGCAAGAGATTTGTGATGTGGGGTACCCATGATAGAAGAAAGAGAAGAGAAAGACGGTAGGTGGTGCAAGGATTTCATAGCGACAAAAGTTGCAAGTCTTTTAAAAAAAAATTCTTTTTCCTTTTTCTCTTTATTTAGAACTGTTTGCAAAATGATTTTTGAGAAAAGAGCTAAGACACACTTTCGATCAACCAAAAATGCACAATCAAGCCTAGATCTAGGGTCACCTAGGTCAGCTAGACAGCTCCTAACTGTTCCAAAGGGCTAGAAATAGGACCTCAAACCACCTCTTCACCGCCAATTGCAGCCAGGTAAGTGCCAGGTAAGTGGGAGGCTCCCCGCTACAAGTAGCGGTCCTAATTAAGTAACCACTTGCCTTAGACATACTTTCCTAGACACCGCAAAGTCAGGTTAGGATAAACGGTCGATGCCTATAACTAGTTCTCTGTCCTATTGAGCTCGAAGTCCTTAGGGTTGAGTTTAGTATTTTTTAATTAAGAATGGTCAATGCAAATGCCTTATGTGATTTTTGGGGTCCTGGGAAGGGTGATGAAATCCCCACCCAATCTGAATTGGTCAAAAGCCTCTTAAAATCCGATTAAAGATATGTAAAACAGTAAATCACTTGCAATCAAATCTTGTTTGTGAATTTCAAAGTTTGCAAGTTTTCTAATTAAAATTTTCCTTTTTCCGCTTGCTCTTTATTTGGAAATTTTGCAAAAAGATTTTCGATAAAAGATGTGCAAAACAAAAAATATTACTTGCAATCAATTTCTATTTTAAGCGAGGCGCAAAAATCCTGCACAAGATTTGTTATTTGGAAAGGAAAAGATTTTTACGCGCAAAGAATCCTGCAGGAGATTTTTCAGAGGAGATATCAGAGATTTGCAGAGGAGGAGATCAGAAGACTTACAGTTTTTTTGTTTTTTTTACCGCGCTTCTGCTTTTTTTAGGGAACCGATCTGTCGCCTACACCGCGGAAACGCCGCAAATTGCTGCCTCCGACCGCGGATCCACCGCGGGTTGGTGGCTTCGGCAGATTTTTTTTTACCAGATCAGCGCAGTTGACTTGTTGACTCGGTCCTCCAAATTTCTTCTGTTATCTGTTGTGATATTCCTCTGTATGTTCAGATTTGATATTTACTGTTTTGATCTATGGAGATTTCCAGATCCGAACTTGATTGTAGATCCTGCAAAATTCAAACAAAGATACCTTTCACAAAATAACAAAATGATAAATTTTTATATTTTTTTGATTTTTCAGATTTTTATGATTTTTTTAATTTTAGATTAACCCGAAATTGCAAAAAGAAAATAACACGCCATCCCCGGCAACGACGCCATTTGATTTTTTCTCAAAAACTATCTATTACCGCAATCAAGAACGGCGTCGCATGTAGCTAGCCGGTGAGTACGGGTCGGTCCACAGGGATATTGTGAATTTCCTAATCGCTCTTACGAGTTAATTCCAAATGGTGTGAATGGATTAATTAAATCTAAAAACTAAATTAATCTAGGGCAATTGAATTAAAGATCTAACTATCTAACTAGGGCAAGGAATTAAATTTAATCTAGGACAGAGAATGAAAAATTACCTAGGGCAAGAATTGAAATTACCTACTTACTTTACAGATGGCTCTCTCCAAACATCAACACAAGACTTGTCAGATCTGAATTTCTGAAATGAAAAGAGGCATCGATGCTCTCCAAAAGAAATCTAAATTTTATTGATAAAAAGAGGCATAGGAAGGCATAGCCTTTACAATGATTTAGAGTTCCTATTTATAGAGTATAGGAAACCCTAGGTTACAATTGATTCGCACGTCTACATTTACCAAAATATCCTTAGGAAGACCTAGTCAAAGTAGACTCTAAGTTTTGGTAAAATTTTATGTCTCTGTCTCTTTAAAAGGAAGTATTGGGTCTTGAAATTTCCTTTGTTGGCTCTTCTGTCTTTGGGCTTCCTTATTATTTGGTTCTTTTATTAAAATAGCTTCTATGTTTCTTCCAGATCTCTAGTGAATAATCGCGATGGACTTTTAACCGTTCGCTTTGTAATCTTGGACCTTGCATTGTCTTGTACTTTATGAATTTTATCTTTGATGTAGGCTTGATCAAGAGTCTTCTGTTTGTTGGTCAAAGTCCACTTTTGCATCGTCTTTTCATCGTTTTCACTGTTTTCTGTCCAAGAACTTGTAACCTGTAATATGTAGCAGACATGCATCAAAACCACCTGTTTATTTATAAAACAAATAAGAATGGGGAATATAATAATACAATATTATGGTGTGAACAGGGTCCCTAGCCGTCATAAGGGTGTCAGAGCAGATGTGCAAAGAGCTCGATGCATTGTCAGTCTCCACCGTGGACCAGCTGAAAATCTTCTACGTTCCCGGAAGAAAGAGTGGACAGAAGGGCATCATGTTTTATGGGTCAAACTCTATCGTGCACCCGGACGATTTTTCTGTCACGTGCCTTCCCTATGAAGAGGCATAGAGCCGTCCTAAACCCCAGATATTATGCGTCCGAGATGTGGGAATATTTTAAAACGTGCGGATGTCAGTTATATCAAATGGACTCCGAAGCGAAGTTTTATAAGGGGCCGTGGCACCCGCCTCAAGTCCGAGCACTCATCGATGGACGCATCCCAAATAGACGGGGCATAGGTTTCATTCAACCTGATGTTAAGGCATGCTACATGATCCATATCGGTGAAGACAACGAAGAGTTAAATGATGAAGACGAGCTAGCCAAGCCAGAAGAAGCCCCTCAAGAGCTCGAGATGGCGGACAAGCAACCTTCGGCGAGCTAACCGAGGTTGATTTGAGAATGCCTGATAATCCAAGGCCGACCTACATTAGCTCACTCTTGTCAGAGAAAATGAAAGAGCAGATAATCGCCCTACTGCATAAGTTCGCCGACTGCTTCGCGTGGATATACAAAGAAATTCCTGGTCTCTTCCCTAAAGTGTCCGTGCATAAGCTGGCTATTTCTGTTGGAGATAGTGCCCTCAGAGTCAATTATTGGATCACAGGCACGTGATTGCAATGATTGAGGGAAGACCTGTCCCAGTAGGACAGTCTTACTCAAGATGATAGTATGCTATCTGGTTTACCTTTATCATCGTGCACTGCTTCAGGTGACCTTACAGGTCGCTATTACACGCTGATAGAGCCCCTAGGATTCTTGCTTGACTGCCAGCAGTATGAGGGAGATCATATACGTGAGAGCTGGTGGTCTATAAGCACATCCTTAAAAGGTCCCTAGTCGTGGGGGTTTCGAGACAGGGCATCGATTCTCCAGAGTACACTAGTGTATACAGTCGAGACCCCGACGAGGGGCGGTGGCCGGTCTCACAAGCCACTGGTGTCAGTTGGTTCACCTAAGATGTATACAGGTGCTCATTGGGTTATGAGTACACCGGACATGACTCGCCGGGAATATGCTAGTTGGTCTTATACTTGACGTCAGATAGCAGTTCCCTGGTGACATGTGTACAGGTTAGTTCATCGACTTGAGATCGTCATTTGTCTCGTGTGAGTTCCCACTGTACTTTGATTACTACCCTACCACGGCTCAAAGGAGTCGTGCAAACAGGTTTTAGTTGGGTACAGTCCCGAGCCACATGGAGGCAGTGAGCGGATCTGCAGGGGTTCGTCTCTCCCGGTATTGGGGGTGAGGTCGCGCTGTGTCTAGGAGAGCCATTACACAAAGACCTCGGCCGAGGCAGGAGATTTACTGGTAGGTACTCCAGTAGTATCTCAGGGTGTTCTGGGCTACACTCCGACACGACTTGTACCGCTTTTGGGGGTCTGACTTTTACCAACCCCCTAGGCCCGCCATGCGATCCTCATAGACGAACGGACCGGACTGTACGGATATTGTCACTGACAGGCTCAGTAGGGTGTCAGGATGAGTTCGCTCATCGACGTCCCTTTTGGTCAAATAGCTAGTGGCCCGTCACGTATGGCTAATACCTCTGACGTGCTAGTGGTTAAATCCACAGCCATAGCATTGACGAGTCTTTAGAGTCCACCACACACTCAGTTACTCAAGTTTCGGGCGAAACGCTGTAGAGGCCGTATGGAGATATGGCAGGGTTCAATCAGATACGTTCGGTATTGCACGGATCGTGATCGGGCAGATTTTACTATCCGGCTTTGGCTTAAGCCGGATCCTAGTATTAGACAGTGTAGATTTTGTCTCGTTGTATTTGTATTCGGTGGGAATACAAATGCGGGTATGTATTTACTGTCACGGGGTTTTCCTGTAATTTATTACGGGATCAGTTTTCTGAAGCTGCCAGTTTGCATTCCGGTCCGGCCGATTTTCCTTTGTTCCTTCACGGCCGGACTTTCCGATGGAGGGGGTTATTTGCAAGTTTGCAAATAACTTATTGTGGAGGGGTTTCTTGCATTTGAGGGATTATGATAAGACTATCATCATTAGATCCCATTCTTTTCTTCATCATGGTTTTTGCATTAAATGAGAAAGGATTGAGATTAGAAAAGATGAGAAGTTGATGTGAGATTTACTTTTGGGGTGTGGTCACCATTTAGCCTCTCCTACACTCACCTCCCTTGTATGAGTATCATTCCTCCACCATTTTCCCTTTAGGGGGGCCTGCCACAATCTGAGAGGGAGAGAGAGATTTTCATTTTTGGTGGTGGCTCATATTTCTCCATCTCATTCTTCATGTTTGGAAAAAATGAAAGCACCATTTTTTCTTTAACCTCATTCCTCCATATCAAATGGCAACTTCACAAACCCCAAAGAGACAAGCCTCTACACTACAATCTACAGTACCCTTGGACGCGTCGGCTAGCCAACTTCGCGCCCGAGTTGCCTCGGTCCAGAGGTGGGAGCCCGTATACGAACCCGGCTACGTGGTGCCTTTCCGACGAGGAGGTGACGACCGGAGATTCCGCGGGAGATCGGGACGACGACGAGAAGACCGAAGGACACGGATCGCTCGGTATATCTCTCACCCCATCTCTTGTTAGCTAGTATAGGTTAATGGTTACGATCCGGGTTTATTGTCCGCGGTAGCGCCAGTTTAAAAGTTAAGAAAAACTTTGATTCCGCATTTTGGCCTCGAGTAGACGGCCGGGGCGCTGCCGTGGCGCAACATGGTATCAGAGCCACGCCATTAACCTAGTCTAGCTTGGTCTAACATGTTTACAAGTTCGATTGAACGGATTTTCCGAAAACCCGATATCGTGCACATCAGTTTCTGTCGAAATATTTTTGGCTCGAAAAATTTTTCAGGTTGTTTCAGAATGATGTACAGGGTGTTCTAAGAATTCTGCAAAAATTTGGTGACCAGATTCCACTTTTCCACCGCGGAACCGCGGCCAAACCCATGCATTTGCCTTGGTTCCGCGGCCATAATATGTCCACTTGGCACCAAATTTTTTCAGAGGCTCTTGGACTTGAAACTATGGGTTTTGGGACATTCTTTTTGGGCCCAGATTTTCTGTGAGTGCTACAGTAGTGCTTGGGGCTCACTTGGGTAAATTTGTTCGATCGGATATTTTAAACACATTAGTTCACAGTATTTACATTATATCTGCGACCGTGAATGTCACTTGATCGGTAAATCCTGTCTAACTGCTATAGCCCGGTTAGACGGATTTGCGAACGTGACATTCACGTTGATGTTCTGTGATTGTGCTGTGTTGTTGCGGATCGGTCGTGGGGGATAGCCTGGATGCAATGTTAGTACAGTTTTGTTTTATATGTACATTTGATATTGCGGGGCGAGCGTCCGACATGTGGACTGCCGTTACTGCCTGTTTGTACTATTCTTTTGGGGCACGACCAGGTTGTGGTCGATGTACCCGGTGTATGTATATTTTACTTTCTGTACTGGGATTACCCTGCGGAGGGGTGCACGGGTAGCCGGGTTCTAGAGGGCAACGAGCCCGCATCTCATGGCATTGAGACGGAGGGGCTTTACTCTAGAATTGGCGGGCTGTTCGCCGCACTCGTAGGGGGTATAGGTTGACCCAGGAGGGGTGCCTAAGTTACCGGATTCCGTGAAGTGCTGGGTGGTCCATTCACGTTGCTGAAGGGGGCTGTCTTGCTTCAGGTTTTGGCGGGTAACTTGCCGCGCCCGTAGGGGTCTAGGATTTCATTCCACAGGCTATCCACACGACCAGGGGAACGTCGGGTTTCAGCAGCGGCTCTGTGAAATGGGGGTCTTCCAGATATCTGTATTGTTCTATGATGCTGTACATTTCTGTGATGTTGTATTTTATCACGCCTTGAGCGAAAATTATATATTATATATATACTAGTAGATGTTGTATATGTTTTGCATCCGTGCTAGTCCAGTCCCCGCTCTGTCGTTAGTTAAGTAACCTAACGGGTGATGACGGGACCCAGTGGCGAATGCGGATGGCATATACGTACATCATTATTTTCGTTCTTTATTGGTGTGATCATATGATGGGACTGCGTTGATTTGGATCAATGCAAGATTAACAAACCTATTCTGACGTTGTTGGAACAATTTTTCAAAAAGCTGTTATTGCAAGGACGTTCACTTTTGTTTTGCATCGTGGTATTCAGTTGGAATATCCTGCTCCTCAGTCGACGAGGCAAGGGCCGAGATCCCTTCACCGGGAGTGACCCCTTGGACAGAAGTTTGCGTCAGGGCAATAACTTCACTATAGCCGATTACTTTTGCTTTGCATCGTGGTATTCAGTTGGAATATCCTGCACCTCATTCTACCGGGAAAGAGCCGAGATCCCTTCACCGGGAGTGACCTCTTTAGCAAAGGTTTTCGTCACTATATTTTTATAAAAAGTTATCCAGTTCCTTCAACGATGTCAAGTTCATTACGTTAAAGGTTTTTCGCCAAAAACCAGCTGTAGCTCTCCGTCATTTCAGATTAGTATTTCTTAGTATTCGTGCTACGTATGTCATGCTCAGCCGAGGCGTAGTGTGCGGTAGCTCTGTAATGCTTTTCTACCTTATGGATATGTGATTGGTTAGGACAGTCATACGGTCATTTTGGCTCAGTCAAGGACTCGTGTGGGTGGGTCTAATGCAATCAAGATAATAACGGGTTGAACTTGACTAGGATCCTTTGATATGTTGGCTCAGTCAAGGTCACTTGGGTCCTAGGGGTAAAAATCACATCGGGAGTTTCTAAAGAAACTGAAACTTGCCAGGCATGCGCATACCTTCTGGAGTGTGGTGACTTGAGTGGATTCCGTCAAGTTATCATGCGATGATAGTTGGATCCTGATTCCCACTGATGAGTTGGTTTACTCCTCGGGTGATCCTGACTAATTCTTCTTTCAGGTTTGGGGAAGAATTTGACGTTACAGTGGGAGGTTTCCAGATTAGATAAAGTGATAACCATTCTGATCTAGGTTAGAGTGCACGCTGAGTGTTTCTTTTCTCTCTCTCTTTGGCAGCGACCATTGACCCGACCCTAGACTATGACTCAGTGACCAAAATTAACCGAACCTTCTTACAAGACTGGCTTTTGGATTGTCAGAGTTGCAAACCACATTGCCACTCCTACTTCTACCCTTTTCTCTAGGACACCCCGTATTACTACGAACGTCCACTTCCATTGGACAAAACCATCGTATGGTTATATACGAACTCGAAGGAATTCGAGCATGGTTTCTGGTTCTGGAGAAAATGAATAGGTCCATTAAGTTGTTTTTTCCTTTTACTTTCTCTCAGGATTGCGAGCACTCCTTGGTTTAGGAGATAGTACACCTATTACGCAAATTGGATAGTCTTCTTCTAAACCTTAGGCTGGTGCCGAACGGTGGGGAATGAAGAAAACCAATTAGCCTAATGGTGGTGTACAGAAGGTATTATGTTAAGACAAAGAAAGGGATTAGTAAGAGGGCAAAGTAAATTGCGACTGCTATTCACGACCAAACCAAGTATTTCTTCGTCAATCCTAAATAACCTTTGTATTTCTCCAGGACACTTCGTATCACTACGAAGATCCACAGTTTATTTGGATATTCCATCGTATGGTTATATACGAACTCGAAAGGAACTTGTTCCAGTTCGGGGATGGATTCTGGTTCAGGAGAAATAGGAATAAGGTTTTATTCGGTTGTCTTTTATCTTCACCTTCTCTCGCATTGCGAGTGCTCCTAGGATTAGGACAGTACACCCATTATGCTGTTTGGATAGTCTTCTTCCAAACCATAGGCTGGTGCCGAATGGTAGGGAAGGAAGAAAACCATTTGGCCTAAAGGGGTGTACAGAAGGTAATGACTTAAGACATATAAAGGGATTTTGAGAGATGGCAAAGAGATATACGGTTACAGTTGTGAATCTGGATAATGGAAGAGGCATTACTATGAATACCAGGATACCCCATCGAAACATTTCAATGTTTCAGTTTCACTGTGTACTGTTAAAAGAAAACTGATTTCCCAATTAGACACTTGCTCCAGGGTATGTATTTACCAGGTTTGATTCTCACATCTGTATGGTTTTACACATAATGAGTGGGAGTAAGTTATTGGGAATTAGGTGATCATCCTCATTATATCGGGATTCGCTGTAATTGGTGATATTTGAGGAAGTCACCTGGGTTGTTTGCCAGCCGACAAATATTTGGTTTTGAATATCCGTTGTTATGCACCAATTTCAAATTGATATATCTGTACGTCTATTTTTATAGAGTGAGATATACCTTTTTGAAATTATGTCTATGACATTTACCTGTATCAGTTGATGGTTAGGTAAGGAGCATTAAACAGCGGTGTAATTCTTCATAACCATAGTACAGTTTTCAACCTACGACACACAGTGAATGAGTTATTAGACTCAAGGGACTTATACAGAGTATTGTATGTTATCCAGCGTCCATGAGGACAGAGGGGTTGGTTCTCGTACTATATTCGGTTTACTTATGATTTCTCTAGTTTTTAGACAGGTGTTTCGTAGAAACACAGGGTCTAAGTTTTGAGAAGTTATAGGTATAAGAGTAGAGTAGAGAACCAGGTGTTGCAAGTATCGAGATTCTTCAAGATGATTGAAGATGTAGATACTTGTGTATGGTATTCAGATGATAGTAATGATTAAGAGAACTTGCTTCTCTTTCAGGTTACTCATAATTGGAAGTACTCCTAACTTGAGTAACGCTGATCGGCCTCCTTCCATTTAGTTGACATGCACTACAGACAGCTGCATGATTTGAATCTGGTTCCAATTAAATCAGTGCCTCTGTTTCTGTATTGGATATAGAACAGTTCATATCTTGACATTGTTAAGGTACGGGGAGTTGTCCGGCTTATGCTTAAAACCAGACTCCGGATAACTCAAGGCACGTTTCTGTAATGGCTGTTTGTGGGTTGACCCAGGCTATGACGAGGGTTGACTTTCTACCATCAAGAAGACCAATAGTGATATTGTTCTTCACTCGCCACAATTTTAAAAGAAATGGATTTTTTCAGAAAAACAGTAGTGGGAGTATGGTAAAACTGGAAGTGATTCCAGAACCGCAAACGATTACTGAAGATTTGATAAGAACCTTAAGATTCAATCTGGTTTGACATTCCATTAGCCACTCCGCAGATATGGTGGGTAACCTTAGGCACCCGAGAGGTACTTCGGTATACTCAAGGACGGTGGCAGGGAGGTTCTTGTTTACCCAGACTTGCCATTGCTGTTGTTCCAGACTATGAGACCCGGCAGGAGGATGAGTATAGCATCGTTCTAAACTAGCTTTAGAAGTGTACGTCTATATGACTCTGCCAGAGGATTGTTGTAGTCAGTGGGAGCAACGGAAGCATTGGTGGACATGTGGCTTATGTCTTTTTATAGACTAAAGCAGATACAGCGGAGATAGATCATCTATTTCTGATGTGACAGTCATAGGTTTGACTTCATCAGAATACGGGATGGATCTGTTAAGAAGGTAGTAGGGTGTAATATTTTGGATGACATACATAGAGTAGGAAGTGAAATTCCTATATTACGATCGGTTATACTTTGGTTGTCACACAGTAGTTTCTCCACATGGGACTTGGATATTATATCAGACATTCTGGTTACTAGATCTATGGTTTTAGATCTAGATTTGGGTGGTTTCCCAATCTGGGTACTTAAACAACATTCTATGAGTATTTAGAATGGATGACTCCTGGAACGGTGGTGTACCTGCAGGTGATGGAGTCGCCCTCTCTAAAGGTGTCTTACAGGCTAACGTGGAGAGGGATGTGCATGATTGGCAGATCACTTGCTTAGGCAACTGAGTCAATCATGGGATGTCAAGTACCACATCAGATGTTGTTCTTGCAGTAGATGCAATAAGTTGATATTGATCCAATCCTGGGGAAACATTAGGAAGCAGTTTTAGAACATAAGTTGATGTTCTAGGGATATGATAACAGCATTCTCCTTCGGGGGACAGTTATCATTCCAGGCTTCCAAGGTGACCTGGATGGCAGAGTGGCTGTCAGAGTTATAGTTTTCCCTCTGACGAGGGGCAGTATTTTGGACAGGTGGTCCAGGTGGATACTGAGGGAAGGCATGGCGCAGGATACTGATTAAGTTCAGTTGACAATACAGTCTAAGAAGTTTGGATTTGGAGTTCACTTATGAACTAGGTCCCATCAGACATCCAGACATTCCAAGACAGGTATTGCTCATTTCGGGAGATGGCTTTCTCCGCGAGTTTGAGATATAGAGAGACATAGAAAGAAACATCTGAGCGGATCCACTCACTGATGCTATTCCTCGAACGCAATAGCTTCGCAAACGAGTTTTGTGAGACTGACTAGTAGAGGAGTTGGGTGTTTGGTATCACACGGGCTGTGAGTATGCGACATCGCAATAATTATCCTTGAGTGCAAGTGGGAGATTGTTGGAGATAGTGCCCTCAGAGTCAATTGTTGGATCACAGGCACGTGATTGCAATGATTGAGGGAGGACCTGTCCCAGTAAGACAGTCTTACTCAAGATGATAGTATGCTATCTGGTTTACCTTTATCATCGTGTACTGCTTCAGGTGACCTTACAGGTCGCTATTACACGCTGATAGAGCCCCTAGGATTCTTGCTTGACTGCCAGCAGTATGAGGGCGATCATATACGTGAGAGCTGGTGGTCTATAAGTACATCCTTAAAAGGTCCCTAGTCGTGGGAGTTTCGAGACAGGGCATCGATTCTCCAGAGTAGACTAGTGTATACAGTCGAGAGCCCGACGAGGGGTGGTGGCCGGTCTCACAAGCCACTGGTGTCAGTTGGTTCACCTAAGATGTATACAGGTACTCATTGGGTTATGAGTACACCGGACATGACTCGCCGGGAACATGCTAGTTGGTCTTATACTTGACGTCAGATAGCAGTTCCCTGGTGACATGTGTACAGGTTAGTTCATCGACCTGAGATCGTCATTTGTCTCGTGTGAGTTCCCACTGTACTTTGATTACTACCCTACCACGGCTCAAAGGAGTCGTGCAAACAGGTTTTAGTTGGGTACAGTCCCGAGCCACATGGAGGCAGTGAGCGGATCTGCAGGGGTTCATCTCTCCCGGTATTGGGGGTGAGGTCGCATTGTGTCTAGGAGAGCCATTACACAAAGCCCTCGGCCGAGGCAGGAGATTTACTGGTAGGTACTCCAGTAGTATCTCAGGGTGTTCTGGGCTACACTCCGACACGACTTGTACCGTTTTTGGGGGTCTGACTTTTACCAACCCCCTAGGCCCGCCATGCGACACTCATAGACGAACGGACCGGACTGTATGGATATTGTCACTGACAGGCTCAGTAGGGTGTCAGGATGAGTTCGCTCATCGACGTCCCTTTTGGTCAAATAGCTGGTGGCCCGTCGCGTATGGCTAATACCTCTGACGTGCTAGTGGTTAAATCTGCGAAGGTTTAGCTGAAGAAGAGAGATCTTTGATATATGTTTGTAAATAATACGCTATACTGTAGATCATATGACCAACTCTGGCTCAGGAGTCTGTTATCGGCCAAAACCTAAAAAGTCATGAAAGAAGTTCGCTCGGGTGTCTACGGAGTCACCAATCTGGCCCTAAAATGCAGCTTCAAATTAAATGGCTTGGGTATAACTGGCCTACCATGATAAAGGATTGTGAAGAGCATGTGAAGAGGTGTCATCTCTGTCAAATTCATGATGACTTCATTCATAAGCATCCCAATCCGCTGCATCCTACGGTGGCGTCATAGCCCTTCGAAATTTAGGGCACCGACATAGGTTGTCCAATTGATCCCCCGTCATCCAAAAGCCACCGGTTCATATTGACCGCAACTAACTACTTCTCCGGATAGGCTGAAGTGGTCCTGCTAAAAGAAGTCAAGATAGAAGATATTTTGACATTCTTCCGGCATAATATTCTATACCGCTGCGGTACACCTAGAACAATCATTTATGACAACGGGCCTTCTTTAAAGAGCTTCAAAGTCTCATAGTTCGCTACTCAGCACATGATAGACTGGCGTTATTCCTTTATATATAATCCAAGAGCCAATGGGCTAGCCGAATCCTTCAATAAAACTCTATGCAGGTTCCTGAGGAAAAATGCTTCAGCCAACAAGAGATACTGGAATCTCAAGCTCCATGAAGCGTTATGGGCATATCGTACTATGCACCGCACTCCAACTCAGTCTACTCCATACTCATTACTCTTCGGAGTGGAGGCAATCCTCCCCCTCGAAGTCAAAGTTCTAATTCTAAGAATGGCTGTCTAGCACGAGTTGATGGAGGAGGAAGTGTTCTCTTTCGGCTCGAAGAGCTCGACGGCCTTGAAGAAAAGAGACTTACAGTACAACAAAATCTGGAGTTGTATCGAGCCTAAATGTCACGGGCCTATAACAAGATGACCCGTCTCCGTGCTTTCAAGAAAGGTGAATTGGTGTTGGTCCTCAAAAGGCCGATCTTCCCAAATTGACATGCCAAGGGAAAATTCGAGCCAAATTGGAAAGGGCCATACGTCATTGAGAAAGTGTTCGACGGAGGATCCTACCAACTAATAAGTGCCGAGGGAGAAAGACCTATGCCACCTATCAATGGCCGATATCTCAAGAAATACTACGCGTGAATGCTCCAAGTCGAAGACGAATTGAGCACACCGGACCTACGGTCTAGATAATACATCCTATAAAACCGTATACAATCCACAGGCGCAAATGACCCCTATCTCTCCTAAGTCTTACCGGCGAGACTACATCTGAAGTTCTACCGGCGATGAAGCATTAAAAAAAGAGAGAAAGAAAAAAAAAGAAGAAAAAGGTATGTACACAAGCAAAACGGGCATGGATGAAAACCCGAAAGGGCTCCGTGAGTAAAAACAGTAGGACTGTCGACGAGTTTGTGAAAACCCGAATGGGTACAAACTTATGAAAAGAGATGAAATACACTCGCAAAGTCCTCTCGACCTTGTGAGGGGAAATCCCCGTGTGAGATCCTTACGACTCACAAAACAGCAACACACTTAGGAATCCTCACTATTCATAAGGAGAACATGCACCTGCGAGACCCTCTTGACTCGTAGGGAGAAAATTCTTTTATGAGACCCTTATGGCTTATAAAATTGAAAAACCTTAGGTGATAGAGATCTAAACCTGTCTCCTAAGCTATCGCTCCCCAATGGACAACGGCAAATGATGAGTCGCTTCTAGCACTACGCATCATGTTAGCGGTGCTGATGCTGACCCAAAACTCAAACCCTAGGTTTTCCTAAAGGCGAATGATGATTCGCTCCTGGCACTATGCTTCAGTGTTAGCGGTGCTGATGCTGACCCAAAAACCAAATCCCAAGTCCTCTCGAGGCAAATGATGAGTTGCTCTTGGTATTATTCCAGTGCAGCAATACCGATACTAAACAAAATCCAAATTCCAAGTTCCTCTCAAATTCAAAAGTCCCGCCAAATAAGGCAGAAATCAAACAGATCAAATCAATGTCCCACCCGATAGTGCTTCCAAGCTCAAAAATCCGGCTGGATAGGTAGGGAACTCCCAAAACAAATCAAATCACCAGTCAACCAATGACCTCCCTACCGGAATCAAGCTCCACCTCGGAAACAAATCAAATCTCGACACCGCAGAAAGCGGAGCAAGTCAAAAAAAATCCCGACACCGCACGAATTGGAGCAAGTCAAATCAATCACCGACCGTCCATGTTGCAAAAATGGCAGCACCGACCATCCAAGTCGCAAAAATGGCAGCACCGACCGTCCACGTTGCTAAAAAGGAAAGCATCGACCCTCCAAAGGGGACCAAACCAAATCAATCTCCATATAGAAAAAGATCCATCAATTTCATACACACAACACATACACGCGGTGTGCATTTATTGATGGGGGCACTTTGTTGGGATAAAAAATTACACCCCGGTTGTCTAAGTCAAAGCCAGTCAACCCCCAGCCAAGCGGGCCCGAGCCCAAGCAAGCGGGCCCAAGCTCAAGCTAAGTGGGCCCAAACTCAAGTCAAGACCAAGCATGGAAGGGGCCGGCTCCATACCAAAAAAGAGGTAATAAATTAGTTTAAATGCAATTTTTAGAAATAAATGTATTAAAAATGGGGGAAAATCCAAAATTTTGTAAACCCCATAGTTTATGCGCAAAAGGAAATAAGCACATGAGGCATGGGGAGGCACAGATGCCATTTAGAAAAGCCTAAGGGGCTATATGAAAAGTGTGTAGCCTATAAAAGACAAACATGATGAGAAAATCAATAACAACTTTCATTCTCTCAAAAATTATAGGATTCTGTGCCTCCTTCTCCTTCCTCAAGGTTTTAAACTTTCTTCTTTTTTTGAATTAAATCAAGAATTTAACTCTTTCTTTTCCAAAACGAAATAATTTTTCACCATAAAACCCTTGAAGGGAAGCTTAGATCTTCCATCAAATCTCTAAAGGGAAGATTTTTAGGTCTCACCCCCTTTTTCTCCAAGCTCCAGCCAACAGAGAGGAGGAAGAAGGAGACTCATCTCCAAAAATCCCACATTTAGAAGATCTAAGGCTCAAGAGAAGATCCAGGGCTCAAGGGAAAAGAAAGGGGTCCCCTTTCATTATCTCCGAAAATCTCTTGGGATTTTAACTCCGAACAAGAATATCTTCTTTAGGAGTTTAACTCCAAACCAATCTTTGAGAAGCTCAGCTCCAAAATCCAAATCCTCGAAAGAGTTGAACCCCAAAAATCCATATCTTTTAGGAGTTTAACTCGACAAAAAGATCTTTTTTGGGGAATTTAACTCCAAAAGTCACTCTGGAGTTCAACTCCCAGTCCAGAGGTTAAGTCCCTTTTTCCGCGGGCGCTCAGCGCCTACATGCAGGGCGCGTGATCAGCTGGTGCCCAGCGCCCATACGCCATGCATGTGAACCGCTGGCGTCCAGCGCTCGAGTGTCGGGCATGTAACCCGCTGGCTCCCAGCGCCTACGTACAGGGCGCATGATCCGTTGGCGCCCGGCGCCCACGTGCCAAACATGTGAACTGCTGGCACTCGCATGCATGGCTCGTGACTCGCTGGTGTCCAGCACCCATGCGCCACGCACGTGGTCCACTGGTGCCCACGCTCTTCGCACGTGGCCCGTTGGCGCCCAGCGTCCATGTGCCATCTCACGCATCCTTAGGATGCTCATCACCCCTCTTTTTATCACATGCTTCACGCTTAAAACACATCCCCCGTTAGAAAAAATTTCTAACGGGGCGCTACCCTGCACCCCGCAAGGGGGTTGCTAGCCGCTTTGACCTGTTGGGTTGTATAGCACGACAACAAGGTTTAAGAAGGCATCACACATGCCATTTTAAAAAAATTTGGGGTGCTATGAAACCCTAACCAAGATCTTAACTAGAGAATTAGTGCAAACAAGCATGTAAACATCTTTACATCTAAGAGAGAGGGATTACAACCTTTGTAGTCCATTCCTTCGCTTCGTAAGCTCCGAGTTGTGGTCCCTTCACTGCGATCATCATGCTCCCGGACTCTAGAGAGGCTCCATGAGGTGAATGATGCATCTTGCTTGAAGTCTACGAAATCCAAGACGATCTACCTTGAGGAAACACAAACTCAAGCTAACTCTTCACTAATTTAGAATTAGTGAAGCTAACACACTAATCTATATGACTAGTATAGAAGAGGATGATGAAGTAGGAATTTAGTTCTCTTTAGTTTTTTTCCTCAATCTATTTCATCACAAAAGAAAAAGCTAGCAAGCTTTTTGAGGAAGAAGAAGATGAAGTGATGAGAATAAATCTTGTGTGTGGTTAGAAATGCAACCCAATGTCAAGTATATCATCCTTAACCCATGTAGAGACTTAACCATTAGCTATGGTTAAAAGTATGGTTGATAAATATCTTAAGCTAGACAAAAAGAGCGGACAAAGTCAAAGAAGACTACAAGCTTCTACAAGCTTCATCCATGACACTTATCCACAATATTTGAATTACTTAATGATAAATATAAACCCTAATATTAACCCTAGCATGGTTTAACTCTAATAAACCCTAGTTGCATTTATAACCTAGCATGTTACAATTATACATATCACATATATATAATTAAGTAACAAAAGAATATATTTAACATATATCACATATATATCAATGTATTCAAAATGAGAAAAAGAATTACTTAAGTGAGCTTATATTAGTTAATGTAATCTAATATATCACATATATAATTATACATTAAATTATCGAATCAATAATTGATCCGATAATCCGGCTATATCACATATAACCGACTAATATAAAATGTATCATTTCATCGAATCAACACTTGATCCGATTACCTGGTTATATCACATATACCCGGATGATATCACATATCGCGAGAATAGAATACGGTATCACATATCGTATTAATCTCGGTCCCACACATTTCGCATATGTGCTCCTACTCCGTTTCGCCTGAGCCAGGAAACCTCTGTGTAGGACTCTAAAGACTCGTCAATACGGCGGCAGTAGGTGATGATCATATCAAACACCCACAAGCTGCAAGTGGTCAGCTAAACGTAACAGCCACCCGGGTATTGAGCAAGCAGAAGATCAACAAGCAAGCCTATACATTCTCCTATAAATCCAATCGGTAGCACTCCCGTACAGTCTGGTCTCTTCGTCTGATATGTCGCATATCCAGTCTAGGGGTGGTAAACGTCATACCTCAATAACCGATAAGTCGTGTCGATGTGAGGCTCATAACGGGTCGAGAAACTACTGATAACACTTACCAGTAAATCACCATATCATCCCTGGCCAGGGACTTCCAGTTATAACCAATCGAACACAGCGCAACATCAACCCCCAATACCGGGAGAGACGAAACCCTTCCTATCGCTCATTTCCTCCATGTGATTCGGGACTGTACCCAAAAGCCACCATTTTGCATGTTCTCGTGAACGTGGTAAGGTGGAAATCAAAGCACAGTGGGAATCACACAGGACTCTATGACGATCTCGGGTCTACAGACTAACCTGTACCGGTGTCACCAGAGAACTGCTATCTGACGATAGGTATAGTACCATCTAGGAGTCCTCGGCGAGTCCGTTTAGTGTACCCAGTCTCCACTGATCACCCGCATACCATTTTTGATGTCAAACACCAATGGATGTGGGATCATCCATCTCCCATCATATGGGTCAAGATGCGTATACGCTAGTCTACTCTGGAGTATCGATGCCCTGTCTCGATACACTCTCGACTAGGAACAATTATAGGATGTACTCGTTGACTACCCTGACCCCACTAGTATGATCTCCATCATAGTCCCAGTAGTCAAGTACATATCCTAAGGGCTTTATCAACATGTGAGAGCAAGACTGTAAACCAATACAAGTCAACATGTTAAGACAAATTGCAACCAGATAGCATACTATCATATCGAGCAAGAAAGTCCTCTCTATATATATCCAAGCATCCACTATAATATACATCATATATACAATAATGGCCTCTAGGGCATATACATAACTAACAATCTCCCACTTGCACTAAGGCCAGCTGTTGTAGTATCTCATACCCAACAACCCGAAGAGTCTCTCAAAATGTATCTGTAGTATAGCCTTCGTGAGTGGATCCGCAGTGCTGTCCTTCGTGTCAACTCTCCTGACCTCGATCTCTCGGCGATCAACTATCTCCCGGATCAGGTGATACCGCCTCAGAATATGCCTGGATTTCTGATGGGACCTGGGTTCCTTGGCCAAAGCCACAGCTCCATTGTTATCACAATACAAAGGTATTGGATGCTCAATGGACGGAACCACTTCAAGTTCAGTAATGAACTTCTTTATCCAGACAGCCTCTTTGGCAGCGATGTATTCAGCCTCCATCGTCGAGTCTGCCACGGTATTCTGTTTGGAACTCTTCCAACACACCGCCCCTCCATTTAGGGTAAAGAAAAATCTCGAGTGTGACTTAGAGTCGTCCTTATCACTTTGGAAGCTCGAATCGGTAAAGGACTCCACCAGGAGTTGTCCGTTACCATACACCAAGAACATCTCTTTAGTCCTTCTCAAGTACTTGAGAATATTCTTCATAGCTGTCCAGTGACTCTCACCAGGATCTGCTTGATACCTACTCACTACACTTAGTGAGTATACTACATCGGGTCTGGTACATAGCATCGCGTACATGATAGAGCCTACTGCCGAAGCATAGGGTATCCCTTGCATGCGAGTTCTCTCCAAATTAGTCTTGGGAGACATCTCTTTGGAGAGAGTGAGTCCAGAGATCATGGGTAAATTCCCACGCTTGGATTCTTCCATACTAAACCTCTTTAGTATGGTGTCAATGTACCTGGACTGGGACAATCCCAGTATTCGTTTTGATCTATCTCTATAGATCTTAATTCCCAAAATGCAGGAGGCATCACCTAGATCTTTCATTGAGAATCTATGTGATAAGAAGAGCTTGACCGAGTGCAGCATAGGAACATCATTTCCTATCAAGAGTATGTTATCCACGTACAATATGAGTTAGACAACCTTACTTTCTGCAACCTTCTTGTAGATACAAGGTTCATCTATGTTTTTGATGAAGTCAAACTCTTTGACTACAACATCAAAACAGATGTTCCAACTCCGCGATACCTGCTTTAACCCATAGATCGATTTAAGCAGCTTGCACACCTTCCCGGTGCTCCCACTGTCTACGAAGCCCTCTGGCTGAATCATGTATACGCACTCCTCTAAATCACCATTTAGAAAGACGGTCTTAACATCCATTTGCCAGATTTCGTAATCATGGTATGCAGCAATGGCAAGTAAGATCTGGATGGACTTAAGCATAGCCACTGTAGAAAAGGTTTTGTCATAATCCACACCTGGTCGTTGACGAAAACCCTTTGCAACAAGTCTAGCTTTGAAAGTCTCAACTTTTCCATTTACACCAAGTTTCTTTTTAAAAATCCACTTGCTCCCAATGGGTTTTACCCCTTCAGGAGCAACTTCCAAAGTCCATACTTTGTTGGTGTACATGGATTCCATCTCAGATCGCATTGCATCCAGCCATTTTACAGAGTCACCATTCGTGATGGACTGCTCGAAGCTAGTCGGGTCATCATCTTCCATGATGCAATCCTCGCTCCCACCGTCAACGATAAAACCGTAGAATCTCACAGGTGGATGAGAAACCTTACTAGATCGGCGGAGAGGCTAGGGTTCGTTGGATACTACTGAATCCTCTGGTTCCAACAAATCATCAGTTGTAGTTTGTGTAGCTGGAACTTCTTCCAGTTCTACCTCCTTGCCACAAATTTCCTTTGCAAGAAATTCCTTTTCTAAAAAGGTGGCATGTTGAGCAACAAACACCTTTTGTTCCTCACTGTGGTAGAAAAAATATCCATATGAATTCTTTGGATATCACACAAACTTGCAAAGAACTAATCGTGCCTCAAGTTTGTTTGGATTTTGCCTTTTGACATAGGCCGGACAACCCCATATCTTAACTCGTTTAAGATATGGCCTTTTCCCACTCCATATCTCATATGGTGTGGTAGGTACAGATTTTGATGGAACCTGATTCAATAGGTACGCAGCTGCTTCAAGCGCATAACCCCAAAAGGAAATAGATAACTCAGCGGTGCTCATCATAGAGCGCACCATATCTAATAGGGTGCGATTCCTCCGCTCCGATACGCCGTTGTGCTGTGGTGTATAAGGAGGAGTAAGCTGAGAGAGAATCCCATTCTCTTTTAAATACTCCAGGAACTCATTGCTCAAGTATTCTCCTCCTCGATCAGATCGAAGCATCTTAATACTTTTACCCGTTTGGTTCTCTACTTCGTGCTTATATTCTCTGAATTTCTCAAAAGCTTCAGACTTGTATTTCAACAGGAACACAAGTCCGTATCTTGAGAGATCGTCAGTGAATGTAATGAAGTACGAGGAACCATTCCTGGCATGTGTAGACATGGGACCGCATACATCCTTATGTATCAGTCCCAAGAGTTCCGTAACTCTTTCTCCGTGTCCACTAAACGGAGTTTTGGTCATTTTGCCTTTGAGACATGAATGGCAAGTTTCATAGGATGATAGTTTGAACGGATTCAAATATCCATCCTTATGTAACTTAGCCAGTCGTGTCGCATTGATATGACCCAGTCTACAATGCCACAAGAAGGATTCGTTCATTTCTGAACTCTTCCTCTTGTGTGTGTTTTGTACATTAAGGACTGTAGTTTGATTTAGAACGTATATGCCTTTATTTAACGAGCCTGATCCAATCAACTTTTGATCTAGGAAGATGTTCATAACATTATCCTGTACTACAAAATTATACCCTTCTTTACTTAATAAAGAAACTGATATAAGATTGCATATTAGGGTCGGAATGTAATAGCATTCGTTGAGAATCAATGTATTATTTTTTGGTAATACAAGGTGATATTCGCTAACTTCTTTGGCTGCAACATCTGCACCATTCCTTACTCTTACGGAATGATCACCCTTTTCCAGTTCTCTACCCTTCCTTAGCCCATGCAACATATTGCATATATGGGATCATGACCCGTTATCTAATACCCAGAACGTAGAGTGAACTGAGAAACAGTTCTCGAAAACTAACACACCCGAAGAAGATACATCAACATGCTCATTCTTCATTGGGGTAGTGTGAGAATACAGATATGTCCATATTCCCTGCTCAGACTTATAAAAATTATATGTTGGAGCGGGACCAACGTTCCCCTATTCAGTATAACAAGCGGGTTCGGTCAATACATCCATATTATTATCTTGATTAAGGCCTGACATGGTCGCTACCTGGAGAGAGAGAGAGAAGAAAAACACTTTAGCGTGCGCTCTTTGCAAGATTAGATTGGTTATTATTTTATCTAATCAGGATGTCTTTCACTGTTTTCATTAAATCTTCCTTCAAACCCTAAATGGTAAGAATAGCCGGGATTAATTACACGTTACAAGTTCACCAATCTTTCAGCCAGATCAGTGTTGGTACTTTGAGGGAGGTTCCCCGTGCTTTCGCACGGACCTAATTAAAATAAATCTCGTTTTCCCACAGGCTTAACCCCGTTAACACCTTTCTAGACACCTACTTGATAGGCTAATTGTCATGTGTAAAACTCTCCCAGGAGTAACTCTTACTCATAGTGGGTATCAGGTGTAAGTCGACGTTAGACAACCCACATGATGCGGGGAGGCAGAATAGGTAAAACAATCATTTTGTTTAAACTAATATCGATTAACTTTACGGATCTATGCTAAACCCTAACTAACAACAACATAGAAGTGATTAGCTACTATGAAAGATGATTATACTTAATGAATCAAGTCCTTCTTGTTCTCGTAGACCACCTCCTCGTCGGCCTCCTCGTTGTGATAGAAGATCCACCCGAGAGCTACTTCTCCAAGCTTAACCTCTCACTTGAGATAACTAGCTTGCTATGAGTGCTAATCAAAGTAACCTAGAGGATATAGAATAGGATTAGGGATCTATAAGTCTTGCTAACCCTTAGATCTCAACATATGAGAGGTTAGGGTTAGTTCTTTGAAGAGAGAGAGCATGAGGAGAGAGAAGGTGAGAGTGAGAATGATATGAAATAATATCTCATTTGTGAATATATGAAGCATAATAATTATTAAATGAATAGCAAATAATAATATCAACCATGCTTCATTAACTCACTTTGTGTGATTCATCTTATGAGTCATTAAGCAATAAATGCATCATTAACTCCTTTGGATGAATCACACCATGAGTCATTAAACCATTTAATGCAAATTCCACCTAAGCCTCCAACTCATCAATCTTCTAGAAGCTTCTCGACTAATTACGAGAATGCCCCTCCCATCTGTGAAAACACGGAAATACTGAGACTGTATAAATCCAATAATCTAATACTAGAATCTGGCTTAAACCAAAGCCTGCTAGTATAAACTGTCCGAATATCGTACGTGCGTAAAAATACGTATGTGTCCGAACCCTGTCGTAAAACCATACGACCTCTATATCGTTTCGCCTGAAGCAGGGAAACTCTCTGAATGTGACTCTAAAGACTCGACACTACGCTGGTAGTGGGTTTAACCACAGACCGCAAGCGGCACTAGCTGTACGTAACGGTCCCCAGGTAGATGTCGATAAGAAGGCCGATGAGGAAACCCATCCGAACTCCTACTGAGCCTGATGTGACAATCTCCGTACAGTCCGGCCTGTTCGTCTAAGACTATCGCATATTCGGCCTAGGGGGGCAGCAAGCGTCAGTCCCCTAAAAGCTGTATAAGTCCTGTCGGAGTGAAGCCTATTACACCTTGAGAAGCTACTGGAGACCTACCAGTAAATCTCGTTTGCCCTGGACAAGGACTTTGCGTAATGGCTTTCCAAACATAGCGTGATATCAACTCCCAATACCGAGAGAGACGAATCCTATCTAACCGCCACTGCCTCCAAGTGCTTCGGGACTGCACCCAACTGCTACCTGTTTGCACGACTCCTTTGAGCCGTGGTAGGGTAGCAATCTAAGAACAGTGAGAACACACTCGAGACGAAGCAGCAGTGTCAAGTCTGCAGACTATGCTGTACTCATTTCACCTGGGAACTGTTAACTGACGACGGGTATAATACCAACCAACAGTTCCCTGCGAGTCCTGTCCGGTGTACCAGTAACCCAATGAGCACCTGTATACTATCTCCAGTACAACGTACTAATGGCTGTGGGACAGACCATCTCCCCAACTGGGATGAGAAGCGTACACACTAGTCTACTCCGGAGTATCGATGCCCTGTCTCGATAATCCTATGACTAGGGACCTGAAAAAGAATGTGCTTGTAGACTACCCAGCCCCCACTAGTGTGACTGCCATCACAACGCTGGTAGTCAAGCAAAATCCTAAGGGCTCTATCAATATGTATTCTCGATACGCTAACATATACACATATTAAGATAGAAATAAACTAAGTAGCATACTACCATGTTTAGCAAGACTGTTAATATAACTGTGAATATCCCAAGCTTCCATTAAGTAATATACAAGCTAGTATGATACAATAATGGCCCCTAGGGAATATACACTAACAATCTCCCACTTGCACTAGGGCCATGTACTGGCGTATCGAAGACCTATCATCTCGAGTAGCCTCTCGAACTGAATTTGAGGTAAGGCCTTAGTGAATGGATCTGCAGTATTCTCCTCTGTAGGAACTCTCCGGACCTCGATCTCCTGTCGATCTATTATCTCCCTGATCAGGTGATACCGCCTCAAGATGTGTCTGGACTTCTGATGGGATTTGGGTTCCTTCGCTAAAGCTATAGCTCCGTTGTTGTTGCAATACAGCGGTATTGGATCAACAATGGTAGGAACCACCTGAAGTTCTGTTAGGAACTTCTTCATTCAGACTGCTTCTTTTGCGGCATCGCAAGCAGCGATATACTCCGCTTCCATCGTCGAGTCAGCAACGGTGTCCTGCTTAGTACTCTTCCAGCACACCGCCCCTCTATTGAGGGTAAAGACATAACCTGACATGGACTTGGAGTCATCCTTGTCACTCTGGAAGCTGGAGTCGGCAAAAGCCTCTTTTCTGCCGTAAACCAAGAACATATCCTTAATCCTTCTCAGGTACTTGAGAATGTTCTTTACTGCTATCCAGTGCTTCTCCCATGGGTCTGACTGATACCTTCTTACCACGCTCAGTGCGTAAGCTACATCTAGTCTGGTGCACAACATCGCATACATTATAGTGCCTACTGCAGAAGCGTAGGGTATAACTGAAATGCGATCCCTTTCCAAATCAGTCTTGGGAGACATCTCTTTGGATAGGGTGATTCCGTGACAAACCGGTAAATCACCGCACTTAGAATCTTCCATACTGAATCTTTTCAGTATAGTGTTGATATACCTGGACTGCGAAAGTCCTGACATCCTCTTAGATCTATCACGATAGATCTGGATCCCCAGAATGTAAGAGGCATCACCCATGTCTTTCATGGAGAACCTGTGTGATAAGAATCCTTTGACATATTATAACATAGGAATGTCATTTCCTATTAATAGAATGTCATCCACGTACAAGACGAGGAATACGACAGTTCGTGCTACAATTTTTCTATATATACATGGTTCGTCTGGATTTTTGATAAAGTCATATTCTTTGACTGTTTCATCAAAACAGATGTTCCAACTCCGCGATGCCTGCTTTAGTCCATAAATGGACTTAAGTAACTTGCACACTTTCCCGCTGCTCCCACTCTGATTGAAACCTTTTGGCTGATCCATATAGACGCACTCTTCTAAATTACCATTTAGAAAAGCCGTCTTTACGTTCATCTGCCGGGTCTCATAATCATGGAATGCGGCAATGGAAAGAAGGATCCGAATGGATTTGAGCATAGCCACTGGAGAAAAAGTTTCGTCATAGTCCAAACCAGGTCTTTGACGAAAACCCTTTGCAACAAGTCTAGCCTTATAGGTTTCCACCTGTCCATCTACACCAATCTTTTTCTTGAAGATCCATTTGCATCCTATGGGTTTTACCCCACCTGGAGCAAAGTCCAAACTCCATACTTTGTTGGTGTACATGGACTCCATTTCGGTCCGCATTGCATCCAGCCATCTTACCGAGTCGCCGCTCTGGATGGCCTGCTAGAAGCTAGTAGGTTCATCATTATTAATGACGCAATCCTCTCTATCCCCATCTATGAGAAAACCGTAGTATCTCTCAGGCGGATGAGACGACCTACTACTCCTGCGGAGGGGTGCGGGAATGTCCTGTTCTTCTTGAACTACCGGTTCTACAAAACTTTCAGTAGTAGTTTATGGTTCTGGAATTTCTTCCAGTTCTATTGCGCTCCCACTTGTTTCCTTTTCTAAAAACTGCTGTTCTAGAAAATGGGCATTACAAGAAACAAAAACCTTTTGTTCCTCTGCATAATAGAAGAAATACCCCTTGGAGTTCTTTGGATATCCCACAAACTTACACTGTACTGATCGTGCCTCGAGTTTGTCCGCATGCTGCTTTTTAACAAAAGCTGGACATCCCCATATCTTCAGATACTGAAGATAGGATTTCTTCCCACTCCACATCTGATATGGCGTGGTAGGCACAGTATTGGTAGGAGCCCTGTTCAAAAGATATGCAGCTGATTCTAGTGCATAACCCCAGAAAGATCGCGGTAACTCAGCATTACTCATCATGGAACGTACCATATCCAATAGGGTTCGGTTCCGTCTCTCCGATACACCGTTATGCTGTGGAGTGTATGGAGGAGTAAGCTGAGAGAGAATTCCTTTCTCTTTTAGGTAACCTAGGAACTCGGCACTTAAGTATTCACCACCTCGATCAGATCTCAGTGTCTTGATACTTTTGCTGGTTTGGTTTTCTACTTCATTCTTATATTCTTAGAATTTCTCAAAGGCCTCAGATTTATGTTTCATTAAGAAAATGAATCCATACCTAGAGTAATCATCCGTAAAAGTAATGAAATATGAAAAACCACCTCTTGCATGTGTAGACATTGGACCACATATATCGCTGTGTATGAGTCCTAAGATCTCACTCGCTCTTACTCAATGTCCAGTGAATGGAGTCTTTGTCATCTTTCCTTTGAGACATGATTGACAGGTGGCATAAGATTGATATTCGAACGGATCCAAATATCTTTCTCTATGTAACTTAGTTAACCTTGTCTCATTGATGTGACCTAGTCTACAATACTATAAGAAAGCCTGATTTATATCTGGAGACTTTCTTTTTAGTGTGTTCTAGACATTGAAAATATATAATTGGTTTAGCATGTATATACCGTTATCTGGTGTACCGGACCCAATCAAACCATGATTAAGGTGGATATTAACAACATCGCTTACAAACATGAAATCATAACCTTCTTTTGATAACAACGATACTGATATGATATTACACGTTAAACTAGGTACACAAAAACAGTTGCGCAAAACCAAAATATGTCCACTCGTCAATCCTAGGTGATAATCCCCTACGGACACAGCACCCACGCTAGCTCCGTTAGCAACCTGGAGGGTCATATCATCAACCTTCAGCACTCTACGGTTTCTCAGTGCCTGCAATGAATTGCATATATGAGATCCCGATCCGGTATCCAATACCCAGGAAGTAGAGTTAATTGACAGACAATTTTCAATTACAAACACACCTGAAGTCGAAGCCACAGCTTGCTTCGGGTCCTGGTTCTTGGCAATCCAAGCTTTGTAATCTTTCTTCCAATGGCCTTTCCTACGATAGTGGAAGCACTCGTCGTTTGCCACTACTGGCACCGCAACCTTTGTCTTTCCCTTAACTCCCACCTTACCAACACCACCTCTCGGTTTGGTAGCGGCCTTCTTCTTCCTTCCTTTGGCCCTTGCCTTGGACCCGGAAGAGGAAGCACCGCGAACAAACATAGTGGGTGTTTCCCTACTTTCTGCAAGGTGCCCTCTGCACTCCTCAACATGTTAAGGAGTTCTGGAAGTTCAACTTCTTTTCCTTGAATATTGAAATTCAGAATAAACTGGGCGTAGGTGGAACGAAGGGACTGAAGAACCAAGTCTGTATATAGCTTTTTCTCTAAAGTCGTCCCAAGGTCCGCGAGCTCTTCTATATAGCCAATCATTTTAAGGACATGTTCTCCTACAGATGACCCGACGGCCAGCCTCGACTGAAACAAGTTCTTCGAGGTCTCGTATCTAGCTATACGAGATTGCTCTCCATACAGATCCTTTGTGTGGAGAAATATAGATTCAAGATCCATATTCTCGTGCCTCCTCTGATGTTCATTATTCATAGAGGCAAGCACGATGCATTTGGCCTTCGCGCAATCAATCTCCCAGGTCTTGCGGATTTCCTTATCCGTGACACTGGATTCTGGACCAGGGACAGCAGGTGCCTTAGTGGTAAGGACATACCCCAATTTGTCATAAGTAATTGCCATCTTAACATTCTGGAACCAATCTTTATAGTTTGGCCTTGTCAAAATATTTTTATCTAATAGTAACTTAAGGCCTGTCATGTTCTGGGTCGCTGCAATGAGAGAGAGAGGGAACACTTTAGCATGATGCTCTTGCAAGTTTAGAGTGGTTTTTAGTTTATCTAAACTGGATGGCTCCCACTGTTTTTCGAATCCCTCCTCAAACCAAAAAGGAAGAACTAGTCAGGACTATTCTCACCATACAATACTTGCTTAACCAATCATCCAGGCCGGTGTCGGTACTTCGAGGGAGGTTTTACGACGCTTTCGCGAAGTTCCTTAATTAAATAACCTCTTTTCTCTGGGGGCGTAGCCCCGCTGTCACTTTTCTCGACACCTACTTAGTTTATAGCATTGATCGTTAAGTGACGAATCTCCTGATGAGTAGCGGATACTCACAGTAGGATCGGGATCCAAATATCATCGCGTGATAAAGCTGAAGGAATTCTACCAAAATTATCACATTCCAAATGGTATGCAACTCTTTGCAAATTTTAGTTTCTTTAGAAATTCCCGATATAAATTTCTGCCCCATGCTCTTATGACCTTGGTGTTGGTCAAAATGTCATAAGTCACATGTCAAGTTCTACCCATCATTATCTTTTTAATTTGAACACATCCGTACATACCCCTCACGTTGGCCAAATGATAATACGAATGTCCCAAACTAACTCATCTATCTATATAACAAATGAATACCCAACAGCTACCAAACACTATGCCTTGGCGTTGGTCAAAATACATAGCTTGAATACTACTGAATACCCAAATGAAATGACGGAGGGCTACGAATGGTTTTGGTGAAACCGTGAATATAGTGAACTTGATATGATCGAAGGAACCTGATAGCTTTTAAAAGGAATGGCTTAAGCTCCACAATTTAAAAAATATCTTCTGTTTTAAAATAACCGAGTGGTTTCTTTTAAACTGTTCCAACGATTCAACTTTGGTTTATTTTCTTTGCATTAATATAATGTGTCCCATCAATTAACCTATCATTGCAGAAAACAACGAAAATACAACGTCCTCTTATGCCATCCGCATTCGCCACTGGGTCCCGTCATTCACCCGTTAGGTTACTTAACTAACAACAGAGCGGGGGCTGGGCTAGCGCGGGTGTAAAACATAAGTGACGTCTAATAGCTATCATATATAGATATTGTACATTCATCAGATGCAATAATAGGCATTCCAGATCACAGATGAACATATTGGATTTTCTACGAATCTGCATTCCTTTTGAGCCTGCAAAGAAAGACGGATTACACAGTCACGATGAATAGCTAAAACCCTACCCTAGACCCCTACAGGTACGGAAAACTACCCGCCAAGTACCCGAAGTGAAGCGGTCTCCCTCAACAACGTGAGTAGGCCACTAAACACTTCAAAGTACCCGGTAGTTTGTGCACCCCATCTTGGGTCTATCCTAGGAGCAGAAAACAGTAAATGAAATAATACAACAGTCGCTACAACCTCAACCCGGATGTGCCCCGTAAAAGAATATTACAACAATTTACAAATTACATTTGAATGAAAGAAACACTCGTCTCACATCCCCGGCTATCCATTCACGACAATCCAACAAGTCCACAAACACAATCCAGTAAAAACCATTACAGAAATATGCAACCCCCTGCTAACCGACATACTAGCAGTTAGGGGAGGTTTACGAACACATTAAACACATCACAGATATATTCAAGTTAGCCAAACATCTTAGAATTTCGATCAAGCAAACACAAATGATTCTACTCCAAAAAATTCTCTGTGCACCTGAAACCTGAGCAGAAACAAAACATCCCAGAAAATACAAAATCAACTCAGAAGAATTACTGGGCAAATTTGGGTTGACTCGGCTTCAACTCGGCCGCGGATCCGCGGTGGATCGCTTGGATCGGCCGCGGTTCCCCCGCGGTTTGGCTGAGTTACGATCCCAAATTTCTCCAGTAATCTTATAATTCCCTGCATGTATTTTTAAGGGTCCCTAAAAAATTTTTAGACCCCGTTTTAAAATCGGCAGAAACTTGGTTAAAATGATGTTTTTTCGGGTTTGTTTTGCGATCGAATTTCTAACGACTTTGCTAACAAGTTAGTTATGGTTTAGCGAGGCTCTGATACCACTGTAAGTAAACGTAAGACACCCACATAATGCGGGGAGGCGGAATAGGTAAAACAATCATTTTGTTTAAACTAACATCGACTAACTTTACGGATCTTTGCTAAACCCTAACTAACAACAACATAGAAGTGATTAGCTACTATGAAAGATGATTATACCTAATGAATCAAGTCCTTCTTGTTCTCGTAGACCACCTCCTCGTCGGCCTCCTCGTTGTGATAGAAGATCCACCCGAGAGCTACTTCTCCAAGCTTCACCTCTCACTTGAGGTAACTAAGTTGCTATGAGTGCTAATCAAAGTAACCTATAGGATATAGAATAGAATTAGGGATCTATAAGTCTTGCTAACCCTTGGATCTCAACACATGAGAGGTTAGGGTTAGTTCTTTGAAGAGAGAGAGCTTGAGGAGAGAGAAGGTGAGAGTGAGAATGATATGAAATAATATCTCATTTGTGAATATATGAAGCATAATAATTATTAAATGAATAGCAAATAATAATATCAACCATGCTTCATTAACTCACTTTGTGTGATTCATCTCATAAGTCATTAAGCAATAAATGCATCATTAACTCCTTTGGATGAATCACACCATGAGTCATTAAACTATTTAATGCAAATTCCACCTAAGCCTCCAACTCATCAATCTTCTAGAAGCTTCTCGACTAATTACGAGAATTCCCCTCCCATCCGTGAAAACACGGAAATACTGAGACTGTATAAATCCAATAATCCGATACTAGAATCTGGCTTAAACCAAAGCCTGCTAGTATAAACTGTCCGAACATCGTACGTGCGTAAAAACATGTATGTGTCCGAACCCTGTCGTAAAACCATACGACCTCTATATCGTTTCGCCCGAAGCAGGGAAACTCTCTGTGTGGGACTCTAAAGACTCGACTCTACGCTGGCAGTGGGTTTAACCACAGACCGCAAGCTGCACTAGCTGTACGTAACGGTCCCCAGATAGATGTCGATAAGAAGGCCGATGAAGAAACCCATCCGATCTCCTACTGAGCCTGATGTGAAAATCTCCGTACATTCCGGTCTCTTCGTCTAAGACTATCGCATATCCGGCCTAAGGGGGCGGCAAGCGGCAGTCCCCTAAAAGCTGTATAAGTCGTGTCAGAGTGAAGCCCATTACGCCTTGAGAAGCTACTGGAAATCCTACCAGTAAATCTCGTTTGCCCTGGCTAGGGACTTTGCGTAATGGCTTTCCAAACACAGCGCTATATCAACTCCCAATACCGAGAGAGACGAATCCTATCTAACCGCCACTGCCTCCAAGTGCTTCGGGACTGCACCCAACTGCTACCTGTTTGTACGACTCCTTTGAGCCATGGTAGGGTAGCAATCTAAGAACATTGGGAACACACTCGAGACGAAGCAGCAGTGTCAAGTCTGCGGACTATGCTGTACTCATGTCACCTGGGAACTGTTAACTGACGACGGGTATAATACCAACCAACAGTTCCCCGCGAGTCCTGTCCGGTGTACCCGTAACCCAACGAGCACCTGTATACCATCTCCAGTACAACGTACTAATGGCTGTGGGACAGACCATCTCCCCAACTGGGATGAGAAGCATACACACTAGTCTACTCCGGAGTATCGATGCCCTGTCTCGATAATCCTATGACTAGGGACCTGAAAAAGGATGTGCTTGTAGACTACCCAGCCCCCACTAGTGTGTCTGCCATCACAACACTGGTAGTCAAGCAAGATCCTAAGGGCTCTATCAATATGTATTCTCGATATGCTAACATATACACATATTAAGATAGAAATAAACCAAGTAGCATACTACCATGTTTAGCAAGACTGTTAATATAACTGTGAATATCCCAAGTTCCATTAAGTAATATACAAGCTAGTATGATACAATAATAGACCCTAGGGCATATACACTAACATCAGGATCCAACTATCTCATAGAAGGTATGCAATCTCATTGCAAATTTCAACACTTGAAATTCCCGATAATGTTTTTCCCCTAGCGATCTATGACCTTGACAAGGTCAGCAAACCATAAATCGCAAGTCAAGTTCAACCCGTCATTTCCCGATTTAATTAAACCCACCCGCATGACCCTTGACAAGGTCAACAAGGCCGTACAGATACCATAATCCAATCGCATCTCATGCTTTAGCAGATAAACACAAATTAGCTACCGTACACTACACCTTGACAAGGTCAACGAATGCAGCACAAATACCAAGTAGGACTTATCTGAAATGACGGAGGGCTACGAAAGGTTTTTCTGTAAACCTTTTTGTAATGAACTTGATATCGTTGTAGAAACAAGTGATTTTGAAAAGGAGTGTTTTTGAGGCTTTTACTAGTTTCGCTAAAGAGGTCGCTCCCGGTGAAGGGATCTCGGCTCTTTCCTAATCGAATAAGGCGCTGGATATTCTACAAGGAATACCGCTATGCAAAGCAGGAACTATAGAAGCAATCAAAAACAAAACCGAATGAGTTGTAGCATCTGCTAGTTTCGCTAAAGAGGTCACTCCCAGTGAAGGGACTTGGCTCTTTCCTTATCGAATAAGGTGATGGATATTCTACAAGGAATACCGCTATGCAAAGCAAAAACTAGAGCTACCCTTTTTGAAAATTTGATTCTACAACATCTTTTAGGTTTCTTTTGTTTCATTAATCTCATTAATGAATCCCATCAATTTATGATTCCTAAGCATCACAGAAGAAATGAAAATACAACGTACGCTTATGCCATCTGCATTCGCCACAATGTTCCATTATGCACCGTTAGGTTACTTAACTAACGGCATACTGGGACGGGACTAGCGTGGGTGTAAAACATAAGAAACGTCTAATATATATCTCATATATAATAATAAAGCATTCGTCTCAGGCAATAATATGATCTCATCACAAAACATTGCAGCAGAAGTCAACATATGAAATATTGGATATATTAGGACGTCCGTGTTTTATTTTGAGCATGTATAAAACACGGATTCCACGGTCACGATGAATAGCCAAACCCACATCCCTAAACCCCTACGAGAGCGGCAAGAAACCCTACCAATTCTAGGGTTAGGAGACCCGGTCTCGACTCCTCGAGATGGCCTCCCACTGTACCCTAGAACCCGGTTGGTTGTGCTCTCCTCCTTGGGTCTATCCTAATGCAGAAAAATAAATAATATACAATGGTGACATCATCCTCAACCCGGAAGTGTGTCACGCCCGCTTCCCAGTATACGGCGAAGCAGACGCGACGAGGCCCGCTACGTATATACTCAGAAGTACATACGCTAAGCGTAACTAAGCAATATAAAGTAAATCACAAGAGACGAATAATATGGAAATAACAGCAACTTTTATTAATAACATTCTTTTTACAATGCAGGAAAAGAAAATACAACTGGAATGAAAAAGCAATGCCTAAACAGTGGCATAACAGGAAATGAAATAAACTGGAAAGAACAAGGTACAATTATTTAGAGCTCTGGGTCTGTCTGGAACTGCTCCAAATCTTCACCAGTAGGCTCGATCTCAACTTGGTCCAACGCACCTGACGACATTCAAAGAAGAAAGAGATAGAATGTCGTCAGCGAACAGGTCGCTCGGTAAGTCCCAAAAGAATAAGAAGAATGAGAATGATAGAGTAACAGTATTTTCTAAGGTATTATATTGTGAATAATATGGAACATTGTGTAATGCTGTTGTTTGTAGCTTGGTACAGAAGGATACCAGTGTATACGAGGGGGATCTCTATATGCTAGAGATCAGGGCAAAAGGAAAGTACAAGGAACCATTATGCTACGGTACAACAGCAATAGGATTCAGGTTAGGTGTCTTAATCTGACCACCTCGTGCCACCTTTAACACCTTCCGTACCAATCTACCCCTTAAACCCCGTAGTGTTTTAACAGTATTGTAGTGTTGGATTATGTAAGTTGGATGACTGACCAAAACCATGATATCAGTAAACATGTTGCAACTGTATAATCAGGTAAATGGAATATCAGGATAATGGATGAATATCCATGGTTTGATTCAGTCAAAATTAATATATTGTTAACTGGGTTCAGGGTTTCATGTATTCAAATTGTATTGGAATATAAAAGAATAAAGATTGACTTGAATCATATTCAAGTCAGAAATAGTCAGACTCTAACCCGAGTCAGACTAAAAGAAGAGAATTTGAAGTTCAATATTATCTAGGGGCCTTATAGTAATTTGTAAAACTTGAGGGGGTTTTATGTAAAAAGTACTTTTGTATATTTTTCAAAATGCACCTCAAGTATTTATTATTCGTCTTTATTGTTATAATGAATGTGAATTTTATTTGTGTTATTCTAGTGAATATATCCTAATAAAAGTATTAATTGTTTTATCTGAAGTTCATGGTATTTTAATGTAACTTTTAATCTTGTAATTTTTTAGAAAAATGTGGAAACTTTATATTATGATAAAATAGGTGTTTAAATGATAATTATATATATATTAACACATGAATAATTTTATATAAATATTTTATTTTCAAAAATCTCATTTTCCCTAAATATCATATTTTGAACCTTTCGAGACCGAATGCTCTTTGCGGAGGTCTGAATCTCGCACTACTAGCCTGCGGGTGCACGATGAACCATACTATCCCTAACAGGTTCCCAAAAAGTGGGTTGTAGCGGTGCTTTGCTTAGGTTTAACAAATACTTTTCATTTGGGAAAACGGTTTTATAAATATGGGGTATTTATTTGCAAAAGAGTCCAGTTTCCCGTATTTTAGTTATTAGGGTTTCCTAAACCAACTAGCCTATTTCTAAGGTCTAAACGATGAGTCATTAGAAGCCTCAAATCGCCTCTTCACCATCAATTGCGGCCAGGTAAGTGCCAGGTAAGTGGGAAGGAACCACAGTCGTGGGCCTAATTAAAAACCACTAGCCTTAGACACACTTGACTAGGCACACAAGACAGTTTAGATAAACGATCGATGTCCATGACCAATCGTGTTTTCATTTTATTAAAAGATTTTATCTAGAAAAGTTTACAACTTAAAGCTTTAAATAAAAGTTATAAAGATTATGGTATTTTAGTGAAAAGTCATGTAATTTCGTATTCTGTATTTTTGATATTTATCAATTAGGGTTATATTGAGTGTGTGTAGGGGTAGGTCATTACCCCGTGACTTATTTTAAGTTTTGGTGAAGTTTAAAGGTAAAACATGCTATGTTAAACTTAAAGGTATTATAGCGCAAGAATATGGTATTCGAAAACGTTATCATTTTATGTATGAAATTTCATTCAAATTAGGTTCTACAAGTTTAGTGATCAAGATAAACCTATTTAGGAGTGAGGGAATTAATTAAACTAAGAAAAATGAACTTCATGGTATTTTTATGAAAGGAATACGATTTTGCAAAGAACTTATCATTTTATGTGAAAAAGTTTGATTAAATTGGTTTATGGGTGATTAATAGTGAACATGAGTATGGGTAGATATTATGTATTAGGTGACATGTGGAAATTTATAGAAAAACCGAATCGGAAATCGGTTTGTCCGATTTCCGTCGGGTTTCAAAAAGTCGTATTTTTATACTTATAGAAAAGAGAGATAGAGGGGATGGGACTTACGGTTTGGACAAGCTAAGGAAGCTAAGGGATGTGGTGGTTGTCGATTCGTCGAAAACGTCGCGAAGGTTCTGATCCGGTCGCCGGAATCCGTCGTCGATTTCGGCAGCGCTTCGCTTCTCGCTCTTCGTACCGAGTTCTCGAGAATTTGGGAGAGTGGACTTAGAGTTGTGAGGTGAAATGGTAGAGGGTAGGGGTCTTTATATAGGGCTAGGCTAAGGTTAGGGTTAAAAAAATATTTTAAAAATATTAAAAACATTAAAAATTCATTAAAAATCATTAAACCTAGGAGTAAAAGGGATTTATTGGCCAAATCAAAACCGATCCAGGTATAATAAGTGTGCAAGAGGATTGACCAAGTCAAGAGCCAACTTTTCTCAGTTGGTGACTCGGCCGTCCGGCCAAGTCCGGCCGGCGGCGCCGGACCGAGTCGCCGGCCGGCGGCGTCGAGTCGGGCCGAGTCAAGGGTCCAATGGCCGGGGGTTTTCCTGAGGAACTACTTGGTATTTTTACTTTTTGTTGTCCAGTACATATTTTGGGAGTTATGGCCTTTTTACCGTTGACTTCCAAAAAAAAAATAAAACAAAATAAATACAAAAATAATGTGGGGCATAGGATTTGAACTCCGGTGGCTTGATTCAGCAGTGCAAGGTATTACCAATTAATGAGCTACAAGCTTCTTCTTGTAATTATTGTGGTTTTTAATTACTTAAACTGACAGCAGCAAGAATAAATACTCCTAGTATACATTAAATTTAAAGTAATTTCTTGTAAACTAAAAATGGAGTTATTTCATTCTTGTAGCTTGTAATTAAAAACAAAAATAATTACCTAAATCTTATGCTCAGGCTAAAATACCCCTTTGTGGATTTTAAAAATATTTTGAAAAAAATTTGTATAGGAAAAAGTGTATAAGAAAATTAGGGTTGTTACAAAGTGCCCCAATAAAAGAATATCACATATAATGAATTTTACATGAATGAAAAAGAAAATCTCTTATCTCACATAAAACCCCCGGCTATTCAAAACACGACGATCCAATATAACATATCACAGCAACACATAATATCACATGTCATCAACGTAAGTAAATATGTGTATCCCAATTGTCGTTGATGTATAAAAACAAAACCGGTGATACACCACATATTACACTTACGGTCGCAGAAAAGAAAGTGAAAAACTACAACAACTGGAATCTTCACTGCCCTTAGATATCATAAACCCAGAATATCACATATTCCGGATTTCATGCCTAACAATGTAAAGCTCGCATTTAGGTCTCACCCATGAAAACACTTTTTCAAAATAAGTCGGATAATTCAATAAGATTTCCGATTACATCCGAGGCCGAAATGCTAGATTTACACGCAACAAAAAAAATTGTTGATTCCAATTATTGTATCTCAATCATATATACTAGGTGCAATTAAAACATTTGATCGAACGATCAATCACCCAAAGAATTTTCAGAAAGTTCAACACTTGAACAGTATTTAAAAATACCAGAGACTGCTATTACCACATACGGGCCAGCACAAGAAGGCACAGTCCACGCCTCACCAACGGCGCCGCGGAACCGCCGAAAAATGAGATTTTGGCCGCGGTTCCGCGGTCGTTAAGTCGAGTTAGGGCTTCGTTCTTCCTGTGGGCCCATACAATACCCTGCTTGATTTTCTGAGAATTTTTAATGTGAAAAAATCCAACTTTTTGAAAAATTTCCAGTGAGGATTTTTCGGGCATCGTATTTCGTTCGTTCGAGGTTTTTAACGTCGTCTAGGCTACACTAAAGCTCTAGCTTGGCTCTGATACCACTGTTGGGTTGTATAGCAGGACAACAAGGTTTTGGAAGGCATCACACATGCCATTTTATAAAAATTTGGGGTGTGCTATGAAATCCTAACCAAGATCTTAACTAGAGAATTAGTGCAAACAGGCATGTAAACTCTTTACATCTAAGAGAGAGGGATTGCAACCTTTGTAGTCTATTCTTTCACTTCATAAGCTCCGAGTTGTGGTCTCTTCGCTGCGATCATCATGCTCCCGGACTCTAGAGAGGCTCCATGAGGTGAATGATGCATCTTGCATGAAGTCTTCGAAATCCAAGACGATCTACCTTGAGGAAACACAAACTCAAGCTAACTCTTCACTAATTTAGAATTAGTGAAGCTAACACACTAATCTATATGACTAGTATAGAAGAGGATGACGAAGTAGGAATTTAGTTCTCTTTAGTTTTTTTTCCCTCAATCTATTTCATCACAAAAGAAAAGGCTAGCAAGCTTTTTGAGGAAAAAGAAGATGAAGTGATGAGAATAAATCTTGTGTGTGGTTAGAAATGCAACCCAAGGCCAAGTATGTCATCCTTAACCCATGTAGAGACTTAACCATTAGCTATGGTTGATAAATATCTTAAGCTAGACAAAAAGAGTGGACAAAATCAAAGAAGACTACAAGCTTCTACAAGCTTCATCCATGACACTTATCCCCAATATTTGAATTACTTAATGATAAATATAAACCCTAATATTAACCCTAGCATGGTTTAACTCTAATAAACCCTAGTTACATTTATAACCTGGCATGTTACAATTATACATATCACATATATATAATTAAGTAACAAAAAAATATATTTAACATATATCACATATATATCAATGTATCCAAAATGAGAAAAAGAATTACTTAAGTGAGCTTATATTAGTTAATGTAATATAATATATCACATATATAATTATACATTAAATTATCGAATCCATACTTGATCCGATAATCCGGCTATATCATATATAACCGACTAATATAAAATATATCATTTCATCGAATCAACACTTGATCCGATTACCCGGCTATATCACATATACCCGGATGATATCACATATCGCGAGAATAGAATACGGTATCACATATCGTATTAATCTCGGTCCCGCACATATCGCATATGTGCTCCTACTCCGTTTCGCCTGAGCCAGGAAATCTCTGTGTAGGACTCTAAAGACTCGTCAGTACGGCGGAAGTACGTGATGATCATATCAAACACCCACAAGCTGCAAGCGGTCAGCTAAACGTAACAACCACCCGGGTATTGAGCGAGCAGAAGATCAACAAGCAAGCCTGTACATTCTCCTATAAATCCAATCAGTAACACTCCCGTACAGTCCGGTCTCTTCGTCTGATATGTCGTATATCCAGTCTAGGGGTGGTAAACGTAAGACCCCAATAACCGATAAGTCGTGTCGATGTGAAGCTCATAACGGGTTGAGAAACTACTGATAACACTTACCAGTAAATCACCATATCAGCCCTGGCCAGGGACTTCTAGTTATAGCCAATCGAACACATCGCAACATCAACCCCCAATACCGGGAGAGACGAAACCCCTCCTATCGCTCATTGCCTCCATGTGATTCGGGATTGTACCCAAAAGCCATCGTTTTGCATGTTCTCGTAAATGTGGTAAGGTAGAAATCAAAACACAGTGGGAATCACACAAGACTCTATGACGATCTCGGGTCTACAGCCTAACCTGTACCGGTGTCACCAGAGAACTGCTATCTGACTATAGGTATAGTACCATCTAGGAGTTCTCGGCGAGTCCGTTCAGTGTACCCAGTCTCCACTGATCACCCGCATACCATCTTTGATGTCAAACACCAATGGATGTGGGATCATCCATCGCCCATCATATGGGTCAAGATGCGTATACGCTAGTCTACTCTGGAGTATTGATGCCCTGTCTCGATACACCCTCGACTAGGAACAATTATAGGATGTACTCGTTGACTACCCTAGCCCCACTAGTATGATCTCCATCATAGTCCTAGTAGTCAAGTACATATCCTAAGGGCTTTATCAACATGTGAGGGCAAGACAGTAAACCAATACAAGTCAATATGTTAAGACAAATCGCAACCAGATAGCATACTATCATATCGAGCAAGAAAGTCTTCTCTATATATATCCAAGCATCCACTATAATATACATCATATGTACAATAATGGCCTCTAGGGCATATATATAACTAACATGACCCCAGCCCACTATCAGGGTAGCGGGCCTCCCATAAACTCTGTGAGGCCCTCGATATACCCAAAACTTCTCAATACACATACGCACACTGCACATTGAGTTCACATGACCAGTTTGACCCGTCAATTGGAGGTTCTCTCGCTACAAAGGTGAGGGGTAATTAACAGCAGCTTAGTCTGCGGCTGCCGGAAATTCAAATCCCCACAATCAATAAACCATCCTACCCTAGGTAGAGGGAATCTGTATACACCTAACAAGCGCGCGTATTCATATCTCAATAGAGTGACAAAAAACACTCTACAATATGTAAAAATACAAAATCCGGACAAACTTCATGCATGATCATTTCGATGTAAGTTTGTGGGATATCCCAAGCATTCACATGGATATCTTTCCACCACACCGAGAAACAGAAGGTGTTTGTTGCTCACCACGCCGTCTTTTTAGAAAAGGAATTTCTTGCAAAGGAGTATGGTAGAACTGGAAGAAATTCTATAACTGAAGATTTGGTGGAACCTCAGAATTCAATAATCCCGGACGAAGCTTAGCCACTCCGCACATCTAGTAGGATTTCTCATCCGCCCGAGAGATACTATGGTTTTCTCATAGATAGGGATTGAGAGGATTGCATCTTGGAAGAAGATGATTCTACTGGTTTCGAGCAGGCCATTACCGGTAGGGACTTTGTTAAATGGCTGAATGTTATGCGATCCGAAATGGAATCTATGTACACCAACAAAGTTTGGATGTTTCTCCTCCTAGGGTAAAACCCGTTGGATGCAAGTGGATCTTCAAAAGGAAGATTGGTGTAGATAGACAGGTAGAAACCTATAAGGCTAGACTTATTGCAAAAGGTTTTCGTCAAAGACCAGGAGTGGACTATGACGAAACCTTTTCTCCAGTGGCTATGCTAAAATCTATTCAGATCCTACTTGCCATTGCTGCATACCATGACTATGATTGAAAGTATGTCTTGGCACCTTAACTAGGTTTCAAAGAGCATCAAGTATACAATTTTAAAAATCTAGAGGTCTAAAGCATACTAAATAAGAATCGAACTAGAGACTTATGGTTTTGAAGCAAGAAAACAAGTTCTAAACTAAGTGATGGAGGTTTACAATCTTTGTAGACCAAGTCCTTCACTTCTATAGCTCCAAGTAATAGTCCTTAGAACTCTTCTCAAAGCCCCACTTGAAGAAAGGATCAAGCTTGCTTGAAGTCTTCGATTTCGAAGATGATCCACCTTGAAGTCTCTCTAACTCAAGCCCACTCTTCACTAATCAAAATATTAGTGAAGCAAACAACCTATAATAAAGGGCTAGGATAGTGTAGGTTGATGAAGTAGGAATTTTGCTCACTAAAAAATCTTTTCTCTTTTCTTTTTTTCAACTCAAGAAAAACCCTAGAGGAGAATAATCAAGAAGAGTTGAGGATGAACTTAGATGAGAGAATGAACCGTGTGAGGTGAGATAAGATTGGGTTGAATAGATATCTAAGAGTAAAATAAAAATGAGAAGATGAGTCATGGCTTCTCAATGCTTCTCCAAGCATCTAAAGCCATGACTTATTTTCCCCATTTTCTATTTTTCCCAAAAAATAAATCATCCTAATATCTTTAGTCTCTAGTGTGATTCTCATACATCCATGTTCTATGTATCATCTACCATGATACAAAATTCAAATACATTTATAAATATATATCACATATATATTAAATGTATGTAAAAAGAATAAAATCAAAAGTGAGCTAATATTAGTTAATATATATATATATATATCAAATATATAAATATATATCAAATTATTAAATCAACACTTGATTCAATAATCCGATTATATCATATATAACGGACTAATATCAAATATATATGTATATCACATTATTAAATCAACACTTGATTCAATAATCCGGTCATATTACATACAGCCGGTTTATATTCAATATTAGATATTAAATCAACACTTGATTCAATAATCCGGTCATATCAAATATATATACATAAATCAAATCATTGAATCCACACTTGATTCAATAATCCGGTTATATCATATATAACCTAACTGATATCAAATATCTCTAGATTAGAATATGGTATCACATACTCGTATATAATCAAGCTTCCACACATATCTCCATATGTGCCCTACTTCGTTGCGCTTGAGCTAGAAAACCTCTGTGTGGGACTCTAAAGACTCGTCAATACGCCGGCAGTAGGTAATGATCATATCAGATACCCACAAGCCGTCAGCGGTACTAGCTGGAAGTAACGGCTACCCAGGTATTGAGCGAATAGAAGATCGACAAGAAAACTTGTCCAAACTCCCATAAAGCCTATAAGCAACACTTACCATACAGTCCGGTCTCTTCATCTGATATGTCACATATCGAGTCTGGGGGTGGAATCATCAGACCCCAGTAACTTGATAAGTCATGCCGATGTGTGGACTATAACTGTTTGAGAAACTACTGAAAACACTTACCAGTAAATCTCATCAGCCCTGGCCAAGGACTTGCTGTTATAGCCAATTGAGCATAGCGCAATATCAACTCCCAATACCGGGAGAGACGAAAACCCTCTTATCACTCACTGCCTCTATATGACTCGGGACTGTACCCAAAATCCACCTGTTTTCACAACTCCTTTGAGCCATGGTAGAGAGGAAATCAAAGCACAGTGGGAACCACACAAGACACTATGACGATCTCAGGTCTACATACTAATCTGTACAAGTTTCACCAGAGAACTGCTATCTGATGATAGGTATGGTACCATCTAGGAGTTCTCGCCGAGTCCTGTTCGGTGTAACCATTCTCTAATGAGCACCAGTGTACAATCTTTGATGTCAAACACCAATGGTTGTGGGATCAACCATCGCCCCATACAGTATCAAGAAACGTACACACTAGTCTACTCTAGAATATCGATGCCCTGTCTCGATATTCCCTCGACTAGGAACTGTTAAAGGATGTGCTTGCGGACTACACAAGCCCCACTAGTATGATATGCATCATAGTCCTGGTAGTCAAGCCTACATCCTAAGTGCTTTATCAACATGTATCAGAGAAACAGTATAATAATACAAGTGTACATGTTAAGATAAAGAGCAACCAGATAGCATACTATCATGTCGAGCAAGAAAGTCCCCTCTATATATGTTCAACCATCCACTATATCATACAATAATGGCCTCCAGGGCATACATATTCCTAACAATCTCCCACTTGCACTAAGGCCGGTTGTTGTAGTTTCGCATACCCAACATCCCAAAAAAGTTCTCAAACTGTGTCTGGGGGAGGGCCTTCATGAGTAGATCCGCCGTGTTGTTCTTCGTATCTACTCTCCTGACCTCAATCTCCCAGCGATCAACTATCTCCAAGATCATGTGATACCGCCTTCGAATATGTCTGGATCGCTGATAGGACCGGGGTTTCTTGGCCAAAGCCATAACTCTATTGTTATCACAATACAAAGGTATTGGATCCTCGATGGATGGAACCACACCAAGTTCAGCAATGAAATTTTTCATCCAGACAGCCTCTTTGGCAGCATCGTTGGCAGCGATGTATTCAGCCTCCATTGTAGAGTCTGCCACGGTATCTTGTTTGGAACTTTTCCAACATACCGCCCCTCCATTGAGGGTGAAGACAAAACCCGAGACAGATTTGATGTCGTCCTTATCACTCTGGAAGCTCGAATCGGTAAAGGACTCCACCTGAAGTTCTCCGTTACTATACACCAAGAACATTTCTTTAGTCCTTCTCAAGTACTTAAGAATGTTCTTCACAGCTATCCAGTGCTTCTCCCCTGGGTCTGATTGATACCTACTTACCACACTAAGTGCGTAAGCTACATCTGGTCTTGTGCATAACATCGCGTACATGATAGACCCAACTACAGAAGCATAAGGTATCATGTGCATGCGAACCGTTTCCAAATCAGTCTTGGGAGACAACTCTTTACAGAGAGTGATTCCTGAACAAGCGGGTAAATTACCACGCTTAGAATCTTCCATACTAAACTTTTTTAGTATGGTGTCTATGTACCTGGATTGGGACAATCCCAACATCCTTTTAGATTTATCTCTATAGATCTTTATCCCCAGAATGTAGGAGGCATCACCCTGATCTTTCATGGAGAACTTATGTGTGATAGGAAGAGTTTGACCGAGTGTAGCATAGGAACATCATTTCCTATCAAGATTATGTCATCCACATACAATACGAGAAAGACAACCTTACTCTCTACAACCTTTTTATATATACAAGGTTCATCTACGTTTTTTATGAAGTCAAACTCTTTGATTGCTACATCAAAATAGATGTTCTAGCTCCGCGATACCCGCTTTAATCCGTAGATTGATTTAAGCAGCTTGAACACCTTTCCGCTGCTCCCACTGTCTATGAAACCCTATGGCTGTGTCATATACACGCACTCTTCTAAATCACCATTTAGAAAAGTGGTCTTGACGTCCATCTGGGAGATTTCATAGTTATGGTATGCGGCAATGACAAGTAGAATCCTGATGAACTTAAGCATAGCCACTGGAGAAAAGGTTTCATCATAATCGACACCTGGTCGTTGACGAAAACCATTTGCTACAAGTCTAGCTTTGAAGGTCTCAACCTTTCCATCTACACCAAGTTTCTTCTTAATGATCCACTTGCTCCTAATGGGTTTTACCCCTTCAGGAGAAACTTCCAAAGTCCATACTTTGTTAGTGTACATGGATTCCATCTCAGATCGCATAGCATCCAGCCATTTCACAGAGTCCCTACTTATGATGGCCTGCTCGAAACTAGTTGGGTTATCATCTTCCATGATGCAATCCGAGCTCCCACCGTCTATGAGAAAACCGTAGTATTGGATGAGGAACCCTACTAGATCTATGGAGCGGCTGAGGTTCGTCGGGGACTATTGAATCCTCCGGTTCTACCAAATCATCAGTTGTAGTTTGTGTATTTGGAACTTCTTCCGGTTCTACCTTATTACCACTAATTTCTTTCATAAGAAATTCCTTTTCTAAAAAGGTTGCATTTCGAGAAACAAACATTCTTTGTTCCTCCGTGTGGTAGAAGATATACCCTCGTGAATGTTTGGAATATCCAACAAACTTACACAGAACAGACCTTGCTTCGAGCTTGTCCGTATTTTGCTTTTTAACATAAGCCGAACAACCCCATATCTTAATAAAATTAAGACATGGTCTCTTTCCCTCCCATATCTCATATAGAGTGATAGGCGCAGATTTGGTAGGAACCCTATTCAATAGGTATGCAGTTGTCTCAAGTGCATAACTCTAAAAGGAAATAGGTAACTCAGCAATACTCATCATAGAGCGCATCATATCTAATAGGGTGCGATTTCTCCGCTCCGATACTCCATTGTGCTGTGGTGTATACGGAGGAGTAAGCTGAGAGAGAATCCCGTTCTCTTTTAGATAATCTCATAATTCCGCGCTTTAGTATTCTCCTCCTCGATCAAATCGAAGGATTTTAATACTTTTACCCGTCTGGTTCACTACTTCGTTCTTATATTCCTTGAATTTCTCAAAAGCTTCAGATTTGTGTTTCAACAGGAACACATGTCTGAATCTTAAAAGATCATCGGTGAATGTAATGAAGGAGAAGGAACCATTCCTGTCATGTGTAGACATATGACTACATACATCACTATGTATCAGTCCCAAGAGTTCAGTAGCTCTTTCTCCGTATCCAATAAACGGAGTTTTGGTCATTTTGCCTTTGAGACATGACTAACAAGTTTCATAAGATGTAAAATCGAACGGATTCAAATATCCATCTTTATGCAACTTAGCTAGTCTTATCGTATTGATATGACCAAGTCTACAATGCCACAAGAAGATTTCGTTCATTTATGAACTTTTCCTCTTGTGTGTGTTCTGTATATTAAGAACTATATTTTGATTTAGAACGTATATACCATTACATAACGTACCAAACCCAATCAACACTTGATTCAGGAAAATGTTCATAACATTTTTCTCTAATGTAAAGTTATATCCTTTTTTATCTAATAAAGAAACGGATATTATATTGCACATCATCGACGGTACGTAATAACAGTCATTCATAATCAATGTATTACCATTTGGCAATACAAGGTGATATTTGCCGACAGCTTCGGCAGCAACAATTGCTCCATTCCCTACTCTGAGAGACATATCACCCCTTCCCAGTTCTCTACTTCTCTTTAACTCTTGTAACATATTACAAATGTGGGTTCCTGATTTGGTATTTAATATCCAGGACATAAAGCAGACCGAGAAACAGTTCTCTGTAACTAACACACCCAAAGAAGATACATCAAAATGCTCTTTATTCGTTCGGATTGCTTGGGAATTCTTGCATTCCCCTATCTCTTGCTCAGACTTATGATAGTCATAAGATAGAGCGGAACTAACGTTCCCCAGCACAGTATAATAAGCGGGTTTGATCATTAAATCCATATTATTATCTTGATTAAGGTGTGACATGGTCGCTACCTAGAGAGAGAGAGAAGAAAACACTTTAGCGTGCGCTCTTGCAAGATTAGACTAGTTATTATCTTATCTAATCAAGATGGCTCACACTGTTTTTATCAAATCTTCCTTCAAACCTTAAAAGGTAAGATCGGCCGGGATTAATTACACCCTACAAGTTTGCCAATCGGTCAGCCATGCAGGTATTGGTACTCCGAGGGAGTCTCCCCATGCTTTCGCATAGAACTAATTAAATAATCTCGTTTTCGCAGGGGAATAACCCTGTTAACTCTTACTGGATCAGCTAATTATAAAGTGGAAAACTCTTCCAGGAGTAACACTTACTCGCAGTGGGTATCGGGATCCAACTATCATATAGAAGGTATTCAATCTCATTGCAAATTTCAACACTTGAAATTCGTGATATCTATTTTTACCCCTAACAACCTATGACCTTGACGGAGGCCAACAAACCATAGGCCGCTAGTCAAGTTCAACCCATCATTTCGTGATTGAATTAAACCCACCCGCACGACCCTTGACAGAGGCCAACAAGGTCGTACGACTACCCTAATCCAATCACATCAATATGCGGCAGATAAGCACTAATCAGCTACCACACACTACGCCTTGATGGAGGCTAACAAACGCAGCACGAATACTAAATAGTACTTATCTGAAATGACGGAGGGCTACGACTGGTTTTGAAGAAAACCTTTAATATAATGAACATGATATCGTTGTAGAATCTAGTGATTTGAAAAGGAGTGGTTTACGCTCCGCTTTAAAATCGAGTAGTTTTCAAAACAAACCGAGTGGGTTGTAGTATATGCTAATTTTGCTAAAGAGGTCATTCCCAATGAAGGGATCTAGGCTCTTTCCTCATCGAATGAGGTGCTGGATATTCATAATGGAATACTGCTATGCAAAGCAAGAACTAGAGCTATCTTTTTGAAAATTTTTATTCTACAACATCTTTATGTTTCTTTTCTTTTCATTAATCTCATTAATGATGTCCCATCATTTATGTTTCCTAAACATCACAGAAGAAAAGAAAATAAAATACACATATATGCTATCCGCATTCGCCACAGGGACCCGGGTCTTCACCGTAAGTTTACTTAACTTATGGCAGGGCGGGGTCAGGACTAGCGCGGATACAAAACATATATAGTGTCTACTAATATATCATATATGTAAGTAGTATTCATCTCACGCAGTTATATGATCATATCATATCACAGAAACAGCAGAAGCAAACATATGAAATATAGGATATACTAGGAGGTCCGTGTTTTAGATTAAGGCAGTAATGAAAAACACGGATTCCATAGTCATGATGAATAGCCAATCCTACATCCCTAGACCCCTACGAGAGCGGCAAGCAACCCTGCCAATTCCAGAGTTAGGCGACCGGACTCGACTCCTCGAAATGGCCTTCCACTGGACTCTAGAACCCGGTTACTTATGCTCCCAGTCTTTTGTCTATCCTAATGCGGAAAAGTAAATAATATACATCAATGGAGACAACAACCTCAACCCGGAAGTGTCCAAATAAAAGAATATTACATACAAAATTTTTACATGAATGAAAATTAAAAACTCTCATCTCATGCAAAACCCCTGGCTATTCCATCACGACGATCCAATATAACATATCAACTAGCAACACAATAATATCACATGTCATCAACGTAAGTAAATATTTGTATCCCTAATGCCGTTGACATGTAGCAACGAGATCGGGGATACTGCCATATATTACACTTACGGTCGCAGAAAAGAAATGAAAACTACAATAATCAGAATCCGCATTATCTTTATATATCATAAACCCGGAATATCACATATTCCGGATTTCATGCCTAACGCTATAAACCTTGCATTTAAGTCTCGAATTGAAAACACTTTTCAAAAATTTAGTCGGGTAATTCAACAAGATTCCCGATAACATGATCGAATGCTCGTCGGGAACTTTAGTAGATGGCCACACCCCCGAGGCCTTCAACGAAGTGCACTTAGGCGGAACACCGTAGCCGCGAGCACCCAAGCGGATGCTTTTGGCCATGAGGTTCTTCTATAGTCACTTGGCCGGAGTTATGGGGCGTGGCTGTCTAGTACTATCTCTCGGCGAGTGTTCGCATACAATACAAGATTGCGACGGAGTTTTGATCCGAATTGAAAGTTCGTGGCAATCCATCAAATGAAACTAAAATGCGAGATTTAAAAAACTTAACTAGTTTTCACAAAACTAATCAATGTGGATTCCAAAAATTGTATCGCATATCTAAAGTTATCTAGATGATATTAAACATTTCGATCAATTTTTCAAATAATACCAAATCATAGAGACCTCAACAACTTGAGCCTCATCAAAAATACCCAGAAATGTCATAATGAAGCAGCAGAAGAAATATGAGTCAATAACTCCTCAAGTTGGCGGTGGAACCGTAGCTAAACCATGGTTTAGGTGGCGATTCCGCGGCCACATAAAGGAGTTAGGCCCTTGTACTTCTTATGGCTCTATACAATTACCTGCATGATTTTCTGAGAATTTTTAGCCTGTAAAATTTCAACGTTTGAAAAATTGGACAGAAACTATGAAAAATCGGGTTTTAAAATTTCGATCGAACACTTCAACATCGTTTAGACTTCGCCTAAGTCTCTAGCTTGGCTATGATACCATGAAAGTATATCTTAGCACCTCAACTAGGTTTCAAAGAGCATCAAGTATACAATTTTAAAAATCTAGAGGTCTAAAGCATACTAAACAAGAATCGAACTAGAGAATTAGGGTTTTGAAGCAAGAAAACAAGTTCTAAATTAAGTGATGGAGATTTACAACCTTTGTAGACCAAGTTCTTCACTTCTATAGCTCCAAGTAGTAGTCCCTAGAACTCTTCTCAAGGCTCCACTTGAAGAAAGGATCGAGCTTGCTTGAAGTTTTCGATGTCGAAGATGATCCATCTTGAAGTCTCTCTAATTCAAGCTCATTCTTCACTAATCAAAGTATTAGTGAAGCAAACAACCTATACTAAAGGGTTAGGATAGTGTAGATTGATGAAGTAGGAATTTTGCTTACTAGAAAATCTTTTCTCTTTTCTTTTTTCCAACTCAAGAAAAACCCTAGAGGAGAAAAATCAAGAAAATATGAGGATGAACTTAGATAAGAGAATGAACCATATGAGGTGAGATAAGTTTGGGATGAATAAATATTTAAGAGTAAAACAAAAATGAGAAGATGAGTCATGGCTTCTCAATGCTTCTCCAAGCATCCAAAGTCATGACTCATTTTCCCCATTTTCTATTTTTCCCAAAAAATAAATCATCCCAATAATCTTTAGTCTCTAATGTGATTCTCATATATCCATGTTCTATCTATCATCTCCCATGATACAAATCCAAGTACATTTATAAATATATATCATATATATATTAAATGTATGTAAAGAGAAGAAAATCAAAAGTGAGCTAATATTAGTTTATATATCAAATATATAAATATATATCAAATTATTAAATCAACACTTGATTCAATATTCCGGTTATATCATATATAACCGACTAATATCAAATATATATATGTATATTACATTATTAAATCAACACTTGATTCAATAATCCGGTCATATCACATGCAACCAGTTTATATTCAATATTAGATATTAAATCAACACTTGATTCAATAATCCGGTCATATCAAATACATATACATAAATCAAATCATTGAATCAACACTTGATTCAATAATCCAGTTATATCATATATAACCTAACCGATATCAAATATCGCTAGATTAGAATACGGTATCACATACTCGTATGTAATCAAGCTTCAGCACATATCTCCATATGTGCCCTATTTCGTTTCGCTTGAGCTAGGAAACCTCTGTATGGGACTCTAAACACTCGTCAATACGCCAGCAGTAGGTAATGATCATATCGGATACCCATAAGCCGTCAGTGGTACTAGCTGGACGTAACAGCTACCCAGGTATTGAGCGAATAGAAGATCAACAAGCAAACATGTCCGAACTCCAGTAAAGCCTATAAGCAACACCAACCGTACAGTCTAGTCTCTTCGTCTGATATATCGCATATTGAGTCTGGGGATGGAATCGTCAGACCCCAGTATCTTGATAAGTCATGCCGATGTGTGGCCTATAACCGTTTGAGAAACTACTGATAACACTTACCAGTAAATCTCATCAGCCCTGGTCAGGGACTAACTGTTATAGCCAATCGAGCATAGCGCAACATCAACTCCGAATACCGGGAGAGACTGGACTGTACGGTTGGTACTATACCTATCATCAGGTAGCAGTTCCCAGGTGACATGAGTACAGCATAGTCCGTTGATTTGATACTGCTACTTCATCTCAAGTGTGTTCCCATTCTTTTTAGATTACTACCCTACGATGGCTCTATTGAGTCATGCAAACAGGTAGTAGTTGGGTGCAGTCCCGAAGCACTTGGAGGCAGTGGCGGTTAGATAGGATTCGTCTCTCTCGGTATTGGGGTTGATGTCGTGCTGTGTTCGGAAAGCCATTACACAAAGTCCTTGGCCAGGGAAAGCGATATTTACTAGTAGGTACTCCAGTAGTTTCTCAGGGTGTTTTGGATTACAATCCGACATGACTTATTGCGCTATTAGGGGTCTAACGTTTACCTCCCCTCTAGGCCCAATATGCGATACTCTTAGATGAACAGACCGGACTGTACGGAGATTGTCACAGATAGGCTCAGTAGGAGTTTGGATGTGTTTGCTCATCGGCCTTCTTATCGACAGATACCTGGGTAGCCATTACGTGCAGCTGGTACCGCTGATGTGCTTGTGGTTAAACTCACTTCCAGCGTACTGTCGAATCTTTAGAGTCTCACACAGAGGGTTTCCCTACTTCGGTCGAAACGATGTAGAGGTCGTATGGTTTTACGACAGGGTTCGATCACATACATGTACTTGTGCATGTATGATGTTCAGGCGGATAATACTATGGGGCTTTGGTTTAATCCAGATCCTAGTATTAGATTATTAGATTAGTTTCGTCTCATTGAATTCGTGTTTCTCGGAATACGGATATGGGTATATATATACGGATGATGGGCATTCTTGTAATTGGTTCTAGATGGCTTCTAGAAAAGGACACCTCATTAGGATTTTTATATTTTGATTAAATCCTTAATGAGGTGGAAGTATGAGGTGTTATTTGTATGATAAATGAAGCATGGCTACTTGGTGACTCATGTATGACTATTGAGGCAAGAGTGGACTTAGATATTTTGTGAGATGCAAGGTGGCATTGAGATATTTATGTGGGGTATTTTAGTTTGCTTCATAGTCATAACAATAACCATATTCATTTATCATTATCACAAACACTCTCCCTTTCCTCAAGCTCTCTGCTTCTTCCTCTCAAACCCTAATTGTCTCATGTGTTGAGAATCCTAGGGTTAGTGAGACTAATCTATCCATAATCACTCTCTACTTCCTCTAGGCTACTTATATTAGCACACTAAGTACTTTAGTTACCTCATCTTAGAGGTAGACACTCTCGGGTGGATCTTCTTCGACTCGAGGAGGCCGACGAGGAGGCGCGATCCATACACACTCTAAGGAGCTCACGAAGAGGAGAAGGACGGTAAGAAGAAAAAGGACTAGTAACTTGAGATATAACTTTCTTACATAGCAGTTAAACCTCTTAGTTTGTATGTTAGTTAGGGTTAGTATCGATCCTGAAGTTTAGTCGGTGTTGCGAAGCAAATAAAAATCGTTTTTTGCAAACTCCGCCTCCCCGCGAACACGCTGGGTGCGTGATATCGACTTACAGTGGTATCAGAGCCTAACTAAACCATAACTAACAGATTAGAAGACAAGTAGAACTACGAAACCGAAATAACTCTGAAACACGAAACAAGAAATCCAAGTTTCTGTTGAAATTTTCTGAGGCTCTAAAATTTTTTTAAACAATTGCAGAGTGCTCCTTTGGTTGTCATATGAACATAGAACAAAAATGAGACAAATCCACCAAATTCTGGCCGGCCAAACACCATGAAAAACCGGCCTGGCCGGTCCAAGTTGGGGTTTTGCCTTGAGTTTTTTTCTGTGCTCTTGTTGCTTAGATTTAGGGTTTCAGGTGTTGTTTGTTTTTGCCAAAATTGAATATACTCTTAATTCTCTATTGTGGCAATACAGACTGTTTCGAAGTCGTAGTTTTAATATCGTTTACTTGTTTTCTGTTGTTATATGTGTTCGTAAACTTCCGTTAATTGCTATACGTCGGTTAGTTGGGGGTTGCACATATCTGTGATGATTGGTTTGTGTATATGAACATTATTGGATCTTCGTGGATGAATAGCCGGGGATGTGAGATAAGAGTTTCTTTCATTCAATGTAAATTGTAATTTGATGTAATATTTTTTTGCAGGGCACATCCGGGTTGAGGTTGTAGCCATCGTTGTATTATTTCATTTACAGTTTTTGCTCCTAGGATAGATCCAAGGTGGGGCGCACAGACTACCAGGTTCTTTGAAGTGCCGAGTGGCCTACTCATTTTACTGAGAGAGGTTGCTTCACTTTGGGAATTTGGCGGATGGTTTTCCGCACCCGTAGGGGTCTAGGGTAGGGTTTGGTTATTCATCACGACTGTGGAATCCATCTTTCGTTACAGGCTTAAACGAAACGTGGAATTCCTAGTATATCCAATATGTTTATCTGTGATCTGGAATACCTATTATTGCGTGAGACGAATGGATATATTCTATATATGTTATATAGTAGACGTTGCTTATGTTTTACACCCACGCTAGTCTTGCCCCTGCTCTGGCGTCAGTTATGTAACTTAACGATGTTAGACGGGGCCCAATGGCGAATGCGGATGGAATAAGCATACGTTGTATTTTCTTTACTTTCTGCAATGGTAGGTTAATTGATGGGACTGCATATAAATGCAAAGCAAACAATCCAAAGCTGAATCATTGGAACATTTTTAAAACCACTCGGTTTTTTCAAAACAGAAACTTTTAAAATGCGGAGCCTAAACCACTCCTTTTAAAAGATATCAGGTTCCTTTGATTATATCAAGTTCATTACGTTCACGGTTTAGCCAAAACCATTCGTAGCCCTCCGTCATTTCAGATGGATATTCAGTTGTATTCAAGCTATGTATTTTGACCTTCGCCAAGGCATAGTGATTGGTAGCTGCTGGATATTCATTTGTTGCATAGATAGATACGTTGGTTTGGGACAGTCGTACTGCTATTTTGGCCTTCGTCAAGGGTATGTACGGGTGGGTTCAAATTAACCTGGACAATGACGGATAGAACTTGACATGTGACTTATGATATGTTGGCCTTCGTCAAGGTCATAAGAACATGGGGCAAAAGAATCCACATCGGGAGTTTCTAAAGAAACTGAAACTTACTAGTGTTGCATATCATTTGGAGTGTGATAATTTTGGTAGGATTCCTTCAGGATTATCACACAATGATATTTGGATCCCGATCCTATTGTGAGTATATGCTACTCCTCGGGAGATTTTTTCACTAAACGATCAATGCTATAAACCAAGTAGGTGTTTAGAACGGTGTTAGCGGGGTTACGCCTCCAGGGAAAAGTGGTTATTTAATTAAGGAACTTCACGAAAGCGTCGTAAAACCTCCCTTGAAATACCGACACTAGCCTGGCCGAAAGGTTAAGCAAGAATTGTATGGTGAGATTAATCCTGACTAATTTTTCTTTTATGGTTTGAGAAAGTATTTAAGAAACAGTGGGAGCCATCCTGTTTAGATAAACTAAAAACCAATCTAAACTTGCAAGAGCATCATGCTAAAGTGTTTCTTCTCTCTCTCCTAATTGCAGCGACCAAGATGCCGGCCTTAAGTTACATTTAGATAAAAACATATTGACGGGGCCAAAATATAAAGATTGGCTCAGAAATATCGAGATGGCCATCACATATGACAAACTGGGCTATCTTCTTACTGCTAAAGCCCCTGCCATCCCAGGTCCAGATTCCAGCGTCACGGATAAGGAGATCCATAAGACCTGGGAAATTGACAGTGCGAAAGCCAAGTGTCTCGTGCTGGCCTCTATGGACAATGAACACCAGAGGCGGCATGAGAAGATGGACCTTGCTTCCATCTTCCTCCATACTAAGGACTTATATTGAAAGAAATCTCGTATCGCAATATATGAGACCTCAAAGAAGTTATTTCAAGAGAGGTTGGCTATCGGATCATCTGTAGGGGACCACATCCTTAAGATGATCAACTACATTGAGGAGCTCACGGACCTGGGGATCACGTTGAAGAACGAGCTGTACATAAACTTGATTCTACAGTCTCTCCTTTCTACTTACACCCAGTTTATCTTGAATTTCAATATTCAAGGTAAGGAAGTTACACTTCCAGAACTCCTCAACATGTTGAGGAGCACTGAGGGCACCCTACAGAAGTCCAACGAGACACTTGCTCTGCTTGTTGGAGGATCTTCCTCTTCTAGATCCAAGGCAAAAGTCAAGGGGAGGAAGAAGAAGGCCCCCATCAAGCCGAAATGCGGTGTTAGTAAGGTATAGGCAAGGGGTAAAGAAAAAGTTGGGGGGCCAACAGTAGGGAAGGAAGGATGCTTCTATTATCACAAGAAGGGCCATTGGAAGAAGAATTGTAGGGCCTGGAGAGCCAAGGACCAGGATTCGAAGCAAGTTGTGGTTTCGGCGTCAGGTGTGTTTGTAATTGCAAACTGTCTGTCAATCAACTCTACTTCCTGGGTATTGGATACTGGATCAGGATCTCATATTACTGGATCAGGATCTCATATCTGTAATTCTTTGGAGCCACTGAGAAGTCGTAGAGTTTTGAAGGCGGGTGATATGACTCTCACGGTTGCTAACAGAGCGAGCGTGGATGCTGTGTCCTTAGGGGAATATCACTTAGGATTGACAAGTGGACATTTTTTGGTTTTGCGCAACTGTTTTTGTGTACCTAATTTGACTTGTAATATCATTTCTGTATCTTTGTTATCTTAAGAGGGTTATGATTTTACATTTGTAAGCGATGTCGTAAACATCCACCTTAATCATGGTTTGAACGGGTCGGGTACACTAAACAACGGTATACGTATTAAACCAACTACAAGTTTCTAACGTCCAGAACACATACAAAAGAAAGTCTCCAGAATTAAATCAAGATTTCTTATTGCATTGTAGACTGGGTCACATCAACGAAACACGGTTGACCAAGTTACATAAAAATGGATATTTGGATCCGTTCGAATATCAGTCTTATGCAACTTGTCAATCATGTCTTAAAGAAAAGATGACAAAGATTCCGTTCACTGGACACAGAGTAAGAGCGAGCGAGCTCTTGGGACTCATACACAGCGACGTGTGTGGTCCAATGTCTACACATGCAAGAAGTTGTTATTCCTATTTCATTACTTTTACGGATGATTTCTTTAGGTATGGACATGTCTTCTTGATGAAACATAAATCTGAGGCCTTTGAGAAATTCCGAGAATATAAGAATGAAGTGGAAAAATAAACCGGCAGAAGTATCAAGACACTGAGATATGATCGAGGTGGTGATACTTAAGTACCGAGTTCCTAGATTACTTAAAAGAGAATGGAATTCTCTCTCAGCTTACTCCTCCATACACACCACAACACAACGGTGTATCAGAGAGGCGGAAACGAACCTTATTGGATACGGTACATTCCATGATGAGTAACGCCGAGTTACCGCGATCCTTCTGGGGCTATGCACTAGAATCAGCTGCATATCTTTTGAACAAGGCTCCTACCAAGACTGTGCCTACCACACCATATAAGATGTGGAGTGGGAGGAAACCCTATCTTCAGTATCTGAAGATATAGGGATGTCCAGCTTTTTTCAAAAAGCAGCATGCGGACAAGCTCGAGGCACGCTCAGTACTGTGTAAGTTTGTGAGATACCCAAAGAACTCTAGGGGGTGTCTTTTCTATTACGCATAGGAACAAAAGGATTTTGTTTCTCGCCATGCCCACTTTGTGGAAAATCAATTTTTAGAAAAAGAAACTAGTGGGAGCGCAATAGAACTGGAAGATATTCCAGAACCACAAGCTATTACTGAAAGCATGGTAGAAAAAGAAGTTTCAAAAGAACAGGACATCCCCGCGCCACTCCGCAGGAGTAGTAGGCTGTCACATCCGCCCGAGAGATACCACGGTTTTCTCATAGACGGGGATAGAAAGGATTGCATCATTGATAATGATGAACCAATTAACTTTCAGCAAGCCATTCAGAGCAGAGACTCGGTAAAATGGCTGGATGCAATGCAGACCGAGATGGAGTCCATGTACACCAACAAAGTATGGACTTTGGACATTGCTCCAGAAGGGGTAAAACCCGTAGGCTGCAAATGGATCTTTAGAAAGAAGATTGGTGTAGATGGACAGGTTGAAACTTATAAGGCTAGACTTGTTGCAAAATGATTTCGTCAAAGACCTGCTTTGGACTATGATGAAACATTTTCTCCAGTGACTATGCTCAAATCCATTCGGAACCTTCTTGCTATTGCTGCCTTCCACGATTATGAGATTTGGCAGATGGACGTAAAGACCGTTTTTCTAAATGGAAATTTGGAAAAGTGTGTCTATATGGATCAGCCATAGGGTTTCATTCAGAGTGGAAGCAGCGGAAAAGTGTGCAAGTTGCTTAAATCCATTTATGGATTAAAGCAGGCGTCGCAGAGTTGGATCATCTGTTTTGATGAGACGGTCAAAGAACTTGACTTTATCAAAAATCCGGATGAACCTTGCATCTATAGTAAGATTGTAGCTAGAATTGTTGTATTCCTCGTCTTGTACGTGGATGACATTCTCTTGATAGAAAATGACATTCCTATGCTACAATAAGTCAAAGGACTCTTGTCACAAAGGTTCTCCATGAAAGACCTGGGTGATTCCTCTTACATTCTGGGGATCCAGATCTATCGTGATAGATCTAAGAGGATGTCGGGACTTTCTCAGTCCTGGTACATCGACACCATACTGAAAAGATTCAGTATGGAAGATACAAAGCGCGGTTATCTACCGGCTTGTAATGGAATCACCCTCTCCAAAGAGATGTCTCCCAAGACCGATTTGAAAAGGGATCGCATGTCTATTATACCTTACGCTTCTATAGTAGGCTCTATAATGTATGTGATGTTGTGTATCAGACCAGATGTTCCTTACGCATTAAGTGTGGTAAGCCGGTATCGGTCAAACTGTAAGAGGATGTTGCACACCATTACAACACTTGTGAGGAGGCGGAAGTAGCAAACAATAATTTTTGAGCATGCAACATTGACTTTTACTCCCGGATCTTGTACTAAACCTTAACTAGCAACCCTATCTAGGAGTTTTAGCTACTATGATAGGGATTATACCTTCTTGAAACCGGTCCTTCGGGTCTTCTATCGCTGCATTTGTGAGCTCCTTGAGTGCTTGGAGTGATCTCGATCACCGGTCGCCGCTAAGCCAAAGAAGATCCACCCGAGAGCTTTGGATCAAGCTTCAACCTCCACCAAGAGGTAACTAAGAAGTCTAGCTTGCTAAGAAACACCACTTAGATGATGTAGAGAATATGTGATGGATTATTTTGATCTCAAAACTAATATTTCACAACTCATGTGAATAATTTAGTTTGAGCTTGAGGGGAGGAGAAAAAATGGAGAGAGAAGATGAGAGTGAGAATGAGCAAGCATGTATGAGTCAAAAGTATGAAGAATGGCTAAGGATTCAAATCTTGAAGCATGGATTATTTTTCTCAAAAATAATCCACTATGCTTCAATAGTAGATCCAAATGAATACAATATTCATTTAGCCATCACTCACACATGCTTCTTGTGTCTCCAAATTCCACCTCATTTTATTTTTCATAAAAATAAAATCCATATATATTTATACATACATATATATATATATATATATATATATATATATATATATATATATGAGGTGTCTCCTTCAATAGCCACATTGTACAATTACAAGAATACTCCCCACCGTATAAATATACCCGTATTCGTATTCCAAAAAATACGAACACAATGAGTTACCAATAATCCAATAGCATAATAACGGTATCCGGCTTAAACCAAAACCACCCAATACTATCCTTCCGATCATCATTCGTATAGTACACGAACATGCTCGAAACCCTGCCATAACAACTTACGGCCTCTACACCTTTTGCCTGAGCCAGGGAACCCTCTGTGTGGGACTCTAAAGACTCGACAGTACGATGGCAATGGGTTTAACCACAAGCCCGTCAGTGGCACTAGCTATGCGTAACGGCTACCCAGGTACATATCGAAAGAGGTGGCCGATGAGCGAACTCATCCTAACCCCAATGACCCTATAAGTAACACTTACCGTACAGTCCGGTCTCTTTGTCTGATACGTCGCATATGAAATCTAGGGGTGGTAAACGTCAGACCCCAGTAACTTGATAAGTCATGTTGATTTGTGGCTCATAACGTTCCGAGAAACTACTGATAACTCTTATTAGTAAATCTCAACAACCCTGACCAAGGATTTGTTGTTATAGCCGATCAAGCAAAGAGCGACATCAACGCCCTATACCGGGAGAGACGAAATCCCTCCTATCGCTCATTTCCTCTATGTGACTCGGGACTGTACCCAAAATCCACCTGTTTGCACGCCTCTTATGAGCCGTGGTAGGGAGGAAATCAAAGCACTGTAAGGATCACACAAGACTCTATGACGATCTCGGGTCTACAGACTAACCTGTACAAGTGTCACCAGAGAACTGCTATCCGACGATAGGTATATATACCATCTAGGAGTCTTGGCAAGTCATGTTTGTTGTACCCATTTTCCAATGAGCATATGTGTACAATCTTTGATGTCAAACACCAATGGTTGTGGGATCAACCATCACCTCCAGGGTCAAGAAACGTACACATTAGTCTACTCTGGAATATCGATGCCTTGTCTCGATACTCCCTCGACTAGGAACTGTTAAAGGATGTGCTTGTAGACTACACAATCCCCACTAGTATGATCTACATCATAATCCTGGTAGTCAAAGCTACATTCTAAGGGCTTCATCAACATGTATATAAGATATGAAATACAACACATCACATGTTAAGATGAAGATAAATCAGATAGCATACTATCATTTTGAGCAAAGATTGTTTCTGTACATATATATACCTAGCATCCTATACAATACAGGCCTCTAGGGCATACATATCCAACAATTTCCCACTTGCACTAAGGCCTGTAGTTGATGCAATAAATACCCACTGTCTACACTAGAACCAATTGCTGGCGTACCGCATGCCCAACATCTCGAACAGTCTTTCAAACTGGACTTGAAGGATGGCCTTAGTGAATGGATCTGCCGTTTTGTCTTTCGTGTCTACACTCCATACTTCGATCTCCTGGCGATCCACTATCTCCCTGATCAGGTGATACCGCCTCAAGATATGCTTGGATTTCTGATGGGACCGCGATTCCTTTGCCAAAGCCATGGCCCCATTGTTATCGCAATACAAAGGTATTGGATTACCATTGGATGGAACCACCTGAAGTTCAGAAATGAACTTACTCATCCAGACTGCCTCTTTTGCGGCATCATTAGCGGCAATATACTCATCTTCCATTATAGAGTCAGCGACGGTATCTTGCTTGGAACTCTTCCAACATACCGCCCTTTATTAAGGGTAAATACAAAACTCGAAATGGACTTGCTGTCATCCTTATCGCTCTGGAAACTGGAATCGGTAAATGCCTCCATTTGGAGATCTCCTTTATCATACACTAAGAACATTTCTTTAATCCTTCGCAAGTACTTAAGAATTTTCTTCACAGCTATCCAATGTTTCTCCCCTGGATTAGATTGATACATGCTCACTACACTTAGTGCATAAGCTATATCTGGGCGAGTACATAACATCGCATATATTATAGATTCTACCGCCGAAACGTAGGGTATAATGCCCATGCGAGCTCTCTCTTCATCAGTCTTTGGTGACATCTCTTTAGAGAGGGTGATCCCATGACAAGCAGGTAAATTACCTTGCTTGGAATCTTCCATACTAAACCTGTTTAGTATGGTGTCTATGTACCTTGATTGGGACAATCCCAACAATCTCTTAAATCTATCTCTATAGATCTTAATGCCCAGAATGTACGAGGCATCACCCAGGTCCTTCATGGAGAACTCTTACGATAAGAATAGTTTGACCGATTGCAGCATAGGAACGTCATTTCCTATCAAGAGAATGTCATCCACGTACAATACGAGGAATGTGACTGTACTCCCTACAATCTTTTTATAAATACAAGGTTCATCTACATTTTTGATAAAACCAAACTCTTTGATTGTATCGTCAAAGCAGATATTCCAACTCCGTGATACCTGCTTTAATCCATAAATCGATTTAAGAAACTTGCATTTCTTTTCGCTGCTTCCACTATCAATAAAGCCCTCTGGCTGATCCATAAAAACGCATTCATCTAAATCACCATTTAGAAATGTTGTTTTAACGTCCATCTGCCAGATTTCATAGTCATAGTAAGCAGCAATAGCAAGAAGGATCCGAATGGATTTAAGCATTGCTACTGGAGAAAAAGTTTCATCATAGTCCAATCCTGGTCTTTGATGAAATCCTTTTGCTACCAGTATTTCTTTATAGGTCTCCACCTGTCCATCCACACCAATTTTTTTCTTAAAGATCCACTTGCACCCTATGGGTTTTACTCCAGAAGATGCAACCTCCAAAGTCCACACTTTGTTGGTGTGCATGGATTCCATTTCGGATCACATGGCATCCAGCCATTTCACCGAGTCACTACTCGTGATAGCTTGCTGAAAACTAGTAGGATCATCATTATCTATGATGCAATTTTCTCTATCACCATCAACTAGAACCATAGTATCTATCCGGTGGGCGAGAAGGATCTACGGAGTGGCTGAGGCTCGTTGGGTTTTACTGAAACTTCAAGTTCAACTAAATCGTCGGTAGTTGTTTGTATCTCTGGAACTTCTTCCAGTTCTACCGAATTGCCAACAGTATCATTTGTAAAAAAACTTATTTTCTAAAAATATGGCATACTGAGAAACAAACACTCTTTGTTCCTCCTTGTGGTAGAATAGGTATCCATATGAATGTTTTGGATATCCCACAAATTTACACAAGACCTATTGTGTCTCGAGTTTTTATGGATTCTGCTTTTTCACATAAGAAGGACAATCCCATATCTTAACTCATTTAAAAGATGGTCTATTCCCATACCATATCTCATATGGAGGGGTAGACATGGATTTGGTCGGAACCCTGTTCAATAAATATATTGCAGTCTCCAATGCATGCCCCCCCAGAAAGATAGTGGTAAATCAGCATCACTCATCATTGAACGTACCATATCTAATAGGGTATGATTTCTCCGTTCTGAGACACCGTTGTGCTGTGGTGTGTACGGATGTCACGACCCAAAGTTTGGATGTAACCGGCACTTAGATTGTATAATATCGAAAGATATCTACACAACCCGAGTAAGCAAAAAACCAAGATCAAAACCGTTCTTGCGGAACTTTAGGAATATTTAATTTTTAAGTAAAAATCGCAGTTTTAAGTATTTAAGATTTTAACCGTAACTTCCTATTGAAATAATAATAAAAGCAAGTATAAAGTGTTTAATTTAGTTGCATCCCTGATTGGGATCAACAATGTCTACAGCGGAAATAAATATACAACTTGATATGACATCAATAAGAATCTCAGACATAAGTATAGAAATATCATCTAACATAACTCAACGATCTCATCTGTCAAATAATGTACATACAACCACCTCTCGTCTAAGTCATAATACAAGATCTGATAGAGATACTCTAGATTCAATATACAAAACCAAAAGAGAAGGTTACTATATATGTAACCCACCTAGCAAAAGATGCGATAAAATCTGATAAGTGGATCTGCACTGTTGCTAACCGTCCACTCGACTCCTGCAAGGAACTGTGGCATAACGGGGGTGAGTTGCCAACTCAGTGAATAGAACTAACATATAACGGCTGATAATATAAGTATGACGAACTAGAACTAACTGCAATATGGATAAGTATGATGCATAATAGCATGTGGAAAACATGAATTTGTACTACTAATCATATAAACCAAAAACTGAAATCTCATCAATTATTTTCCAAATCAGGTTCATTTTTCCGTGTCTAACATCGACACAAATCTTCGGTGTTTCATCAGGCATCATTTCTCGAACGATCCTGTAATCAATAACAACGGTCGGTATCATCTAGATATCCATCGTGTTCATAACTGTCTCAGGAATCGAGTATCCTCGTTAGGTTCCCCACCTAAAGTGCGGCTATCCTGCCCCTCGGTCTCGACCGGGTCCACCATGTATCCAACTGTATGCCCCCCAACTCAGTCTGGATAAAATTGTAAATCCGAAACCGTATGACCCTAACTCGGTTCGGAATAAAACCAAATCATAAAAACGACATCTCATGGTGGACGTGACACATAATCATGAAATTCACTGACTTTTCACAATAGTATATGAAAACCTAAAACCATAAATCCTCAATAATACAAATGCCTCATATATCAACTACAATTTCTTAAATACGAAATATGATGTCATATATGCAAATCACTACGAATATTGATACATAAGGTATGATAAGAATCATGTTTTAACAGAATAATTTCTAAGTGTGAAGTGACATGTTAATACCGACGAGGTGTAGTATAACATGTAGATATATGCATGCGTGGTATAACTCAACGATAATAGTGCAGTGTTCTAACAAGTATTAATCAAGGAGGTATATATAGATTTAAGAATGCATATGAAAATTTTAACATACCAAAGCAAAACTTGTATTTAAACCTAACTATGGGCGTATCACGCCATCTTTACAACATCCCCCGGTAGATGTTTAGTCTACTCACCGGAATACGTCGTAAACTACTCAGAAATCGCCAATCCTTTTCCTTTCCTTGCGGCCTCCGATGTTCTCGTATTTGAATCTAACATCGAAATTTACTTGTATAAGGAAACGGCTAACTTCGATACTGCGAAAATATGAAATTACAAGTTGTACGTACTAACTACACTACGTAGACTATTGCAAACTACTTAGCACTTATATTAACTGGAATTTAACCAGACGTGATTTCGTAACAGAAAACAGAATGCGTTACGATTTACCCGTGTCGTATTTTAAACGTTTTAACCCTTTTCCAATATTAGTTCCCAGATTTTATATACAGTTAAATTAACTTATTTAAACAATACCAAAATATCCCAACACCTATACAGAGACCTACCCAAAAACCCAGAACACCCAACTCCATTAAAAATACGGCGACGCCGGAATTCTTCTATTGCTCGCCGGCCAAGATCCGAGCTCATGGGTTCGTACTCCTAGGGTTTGTTCTAGATCCAACATACAATATTTAGGCATTGTTTCGTTAATTTGATTTTCCTCTGAATCATAGCAGATTACTACAGACCTAAGTTTTACTAAAAATACGATATTTCGATATTCGATTTTCTAAATTTCTTACAACTACAGAGCTAAAACCTACTGAGTTAAGCATTTACCTACTGAGGATGGTTGGAAGGGTTCCTTCAAGACATCCAAATCCTTAGCTCCTAGCTTGAAGGTGGAAATCCTTAGCCTAGTTCTTCTTCTTCACTTCTCTTTTATTTTATTTCTTTTTGTGAATTCTAAGTGTTTTCTTTCTCTTTAGTTTTGAAATTTCTGAAGTTTAATATAATTAATAATCTGAACATCTAATATATATGGTAGAGGGAGGAGTGAGGTGTAGGAGGAGGTGTCACCAACAAGGGTGTTCCACCCTCATGCAAGGAGGAGGTGTTGTGAAATGAAGTGTTCATGCAAGTAGGTGGTGGCAATGCATTATCACTCCAAAATTGATTTATCTTGATATAATTTCTGAGATAAAACATTATCTACCCCTTTTCCACTTACACCCTCACAATTTCAAGTTTGCACATTTTTCCTAAACTTTACAAAAAGACCCTTCACTACATATGTTATTATATAAACACCATTCTATTAAAATGAAGCTAAATTTATCACTAAAACTCTTGTAATTGATTAATGTTACATACTAAAATTTCAATTTAATTTGTTTCACATACTACTTATGAAAATGTCCTATTTTGTTTTAATAACTTTTTAAATTTGCATTTTATTATTTAATTGATTAATTTTATTTATTTCAAAATTTTCAAAACGTTACAATATTTCCCCCTTAAGAAAATTCGGTCCCCGAATTTAAAACTTAACTAGACGTACCTTCAAAAAAATGTGGAAATTTTTTTCGCATCGCATCCTCGATCTCCCAAGTAATCTCTTCCTCGCCAAAGAACCTTTACAGATGGAAGTACCCTTGATCTCAGTTTCTTTTCCTGTCGGTCTAGATAGCCACTGGTTGTACTGTGTAGGATAAATCTAGTTCAAGCTGTAAGGTTTGATGCTTGATCGCGTGAGAAGGATCGTGAAGATACTTGCGAAGCTTAGACACGTGAAACACCGGATGCACATCGGGAAAACTTGGTGGAAGTGCTAAACGACAAGCTACAACACCCACTCTCTCCAAAATCTCGTAAGGTCCAACATATCTGGGGCTGAGCTTCCCCTTTTTCCCGAAAGGATCACACCTTTCATCTGAGATACACGAAGAAACACATGATCTCCCACAGCAAACTCGAGTCTATGACGGCGCCGATCGGCATATGATTTCGGTCTACACTGTGCCGTTCTCATCCGGTCTCGCATCAACTGGATCTTCTCTGTAGTCTCATGTACTAGATGTGGTCCCAACACGCTACTTTCACTGAGTTCAGTCCAGCAAACGGGTGATCGGCACTTTTTCCCATACAAAGCTTCAAAGGGTGCCATCTGGATCATCTCCTGAAAACTGTTATTATATGAGAATTCTATCAAAGGTAGGTGTCGATCCCAACTGCCACCGAAATCAAGGCTACACGCTCGAAGCATATCCTCTAGAGTCTGAATGGTCCGCTCTGACTAACTATCCGTATATGGATGAAAAGATGTACTAAAACTCAATCGTGTACCAAGAGTTTCTTGAAGTTTCTGCCATAGCCTGCTGGTAAACTGGGTACCCCTATCGGATACTATGCACATCGGAACTCCATGCAATAGTACAATCTCGTCAATATAAATCTGAGCATACTGCGCAAATCCATAAGTCATCTTCACCGGTAGAAAGTGAGCTGTCTTTGTCAATCTATCTACAATCACCCATATGGAATCATACCCTCTGCTAGTCCTGGGTAGACCCACAACGAAATCCATGGAAATCTGTTCCCATTTCCACTCCGGAATGGGCAAGGGCTGCAGCTCTCCTGCCGGCATCTGGTGCTCGGCCTTGACTTACTGACAAGTCAAGCATCTCGAAACAAACTCGGCAACATCCTCCTTCATTCCATCCCACCAATAAACATCCTTCAAGTCATGATACATCTTGGTGGAACCAGGATGAAATACTGTATGCTGATCGATGGGCCTCATCTAAGATCTCACGTCTCAGTCCATCCGAATTTGGCACACAAAGATGAGTCCCAAAACGTAATACTCCATGGTCATCTATCGCGAACTCCAACTCCCTGCTCTGCCTAACCTGATCCATAATCTCCGATATACGAGCATCTGCGGCTGTGTCTCTCGAATACGATCCAATAACTGAGGACGGGTGCGAACATGTGCTAACTGTCCTCCTGTCGATGTGAACTCAAACTGTACACGGCTATCACATAGAATCTTCCAGTCTGTAGAAGACTGTCTCTGCAAGGTACGCACATGAGATAGGATACCTCCAGGCCTCCGACTCAAAGCATCTGCTACAACATTCGCTTTGCCTGGATGATACAAGATCTCATAATCGTAATCCTTCATGAGTTCCATCCATCGATGCTGCCTTAGATTCAGATCCCTTTGCTGAAAAATATACTTTAAGCTCTTATGATCTGTAAATATTTGGCACAACTCTCCATACGAGTAATGCCTCCAAATCTTCAGTGCGAAAACAACAGCAGCCATCTCCAAATCATGAGTGGGGTAGTTCTGCTCGTGCCTCTTCAGCTGTCGAGAAGCATAAGCTACAACCCTGCCGTGCTGCATCAACACACAGCCTAAACCTACTGGAGAAGCATCATAATACACAACAAAACCACCAGACCCAAAAGGTAAAGATAAGACTGGTGCAGTCGTCAAGCGAGTCTTCAACTGCTGGAAACTCCGCTCACATGCATCGGCCCAAAGAAATTGAACTTCCTTCCTAGTCAATCCGGTCAACGGTGCAGCGATCTGAGAAAATCCTGCACAAAGCGTCGGTAATAACCTGCCAGACCCAAGGACTACGAACCTCAGTAACTGACACAGGTCTGGGCCAGTGCTGTACCGCTTCGATCTTCTTTGGGTCCACACGCATCCCATCTCTCGTAACTACGTGACCCAAAAAATCTACACTATCCAGCCAGAAAGCACACTTGGAGAATTTAGTGAACAGCTGATGCTCCTTCAAGGTCTGCAACGCGATGCGCAAATTCTGCTCGTGCTTCTCCCGACTCCGGGAATAAACAAGAATATCATCAATGAACACTATAATGAACTGTTCAAGGAATGGCCTGAAGATACGGTTCATCATATCTATGAAAGCTGCTGGGGCGTTGGTGAGTCCGAACGACATCACCAGAAACTCATAATGTCCATATCGTGTGCGAAAAGTAGTCTTCGGAATGTCATCCATCCGAACCCTCAACTAGTGATACCCTGACCGCAAGTCAATCTTTGAGAAGTAGCCAGCTCCCTGCAGCTGATCGAACAAATCATCGATACGAGGTAGTGGATACCTATTTCTTACAGTAACTCGATTCAGCTGTTTGTAGTCTATACACAGTCTCATGCTACCATCCGTATTTGGCACACAAAGACGAGTCCCAAAATGTAATACTCCATGGTCATCTATCGCGAACTCCAACTCCCTGCTCTGCCTAACCTGATCCATAATCTCCGATATACGAGCATCTGCGGGCTGTGTCTCTCAAATACGATCCAATAACTGAGGACGGGTGCGAACATGTGCTAACTGTCCTCCTGTCGATGTGAACTCAAACTGTACACGGCTATCACATAGAATCTTACAGTCTATAGAAGACTGTCTCTGCAAGGTGCGCACATGAGATAGGCTACCTCCAGGCCTCCGACTCAAAGCATCTGCTACAACATTCGCTTTGCCTGGATGATACAAGATCTCACAATCGTAATCCTTCACGAGTTCTATCCATCGACGCTGCCTTAGATTCAGATCCCTTTGCTGAAAAATATACTTTAAGCTCTTATGATCTGTAAATATTTGGCACGACTCTCCATACAAGTAATGCCTCCAAATCTTCAATGCGAAAACTACAGCAGCCATCTCCAAATCATGAGTGGGGTAGTTCTGCTCGTGCCTCTTCAGCTATCGAGAAGCATAAGCTATAACCCTGCCGTGCTGCATCAACACACAGCCTAAACCCACTGGAGAAGCATCACAATACACAACAAAACCACCAGACCCAAAAGGTAAAGATAAAACTGGTGCAGTCGTCAAGCGAGTCTTCAACTGCTGGAAACTCCGCTCACATGCATCGGTCTAAAGAAATGGAACTTCCTTCCTAGTCAATCCGGTCAACGGTGCAGCGATCCGAGAAAATCCTGCACAAAGCGTCGGTAATAACCTGCCAGACCCAAGGACTACGAACCTCAGTAACTGACACAGGTCTGGGCCAGTGCTGTACCGCTTCGATCTTCTTTGGGTCCACACGCATCCCATCTCTCGTAACTATGTGACCCAAGAAATCTACACTATCCAGCCAGAAAGCACACTTGGAGAATTTAGCGAACAGCTGATGCTTCTTCAAGATCTGCAACGTGATGCGCAAATGCTGCTCGTGCTTCTCCCGACTCCGGGAATAAACAAGAATATCATCAATGAACACTATAATGAATTATTCAAGGAATGTCCTGAATATACGGTTCATCATATCTATGAAAGCTGCTGGGGCGTTGGTGAGTCCGAACGACATCACCAGAAACTCATAATGTCCATATCGTGTGCGAAAAGCAGTCTTCGGAATGTCATCCCTCCGAACCCTCAATTAGTGATACCCTGACCGCAAATTAATCTTTGAGAAGTACCCAGCTCTCTGCAGCTGATCGAACAAGTCATCGATACGAGGCAGTGGATACCTATTTCGCACAGTAACTTGATTCAGTTGTCTGTAATCTATGCACAGTCTCATGCTACCATCCTTCTTCTTAACAAATAAGACAGGAGCTCCCCATGGCGATACACTTGGACGAACAAGTCCTCTATCTAACAACTCTTGCAACTGGCTTTTGAGTTCTTTCAACTCCGTCGGGGCCATCCGGTAAGGTGGTATAGAAATAGGCCCCGCACCCGGAATTAAGTCAATACAAAATTCGACATCGCGATCGGGCTGTAATCCTGGTAATTCAGCAGGAAACACATCCGGAAATTCTCGTGCGATCGGAACCTGGTCCAACGGAACTTCAGCGACTCCTAATTCCTGAACAAATGCTAAGAACCCACGACAACCCTTCTTCAAGAGTCGTCCCACACAAAGAGCAGAAATCATGTTGTCATGAGTTACATTACAATCTCCCTGCGCAGCAAAGATCGGTTCACCTGGAAAACATAATCTGACCGCTTTCCCCCGACAATCTACATAATCATGACAAGCGGCCAACCAATCCATACCAAGAAGTATATCAAAACCTAACACATCTAGGAGACTCAAATCCACTAATAAATCCCTATCACCAATATATATTGAACATGACCTGAATACATGTCGAGATATAAAAGAATCTCCTACAGGAGTAATCACAACTAGCGGTAATTCTAACAATGACGACTCTCTTCCCAGAGAAAGTGCACAGTATGCAAATACGTATGAATGCGTAGAAACGGAATCAATTAAAATATGCACGCTTAAGGAACATACTGAAAGAATACATGTTACGACTATATTGAATGTCTGGGCATCCTATGGAGTAAAGTAAAGACCCGAGCCTGGTCCCTAGTAGCATCCTGACGTCCTTCCTTAGAGTCTACAATCCCTAGCAAAATTCCCTGGACGTCCACAACTAAAACGGTAGATGGGGGCTTCTGCTCAACGGGGTACGAACTGAACATCTGGCCCTGAGTCCTATCTCGACCAAAACTGCGACCTGGAATAAATCTGCCTCGACCTCCTCGTCCTCTCGAATTACGACCGTCACGACCATGGTCTCTATAGGCGTTGATCTGGCATGGAACAACAACAGGTGTAGGAGGTAATGTGCTCGGAGGAGGTGGTGAAGGTGGTGAAGTCACATGTGAGACCGATGCCTCACCCTGTCGCCTCACGGGACAATTCCTAATAAAGTGACACAGACAACCATACCTGAAACATCTTTGCATGGGCTGCTAAACATATGAGTATAAGTGATGAAACTGATCCACACAGAATCTGCCACGAACTCTATGAACACGTCTTGGTGCTGACGTATTATTACGAATTTGCCTTGGCCTCTGAACAACCATACGAGGAGTAGTAGTCGATCTCTATGTTTGACTAATCTCCAACAAGGATCCAATCATTCGATGCATCTCTTGAACACTTTCCTCCATCCTAGCTATACTATCAATATATGGTGGATCAATCGGTTCATGAAAGATAGGCGCACTGCCCAGATCTGTCCATGTTTCAGAAGAGCCCGCTCCAATCTCATCTCGAACAGCAGTACTCTGAGTCCCCGTAGTTGTTGATAACATAACGGCCGGAGTAAGAACCAGGATTGATAATAACATTGCAATCGAATTACAAGATACATGGAATCAAGGAAAGAAGTACGAACAACCATCTCCTAAGGTTACTTAGGCTGAGTATCGTAACGTAAATATGCCGCGGAACATACGTACGGTACTGCACTCATCCTAATCACCTACTCCATCAAACCAAAGGTCATCCTACGTAACGAACTCAAGTCGACTTACCTTAATTCACTACTCGATTCCGTAAGGTTAATCCTAAGCTCTGATACCAACTTTGTCACAACCCAAAATTTGGATGTGACCGACACTTAGATTGTATAATATCTAAACATATCTACACAACCCGAGTAAGCCAAAAACCAAGATCAAAACCCTTTTTGCGGAACTTTAGGAATATTTAATTTTTAAGTAAAAATCGCAGTTTTAAGTATTTAAGATTTAAACCATAACTTCCTATTGAAATAATAATAATAGAAAGTATAAAGTGTTTAATTTGGTTACATCCCTGGTTGGGATCAACAATGTCTACAGCGAAAATAAATATACAACTTGATGTGACATCAATAAGAATCTCAGACATAAGTAAAGAAATATCATCTAACATAACTCAACGATCTCATCTGTCAAATAATGTACATACAACCACCTCTCGTCTAAGTCATAATACAGGGTCTGATGGAGATACTCTAGATTCAATATATAAAACCAAAAGAGAAGGTTACTATATATGTAACCCACCTAGCAAAAGATGCAATAAAATCTGATAAGTGGATCTGCACTGTTGCTAACCGTCCACTCGACTCCTGCAAGGAACTGTGGCACAACGGGGGTGAGTTGCTAACTCAGTGAATATAACTAATATATAACGGCTGATAATGTAAGTATGACCAACTAGAACTAACTGCAATATGGATAAGTATGATGCATAATAGCATGTGGAAAACATGAATTTGTACTACTAATCATATAAACCAAAAACTGAAATCTCATCAATTATTTTCCAAATCAGGTTCATTTTTCCGTGTCTAACATCGACACAAATCTTCGGTGTTTCATCAGGCATCATTCCTCGAACGATCCTGTAATCAATAACAACGATCGGTATCATCTAGATATCCACCGTGTTCATAACTGTCTCCATAATCGAGTATCCTCGTTAGGCTCCCCACCTAAAGTGCGGCTATCCTGCCTCTCGATCTCGACCGGGTCCACCATGTATCCAACTGTATGCCTCCCGACTCAGTCTGGATAAAATTGTAAATCCGAAACCGTATGACCCCCAACTCGGTTCGGAATAAAACCAAATCATAAAAACGACATCTCATGGTGGACGTGACACATAATCATGAAATTCACTGACTTTTAACAATAGTATATGAAAACCTAAAACCATAAATCCTCAATAATACAAATGCCTCTTATATCAACTACAATTTCTTAAATATGAAATGTGATGTCATATATGCAAATCACTACGACTATTGATACTTAAGGTATGATAAGAATCATGTTTTAACAAAATAATTTCTAAGTGTGAAGTGACATGTTAATATCGACGAGGTGTAGTGTAACATATAGATATGTGCATGTGTGGCATAACTCGTCGATAATAGTGCAGTGTTCTAACAAGTATTAATCAAGGAGGTATATATAGATTTAAGAATGCATATGAAAATTTTAACATACCAAAGCAAAACTTGTATTTAAACCTAACTACGGGGGTATCACGCCATCTTTACATGATCCCCCGGTAGAGGTTTAGTCTACTCACCGGAATACGTCGTAAACTACTCAGAAATCGCCAATCCTTTTTCTTTCCTTGCGGCCTCCGAAGTTCTCGTATTTGAATCTAACATCGAAATTTACTTGTATAAGGAAACGGCTAATTTCGATACGGCGAAAATATGAAATTACAAATTGTGCATACTAACTACACTACGTAGACTATTGCAAACTACTTAGCACTTATATTAACTGGATTTTAACCAGACGTGATTTCATAACAGAAAACAGAACGCGTTACGATTTACCCGTGTCGTATTTTAAACGTTTTAACCCTTTTCTCGATATTAGTTGCCAGATTTTATATACTGTTAAATTAACTTATTTAAACAATACCAAAATATCCCAACACCTATACAGAGACCTACCCAAAAACCCAAAACACCCAACTCCATTAAAAATCCGGCGATGCCGAAATTCTCCTATTGCTCGCCGGCCAAGATCCGAGCCCATGGGTTCGTACTCGTAGGGTTTGTTCTAGGTCCAATGATTAGTCGAAAATATTTCATCTTTTAACCGGCAATTTCCTCATCATTTGCATTCATATAGAAGTGTTCGGCATTCATATTTCACATATTAGCAAATCTGTAGCAAAATATCAGATTACATGTGTTAGACATTAAAACCGGCATTTCTAAGGAAATTGACTGCATTTCATGGCATCACATCATCCCTATATTGCGCAACACTTGTTTTGAGATCTGTGCAGGAAAACCCAGAAGAAAAGCCAAAAATTTACATGGTACCGATCAAACATGACGCCAACTTAATGATTTGGAATCTGGTATTGATGTAAAGGGAATTCAGGAATTCAATATATCACAAAATACAGAGAAGGACATCAGAAGCTAATACATGAAGTTTGAAGCCCTAAGTCACCTACTTGGCCGCGGAACCGCGGCCTAAGCCGCCTTGTGCAGCGGTTCCGCGGTGTCTTGTCGACATCACCACTTCAACTTTGCACCACAACTCTTCCCTGTATGCCGACAGCTCAAAATGACACAACAAATTCCAAAAGCCCCAGAAGCTTCTGCCAGATCAGCAAACCCTTGTTCCTACACTAAACTAGCCTTGTATTCTAGAAACTTCTCCCTAAACCCTAGCTTAAACCCTAAGCTAAGCCTAACTAACTACTTCTAGAAGTCTTTCAACAAACTTTTGGAGGGAACTTCTATTTCAAACTCAAGGCTTAGGGTTTGGAAAATCTATAAATAAGACCCTAGGCTCACTTGTAAAACATTATTCATTCATTGAAATCAATAGATCCATTCACTCTCTTTCTTCATCTTCTTCCACAAGTCTAGTGACAAGGCTTGTGTGAAACCCTAAACCTAATTCCAATCAAAATCCAAGATCCCGAGTACCCCATCAAGCATGAAGCCTTGCAACCTTTTATGAGCGGAGCCGATCTTCAACAGAGCAAGTGGTCCAAGCCGACCCGCAACTCACGGAGCCGAGCGAAGCCAATTCGACAATTTAGTTCTTCCTCTTATAGTTCTTGAGCGACTGTAATCAAATTGTTGATATAAATAAAAGGTGATATTCTTTTATCTTGTTTTCTTTAAATTCTTGCATCATGATTCGATCTCAATTTCTAGTTGTAGTTCTTGTTGTGATGTTTGAGTAATACTCCGTTCGTCGAGGAGTCGAGACGATCAATAGAATGATGATGTAACATATCTTAAATCGATTTTTGAATCCTACGAGTTTTGTAAACCCTAGCAAGTTCAAGAACCGACGACCCAATTCGTTGCGATGCTTTCTTGATTGATATCGCTCGAAATTGGGGAGTTACGATCGTTTCTTGAAATTGCTAGAGGCTAGAATATGAATGATATCGACAAAAGAACAAGGGTTAAACGATGAAACCCTAGTTTCACGAGAAAGCCCTAACTCTCGTCGATCATCATCGATCTAGTATCAATTCTTCGAAGGACAAGAACATGATATCTTGAGAATACATCACGTCTATAGATCCGATCGATTCCTACGAGCCTCATTTAGATTCTTGACATTTGGTTGGAAATATCATCGAAACCCGATTCTCGATTGTTTATCAGTTTCTTGATTCTTGATTAGATTAGTGACACCTGAATCAATCGATAAAATCTTGAATCATGTTTTCTTTTCTTTTCGATTAACTTTTCAATTCAAACAATTTAAATATAGAAACGAATCGCACAATCCCTGTGGACGATCCGCACTCGCTTACGATCTACAACCGACACCGTAATTGATTGCTGTCAAATATAATTCTTTAATTGTGAATTTTATTCAATTTTCATACCAACATAACAAGAAACTCTTTTCAATCAAATGAAACCGTTATCGGGAATCATTTGAGTTGATACACATTACACAGTCTCGAATTTTAGAATTAATCAAATGGCGCCGTTGCCGGGAATCATTTGATTTACTTACACAATCGGAAATTTTATAACAATCAAATGGCGCCATTGACGGGGATTACGCGCTAATTCGTTTCATATTAAAGTTTGAATTGAAAGATTTATTCCATTGTTATTTTGAGATCAAAATTCGTGCAAACCCTAAACGATTTGTTGTGGTTCATTGCAAGGAAATCTGGAGCTGTTTGGCAATTGAAGAAATTTTTCTGAAAATACCAGAGAGTTGAGGGATTCTACAGAAGCTCCCTGTTGAATTTTGGTGCAGTGATCTGCACAGAAGACCGCGATTCCGCGGTGGGAGCCCCCTTATTGCAGCGGTTCCGCGGCTACCTGAAGGGATCTCTGTGCTAGTTTTTCTCTGTAAGCTTCTTACCTTCTCCTCTCTCCTCTTTTTAGCTCCAACTAACAAATTTCTGCAGGATTCTTTGCAAATAATCGCAGCTCGCAAATTGCAAAATTAAATTTGTGCGTGATTTTGTTTCTTGGTTGTTTGCATTCTAAATACGGAAATTAAGGGGCACGGCCAAATCCAAATTAGGTGGGGATTTCATTACCCTTCCTAGGCCCCGAAAATCACAAAACTTGCATCCGCATTGACCCACATTAACTAAAAAATATCTAGAGATGACTCTAAGGACCGTCGCGCTCACTTAGAACAGAAGAAGGCCGTGGGTAATTCATTGCTTATCCGCGTTTTCTTGTGGTGTCTAGGCAAGTGTGTCGAAGGCTAGTGGTTATTAATTAGGCCCACTACTTACGTAGTGGAGTACCTTCCCACTTAACTGGCACTTACCTGGCCACAGGGGAACAAAGAGGCAGTGGAGGATTCTATCCTGCGACTTTTCTTTTGGCAGTTGGGAGCGGTCTAGAGCCGGACCTAGGTGACCACTAGATTCTAGGGTTTTTGTGCTGCATTTGTTGTGTCGCATCATTTTTTCAAAAATCCGTCCCTTTTTCAAAGCAAATACCGCATTCATTCATACCTCTAATTATAAGCCAACGCTGCCACTTGTACTAACCCTTTTTAGTACAAGATAGGCTGGACACGGGATTCCAGTGCTCGTTTAGTCCGCGTACCTTTTATCGACTCCGAAGTTGATATTTCTCCATTTACTTCTTCTTTACCCACTACCACACCCATACCGATGGATCCGCCTCCATCAAACTTCTTTAACCCTAATCTGCCGCCGTCTGTTGGTGCGCAGAACCCACCCCGCATCTCTCTCCAAGAGAGGTGCTACCCTATTCGAGGTCCTCTTTCGACCTGCTTATCCACACCACCAGCCAATGGGGATAACTTTGAAATTAAATCCCAGTATATCAACCTTTTACCCAAATTCCACGGACTCGAGACTGAGGACGCTTACGTTTTCATTACCAAATTTGAAAACGTATGCGCAATGATGGGTACGTCACAACTTTCAGTGGATGCTATGCGTCTTCGACTTCTTCCATTTACATTGTGCGATATAGCCGAGAAGTGGCTATATAACACTACCGCACACTCTATTACGAATTGGGAAGAATTCGTAGCGGCATTCCTTAAGAAATTTTACCCAATACAAAAGACAGCTCGAATCCGTAGCGAACTGAATCAATTTGCCCAGCTCCCTACTGAACCATTCTCTAAATGCTTTAAACGTTTCAAGGATCTACTGGTTCAGTGTCCTCATCACGGCATCCCGAGATGGGAATTGTGCCGAATCATTTATGAGGGCATTAACCCAAATACTAAACAGAGCCTTGAAAACATGTGTCAAGGTACTTTTATGACTAAGGATGATGGGGAAGCGTGGAAGTATTTAGAAGAGTTCGCTGAAAAATTACTACAGTGGGAGAGTGGAACCCAACCATTGAATAGGGGTAGCGTACACCAAATAGATGTGTCCATAGGTGTTCGAGCTGAGATGGCAGCAATGCAAAAGAAGCTCGACGCTATGGAACACAAATTTTCTGCAGCCTCCCTAAACCCAATGTCGCTCCCCAAAACTGTTTGTGGGTGTTGTTCTGATCCGTCTCATTTAACGGAAGAATGTCCATTAAACTCTGCGTTTCAAGGTCACGAGCATACAAATGCCGCATTTCAAAGACCTAGAAACGATCCATATTCTTCCACGTACAATCAGGGTTGGAGGAATCACCCAAATTTTGCTTGGAACCAACAACAACAATCTCAAAACACGGTTCCAAGCCAAAATAATTTTCAAAGGGCTCTTCCTCCACCACAACAGCAACACCTTCAACTCACTCAGCACCCCTACCAGTCACAAAACTTCCAAAATCAGTCAACAATCCTGCACAGTCTAATCCTATGCAGTTGTCCTGTTCTGACGAATTCTCTCAATTCACTCAAACCATGAAATCACTTTTATCAAATTTCATAGAGGTTTCGACTGAGGTTAGATCTTCCGTCAGTGAGATAAAGAAAAACTCAGCGTCCCAAGCTGAGAGTATCAGATCGATGGAAGCTGAAATCGCACGCCTTAAAGCCGAAATGAATGCGAGAGAAAAAGAGAAACTTCCCTCTCAACCCCTACAGAATCCTGGGCATTACAATGTAAATGCCATCACAACGTTGAGATCGGGAAGAGTGCTGAATAATCATGTCGGGGAAGGTATTGATGATATTGAAAATCCTATCATTAACATCCCGGCTGAGACCTTTCCTCACACACACACTTCTAATTCTGATCCTTCTTCTTCTACCACACCACTTTCTCGCGAGCCTATTCTCCATTTCCCACTAGGCTCAACACCTGAACCCAACCCTTATAGTTCTCCACAGACGGTCCCCACACCTCTTTTGGGACCTCGTCTACCCCCTCTTCCTTCTCCTATGATGGACCCGGCGCTTATTGTGAAAGCTCCTTACCCGAATCGGTTAAGGGGTAATAGAACGGGTCCTCATATGGAGAAAATTATGGAAATGTTCAAACAGGTTAACATCAACATCCCTCTCCTAAATGCGATTCAACAAGTCCCCGCATATGCGAAAATTCTTAAGGACTTGTGCATTAGGAAGAGGAAGACTCAAGTGCCAAAGAAGGTCTTCATGGCTAATAACATCAGCACTGCTTTTATTCCCCAGCTACCAAAGAAACGAAAGGACCCAGGATGTCCTACAATATCGATTTCAATAGGGGGTAAAAACATAAATCGTGCTCTTTTAGACCTTGGCGCAAGTGTTAACCTACTTCCATATTCTGTATATGAGCAATTAGGGATTGGAGAGCTGAAACCTGCTCACTGCACTCTCCAGATGGCAGACCGCTTAATCACCAAACCAAGGGGTGAACTAGAGGATGTGTTGATAAAGGTCGGGGAATTTGTTTTCCCTGTAGACTTCATTGTACTTGACACACAGCCTGCAGCAAACCCCCGAGGCCAAATTCCGGTGATTCTGGGTCGTCCTTTCCTTGCCACTTCCAACGCTGTTATAAACTGTAGAAACGGTTCAATGAACTTATCATTTGGAAATATAACCATTGAACTAAATATCTACAAAGTTGTAAGTCAGCCATCAGAACCCTCTGCTCATATTCTAGATGTGTGCTATGTCCATGAGATCGCTCCCGATAGTTGTGAAGCTGAGGAACTTTGCTTTACTGATCTCGACGACATTACCACATCTCTGTTTGATTTCACACAAGATCTTAGTGAGGACACTTTACCTATACTTGAGTCCTGCACTCCTGACTTTTCTCCACCTGAGTCTGTATCTTTCACAGGCTCTGAGCTTCTTTGTAAATCCAAAAATCACTCAATGATCCCTCCTTCTATCATTTCTCCGCCCGAATTAGATCTCAAAATTTTACCGTCGCATCTGAAATATGCTTATTTAGGTGAGAAGGAGTCTTACCGGTTATAATATCCGCTTCTCTAGCATTAGAGCAAGAGAATGCACTTTTATCGGTATTGAGATCTAACAAAGAGGCGTTTGGTTGGAGTATGGCGGACATCAAAGGAATTAGTCCCTTGATAGTTGAACATCATATACATGTGATGGATGATGCCAGACCAACCCGAGAACTACAGAGACGGTTGAATCCCGTCATGAAGGAAGCTGTATTGAAAGAGATCGTCAAATGCTTAGATAATGGTATTATATACCCCATCTCCGATAGCCAATGGGTGAGTCCTATACATGTCGTTCCTAAGAAATCCGGCTTCACTGTTATAACCAATGAGGCAAATGAGTTGATTCAGACATGCACCCAAACTGGGTGGCGTGTATGTATTGATTATAGAAAACTCAATGCTGCCACGAGGAAAGACCACTTTCCTCTACCATTCATTGATCAAATGCTGGAACGCTTAGCGGGACGAGAGTATTATTGTTTTATGGACGGATACTCAGGCTATAATCAGGTCCCCATCGCCAAAAAGGATCAAGATAAAACCACTTTTACCTATCCTTTTGGTACCTTTGCTTACAGTCGCATGCCCTTTGGGTTATGCAATGCTCCCGCAACCTTTCAGCGGTGTATGATGGGGATATTCTCTGATATGGTAGAGAATTTTCTGGAGATCTTTATGGACGATTTCTCGATTTTTGGAGACTCTTTTTCCGATTGCCTATCGAATCTAAACGCTGTTCTTACTCGTTGCAAAGAGAAGAACTTAACTTTGAACTGGGAAAAATGCCATTTCATGGTCCAAGAAGGAATTGTACTTGGACATGTTATTTCACAGAAAGGCATTGAGGTTGCCAGAGCTAAGATAGATGTCATTCAAAACCTCCCTCATCCCAAAATCGTCAAAGATATTCGATCTTTCCTTGGCCATGCGGGCTTTTATAGGAGATTCATTAAGGACTTTAGCAAAATTGTTAGACCTTTAACTCTTCTCCTGGCCAAGGATATGACCTTCCATTTTGACTCGAACTGCGAGACAGCTTTCGACTCACTTAAACACTCACTCACTTCAGCCCCCGTGCTATCATCGCCAAACTGGGACTACCCCTTTGAGCTAATGTGTGACGCATCCGACTTTACAGTAGGTGCAGTCTTAGGATAGCACATTGAAAAGATGCCACACGTGATATACTATGCAAGTAAGACCCTGAATGATGCGCAAATCAATTATACAACCACAGAAAAGGAACTTTTAGCGGTTGTATTTGCATTAGAAAAATTCAGGCCTTACTTAATTGGCTCACCTATAGTTGTGTATACTGACCATTCCGCCTTAAAACATCTTCTGGCGAAGAAAGATGCAAAAGGTCGACTAATACGTTGGATCCTTCTGTTACAAGAATTCGATCTTGTTATCAAAGATAAGAAAGGATGTGAAAACGTAGTAGCCGACCATATTTCACGCATCATTTCTTCCCTTGTGACCCTGCCGATCAATGATTCGTTCCCTGATGAACAACTCTTGAGCGTATCCAATGAACCATGGTTCAGGGATATTGTGAACTATCATACCACGGGACTGATACCCAGCGATTGGTCAAAACAGGACAAATACCGCTTTCTATCCCAAGTAAAACATTTTTACTGGGACGAGCCATATCTATTTAAATATTGTCCTGATCAGATCATTCGCCGGTGTGTCCCGAATGAAGAGTTCAAGAGTGTTCTTTCTTTTTGTCATGATCAGGCCTGTGGGGGTCACTTTGGTCCTAAAAAGACGGCGGAAAAGGTTTTGCAATGTGGATTTTATTGGCCGACCTTATTCAAGGACGCATTTGACTATTGCAAAACCTGTACACAATGTCAGTACATGGGTAGAATCTCCCAGAGGAATGAAATGCCTCAGCAACCCATTCTGGTTGTTGAAATATTCGATGTTTGGGGCATTGATTTTATGGGTCCTGATCAGTCGAAAATACTGCATTTCTAACACGGCAATTTCCCTACCTTTTGCAGTCAGTAAAGGTATCCGGTATTCATATCACACATATTAGCAAAACACATGTAAAATACTGGATCACTTGTACTGTAGACTAAAACCGGCACTTTTTAGGGAAATTGTGTGTTTTTCATGGCATTGCAGCATCCTTGTATTGCGCAACTCTTTTCTGAGGTCTAATGCAGGAAATTCCGGAAGCAAAGCACAAAATTGGGGAAAGACTGATAAAAGATACGCCAACTAAAAGATGTATGATCTGGTAATGATACAGAAGGCCAAATAAAAATCTACACATCAGAAAGAGGCCCACCAGTCAGCCCAAGAATTACCATGTAAAAATTATTAATCAAGGTCACCAAAGGGCCGCGGATCCGCGGCCCAAACCCCCTTGGCGCCGCGGATCCGCGGCCATATAGTGAGATCATGGCTTCAAATTTCATCACATGCCTATTTGTAACGGCTAAAGCTTCCAGAAGACCCCAGAAGCTCCACGTGGCACATCTAGAAGGCTCGGCTTAACAAACTCTTGGAGGGAAATTTAAATTTTGGGGCTTAACTAACTTTTTGGAGGGAAATTTAATCTTTCGGTTAACAAACTCTTGGAGGGAATTCAAATTTTAATTCTAGATCTAGATTTGGGAGGTCTATAAAAAGGAGCCTAGATCTAAAGTGAAATTTGTTCAAGAATTCATTCATCTCCCTCTTCCCTCCACAAGTTTAGTGACAAAACTTGTGCCCAATCCCCAATTCAACCTCAAGATCAAATTCCCGAGATCAATTCAAGCAAGAATTACTCCAACCTTTAGAAGCTACGCCGGATTTCCAACGGAGCAAGAGATCCACGTCGATCCGCGACTCAAGGAGTCGAACGAAGCCGAAATCGACGATCTAGTTCCTTCCTTTTATAAATTCAAGAGAGTTGTAACGAAATTTGTCGATAAATAAAGGTGAATTTTATATATTCTTGCTTATCTTTTATTTCAAGCATAATGATTAGATCTCAATTTGTGATTGTGTTTGTGATCATGATGTTTGAGTTATCTCCGCTCGTGTAGGAGTTGTGACGATCTTTAGATGATGATGATTTAGATATTTTTACAATTCTTAAATCCTATAATGTTTGGAAATTCTAGTGAATCAAATGATTAATAACCTAGTTTTGAGATGATGCTTTCTTGATCGTGTTCACTCGAAACTAGGGAACAACTATTAAACATTTGATTAACTAGAAGCTAGAATTTGAATGCGATCCATCGAAAGGACAAAGGATGAGTTGCGGAATCCTTAATTTTCCCGCACGATCCTTAAACCTCGATGAATTTGCATCGATCTAGTATCAATTCATTAATGGATAAGAATTAGTAATTTTTAGATCTCATCACATCGATAGATCCGATCTACTCCTACGAGCTATCCTTATAATCTTGAGTGTTGATTGGAAATTATCTCTCATCTCTCTTCTTGTTTTAATGTTTCTTTTAGATCTAGATTTTTCTTACTTTTGATCTACAATTACAAATCATGAATTGTTTTCTTTTCTTTGCCTTAAATTTTCAACTCATCTAATTCGAAAATTGAACGGAACTCACTTTCCCTGTGGACGATCTGCACTTTCTAACGCGCTACATCCGATACCGTTATTGATTGCGGTCAAAATATTTTTTGGTTGTGATTTCTAAATACAATTTTCTATAAACCAACACACAACGGAAAAATCATCAATCAGGTCCCTTTCCCAACTCCTTTGCGAATTTGTACATACTGCTGGCGGTTGATTATGTCTCAAAGTGGGTTGAAACCATTCCATGTCGCACTAATGACAGGAAAGTTGTCATTAAGTTCTTGAAAGAGAATATCTTCTCGCGTTTTGGACACCCACGCGCTATTATTAGTGATAATGGGACACATTTCTGCAACAGGTCTTTCGAAACTCTGATACGAAAATACTCAATCAACCACCGACTTTCTACACCCTATCATCCCCAAACAAGCAGGCAGGCTGAAATCTCAAATAGACAAATCAAACTTATCCTGGAGAAAACTGTTGCTAAAAATAGAAAAGACTGGTCGACCAAACTGACGGATGCTCTTTGGGCATTCCGAACTGCATATAAGACCGACCTAGGGATGTCTCCATATAGGATAGTGTTTGGAAAAGCATGTCACTTACCTGTCGAGATAGAGCATAAAGCATTGTGGGCTATTAAAAAAATAAATTTTGATTTAAACCTTACTTGCAACTTTCGGAAGCTGCAACTTATTGAGCTAAGCGAACTCCGCGATGAAGCTTATGATAACGTTGTAATCACAAAGAATAGGACTAAGGTTTTTCACGATAAAAACATTTTGAGGAAAACATTTTCACCTGGTCAACAAGTCCTTCTTTATGATTCACGATTACATCTTCACGCGGGTAAGATCCGATCTCGATGGAAGGGACCTTTTATTGTGCGGTCTGTATACCCGCACGGGGCAGTAGAAGTAGAAAATGTTAAAAACGGCAACTTTTTCAAAGTGAATGGACATAGGCTAAAGCCGTATTTTTCCACTGACCCCACGGAGGAGCTCTTGTTCTTACAAGAGCCAGTTTATTTGGATTAAAATTCCTCCGTCTCATCTTCATATCTTGTATATCATTGCATCATTTTTTGAATGAAGGTGAGTGAAAAGAATAAGTCTGGGGGAAGTTCTTCACTTATATATTTTGCCCCCACTAATAATTCCTCCCAGACTTACAGGTTTTGTAGATATAGCTGTTGGCAACAGTGAGGACACTGTTGAGAACAAGTTTGGAGGAGGTTTGTGTTTATTTTTGCATTATTTGCATATCATTTGCATAAGCACAAAACATTTCTTTTAAAATCGATAAAAATTGAAATTTTTCAAAACCCATAAAAATTTAAAAAAATTTCAAGTATAAAAATAATTTTAATATTTACACTTTTTTGTATATAAATAAGATAATGAAAGTTTAGATAGTGAACAATTACATCCATGAGATTAGAAAAATTTTAAGAAAACAAAGAAAATTAGAAGTTTTCTTATACGAACTAGTGATAAGTAGTTATGAGCCGTTGTCCCAAGGGTTAGTAAGATGAAGGACGTCACTAATCTGAGGATAAAAATAAGTCTGAAAAATAGTTTCTATTCTGGAAGCCAAACATTTTGAACGTTGATACCCTGCTATTCGCACTTACACACGTTTTGAAGCCTGGGATAGTAGAGGATACCTTGAAATGCTCTTGTCTTAAAGCCGATGTATGAAGGAAATAAAAAAAAAGTGAATAAAGAAAATATAAAGTGGTGAGAAAAATGGACACTGGTTTTGTTATCACCAAGGGCAATAAAAAATATATAGAGAGGGTGCTTCTTCACCTAGTGCCCTAAGGCCAACTGGTCTGGGAGTCACTGCTATGCCTGAGGTGGTGCAAGACGAGAAAAATACACCAAGTAAGCAAGCACAGGAGTAATCGGTCGGTTAGTACCTCAAGAAGTATTAACGGTCGCATGAAAGTGTGTGAGCAATCTCATCTAAATATTCATTAATTAAAAAGTACTGAGGCTGATAGGCAAGAGTATGATAGATTGAATTGAATTCTCCGGGTGTAGAGATGTATTTACACACACACAGGGTTATATGATCGATGTTTGGAAGAAAGATAGGAATGAAAAATAAGACGATGTTTTATTGAGGGAGGACGTGATTTCTAACATCTTTTCATGACCATTAAGATAGGGCTCATGACAACCGAAAATCTAGCTTAGTTGGAAACCCTAATTTTCAAGGCCTTTCTTTTACAATTATTTTCTTTAAATGTAATATTCATGATCTTTCTTTTATTATTGGATTTTGTGGGTGCAATCCGCTGAAAACCCTCAGGAGACAACACTCCTCCTACTAGGGACACCTAGAGGTTTAAAGGCTTGTTGCACGTGCTCAGTGCAATCGTGTTGACTACGAAAGTGTGCTAGTTAGTTTTTCTCTTTCTTTATTTTCTCCTTCTCTTTTTAATAAAAAGTTCGCTCGAGACGATCGAAATTAAGTTTTGGGGAATTTGATTAGTCGAAAATATTGCATCTTTTAACCGGCACTTTCCTCATCATTTGCATTCATATAGAAGTGTTCGGCATTCATATTTCACATATTAGCAAATCTGTCGCAAAATATCAGATTACATGTATTAGACCTTAAAACCGGCATTTCTAAGGAAATTGACTGCATTTCATGGCATCGCATCATCCCTATATTGCGCAACACTTGTTTTGAGATCTGTGCAGGAAAACCCAGAAGAAAAGCCAAAAATTTACATGGTACCGATCAAATATGACGCCAACTCAATGATTTGGAATCTGGTATTGATGTAAAGGGAATTCAGGAATTCAATATATCACAAAATACAGAGAAGGACATCAGAAGCTAATACATGAAGCTTGAAGACCTAAGTCACCTACTTGGCCGCGGAACCGCGGCCTAAGCCGCTTTGTGCCGCGGTTCCGCGGTGTCTTGTCGACATCACCACTTCAACTTTGCACCACAACTCTTCCCTGTATGCCTACAGCTCAGAATGACACAACAAATTCCAGAAAGCCCCAGAAGCTTCTGCCAGATCAGCAAACCCTTGTTCCTACACTAAACTAGCCTTGTATTCTAGAAACTTCTCCCTAAACCCTAGCTTAAACCCTAAGCTAAGCCTAACTAACTACTTCTAGAAGTCTTTCAACAAACTTTTGGAGGGAACTTCTATTTCAAACTCAAGGCTTAGGGTTTGGGAAATCTATAAATAAGACCCTAGGCTCACTTGTAAAACATTATTCATTCATTGAAATCAATAGATCCATTCACTCTCTTTCTTCATCTTCTTCCACAAGTCTAGTGACAAGGCTTGTGTGAAATCCTAACCCTAATTCCAATCAAAAGCCAAGATCCTGAGTACCCCATCAAGCAAGAAACCTTGCAACCTTTTATGAGCGGAGCCGATCTTCAACAGAGCAAGTGGTCCAAACCGACCCGCGACTCACGGAGCCGAGCGAAGCCAATTCGACAATTTAGTTCTTCCTCTTGTAGTTCTTGAGCGACTGTAATCAAATTGTTGATATAAATAAAAGATGATATTCTTTTATCTTGTTTTCTTTAAATTCTTGCATCATGATTCGATCTCAATTTCTAGTTGTAGTTCTTGTTGTGATGTTTGAGTAATACTCCGCTCGTCGAGGAGTCGAGATGATCAATAGAATGATGATGTAACATATCTTAAATCGATTTTTGAATCCTACGAGTTTTGTAAACCCTAGCAAGTTCAAGAACCGACGACCCAATTCGTTGCGATGCTTTCTTGATTGATATCGCTCGAAATTGGGGAGTTACGATCGTTTCTTGAAATTGCTCGAGGCTAGAATATGAATGATATCGACGAAAGAACAAGGGTTAAACGATGAAACCCTAGTTTCACGAGAAAGCCCTAACTCTCGTCGATCATCATCGATCTAGTATCAATTCTTCGAAGGACAAGAACACGATATCTTGAGATTACATCACGTCTATAGATCCGATCGATTCCTACGAGCCTCATTTAGATTCTTGACATTTGGTTGGAAATATCATCGAAACCCGATTCTTGATTGTTTATCAATTTCTTGATTCTTGATTAGATTAGTGACACCTGAATCAATCGATAAAATCTTGAATCATGTTTTCTTTTCTTTTCGATTAACTTTTCAATTCAAACAAATTAAATATAGAAACGAATCACACAATCCCTGTGGACGATCCGCACTCGCTTACGATTTACAACCGACACCGTAATTGATTGCGGTCAAATATAATTCTTTGATTGTGAATTTCATTCAATTTTCATACCAACACAACAAGAAACTCTTTTCAATCAAATGAAACCGTTATCGGGAATCATTTGAGTTGATACACATTACACAGTCTCGAATTTTAGAATCAATCAAATGGCGCCGTTACCGGGGATCATTTGATTTACTTACACAATCGGAAATTTTAATACAATCATCCAACATACAATATTTAGGCATTGTTTGATTAAGTTGATTTTCCTCTGAATCATAGCAGATTACTACAGAGCTAAGTTTTACTAAAAATACGATATTTCGATATTCGATTTTCTAAATTTCTTTCAACTACAAAGCTAAAACCTACTGAGTTAAGCATTTACCTACTGAGGATGGTTGGAAGGCTTCCTTCAAGACACCAAAATCCTTAGCTCCTAGCTTGAAGCTGGAAATCCTTAGCCTAATTCTTCTTCTTCACTTCTCTTTTCTTTTATTTCTTTTTGTGAATTCTAAGTGTTTTCTTTCTCTTTGGTTTTGAAATTTCTGAAGTTTATTTTAATTAATGATCTGAACATCTAATATATATGGTAGAGAGAAGAGTGAGGTGTAGGAGGAGGTGTCACCAACAAGGGTGTGCCACCCTCATGCAAGGAGGAGGTGTTGTGAAATGAAGTGTTCATGCAAGTAGGTGGCGGCAATGCATTATCACTCTAAAATTGATTTATCTTGATATAATTTCTGAGCTAAAACATTATCTATCCATTTTCCACTTACACCCTCACAATTTCAAGTTTGCATATTTTTCCTAAACTTTACAAAAAGACCCTTCACTACATATGTTATTATATAAACACCATTCTATTAAAATGAAGCTAAATTTATCACTAAAACCCTTGTAATTGATTAATGTTACATACTAAAATTTCAATTTAATTTGTTTCACATACTACTTATGAAAATTTCCTATTTTGTTTTAATAACTTTTTAAATTTGCATTTTATTATTTAATTGATTAATTTTATTTATTTCCAAATTTTCAAAACGTTACAATGGAGGAGTGAGCTGAGATAAAATCCCATTCTCTTTTAGAAAATATAGAAACTCTGTACTTAGGTACTCTCCTGCTCGATCTAATCGAAGTTTCTTGATACTCAATCCAGTTTGTTTTTCTACTTCAATTTTATACTCCTTGAATTTTTTGAAAGCTTCAGACTTATGTTTCAACAAGAACACGTGTTTGAATCTCGAGAAATCATCAATAAAGGTTATGAAGTATGAAAAACCACTTCTCGCATGTGTATACATTGGTCCACATACATCACTATGTATGATGCCTAAGAGTTCAGTAGTTCTCTCTCCGTGTCCAGTAAACGAAGTTTTGGTCATTTTACCCTTGATACAAGACTGACAAGTCGCATAAGATTTATATTCAAACGGGTTTAAATATCCATCTTTATATAGCTTGGTTAGTTTTGTTTTGTTAATATGACCAAGTCTACAATTCCAAATGAAAGCTTCATTTATATCTGAAATCTTTCTTTTGTTTGTGTGTTCTATGTTAAAAACTGTGTGTTGATTCAGGACGTAGATCTCGTTATTTAATGTACCATACCCAATCAACTATTGATTTAGGCTAATGTTCATAACATTACATTTTAATACAAAATTATATCCTTCATTGTCCAACAAAAATATGGATATTATATTACATAACATAGATGGTACAAAATAACATGCGTTCAAAACCAATATACACCCTGAAGGCAACCCTAGGTGATACTCTCCCACTAATACAGTATGTACATTTGAACCATTCCCAACACGGAGAGTATGGTCACCCTTTTTCAAAACCTTGCTATTTCTCAGCCCCTGCACACAATTGCAAATGTGAGATCCTGGACCGGTATCTAATACCCAGGAAGCAGATTTTATCGAAAAACAGTTTTCGGTAACAAACACACGTGAAGTGGAAGTATCAACATGCTTCTTCTTCTTGAGATCAGCGAGGTACCCATTGTAGTTTCTCTTCCAGTGCCCAGTCTTGTAGCAGTAGAAGCATTCCCCTTTCCCTGATGCCCCAGCCCCCGATTTGTCTTTCCCTTATGCTTTTTTCACTCCACCTCTCGATTTGATGGGTTTCTTCTTCTTCTTTCCCTTAGCCTTAGCTTTTGGGACGAAAGAGGAAGATGGCCCAGCAAAAAGAGAGGGAGTTTTCGCTACTTTTAGCGTTCTCTCTGCACTCCTCAACATATTGAGAAGTTCAGATAGTGATCTCTCCAGATTATGCATATTGAAGTTCACTATAAACTGAGCATAAGCAGGGGGGAGACTGCAGAACTATATCAACATATTGTTCATTCTCCATTGTCCATCCTAGGTCCTCTAGTTCTTCAATAAGACCTATCATCTTCAGCACATGATCACCTACCGATGTACCAGGAGCCATCCTCATCTGAAACAACTTTTTTGAGTCCTCATAACGCAGGGCACGAGATTGTTTCCTATACATGTCCTTTGTATGGAGAAAGATGGATTGGACATCCATCTTCTCATTCTTCTTTTGATGTTCATTGTCCATCGAAGCAAGCACGAGGCATTTGGCTATGGCACAATCAATATCCCATGTCTTGCGGAACTCCTTATCCGCATCAAAAGAATCAAGGCCTGGGATAGGAGGGGCTAGAGAAGTAAGGACGTATGCCACCTTATCATAGGTAAGGGAAATATTTACGTTACTCAGCCAGTCTTTATAGTTTGGTCCCGTTAGTTTAATTTTCTCTAATAGAAGCTTAAGTCCTGTCATTGGTTATCTTCCATTAGAAGAGAGAAAAGAAGACACTCAACGATTGCTCTTGCATGATTAGATTGGTTATTAATCTTATCTAATCGATGTCTCCAATTGCTTTCTATCAAATTTTCCTTCAAACCTTAAAAAGAAAATTAGCCAGGATTAATTACATTCTATAAGTTCGCTAACCGGTCAGCCAGTCCAGTGTCAGTACTCCGAGGGAGGTTCCCCGTGCTTTCGCACAGACCTAATTAAAATAAACCTCATTTCCCTATAGGCATAACCACGTTGACACTTTTCTAGACACCTACTGGATTAGCTAATTGTAAAGTGTAAAACTCTCTCGGGGGTAACTATTACTCACAGTGGGATCGGGATCCAACTATTAAATAGAAGGTATGCAATCTCATTACAAATTTCAACTCTTGAAATTCCCGATATGGTTTTTACCCCTAGCGACTTATGTCTTTAACTATGGTCAACAAATCATAAGCGCTAGTCAAGTTCTACCCATCATTTCGTGATCGATTTAGACCCACCCGTATGACCCTTAACTATGGTCAACAAAGTCATATGAATATCCTAATCGGTCGCATCATATGCTTTGTAGGAAGACATCACTTAGCTACCGTACACTACGCCTTAACTATGGTCAACAAACGTAGCACAAATACTAAGTACTCTACTTCCTAAAATGACGAGGCTACGAATGGTTTTGATAAAAACCCTTAACGTAATGAACTTGATTTCGTTGTAGAATCTAGTAATTTGAAAAGGAGTGGTTTAAGCTCTGCTTAAAAATCGAGTAGTTTTTCAAAAACAAACCCAATAGCTTTTGCTAAAGAGGTCACTCCCGGTGAAGGGATCCCGGCTCTTTCCTCATCGAATGAGATGCTGGATATTCATTAAGGAATACCACGATGCAAAACAAGAACTAGAGAGTCTATCATCATAAACCGGGTGGGTTATAGCATTTACTAGTTTTGCTAAAGAGGTCGCTCCCGGTGAAGGGATATCGGCTCTTTCCTCATCGAATGAGGTGCTGGATATTCATCAAGGAATACCACTATGCAACCAATAACTAGAGCTACCCTTTTTGAAAAATTTTGATTCTACAACATCTTTAGGTTTCTTTTCTTAACATTAATCTCATCAATGTTTTCCCATCATTTAACCTTATCATTGCAGAAAAAGAAACGAAAATATAGCGTACGCTTGTGCCATCCGCATTCGCTACGGGGCCCCGTCATGCACCGTTAGGTTACTTAACTAACGGCAGAGCGGGGGCTGGACTAGCGTGGTAAAAAAATAAGCAACGTTTATTATATATCTCATATATAAATAGCCATTCTTCTCACGCAATAATAAGCATTCCAGATCACAGATGAATACATTGGATATACTAGGAATTCCGTGTTTCGTTTAATCCCTTAACGAAAGACGGATTCCACGGTCATGATGAATAGCCAAACTCCACCCTAGACCTCTATGGGTGAGGCAAACTACCCGCCAAATTCCTTAAGTGGAACAACCTCCCTCAATAAAATGAGTAGATCACTCAGCACTTCGAGAACCCAGTAGTTTGTTCACCCTTCCTTGGGTCTATCCTAGGAGCAAAAACAGTAAAAAGAAATAATACATCGTTGGCAACAACCTCAACTCGGATGTGCCCCGCAAAATAATATTACATCACTTTTACAAATTACATGAATAAAAGAAAAGAAAATACTCTTCTTATATCCCCCGACTATTCATCTACGACTATCCAACATATTCATATACACATACCATCACATGATACACATATGTGCAACCCCCACTAATCGACATATAGCAATTAATAGACGTTTCAAAACACATATCAAAAACAGAAAACCCGATTAGCCAAATACTTAGAATTTCGATCGATATGCTAAAACCGTGCAAACCCTTTGCACAAGACAGTACACAAACAACTTTGTGTAGAAAACAAATATTCCAGAGACCATATTTCTTCATTTAAGACAAAATGGGGAAAAAAGAGCCAACTCGACCCCGACCCGGCCATGGTTCCGCGGCGTTCTGGGCGAGTTAGGACATCATTTTTCTTCAGTTGTCTTTAAAAACTCTGCTTGTATTTTTAAGGCCAATAAAATGATTTTTTGAACACCTTAAAAAATCGACAGCAAGCATGGTCAGAAAAAATGATTTCGGGCAAAATCCGTCGATCGAAGTTCTAACGATTTGCCAAAAAGCTAGTTTTGGTTTAGTTAGGCTCTGATACCATGTAAGAGGATGTTTCACACCATCACAACACTTGTGAGGAGGCAGAAGTAGCAAACAATAATTTTTGAGCATGCAACATCGACTTTTATCCCGGATCTTGTACTAAACCTTAACTAGCAACCCTATCTAGGAGTTTTAGCTACTATGATAGGGATTATACCTTCTTGAAACCAGTCCTTCGGGTCTTCTATCCGCTGCGTTTGTGTGCTCCTTGAGTGCTTGGAGTGATCTCGATGACCGGTCCCCGCTAAGCCAAAGAAGATCCACCCGAGAGCTTTGGATCAAGTTTCAACCTCCACCAAGAGGTAACTAAGAAGTCTAGCTTGCTAAGAAAGACCACTTAGATGATGTAGAAAAATATGTGATGGATTATTTTGATCTCAAAACTAATGTTTCACAACTCATGTGAATGATTTAGTTTGAGCTTGAGTGGAAGAGAAAAAATGGAGAGAGAAGATGAGAGTGAGAATGAGCAGGCATATATGAGTTAAAAGCATGAAGCATGGTTAAGGATTCAAACCTTGAAGCATGGATTACTTTTTTCAAAAATAATCCGCCATGCTTCAATAGTAGATCCAAATGAATACAATATTCATTTAGCCATCCCTCACCCATGCTTCTTGTGCAAATTCCACCTCATTTTATTTTTCATAAAAATAAAATCCATATATATATATATACATATATATATGAGGTGTCTCCCTCAATAGCCATCCTAGTACAATTACAAGAATACCCCTCACCGTATAAATATAACCGTATTCGTATTCCGAAAAATACGAACACAATGAGATACCAATAATCCAATAGCATAATACCGGTATCCGGCTTAAACCAAAGCCACCCAGTATTATCCTTCTGATCATCATTCATGTAGCGAGTACACGAATATGATCGAAATCCTGCCATAACAACTTACGGCCTCTACACCTTTTTCCTGAGCCAGGGAACCCTCTGTGTGGGACTCTAAAAACTCGACAGTACGCTAGCAGTGAGTTTAACCATAAGCCCATCAGCGGCACTAGCTGTGCGTAACGTCTACTTAGGTACATATCGAAAGAGGTGGCCGACGAGTGAACTCATCCTAACCCCAACTAGCCTATGAGTAACACTTACCATACAGTCCGGTCTCTCTCTTCGTCTGATACGTCGCATATGAAGTCTAGGGGTGGTAAACGTCAGACCCTAGTAACTTGATAAGTTATGCTAATTTGTGGCTCATAACGCTCCGAGAAACTACTGATAACTCTTATCAGTAAATCTCAACAACCCTGGCCAGGGATTCGCTGTTATAGCCGATCAAGCATAGCGCGACATCAACTCCCTATACCGGAAGAGACAAAACCCCTCCTATCGGTCATTGTCTCCATGTGACTCTGGACTGTACCCAAAATCCACCTGTTTGCACGACTCTTATGAGCCGCGGTAGGGAGGAAATCAAAACACAGTGGGAATCACATAAGACTCTATGACGATCTCGGGTCTACAAACTAACCTGTACAAGTGTCACCAGAGAACTGCTATCTGACGATAGGTATATATACCATCTAGGAGTTCTCGGTGAGTCCTGTTCGGTGTACCCATTCTCTAATGAGCACATGTGTACAATCTTTGATGTCAAACAACAATGGTTGTGGGATCAACCATCGCCCCCAGGGTCAAGAAACGTACATACTAGTTTATTCTGGAATATCGATGCCCTGTCTTGATACTCCCTCAATTAAGAACTGTTAAAGGATGTGCTTGTAGACTACACAAGCCCCATTAGTATGATCTACATCATAATCCTGGTAGTCAAAGCTACATCCTAAGGGCTTCATCAACATGTATATAAGATATGAAATACAACACATCACATGTTAAGATGAAGATAAACCAGATAGCATACTATCATTTTGAGCAAAGATTGTTTTTGTATATATATATGCCTAGCATCCTATATAATACAGGCCTTTAGGGCATACATATCCAACACAAACCCTGGGGAGAAGCACTGGATAGCAGTAAAGAATGTTCTCAAGTACCTAAGAAGGACTAAAGAGATGTTCTTGGTGTACGGCGGAAAATACCTCCAGATCGAGACCTTTGCTGACTCCAGCTTCCAGAGTGATAAGGATGACTCCAAGTCCATGTCGGGTTTTATCTTTACCCTCAATGGAGGGGAGGTCTGTTGGAAGAGTTCCAGGAAGGACACCGTTGCTGACTCAACAATGGAAGCGGAGTATATCGCAGCTTGTGACACCGCAAAAGAAACAGTTTGGATGAGGAAGTTCTTAACAGAACTTCAGGTGGTTCCATCCATTGTTGATCAAATACCTCTGTATTATGACAACAACGGGGCTATAGCTTTAGCGAAGGAACCCAAGTCCCATCAGAAGTACAGACACATCTTGAGGCGGTATCACCTGATCAGGGAGATCGAGGTGCGGAGAGTTGATACGGAGAACAACACTGCAGATCCATTCACAAAGGCTATCTCTCAGACGCAGTTCGAGAGGCTATTCGAGATAATAGGTCTGTGATATGCCAACACATCGCCTTAGTGCAAGTGGGAGATTGTTAGTGATATATGCCCTGGAGGCCATTATTGTATAGTACTAGTTTGTATATTACATTTTGGAAGCTTAGGATGTATACATGGATATTATGACAGTCTTGCTTAATATGGTAGTATGCTACTTAGTTTGTTTCTATCTAAATATGTGTATACGTTTCTTTTAACGTATCTCTAGTACATATTGATAGAGCCCTTAGGATCTTTGTTTGACCACCAGCGTTGTGATGGCAGTTACACTAGTGGGGGCTGGGTAGTCTATAAGCATATCCTTATACAGGTCCCTAATCGTAGGATTATCGAGATAGGGCATCGATATTCCAGAGTAGACTAGTGTATACGCTTCTCATCCCTGCAGAGGAGATGGTCTGTCCCACAGCCATTAGTACGTCATACTGGAGATAGTATGCAGGTGCTCATTGGGTTATGAGTACACTGGACAGGACTCATGGGGAACTGCTGGTCGGTACTATACCTATCGTCAGGTAGCAGTTCCCAGGTGACATGAGTACAACATAGTCCATTGACTTGACACTGCTACTTCGCCTCAAGTGTGTTCCCACTGTTCTTAGATTACTACCCTACCACGGCTCTATTGAGTCGTGCAAACAGGTAGTAGTTGGGTGCAGTCCCGAAGCACTTGGAGGCAGTGGCGGTTAGATAGGATTCGTCTCTCCCGGTATTGAGGGTTGATGTCGCGCTGTGTTCGGAAAGCCATTACACAAAGTCCTTAGCCTGGGCAAGCGAGATTTACTGGTAGGTACTCCAATAGTTTCTCAGGGTGTTTTAGGCTACACTCCGACATGACTTATTGCGCTATTAGGGGTCTGACATTTACTGCCCCCCAGGCCCGATATGCGATACTCTTAGACGAACAGACCGGACTGTACGGAGATTGTCACAGATAGGCTCAGTAGGAGTTCAGATGTGTTTGCTCATCGACCTTCTTATCGACAGATACCTAGGTAGCCGTTACATGCCGCTGACGTGCTTATGGTTAAACCCACTTCCAGCGTACTGTCGAGTCTTTAGAGTCCCACATAGAGGGTTTCCCTGCTTCGGGCGAAACGATGTAGAGGTCATATGGTTTTACGATAGGGTTCGATCACATATATGTACTTGTGCACGTATGATGTTCGGGCGGATAATGCTAGTGGGCTTTGGTTTAAGCCAGATCCTAGTATTAGATTTTTGGATTAGTTTCGTCTTATTATATTCGTATTTCTCGGAATACGGATACGGGTATGTATATACGGATGAGGGGCATTCTTGTAATTTGTTCAAGATGGCTTCTAGAAGAGGACACCTCATTAGGGTTTTTATATTTTGATTAAATCCTTAATGAGGTGGAGGTATGAGGTGTTATTTATATGATAAATGAAGCATGGCTACTTGATGACTCATGTATGACTATTGAGGCAAGAGTGGACTTAGATATTTTGTGAGATGCAAGGTGGCATTGAGATATTTGTGTGAGATATTTTAGTTTGCTTCAGTCATAACAATAGCCATATTCATTTATCATTATCACAAACACTCTCTCTTTCCTCAAGCTCTCTTCTTTTTCCTCTCAAACCCTAATTGTCTCATGTGTTGAGAATCCTAGGGTTAGTGAGACTAATCTATCCATAATCACTCTCTACTTCCTCTAGACTACTTAGATTAGCACACTAAGTACTCTAGTTACCTCATCTTAGAGGTAGAAGCTCAAGGTAGACACTCTCGGATGGATCTTCTTCGACTTGAGGAGGCCGACGAGGAGGCGCAATCCATACACACTCCAAGGAGCTCACGAAGAGGAGAAGGACAGCAAGATGAAGAAGGACTAGTAACTTAAGGTATAACTTTCTTACATAGTAGTTAAACCTCATAGTTTGTATGTTAGTTAGGGTTTAGTATCGATCCTGGAGTTTAGTCGGTGTTGCGAAGCAAATAAAAATCGTTTTTTGCAAACTCCACCTCCCCGCGAACACGCGGGGTGCGTGACATCGACTTACAAAAACATTCTAGAAAGAGGACACCCCATTTCCATGGTTTTTCTTTTCTAGAAAATTGAAATGAGGTGGAGGGGTGAGGTGGCAAAGAGAAGGGTGTGAAGCATGATTGAATAGGGTATAATTCATTTGTCTACACTATTCAAGTACGGTTGGATTTTATATTTGAAAATATCATTTGATAAAACCATGCTTACATTATTGTTTTTGATGATGAGATTTTCATTACACCATTCTCTTTCTCTCTCCATTCTAGAGCTCCTTCTTCCTCTTCACCCTACACTCTCATGAGTTGAGAATCAAGAGTGAAGAGAGGTAGAAAAATTACCAGAACAACACACTATATCACTAGACGCTCTAGATTAGCAACCTAGAGCCTTTAGTTGCTCTACTAGTTTTTTTTTGTGGAGCTAGAGCCATGAACCACATCTCTCGGGTGGATCATCTTCGACGGAGGAGGACCGGCGGTCAAGCTCGATCACGAAGTCCCCTAGGAGCTAAGGTAGAGGGTAGAAGACCGAAGGACACGGATCATTCTGTATAACTCTCTTATCACAGTCGCTAAACTCCTTTAGTTTATTAGATTAATATTTGGTTAGATTCTAGGTAGTCGTTTCTAACACCAGGTTTTTTAAAAGTTAAAGTTTTTCGTTCCGCAACGGCCGAGGTTAACGGCCAGGGCGCTAGGAACCCCAACAGCACCAATATATATATGTATGGTTATGAATGAGGAAAAGAAAGAGGAAATTCTGAGGGAGTGTTCAGTTGATAAAACTGCACATTTAATATGACATTTTTCCTACTATTTCTATATAATAAAATGTGTTTATTATAATATATGACATATATGAAGGTTTATCTGTAAAAATACTATTTTCATGTATTTATATATTATAATTAATATTATGTAGGAAAAAGTAAGCATTAATATCCTTGAGATATTTGGCCCATCTAAATATGCTTACCTTATTAAAAGCCTTTGACCAATTCTTAATGGTTAAGTTAATATCTCCATAAAACAAACTAATATTATTTGTTGAGTTATTGTGCAGAAATTTCAGGACTGAAATCAAGGAAATCAAAGTTGGCGAAACAAACCTGCCTAATTAATAAAGTAAACTAAAGAAATCAAGTCTAGCAGTGACGAAGAGAAGATTTTCAGTTTCCAGAGATGTGAAAAGATCACCACGTGTCATCAAGTTAAAGCCCCAGAAAAACTAACAGACGATCTCCCTGTTTGGCTGCAGAACAGCGGCCAAACCCACCTATTGGCCGCGGTTCCACCGCGTTTTAGACGGGTTAGGAGTTGGGATTTTCTCTGTTTGGGTCTTAACCACTGGTTTCCAAATTAGGAAACTAGGGTTCTGGCTCTGGGACTATAAATAAGGACCGAGAGCCTCTTGGAAAAATCATCAAACCGACGCGATCACGAAGTCCATGACGGCTCAAGAATCTTGGTTGATCATCAACAGTTCATCTATCTCCTTAGAAGAGATCGAGAAGCAAACTAGGTTTTTGTAATCATTTTCTAAAGGAACAAAAGTGTATTTGATCAAGTTGATTAATAAAGGTAGTTGTTTTCTTATATCATTTTATTTTCTATAGTTTTTAATATGATTTCCTTTTCTATCTTTTCTTCTCCCAACATGCGCGAGTAATTCTTCGCTTGTTAGGGTTCATGAGATTAGGGTAGGTTAATGGATGATGAAGATCCTTAAACTCTTTTTAATTCCTATAAAGTTTATAAACTTTATCAAAAGAATAGTTAACATCCTAATTGGGCGCGCTATCAATTCATTGATAATCGCGACCACGATTAGAGATTAGATTAACAATTTTTTTGGGTAAAGGCTAGATATGAACGGAGTTCCATGTCGAGATAGGGGTTAAGAGTGGGAACCCTTTTCCTTCCAGAAACCTTAATCTACATGCATCACTGTCGTTCTAGTTTTAAATCTATTAAAGGATAAAAAGAGTAATCTTTAATTAATCATCCATAACTACTAAATCCCAATGAACCCTACAAGCCCCCTTTTAATATTAAACCTACATCCGTAGTTAATCTAGATCTATATTCTGCATCCGTGTTTGACGTAGATCTAGAACCTACAACCATTCTTCACCATTCTTTATTCTTCCTCCTTTCTTTCTCAACACGCCTAAAGTAAGATTAAAAGATTCAACGTTTCCCAAAGGATGACCCGTACTCATCTCGGTCTAGCTACACGCGACACTGTTATTGATTGCGGCTATTCTACAAACACTCTTTCACATCAATCAAATGGCGCCATTGCCGGGGATACGTGCGTAATTTATTTTTCTTACTATTCGTGTTGAATTCTTATTCAATCTATATCATAAAAATAAACAAAACTGTAAATTGTATATTTAACAATTATTGTGTGAATTTTGCGAGGGGATCTGGAGTCACAGAATTGAGGAGACAGAGAGCCAGAGACATACATCAAGATCTAAAGGAGCAAGGGAGGCCACGTAGTAAAAATCTCCACCTGATCTCCCAAGTTGGCAACGGAAGCGCGGCAAGAAGGCCTATTTGGCGGCGGAACCGCGGCTTAATTGAGGAATTAGGGTTTCAAACTTCTCTGGTATCTTTTCTATATCTTTCTCTCTCCTCTGAAATCTAACAAAATATCTTTTATGCAGGATTCTTTGCAAAATATCGCCGCCCAAAAATCTTTTTGCAAAGTTTTGTTATTGGTTTGTTGTTGCATATTTTATTACGGACATTAAGGGGCAAATACCAAATTCAGATTAGGTGGGGATTTTATCACCCTTCCTAAGCCCCGCAAATCACAAAACGAGCATCCGCATCAATCCTACATTAATTTAAAAAATATCTAGACAAGACTCTAAGGACTGTCGCGCTCAATAAGAACAGAGGAAGGTCGTGGGTAATTTATCGCTTATCCACATTACTTTGTGGTGCCTAGGCAAGTGTGTCTAAGGCAAGTGGTTATTTAATTAGGCCCGCTATTTTCGGTGATTTGTATAGCGAATACCTCCCACTTACCTGGCACTTACTAGGCCGCAAAGGTAGTAAAGAGGTGATAGAGGATTGATCCTGCGGCTTGTCCTTTGGAAGTCTAGGAGCGATCTAGAGACTTGACCTAGGTAACCTTAGTTCTAGGGTTGTTTGTGCATTTTTGTATGATTTGTCTTGAGTCCCACTTTTTCAAAACAAACCAATTTTAAATCACACGCACGCTGCCATTTGCGCTAAAACCGCTTAGTGCATGCTCGGCTGGACACAGGATTCTAGTGCCCGTCTTGTCCGCGTTCCTGCTATCGACTCCGAAGTCGGTACTTCTTCATTTTCTTTTTCCCCACCACCCACCACATCAACCGAGATGGACGGTACTCCATCAAATTATAACACCACCCTGCCATCGCCCGTAGATGAGCAGAATCCACCGCGCATCTCTCTCCAAGAAAGATGATATCCTATACGCGGTCCACTTCCTACCTGTCTGTCCATTCCACCAGCCAACGGGGATAATTTTGAAATTAAACCCCACTACATCAATATATTGCCCAAATTTCACGGGCTTGAGTCTGAAGACGCATATGTTTTCATCACTAAATTCGAAAACGTATGCGCAATGATGGGTACATCACAACTTTCCGTGGATGTTATGCGCTTACGTCTTCTCCCGTTCACTTTGTGCGATTTGGCAGAAAAATGGCTTTATAATACTACCACACACTCTATTGCAAATTAGGATGAATTCGTGATAGCATTCCTCAAGAAATTTTACCCAAATCATAAGACCGCCCGTGTTAGGAGCGAAATCAACCAGTTTACCAAGCTTCCCAATGAACCATTTTGGAAGTGCTTTGAACGTTTCAAGGATTTGCTTGTCCAATGTCCTCATCATGGAATACATAGATGGGATCTGTGCCGTATTATATATGAAGGCATTAATCCAGCAACAAAGCAAATGCTTGAAACCATGTGTCAATGCAATTTCATGTCCAAAGACGATGGCGAAGCCTGGAAATATCTGGAAGATCTCGCTGAAAACACTTTGCAGTGGGAAAGCATTAGACCACAATCATCTAGGGGAGGCATCCATCAGCTCGATGTTTCCATCGCAGTAAAAGCCGAAATGGCAGCAACACAAAAGAAACTCGATGCTATGGAGAACAAATTCTCATCAATCTCCCTAAACCAGGTTACGCTTCCTAAGACCGTATGTGGTTGCTGTTCCGATCCATCACACATAATGGAAGAATGTCCTATGAATGCACCGTTTCAAGGTCACGAGCAAACTAATGCTACTTTTCAGCAGCGACCGAGAAACGATCCTTATTCTTTCACATACAATCAGCGATGGAAGAGTCATCCTAACTTTGCTTGGAACCAAAACCAACCCCAAAATCAAAATCAGTTCTAAAGCAATTACCAAAGACCTCCTCCACAGTAACAACAACCACCACCATAGACTCAGCACCCCTTTCAGCCCTAAAATTTTCAAAATCCGGCCAACACTTCTGCACCGCAATTGGCCGGAATAGATAACTCCTTGTCACTTGCACAAACTTTGGATTTGTTTATGAAACATTCCATCCAAATGTCGGCTGATATGAGGTCTTCTATTGATACAATAAAGAAAGACTCCGCCTCTCAAGGTGAGAGAATTAAATCAATAGAAGCCCAAATTGCATAGTTGAATGCCGCGATGAGTGCGAGAGAGAAAGCGAAACTTCCATCTCAACCTATACCTAATCCTGGCCACTCACAAAGTTATAATGTGAGTGTCGTTACTACGTTGAGATCGAGAAGAGTGCTGGATAACCGAGTGGGTGAACAAGTTGAAGATGTTAGTAATACCAATAAAACCCCGGCTTCTACTTCTTCCCCTAATTCGTCTATTCTGCCACATTCCTTCGAGCATATTCTCCGTTTTCCCCAAGACTCGAACCCTCAACCCACTTCCATAAATCTATCTAAAACGATCCTCACTCCAATTCTGGGATCCATTCCATCCTCACAATCCTCTCCAATGTTGGACTCAACCCTTATTGATAAAGCACCTTATCCAAACAGGTTATGGGGCAATAGACCAAGTCCACAAATGGAGAAGATTGTGGAAATTTTTAAGCAAGTTAACATAAACATTCCTCTCCTAGATGCTATTCAACAAGTTTCGTCTTATGCAAAAATACTAGAGGACTTGTGTACTAGGAAGAGAAAAGTTCAAGTACCTAAAAAAGTTTTCCTTGCGAGTAATGTGAGCACTGCTTTTACACAACAATTACCCAAGAAACGAAATGACCCCGGAAGTCCTACAATTTCTATTTCTATTGGGGGTAAAAATATCAATCGTGCTCTACTTGATTTAGGTGCTAGTGTTAAGTTACTTCCGTATTCTGTTTATGAACAATTAGGGATCGGAGAGTTAAAACTGGCGCATTGCATTCTTAAGATGGCCGATCGATGGCGGGCCTTCTTTCCTTGTGCTTCTGAGATCGCTAGCCATTTGCCATTATCTATCACCCAACCTAGGGGTGAGCTAGAGGATGTGTTAATTAAAGTCGGGGAATTTATATTTCCTGTGGACTTTATCGTTATAGATACACAACCTGTAGCGAACCCACGAAACCAAATTCCGGTGATTTTAGGTCGACCTTTTCTTGCGACTTCCAACGCTATAATCAATTGTAGAAATGGCTCTATGAACCTATCCTTCGGGAAGATATCAATTGAGCTTAACATTTACAAGTTGGGAAGTGAACCCTCCGAACCCTATGCTCATGTGTGTTCTGTCGAAACAATAGATTCCGACAGCAGCAAAATTGAAGAGCTTCACGATACTGATCTCGACTCCGCTATTACGTTATTGTCCGGGTCAACATCTAACGCTAAATGTGAACCTTTTAAGGAGACCGAGTATCATCACATTCTTTCCGATGAGATTATTATTCGTGATATCGATGAAAGTTTTGAAGAAATCTTCGCTGAAGAACTCGCATTCTTAGAAGACATGGGCGTTGTGATGAATCAACCCCAACCCAAAGAAGTTGAACCGCCACATCTTCTTCTTATCAAGATTGAGAATGCGAGTAATCGATCATCATTGTTTCTTCTTTACAAACCGAGACGTAAACCTTTTCCATTACACCTCTTATCACCTCCCCACTTCTTCACTTCAATAGGCGACATGTTCTTCCACCAACCTTGGTGCTTCATCGATAAAATTTTTGAATGATTGGTGTTGACTTTTGGTCTTTGTAAGACTTTACTTTGACCAATAACTTTAACCCCCCTCATAATTTAAAATGCTTAATACGATTTTACTCAAGTTTGGGGGGATATTTTGGCTCTTAAAAGAAAAAATTTACAAAATTACGAGCCAAAAATAAGTTTGGAGGAGGATTTAACTTTCATTATTTCTTGTCCCTTTTTTTCCTCCCAAGTCTACAGGTTTTTAATCTTAACGGATGACATCGGTGAGGACACTGCTGTAAACAGGTTTGGGGGAGGTTTGTGCTTATTCACGTGTTACTTTGCATTATACTATATATGAGTACAAATTTTTTTTCCATAATGAAAGAGTAGAAAGTGAAAAATTACATATGAAAGATTTGAATAGTTTAAGAAAAGTAAGAAAATTAGATGTTTTCTTAAACAAAACTAGTAATAAGTAGTTATGAGCCGTTGTCCCAAGAGTTTGTAAGATGAAGGAAATTACTAATCTGAGGATAAAATTAAGTTTGAAAAATAGTTCTTATTCTTGATGCCAAACAGTTGAATGTTGATACCCTACTATATGCACTTACACACATCTTGAAACGTGGGATAGTAGAGAATACCTTGAAATACTCTTGTCTAAAAGCCTTAGTATGAAGGAAAATAAAATAAAATATAAGCGGTGAAAGAAAAGAAAAAAAATGAACACTGGTTTTGTAATTACCAAGGCAGCATAAAAAAATATAGCAAGGGTGCTTTATCACCTAGTGCCTTAGACCAACTGGTTTGGGAGCCACTGCTAAGCCTTAGGTGTGCAAGACGAGGAATTACGCCCTAAATGCGCGACCATATCTTGTAATCGGTCGGCTAGTACCTCAAGAAGTATTAACGGTCGCATGAAGAAAGTATGAGCAATTTTTTATCGAAAATATTCACCAAATATAAAGTAGTTTGGAAGATGGACAAGAATATGATAGCTTGAATTGAATTCTCTAAGTGTAGGGATGCCTTTTTACACACACGTAGGGGTATATGATAAATGTTTGGAATAAAAGATAGGGAGGAAGACTAAAGGCGATGTTTTATTAGGGATGATATGATTTCTAACATTTTTTCATAACCATTAAGATAGGGTTCATAGCAACTGAAAAACTGGTGTAGTTGAAAACTCTTATTTTCAAGTTCTTTCTTTTATAGTTCTTATCTTTATATGTAATTTCCACCATCTCTCTTTTATTATAGGATTTTGTGGGTGTAATCTGATAAAAACCCTCAGGAGACAACACTCCTCCTACTAGGGACACCTAGTGGTTTAACGGCTTGTTGCACGCGCTCAGTGCAATTGTGTTGCCTACGAAAGTGTGCTTAGCTTTCTCCTTTCTTTTTTTCTCTTGAATAAACTAGTTTACTCGGGACGATCAAAGACAAGTTTGGAAGTATTTGTTCAGTTGATAAAACTGCACATTTAATATGACATTTTTCCTACTATTTCTATATAATAAAAGGTGTTTATTATAATATATGACACATATGAAGGTTTATCTGTAAAAATACCATTTTCATGTGTTTATATATTATAATTAACATTATGTAGGAAAAAGTAAGCATTAATATCCATGAGACATTTGGCCTATCTAAATATGCTTACCTTATTAAAAGCCTTTGAGCAATTCTTAATGGTTAAGTTAATATCTCCATAAAACAAACTAATATTATTTGTTGAGTTATTGTGCAGAATTTTCAGGACTGAAATCAAGGAAATCAAGGTCGGCGAAACAAACCAGCCTAATTAAGAAAGTAAACTAAAGAAATCAAGTCTGGCAGTGACGAAGAGAAGATTTTCAGTTTCCAGAGATGTGAAAAGATCACCACGTGTCATCAAGTTAAAGCCCCAGAAAAACTAACAGACGATCTCCCTGTTTGGCCGCAGAACCACGGCCAAACCCACCTATTTTCCGTGGTTCCGCCGCGTTTTAGACGGGTTAGGAGTTGGGATTTTCTCTGTTAGGATCTTAACCACTGGTTTCCAAATTAAGAAACTAGGGTTCTGGCTCTGGGACTATAAATAAGGACCGAGAGCCTCTTGGAAAAATCATCAAACCGACGCGATCACAAAGTCCACGACGGCTCAAGAATCCTGGTTGATCATCAACAGTTCATCTATCTCCTTAGAAGAGATCAAGAAGCAAACTAGGTTTTTGTAATCATTTTCTAAAGGAACAAAAGTGTATTTGATCAAGTTGATTAATAAAGGTAGTAGTTTTCTTATATCATTTTATTTTCTGTAGTTTTTTATATGATTTCCTATCTATCTTTTCTTCTCCCAACATGCGGGAGTAATTCTTCGCTTGTTAGGGTTCATGGGATTATGGTAGGTTAATGGATGATGAAGATCCTTAAACTCTTTTTAATTCCTATAAAGTTTATAAACTTTATCAAAAGAATAGTTAACATCCTAATTGGGCGCGCTATGAATTCATTGATAATCGCGACCACGATTAGAAATTAGATTAACAATTGTTTTGGGTAAAGGCTAGACATGAACGGAGTTCCATGTCGAGATAGGGGTTAAGAGTGAGAACCCTTTTCCCTCCAGAAACCCTAATCTACATGCATCACTGTCGTTCTAGTTTTAAATCTATTAAAGGATAAAAAGAGTAATCTTTAATTAATCATCCATAACTACTAAATCCCAATGAACCCTACAAGCCCCCTTTTAATATTAAACCTACATCCGTAGTTAATCTAGATCTATATTCTGCATCCGTGTTTGACATAGATCTAGAAACCTACAACCATTCTTCACCATTCTTTATTCTTCCTCATTTCTTTCTCAACACGCCTAAAGTAAGATTAAAAGATTCAACGTTTCCCAGAGGACGACCCGTACTTATCTCGGTCTAGCTACACGCGACACCGTTATTGATTGCGGTTATTATACAAACACTCTTTCACATCAATCAGGGAGACAATTGATTCAGAGAATCAATTTTTAAGAAACTAGCTCAGGGAGCTATGGACATCACCCACTCGAATGTGCAAGTCGGAGCATGTTAGCTGTTAGGCCCGAAGTGGCCCAATACCCGCCCATATGAGTGGGTACCCTATATATTCATATAAGAGGGTTAGGGTTTCATACGATATATGAGACATATGAGAGGGAATACATGATAATAAATAGAGAAAAAAACACTAGATTGTCGCCGTCTCCTTCTTCATCCTCTTCTACTTTAGGTTGTCTTGTGAGGTGATCAAATGGAGGATTCTCGCTTCTACAAAGTGTGGTTTCTCTCTGGCTGTTGCTTGGAGGCGATAAAGATCAGATCTTCTACGTAACATGGGCGACGAATGATCCAACCAATTAGATCAGGTATATCTTAAACGTTTAAAGTAGATACATATATGTCCGCTGTGCTTGATTGCTTATTATGTATCTACGTCACCTAAAGTGAACAAAAGTGTATAACATGTTTGGTTAGACACACCAACTTTTTGTGCTTCAACGTTCTCAGTGAAGCCTTGAAGACAGTTGGGAGGTTGTTTAGCGAGGATAGACATGTCCGTGAACTTGTGGAGTTTCTTACTTATTTATAATTACCTCTTTGATTTGTGTTATCTTAGGCCAACTTACACAAGGTGCAACAAGAGGAAGGAGTGAGAGCTTGGACTTGGGTCCTGCTTCGCCGTCTTATGTTGAATCGGTCGCAAAAGGAGGGTGCGGCTCATATCTAGGCGAGAGACCATAAATATGAAATCTGATCCAAAATCCTCATATTGAGTAAACAGCTTGCTTCTTTTTCAGAGTTTTCTTTGGTCATCAATTTGACCCTTAGCCCTCATGGCATCAATTCAAGGACTAAGCAGACATAGCCAACGGTGGTGACCTACAAAAACTTACGTGGCACTCCTGATGATTGCTATGGTCACATGTGGTTCATATAGTTTATATGCTAAAGTAGAAATGATAGGATGACTTTTATGTGACTTTACATAACAATAGATAAAAAGGGGTAATGTTGGATTTTAAAGATCAACCCAACAATTTCTCCTATGTATTAGTTTGTTCAGGCCAAAAAAAAATTGTAGCGGTCGATCTACTTATCAAATTTTGTAATTATGTATAACTGTTGAAATAAATACTAATCAGATTTCACCTCACTTATCATAATTTATCTCTTCGTGTTAAGATTGCATATGCAGTCTCAAGATATATAAAAAGGAGAGGAAATGATGCTCACAAGTGGTATCTCCTCAGATTACGACACGTGGCGGATGACGCATCCCGAAGGCTAAAGAGGTGGAATAAATGAGTTGCATTAGGGGGGATTCCTTGGGATCCTCTTCTCGAGGAATGTATCCGACCTTGCACGAGACCCTCTGAATACATTCCACCTTCACCTAGGAAACTACCAACAACTCGTCTCCGAGCTTCCTCCGTCTCCTTGCTCGTCTCCGAGCCGTCTGACATGTCGAGCTTCTTCGGCCTCCCGCTCGTCTCCGGGCTCCTGACATGCCGAGCTTCCTCGGCCTCCAACTCATCTCCGGGCTCTTGACATGCCGAGCTTCCTCGGCCTCCCGTTCGTCTCCAGGCTCCTGACATGCCGAGCTTCCTCGGTTCCCCCGATCAATCAAAAGCGCGGATCCCATGCGCCCCGCAACGGCTCCGCGTATATCGCCTCCCACGATCTACGTCCCACGCTAGCGCATCCCGACATTCAAGGCGAGAATAATGCTGGGGCGTAACTAACAGCGATAATCTCGTGCCTGCTCGCTCCACGCGACCCCTATATAAACCCCTCTCTCATATGACTCAGGTAACTCGAACTCATTCCAATACGCTGCCACTCTGCCCATATTCCTCGGCACTAACTTGATCGTCGGAGGGTCCTACGGTGGTACACCCACCCCGGGACTTCTTTTGCAGATAGCTCGGTGCAACACAAACCCATTGAGATCCACACGCTTAAATAACTCCTAAACCAAATCTCAGCCGCTAAAATCCACCATCACAGGATCGACGGAGGACAACATCTGAAGGAGATCCTAAGCTCCATCAGTTGGCGCCGTCTATGGGAAAGTTTCAAAAACTTCTCCACCCCTAAAGTTGATCTTCGGCCCTCGACCCGATGGCGAGAGAAAATTACAACGACCCAAATACGAGCTACCACAACGGAGGGGAGAGAGGCTCGTCTCCCCCTCCTAACATCATCAATGCCTTACCCACTCAGATAGACAGGCTCACATCGCTGGTGGATACCCTCGTCCGTGTTAAAGCAGCGGGCCCTACCCACCAGACCGCAGTTCCCCCTCCCCGAGATAACGACGCCCGCAGAAGAATGGACGGACGTGCTCAGGCCCTCGATCTCACTCACGCTCATCCTAGCGTCACCAAGCGCCGGCGTGCCGACTCCGGTCACCGTGACCCACATGCGCCTATTGATTTCATGACCCTCTAGGCGCCGGACAGCTCCATACCCCGATCCCAGGGAAGACTAGGTCGTTGCTCTGATGCCCGCCACGCGCTCTCACCTCCTGAGGAGGTGTCGGTCAGCTCGCCTGCTTCCAGGCATGACCGACGCTCCCTCTCGTCGGGGCCATGCGAACGGCGAACGTCGGGACAACATTAGAAGGGCCTTACCCGAGGATTTGAGAAATTTAATAGAGCGGAATCGTAACCGCACCATCACGCAGACCCGGAGCGGCGGTAGCCACCACTCTGACTGTGCAGAATTCTCGGGGTACCACCACCGGCTTGAAGCCCTCGAAAAGAAAATTGAAGGCATACGATGGGACGGCCAAACTTCCAGAGAAGGGTCCAGGTATTCCTCTGATTCACTGATGAAGCCCTTTACAGAGGAGCTACTGGCCGAACACGTCTCGTCCAGGAACAAGCCGCCCAAAATGGCCCTCTTTGACAGGAAATCCGACCTGAAGGACCATTTGGACGCATTTATGGTGGGCATGAGCTTCCAAGATAACTCGGACACAACTCAATGCCCAGCTTTTCCCGCTACCCTGATCCAGGCTGGCCGGGACTGGTTCCAGGGGCTGGCGCCACACTCCATCTCGACCTTTGATAAGTTGGCTACCCAATTCCTCGGTCACTTCTTCGGGAACAGATGACAGAAAAGGATGGTGGATTACCTGTTCACCATAAAGAGCGGGGACAAGGAATCCTTCAAGAGATATGTCACTCGTTTCTACAACGCTCTCTTGGAGGTTCCTGAGCATCGTGATGAAACAATCATCATCGTACTGAGGTCGGGTCTTAGGCACAAAGAGTGGCTCCGCTCTTTTGCATTAGCGCAACCTAAGACCATGGCCGAAGTAAAAGCTTGGATCAAGCGGGAAATCCAACTCGAGTCGGAGGTGAACTCTAACCTGCACAGAGGCGACCAAGCCGACCAAAAGAAGAAGGACAGGGATGAGAAAATGAATGTTGACCGACCAAAACCTTACTCCCCGAAGTTCTAGGAGTACACTCCTCTGAACATCTCTCAAATCGAGCTGTTGGAGGAAGCCAAGGGCGAGAGGTTCTTTAAGCTCCCGCCGGTTACCCAAAGAGCAGGTAAACGTCTCCGCGGCCCATACCGTGCCTTCCACAGGTTGCGGGGTCACCCGACCGAGAACTGCAAACAACTCCGTGACTACATCGAGGAATTAATCCGCTCCGGCCACCTGGAGAAATACTTAAGGGACAAGCGGCAGAAGGAACGGGAGCAAGGGGACCGGATCCCACCCGGGAAATTAACGATCGGGCAAATCATGGTCGTTACCTCAGATCCTGCTCGGGAAGATAGCGGGAACCACCGGCTCCTCCCAGTCAAGGGTATAACCGATCTACCCTAGAAGAGGTGCAGAAAGGACGAACCAATCATCTTCACCGATGAACAACTCCACGGTATATCGCTTCCTCATAATGACCATTTCGTGATAACGGTCCGAGTCCACCGTTACGAGGTCCAGAGAATTTTGGTTGATTCAGGCAGCTCGGTGGATATCCTATTCCACGACTGTTTCCAGCAGATGGGACTAGGACCAGCCGACCTCCCATATCCTCTCTGGGTTCACCAACCACTCTATCGCAGTCGAGGGAACGGTCACCCTCCCCCTCAACATGGGGGAACCAGTCCATACGCGAACCATTCCGGTGAACTTCCTTGTCGCTAAGTTCCCTTCGTCTTACAACATTCTCATGGGTCGTCCAATCTTAACCGCCCTCCGAGCTCAAATCTTGACTTATCATCTCTCGATCAAATTCCCTTTAGATCGAGGGGGATAGGCTGGGCCTACGGGAACCAGCAAATCGCTAAGATTTGTTTCGCCTCCACGTCACCTGCCGGAGAGCCGGGTGACGATTTTGAAGATGCGTGTGATATCCAGGGGTCTTTGGATATGCGCAATGACCAAAAGGAAATCCGAGGATCACCGGTGGAAGCATTGACGGAAGTCCCCCTCGTCGAAGGGGTCGAAGGTCAGACCGTCCAGATCGAATCTCTCTTAATAGGGGACCACCGATACAGTTCCTCCAAGAGAACTTGGACGTGTTCGCTTGGACCCCGCGGACATGCCCGGGATCGACCCCAAAGTGATCTCCCACAAGCTCGGTGTTGGCCTAAAAGCCTGACTCGTCCGACAAAAGAAGAAAAGTTTCATGCTGATCAAACAAAAGGAAATAAAGGACAAGGTAGACCGATTGCTCACAGCCAATTTCATTAGAAACCTAGACTACTCAGATTGGCTGGCGAACGTGGTCATGGTTAAAAAGGCAAATGGGAAATGGCGCATGCACGTCGACTTCACGGATTTGAACAAGGCAAGTCCCAAAGATAACTATCCCCTCCATCGGATAGACCAGCTAGTGGACAGTTCAGCCGGCCATGAATTACTTAGCTTCATGGATGCGTTCTCCGGTTATAATCAGATCCGGATGGACCCAGCAGATAAAGAACTTACTGCGTTCACCACGGATCGGGAGGTATACTGCTACAAAGTGATGCCTTTCGGTCTCAAGAATGCTGGGGCAACGTATCAGCGTCTGGTCAACAAACTGTTCAAACCGTAGATCGGGAGGAACATGGAAGTCTACGTCGATGACAGGCTCGTAAATCCCACCTCGTCGGCCGGGCATACGAAAGACCTCGGTGAAACATTCGACGTCCTGCACAAGTACAAAATGAAGCTGAATCCAGCTAAGTGCGCGTTCGGAGTCACCAGTGGAAAGTTCCTCGGGTTCATGGTTATCCACCGAGGAATCGAAGCGAACGCAGAAAAGATCAACGCCATTCTCAACATGGCAATGTCCAAGAGCAATGTTGTGATCATAAGGCTCACAGGGAGAGTGGCTGCACTGAGTCGCTTTATGTCCAGATCCAGAGAAAAATGCCTCCCGTTCTTCAAGGCCTTAAGAAAAATTCCTAAGTTCGAATGGTCGGCGGAGTGTCAGAACGCCTTCAAACAACTCAAGGCACACCTAGCAACTCCACCACTACTCACCCGACCAGTCAAGGGCGACGAGCTATTACTATACCATGCGGTCTCCGATCAAGCTGCAGGCTCGGTGCTCGTCAGGGAATTCGAAGGTATACAGAAGCCAGTCTACTACGTGAGCCATGTTTTCAAGGACGCGGAAACAAGATACCCGGCCATAGAAAAGATAGTTTTGGCACTTGTCGTTGCCTCAAGGAAACTACGACACAATTTCCAAGCGTACACAATCCTTGTCCTCACTGAGCGACCTATAGGTATTATCCTCGCTTCCCCTGCATCATCGGGTCGTCTGGAGAAATGGAGGTAGGAATTATCCCAGTTCGACATTAAGTACCGCCCCAGGCAAGCCATCAAAGTGCAAGTCCTAGCAGATTTCATGGTCGAATGTACAATTCCTGCTAAAGAAAGAACGGCAACGCAGGGCCTCGAGCCACGTCCCTCGGTCGAGGAAGTACCCGACTTCATCCCTGACTGGGTGCTCTACGTGGACGGATCCTCTACCGAGGAGGGGAGTAGGGCTGGCCTGATCATCCGAAGCCCGGATGAAGCGGAAATGGAATGCTCTTTAAAGCTCGGGTTCTAAGCGTCAAACAATGCCACAGAATATGAAGCTTTGTTGGTGGGGCTGCGAATCGCCTCCGGGGTAAGACTGAAGACCATCAGAATTCACAGCAACTCCACACTAGTCGTCGGCCAAGTAACCGGGCGTTTCGAGACACCGGAACCGCTCATGATAAAATACTTGGCCGAGATAAAAAGGCTTCGGAGAAATTTCGACGAAGTCCAGGTGGAGCAGATTCCCAGGAACTTGAACACCCAAGCTGACGCCTTAAAAAAGATCGCTTCTTATTTGGCCAACCACAAAAGGAATATTCTCTTCGAAGTCTTGCCATGGCCCTGCGTGGAAGACGGGGAGGCAACACTCCAGATATACACAACTCAGGAAGAAGGCCAAGATTGGAGAAAGCCCTCATAGAGTTCCTTAAGGATGGCGTACTCCCCGAAGATCGAGGAGAATCTCGCCGACTACAGGCAAAAGCACACCATTTCGTCTGGAGCAACGGAAACCTATACAAGAAGTCATTCACTCAGCCCTTGCTCCGATGCCTCGACCCCCACGAGGCAGACTATGTTTTACGAGAGATACATGAATGGGTCGGAGGAGTGCATCAAGGGGCCCACACCCTGGTCCAGAAGACGCTGCTCCAAGGATACTATTGGCCGAGGATACACCAGGATGCCAAGAAGCTAGTCAGGAGATGCAAGAACAGCCAACTTTTCGGCAGCATACCTCGTCTCCCCGCTACCAACTAACGCTGCTCAGTTCCCAATGGGGGATGGATATGATCGGCCAACTCCCTACCGGCACGGGTGGGCACAGATACATCCTTGTCGTTGTGGACTACTTCACGAAATGGATAGAGGTCGTGCCCATCAGAAAACCAGACGTCGCCTCTACTATAAAGTTCCTGTAAAACAATATAATCTCTCGATTTAGAATCCAGAGGTGCATCGTTACTGTTCATATCAGATTTTTACATTTTTATACCGCCCATTCTTGATCACATTGCATATAAGTAGGTACTTTTGATCCGTGTTTGCTGAATAATTGCAGGTTACAGGTTCTCAGCTCTTTACAGTGAAATTCATGAAAAGTCGCAACAAATGCGGGACTACGACCAACAACAGATGAATACTGATCTCCGCTAACCATCCGTATGATGCCGCCTACCAGTTCAAGGGACAAAATGGCAAATCGTTGGTCACTTCAATGCACAAAGTACAAAGGTAACACAAGATCCAAGACTTCAAACGCGGAGCTCAAGGCAAAAGTCCATATCATTTTGCACTGCTGAAAATCTGGAAGAAAACTGAAGAGATTCTGAGAAACCAAGTGTACAAAACATAATAGAACGGCAACATGGATAAGCCCTGAAAAGATGGTCCCCCAATTCCACCAAATGGCCGCGGAACCGCGGCCAAATAGGTACTTCCGCCGCGGTTCCGCGGCTGCGTCTAAACAGTGTCGGTGGCAGTTGAAGCAGCGTTGACTCGGCTCTTTTGGGGTAGTTTTGTAATCTCGTGATTGGCTCAGAATGTATATCTAGGGTTTCACTCTCCTGCCTATAAATAGCAGAGCTCAAAGCCAAATTAGAGGGGTGCTTTTCTTTATTTAGATTTTAGGATTTAATTCTGTTCTTCTTTGTTATCTTTCTCTATGAAAAATTATAGTGAGTTTTTGAGTGGTCATAAATAAAGAAAAAGAGAGTTCTTTTATTTCCTTGCATGTCTTTTTAATTATTCATTTATATTGCTCGTAATTTTCATTTGCTAATCCAGTTGTTGTTATTTTTGCTTTCTATATTTTTTCTTATTTTATTTATTTTATCATTTACAACCATGATGCTTGAGTAAGATCCTTGCCAAGGTGAGGTCTCAAATAGCTAGTTATACGTTTTCTCAACCTCATCTCTTTCTACCTTCCTTCTTTATTTTTTTTTGTTTTTATCTTTTTAATGGGTGAGTAATTTCTCACTTGTTATGGCAGGAAAAGGAAAGTTTGAGAGAAAGAAATCTCTCTCACTATTTTCTTTGCCCAACACCTTAATTCGGACTCCCTTTAATTGAACCACAATCCGCTCACTACGGCACCCTATCCTACATGATAGCGGTGATTCCCTAGTTAGACCGGTTGTGGTTGAATTAACCGGAGGTTAGGGATAAGAGCCAAGAACGGACGGACAAGGACCAAAAGGAAGAAACTAAGCATGGAAAGCCTGGCTTAGACTTGCAAGTTCCTTCCTAATCGTGCTAATCTCCGTTGTTGCCGATTACCGTAACACCGATATTAAGAAGGGCATTGAAAGAAGTGAGAAATTCCTAACTCGAACTAACCTAATCCTAACCCTAACAAGATCTTTTATCATCTTTTATTTCATTAGTTGATCTTAAAACAAATCTTGACATATTTGGATTTAACTCGTTAAAACATAAAGAAAAAGATTCCATCTCCCTGTGGATCGACCCGTACTCAACCGGCTAGCTACCAAGCAAAACCGTCTTGATTGCGGTAATTAAAAATTAAGCACGCAGAAAAATAACCAATCCAATCAAATGGCGTCGTTGCCGGGGAGACGGTAGTTTATTTCTTTGTGTAATTTCGGGTTAATTAAAAAAATTGAAAAATATAAATATTGAAAAATATAAAAACAAAAAAAATCATCTTGTTATTTTTTTGTGCAAGTGTGCAGGATAGGAAGAAGGTCTAGTTCAGTTTTGGAGCAAATTCAGTAAGCAAATCAAGATTCAGGACATCTAAACAGGAAGAGGAGAACCAACTCAGCACAGGGAAAAAGTTTGAAGATCCAAACCTACTGTTCAGCCGTGGAACCGCAGCAGAATCACTTGTTTGATCGCGGAACCGCGGTTAACTGCTGACGTCAGCACCAAATTTTCTCTATAAGTATCTCATTTCTCTTCTCCCCTCCAGTGAACTCCACTGAAATATTTTTTCTGCAGCATTCTTTGCACAAATTCTCTTCCCCTCTCCAAAAAAGCTGTTTTTGTGCAGGATTCTTTGCGCCGCCGCCAAATAAAAATTTTTGCAAGTGTTTTTAGATTTTTGGTTGTTACTGCTTTGCATAAATAATACGGACTTTAAGGGGCTATAACACCAATTCAGATTGGGTGGGGATTTCATCACCCTTCCTAAGACCCCAAAAATCACTGAAAGCATATGCATTACCCTTGAGCTTAATTAAAAAATATCTAGACTCAGCCAACTAAGGACTGTCGTGCTCAATAGGACAGAGGAAGGTTGTGGGCATTCAATCGTTTACATAAATTTGACTTTGTGGTGCCTGTTGGAGATAGTACCCTCATAGTCAATTATTGGATCGCAGGTACGTGATTGCAATGATTGCGGAGGACCTATCCCGGAAGGACAGTCTTACTCGAGATGATAGTATGCTATCTGGTTTGCCTTTATCAGTCGTGTACATGTTCAGGTGACTGATTGCATGTTACACTTTGATAGAGCCCTTAGGATCTTGCTTTACTACCAACAGTATGATGGCGATCATATACGTGAGAGTTGGGTAGTTTATATGCATATCCTTAATTGTGGTCCCTAGTTGTGGGAGTTTCGAGACAGGGCATCGATACTCCGGAGTAGACTAGTGTGTACAGTCGAGACCCCGACGAGGGGCGGTGGCCGGTCTCACAAGCCACTGGTGTCAGTTGGATCACCTAAGATGTATACAGGTGCTCATTGGGTTATGAGTACACCGGACAGGACTCGCCGGGAATCTGCTAGTTAGTATTATATCTACCGTCAGATAGCAGTTCCCTGGTGACATATGTACAGGTTAGTTCATCGACCTGAGGTCGTCATTTGTCCCGTGTGAGTTCCCACTGTGCTTTGATTTCTACCCTACCACGGCTCAAAGGAGTCGTGCAAACAGGTAGCTTTTGGGTACAGTCCCGAGCCATATGGAGGCACGTGAGCGGATCGGCAGGGGATTCGTCTCTCCCGGTATTGGGGGCGAGGTCGTGCTGTGTCTAGGAGAGCCATTACACAAATCCATGGCCATGGTAGGAGATTTACTGGTAGGTACTCCAGTAGTATCTCAGGGTGTATTGAGGCTTCACTCCGACACGACTTATACTGCTATTGGGGGTCTGACGTTGCTAGCCCCCTAGGCAGATATGCGATACTCATTGACGAACGGACCGGACTGTATATACATTGTCGCTGTTAGGCTCAGTAGGGTTTTCGGAGGAGTTCGCTCATCGGTCTCCCTTGAGTTCGCTCCTCGGCCACCTTTGAGGTCAGTCCATGGGCAGCCGTTACGCATTGCTAGTGCCGCTGACGGTTTGTGGTTAAACCCACTGCCAGGGTGCTGACGAGTCATTAGAGTCCCCCACAGACAGTTTCCCAAGTTCGGGCGAAACGTTGTAGAGGCCGTATGGTTTTATGGCAGGGTTCGGAAAATGCACGTGCGTTTACGCACGTGTCAGTTTTCAGGTAAATGATACTGGTCGGCTTTGGTTTAAGCCGGATCCGAGTATTATATTGAGTAGGTATAATATCTTTATCTCAGTTGCATTTGTATTCGGTCGTAATACAAATGCGGGTATATTTATACAGTTTCGGGGTTATCCTGAAAGTTGTTTCAGGATCACTTTTGGAAGTTGCCAGTTTCCAGTTTTCTATCAGCCGTCTTTTAACATTCTGTTAAAGACGGATTTATCTTTTCTTCAGATATGATGAGTCAGTGTTCTAGAAGATTCTAGATGAGGTGACTAGGCTAATTGGTGTTGTGTTCTTATTGGATGCATTTATTGTAATGGTGACTAGGTTTAATAGTCATCATTTATGCATTATTGTGTTTAATGACTCATGCTTTGTGATTAATACCTTTTGGATTGCTTAAGATATTTTGAAGTGAGAAGCTTTTGCTTATGGTCACCACTTGCTCCTACGGTCACCTCCCTCCATCATATAAAAGTGGTCGGCCTTCTCTTTCCTCCTCACTTCACTTGATGTTTCATTTTGGTTAGAAAAGATTATGATAGTATTCGGGGTGTATGGAATTTTACAGTTCATTTCATTCCATCACCCGATTTCCACGGCAACTTCATTAACCGATCGTCCACGGATTTGGACGAAGTGAGACAAAGTCATCTACTCATTCTCTACATCATTCTTGGTCGTCTCTTTTAGCAAACTTGAGGATCGAGTTGCCTCGAGTCAGAGGCGGGAGCCCGTTTAAAGAATCGGTGATGTGGTGCCACCTCGACGAGGATATCGGAGATCGACGAGATCGGAGCAGCCGCAACGGAGCGTGGGATGATGGTTGAAGAACGAAGGACTCGGATCGTTCGGTACAATCTTTCTACACTCTTTACAGTTTGTTAGTTTAGCAATAATGGCAGATCCGGGTTAAAGTATACGATAGCGCCAGTTAAAAAGTTTTTGTTCCGCATTTGGCGTCTATAGACTGCCGGGGAGCTAGCGTAGACTTACAGTGGTATCAGAGCCTCACCATTTTGCTATACTAACTTGTGCTAACGCGTTTAAAACATCGATCGAACCGAAAATCAAAAATCACAATTTCTTCACTTGACAGATTCTGTTGATTTCAAATGGTCTGAAAATTTATTTCTGGATGTCTTAAAAATCCGTGCAGGGAATTCTAAGAACCACGACAAAATTTGGTATTGTGATTCCTCCAACTTGCCGCGGAAACGCGGCCAAACCCCTGGTTTGGCCGCGCATCCGCGGCCACTTGGGGAGTTCATGATCCCAAATTTTTCCAGTGGGTTTTCTGTTAGATTTTGTGATTTTTGGTATATATCATTTTGGCCCAGGTTTTGTTACTGTTCACCAGTAAGCAGTGGGGCCCACTTTTTGATATTTGGTCTTTGGTCGATCGAAATTTAAACACGTTAGTTTACAGTGCTTACATTATATCTCCGACCGGGAATGTCATTTGATCGGTAAACCGCGTCTGATTGCTATAGTTCTTTTAGACGGGTTTGCGAACGTGACATTCGCGTTGATGTTCTGTGTTGTGCTGTGATGTTGCGGATTTGTCGTGGTGGATAGCAGTGTGCAATGGTAGTACAGTTTGTGTTTATTTGTACATTTGATATTGCGGGACGAGCGTCCAACTTGTGGACTGCCGTCACTGCCTGTTGTATAATATTCTTTTGGGGCACGACCAGGTTGCGGTCGATGTACCTATTGTACTATTTTTCATTACTGTACTAGGTTTTGCCCCGAGACGGAGTGCACGGATAGCCGGATTCTGGAGGGCAACGGGTCCGCATCTCATGGCTTTGGGAGGCAGAGGGGCCCCACTCTAAAATTGGCAGACTATTCGCCGCACTCGTAGGGGGTACAGGTTGACCCAAGGAGGGGTGCTCAATTTACCGGATTCCGTGAAGTGCCGGGTGTTCCATTCACTATGCTGTGGGGGACTGCCTCGCTTCAGGTTTTGGCGGGTAACTTGCCGCACCCGTAGGGGTCTAGGTTTCATTGCACAGGCTATCCACACGACAGGGGAACGTCGAGTTTCAGCAGCGGCTCTGTGAAACTCGGGGATCCCAGATTATCTGTATTGTTCTGTGATGCTTATTACTTTTCTGTAATGTTGCATACTATCACGCCTGGAGCGATTATTGTATATTGGTTTATATACTATTAGATGTTGTATATGTTTTACACCCGCGCTAGTCCAGTCCCCGCTCTGCCGTTAGTTAAGTAACCTAACGGGTGATGACGGGACCCAGTGACGAATGCGGATGGCATATACGTACATTTTATTTTCGTTCTTTTCTGGTGTGATTAAATGATGGGACTGTGTTGATTCTGATCAACGCAAAGTAAAAACAAACCTGTATACAGTTGTTGGAACAATTTAAAAAGTGTTATTGCAAAGACGTTTCCTTTTGTTATGCATAGCGGTATTCAGTGGAATATCCAGCACCTCATTCGACGAGGCAAGGGCCGATATCCCTTCACCGGGACCGACCCCTTGGACAGAAGTTTGCGTCAGGGTAATAACTTTACTATAGTCGATTACAAGTTGCTTTGCATAGCGGTATTCAGTGGAATATCCTGCACCTCATTCCACGAGGAAAGAGCCGAGATCCCTTTACCGGGAGTGACCTCTTTAGCAAAAGGTTTTCGCCACTATATTTTAAAAAGCTATCAGGTTCCTTCAGCGATATCAAGTTCACTATGCTAAAGGTTTTTCGCCAAAAACCAGCCGTAGCCCTCCGTCGTTTCTTATGGATGGTCAGTAGTATTCAAGCTATGTTTGTTGGCATACGTCAAGGCATAGTGTTTGGTAGCTGCTGGGTATTCATTTGTTGCATAGATAGATGAGTTGGTTTGGGACAGTCGTATTACCTTGTTGGCATACGTCAAGGGTATGTACGGGTGGGTTCAAATTAACAAGATAATGACGGGCAGAACTTGACATGTGACTTATGATTTGTTGGCATACGTCAAGGTCATAAGAGCATGGGGCAAGAAAATGATATCGGGAGTTTCTAAAGAAACTGAAACTTGCCAAGTATGCGCATACCTTCTGGAGTATGAATAACGTGGATGCATTCCATCACGTTAACATGCGATGAGAGTTGGATCCCGATTCCCACTGATGAGTTGGTTTACTCTTCGGGTGATCCCGATTGATTCTTCTTTAGGTTTGGAGGAGAATTTGACAGGACAGTGGGAGGTTTCCGGATTAGATAAAATGATGACCATTCTGATCTAGGTTAGAGTGCACGCTGAGTGTTTCTTTTCTCTCTCTCTTTGGCAGCGACCTTTGACCGACCCTAGACTATGACTCAGTGACCAGGTTGACCGAACCTTCTTAAAATACTGGCTTTTGGATTGTCTATGTTGCATAAGTCATTGCCACTCCTTCTTTTACCCTTTGCATTTCTCAGAACACCCGTATTACTACGGATATCCACTTCCATTGGATAGATCCATCGTATGGTTATATACGAACTCGAAGGGACTTCTTCGGGGATGGATCCAGGTTCAGGAGAAATAGAATTGGTTTATTCAGTTGTCTTTTATTATCACCTTCTCTCAGGTTGCGAGAGCTCCTTGGTTTAGGAGAGTACACCTATTACGCCTATTGGATAGTCTTATTCCAAACCATAGGCTGGTGCCGAAAGGTAGGGAATGAAGAAAACCAATTAGCCTAAGTAGGGTGTGCAGAAGGTAATATGTAAAGACAAAATAAAGGGATTAGAAAGAGGGCAAAGTAAATTGCGACTGATATCATTCACGACCAAAACCGCGTACTTCATCGCCACTCCTATTTCACCTTTAAAAGAATAAGGTATTATTCAGTTGTCTTTTATCGTCACCTTCTCTCGAGATGCGAGTACTCCTTAGTTTAGAAGGGTACACCTATTATGCTTACTGGATAGTCTTCTTCCAAACCATAGGCTGGTGCCGAACGGTAGGGAAGGAAGAAAACCAGTTAGCCTAACGATGGTGTACAGAAGGTAACGACTAAAGACAAATAAAGGGATTTGGAGAGACGGCAATAAAGTATACGGTTAAAGTCATGAATTGGATTATGGAAGAGGCATTGCTATGAATACCAGGATACCCCTACGAAACATTTTCATGTTTCAGTGCATTGTTAAAAGAAAAACTGTTTTCCCGATTAGACACTTACTCCAAGGGTATGTATTTACCAGGTTTCATTCTCATATCTGTATGGTTTTACAGATGATGAGTGGGAGTAAGATATTGGGAATTAGGTGATTATCCTCATTATATCGGAATTCGTTGTAATTGGTGATATTTGAGGAAATCGCCAGGGTACAGTTTTCCACCTACAACGCACAGGTTTTGAGTTTTTTAACTCAGCGGACTTATACAGAGTATTGTATGTTGTCCAAGTGTCCATCAGGACAAAGGGGTAGGTCCTCGTACTATGTTCTGTTTACTTATATCTTCTCTAGTATTTAGACGAGTGTTTCGTAGAAATACAAGGTCTAAGTTTTGAGAAGTTGTGGGTATAAGAATAAAGTAGAGAACCAGGTATCACAAGTATCGGGATTCTTCAAAGAGATCGAAGATGTAGATTCTTATGATTGGCATTCAGATGATAGTGATGGTTTTGAGAAACGTGTTTCTCTTTCAGGTTGCTCATAATTGGATGGATTCCTAAGTTGAGTAATGCTGATTAGCCTTTTTCCATTAAGATGATATGCACTGGAGACAGCTGCATGATTTGAATATGGTTCCAATTAAATAAGTGCCAAAGTTTCTGTATTGGATATAGAATGGATCGTACCTTAAAAGAAATTAAGGTACGGGGAGTTGTCCAGCTTATGATTAAAACCAGACACTGGATAACTCAGGGCACGTTTCTGTAATGGCTGTTTGTGGGTTGACCCTGGCTATGACGAGGGTTGATATTCTACCATTTAGAAGATCAATAGTGATATTGTTCTTAACTCGCCACAGTTTTAGTAAAACAGATCTTTTTCAGAAAACAGTAGTGGGAGTATGGTAGAACTGGAAGTGATTCCAGAACCGCGAACGATTACGGATAATTTAATAGGACCTATATATTCAATCAGGTTTGACATTCCAATAGCCACTCCGCAGGTATGGTAGGTAACCTCAGACGCCCGAGAGGTACTTCGGTAGCCTCAGAGACGGTGACAGGGAGGTTCTTATCTACCCAGACTTGACACTACTGTTGTTCCAGGTTATGAGACCCGGTAGGAGGGTTGTCGTAGTCAGTGGGAGCAACGGAAGCATAGTGGGCAAGATGCTTATATCTATTTATAGACTTGAGCAGTTATAGCGGAGATAGATCATCGAATTTTGATATGACAGTCATGGGTTTGACTTCAATCAGAAAAAGGGGATGGATCAGTTAAGAGGGTAGTAGGGTGTGATGTCATGGTATCAGGATGACATACACAGAGTAGGAAGTAAAATTCCTATACTACGATCGGTTGTACTGTGGTCGTCACACAGTTGTTTCTCCAGACAGGATATGGATATAATATTTGACATTTTGGTTTCTAGATCTATGGTTTTAGATCTGGATTTGGGTAGTTTCCCAATGTGGGTACTTTGACAGATATTCTAATGGTTTTTGGAATAGTTGACTCCTAGCATGGTGGTGTACCTGCAGGTGATGGAGTTACCCTCTCTAAAGGTGTCTTACAGACTAAAGGGGAGAGGGATGTGCATGATTGGCAGATCACTTGCTTAGGCAATTGAGTCAATCATGAGATGTCAAATACCACACCAAATGTTGGTTTTGCACTAGATGCAATAAGTTTGTATTAATCCAATCCTGGAGAAACATAAGGAAGCAGTTTTAGAACATAAGTACATGTTCTACGGATTTGATGACGGCAGCCTCCTTCGGAAGACGGTTATCATTCCAAGCTACAAAGGTGACATGGTTGACAGAGTGATTGTCAGAGTTATAGTTTTTCCCTCTGACGAAGAGGGACAGTATTATGGACAGGTGGTCCAAGAGGATACTGTGGGTGGCAAGGTGCCCGATACTGATTAGGTTCAGTGATCGATTCAGTCTAAGAAGTTTGGATATGGAGTTCATTTATGAACTAAGGTCCCATTAGATATCCAGACATGTTCTAAGACAGGTATTACTCAATTCGGGAGATGGTTTTCTCCGCGAACTTGAGATTAAGAGAGATATAGAAAGATACTTCTAGGCGGATCCACTCACTGAGGCTATTTCTCGAACACAATAGTTTTACAAACGGGCTTTGTGAAACTGATTAGTAGAGGAGTTGGATGTTCGGTTTCACACGGGCTGTGAGTAGTCGACATCGCAATATTAGCCTTGAGTGCAAGTGGGAGATTGTTGGAGATAGTGCCCTCATAGTCAATTATTGGATCGCAGGTACGTGATTGCAATGATTGCGGAGGACCTATCCCGGAAGGACAGTCTTACTCGAGATGATAGTATGCTATCTGGTTTGCCTTTATCAGTCGTGTACATGTTCAGGTGACTGATTGCATGTTACACTTTGATAGAGCCCTTAGGATCTTGCTTTACTACCAACAGTATGATGGCGATCATATACGTGAGAGTTGGGTAGTTTATATGCATATCCTTAATTGTGGTCCCTAGTCGTGGGAGTTTCGAGACATGGCATCGATACTCCGGAGTAGACTAGTGTGTACAGTCGAGACCCCGACGAGGGGCGGTGGCCGGTCTCACAAGCCACTGGTGTCAGTTGGATCACCTAAGATGTATACAGGTGCTCATTGGGTTATGAGTACACCGGACAGGACTCGCCGGGAATCTGCTAGTTAGTATTATATCTACCGTCAGATAGCAGTTCCCTGGTGACATGTGTACAGGTTAGTTCATCGACCTGAGGTCGTCATTTGTCTCGTGTGAGTTCCCACTGTGCTTTGATTTCTACCCTACCACGGCTCAAAGGAGTCGTGCAAACAGGTAGCTTTTGGGTACAGTCCCGAGCCATATGGAGGCACGTGAGCGGATCGGCAGGGGATTCGTCTCTCCCTGTATTGGGGGCGAGGTCGTGCTGTGTCTAGGAGAGCCATTACACAAATCCATGGCCATGGTAGGAGATTTACTGGTAGGTACTCCAGTAGTATCTCAGGGTGTATTAAGGCTTCACTCCGACACGACTTATACTGCTATTGGGGGTCTGACGTTTCTAGCCCCCTAGGTAGATATGCGATACTCATTGACGAACGGACCGGACTGTATATACATTGTCGCTGTTAGGCTCAGTAGGGTTTTCGGAGGAGTTCGCTCATCGGTCTCCCTTGAGTTCGCTCCTCGGCCACCCTTGAGGTCAGTCCATGGGCAGCCGTTACGCATTGCTAGTGCCGCTGACGGTTTGTGGTTAAACCCACTGCCAGGGTGCTGACGAGTCATTAGAGTCCCCCACAGACAGTTTCCCAAGTTCGGGCGAAACGTTGTAGAGGCCGTATGGTTTTATGGCAGGGTTCGGAAAATGCACGTGCGTTTACGCACGTGTCAGTTTTCGGGCAGATGATACTGGTCGGCTTTGGTTTAAGCCGGATCCGAGTATTATATTGAGTAGGTATAATATCTTTGTCTCAGTTGCATTTGTATTCGGTCGTAATACAAATGCGGGTATATTTATACAGTTTCGGGGTTATCCTAAAAGTTGTTTCAGGATCACTTTTGGAAGTTGCCAGTTTCCAGTTTTCTATCAGCCGTCTTTTAACATTCTGTTAAAGACGGATTTATCTTTTCTTCAAATATGATGAGTCAGTGTTCTAGAAGATTCTAGATGAGGTGACTAGGCTAATTGGTGTTGTGTTCTTATTGGATGCATTTATTGTAATGGTGACTAGGTTTAATAGTCATCATTTATGCATTATTGTGTTTAATAGCTCATGCTTTGTGATTAATACCTTTTGGATTGCTTAAGATATTTTGAAGTGAGAAGCTTTTGCTTATGGTCACCACTTGCTCCTACGGTCACCTCCCTCCATCATATAAAAGTGGTCGGCCTTCTCTTTCCTCCTCACTTCACTTGATGTTTCATTTTGGTTAGAAAAGATTATGATAGTATTCGGGGTGTATGGAATTTTACAGTTCATTTCATTCCATCACCCGATTTCCACGGCAACTTCATTAACCGATCGTCCACGGATTTGGACGAAGTGAGACAAAGTCATCTACTCATTCTCTACATCATTCTTGGTCGTCTCTTTTAGCAAACTTGACGATCGAGTTGCCTCGAGTCAGAGGCGGGAGCCCGTTTAAAGAATCGGTGATGTGGTGCCACCTCGACGAGGATATCGGAGATCGACGAGATTGGAGCAGCCGCAACGGAGCGTGGGATGATGGTTGAAGAACGAAGGACTCGGATCGTTCGGTACAATCTTTCTACACTCTTTACAGTTTGTTAGTTTAGCAATAATGGCAGATCCGGGTTAAAGTATACGATAGCGCCAGTTAAAAAGTTTTTGTTCCGCATTTGGCGTCTATAGACTGCCGGGGCGCTAGCGTAGACTTACAGTGCCTAGGCTAGACAAGTGAGAAAGGTAATTTTAAAAGGCCCGTCTCACGGTGATTCGTGAGCCGAACCCTCCTTTCTTCATTTTTGGTTACCTGTCCACAATTGGCAGTGAAGAGACGATTTGAGGGTTATCTCACAACTTGTCACTTTGGAACAGTTAGGAGCAGTCTAGTGGACTTAGAAGACCATTGCTCTAGGTATGATTGTGCATGTTTTAGCTGTGATTGTTTGAAGTTGTGCCGTAATTCCGTACACATTTTTGCAAAACTCTTTCTAAAAAAAACAAAAACAAAAACATTTATAAAAACTTGTTCTTTGACGCCAGAATCTCATTTCACTCACTTTTCATCCGCATTTCTTCATTGACGTTTTCTTACCCTCATATTCTACGCTTTGACTATACTAAACTCGTTTAGTTGTCCGGTTGGACTCGGGACACTAGTGCCCTCCTAGTCCGTGTTTCATTAGTCGCTACCGACTACGCGATCGACTCCGACGTCGAAACTCCCTCCACACCTCTTTCACCTTTATCTTTGCCGGCCAACTCCGACGTTGACCGGAATTCTGTTCATACACCTTCACGTTCACCATCATCATCACTAAATTCTTCTTCTGAGATATCAAGATTTCCTCCTAACATCCCTTTACCTCCCCCGGGACTGATTCCACCTCATCTAAGTGCAAATAACCCACAACCACCTCCTGTTGAAGCGCCACAGCGAATCGCGCTCCAGGATCGTTTCTATCCTACCCGCTTCGCACTTCGTACCTGTCTTTCACTTCCGCCGGCCAATGGGGATAATTTCGAAATTAAGCCTCACTTCATCAACATGTTGCCCAAATTTCACGGGCTGGAATCCAAAGATGCATACATCTTCATTAACAAGTTCCAGAACGTATGTGCAATGATGAAAACAACCCAACTGTCCGATGATGCTATACGGCTACGAGTCATTCCTTTCACTTTGTGTGACCTTGCTGAGAAGTGGATGTATAGTACCGCATCGCATTCCATAAACAGTTGGAATGAGTTTGTAAAAGCGTTTCTTAAAAAGTTTTACCCAATTCACAAAACCACGAGAATACGAAACGAAATTAACCAATTTTCCCAGCTTCCTGCCGAACCTTTTTGGAAGTGCTTTGACCGATACAAAGACCTTCTTGTTCAGTGCCCTCATCACGGTATTGAGAGATGGCAACTTTGCCAGACCTTATATGAGGGCCTGAATCCAGAAACTAAGCAGTTGCTGGAAACCATTTGTCAAGGCCACTTCCTATCCAAATCTGATGAGGAAGCTTGGCAATTTTTCGACGATCTCGCGGAGCGAGTGCTTCAGTGGGAAAGCACTAGACCGAACACTTTGTCTACCTCTTCTACTTCTACTTCTTCCGGTCTCTCTAGGGCAGGCGTTCATCAACTTGATGTCTCAATTGCAATGAAGGCCGAAATGGCAGCGATCACGCGAAAACTGGAAGCAATTGAGAGCAAATTTTCATCTCCTTCCCCTGCTCTTTCCCTCGTACCATCTGCGCTTGTTATTCAGACCCATCACATTTGACCGAAGAGTGTCCTTATAACCCACCTGCTCAAGGACAGGATCAGGTCAATGCTGCATTTCAGCAAAGACAAAGAAATTATCCTTACTCTTCCACTTACAATACTGGTTGGAGGAACCACCCCAATTTCGCCCGGAATCAGAACCAGCAACAATTCCAAGGCCACAACAACTTCCAGAGGCCTCCTCCTCCTCAACAACAAGCTCAAAATCAATATCAGCAACCTTTCCAACCCCAACCTTTTCAAAATCCGACGAAAATTTTTGCACCCAACAATTCTTTTTCTCAAAACAATTTTGTTCCGTCAAACAACGATAAGGTTTCCTCGCTAGAACGAAGTATTTAGGCGTTTGTAAAGCAATCGACTCAATCCACCGCCAACATCCAGTCTTCCATTCAGTCTTTGGTGCAACACACTGCTGTACACGGGCAAAGCATCAAACCATCGAAGCCCAGATTGCACAACTGAATGCATCTTTAAGCGAGCGAGAGAAGGGGATGCTTCTATCTTAACCACTCCCAAATCATGGTAACCCACATAATGCACATATTGCTCTTGAACAACAAAACTATAATGTGAGTGCCGTGATTACGTTGAGATCTGGAAGGATGCCACACAACAATGTTGGCACAGATGATGACACCCCGGTCGCTTCTTCTTCTTCTTCTTCTTCGTCTTCTGAGCCTGTTCTCCATTCTTCAAAAGGCTCTTCTTCTTCTGCTACTCCGAACGGACCCACATCGTACTCCATAAAAACACCAGCACTGGGATCTGTTCCAACTCCACAATCTCCTCCACAAGCATTGGACTCAACCAATTTCAAAAACATTCCATTTCTAAACCGGTTGAGGTCCAATAAATAAAATCCATAAATGGAGAAGATTGTGGAGTTGTTTAAACAGGTTAACATTAACATTCCCCTCTTAGATGCAATCCAACAAGTCCCTTCCTACGCAAAAATCTTGAAGCACTTGTGCACTAAGAAGAGGAAATCTCATGTACCCAAGAAGGTTTTCTTAGCTAGTGCTGTGAGTGATGCTCTTACCCAAGCTTTACCTCAAAAACGGAAGGACCCTGGCTGTCCTACGATTTCAATAACCATTGAGGATAGGAACATCAACCGCGCACTTTTGGATCTTGGTGCTAGTGTTAACCTGCTTCCGTATTCGGTATACGAGCAACTAGGTGTAGGAGAGCTGAAACCCACACACTGTACTCTCTAAATGACCGACCGATCTATCACCCATCCTAGGGGTGAGCTAGAGGATGTGTTAATAAAGGTAGGGGACTTCATATTCCCTGTTGATTTCATTGTTTTAGACACACAATCTATAGCTAATCCCCGGAATCAAATTCCGGTGATACTCGGTCGCCCATTCCTTGCAACCTCTAATGCTGTGATCAATTGTCGAAATGGTTCGATGAACCTATCTTTTGGAAACATGACAATTGAACTCAACATTTTTAGGTTGGGGAATCAGCCCTCCGAACCTAATGCTCATATACTGGACGTCTGTTCGATCCAGGAGATCGTCCCTGAGGACTATGAGTTCAAGAAATTTTTGTTCGATCACAGCAATCTTGACGCCACTAGTGCGTTCCTCCTTGAACCTGATACTGCTTCTGCTCTCGACAGTGATTATGAGTGTTTCACTTTCTCGAACGATCTTGGCTTGTCACCACCCGAGCTTGAATCCTTTGAATTTTCGGATGAGTTAGCTGAACCATCCAACTCGGTCGCGTACACTCGTTTTGAGCCTCTGTTAGAATCCTTCGAGTTCGAGACATTTTCGCTGATTTTTCCTTCAATCGTTTCACCTCCAAGGCTCCAACTCAAGCCGTTGTCGTCTCACCTCAAGTATGCTTACTTAGGTGAGAACGAGACCCTCCCTATCATCATCTCGGCTTCTCTAGATCAAGAGCAAAAGAAAGCCCTTCTGACGGTCTTGTAGAGCAATCGGCAAGCATTTAGCTGGACTATGGCGGACATCAAGAGGATTAGTCCCTTGATCATTGAACATCACATTCATATGATGGATGATGCCAAACCAGCCAGGGATCCACAGAGGCGACTCAATCCAGTTATGAAGGAGGCTGTGAAAAAAGAGATCGTCAAATGTATAGATAGTGGTATCATTTACCCTATCCCTGATAGCCAGTGGGTCAGTTCGATACATGTTGTCCCCAAAAAGTCGGGCATAACGGTCATCACCAATCAGGAGAACGAGTTGATCCCTACTCGCACCCAAACTGGGTGGCGAGTGTGCATTGATTATAGAAAACTCAATGCCGCAACGCGGAAAGACCACTTTCCGCTACCATTTATTGACCAAATGCTTGAACGATTGGCTGGACACGAGTACTACTGCTTTCTGGATGGCTGCTCCGGTATAACCAGATTCCCATCGCCGAAAAAGACCAGGACAAAACTACGTTCACCTGTCCTTTCGGCACGTTTGCATATCGCCGCGTGTCGTTTGGGTTATGCAATGCGCCCGCTACCTTCCAGCGGTGTATGATGGAAATTTTCTCAGACATGGTGGAGAAATTCTTGGAGATATTCATGGATGATTTCTCCATTTTCGGCGATTCCTTTGACGAGTGTTTGCAGCATTTCGACGCTGTCCTTACCCGGTGTAAAGATAAAAACCTCACTTTGAACTGGGAGAAGTGTCACTTCATGGTATGCGAAGGTATTGTCTTAGGACATATCATCTCGCAAAATGGCATTGAGGTGCATAAAGCTAAGATTGAGGTCATTTCCAATCTCCTTCCTCCCAGATGCGTCAGAGACATCCGAGCTTTCCTTGGTCACGCCGGTTTCTATGCTTTCCTTGGTCACGCCGGTTTCTATAGACGGTTTATCAAGGATTTTAGCAAGATTGCTAGACCCTTGACTCTTCTACTGGCCAAGGACACCACATTCGATTTCAACTCGAGCTATGTGACTGCGTTCGAATCACTAAAAAGCTCACTCACTTCTGCTCCCGTACTTTCTTCTCCTGACTGGATGTATCCCTTTGAGATTATATGCGATGCATCCGACTTTGCCATTGGTGCGGTCCTAGGACAGCACATTGATAAAAGGCCGCACGTAATCTACTATGCTAGCCGAACCCTGAACGATGCCCAGCTAAATTACACAATAACCGAGAAGGAATTCTTGGCTGTTGTGTTTGCATTAGAAAAATTCAGGCCTTACTTGATCGGCTCTCCAGTCATTGTTTACACAGACCATTCAGCTCTACGCCATCTTTTTGCAAAGAAGGACGCAAAATTTCGGTTGATACGTTGGATCCTCTTACTCCAAGAGTTTGACCTTGTCATCAAAGACAAAAGAGGATGTGAAAATGTAGTGGCCGACCATCTTTCACGACTTCCTTCTTCGCCGACGCTTTCACTTCCAATAAACGACGTTTTTCCGGATGAACAGCTCTTGACAGTATCATGCGAACCCTGGTTCGTAGATATTGTGAATTATTTGGCAACAGGATTACTACCAAATGAGTGGTCAAGTCAGGACAGACTTCGATTCTTATCCCAAGTAAAATACTTTTATTGGGACGAACCCTATCTGTTCAAATACTGTCCCGACCAGATTATTCGTCGGTGTGTTCCTGATAATGAATTCAAGAGTGTGCTGTCATTTTGCCACGATCAAGCATGTGGCGGGCATTTTGGCCGAAGAAAGACAGCCGAGAAGATCTTGCAGTGTGGCTTCTACTGGCCACAACTCTTCAAAGACGCTCATGATTACTGCAAGACTTGCTCCCGGTGGCAACACTTGGGCCGGATATCCAGGAGAAACGAGATGTCGCTCCAACCAATCTTGGTTGTCGAGATTTTTGATGTTTGGGGGATTGATTTCATGGGGCCGTTTCCCAGCTCTTTTGGGAACCTGTATATTCTTCTAGCTGTTGATTATGTCTTTTAATGGGTCGAGGCCGTGCCCAGCCGGACTAACGACAACAAGATTGTCGTTAGATTCCTTAAGGAAAACATCTTTTCCCGGTTTGGACATCCCCGCGCGATCATTAGTGACAATGGAACACATTTCTGTAATAGGACTTTCGAGGCCTTGATGCGGAAATACTCCATTAATCATAAGCTATCCACGCCCTACCACCCCCAAACATGTGGGCAAGCCGAAGTGTCTAATCGGCAAATCAAATAAATTTTGCAGAAAACGATTTCCAAGAACCGTAAGGATTGGTCTTTAAAACTCACTGATACCCTTTGGGCATTTCGAACTGCTTATAAGATAGATTTTGGCATGTCTCCTTATCGGCTTGTTTACGGAAAGGCTTGCCACCTTCCAGTGGAAATCGAGCACCGCGCATTTTAGGCGATTAAGGAGCTGAATCTATTTCTTGATAATGCGGGCAGCTATCGGAAGCTGCAGATCAATGAACTAAACGAGCTTCGGGATGAAGCTTACGAAAACGCGGTTGTCGTTAAGAACCAAACGAAAGTGTTTCATGATAAACACCTTATGCACAAAACTTTCACACCTAGTCAACAGGTACTTCTTTACGACACCCGACTACATTTCCATCCCGGGAAGCTCAGATCTCGCTGGAAAGGACCATATTTTGTGTGGACTGTATATCCGCACAGTGCGGTCGATTTGGAAAATCCAGAGGACGGTTCACTATTCAAAGTGAACGGACACAGGTTAAAGTCATTCCTCACCGCTGACCCATCGGAGGAGCTTCAGATGTTGCAGGAGCCGGTTTACGTCGACTGATCTTCCTCCGCTTACCACCAAACTTCGGTTATCCAGCCATAAACAGTGAAAACACTGTTTCAAATAAGTTTGGGGGTATGTATATACCATCTTTACACTTGTAATTATAAATATATATATATAATAAAATAAAAAAATTCAAATTTTCTGGGGGTATTTTTGTAAATATTCAGAACCATAAATAAAATAAAATAAAACGAATATTTTTTTAATTACTCTTTTTGGGGGGCTTTTGTACATATAACCAAATAACCACTATAAAAACACCCCGACCTCTCTTCTGAATTTACAGAATCCTAAATTATCCCCCAAACAAAACCCTAGCCGCCGCAATAGAAAGAACAGAGAGATCGCCTCAACTGGTCGCGCACCGAGCCGGCCGAGAATGTGATGGTCAAGACCCCTAGCTCGAGCTCCACAGCGAGCGATGAAGAGCTCACCCCCGCTGCACAAGCGCTCTTAATTCGTCGAACCTGTTCAGTTGATAAAACTGCACTTTTGATATGACATTTCCCTTACTATTTATATATAATAAAAGGGGTTTATTGTAAATATGACACATATGAGGGTTTTTCTGTAAAAAGACTATTTTCATGTGTTTATATATTATAATCAACATTATGAAGGAAATGTAGGCATATAATGTCTATGTAATATTTAATCCATTTAAATATACATACCATATCAAATATCTTTGACCAATTCTCTTAAAACTATAATATCATGACAAATGGTTAAGATAATATCTCCAAAAAAAATTCTACTAACATTATTTATTGAGTTATTGTGCAGAATTTATATCAGGATTGAAATCAAGGAAAATCCGAGTTGGCAAGAACAAACCTGCCTAAATAGGAAAGTAAACTGAAGAAATCAATTCTAGCAGAGACGTAGAGAAGATTTTCAGTTCCCACATATTAAAATAGTCTACATGTGCCACCAGAATAAGCCACAAGAAGAATAAGCCCAAGATCTCACCATTCCACCGTGGATCCGCGGCCAAACCCACCTATTGGCCGCAGTTCTGCCGCACATCTAAAGAGTTAGGATTCTGGATTTTTTTTGTTGGGATCCTAACAACTAGTTACTATATTAGGAAGGTTCTGACTCTGTGACTATAAATAAAGACTGAGAGACTCTTGGAAAAATCACCAAACCGACGCGATCACGAAGTCCAAGATGGTTCAAGAATCCAGGTTGATCATCGACAGCTCATCTACCTCCTTAAGAAGAGATCAAGAAGCAAACTAGGGTTTTGTAATCATTTTCTAAAGGAACAAAGTGTACTTGATCTTGTTGATTAATAAAGCTAGTTGTTTTCTTATATCATTTTATTTTATGTAGTTTTCAATATGATTTCCCTTTCTATCATTTCTTTTCCCAACATGCGCGAGTAATTCTCCGCTTGTTAGGGTTCGTAGGATTAGGGTAGATTAATGGATGATGAAGATCCTTAAACTTTTTTTACATCCTATAAAGTTTATAAACTTTATCAAAAGAATAGTTAACATCCTAATCGGGCGCTCTATCAATTCATTGATATTCACGACCACGATTAGAGATTAGATTAACAATTGTTTTGGTAAGGGCTAGACATGAACGGAGATCCATGTCAAGATAGGGATTAAAAGTGGGAACCCTTTTCCCTCCTGAAACCCTAATCTATATGCAACACTGTCGATCTAGTTTTGAATCTATTAAAAGATAAAAAGAGTAATCTTTAATTAATCATCCATGACTACTAAATCTTAACGAACCCTACAAGCCCCCTTCTAATATAAAACCTACATCCGTAGTTAACCTAGATCTATATCCCGCATCCGTATTTGACGTAGATCTAGAATCTACAACCATTCTTCACCATTATTTATTCTTCCTCCTTTCCTAATCAACACGCCTAAACTAAGATTAAAAGATTTAACGTTTCCCTGAGGACGACCCGTACTCATCTCGGTCTAGCTACACGCGACACCGTTATTGATTGCGGTTACTACACATAAATACAGATCAATCAAATGGCGTCGTTGCCGGGGATACGTGCATAATTTTTTATTCTTACTATTTTTGTTGAATTCTTATTCGATCTATATCATAAAAATAACAAAACTGCAAATTGTATATTTAACGATTATTGTGTGAATCTTTGCGAGGGAATCTGGAGTCACAGACTTGAGGAAACAGAGATTCAGAGACATTCATCAAGATCCAGAAGAGCAAGGGAGGCCACGTTGCAAAAATATTCATCAGATCTTCCTAGTCGGTGATGGAACCGTGGCGCAAAGAGTCTATTGGCGGCGGAACCGCGGCTCATTAGGGGATTTAGGGTTTCCAAATTCTCTGGTAAAATTTTCAACTCTTTCTCTCTCCTTTGAAATCCAATATAATATCTTTTCTGCAGGATTCTTTGCAAAATATCGCTGCTCAAAAATCTTTTTGCAAAGTTTTGTAATTGGTTTGTTTATTCATATTTTAATACGGATTTTAAGGGGAAAGACCAAAATTCAGATTAGGTGGGGATTTTATCCCCCTTCCTAAGTCCTGCAAATCACAAAATGAGCATCCGCATCAACCCGACATTAATTCAAAAAATATCTAGACAAGACTCAAAGGACTGTCGCGCTCAATAAGGACAAAGGAAGGTCGTGGGTAATCTATCGCTTATCCGCATTACTTTTGTGGTGCCTAGGCAAGTGTGTCTAAGGCAAGTGGTTACTTAATTAGGCCCGCCATTTTCGGTGATTCGTATAGCGGATACCTCCCACTTACCTGGCACTTACCTGGCCGCAAGGGTAGTAAAGAGGTGATAGAGGATTGATCCTGCGGCTTGTCCATTGGAAGTCTAGGAGCGGTCTAGAGACTTGATCTAGGTAACCTTAGTTCTAGGGTTGTTTGTGCATTTTTGTGTGATTTGTCTTAAGTACCACTTTTCAAAACAAACCAATTTTAAATCACACACATGCTGCCACTTGTGCTAAACCCGCTTAGTGCATGCTCGGCTAGACACGGGATTCTAGTGCCCGTCTTGTCCGCGTTTCGGCTATCGACTCCGAAGTCGGCACTTCTTCATCTTCTTTTCCCCCACCACCCACCACATCGACCGAGATGGACGGTACTCCATCAGGTTATAACACCACCCTGCCACCGCCCGTAGGTGAGCAGAATCCACCGCGCATCTCTCTCCAAGAGAGATGCTATCCTCACGGTCCACTTCCCACTTGTCTATCCATTCCACCAGCCAATGGAGATAATTTTGAAATTAAACCACACTACATCAATCTGTTGCCCAAATTTCACGGACTCAAGTCTGAAGACACATATGTTTTCATCACTAAATTCGAAAACGTATGCTCAATGATGGGTACTTCACAACTGTCCGTAGATGTTATGCGCTTGCGTCTTCTCCCGTTCACTTTGTCAGACTTGGAAGAAAAATGGCTTTATAATACTGCCTCACACTCTATTGCAAATTGGGATAAATTTGTGATAGCATTCCTCAAGAAATTTTACCCAAATCATAAGACCGCCCGTGTTAGGAGCGAAATCAACCAGTTTACCCAGCTTCCCAATGAACCATTTTGGAAGTGCTTTGAACGTTTCAAGGATTTGCTTGTCCAATATCCTCATCATGGAATACATAGATGGGATCTGTTCCGTATTATATATGAAGGCATTAATCCAGCGACAAAGCAAATGCTTGAAACCATGTGTCAATGCAATTTCATATCCAAAGACGATGGTGAAGCCTGGAAATATCTGGAAGATCTCGCTGAAAATACTTTGCAGTGAGAAAGCGTTAGACCACAATCATCTAGGGGAGGCATCCATCAGCTCGATGTTTCCATCGCGGTAAAAGCCGAAATGGCCGCGATTCAAAATAAACTCGACGCTATTGAGAACAAATTCTCATCAGTCTCCCTAAACCAGGTAACGCTCCCCAAGACCGTGTGTGGTTGATATTCCAATCCATCACACTTGACAGAAGAATGTCCTATGAATGCACCATTTCAAGGTCATGAGCAAACTAATGCTACTTTTCAGCAGCGACCCAGAAACGATCCTTATTCTTCCACATACAATCAGGGATGGAGGAATCATCCTAACTTTGCTTGGAACCAAAACCAAAATCAAAATCAAAATCAGTTCCAAAGCAATTTCCAAAGTCCTCCTCCACAGCAACAGCAACCACCACAACAGACTCAGCACCCCTTTCAGTCCCAAAATTTTCAAAATCCGGTCAACAATTCTGTACCTTCTAATAATTCTTTCCAAACGACCAGTACCGATAACTCCTCCCCACTCGCACAAACTTTGGATTTGTTTATGAAACATTCCATCCAAATGTCGGCCGATATGAGGTTTTCTATTGATACCATAAAGAAAGACTCCGCCTCCCACGGTGAGAGTATTAAATCAATAGAAGCCCAAATTGCACAGTTGAATGCCGCGATGAGTGCGAGAGAAAAAGGGAAACTTCCATCTCAACATATACCTAATCCTGGCCACTCACAAAGTTATAATGTGAGTGCCGTCACAACGTTGAGATCGGGAAGAGTGCTGGACAACCGAGTAGGTGAACAAGTTGATGATGTTAGTGATATCAATGATACCCCGGCTTCTACTTCTTCCCTTAATTCGTCTAGTCTCCCACCTTCTTCCGAGCCTATTCTCCATTTTCCCCAAGGCTCGAACACTTCGTCCACTTCCTCGAATCTACCTAAAATGATTGCCACTCCAATTCTTGGATCGATTCCATCCCCACAAACTTCTTCAATGTTGGACCAAACCTTTATTGATAAAACACCTTATCCAAACAGGTTAAGGGGCAACAGACCAAGTCCACAAATAGAGAAGATTGTCGAAATTTTTAAGCAAGTTAACATAAACATTCATGTCCTAGATGCTATTCAACAAGTTCCATCTTATGCAAAAATCCTAAAGGACTTGTGCACTAGGAAGAGAAAAGTTCAAGTACCTAAAAAGGTTTTCCTTACGAGTAATGTGAGCACTGCTTTTACACAACAACTATCCAAGAAACGAAAGGACCCCGGAAGTCCTACAATTTCTATTTCTATTGGGGGTAAAAATATCAATCGTGCTCTACTCGATTTAGGTGCTAGTATTAACTTGCTTCCGTATTCTGTTTATAAGCAATTAGGGATCGGAGAATTAAAACCGGCGCATTGCACTCTTCAGATAGCCGATCGATCTATCACCCAACTTAGGGGTGAGCTAGAGGATGTGTTAATCAAAGTCGGGGAATTTATATTTCCTGTGGACTTTATCGTTATAGATACACAACCTGTAGCGAACCCACGAAACTAAATTCCAATGATATTAGGTCGACCTTTTCTTGCGACTTCCAACGCAATAATCAATTATCGAAACGGCTCTATGACCCTATCCTTCAGGAAGATGTCAATTGAGCTTAACATTTACAAGTTAGGAAGTGAACCCTCCGAACCCTATGCTCAAGTATGTTCTGTCGAAATGATGGATTTCGACAGTAGCGAATTTGAACGGCTTCACGATATTGATCTCGACTCCGCTTTTACGTTGTTGTCCGGGTCAACATCTAACGCTAAATGTGAACCTTTTATGGAGTCCGAGTATCATCATGTTCTTTCCAATGAGATTATTATTCGGGATATCGATGAAAGCTTTGAAGAAATTTTCGCTGAAGAACTCGCATTCTTAGAGAACATGGGTGTTGTGATGAATCAATCTCAACACAAAGAAGTCGAACCACCACCCCTTCTTCTTATCAATAACAAGAATGTGATTAATCCATCATCATTGTTTCGTCTCTACAAGCCGAGACGTAAACCTTTTCCATTACACCTCTTACCTCCTCCCCACTTCTTCACGACGAAAGGTGACATGTTCTTCCACCAACCTTGGTGCTTCATCGATAAATTTTTGAATGGTTGGTGTTGACTTTTGTTCTTTGTAAGGCTTTACTTTGACTAATAACTTTAACCCCCCCTCATAATTTTAAATTCTTAATACAATTTTACTCAAGTTTGGGGGGGGGGATATTTTGGCTCTTGAAAATAAGTTTTTACAAAATTGTGAGCCAAAAGTAAGTTTGGGGGAGGATTTCACTTTCATTATTTCTTGTCCCCTTTTTCCTCCCAAGTCTACAGGTTTTTAGGCTTAACAGATGACATCAGTGAGGATACTGCTGTAAACAGGTTTGGGGGGAGGTTTGTGCTTGTTTACATATTACTTTGCATTACACTTTGCATAAGCACAAAAAAAAATTTGCATAATGAAAGTTTGAAAGTGAAAAATTACATATGAAAGATAGGAATAGTTTGAGAAAAACAAGAAAATTAGATGTTTTCTTAAACGAAACTTGTAATAAGTAGTTATGAGCCGTTGTCCCAAGTGTTAGTAAGATGAAGGAAATTACTAATCTGAGGATAAAATTAAGTCTGAAAAATAGTCCCTATTCTTGATGCCAAACATCTGAATGTTGATACCCTTCTATACGCACTTACACACATCTTGAAACTTGGGATAGTAGAGGATACTTTGAAATGCTCTTGTCTAGAAGCCTTAGTATGAAGGAAAATAAAATAAAATATAAGTGGTGAAAGAAAGAAAAATGAACACCGGTTTCGTAATTACCAAGGTAGTATAAAAAATATAGCGAGGGTGCTTTATCACCTAGTGCCTTAGGCCAACTAGTTTGGGAGCCACTGCTAAGCCTTAGGTGTGCAAGATGAGGAATTACGCCTAAATGCGCATGCATATTTTTAATCGGTCGGTTAGTACCTCAAGAAGTATTAACAGTCGAATGAAGGATGTGTGAGCAATTTCATCTAAAATATTCACCTACTATAAAGTACTTTGGAAGATGGACAAGAGTATGATAGCTTGAATTGAATTCTCTAAGTGTAGGGATGTCTTTTACACACACGTAGGAGTATATGATCAATGTTTGGAATAAAAGATAAGGAGGAAGACTAAAGGCGATGTTTTATTGAGGGAAGATGTGATTTCTAACATTTTTTCATGACCATTAAGATAAGGCTCATAGCTACTGAAAAGCTGGTATAGTTAGAAACTCTTATTTCCAAGTTCTTTATTTTATAGTTCTTATCATTGTAAGTAACTTTCACTATTTTTCTTTTATTATAGGATTTTGTGGGTGTAATCCGCTGAAAACTCTCAGGAGATAACACTCCTCCTACTAGGGACACCTAGAGGTTTAACAGCTTGTTGCACGTGCTCAGTGCAATCGTGTTGCCTACGAAAGTGTGCTACTTAGTTTTCTTTTCCTTTTTCTCCTTCTCTCGAATAACTAGTTTGCTCGGGACGATCAAAGTTAAGTTTTGGAGTATTTGTTCAGTTGATAAAACTGCACTTTTGATATGACATTTTCCTTACTATTTATATATAATAAAATGGGTTTATTGTAAATATGACACATATGAGGGTTTTTCTGTAAAAAGACTATTTTCATGTGTTTATATATTATAATCAACATTATGAAGGAAATGTAGGCATATAATGTCTATGTAATATTTAATCCATTTAAATATGCATACCATATCAAATATCTTTGACCAATTCTCTTAAAACTATAATATCATGATAAATGGTTAAGATAATATCTCAATAAAAACAAATTATACTAACATTATTTATTGAGTTATTGTGCAGAATTTATATCAAGACTAAAATCAAGAAAAATCCGAGTTGGAGAGAACAAACCTGCCTAAATAGGAAAGTAAACTGAAGAAATCAATTCTGGCAGAGACGTAGAGAAGATTTTCAGTTTCCAGATATTAAAATAGTCTACATGTGTCACCAGAAGAAGCCACAAGAAGAATGAACCCAAGATCTCACCATTCCACCGCGGATCCGCGGCCAAACCCACCTATTGGCCGCGGTTCCGCCGCACATCTGAAGAGTTAGGATTCTGGATTTTTTTTTGTTGGGATCCTAATAAGTAGTTACCATATTAGGAAACTAGGGTTCTGGCCTTGTGACTATAAATAAGGACCGAGTACTTCTTGGAAAAATCATCAAATCGACGCTATCACGAAGTCCAAGATAGTTCAAGAATCCAGGTTGATCATCGACAGCTCATCTACCTCCTTAAGAAGAGATCGAGAAGCAAACTAGGGTTTTGTAATCATTTTCTAAAGGAATAAAGTGTACTTGATCTTGTTGATTAATAAAGGTAGTTGTTTTCTTATATCATTTTATTTTCTGTATTTTTCAATATGATTTCCATTTCTATCATTTCTTTTCCCAACATGCGCGAGTAATTCTCCACTTGTTAGGGTTCATAGGATTAGGGTAGATTAATGGATGATGAAGATCCTCAAACTCTTTTTACGCCCTATAAAGTTTATAAACTTTATTAAAAGAATAATTAACATCCTAATCGGGCGCGCTATCAATTCATTGATATTCATGACCACGGTTAGAGAATAGATTAACAATTGCTTTGGTAAAGACTAGACATGAACGAAGATCCATGTCAAGATAGAGGTTAAGAGTGGGAACCCTTTTCCCTCAAGAAACCCTAATCTACATGCATCACTGTCGATCTAGTTTTAAATCTATTAAAGGATAAAAAGAGTAATCTTTAACTAATCATCCATGACTACTAAATCTTAATGAACCCTACAAGCCCCCTTCTAATATAAAACCTACATCCGTAGTTAATCTAGATCTATATCCTGCATCTGTGTTTGACGTTGATCTAGAATCTACAACCATTCTTCACCATTCTTTATTCTTCCTCCTTTCCTAATCAACACGCCTAAAGTAAGATTAAAAGATTCAACGTTTTCCTGAGGACGACCCGTACTCATCTTGGTCTAGCTACACGCGACACCGTTATTGATTGCGGTTAACTACTATACATAAATACAGGTCAATCAGAACCCATAGGGGGGTAGAATGAGTGATAGGGATGCTGACTAACTTTGATCAGCGACTGACGAGTCTAGAACAAGGAATGTCCACCTTACTCGCAAGAGAGGAACGATCACGATCACGATTGAAGGGACGGGGGACAGATAGAGGTGAGGCTGGGACTAGTAAAGCGGCGTTTAGTAGACGCCGTAGGGAGAAGTGAGGACACTGCTATCAGTAAGTTTGGGGGTGAGGGTTGATTGTAAATAGTTATCTTTGCATTGCATCTGCATATTTTTATTTTTTTTGTACATATTTGTTTTTCTTTGCATATTTAATTCCGTATCTTATTTTTTCTGCATTGCATTTTTATAAAAAAAATAAATAAATAAAAATAAAATATATAAAAATATATTTAAAAATATATATATAAAAATTGAAAAATTTAAAAAATTTGAAAATTTCAATATTGTCCATATTTGACTCAAGTTCAACACGACGATTGACTAGTTAGGAAAAACTAGATCCTAAACTTAGTAAATTAAAAACGCTAAAAATAACTTTTCTTAAAGTTTAACTGTAGAAAATATACGTCCTTACAGTTTATTTAGAAATAAGCAAATTTTGAGTGCAGTTCTTGGGCTAAGTCGAAATAAGGGAAGAGTATTGAAAGCATTATTTGAAATATAAGTCTGAAAAATAATTTTGAACCATAAGTCCAAATTCTGAAAATATATACCCTACTTTACGCACTTACACACATCTTGAAACTTCGGATAGTAGAGGATACCTTGAAATGCTCTTGTCTAAAATCCTTAGTATGGAGGAAAATAAAATAAAAGTATAAGTGGTGAATAAAGAGATTAAAAAAATGAATGAACACTGGTTTTGTAATTACTTAAGGCAGCTGTTTCCCCCAATCAGAGCAAAGCTCTGTTTGAATTTCAAAAATTCAAAAATTGAAGCAACGCTTCAGATCTCTTTCGCTGTCAAAAGCAGACACGCCAGCACAGCGCCCAAGTCAGCGCACCCAATCAGAGCAAGGCTCTGTTTAAAATTCAAATTTTAATAAAGGAAGCAACGCTTCAGATAATCTGCGCTCTGCACTGCGCAACACGTGCCAGCACAGTTGCACTAGCGCGGTTGCGCTGCACGACACGTGGCAGCGCAGTTGCGCTGCGCGACACGTGTCAAGCGCAGGTGCGCTTGCGCCAACTGTGCCAGCACTAAAACAGAATTAAAATTCTAGAAAGATCTTTCTGATCTTGTTAAAACAAGAAGATCGTCTTCTGTAAAACAGAAGCCCTTGGATCAAAGATCCAACGGTGGGGAAAATCCCTAAATCACTCAGAGAAAGATCTCTTTAACTGATTTAACAAATCAAATAGTACTATAAAAATCCCCCTAGACTCCAAGTCTAAAGGGGATCAGTACACAGAGAATTCACAGACCTCTTCTAAGAACTTTGAGAAGAATTCAGAAAGAAAGAAAGAAAAAGGTAAAACCTTTAGAAAAAGAAGAATTTTCTTCTGAAAAGATCAATGATCTAAGAACGGGATCAAAGATCTTCAATAAAAAATGATAATATTAATAAAAATAAGTAATTTACTTCTTCTTTAGATCTTTCTGATCTAAATAAAAGCATTGCCTTTTGATGAACCATTGGTTCTGGGATCTTAGAAGATTCTTTTCTTTGATCTAAATTTGATCAAAATATAAAACAGTGCCCTGCACTTGTAAAATTTGTACTGTTGCGCTCTTGGGTTAGCGCAAGCCACCAGAAAGCGCCACGTGTCTGCCCTAGAGCAATCTGCGCCTTGCGCTTTAAAAAAATGAGCATTGCACTCTTGGGTTGGCGCAACTCACCAGAGCGCGCCACGTGCAAGCAGCTCAACAGCGCAGCGCGCTGTCGCAGCGCACTGCGCTTGCGCTCACCAGAGCGTGACACGTGTCACCATCATATGAGTTTGCGCCTTGCGCTCCTCAATTGGCGCAAAGCGCCTGACAAGCCACGTGGGGCGCTGTCAGAGCATTTAATGCAAGGCAATATCAAGGGCAGAGCCCAATAAAAATGGTCTATAAGACCAAATAAAAGTGCTATGCACTATTAAAAGGGCCAGAGCCCAATTAAAAGGAAAAAATTCTAAAACAGGCTAAAATAAAATGCTATGCATTAATAAAGGGCAGAGCCCTAGTAAAGGCCTAACAGGCCTAATATAAATAAAATGTTGAATATTTTCAACTGGACTTAACCCAATCATGGCCATAAGTCCTCAAATTAAATTGAACTGAGCACAATTGCTCTCTCACAATTGAATTATTTTAAAAGACTAAAATAACCCGGTTCAAGGGTACATCTCTGAACTCCTCTGATATTTGTCGTTGTAATCCTTCAACGTCGTCAGAGAGGTGACGGGTCCCGACAACCACATCAATATGGACTTAAGCGTCTTTAAACCAACTTATGGACTTAAGCGTCCTTAAACCAACTCATGGACTTAAGCGTCCTTAAACCAACCTATGGACTTAAGCGTCCTTAAACCAACTCATGAACTTAAGCGTCCTAAAACTCACGGACTTAAGCGTCCTTTAAACCAATAGACCACTATGTCCCTAAACTGGAATAATAGAGCCCAAACGCTCTTTTATCGGATCTAAACGATCCTGTTAAGTTGATCTTAGTCTCAAACTGGACTAACGTATCCTTAACAAACGTTTAAGTTGATCTTAGCCTCAAATATGGCTAACGTATCCATAAATCCTCAAACAGACTTTAGTCCCAAATTGGACTACAGGTCTCCCAACCAACTTTGGTTTAAGGGTACATCTCAGAACTCCTCTGACATCTGTCGTTGTAATCCTTCAACGTCGTCAGAGAGGTGACGGGTCCCGACGGCCATACATTCAATAGAACACTATGTCCCTAAACTGGAACAATAGAGCCCAAACGCTCTTTTGTCGAATCTAAACGATCCCGTTAAGTTGATCTTAGTCTCAAACTGGACTAACGTATCCTTAACAAACGTTTAAGTTGATCTTAGCCTCAAATACGGCTAACGTATCCTTAAACCAAAACCCCAAACCCAAATCTAAGAAAATATGGATTTAGACTAATCCACGTTCTATGGGCGACGACATAAATTAGTCTCCGTATACAATCCACGGGAAACCACAAACAAAACAAACACCCACGACACGAAGTGAAATTCTGGAGAAGGAGAAAGTTTTTACCGCGATGCGGTAGCGTAATTAACTGCAGGGGCTTGCGCCTGCAGGGAAAAGCGTCCCCACAATCAAAAATCCCTCAAGCGAGGGGGGATCTGACGAAATCTGATACATCGGCCACATCCGTCTAAACCTTCGATACACGGTGCCATAAATCAACTTGGCATCTTCGGAGAGGTGGACAGATAAAACAAAATAGCATCTTCCCCGAATCTCAGGCAAGACGTCCATGTCTTAGCCGCCATTCGGAAGGGAACAGATTCTGGCATGCCCGGTGGGGCCTCTTCCTCTTTCCACTCCACACTTCGTGTGTCGTGTTCGCGAACAAATCGCGGTTTGCTGTGGTTGCCTATGGATTCGAGGCACTTAGATTTGGTGTCTTGCTCCGTGCAGAAAACAGAAGATCAATGGCTTCAAACTGCACTACCTGCAACTGTAACTCTCGCTCCATCCCTGCTGGAGGAGTGACTTATGGGCCCCAAGTGGCCTCTCTTTTCAAGATGCCAGTGGAGCAGGTAACTCAAGCCACCACTGAACTATTCTTCGGGACCATGCTCCCACCGCTGAGTTTCAATTCCCTAATGACGTTGCAAGAAGCCCCAAAGAAGTCGGTCTTTGATCGACTTACCACTGCCGCGGCCCCTCTCAACGGGTCGCCCAACTTCAGTACCTCAGTTTTCAACAGACTAGGCCAGAACGTTTACAGGCCCGCGATACCCGAAGCTGCCATCCCAAAGCGGATAGCCATTCCGGCTCAAGCGAAAGAGATTATTGAAAAGGCTTCTCCTTCCAAGAAGTCATTTTTTACAAGGCTGGCCATTCGGGTTTCTGCTCCAGGCGAGGTCCTCAAAGCAGCTTTCCCTGCCCAGAGGGGGCATGATGAAGTCCCCTTATAGCTGAAACAACCCCATCTGCACAACACGCTCGACGTCGCCACTGGCGCCGAGTAAGGAAGGCTGGGGGCAACTCCCCCTCTGGGCTATCTCTATCAGCCCCAATGGTAGAAGTTGATACTGCTGTTCCGACCAGGAATAGCTTTGAACTGCTCAACAAGGTGCGCAGAAACTCTCCTACTGCAGTGCTGAAGAGAACTCCTTCACCTGTGAAGAATGCTACAGAGAAGAAGCCGGAACAACCTCCTCAACGGCTATCCTCTAAAATTCACAAGGTCTGGCATCAAGTCTAAGACTCCATACTGGATGAAGACTATCTCCGCCGACAGAAAAAGATGAAGGTTCGGCAGGAGAAGGATTATTCCGTTAAGCCACAAAAAGTAATAGCTACTTGGGTGCCCACTACAACGGCCCCCTCAACTTCGATCACTCAAAAAAGAAGGAGGTCGGGGAAGATCCTTGCGTTTTTGGCAAATTGCAAAGACACTGAATCTAAACGCCCCAAGTCTGGGGGCATGGTGGTGCATACCGTTTATATGGCATCTGGGAAAGAGGACAGTCGTGCTGCGACGGGTCACCGACCGCTCACCCGATTGTGACGAAAGCTCAAGAACAGCAGCAGAAGCTTCAGGAGATGATGACTGTGATGGCCGCACTTACCGGGCCAAAAGAAAGCTCGGAGGCATCATCAGAACAGCAGCACGAATAGGAAACTGATGCTGACTTCTTACGCAGAGTCCTCGAAAAGAAGGATAGAAAAGCAGCAGAACAAGCTGCCAACATAAAACAAATGGCGCTTCTCTTCCAAAACATGGTATGAATGATGTTACAGCCGAACCCTCCAGCTAAAGACCCTCCGATCATTATTGAAGACGATAGAAGGGAGACATCTAATCCTCCTCTGGCTCTTTCAGCAGCCAAGGAAGAAACTATTTCCAAGGCCGCACTGGATGACTATATAGCTCAGCAAATACGAGCCCATCAGGCGAGTGAAGCGGCTGGGCAAATTGTTAAAACTGGATGACCCTATCCGAGCTGGTATGACCAAATCGGTTACCCGCCGGGATACACGATCCCTAAGTTCCACGTATATAAAGGGACTGGCAATCCCCATCAACATGTTGCCCAGTTCAGGACTCTTTGCGGTAACACTGGCGGTGATGATAAATCGTTGCTTCGCCAGTTCGTCGATAGCTTATCGGAGACGGCATTTGAGTGGTACTCCGAACTCCCAAATGACTCCGTCAAGACCTTCGCTTAAATGGAGTTGTTGTTTACCCAGCGCTTCGGAAGTGCCAGTGAGCGTACTCCAATAACAACTTTGATTAATGCGAGAGTAAAGCCGGGCGAGACTTGGGTTCAATATGCAATCCGATGGCGGAACTTGTGGTCAAAGTGCGAACAACGCATTGAAGAAGCGCCGGCGGTGGGCAGGTTCGTGGGCACCCTAGATCCTCATGCAACTATCTCACAGTTCATGATGTTCTTTAAACCAACCACGTTCCAAGCCTTGATCGATAAGTTAGCCCAGATGGATCAAATGGGTCATAGACCGTCCCCTCCAAAGCCGGACTCTCAAAACGAGAAGAGGAAAGGAAAAGCGATCGTCGTCGCCAATGCTCAACAACAGCCGAGCAACTTGAAGCCGGTTGTCCGTCAAAACAATATGCGTCCACGCATACCCCTCGAGGAGAGGCTAGGACGTCCTTACTCATTTCCTCAAGATAAAACAAGAAGACTGTTCGAGCTGGCACTGCGCAACAGGCTCATCAATCTGCCAGATCCAAGACGCCCGCTGCAGCTAAACGACGTCAATGATCCCAATTACTGTCCCTACCACCGAGTATTGGGTCATCCGATCGAGGATTACTACATCTTCAAAAACTGGATTGAAGACCAATACCAACAGGGCAAGTTCGCATTGTACAAAAGATGGAAGGTGAACCCGCTGCAACCTCATACCCCAAAAAGGGTGAATACGCCGGGGGCAACGTGCTCCCATGTTGAAGAAGCTCCGTAGGAGGTTGTGCTATCAGCCAAAACCAAGAGGATACTGAATGATCTCCAGACATGCCCGGCGATCAGGTGGAAGAGCCCACTAGAACCCCAGATTATTGAAGAGATGCTGAAGCCGCGCCCAACTCCAAAGACCGGTGGTTATGGCCCAAGCACTCACAGCCAGCTGTCGAAATCTTCAAAGAAGAAGAAGAAAAGATCCAAAAAGCCCGTGAAACCTGGAGACAAGCGCACGGACCTGCGGAAACAAATTGACGCGTTGGAAAAGTATAACCAGAAAGCGCGGACTCCCATCACGCTCCAGGAGTTCCTTGGCCACGTCCTTGAAGACGGAGATGATGGAGAAGACTCATCAGATGAATCTGAAGACTACGTAGCAAGTTGTCATGTAATCTCTCACTCGTCGATAGATGATAAAGAAGCTCCTTGCACCGAGAAACGGGGGGCAGGTCCTGAACCAGAACTTCTATGGCCGTCAGACGAGATGATCGATGCCTTCCTGAATGAGATTCGTCTGAAAAGTAAAGCCAATCAGGAGCGTGAGATGGCCATATTGGAAGGAGCCAAACGTCGGCGACTAGACGAAAGAGTCAAGGCACTCCCGTCAAATCAAGAGACATGCGCTGCGGATAAAAACAAATTCAAGATGAGGAAAAGGCTTGCTAAAGCCATATCAATGGGAATGAAGCTACCACCCTCTGAAGAAAACACTCTCGGTGGAGTAGAGATGCATCCTAATTACTGCTTATATCATTAGAAGATCACACATCCTACTGAAGACTGCAACTCCTTTAAGTGTTGGTGGCAAGGGTATGTCGCTCACAGGCAACACGTCAATAGAACAAAGCGGGAAGCTCGTAGACGGCGGAAAAATGCGACAGATGAGCATAAAAGAATTGCCGGCAATTGTCATAGGGTTAATCCTGGGGGATCGCGAGTTCTCACCTTCGGGAGCGACTCCGACGAAAAAGTAGCCCATGGTCCTCTCTTCAAGGAATCCATCTCTGAAACGAAAGAATTGAGGAGTTATGAGAACATTCAGCCGTGCAATCGCACGCTACCCAGAAAGAATCTCGGACCCGCAAACAAGGGATCGAGCAAAAAGGATAAAGGAAAGGGGAAAACGGCCTTCGTCGCCAGCGCTCAACAAAAATCGAGTGACCCTAGACCGGTCGTTCACCAAAGCAACAAGCGGCGACCCCTCTATGAAAAGTTGAAACATCCTTACTCATTTCTCCGGGATAAAACAAGGACGCTATTCAAATTAGCAGTGCACGACAGGCTTATCACTCTACCGGAGCCGAAATGCCAACTACAACTGAATGATGTCAACAATCCTAATTACTGCCCTTACCACCAAGTGTTGGGTCATCCGATTGAAAACTGCTATGTCTTCAAAAACTGGGTTGAAGACCAATACCAACAGGACAAGTTTGCGCTGTCCGAAACTGGAAGGTGAGCCCGCCACAACCACATGCTCCGAGAAAGATGGATATGTCGGGGGCATCATGCTCATTCATAGGGAAAGCCCCATAGACCGAAAAGTCAGTAAACTAGAGATTCACCTCAAATACGGCGATGGTGGACCGCAATGTCCTAAAACTTGCAAAAGACCGAAACGTCGTTAAACTACTACCAGCCCGCGGCATCCTCAGGCTGACGTGTTAAAAAAAACAAAAAAAACGGTATGTCCATGGGCACGGATGAAAACCCGAAAGGGCTCCGTGAGTAAAAACAGCAGGGCTACCGGCGAGTTTTGTGAAAACCTGAAAGGGCGCAACCTCGTTAAAATAAAAAAAAAACGGTATGTCCAAAAGCAAAATGGGCACGGATGAAAACCCGAAAGGGCTCCGTGAGTAAAAACAACAGGGCTACCAGCGAGTGTTTGTGAAAACCTGAAAGGGCGCAACCTCGTTAAAGGACACTTACAGGGTCTTCTCGACCTTGTAAGGAGAAACCATCCGCATGATATCCTTACGACTCACAAGGGAGCAACACACTTAGGGATCCCCACGATTCCTAAGGAGAAAATACACTTGCGAGATCCTCACGACTCGTAAGGAGAACTCTCTTATGAGACCCTCACGGCTCATAAGATTTGAAAGTCTTAAGTTACAGAGACCTGAACCTGTTCTTAAGCAACTCCAACAACCTTCGATATTGCCCTACAAGTGGCTCAATACTGACCCTTGTATACAATCCACGGGCGCGAATAAACATTTCTCTAACCAAGTCCCACCCGTGACTAGGGATATGTCTATATGGTGAACAACCCTTATAAGTCCTCTTGACTTATAAGGAGAAAACCCTTTTGTAAGATCCTTACGACTTACAGGGGAACATACACTTAAGAATCCTCATGATTCCTAAGAAGAAAACACACCTACGAGATCCTCACGACTCGTAGGGAGAAATACCTTTGTGAGACCCTTACGGCTCATGAATTCAAAAACCTTTGTCGACAGGATCCTAACCCTGTTTACTGAGCCACCTTTGTTCGACATCGACAGAGGCAAATGATGATTCGCTCCTGGCAATATCCCAGTTGTAGCGATGCTGATGCCTAAACCAGTATCAAATTCCAAGCCCTTTCATGGCAAATGATGATTCGCTCCTGGCAATATTCCAGTTGTAGCGATGCTGATGCTGAGATTGGCGTCAGATTCCAAGTTCCACACTCGTGATAAAAAAAAATCAGCGAGCCATACATGCATACGAAATAGCCGAAATGATGGGGCAGCTTGCAATAAGAATCAGCAAGTAAAAATGTATGCATGCAAAATAGCTGAAATGATTGGGCAACTCACAATAAAAAGCAACGAGTAAAAATAAAATAAATAGCCGAAGTGATTGGGCACCGCGAAAAATAGCCGAAATGATTAGGCAACCGCGACCTTCGCGATATAAAAGCTAAAATGATAGAGCATCGCGAAAATAAAATAATAGTATAAGAAAAAATGAATGAAACCAATGCCCTACAGGTGAGATCACATCGATCCCTATATACAATCCAGGGGCACAAACAAAGAGAGAACCATACCTTCCCAACAGGCTCCACCAGAAAGCGAAACCAAATCTCGACGGTTCATAGACAACCTAGAGACAACCTCGACATTTGTCGCAATATTGCAGACACGATATCAACAAACGGAGCAAAAGAAGATCCCTAGCTTCAGGGTCTTGACGTCGATATCGACAACTTAGAGATCTCTAACGGTGTTTCTCCTCACTCCAACCAGATGCAGACATGACGTCAACAACTGACCTCAGAGTCGCAATGAAACGGAGCCACGGCATAGTCTCTAGTTCCAAATCTTGACGGCAATATCTACAGCCTAAGAATCAACAGAGGCGTTCCGTCGCAGTCCAGCAAGATGCAGATACAACGCCAACAAAAGACCTCGCGGTCGAAACAAAGCGAAGCGACGGCAAAATCCCAGCTTCACCTCGACATTCGTCTCGATACAGCAGACGAGATGTCAACAACGGCGTTCCTTCGCAGTCCAGCAAGATGCAGACACAGCGCCAACAAAAGACCTCGCGATCGAAACAAAGTGAAGCGACGGCAAAATCCCAGCTTCACCTCAACATTCGTCTTGATACAGCAGACGAGATGTCAACAACGGCGTTCCTTCATAGTCCAGCAGGATGTAGATGCAGCGTCAACAAAAGACCACTTGGTCAGTAAAGTGGAGTGACGGCAAAATCCTAGCTTCACCTCAGCATTCGTCTCGTTACAGCAGACACAATGTCAACAACAATGTCCTTCCTCCAACAGGATTTGGATGTGACAAAACAAACGAAGCGAAGGCCAAATACCTAGCTTCTGAGTCTTAATGGCAAGTCATATAAAGCCTGAAAGACAACCGGAGATCATCTCACACCAGTGCGGAATGGTCACCACCTCGACGTTCATCTCAACACAGCAGACGCAACATCATTAAACAGCAGAGCCACGGCAAAGTCCCTAGTTCCAAACCTCGACGGTTCACCAACAACCTAGAGACAACCGCGACATTCGTCTCGATATAGAGAACGCAATGCCAGCAAACGAAGCGAAGGCCAAATACCTAGCTTCAGAGTCTTAACGGCAAGTCATATAAAGCCTAAAAGACAACCGGAGATCATCTGACACCAGTGCGGAATGGTCACCACCTCGACGTTCGTCTCGACACAGCAGACACAACATCATCAAACAGCAGAGCCATGGCAAAGTCCCTAGTTCCAAACCTCGACGGTTCACCAACAACCTAGAGACAACCGTGACATTCGTCTCGATATAGAGGACGCAATGCCAGCAAATGAAGCGAAGGCCAAATTCTTAGCTTCAAGGTCTTAACGGCAAATCATATAAAGCTTGAAAGACAACCGGAGATCATCTCACACCAGTGTGGAATGGTCACCACCTCGGCGTTCGTCTCGACACAGCAGACGTAACATCATAAAATAGCGGAGCCACGGCAAAGTCTCTAGCTCCAAACCTCGACGGCTCACCAACAACCTAGAGACAACCGCGACATTCGTCTCGATATAGAGGACGCAATGTCAGCAAACGAAGCAAATGCCAAATTCCTAGCTTCAGGGTCTTTACAGCAAGTCATATAAAGCCTGAAAGACTATCGGAGATCATCCCACACCAGCGCGGAGTGGTTATGACTCATCGGGGCTCTCCAAAATGAGCCTAACCTCAAGTAAAAAGTGACATGGAATATCCCTACGCTTGCTCTTTCGACGGTAATACTACCTGAAAGATTACTTGAAGACGTCTTGTCCAACCCCCGAAGGGATCAGAGACACGACAATCGCAAGGCTACTCGAACAGCAAGATTGCATATCGAGGAATATATCAGCCAACGCGACGGTACGACGGCCAAAATCCTAAGTACCACAGACCCTAACAGACCTCTGTCATAAAGAGCAGAGGTTAACTGTGACGTTAGGATATTCTTGCGAGGAGTGCTCGATTCGGCTCGAATCATGAGGAAAAGCCTTAGGCAGCGGGGATTAAAACACATGTTTCCTAAGCACTGGGGCCCTGCAAGTCAGTCCAAAACGGACTCTTGCATACTATTCACGAGTCACACTCTCCGAAGTCAAATCTTGATAAGGCGGGAAACAACCGCTTACGGGTCCTCTCGACTCGTAAGAGGGAAAAATTCTCTTATGGGATCCTTACGACTTATAAGAGAAAACGCACTTAGGAATCCTCACGATTCCTAAGGAGAAAATACACCTACGAGATCCTCTCGATCCGTATAGAGAAAAGTCTTTATGAGACCCTTACGGCTCATAAAGTTGAAAAGTCTTAGGAAGCAGATCTGAACCTGTGGCCTAAGCCATCATTATCTCTTGAAGAAGCCAAGACAAGATGCTCGCTCTATCATCTGTCAACTATGTTTACTAAGGCAACATACTGATAATAAAAGAAGGAAGAAAGAGCAGAGATGACACAAGACATTGCAAAAGGAAATGTATATATCTTTATTCATGAATTCAATTAAGTACAAGGCGAATCGTATAAAGGAATAAAGAATGTGTACATTTTATTCAAAGATCACAAGTGTATAGTTGATACAAAAAGTAGCTACTAAGAAGGAAGTGTCTTTAACAAATCCGCGAGCTGCTCTCGCACTTCCTTCAGCGCCTCCTCCTGAGCGGCTGCCGCGGCCACTTCCGCTTCCACCTGGGCCCGCTGCTGCAGGTAGGATGAAAGTTGCTCCTTAGCTACCTGCTGGGCTGCCTCCTGATTTGGTGCATCCCGCTCGACGACGTCAACTGCTGCCTCAGTGTTAACCCTTCGGAGAGGCATCGCAAAAGGCCTTCAAAGATAACCTTCAGCTGTGCAGCGTTTGCCTCCACCTGAGCATGCAGTCGGGAAGATTTGCTCGAGGTCTCACCGCGCTCCTTACGCCTTGAAGCAACTTCTTGTTCGAGATGGCGGAAATAAGAAGCGCTCTGCTCGATCCATGCCGCCCGTTGAGTGCTCGCGGCCAAGATCTCAGGAGCAGGACGCATCGACTCCGGCTGATGCAGACGGGCATCGATCTCCCTGCAGTGATTAACCCAAGACTCGACGACGCCTTCATTATGAAAATTTACAAGCGTCTCCAGCATCGGATTAACCTCCGCAGTGAAATCTACGGCAGATGGGGGAACGTCCGTGTCAAGCTCTTCAACGTACGTATCCGCTCAACATTCCCAAACTCATCGCAGCATTCTTTGAAGACGGACGTCTCAAGAAGGGGCCCGCCGGCATTATGATGCGAGACTCGAAGGGCGTCGGAACCAGAACGACAGCTGAAAAAACAAAACACAATCAGATGACGGTTTAAGAAATATAAGAAAGTCATCAATGAGGGAATTTACTATACCAGCTACAGCAGACGGCAAAACCGGGATGGCCGGTGGCGCGACCGATCTTTCATCTCCTCCTTCGATTTGTAGCACTGCAATCAGGGCGAACAAAAATCAGAAACAAGTTCATTCTTGGAAAAAGAAAGAGTATTAATTGAAAACTATACTCACCAGCGCCACTGGAGGAAGCAAGCTCCAACGGGAAGGAGAAGTGCGAGTGCAGCACCTGGTAAAGGTGATCAAAAAGTACTCCTACAAGGACGCAATAGTATAATGTCAATACATGAATTATACGGCCGAGAGATAAAGCTGATGGATCAATCCATACCTTCCAGCATCTGCGATGGTACGAGAGAAGGCTGAGAGGTTGCCACCGTCAAGGCAGTAACTGACGGCGCTCCCTCGAGCAATGGAGCATCAGCACTGGCCACACCTGCGTTAAAAAGTAGAGACAAACCTATCCGGAAGGATTGCAAGATAAAAAATAGGGACGGTAATCCGAAATTTACCTGATGAGCCGCCAACCGAAATGGAGGCGTCTCCCTCCTCCATTGACATGGGACCACCTCCCGACGCCTCATCGCCAGACTCTACGGGAGCCGTCGTCGTGCTCGTGAGGCCAAGAGACAACGGAGGACCGTAGGCGGGGAGAGAAATGATCGGAGCATTGCCAGACTCTTGAGAAAGAGCGGCTGGCTTGTCCTTGGGAATCATGCCCATCTCACCCGCTACTCCCTCGGGCTCGGCGGTCGCTACTGTCTCGTCCGCCGTCGCCATGGGGTCATCGGTCTCAGGCGCTCCATCCGCTGCTGCCCCAGGCTCGGTTATAGCAGCCGTCTTATTTGCCGCTACCTCGAGCTCAGCATCGACAGCCTTCTCTGGCACAGTTTCCTCAACCCCTAGCTCGGGTATAGCAACCCCGGCGACATCGCCCACCGTCGGCTTGGGTTCAGCCAATACCTCCTCCACTGTCCCCTTAGGCTCAACGGTTTCCGCCTCCCCTTCGGTTGGACTTGGCCCTGCAAGAAAAGACGTATGAGAACTGAGAGTTGTACAACTTTTGCAACAAAGTTTCGAGAAACGCATTACCTGAGGTGGACTGATCGTTGGCCTCCCGAACTGCACATGCCGCCTGTCTATGAGCGGTAGACAAGGAGACCGGGGGCTCCTCGGAAGGACAAGCAGCGGGAATAATGGTGCTTCGGCCCGCTCCCACGGCCAAAGCAGCTCTGCGCTCCTTCGCCTCGCACCTCAACCGCTTCCTCTCCTCCCGGGCCGTCACGACCGACCTCTTCGACGCTTCCTTCATCAAGGCATCTTCGTCCTCGTATAGAGTTGCCTCCAGAGCCTTCAAGGCATCTCTCATCGGCTTCTCAAGTCGGGTTTCTCGTGGCGGCCCTGATGAGGCCGGGACTTCAGTAGTTGGCCCGGGGAGAGTCCCCGCATCGGCTTGCACGGCCCCTGCAAAGAGACAAAGAGAAGATTAGATTGGCTATAAAAAAAGAGAGAATAAAGACTCAGCAAGCCGATACATACCAGTGCCCGACAGAGCGCGTTTCCTTTTCTCCTCCTGGAAAGTTTTGAGGGAAGCAGCGATAGCTTCTTCAGTTGTGACGCCTGTTAAAATAGAGGGAAAAGCATTAGTCAAAGACAATAATAAAGGTACAATGAACTGACGAAGAGTGCAAGCAATGATTACCTGACTGAGCAAGTTTCGCCAACCACGCTTCGAGCCTTGCCGATCGCTCAGAAGCCGCAATGGCGGCTGCCAGATCGGTGTCTGCTGGATCTACCGAGAAGCCCTTATTGCTGTCGTACTCACTTATGCCTTCTGCGAGAGGGGCCTGAGGCTCTAAGCCAAGGATAGCATCGAGAGAGAGGAGCGACTTCTTCTTCCTCTTCTGCACGCGAGCCCCGGGTACACCCGAGATCAACTTGCGCTTTGCAGGCACTTTAGGGCGGCGGGTTCCGATATCTGCGCCTACGCCGGACTCTGGCGAAACCACATTTACCGTTTCCACTGGAGCACGGGGCGCTGGTGGCACGTCTGCGGTAGCACGAGGTAATCCGCGCAGAGGGCTCAACACGCGCGGTGGTCCAGCTCCAGCATCTTTCAGCGGAGGCACGATAGGGGTCTTTGGCTTCAGGGGAGCCTTGCAGTCGCCGCCGGGAGGCGCACCTTTACGGTCAACCAACATGCGCTTCTCCTCACAGATGACTGAACCCATTGCATGCGCATACCAAGCCACGTACGCGTGGAGGACCCGGGGGATGCAGCTCGGCTCGCTGATGAAAAAGTGGGAGCCCGTATTTAGCTGCATAAAATGGTGCATCGCGCTCCGTATCCCCTCCATGATGGCCGCGGGCTCTTCCAAAAACACCTCCAGCGGGACCTCCTGGTTATAGCTTGATTACTGGGCGAACCGGTGGGGGTTGTACCTCATGAAAAGAGCCATCTCGTTCTGCCTGAACACCAGGTAGCCGGGCCGAATGGAGTAGATATGGAGAATCTCTCGGGCTTTCGGTACGGAGGCCCCATCCTTGAAACCGTCACGCAGCGCCACTATCGTCTTGGAGTTTTCTGAGCCGATAGCTATGACTTTATCCATGAAATAAATCTTCGCTCCGACCAGGTGTGGACGAAGGAGGAACCCCCTTGCCTCCCGCGGAGACGGATTCACGATCGAGCTGCAGATCAGCCGCATGACTCTTGGGAGTCTGCACCTCTCAAAAAACGAAGGGCTCTTATGGATGCCGAATACCCCGTGCACATGCATTTCTATCCACGAAGTAAAGTAGTGCATCGGAAAATTGGCAAGCTGCACCCCAGGTTCATTAGCGTCCGCCGCCACGCTGAGTCCATTATATAGGTAAGCCAACCCGGCGATTCCTATTGACAACTGTAGGCCAGCCACCATCCAATGCGCTGGGTAGAAAACGGACGGCCGCATATAGCACGGGTGCATGGGGAGTGCGAAGCTGCACAGCCACAATCCCAGGAACCCTAAAAAAAAGGTCTCCTCATCAATGCCCGGGGCGGCGATTTATGATAAGGGCGTGATGGCAGCGTCGGGGAGATAGAAATCCTTTTGATCATCTTCCGATATTGGTCGACGATCTAAGCCGAAGCGGAAAGGGTCATCGAGCTTGGCGAACTTTTCACTCCGCTCCGATAGAATCTTCGGTCGAAGGAAGCGGGCGATAAAATCTACGAAACTGACTCCCCGGACTCCTGATTCCAGATAGAGACCTTCGTATATGTTCAACACCTTCACCAAGCCCAGAAACTGGTGCTGAATAGCATTCTCTGGCGTCAAATCAATACCAGCGGCTTGGTGGTGAAGACGTAATCGTCACGAGGAAGCAGCTCCTCGTAATGCTCCCCCCTCACCGGCAAGCCCGCGATCTCGACGAACTCTTCCAAGGAGATGGAGACTTCCCTGTCAGTCATAAGGAAGGTGTGGGTGGAGATGTTCCATTGTTCGATGAAAGCCTTGACCCACCATGTTGGAGGAGCGGGGTACTCAAACAGCGAGACGTAGATTGCGGAGTATAGACCGATCTTCATCAGATGCGTCCTCTTCGCTGATAGGATATATCTGGCCCACTGCAGATATCCGGCCGGTTGTCGCGGGGTCGATCCAATATTGTAAGCCTGTCCCCAAGGGCGTGCTTCACCCTGACATATGCGCCTCCCCAAGATGTCCACGGCCGGCGGCGGCTGCACGTGAATGGCAGCGATCGAAGGCTGGAGAAGGTCCTCTGAATTCCATTTCTTGACCTTCACGGCATGCTTCACCGGGGGTTCATCCGCATAGGGGATCGACGAGATGGGCTCAGACGGCGTCACGGAACCGAAGCTTCGGCGACCCTTGATGATGTCGTTATACCACCTACCCCACAGGTGAAGGTTCTTGTGCTCGGGGTCATGAGCCTTAATGAGAGCGAGCACCTCTCGGTCCACCGGTGCTTCGGGAAATCTTTCCTCCGAGCGAACAAACGGGAAAGAAAAATCAGCAGACATGTTGCCTGCAAAAAGAAGAAGGACAAAAGTCAAACGTCAGTGCTATAATCTTAATTTCTGACACTTGGAACTTTAAAATTTGTACCATACTACAATGCAGTAGATAAGAGACCAAAGGGGGACCCACAAAATCTAGATGACAATTCATCAGTTAATAAGACAGCCCCATCATTGGATGAGACTGTCAATTAATGAGGAGATCCCCAAAAGAATATTCTCATTAATGAGAAATCCCTAAAGATAAGGAGAAAATCTCCTCTGTTAGAGAAAAGCTCTGTCACAGAATGACACTTGTCAAACTCTGGTCTCAAAGGGACAAAATTCCTTAAAAGAGCCTAGCTCTGTGGTAATGATGGAAAAATCCACCAAAGGAGAATTAATTCTTAAAAAAAATTAATTTAAAATTTAGGATCTTGAAGATCCAAGAAAACTCTTAAGAGTTCCTCATCTTTAGATCAAAAAGATCTATATTTTGTCTATGAGCAAAGCTCTGATTCATGGATTAAAAACCCTGAAACAAGATCTCTTTAGATCTATGGATTCTTGAGAGCAAGGCTCTGTTGGTAAAACCCCAAAAGGGTTTTCTTTAGATCAAAGATCTATAAGACCAAGGCTCTGTCAATTAAAATTAAATTAATTTAATTTAATTTAATTTAAAAAAATTTACCTAAAAAGTTTTAAGAGTTTAACTCTTGGAGTTCTTGAAAGCAAGAGCAAGGCTCTGAAGTTCTGAGAATCAAAGTTCTTGAAAATGGTGATCATTTGTGAAGGACCAAGGGTCGTATTTATAGGCGCTTGTGCCCCTTCAACTCCTGAGTTGATCCAACGGCTGGGATCTTGCCACCGCTGCATTCACGTGTGTGCCACGTAAGCGCAACGGTGGGGGGGCATTTGTTTCCCCCAATTAGAGCAAAACTCAGTTTGAATTTCAAAAATTCAAAAATTGAAGCAACGCTTCAGATCCTTTGTGCTGCGCGCAATGCACCACGTGTCAAAGGCAGACACGCCAGCGCAGCGCCCAAGGCAGCGCACCCAATCAGAGTAAGGCTCTGTTTAAAATTCAAATTTTAATAAAGGAAGCAACGCTTCAGATGATCTGCGCTCTGCGCTGCGCGACACGTGCCAGCGCATTTGCGCTGCGCTCTGCGCTGCGCGACACGTGGCAGCGCGGTTGCGCTAGTGCGGTTGCGCTGTGCTCTGTGCTGCGCGACACGTGTCAAGCGCAGGTGCGCTTGCACCAACTGTGCCAGCACTAAAACAGATTAAAATTCTAGAAAGATCTTTCCGATCTTGTTAAAACAAGAAAATTATTATCTATAAAATAGAAGCCCTTGGATCAAAGATCCAACAGTGGGGAAAAATCCCTAAATCACTCAGAGAAAGATCTCTTTAACTGATTTAACAAATCAAATGGCACTATAAAAAGCCCCCTAGACTCCAAGTCTAAAGGGGATCAGCACACAGAGAAGTCACAGAGCTCTTCTAAGAACTTTGAGAAGAATTCAGAAAGAAAGAAAGAAAAAGGTAAAACCTTTAGAAAAAGAAGAATTTTCTTCCGAAAAGATCAATGATCTAAGAACAAGATCAAAGATCTTCAATAAAAAATGATAATATTAATAAAAAGAAGTAATTTACTTCTTCTTTAGATATTTCTGATCTAAATAAAGGCATTGCCTTTTGATGAACCATTAGTTTTGGGATCTTAGAAGATTCTTTTCTTTGATCTAAATTTGATCAAAATATAAAACAGTGCCCTGCACTTGTAAGATTTGCACTGTTGCGCTCTTGGGTTGGCGCAAGCCACCAGAGAGCGCCACGTGTCTGCCCTAGAGCAATCCGCGCCTTACGCTTTTAAAAAAATGAGCATTGCGCTCTTGGGTTGGTGCAACTCACCAGAGCGCGCCACGTGTCAGCAGCTCAACAGCGCAGCGCGCTGTCGCAGCGCATTGCGCTTGCGCTCACCAGAGCGTGACACGCGCCACCATCATATGAGTTTGCGCTTTGCGCTCCTCAATTGGCGCAAAGCGCCTGACAAGCCACGTGGGTCGCTGTCAGAGCATTTAATGCAAGGCATTATCAAGGGCAGAGCCCAATAAAAAAGGTCTATCAGACCAAATAAAAGTGCTATACACTATTAAAAGGGGCAGAGCCCAATTAAAAGGAAAAAGTCTAAAACAGACTAAAATAAAATGCTATGCATTAATAAAGGGCAGAGTCCTAGTAAAGGCCTAACAGGCCTAATATAAATAAAATGTTGAATATTTTCAACTGGACTTAACCCAATCATGGCCATAAGTCCTCAAATTAAATTGAACTGAACACAACTGCTCTCTCAAATCAATTTACACCCGGTTCATGGGTACATCTCTGAACTCCTCTGATATTTGTCGTTGTAATCCTTCAACGTCGTCAGAGAGGTGATGGGTCCCGACAACCACACATCAATATGGACTTAAGCGTCCTTAAACCGACTCATGGACTTAAGCGTCCTTAAACCAACATATGGACTTAAGCGTCCTTAAACCAACTCTTGGATTTAAGCGTCCTTAAACCAACCTATGGACTTAAGCGTCCTTAAACCAACTCATGGACTTAAGCGTCCTTAAACTCACGGACATAAGCGTCCTTAAACCAATGGACCACTATGTCCCTAAACTGGAACAATAGAGCCCAAACGCTCTTTTGTCGGATCTAAACGATCCCGTTAAGTTGATCTTAGTCTGAAACTGGACTAACGTATCCTTAACAAACGTTTAAGTTGATCTTAGCCTCAAATATGGATAACGTATCCTTAAACCCTCAAACAGACTTTAGTCCCAAATTGGACTACAGGTCTCCCAACCAACTTTGGTTCAAGGGTACATATCAGAACTCCTCTGACATCTGTCGTTGAAATCCTTCAACGTCGTCCGAGAGGTGACGGGTCCCGACGGCCATACATTCAATGGACCACTATGTCTCTAAACTGGAACAATAGAGCCCAAACGCTCTTTTGTCGGATCTAAACGATCCCGTTAAGTTGATCTTAGTCTCAAACTGGACTAACGTATCCTTAACAAACGTTTAAGTTGGTCTTAGCCTTAAATATGGCTAACGTATCCTTAAACCAAAACCCCAAATCCAAATCTAAGAAAATACGGATTTGGACTAATCCACGTCTTACGGGCGACGACATAAATTAGTCTCCGTATACAATCCACGGGCAACCACAAACAAAACAAACACCCACGACACGAAGTGAAATTCTGGAGAAGGAGAAAGTTGTTACCGCGATGCGGTAGCGTAATTAACTACAGGAGCTTGCGCCTGCAGGGAAGAGCGTCCCCACAGTCAAAACCCCTCAAGCGAGGGGGAATCTGACGAAGTCTGCTACATCGGCCGCATCCATCTAAACCTTCGATACACGGTGTCATAAATTAACTTGGCATCTTCGGAGAGGTGGACGGATAAAACCAAATAGCATCTGCCCCGAATCTCAAGCAAGACATCCATGTCTTGGCCGCCATTCGGAGGGGAACAATAGCATAAATAAAAAAATATAGCGAGGGTGCTTTATCACCTAGTGCCTTAGACCAACTGGTTTGGGAGTCACTGCTAAGCCTTAAGTGTTGTAAGACGAGGAATTACGCCTAAATGCGCAAGCACATTTTGTAATCGGTCGTTTAGTAACTCAAGAAGTATTAATGGTCGCATGAAGGATGTGTGAGCAATTTCATCTAGAATTCACCAATTAAAAAGTACTTTGGAAGATAGACAAGAGTATGATAGCTTGAATTGAATTTCCAAGTGTAGGGGTGACAATTACACATACGTAGGGGTATGTGATTGGAGTTTGGAGGAGAGATAGGAATAAAAGATAGGGCTTATATCTTCAGTAGAGATGATAGAAATTCCTGAGTTAAGATCGCGCCTTAGAAGGAAAACTTAGGAGATGTTGAAAGCTTTATAAACTGGCAAAACGTATATGATCTTAAGTTAAATAAAAAGGAAGTGTGAAAAATACGGGTTGATGATTTCTAAGTTGAAGATGATAGAATTTTTTGCTAGAATACTGAATTGAAGAATTAGAGTCAACGGCCAAATTGATCGGATTTTGTGGGTAGTATCCGCTGAAAACCCTCAGGAGACAACATTCCTCCTACTAGGGACACCTAGAAATTTAACGGCTTGTTGCACGAGCTCAGTGCAATCGCGTTCCCTGCGAAAGTGAGGTTCGGACTTTTTGAGAATAAAATTGGCTTTGCTCGGGACGAGCAAAAGATAAGTTTGGAGGTATTTGTTCATATTAGATTTTTACATTTTTATACCGCCCATTCTTGATCACATTGCATTTAGGTAGTGATGGGGCTCCTTTTCGGGCCTCCGTCAGATGTTGTCTTCCGTTGATCTCGCGGTGGACTTAGTTGATTATCTTCCTTCGTGTGCGGGTCTCAATGGGTTTTTGGAGGAAGAAGTGAGGTGAGGGAGGTGTTGCCGAGTACCTGCAAAGAAGTCCCGGGGTGGTTTGGTACCACCAAGGACCCTCCGACGCTCAAGTTAGTGATGAGATCCGAGCAGAGTAATGGCTTAAAGGTGTAAAAAATGGCTTACTTGACCCCTCTGTGATGGGGGTTTATATAGCGGTGGTGGCATGCAGCAGCAGGCGCGAGAATCTCGCCGGCAGTTACGCTCCCGACGTCACGCCCGCGTAAAGAGCGGATCGCCCGTTAATGGGGATCGTGATGGCGTGGAACGTGGGATGTTGCCGGTGGAGAATCTGCGCATGGCGAGATTTGCGGAGCGGCGGTTATGCCTGTGAGTGGAGGAGTTGGTCGTTCGGAGGGACCGAGGAAGACGGCCTCAGCTGGGGAGCTCAGAGGCGAGCACGAGGGCCGAGGAGTCTCGGTCTTGCGGCAGCTCCGGGTGAGCTGAGAGGCCGAGGAGGCCAATTTGCAAGGGGTCTGAGGAGAGCCGTCTTAGGCTTGCAGGCCGGGTACGGGGGTGGCCTGGTCGGCCCCTATCGGCCCCCTCTTCTGAGTTCTGGGACACGCCATCTGCCACGTGTCCTAATCTTGGAGATCGCCAATATTGAGCATCATCATTATCCCCCCACTCTTGTCCCGACCAGCTAGTGGGTCGGGTCAAGAGTGGACTGCCGGGCCGTCTGGGGTAAGCTCCCTCCTAAGGTTTCGTCGGGACGCGTCCCGGGCTGTCAACTGTCTTTTCTGCCAGCTTATCGGGGCGAGATCTCTGCATTTAGGGAAGGTATGCCGGTTCGAGCATCCTGCCACTGAAGTGAAAGTCCACGTGTCGAGCGCCGGTTGGCCGACGCGGCGTGTGCAAACCTGTAGACTGATAGGGCGCAGCCCAGTGTGGGCGTGACATGTGGAGCGATTGGTCGTCGAGTTGATTTCGATCACTTGCCGAGTGTGCCAAGCGCTGCTGAGAAGGAGGCATCTCCTTGGCCCCGAAGTCGAGAGGGGATTACTCAGACTTGGATAGACCTGATGTCTCTTGTTGGGGCTTTGGATCCGCTGCATGTGATAAGCTCAGTGGCCTCATTATGAGGGCTACAAACCCGCAGCGTCTGTTGGGCAGGAGGATGCCTGCTGGGGATGACCGAGTAGGGAAGCTGCTCGGTTGATCTTGACGAGGGTCTTGACCCCTGGCGTTGCGGGTAGGGAAGCTACCGTCCAGGGATAGTCGAGTCTGGAAGGACTTTGATCCTTGTCTTTGTTGGGTAGGAATCTACCCGCCGGGATGCACCGAGTAGGAAGGGGCTCGGCGGCCTCACGAAGAGGGCTTCAGATCCTTAGTGTTTGATGGGCAGGAGGACGCCCGCTGGGGATGCACCGAGCAGGAAGGAACTCGGTGGCCTTGCGATGAGGGCTTCAGACCATCAGCGTCTGATGGGCAGGAGGGTGCCCACCGGGGATGCGTCGAGCAGAAAGGAACTCGGCGGCCTCATGATGAGGGCTTCAGACCATCAGCGTCTGATAGGCAGGTGGATGCCCGCTGGGGATGCGCTGAGCAAGAAAGAACCCGGCGGCCTCACGATGAGGGCTTGAGATCCTCGGCATCTGGTGGGCAGGAGGATGCCCGCTGGGGATGCGCCGAGTAGGAAGGAACTCAACGGCCTCACGATGAGGGCTTGAGATCCTCAGCATCTGATGGGAAGGAGGATGCCCGCTGGGGATGCGCCGAGCAAGAAGGAACTCGGTGGCCTCGCGATGAGGGAATTAGACCATCAGCGTCTGGTGGGAAGGAGGATGCCCGCTGGAGATGCGTTGAGTAGGAAGGAACTCGGCGGCCTCATGATGAGGGCTTTGATCCTTGACGCTGGAGGGGCCGTGAGAGGCCTGCGAAGGATGGCCGAGCAGGGTAGCTTCTTAGTGCCTCTTAGCGAGGGGTTTGATCCTTGACGCTAGAGGGTCCCTGAGAGGCCTGGGAAGGATGGCCGAGCAGGGTAGCTGCTCGGTGCCTCTTGGCGAGGGCATTGATCCTTGACACTGGAGGGGCCCTGAGAGGCCTGCGAAGGATGGCCGAGCAGGGTAGCTGCTCGGTGCTTCTTGGCGAGGGCTTTGATCCTTGACGCTGGAAGGTCCCTGAGAGGCCTGCGAAGGATGGCCGAGCAGGGTAGCTGCTCGGTGCCTCTTGGCGAGGGCATTGATCCTTGACGTTGGAGGGGCCCTGAGAGGCCTGCGAAGGATGGCCGAGCAGGGTAGCTGCTCGGTGCCTCTTGGCGAGGGCTTTGATCCTTGATGCTGGAGGGTCCCTGAGAAGTCTGCAAAGGATGGCCGAGCAGGGTAGCTGCTCGGTGCCTCTTGGCGAGGGCTTTCTGATCCCCGGCGTTGCGGTAGGGAAGCTACCCGCCGGGGATAGCCAAGCGAGGGATCCTCGGGCTCGACTGCCTCTGGGAGGACTTTTGATCCTTTAGGATGGGGACCGAGCAGGGTTACTTCCCAGTGCCTCTTGGCGAGGACTTTGATCCCTGTCGGTTGTGGTAGGAAGCTACCAGCCGGGGATAGCCGAGCAAGGACCCGACTGCCTCTGGGAAGACTTTGGTTCTTAGCGCGGGAAGAGCTATAGGGCTGTAAGAAGCCTACCAAGGACCCTTGGCCGAGCAGGGTTACTGCCCGGTGCCTCTTGGCGAGGGCTTTTGTCCTGAAGAATAGCCGAGCGAGGGATCCTTGGGCTCGACTGCTTCTGGGAGGGCTTTCTGATCCCTGGCATTGCGGTAGGGAAGCTACCCACCAGGGATAGCCGAGCGAGGGATCCTCGGGCTCGACTGCCTCTGGGAGGACTTTCTGATCCTTGGCGTTGTGGTAGGGAAGCTACCCGCCAGGGATAGCCGAGCGAGGGATCCTCGGGCTCGACTGTGTCTGGGAGGACTTTATGATCCCTGGCGTTGCGGTAGGGAAGCTACCCGCCAAGGATAGCCGAGCAAGGGATCCTCGGGCTCGGCTGGCTCTGGGAGGACTTTCTGATCCCTGGCATTGCGGTAGGGAAGCTACCCGCCAAGGATAGACGAGCGAGGGATCCTCGGGCTCGACTGCCTCTAGGAGGACTTTCTGATCCCTGGCGTTGCGGTAGGGAAGCTACCCGCCAGGGATAGCCGAGCAGGGTAGCTGCTGGGCTGCCTCTTAGTGAGGGCTTAGATCCTTGGGTGAAGTAGCCCTCGAGCCGCCATAGCGAGCCCCCTCTATGCGACCCCGTCAAGGGAAAGGGTGTCGGTCTATTCGGCCGGCAAGGGCATTGATGACGGTCGCCGGAGGAGGTTCATCCGTGCCTCTGGTGAGGGGGAGGCGGCGGCTGGTATCTGGATCTTCAGGATGATCGCTTGCCATAGGGATGGAGATCGGAAGGCTAACTTTGTTTTTTTGTGGAGTTTCGGTTCCCACAGACGGTGCCAACTGATGGGGCTCCTTTTCGGACCTCTGTCAGATGTTGTCTTCCGTTGATCTCGCGGTGGACTTAGTTGATTATCTTCCTTCGTGTGCGGGTCTCAATGGGTTTTTGGAGGAAGAGGTGAGGTGAGGGAGGTGTTGCTGAGTACCTGTAAAGAAGTCCCTGGGTAGTTTGGTACCACCAAGGACCCTCCGACGCTCAAGTTAGTGATGAGATCCGAGCAGAGTAATGGCTTAAAGGTGTAAAAATGGCTTACTTGACCCTTCTGTGATGGGGGTTTATATAGCGGTGGTGGCATGCAACAGCAGGCACGAGAATGTCGCCGGCAGTTACGCTCCCGACGTCACGCCCGCGTAAAGAGCGGATCACCTAGGGATCGTGATGGCGTAGAACGTGGGATGTTGCCGGCGGAGAATCTACGCATGGCTAGATTTGCGGAGCGGCGGTTACGCCTGTGAGTGGTGGAGTTGGTCGGTCGGAGGGACCGAGAAAGACGGCCTCGGTTGGGGAGCTCAGAGGCGAGCACGAAGGCCGAGGAGTCTCGGTCTTACGGCAGCTCGGGGCGAACTGAGAGGCTGAGGAGGCCAATTTGCAAGGGGTCTGAGGAGAGCCGGCTTGGGCTTGCAGGCCGGGTACGGGGGTGGCCTGGTCAGCCCCTGTGGGCCCCCTCTTCTGAGTTCTGGGACACGTCATCTTCCACGTGTCCTAATCTTGGAGATCGCCAATATTGAGCATCATCAGGTAGGTACTTTTGATCCGTGTTTGCTGAATAATTGCAGGTTACAGGTTCTCAGCTCTTTATAGTGAAATTCATGAAAAGTCGCAACAAATGCAGGACTACGACCAACAACAGATGAATACTGATCTCCGCTAACCATCCGTATGATACCGCCTACCAGTTCAAGGGACAAAATGGCAAATTGTTGGTCACTTCAATGCACAAAGCACAAGGGCAGCACAGGATCTAAGACTTCAAACACGGAGCTCAAGGCAATTGTCCACATCATTTTGCACTGCTGAAAATCTAGAAGAAAACTGAAGAGATTCTGAGAAACCAAGTGTACAAAACATAAGAGAACAGCAACATGGAGAAGCCCTGAAAAGATTGTCCCCCAATTCCACTAAATAGCCGCGGAACCGCGGCCAAATAGGCACTTCTGCCGCGGTTCCGCGGCCGCGTCTGGACAGTGTTGATGGCAGCTGAAGCAACGTTGACTCGGCTCTTTTGGGGTAGTTTTGTAATCTCGTGATTGGCTCAGAATGTATACCTAGGGTTTCACTCTCCTGCCTATAAATAGCAGAGCTCAAAGCCAAATTAGAGGGGTGTTTTTCTTTATTTAGATTTTAGGATTTAATTCTGTTCTTCTTTGTTATCTTTCTCTATGAAAAATTGTAGTGAGTTTTTGAGTGGTGATAAATAAAGAAAAAGAGAGTTCTTTTATTTCCTTGCATGCCTTTTTAATTATTCATTTATATTGCTCGTAATTTTCATTTGCTAATATAGTTGTTGTTATTTTTGCTTTCTTTATTTTTTCTTATTCTATTTATTTTATCCTTTACAACCATGATACTTGAGTAAGATCCTTGCCAAGGTGAGATCTCAAATAGCTAGTTGTACTTTTTCTCAACCTCGTCTCTTTCTACCTTCCTTCTTTAATTTTTTTTTTGTTTTTATCTTTTTAATGGGTGCGTGATTTCTCACTTGTTATGGCAGGAGAAGGAAAGTTTGAGAGAATCTCTCACTCTTTTCTTTGCCCAACACCTTAATTCGGACTCCCTTTAATTGAATCACAATCCGCTCACTACGGCACTCTATCCTACATGATAGCGGTGATTCCCTAGTTTGACCGGTTGTGATTGAATTAACCGGAGCTTAGGGCTAAGAGCCAAGAACGGACGGACAAGGACCAAAAGGAAGAAACTAAACATAGAAAGCCTGGCTTATACTTGCAAGGTCCTTCCTAATCGTGCTAATCCTCGTTGTTGCCGATTACCGTAACACCGATATTAAGAAGTGCATTGAAAGAAGTGAGAAATTCCTAACTCGAACTAACCTAATCCTAACCCTAACAAGATCTTTTATCATCCTTTATTTCATTAGTTGATCTTAAAACAAATCTCGACATATTTGGATTTAACTCGTTAAAACATAAAGAAAAAGATTCCATCTCCCTGTGGATCGACCCGTACTCAACCGGCTAGCTACCAAGCGAAACCGTCTTGATTGCGGTAATTAAAAATTAAGCACGCAGAAAAATAACCAATTCAATCAGTTACCGACCACGGGACCAACTTCGAAAACGACAAAGTCAAAGAGTTCTACAGCGACTACCATATACTGATGAAATTTGCTGTAGTCGCGCACCCACAATGCAACGGGCAGGCCGAGGTAGCGAACCGAGGCGTCATTCGTGGTCTCAGGGCCCGCTTGGAAGGAAGGCAAGGCGGCTAGGTCAAAGAACTGTCGCGGGTGCTGTGGGCATTGCGAATGTCAAAGAAAACACCCACAGGAGAAACCCCATTCAGCCTCTGCTACGGTACCGAGGCAATGGTCCCCATGGAAATTGGACTGCCCAGTTATAGGGTAAAACATTTTGACGATGAAGCCAACACCTCGGCACTCTGAAGCAACTTGGACATCTTATTGGAACAACGAGATCGTGAACAAATCAGAGCGGCCGCTTATCAGCAGCAAACCGCCCGCTACTACAACGCTCGAGTTAAGCTTCGGGCCTTCAAGACGGGAGATCTGGTCTTACGAAGAAACGAGTTCGTAGATCAAGCGAGACTACATAAGTTTTCTCCGAAGTGGGACGGACCATTCCTCGTAGCAGAAGAATTGCCCGGTGGAGCATACCGCTTGTAGGACGCCGAGGGCATAAGTTTCTTCGTCCTTACAACGCTGAAAAACTCAAGCTGTATAAATAAACATATTTTCTCCTTTTGAAACAATGTAATTTCCATTGGCATTAAATTAAGTCTCCTGAGCTAGGTCCTCTCACCGGAGAGACCTTTTGCACAACTTTTGTTTCTTTTCTCGGTTCCGAGACTCCAAAATTCTTTTCGAGAAAATGTATAAAATGTACTAAAGAGACAATACAAATCAACAAAAGGAGAAATTTATTCATTAAAGGGGTATTAGGGGCTCCCCAGCCTTACAAATACTACAACAAAAGGGGTCGGGGGCTAAGGAAACACTGTCGGTGGTACACCGAGGAAAGCTCCTCCAGCCGATCCTGAGAAGCTTTGACCCACTCCCTCCGACGGTACTCGCGGACCCTAGAAGCCACGGATTCCCCGGGATCCTCTTCCGCCGATCAGGAAGCGATGACCAACCTATGTTGGAAACTCTCAAGAAGGAGGTCCACCGAGCGATCCCGCCTACTTTTTGAGATCAGACCGAGACCGTGGACCGTGTGCATTTTGTCGAACGCCCCGTCCATCCACCGCGAGGATAGGTATTGTGCAGACCCGGCGAAGTCCTCCATATCGCATAAATCAACACCTGAAGAAGAGGAGATCTCCGGGAGAGTAAGCGCCCACAGTGGCCCTCCAAGCGGCTTATCACCACCTCATACGTTTATTCGGAACGATCAAGGTTGTAAAAGTATACGTCATCACGGGAAACGATCTCCATGATGGTATACACCCGACCGGCCATCTTCAGGGAATGGGAGAATAGAAAGAAATCAACATGCCTTCGCTATTTATAGCCTCAATAAAATCTTTCAACGCCCGAGTTTTGCTAACCCAACGACACAAATCCCAGAATATCGCACTTTCCCGATATGATTCTGCCACATGTCATCTGCGACGGTCACCATTCCTGCTTTTACGGATCATGGAAGATTCAACGACGCCCTAAGGCGATACTATAGAGTCACGAAATCCCACATCATGAGGCTGCCGAGCAATTTCCTACTGGCCTATCTACAGCGGGTAGATTCCTGCCCAACAAAGTTGTGGATCGAAAGCCCTCGCTAAGAGGCGGCCGAGCAGACTCATGCCCGGTCCATCCCTAGCGGGTAGCTTCCTACCCAACAACGCTAAGGATCTAAATGCCTCACCAAGAGGCAGCCGAGCAGACTCTTGCCCGGTCCATCCCTAGTGGGTATCTTCCTACCCAATAATGCTAAGGATCAAAAGCCCTCGCCAAGAAGAGGCCGAGTAGCTTCCTGCTCGGTCCATCTGCAGCGGGTAGCTTCCTGCCCATCAACACTGTGGATCAAAGCCCTCCTCATGATGCCACCGAGTAGCTTCCTGCTCGATCCATCTACAGCGGGTAGATTCCTGCCCAACAAAGCTGTGGATCGAAAGCCCTCACCAAGAGGCGGCCAAGAAGACTCCTGCCCGGTCCATCCCTAGCGGGTAGCTTCTTATCCAACAATGCTAAGGATCTAAAGCCTTCACCAAGAAGCAACCGAGCAGACTCCTTCCCGGTCCATCCCTAGTGGGTAGCTTCCTACCCAACAACGCTAAGGATCGAAAGCCCTCGCTAAGAGGCGGCCGAGTAGCTTCCTGCTCGGTCCATCCACAGCGGGTAGCTTCCTGCCCATCAACGCTGTGGATCAAAAGCCCTCCTCATGAGGTCACCGAGTAGCTTCCTATCCGGTCCATCCGCAGCGGGTAGCTTCCTGTCCAACAACGCTGTGGATTAAAAGCCCTCACCATGAGGCCATCGAGTAGCTTCCTGCCCGGTCCATCTGCAGCGGGTAGCTTCCTGCCCAACAGCGCTGTGGATCAAAAGCCAACACTACGAGGCCACCGAGTAGCTTCCTGCTTGGTCCATCTGCAACGGGTAGCTTCCTGCCCAACAACATTGTGGATCAAAAGCCCTCCTCATGAGGCCACCGAGTAGCTTCCTGCCCGGTCCATCTGCAGCGGGTAGCTTCCTGCCCATCAACGTTGTGGATCAAAGCCCTCCTCATGAGGCCACCGAGTAGCTTCTTGCTCGGTCTATCCGCAGCGGGTAGCTTCCTGCCCAACAATGCTGTGGATCAAAAGCCCTCACCATGAGGCCACCGAGTAGCTTCCTGCTCGGTCCATCTACAGCGGGTAGCTTCCTTCCTATCAACATTGTGGATCAAAGACCTCCTCATGAGGCCACCGAGTAGCTTCCTGCTCGGTCCATCCGCAGCAGGTAGCTTCCTGCCCAACAAAGCTGTGGATCGAAGCCCTCACCATGAGGCAGCTGAGTAAAAAGGAAGATATCGACCTTCCTACACTTAACCATCAATCGACTCAAGGGAAAAAGGAGGGTACCGACCTTTCTACACTTGGTTACTGTTCGGCTTGACGCGCGATCACCACCTCGACCCCGTGGCTGAGGAAGACACTGAACTTCCTACACTTTGATATTGTCCGTCCCTACTCGATAAATGGTCAGTAAGTGTGGGAGGAGTGGACACCGGCCTAACACTTGCAAGATGAAAAGGCCCGCGAGCTGAAAGTACTTGCAAGATGAAAAACCTACTAGCTAAAAATACTTGCAGAATGAAGATTCGAACAAAAGTATACGAGCTAAAGGTACTTGCACGGTGAGCAGACATTTGGGCAAAGAAAAGGTGTACTTTATTTATAATCAAAAATAAATACAAGGTATTCTGGGCTCCTCGGCCTTACAAAATGCCCGGAGGCTTACAAAAATTTTGGAAAAGAAAAAAATCCCCAAGGAAGGAAAGCTCAATCCACCCGCTCGGGGAGGACCTCGCCCTGCTCAATACCGGCCTCGGGGATCAAAACTGCGACCTCGGGGTTGGCGCTTCCACCTGCAGCCTTGCCTCCAACGGCCGCCTTAGCAACTTCCCCTTGCGGTGCCTCCTCAGTCAAGGGATACTTAGAGCGAAGCTCGCTGATATCGAACCCCGGCACGGACTCCTTGACGGCGTCGAGGGTGCTGTCCCACACGACAGCCACGGATTCGGTGAGATCGGCGTATAATTGATCTGACGCTTTATACGCCTCCACGGCCTTCACCGCCCAGAACTTGGCGAGATTCACCGTGTCCAAAGCCACCCGGACATCCCTCTTAAGGGCGTCCCTCGACTTCTTCACCGCATGGTAGAAGCCGTTCACCTCCTCCAACTTGGCTTGAATAGCCTTGTTGGACTCGTCCAAAAGCTGATGAGACTCTTTCAGCTTGGAGTTCGTCGGTCCATCGGCGACCAGATGAGTGTCAAGGAGAGCCGCCTTCTCCTCCGCTTCCCGCAGTTGGAGGCAGAGCTCCTCCTCCAACTTGGAGGACTCACCCGCCTTTTTCATGGCTGGGGCCACCTCCTCGGATTCCATAGCGACAAGGAGTGCGCAGTGGTGGAAGACCTGTGGAAAGCAGCAAACGGGTTAGAAAGCTCAACTCAAGGAAATTAGACTTGAAAAATCTTTTAAGAAAAGTCAGGAACCGACCTGAATCGCCTCTTGTGATATGGAGGCCACCTGGGCCTTCATGGTCCCCGGGGTATTTAAACCCCGGCCGCCTGCTCCATGTCAGAAAGCAGGCTGTCGACGATGGAGAGTCCCGAAGGCACCTCAATACAGAATTCGCCCTCCTGTACTGGGGTCCCGGAAGAAGGTGGTCGAGAGACCGTCCACTTCTGCCTTTTTAGGAGGACTTCAGCGAGCCCGGCCTCCTCCTCCTCTCACGTCCGGGGCGCTGGGTCCCACGAATGCTTATGGCTCCCCCCGCGGTGTTCTTCTAGAACTCGGGGAGCAGCGGAAGGCCTGGGCAGTGGAGTTGGCCTCGGGGCCGAGCTCGGACCGGATCGGGACGAGGTTGCGCCCCCGGCCTTCTTTCCCTGAGTCTTGGCGGCCAGGGCAGCTAGGATTTTTTCTCGGTCCATGAGCTCTACAAAAAAGGGACACGCAAACAAATGGGGGTTAGCGACACTAAAACATCAAAAGAAATTTGGTAAAGTCTAAACAGATTGTCGAAATCCTTAACGTACCCAAGAAACGCGCAGGACTGAGCCCAGCCAGCTCAGTGCCTGCTCGGATAGCCAGACATCCGCCCGTTGGATCGGCTCCCACTGGGACACCGCCCTCGCTTTGGAGGAAATCGGCTAATTTGCCCTCGGGCAGTAGGCCATGTGCCACTGTGTAGGCACAGGCCAATCCTCACTCTCAGGTGGCCCGATGAATAAAAACTTCTCCTTCCACTCATGGATGGAAGAAGGGACGACTACTACCCCTGACCCGGCCGCCCCACCCTTGCGCTTCTTATACGAAAAATACACCCAACTCGGCTCATCCTTACTGGTGCCGGAGTGATTCTTATAACAAAGGAAAGAGACAAGGAGAGTCAAACTGAAGGGGATATTTTCAAGTTTTAACCGGACCAGAAACCCGAGGAGGATTCTCCATGAGTTCAGCGCTAGCTGGCCCGGGGCAAGGTGGAAATATCGAAACACCCCATAAACCTTGGTGGGGAAGGGCAGGTACATTCTTGTCCGGAACGCTTCCAGATACAGGGCAATCTCTTTGCCCTGCACCTGATCTGCCCGCTCACCCTCTCTAGCTAAGCGGAGTGAATAGTTAGAGGGGATGTAGAATCGAGCCCGGATTTCGGAAAGCTCGTCCAGACTCTTCAAAATAGAGGGCACATCGCAGGTGTTCCCGATGCGCACCTTGGGGGCCCTTGTCGCCGCTCGACGGCGAGTGACAAGGGTAGCCCTGACTCTAGAGGGCGAACCCGACACAGAGGACGAAAAAGAAGAAGAACCCTCTTGGCTATCTGAAGCCGAAGAGGAGGAAGACCCGCTGGACTCGGCCCCAACAACGGGAGCCTCATCGTCCGACTCTACCCTTACTACCTCTACGGACTACTCGGACGAAGACATCAAACCTGATTCAAAGGAAGGGACTCACCGAGAAAAAATCAACAGAAGATCCAATCTAAAGGAAGGAGCGTCGGGCAATCTTCAACAATGAAAGAGAAATTGAGCAAAGTGTCAACCCTAAGATGGTCCCCTCCTATTTATATACCCAAAAGGGAACATCCTGCGACCCAGATTGATTCCCGCCAAAACGAAACGTCACGCCCAGCGGGCGGCGGGGCTCCACGTGGCGATCGGACATTGGGTATCTCTCTTTGACTGCAGGAGTCAGATCATCTTGTCGCCTCCACCAACCAACGGCGGACACGTGGCCCGTACCCCAACTGACGAATCGACTGAAACGGCACCCCCTCTTTAAAGCGCAATCATTTCACTGATCCGCTGAATCCATCGGGAATACGCGCGAAAATTCAAGCGTAAGACGAGGTGACACGTGGGCCCAAAGATCGAAACGACACAACCACCAAACTCCATGCCGTTCCCGGGCAATCCGCATTATGATTCTTGGCGCCGAACTAAGCAGAAGAAAAACCGAGCAGGCCACTCTTGACCCAACCCATGAATAGATCGAAATGAGAGTGGGGGGCTAATGATGATGCCCACAAGTGGTATCTCCTCAGATTACAACACGTGGTGGATAACGTGTCCCGAAGACTACGGAGGTGGAATAAATGGGTTGCATTAGGGAGGATTCCTCGGGATCCTCTTCTTGAGGAACGTATCCGACCATTCAGGAGACCTCCCTGAATACATTCCACTTTCACCTAGGAAACTACCAACAACTCATCTTCGAGCTTCCTCGGTCTCCTTGCTCGTCTCCGAGCCGTCTGACATGCCGAGCTTCCTCGGCCTCCCGCTCGTCTCCGGGCTCCTGACATGCCGAGCTTTCTCGACCTCTCGCTCATCTCCGGGCTCCTGACATGTCGAGCTTCCTCGGCCTCCCGCTCGTCTCCGGGCTCCTGACATGCCGAGCTTTCTCGACCTCCCGCTCGTCTCCGGGCTCCTGACATGCCGAGCTTCCTCGGTTTCCCCTGATCAATCAAGAGCGCGGATCTCATGCGCCCCGCAACGGCTCCGCGTATATCGCCTCCCACGATTCGCGCCCCACGCCAGTGCATCCTCCCATTAATGGGCGCATCCCCCTATTAATGGGCGCATCCTGCCATTCAAGACGAGGATAACGCTAGAGCGTAACTGACGGCGATAATCTCACGCCTGCTCGCTCCACGCGACCCCTACATAAACCGCTCTCTCAGACGACTCAGGTAACTCGAACTCATTCCAATACGCCACCGCTCTGGTCATATTCCTCGGCACTAATTTGATCGTCGGAGGGTCTTACGGTGGTACACCCATCCCGGGACTTCTTTTATAGATAGCTCGGCGCAACACAAACCCATTGAGATACACACACTCAAACAACTCCCAAACCAAATCTCAGCCGCTAAACTCCGCCATCACAGGATCGACGGAGGACAACATTTGAAGGAGATCCTAAGCTCCATCAGGAGGGTTGGAGGATTAAAAATACGCATGCATCACACATGCAAAAATACTAGTAAGAAAGTTCAAATGATATTATGACTTTTATGTGACTTTCTCCTGAGTTATAATAATGCTGAATATGATGACTGTTCCCTGACTTCTAGGATGCTCTTGATAGTGAAATTTGACTTTGTGTAGGGTAAGGATTTTTATTGTGCCCGTTGGGCCTCCATTGATTGTTGGGCATCAAATATAAGTAGACATGTCTCCATCCAAAAGACTCAAGCCTTGATCGGTTGTCCCATCATATATCTATTACGTATTTGCATCCAACAATTTTCCTGATGTGGGTCTAATTATGTTGATACGGGTCTAATTATGTAGATCAACCGCTTCTTATCTCTAAGCTTATACTCCTTTTATGCTTGCATGTCTCGAATTTCAATTGCATATTTAATTTTCATATAACAAAACAAATTCATAGATATTCTCATGTTATACACGATGCAAGTTTTTTTCCTTCTTGTTCCATGGGTATCACACTTTAAAAAAAAGCTAGTACAAGAAGAATCTCACTGTTCCAATGTCTTCTCCTCACAATATAAAACAAAGGCTTATTTACAAAAAAACTCCCAACTGAGTTGAGCTATTTTAACAAAACTATCATTACATTTGAAACTATTAAGAAACTACCATGACTTGCACACGTATAAAAAGAAAAGCTAATACAAGAAGAATCTCACTGTTCCAATGTCCTCTCCTCACAATATAAAACAAAGGCTTATTTACAAAAAAACTCCCAACAAATTTGAGCCATTTTAATAAAACTATCATTACATTTGAAATTATTAAGAAACTACCATGACTTGATGGTCAACGTTAGTATTCATGTCAAATGACCATTTTGCCCTTCATAATATAATTAATTGATTATAATTTATATTTAAATAATTTTAATAATTATTAAATAATTAATTTCTTTTGGAAGGGAGGAGGCGGAACCGGAACCGGAATGAGACGTCGCCGGTGGTGAGAGAAGGACACCGAGAAAAGGAAATGAGAGGAGGGGGAAGATGATGATAGGTTGATGATAAAGATGATGATGGGTTGATATTATTGGCTATAGTGCCCTCAAGACAATTATTATAATCGCAGGTAGACGATTATAATAATTGAGGGAGGATCTATACAGGCAGAACAATCTTACTCGAGATAATAATATACTATTTGGTTTGATATTATCATCATGTACACGTATTATGTGGTATTACGGGTCACTATTACATGTTGATAGAGCCCATAGGATTCTTGCTTGACTACTAGGGTTATGATGGCAATCATACAAGTGTGGTCGAATAGTCTATAAGAAAATCCTTAAATGCCCCTAGTCGTGGTTATATCGAGACTGGGCATTGATATTCCAGAGCAGACTAGTGTATACGTTTTTTGACTCCAACGAGGGGCGATGGACGGTCTCATCGTCATTGGTGTTAGTTAGTCACCAAAGATTGTATGCATGTGCTCATTGGGTTATGAGTTACACTGGACGAACTCACCGGGAACATGCTAGATGGTACCATACATATTATCAGGTAGCAATTCTCTGGTGACATGAGTATAGGTTAATCTGTCGACCTGAGATCGTCATTTGTCTCGTATGAGTTCCCATTGTGCTTTGATTACAACCCTACCACGGCTCTACTGAGTCGTGCAAATAGGTTTTAGTTGGGTACAGTTCCGAGCCACATGCAGGCAATGAACGGATCGTTAGGGATTCGTCTCTCCCGATATTGGGGGTAGATGTCGCGCAGTGCACGAGTGGCCATCACTAGAAATCCTTAGCCAAGATGGATGGGATTTACTGATTTGGACCAGTAGTTTCTCTATGGATGATGGGCTTCACACCGACACGACTTATTGCGTTATTAGGGGTCTGACATTTTCCACCCCCTAGACCTGGTATGTGACACTCTCAGATGAAAAGACCGGATTGTACGGAGATTGTCACTTTCAGGCTCAGTAGGGATACATATGAGTTTACTTGTTTACCTTCCTTTCATTCAATATCTGGGTAGTCGTTACGTACAGTTAGTGCCGCTGACGTACTTGTAGTTAAACTCGCTGCCAGCGTATTTTCAAGTCTTTAGAGTTCCACACAGAGGGTTTCTTAACTCAGGAGAAACGATGTAGTGTACGTATTTTGATACGTATGGAAATTCAATTGAATACGTGTTTTTGTATGCGTACTTTTAATCGGACATTTTGTTAATATTAGCCGGTTTGAAAGATAGCCAGATTATCACATTTGGATAACATGTGGGCTAGTATTATTTATCTCTTTTTGGTATCTCTCTTTTGGTATTTTTATTTTGACAGAATATGGTATTTATACGAATACGGGTATTTGTATAAATACGTGTGTTCGCATCTTGATGCGAATACGGGTGTTCGTATCTCGATACGAATACGGGTGTATGTATTTGTAGCATATACTTGTATTAGTGTATGTGTGTACAAATGAGGTGGCTCTCTTCTCTTCTCTTCTCATCTTGTCTTATTTTTGTGAGAATGGTGTAGACTTGTGGCTTATCATGGTGAGTCACAATTCCACCCATTCAAACACTTAAATGAGAAAAGAAATAGAAATAGGTAGAGGATTAATGTTTTATTTGCTATACTTGCTCCATCCTCACCCTTAGCTTCTTCTTCATTTTCTCTTGAGATTTTATAAGTTGAGAAAGGAAAAAAGAAAAAGAGAGAAAATATAGAGATTAGCTACTACTACATCCTAGCGATCAACTCTTAGCAAGTTTTGTTCACTAGTTGATTCACTTAGTTTTTAGTGTGAAACTAGAGCCTAAATTAGGGTTCTTTCGGGTGGATCATTTTCGACTAGGAACACCGTCTCCTAACCTCGTTCCCGGTAGACCTAGGAGCTAAAGAAGTGGAAAAGAAGAAGAAGAACATGACTATTAAGGTAGCTAACACCTAACCGAGTAGTTAAACTCATTCTATGTTACTAGTTTAGTGTTTGGAATCGATTCTAAGTCGTAATAATTCATACTCTTGTTCTTTGAAGAAAAAATTTTGTATTCTGTCTTGGCCGCAAGTTAGTGGCACGAGCATAACCGTTTACTTACAGATATTGGATTGATGATGGTGGTGATGATGGTGGTCGGAGAAAGGGATGGAAAGGGTTGTTGGGGAGATGAGGGGGCGATCGGGGAAGGAGGCGGATGGGGAGGTCAGGGTCAGTCAAAGGTTGGGGTCGAGGTCAGATCGGGGTCGGGGGATTGGGAGCCGGCGGCAGCGGCGACGATGATGAAGATTGTGATGAAGAGGAAGGTAATGGTGAAGGAGATGATGAAGAAGATGATGATGATGAAAGGTGGTGATGTAGAAGGTGGCGGTGGTTGTAGGGGGCGGAGCCGGAGTTGGTGGTAGGATCATCACCATCGCCGGAGATGGTGGAGGATGGAGGAGGATGAGGGTTAGAGCTTTGTTCTCTATTTTTATTTTTTTAATTTTTGAAATTAGGATTAGGGTTAGAATATGGGTATTTTTGGGTTTTAAAAACTTTTTTGCTGACGAGGCAATTTAGATAACATAGTACAGACGGTACTGACGTGGCATTGTTAAGTTTAGTAGTTTATTAATAGTTTTAAAGGTATTGAAAGTTTTATGATTTTAGTCCAAATCTTCTGGGAGTTTTTGGTAAATAAGCCTAAAACAAAACCATTTCTTCATTTTTCCTCAAGTTACATATGAGTTGTATTATCAACTGGGGCTTAATTCAGTTGATATCAATTTTCTCTCCAACGTGAGTGGTAACAAGTTCAATATCAAGGGTTAATTTCCAAAAATAAAAATAAAGTACATTTGAGTATTATTTTGTTTTTTAATTTTTTATTTGATAATCTTAGTGTAAACCCCACCGTACGTCATTCATTAAATAGCAATAATGAAACGCAAAATTTTTATTACGAGTTCCTGTCAGCCAAAAGCTTGGCCTCATGAAGCAATTGGAGTCGTATTTTTCTGTTGCGTTGAATAGTATTAGTCTAGGTTAACATCTAAAATGATCAAGACACATGTTAACTTAATTTGTAACTACCACTAACTGCCCGGTTTCACCTGTTTGTGAAGCTACTTCTCATCACAAAATGAGGGGAATAATTGTACAACATAACAACAATGGAATGACTCTCTCTCTCTCTCTCTCTCTCTCTCATAATAGACCAAACTCTTATTCTTCCTCATTGGTTGTTACTTAATTTTTCTCTTCACAATGCCTCGCCTTCCGAGAAATCGAGGCATTGATTTCGAAGCAATGGAGTTTGCCGACTCCATGATGATTGATGGGCTCGGTGGAGGAGGAGAAGGAGGAGAGTTTGGGGCGCCGACAGAAAAGGTAGATAAGTTTTACAAATCGAAGAATCTAATGGCGGAGAGGCGAAGGAGGGACAAGCTCAATAGCAAGCTTTTCACACTCCGGTCGTTGGTCCCAAACATCACTAAGGCAAGTGCTAAGTCCCTTCTTATTCGTCTCAATGGTTTATTAATTTCCTGTTCTTGTTTTCTTCTCTGTTTTGATAATTTAGTTTGTTGATCTCATATTGTCGTATTAATTTCTATATGGAAATACTTATATATGAAACAGGGTAAGTTTTCACTTATTTATTGATAGAAACATGTTAGGGATGGCATATGACTCCAACTATGTATATAGTTATCTCTGATTACAGATTCTAATATTAACAATTAAAGTCTTTGCATTTTATCATTTGATATTAAATTTGTGAAATCTTGAAAACGAACCTTTTCGCTTCTATTGGAGATTGAATATAAAGTTTTACTACCAGAAAAAAATTGCGCGTAGAACTTAGATCTTTGGGATTTCAAAGTTTTAGAGCTCAATTTATATAGGGTTTTAAATTTTTAGATTTCAATTCTTTCTGTCATTTGGAAAATATTATTTGGCCATTCTTAATTTCTCATCTTTGCTTCGATAGCGTTATCCTTTTTAGACTGTTGTTGTACATTTGATAGAATAAAGCCTAATTTGCATTTGTTACATGAATCCTTAGTACTAATTATTAGGAGATAATTAATTAGGTTAGTGCAACAAAGTTCAATTCCCTCCTGTCTAATGTAAAGATACTCTGAAGTTGACTTATGATTATTTTCAGCAGCATGTAAGAATTTCACAATAAAAAAATGGGACAAATTTTATAAAACATCGGATTTTAAGGGGTCATGAGATAGCACCATTAATGAACTTTAAAAATGCCATTAACCCCTCTATAACTGGCAATGTTAAGTATGAAAATATTAATTTCGTTAACTTAAGACATGAGTTGATTGAATAATCCCAAAATCACCTTATATATGGTTGGAAGATTTCCGAAATGTACCGAAGATGTCAACTTTTACAAAAACACCTGACAAAAATACCCTTTAATAGGGGTGTATAAACTTCAAGGGTTGTATCTCAAAACCTTGAAAATTCGATAGTGTTGTATATGATATTAGTCTAAAAAAGGATGTTATGGATGGTATATAACTTCAAATATTATATTTACCTCATTACAGATTCTAACATCAATACATAGATGGTGTCATGGTGGTATTTTACCATGTCTTAAAAACCTTTGAGCTACCTATGAGAGGTAGTACACCTAACAAAATATCAAAAAAATTTAAGTAGTCTGCATTATCATATAAAAAAAATTGCGTGTTCGGTTAAATTAGAATTTTTGGTACGTCATGGATCGAATAAAAGCTTTTCCACAGTAATCGACGCAGAATTTAGATCTTTGGATTTCCTTTTCTTCCAAGCATATATATATATATATATATATATATATATATATATATATATGGGAATTATTTCACAATCCTTATTCTTATCTTAACTTTGTAATGACTTGCCCTTTTTGGACAGCTGGCCTGAAGCATATATGCTAAAAAAAATCTACATCTGTTTATGTAGATGAATCCTATGTACAACCCCAGTCTAATATAAACATGCTATAATCTAAATTATAAAAATGTATGATTCAATGATAATTCCAGTTTTTATAACTTGCAATTTGGTCAGTATAGGTCATAATTTATGAAACATCTGCAGAGTAGAGTTAAATATTTTCCTGTCACAAACTATCAGCACCATTTTATCTGTTTAAAAGTTATGCATGGTTCTTACTTTAGATGAGCAAGGAATCAACTCTCATCGATGCAATCGACTACATTAATAAGCTTCAGAGCCAAATTTACAACCTTAATCTCGAGCTTTCAAATATGCCCGATGAAGACGGAGAAAAGCGAGTGAGTGCATCAAGCTCTAAAAGCATGGCTGCTTCGGATATTTCCCCATGCCCGGTAATTTCTCTATAAAAATTTAATTATGACTACCCAAATATTAAGGGGAAAAATATCTTGCAACCATATTGATTTAATTTCTTAAAATGGGTATTAGGGAACGGTCGAGCTTAATCCAATAGGACAAAACAAATTTCATGTCAGGATGAGTTACAAGAATAAACGTGGGGGTTTCGCTGAAATGGTAGAGATAATTGCAAGAAACGGGCTAGAAATTACTGAAATCAGCTCAGTCGCATTTTCCGGTTTGGTTCAGACAGTGTTTTCGATCGAGGTAAAACATGTTTATACTCAATTAACTATCTAATATTAATATGAACTAATTTTTTTTCCTTTTATATTTATTTCAGGCAAAGGGTAATAAGGAGATTTGCTCTGCTGAGTTGAGGAAGAAGCTTCTTTTCGTGATTGTGGGAGCCCCTGAACAGAAATAAAATCATTGGATATTAAAACAGGGATTTATATATTAGTAAGTATTGTGTTGCAAGATATTAGAATAAGGATACAGATTTATAATTGGAGCATTGAAAACTCTTTATATATGTTTGCTCAAAGCACATTATTAACTACTTTTACTAATTTGAATGATCAAACCAGAAACCATCCATAGTTTTCTATTGCTAATGCAAGATATTTAATCATTACCGCCGTTAATTTGTGCTATATCTTTATATTTTACACGACCGTTTTGTTTTCCCGCATGCAATGTGTTGACAAATTGTCTAGCTTGAGTTGCTCGCACTGCGAAAGGGAAAATTGAAGAAGAATCGGGCAACGATATTTCTGTTGGCTTTAGAAACGGAAACCATAAATATCAAGAAAAAGAACACAACATCAAATAATTTATCATAGGCTAAACTACCATCATGTATTTAGAACAGCCTTTCTCAACATGATCACCTTAGTTAATTAAGTTTTAAGAGAACCATTAGACACATATAATACCGAAACCATGTACATACGATCGACACCGATTAACTAATCCAAATCCAAGACACAAATCAAGTCAAGAAAGAAAAAAACTTAACCAAAAACTAATTAATCATGAATCATGCAAAATCAAGCCATCATCCTATGAAACTCTTGGTAATCAAGCACGCCATTGCCGTCAAGATCATAAGCCCTGATCATGGTCACACACTCCTCATGTGACCTCGCCTCCCCAAGCTTCCTGAGCACGTGCTGCAGCCCGATGGGAGTGATGCAGCCACTCCCTTTCTCCACTTCAAACATCTCGAAGGCTCTCTTGAGATCCTCCTCCTCCTCTCCTTCCTTCCTCCCCATCTCCATCAACCTCAAGAAGTCGCCGTAGTCCATGAGCCCATCCCCGTCGGAGTCGTGGTCCCGCATCACCGTCTCGATCTCCTCGGGGGAGACAGTGTCGCCGGCCCAGACGAAGAAGGAGTGGAGCTCGTCGGTCGATATCTTTCCGTCCCCGTCCTTATCGAACCGACGGAAGGCTTCACGGAACTCGATCACCCTGTTGTCAGAGAAGGAATTATTAATTATATTATGAGCGAAAGAGTATTTTCTTGATAATTTGATGTCGCCTCTGCAGGAGTACGTAGACCGGAAATAAGAAGGAAAAAAACCTAGAATTTTATGTCTATATACCACCCTACTTAGCTTACATGCTACTAGAATATTAAATATATCCTTCTGCCCCCATCACAACTTCGAAATTTTGATGCAGTGTCGTCGTCAGGGATATTTCAAATAATGAGTGGAGATTTGTTAAAAGCATTAGGGGAGATTTGTTAAAAGCATTAGGGGGCATACATATATATGGCTAGGGGGTAGGGGGGGATACAAACATAACATCATCAGTGCTGGTATACGAGCTATGCATATTTAAGAGATTTTATTGTCAGCCACACCATAAAATTTCTCCGTGATTGATTCCGACAAATGTAAATTAACAAACTAATCGAACTGTTTCTAGTGATATCAATTTTCTCAATATACCTGCTGGAATGAGGAGAGGACGGCGGGGTGAGGAGGGTGCCGGACTTGGATCTTCGGAGGCGGTGGAGGCTTAGCTTGAATGCTTTGTTGAAGAACCATTTGGATGGTTTGATATTGGATGCCATAATTAATGCGAAGAAGAAGAAGACGGGGATGTGAAAGAATTTAGCTAAGTGATGGGCCATATTTGTAGTAAATGAGAGGAGCCAATGCAAAGAAGTTGCAAGGTACGTGGGAATTAATTGTAACGCAGGAACAAGGAAGGTGCATGGGAGCTTCCTTGGGGTCCCTTTTTAGGACTTGAGGAGTTGTGGGAGAAAGCAATGTGGAATCTTGGCCTCTTGGGTAAGTTTTTTGAGGTTTGAGGAGTGGAAAGGACCACTGCTCTAGGGTTTGGGACATGGGAAAGTTCACTCTAGTGATGGGATGGATGATATAAGCATGCAAGAAGGCTAATGGCTATGGAGGGAAAAAAAAGTCGTTCAATTTTGTTTGTTGCTATCCATCGTGGGGAAGGGACCAAATCTTCGGAAAAAACTACTATGCAACGACTTGCATGGTGCAAGCCCTTGCATAGCCATTGGATGGGGGACCCCCACTACTGGGGCTCCCCCATCCACTGACTCTAGAGGGTCTTGCACCATGCAAGCCCTTCTAGAGAAGTTTTTTCACATATCTCTTATATATTGCTAACTTAGGGAAAGTAGAGTCGATAGAAGTTTTGGAATTTGGGTGTTTCATGAATGTTTGTTTGACAGTAATTACCCAGCAAAAAGGATAAATTGTTGAGATGCACCCGGCCCAAGAAAAAGGGAGCAAAAAATCCCATGTATGTTTGAAATAGAGAGAAAGAGCATATTGTTCAAAAATATGGTCTAAACACCCCTGACTCAAGGCCTGAGTATTATATTTTGGTGAGTGGACAAAAATACCCCCATTCATTGGCAGCCATTCAAAATTTCTCTCTTTCTCTCTCTCGCTCTCATCTCCTCAAATTCCCGAGCCTTCTTTCTGCTCTCCGATCCTTTGGTGCACAAGGTTGTGTTAAGCAGACCCAATTCGCCGCTCACTATGCTTCTCTTCGTCGCCGTCACCGTCATCTCTTTCGTCGTAACCTCGCCTTCCCAAGTCGACATTTCAGTGTTTTTTTTAGAACCCATGCTCTTCTTCTTCTCTTTTTAATTCCATTCCACTTCTCTGTATTCTTTTCCCACACATTCATTCATTCTCTCCCCCCTTCTCTCTCTCACTCACACACATTTTCTCAACACCAACAACTCAACAATTATGAAGCTTAATTGTTTGTGTTGAAAAATATTGATGGTTTTGTTGAGAAAGATGATGATAAAGGGAGAAAAATATTGATGGGATGTGTTAGAATTGTAAGGAAAAAAGAAAAAAGAAAAGATAATGCGAAAATAAAGAGAAAAAGTTTTGTCTTGTAAAGAGAAAGAAGAAGAAAAGAGAGAAGTTACATGCGACTGCTTAGAAATTACATGCGACTGTTTAGAAATTACATGTGACGGTTTAGAAATTACAGACAACTTAGTAGAAGTTACAGATAAGTTATTAGAAATTACATACAACTGCTTAGAAATTACAGACAACTGATTGTAAAGAAAATGCAAGCTCTAATTTTGTAAGTTCTTAATAGGTTGTGATGGAAAATATTGATGGATTGCGTTGGAAAAGAATAATGATGAGGAGAGCAAAATGTTGATGGGTTGTGCTGGATTTGCAAGGAGGAAAGAAAAAAGAAAAGAAGCAGAACAGATTGTGACATCTCAATGTCATTTTTAGAGCTCATGCACTTCTTCTCTTTTTAATTTCATTCCTCTTCTCTGCGTCTTTTTCCCACACATTATTTCTCTCTCTCTCTCTCTCTCTCTCTCTCTCTCTCACACACACACACACACACACACACACGCATATCTTCTCAACACTAACAAATCAACAATTAAGAAGCCATGGCCAAAACCATTAAAGAAGAAGAAGAAAAACTAAACTAAAAATTGATCTATTTTCTCTTCTCTTTTTTCTCCATCTTTTATTGCAAGCAGGATTGAACAAGTGGGGAGTTGTTGGCCACAGCCATTAAAGATGCAAGATTGAACATGTAATATCTAAGCACTTGCCTGTAATTTCTGATAAATTATCTATAACTTGTAAGCAATTGCCTATAACTTCTATGCACTTTCCTTTAAGTTCTAAGCACTTGCATGTAATTTCTAACCATTTGCATGTAACTTCTAATTAGTTGCCTGTAACTTCTAATAAGTTGTATATAATTTGTAAGCACTTCCATGTAACTTCTAACAGACGTCTGGTTAAGAAATTTTTGAAAACCAAACGCCTGGTAAAGGAAATTTCCATTTTCAAATCTTTGTTTTTATTTCAAAGACGACTAAGAAAACGTCTCCTTAAGAAATTTCTGAACTACAGACGTCTGGTACAGGAAAATGGTTACAAACTAAAGGTAAGTGCATAGAAGTTACTGACAGCTAATTAGAATGTAAATTCCCGGTTCCGTCAATAAAATTTTTCTAAAATTTTTCCAAACCCCCTGAATATTTTCTATTTTTCCCGTTAATTTTTGGGGGAATTTAGAATCCTTGTATTTTCTTTAATTCTCAAAATTTAATTTTCCTAAATATTTAAACTAAAGCCCAAAAGAAAATAATTAAGAAAATCCCACCAAAAAAACTAAATATATAAATAAATCCCCAAAATCCAAGCCCAGCCCATGTCCATACTCCCGGCCCGAGCCCAAACCTGACCCGACCCGACCGTTTCACCCTCTTCCCCACTCCCTCCTTCTCGTTTTCCCGCTCTTTCTTCCTCCTTCACTCACGTCGCCTCGTTCGCTCCTACATCGCTGCTCTCCAACGCGACTGTGACCACGATCTTGCGTGCGCACCTCTCTCTAGCTCTCTCCCCCTCACTCTGGTTTTCCCGCTCTCTCATCCCCTATACTCTCCCGCTCACCCCACGCCTCACCCCCAGGTCCCTATTTCTCAACGCACGACCCCACGAGCGACCACTCACCCCTCGACCTCGTCTCCCTCCTTTGCACAAAACCGAGCCTCCCTCATCCAACACCCCCTGTTGCTTCCATCACCCTCTTCACCAACTACCTAGAACCCAGCCTTTCACTGAGCCTCCCTTACACACCTTCTCGCCGCCGCCGATCACCCCGCTCCCATCGCGCCACCGGTTACCTCGTCGACCCCTCAGCGTCACCACCATCACCTCCGGTCTTTCCCCTGCCATCGTCGTCGCTTCACTGCACCTTTCACTGAACCTCTCCCCTCCTCCTCGTCGCCGTCCCCTCTCGCCGCCGGCACCTCCCTCTGCATCACCTGAGCTTCGACGTCGTAGCCACTCGAGCTCCTCAACCATCCTCTACGCCAACAGAGCCATCCCCCGAGCAACTCCGACGACGAGCCCAAACTCGAGCCAAGGCCACGAACCCTAGCCGCGCCGTTCGTGGCACGATCTCGCCGTTGCCGCTGCCGTGCGTCGTCAATGCGTCATCAGGAAAGTACCCTGCTTGCTTCATGCTAAATTGATCTATTATTATTCGAAATACTAATGAATTCCGTATATACACTTCGTGCGATTTAATATAATGCATGTGTTCGACACAAAACCCGAGAGGAAAACTCTCATTAAATTGAAGGAAACTGATCACATAAGTTGTCCCGTATAGTAATGAACATCGTGTTAAAATTGGGCTGAAAAATACAGTCGTTATTGACGTGATCGACCATCCCCATTTAAACCCGTTAAAACTGAAATTTTTCCGCGTCTGAAATTTGTAAAAATCACAACTAATTGACTATAGATTGGAATGTTACGTTCGAGGGCTCAAATCGAAGACGACTCAAAGACCTAGAACCCCATAAGAGTTTCAATTTGTTCCTATACTGAAAAGACAACGGAAACTTGTGCGGAGTGCGGCTCTGGACTACAGTCCACGGCAGCACTGGCTGTTGATTCTCATCTTGTAATGCATACCCTTTGCTGCTTGAACTTGTTATATTGAGGAACCCTATACCATAGCGAAGATGAAACAATTATCTAACTAATGATAGTTATTTCACCCCTTTTCACTGTCATTTACTATTTAAACTATATTTTAGATTAACAGGACGTATAGCAGTCCCAAACAGAAACAGAACTTATACCCCATGGTTGTACAGTACATAACTTCTGACGTAGAGGCGCGATTGAGAATCCGTCTAGTGAGTTGGAAACCTAATTGATAAACCTTAATTTCATTCAACTATAGCATTGCCTAATTTTGATTTCAACAGGGTGAAAATTGTGTTACGAAATGAACATTCAGTTCAGGAACTGAATTTCCAGCAGTGATCATTTAAAATGAAACGGCTGTAACTTGCAAACTCGAAATCCGATTGCACTGAAATAAATTTTTTTGAACTGCCGACTGAGTTTACTTGCTACCACCTTTGTATCATTTTACTGAATTTTGAATGTATGATTTAATGCAATTTTTATAAGTTCAAAAGACGCATAATAGTTCGTATTACACATGATTTGTTAACTGTATAAATGCACACATTTTACCCGATTGCCATACTTCTAGTGATAGTGCGCGTTATTTCACAGTGTACAATGCATTTTCGTGCATGAATGGTATCGTTTAGGAGTGTCAAGTACGCCAGTGAAAAAGTGAATGATTCGTGACAGTGAACAATACAGTGAACAGTGACTAAAACCGTGTTATTGGTGTGTACTTGTATACGACTAGACCATACTCATAAATAGTGTAGACCTGGGGAAAATGGGAAAATAGAAGTGGAAAGAGAATTGTATTTAGCGAGGACAGTGATTTAGAGGATGGTCATTCGAATAGCGACTCTTATATATATTAGGTTGGGCCTAGCGGTCCGGCTGACAGGGTTATGTCCCGGGCGATAGCGGGCCGTAGTCTCGGGTATGTACGAGACCCTCATTAAACATGATCCTCCTTTCCACGACTCGATTTCAAAGATGACTTAGAGACTGATAGGGACACAGATCATACATTGCATCAGTTAGTGACATATTGACTACCTGCGTTTTATCTCCACTGTTACTTTCTTTTCTTATTTCTAGTCACTAATATAATATTGCTATTACGTCTCTCTGACGTCCTGAGTATGTATGCTCAGATCTCGAGGAAGAACCAGTACAGAAGTCAGACTTGCCCTTCGAGCTTGCGGAGATTTAGTCGGGAGTACCTCCTTCAACTTTACTGCTTTCCCTAAAGTAACCCTGTATTCACACTTGGTTAGTAGTTCTTTTCCTTGTTTTATTGTAAATTGTGAACAATGAAAGTTGATGCAATTTCACGGCCCGAAATAGCACGTGACTGGCCCTTGAATCATATGAAGTCTATAGGACCCCATCTAATTCAAGTAAGCTAAAAGCCCAGAAATCTAAAATCATTTGAAGGAGTAAATAAGGAAAACTAGTTTTAAAGAAGTGTTGAAAACATGTTTTAAAAACAAGGGTTTTAAAATAGGTAAGCCGAATATGCATTTTAAATCCACAATATCTTTTCTAAAAATTTCGGCCGAGTTTCCTTTGTAAATACTGGCCCCAAACGGGGTACAACATGAATAATATATATATATATATATATATATACACACACACACACAATGATAAAAGGCATCTCCAAGCGGGAGCTAGCTCGTCGTCAATCGACGGTCACAACCACGCAAGAAGTATAATATACAACGCCGAAGGGCGAGGATCAAAACTCAAAAGGAAACTCAAAATCAGTATGAAAACCATAATACTACAACGCGTGACTCTAAGGTCGAAATAATACACAACTGGTTTTCTAAGTCTGAAACAATATACAAGTTTGGTTGATAGAATTTCTAGATACAACTGAATAATACATATACAATGGTGGTTCTGATGCAAAAGAATCCACCTACTAAAGCAAGTCACCCATAAGGAAAGCAGTGTACCAGAAAAGCCGCAATGAAACCTGTACGGCGAAACCTGCAAGAAACTGTGGCACAACGGGGGTGAGTTTCCAACTCGTGAATAGAAAATATCACAGAGCAGAAATCGTACGTATTACACAATCCTAGGTCAATACGATCATATATATATATATATATATATATATATATATATATATATATATATATATATATATATATATATATATATATATCAAATGAATAAGTCTGAAACATGATAAGGTGGCAATGTAACATCTATATATGAGTGTAGTGCCAAGTGCTCGTGTCAGTGCCTCAGGTAATAACATATCATAAATATGAGGTATGATCAATGTCGACTATATCATGAAGTCTATGAAAAAGTGGATATCATCCAACTATGTGATCAATATCATTAATGTCAATATATGTATGTGGAAATCGTCCACGTGTCACCCAATGACAATAAGCATCATGCATGTAAATATCATAAACATATGTATGAAAGTATGAGGATGTAAATCAATATGTGTCGCTCACAACATATCAGAATCATGGAACCTGAGTATCAAGCATCGACACTCGAAAACATCATGAAACATGTGCCTAGCATCGACACGTAAATCCTCATAGGTCGGCTCCGCCAGTCCGGATTGGCCCACGGACTCCGTCAGTCCGGATCAGCCCATATCATCTCTCGACTCCGGTCAGTATCCTCCGGATATCCGCCGAGCCTAAATAATATCACCGGTAGGTAGTAGTCCCTCTGCCAGGCTCACCGTTTACTACACAGCGATCCGTTCTCGCCCCGGGGTACCATACCGTTCCACCATGTACCTGCAATCGGCCTCATCCGCCTCCTCGAATCGGGTTTCACATGTCGCTCTCAGCACCGAGAAAACCCATGGTGGACGCACTGAAATATCATATCAAGGGTAACCAGGATTTTAAAACAATTTCATACTCTCCTTTGAAATATCCATGGTTCCCAAATCCAGAAATATCATGGAAACAACATATCTCAATGCGTATAATCAAAAGCATGATGTATGCGACGTATAAAAGAAATGTAAGCATATCAGTATATCATGCAATATGGAATAGTAATATGCACATATTGAGGGAAACCGCTCATTTAAAATGAATCAGTTTTAAAAAGCATCTTGCGGTTCCCAAATCTCCAAATCCAGCGAGAATCATCTACGTATGTGCGAATATGTATGTATGCACGTATGGGTGTACAATAGGTATGTACATAAGTATGCCATGCAAGGGATCATATCCTGAATGCAACAATACTACAGTTTAGTGACATGGTAATTATCGATGATGAAGTATATGAGCCGGCAAGCAGGTGTACGTGGAACATATGCATCATCGATAATGGTGCTGGTGTCCTAACAGCATGATTTTTATATAACAATAACCATTTGCACATGCAATACGATGCGAATAACAAGAGTATGCAGAAATCGACTAATAAATCAACAGTGACGCATCTGCATCAATATAAAAAGTCGTATAGTTTGCCATTTGAAATAAGACGAATCGAGCTTTTTAGTAAAATAAGGGCTACGGTGTTTTTAAGAAAATATGCCTTTTTTGAAAATATCCGCAGTATCCCTGTGCCTATCTTTGAAATACTCCCGATTCGTTAGTTTTGAAATAGGTATGACATCGTTCTAGTCTAACATCTACTCGCAAAACTACAGCTCTAACTAGCAAGTCAAACGGGAGGGGTATGGAAACCACCTAAATCTGAGTCGATATAATATATATATGTAAATATAATAGTCGGTGATCCCGCCTCAAAAGTACCGCGTATGATACAATATCATATGACATCGAGTCATGAATGCAGATCTATCATCAATATAAAGCTCATATGGTAAATCATCGAATGGCATCCCAAAAGCTGGGTACGGGTCAATATCACATTCATCTCATCGATTATCTGGTATCCTTATCATCATATCTCATGATCTGGGGTACTGATCTAAATCTAGTACAAATCGATACCATTTATATAAATATAAATGCGTGTGTGAAACACACGTCTAAAGCCCCGCTAAAATCTCATGTCGTATCCCAAATACGAATCACATCATATCATCGATATCATGGCACTATGCCCAATCTCATCGACTCATCTCCAAATACCAAAAACTATCCTCATCATCACGGTATAAGTATACAAGCAAGCATGTGTATGTGTGGGTTTAAACCTATTCTAGGGTTCGCAACTAGGAAACTATACTAGTTTACTTCTAAACCCAAATCTATCCATAATACACCAAATCACATCTTGAATATTATAACACACTTAACGCTATCATACGTATATATAGTAATATAGTATAATAAGTATCGAACCACGGGGGTGGTATACGCCATCCACCCGACTTCCCCGTAGATATAATCTACTCACCTTGCTCCTGCTTGCCGATATCGATGTCGCCACTTCTTCTTCATCGTCTCGAATCATCGTGGGGGTACCTACATGTCACACGTATCGTATTGCATTAAAACTAAATCGAAATCAAAACGACACGCGAAAACCAAAACGATACGCTTAAAAGCCTATAAGTTAGAACCTATGGTTAGCTCTCGCAAAACAACCCAATATCACTCGAGATAGATATATAAACGTCACATAATCGAGATAACGCACAAATACAAGAATCTAGAAATCGAAATACGGAAAATCATAGCTCAAATCAAAGCAGCAACTAAAGAAAGTGGTCCCAGATTTTGACTCAGGCCAAAACAGGGCAAATAAACAACTCTGGGGTGATGTATAGGGTGCATATGACCTACAGAAGCAACATAGGCACTTAGTTTCATAGGGGGGTCGGCCACTTAAAGAGAAATTCCGGCTAGGCCGGTTCTGCTAGGGAGTTGGGTGCTCGTATTGGTATGGTGTCTTCCTATGCGTCCCACTAGGTCTCTGATATTGTTTTACTTTTCTAGTATTGACCCGGATCACTCCAGATTTCCATGCACGCTCCAATTCCTCACAAACCGACATTTACAGTTTCTGTTTTTAGTTCCAAGAATTTATATTGTGTTGGATCTGGGTTTTCTATCATTTATGGAGGTTTAAGGTCATCTCTAAATCTTCAATTCACCATCACGACTCCAATCAAACCCTAACTCTAACCTTGATTTTTCAAAGCTCACGAAACTTCGCCAAATCACTTTTAAACTTGAAATGAGGCTAAATCACTTGAAATACTACAATAATTGTGAAAGGGTTTACCTCATTTAGAACTCAAGAATCCTCTACAGCGCTAAAATCAAGTTTTTCTTGGTCTATTGGGTAGCTAGAGGGCTTGTGCACCTTTTTTGTGAAATGGGTGTGAGATTTTGAGTTGATTTTCATGGTGTTTTATGGCTTGAAGATGAAGGAGGAGGGGGGAGGCAATAGCAGCAGCAGGAAAAGAGAGAGGGGAGAGTGAAATGAGGGGGAGAAATGATAAGGGGATAGGATTATGACAAGGTTGACCCTCACCCACTCTTTCTCTCTCTAACCCATACTTCTTTCTTTAAACTTTTTTTCCTCCTCTAATTTCCTTCTTTCTACAATAGTAACCCCAAAATAACAAGCCATGCACCCAAAACATGTAGGAAAATGCCGCAAATGTTAAAGAAAAGATATGGTGCATGTTTGCACAAAATACGTCTAAAGCGCGATTAGCGATTTTTAATCGCGATTAGCACTAAATTAGCATATAATTAAACATAAAAACTTAAATTTGCATAATTCACATAAAACATGCTCTTTTAGTAATTTCTATAATTTTCAAAAAAAATCCCAATTTATCGGTATTTAATTATACCGAAATATTAAAATATTCATTTCAAATTAATATTAAATTATAAAAATTCTCAAAAATAATATTTTATTATTTTTAAATATTATAATCTTCCCCCTTTAAAGAAATTCGTTCCCCGAATTTAAATTTAAAACCCCTCAAATACTAAAACATTTCAGTAAAAGTCCAAGTCGTCGGGGCTCCAAAATCGTCAATACATAAAACGCATCATAGCGCAATGCATGCGCATGAGTAATGAGTAGATAACTCAAAAATAAAACTCCGTCAAGCATCCTGCAATCATCGGAGTTATGGTAAAGACACAAATGTCAAATCCGAAACAAAACCAATATGATATATATCATAACCATACATGTAGATATCAAATCTATACATGAAAATATCTGAAAGAAATGCATGCCAAACTTTCATGTTGTCGTGCGATGCGCATAGCACTGCACAGTGGCGGACGTCTATTGTAAGAAAATAACCATATATGTATATATATTTTATTTAATATGTACGTTCCGCCGTTTTGAAAACAATTTAGAAGGGTTCCTTTATTTTAAACGTGTCGTGTCATATCAGACACGTAGGTAAATACTGAGACTATAGTTCTCTTTTTGGAAATCCCTTCGGTAACTATCAATGCATGCAAAATATATTCAGGTACTGTCCTCTGACTAGTTCTGCTCAGTACGAAAACATATAACAAATATCATAAGAACGTACTGCTCCATAAGCAATCAATCCCAAAAATGTATATAAGAATACCCTGTGCGTCTAGTGCTCAAGGAAATCAAAATCCATATATGTGCCATACATGTGCACAGAAATAACATCTGGGTGCAATGGGTGTGCACGAAACATCTGTCATAGGCAACGTGTGTGCCTGACAGCAAAATTAGGTGCATCTGATATGCACGAAAAATCTCGATTTAGTGCATCTGGTGTGCACCAAAATTGTATCTCAAAATATGCGCTCAATACGCGCGAAAATCCAAATCAGGTGCATCCATCATGCACGAATAAAATCTAAATCATGCGCACTCAACATACACGAAATCACTAAATCCCATGTCAAGCGTTGAACATGCACAAAATCCAAATCAAATGCACGGAGTGCATGAAATCAACATCAATATCAGAATCAAAATCGACGGTATACAATACGGCTCAATCAAGATCAGGTATACCACGGTATATAAGCTCATAACCATGTGCATCAGCGTGCACAAATCAAATTAAAACACTAAAAGTGCATGTAAACGATGCCGAAAGCATAAATCAAATCGCATGCATAACACAGGCATGAAATCAAAATCGACAAATCGAATGACATCAAATCGAAGTCATGTGCAATTGTGGTGCAGGAAATATAAATCCGGTGCACTAAAGGCATGAAATACAAATCTGGTGCGTTAAACGCACGAAATATAAAACTAGTGCGAAAAAAGGCACGAAATGTAAAACTGGTGCGACAAACGCACGAAATATAAAACTGGTGCATCCTGTGCACAAAACCCAAACAATAACTCAAATGCATAAATAGCAACACCGAGTGTACCAAGGTGTAAAAATCATAAATGTCTGCAACTGCATGCACAAAACACATATCAATGCACTATAAGCACATATAAGCTATACCGAGTGCAAAAATCAAATCGTGTGCGCATCATATGCACAAAATTAACTCAACTGTATGAAATCCATGAAGTCATAAGCATGTGCAACCAAGGCACAAAACGATATCAGGTTCAATAACAGTGCACAAATATGAATACCCAGTAGGTGCAACCATGGTGTATGAAAATAGAAATCATGGAACTCAGCCATCAAGACCAAATCATGCGAATAGATCGCCCAAAATACCGAAATCCAAGGTGAAGGATACGTGATAATCGAATCACAAAATTACAAATCATAAATACCGTCGTCGGTATATCCTCCTTCAAAGTCGAGAAGGTGTCGGTGCATCCAATGCTAGCAGAGTAAGATATCTACTTGCCTCTTGCTCATGGTCTGGCATCCTCTGTCTCCGGGCCCTTATCTCTTCTGTGGATTACCAATTTCGCAATCCGTCGGCTCATCGGCCCTGTCAGGTGTGCTAACGGGGACGATTCCGTTCTGGCACTTCTCTGGTCCTCTCGGTCAATCCTCCCGGCCACTCGTAAAGCAGCACGTCACTGGCGCCGACCTCTGGTCCTCTGGATACACATTACACATCTGATCCCGAGTGCAAATCTTATCACAGCTGTGTCCTGGAAGGAATCCTGCTCAAGGTCTCTTCTGATCTCGTCTATGCCGAACTGTACGGAGGCTGGTACTCTTGCATGATCTTTTCTCGCTCTCTGGACATTTGCATCCTCAGCACAGCATTTCCTCGGAAGCCGGTCGCGTTCCAACGCCTCTGTAGACATATCCAACCTTTAATCTTAACGGGGAGTAATAACAGCTCGTCTGTATCTCGCACGAATTTCTTGTCCCACTTGTTTATATCATCGTCTACTCCGACTTCACGTCTCTATCTGCGCACTGCAATTTTTTTCTCGGCTACGGTCCATCCGAAGTCTCTCACAAGGACTCGAAATCACAAACTCGGTATCTTCATCACTCTGTAGAAGATATCTGGTCGAACACGTCCTCGGGAACTCGTCCCAACCTAAGGAGGTATACTCTATACCCGTCCATTCTTGATCAATTCACAACGCATCTGGTTGAGGTCCTTTATCCGAACCTGGTCAACTATCTCGTCGACGATGCCGAACTCTGGCCTGCTGAGTGTGCGCAATATGACCACTCCTGGGTCCAAGTCTTCTCGTATAGTATTCAAGAAAGGTCCTGTCAAGGTCTCTCTCAAATCTCGTTTCTGCCATATTGCCCGGAAATTACCACCTTTACTATATCTGGCTCTTGTTCCGGAACGGCTGCAATCTCATCGCGACTCTTCCTGGAAGGTATATCTGTATACAACGCCTCTACATGCGTATCGCATCTCTAATGTCAGTAGAGTGGAACGTCATCTCGTCAAAATCTCGTGCGAGCTATTTACTTCACTCTGCCCCAATGTCGGCTGATTCGGACTCATCTTCTTTTGGCTGCATGGACTGTGCTCCAATGGCTATGCTCGTATCTGGAGTCTCCCAAGAAGTGTATCCTATCACATGATATCTGAATGTTGTCGAACCATCCGATCGACTCGTCAGAATCTCATAATCCCCCAAGAGATCAACATCTTGAGTACAGTTTAATAGTATTCCGGTACATACCACAGCACATGTAGACCAACCTTAGAAGGGCAAACCCAAGCCTCACAAATGGCACCTCTAAACTGCCGCAAACCCTAAGGTTCGAAGGCATTCCATGGTCATTACGTCGAGTTAGGGTTTCATTCTTCTAGAGGGACCATAGCATTACTTGCATTGTCTTCCGAATACTTTAAACTTGAAATCGGGTTCCTGACATTCGATCGTCTCTATCGACTCTCAACGAATCTGCGTGAAGTTGTCTCTAGCTGGAATCAATCTGTCTGATGACCTCGCATCGGGGTAAGAGAACGAACCACATGTCCTAGTCATTCATTCTCGGGTGACTAGCGACCTTCCATCACATCTCTAAGTATATGCTCATGCTGCAGCAGCTCCAACATCTGGGCGATATCTCGTCTTTGCAGCAGCAATGGGCTCATTCGTCTGTATGCTGAACAGCGTCTCAATCATCATGAATAAGCGATATATTAATGGTCATCACATTATGGCTGGCCTCTAGCAGTAGCCTGATCCTCTAGTGCCGATCTGCACGTCCAAGAAATCTCGTAAAAACGATCTGTCAAACGCTCATGGCGTGAAAACACAATAAAATGAAGCCTCTATGCAATCGTACATCTCTGGAATCACGCCCTGGTTAGTCCTCATCCGTGACGAGCTCAAGCTGACGCAACTCTAGCCGTAGCTCTGTCTCTGCCCGTGTAATCGTGGCAGCAAAATCATAACCAATATCGATGAGGATAGATCACAGGAATGAATATAATACTGTGCAAGGAAATGTACATCCTAAGGTTTCTTAAGCGGAGCAGTGTATCGTAAATATACCGCCGAACATACGTACGGTACGTCACTCTGCTCAAGCAACCTACTCCACCAACCAAGGGTCATCCTACGTGACGAAAGTTCGGGTATAATACCGCCTCGACTAAGTCTAAGTTCCGTAAGGTCAAGCCTAAGTTCCGCATATATATAAACGCTCTAGGCTCCACATAGTCAAACTTAGACTCGAACCAAGGTTAACCTGGCTTTGATACCAATTTTGTCACGACCCGAAATAGCACGTGACTGGCCCTTGAATCATATGAAGTCTATAGGACTCCATCTAATTCAAGTAAACCAAAAGCCTAGAAATCTAAAACCATTTTAAGGAGTAAATAAGGAAAACTAGTTTTAAATAAGTGTAGAAAACATATTTTAAAAACAAGGGTTTTAAAATAGGTAAGCCGAATATGCATTTTAAATCCTCAATATCTTTTCTAAAAATTTCGGCAGAGTTTCCTTTGTAAATACTGGCCCCAAACGGGGTACAACATGAATAATATATATACAATGATAAAAGGTATCCCCAAGCGGGATCTAGCTCTTCGTCAATCGACGGTTACAACCACACATGCAGTATAATATACAACGCCGAAGGGTGACTATCAAAACTCAAAAGGAAACTCAAAATCAGCATGAAAACCATAATACTACAACGCGCGACTCTAATGTCGAAATAATACACAACTGGTTTTCTAAGTCTGAAACAATATACAAGTTTGGTTGATGGAATTTCTAGATACAACTGAATAATACATATACAATGGTGGTTCTGATGCAAAAGAATCCACCTACCAAAGCAAGTCACCCGTAAGGGAAGCAGTGTAGCAGAAAAGCCGCAATGAAACCTGTACGGCAAAACCTGCAAGAAACTATGGCACAACGGGGGTGAGTTTCCAACTCGTGGATAGAAAATATCACAGAGCAGAAATCGTATGTATGACACAATCCTAGATCAATACGATCAGATATATATAAACCTCAAATGAATAATTCTGAAGCATGATAAGATGGCAATGTAACATCTATACATGAGTGTAGTGCTAAGTGCTCGTGCCAGTGCCTCAGGTAATAACATATCATAAATATGAGGTATGATCAATGTCGACTATATCATGAAGTCCATGAAAAAGTGGATATCATCCAACTATGTGATCAATATCATCATTGTCAATATATGTATATGGAAATCGTCCACGTGTCACCCAATGACAATAAGCATCATGCATGTAAATATCATAAACATATGCATAGAAGTATGAGAATGTAAATCAACATGTGTCGCTCGCGACATATCAGAATCATGGAACCTGAGTGTCAAGTATCGATACTCGAAAACATCATGAAACTTGTACCAAGCATCGGCACGTAAATCCTCATATATCGGCTCCTCCAGTCCGGATCGCCCTACGGACTCCGTCAGTCCGGATTGGCCCATATCATCTCTCGACTCCGGTCGGTATCCTCCGGATATCCACCGAGCCGAAATAATATCACCGGTAGGTAGTAGTCCCTCTTCCAGGCTCACCGTCTACTACACATCGATCCGTTCTCGCCCCGGGTACCATACCGGATCCACCATGTATCTGCAATCGGTCTCATCCGCCTCCTCGAATCAGATTTCACATGTCGCTCTCAGCACCAAGAAAATATATGGTGGACGCACTGAAATATCATATCAAGGATAACCGGGTTTTTAAAATAATTGCATACTCTCCTTTGAAATATCCACGGTTCCCAAATCCAGAAATATCATGGAAACAACATATTTCAATGCGTATAATCAAAAGCATGATGTATGCAACATGTAAAAGAAATGTAAGCATATCAGTATATCATGCAATATGGAATAGTAATATGCACATATTGAGAGAAACCGCTCTTTCAAAATGAATCAGTTTTAAAGAGTATCTTGTGGTTCCCAAATCTCCAAATCCAGTGAGAATCATCTACGTATGTGCGAATATGTATGTATGCATGTATGGGTGTACAATAGGTATGTACACAAGCATGCCATGCAAGGGATCATATCATGAATACAACAGTACTGCAGTGTAGTGACATGGCAATTATCGATGATGAAGTGTGTGAGCCGGCAAGCAGGTGTACGTGAAACATATGCATCATCGATAATGGTGTCGGTGTCCTAACAACATGATTTTTATATAACAACAACCATTTGCACATGTAATGCGATGCGAATAACAAGAGTATGCAGAAATTGACTAATAAATGCAACAGTGACGCATCTGCATCAATATAAAAAGTCGTACAGTTTGCCATTTGAAATAAGACGAATCGGGGTTTTTAGTAAAATAAGGGCTACAGTGTTTTTAAGAAAAAATGCATCTTTTGAAAATATCCGTAGTATCCCTATGCTTATCTTTGAAATACTTCCGATTCGTTAGTTTTGTAATAGGTATGACATCGGCCTAGCCTAACATCTACTCGCAAAACTACAGCTGTAACTAGCAAGTCAAACGGGAGGGGTATGGAAACCACCTAAATCTGAGTCGATATAATATATATATGTAAATATAATAGTCGGTGATCACGCCTAAAAGGTACCGTGTACGATACAATATCATATGACATCCTCGAGTCATTAGTGCGGATCTATCATCAATATAAAACTCGTACGGTAAATCATCATACGACATCCCAAAAGCAAGGTACGGGTCAATATCACATTCATCTCATCGATTATCTGGTATCCTTATCATCATATCTCATGATCTGGGGTACTGATCTAAGTCTAGTACAAATCGATACCATCTATATAAATATAAATGCGTGTGTGAAACACACGTCTAAAGGCCCGCTAAAATCTCGTGTCGTATCCTAAATACGAATCACATCATATCACCGATATCATGGCACTATGCCCAATCTCATTGACTCATCTCCAAATATCAAACACTATCCTCATCATCACGGTATAAGTATATAAGCAACCATGTGTGTGTGTGTATGTAAACCTATTCTTGGGTTCGTAACCAGGAAAATATACTAGTTTACTTCTAAACCCGAATCTATCCATAATACACCTAATCACATCTAGAATATCATAACACACTTAACGCTATCATATGTATATATATTATGCTAAGTATCGAACTGCGGGGGTGCTATACGCCATCCACCCGACTTCCCCCGTAGATATAATCTACTCACCTTGCTCTTGCTTGCCGATATCGATGTCGCCACTTCTTCTTCATCATCTCGAATCATCGTGGGGGTACCTACATGTCACACGTATCGCAACACATTAAAACTAAATCGAAGTCAAAACGACACGCGAAAACCAAAACGATACGCTTAAAAGCGTATAGGTTAGAACCAATGGTTAGCTCTCGCAAAACAACCCAATATCACTCAAGATAGACGTACAAACATCACATAATCGAGATAACGCACAAAAACAAGAATCTAGGAATCGAAATACGGAAAACCATAACTCAAATCGAAGCAACAACTAGAGAAAGTGGTCCCAGATTTTGACTCAGGCCAAAACAGGGCAAATAAACAACTCTGGGGTGATATATAGGGTGCATATGACCTACAGAAGCAACATGGGCACTTAGTTTCATAGGGGGGCCGGCCACTTAAAGAGAAATTCCGGCCAGGCCGGTTCTGCTAGGGAGTTGGGGGCTCGTATTGGTAGGGTGTCTTCCTATGGGTCCCACTAGGTCTCTGGTATTGTTTACTTTTCTAGTATTGACCCGGATCACTCCAGATTTCCATGCATGCTCCAATTCCTCACAGTTTCTGTTTTTAGTTCCAGGAATTTATATTGTGTTGGATCTGGGTTTTCTATCATCTATGGGGGTTTAAGGTCATCTCTAAAGCCTCAATTCACCATCACGACTCCAATCAAACCCTAACTCCAACCTTGATTATTCAAAGCTCACGAAACTTCGCCAAATCACTTTTAAACTTGAAATGAGGCTAAATCACTTGAAATACTACAATAATTGTGAAAGGGTTTACCTCATTTAGAACTCAAGAATCCTTTACAGCGCCAAAATCAAGTTTTTCTTGGTCTATTGGGTAACTAGAGGGCTTGTGCACCTTTTTTGTGAAATGGGTGTGAGGTTTTGAGTTGATTTTCATGGTGTTTTGTGGCTTGAAGATGAAGGAGGAAGGGGGAGGCAGTAGCAGCAGCAGGAAAAGAGAGAGGGGAGAGTGAAATGAAGGGGAGAAATGATAAAGGGATGGCATCATGACAAGGTTGACCCTCAACCACTCTTTCTCTCACTAACCCATACTTCTTTCTTTAATCTTTTTTTCCTCCTCTAATTTCTTTCTTTCCACAATAGTAACCCCAAAATAACAAGCCATGCACCCAAAATATATAGGAAAATGCCACAAATGTTAAAGAAAAGATATGGTGCATGTTTGCACAAAATACGCTTAAAGCGCGATTAGCGACTTTTAATCGCGATTAGCACAAAATTAGCATATAATTAAACATAAAAACTTAAAATTTTCATAATTCATATAAAACACGCTCTTTTAGTAATTTCTATAATTTTCAAAAATTTTCCCAATTTATCGGTATTTAATTATACCGAAATATTAAAATATTCATTTCAAATTAATATTAAATTATAAAAATTCCCAAAAATAATATTTTATTATTTTAAAATGTTACATGCAATGATTTAGTGATGTATTTTCTTTACTTCTGTGCTTTGTTTACTGATTACCATGTAATGCAAGAAGCCGAAGTGTGACTACGGCGGGATTATTCCTTGACCGTAGGAGCATGGTTGGCCCAGTCATCCCTCGTTTTCCGTATTTTGGGAAGCGGGGCGTGACATGGTTTTGTTGGTATCAGAGCCGCGTTTAGTAGTAAGGGATAACATTAACTACACATTATTACGTTATTTTCGCTTCACTATCCCTGACTTTCATCCATGTATCTAATCATGTCGTTTTAAATATCTTCCAGCGATATGGCGTCCCCGAACGACCACTCCTCGGACTTAAGTTCTCAGGATCGCACGGAGAGGATCTTGAGTGCACTAACGACCCTCGCAGAAGCTCAAGAGAGAAGACAGACCTACTCACCGAGGGACTCAGAGCTATTACTGCAGTAGGGGGACCCTCCGCTCTCATTACCGCTCCCGAGGGCACTGCTCCACCAGCTTATTCTGACAGGGCTGGTACTGTGTCAGATTTTTAGAGGTTACATCCAACTGCATTTACGGGACTAGCCGAACCCCTCGAGACCGAGCAATGGCTGGTTAGTATGGAGAACCTACTGACGGCCGCAAGGGTACCCGATGAGGAGAAAGTGAATGTGATAAAGATCCGGTTAGAAGACGAAGCACGTACTTGGTGGCCAGTTGAAGAAAGCAGACTAGAAGGGCCAATCGAATGGAGCAAATTCAAGGAGTGCTTCTTAGACCACTATTTCCCTTCTACCGCCAAGGCAGAGATGGAAGAAAGATTCATCTTACTGGAGTAGAATGGCCGTCCCGTGGACGTATATGCAGCAGAATTCAACCGTCTGAGCCGATTTGCTCCGTATATGGTCATTTTAGAGGCCACTAGGGCCAGGCGTTTCTTGCAGGGACTTGACTTCGAGCTACAGCAGTTGATTGCGTCACTCGAGTTGCAGACTTTTGCGCAGGTACTCAACGCGGCACGAATTCAGGAGAAGCTGATCAATAAATTTAGGAAGCCCCCAGTTGTTCTAGTGCATACTCACACATCGTCTTGAGGAGTCATACCAGTTTACAGGCCAGGAACGACACAGATGAAGCATCCATTCGTGCCCCAGCATTGCCCCAAGAGTAAGAACTTAGTTTGCGGCTACTGCAACAGGGATGGGCATATCCAGAAGGACTGTCGCCGCGCCAAAGGACAGTGTTTGATTTACGGATCCAGCCAGCACCGAGTTAGTGGTTGTCCTGAGCGAACAGAGTTGCAGGGAGGGTCTGGACCGCAGCAGCAGAGATCATAGGAGCAGAGGCAACCCTACACAGGCCGCGGTCAGAGACAGGCTTTCACCTTGACCGCCGAGCAGGCAGAGGCTTCAGGCGAAGTTGTCATGGGTATTCTACTCATACATTCCATGCCAGCTAGAGTACTATTTGATTCTGGAGTATCGCACTGTTTCATATCTGCGCATTTCGTTGATACACACTCCATACCACATGAACCATTAACCAAGGGTTGGGAAATACATACGGGTAATGATGTTATAGTATTTAGTCGAGAATGTAGATCATGTCCAGTTGTAGTGGGGGCAAGAAATTCTATGCGAATTTCCTTTTGATCGGATCAGGCAGCTATGACGCAATTCTCGGGATGGATTGGATGAGTACCTTCCATGCAGTTATTGATTGCCGAGCAAGGAATATGACTTTCCGCATTCTCAATCACCCAGAGTTTATTATCAAAGGCGGGAGCGAATCTTTGGAGCCAGCCAAGTATAGAGCCAAGCCAAAAGAGTTGACAGCTATGGAGATTGATGAGAGCCCAGCTCCAGAGATCGTTTGGGATCTCCTAGACGTGTTTCCTGAAGATTTACCAGGTCTACCACCTCCACGCGTCTTGGAATTCTCGATTGATTTGACTCCAGGTATAACACCAGTTTCCAAGGCCCCGTACAGAATGGCACCGGTTGAGTTGACAGAATTGAAGAAGCAAATTGAAGAACTCCTGGAGAAGGGATTTATCCGGCCAAGCGCTTCACCGTGGGGTGGACCAGTTCTGTTGGTAAAGAAAAAGGATGGATCGCTGTGGATGTGCATAGACTATCGGGAGCTGAACAAAGTCACTATAAAGAACAAATACCTAATTCCGCGCATCAACGACTTATTTGATCGGTTAAGTGGGGCCAAGGTATTTTCGAAATTGGATCTCCGTTCGGGCTATCATCAGATCAGAGTAGTGACCGAGCATATATGCAAGACGGGTTTCAGGACCCGATACGGACATTATGAGTTCCTTGCGATTCCGTTCGGTGTTACCAATGCTCCAGCGATATTTATGGATTTGATGAACAGGGTGTTTGCGAAGTACTTGGACACGTTTGTCGTTGTATTTATCGATGACATACTAGTCTACTCGAAGACCCGGGAGGAGCACGTCGAGCATTTGCGCACGGTTCTACAAATTCTTCGGGAAGAGAAGCTGTACGCAAAATTGAGCAAGTGTGAGTTCTGGCTCGATAAGGTTCAGTTCTTAGGACACATTGTTTCCGGCGAAGGCATCTCAGTAGACCCGGCAAAGATAAAATCTGTCAGAGATTGGCCAACACCGAAGTCAGTGGCCGAGATCAGAAGCTTTCTGGGACTGGAAGGGTATTATCGGCGGTTCGTCCAAGACTTTTCAAGAATTGCTGAACCTTTGACGAGGCTGACATGGAAGGAGGTACCGTTTGTGTGGACAGAGGAGTGTACTCGAGCATTTGAGACACTGAAGCAGAAGTTAACCACGGCGCCCATTCTTACAGTGCCAGATGATTCCGGTGGTTTGGTGATACATAGTGATGCCTCAGGGAAGGGCTTAGGCTGTGTTCTGATGCAGCACGGTCGGGTGGTTGCATACGCCTCACGACAACTGAGAAATCATTAGAGAAATTACCCTACGCATGACTTGGAGTTAGCCACAGTGGTTTTTGCGTTTAAGATATGGAGGCATTACCTGTTGGGCAAGAAGGTGGAGGTGTACACGGATCACAAGAGTCTGAAGTATGTCTTCACTCAGAAAGAACTAAATATGAGGCAGCGCCGATGGCTAGAACTGATGGCGGATTACGACTTGGACCTTCAGTATCATCCGGAAAAAGTAAATGTTATACCAGATGCTCTCAGCCATAAGCCAATGGTCATGATGTTGCCCAGTCAGAGGAGTATCATTGAGGATTTTCAGAGACTCGAGCTTGAAGTCGTTACACCGAGCGCAATCAAGCAATTTTGGCAACTACAGGTGCAGTCTTCTCTTGTGGATCGCATCAAGGATGCACAAGAAGTTCATAGCGCATGTAGAAGCTGGGCTGAGAACGGACTTACTCATACATGAAGACGGTTCTTTGATATTCGGTAGCTGACTCTGCGTACCCAAAGGGGATGTTCGAGAAGAGGTACTAGCTGAGGCGCATAGCTCAGCTTATTCTGTGCATCTGGAAGGCATGAAGATGTATCGAGATCTAAAGCAACACTTTTGGTGGAACGGGATGAAGCGAGAAATCGCGCGGTTTGTATCCAGGTGCTTGGTATGCCAGCAAGTGAAGGCGGAACATCAGAGGACAGCTGGACTGTTACAACCGCTTCCAATACCAGAATAGAAGTGGGAGCAAATTACTATAGATTTCGTGACGCCCTTACCACGGAGCCCTAGGGGCAACAACGCCATTTGGGTTATCGTCGACCGCCTTACGAAAGCTGCACACTTCTTACCATTTTGAGTGGGACAGTCGACAGAGTCACTTGCAGAGAGATAAATGCAGGAGATAGTGCGACTTCACGGAGTTCCGGTCAGCATTATGTCAGATTGAGACACCAGATTTGTTTCGCACTTTTTAAGGAGCTTACAGGAGAGTCTGGGTACCCGCCTCAATTTCAGCATAGCTTATCACCCGCAAACGGACGGACAATCTGAGCGTACGATTCAGACACTCGAGGATATGTTGAGAGCTTGCATGCTGGACTTTCAGGGTTCCTGGGAAGATCATCTGCATCTAGTCGAGTTTTCTTATAACAATTACCAGGCTAGCATCCAGATGGCTCCTTTCGAAGCACTTTATGGGCATAAATATCGATCCCCGGTTTGTTGGGATGATGTGGGAGAACGAAGATTGCTGGGCCCCGAACTCATTGTGCAGACGGTAGACAAAGTCCAAATGATCAGGCAGCGCATTAAGACGGCTCAGGATCGGCAGAAGAGTTGGGCGGATGCCAGCAGGAGAGCACTAGAATTTGAAGTCGGAGATCATGTATTCCTGAAAATTTCCCCTACTCGTGGAGTTATCCGGTTTGGAGGTCACGGGAAACTCAGTCCCCGTTTCATCGGACCTTTTAAGGTGGCTTATCGACTTGCCTTGCCTCCGTCGCTAACTGATGTGCACAATACTTTCCACGTATCTCTGTTGCGGCATTACGTTCGGGATGAGAGCCATGTTCTGGACTATTCGGAGTTAGCTTTGGGTACCGACCTATCTTACGAGGAGCAGCCCACCACTATCCTCGACCGTAGAGAGAAAGTGCTGAAGAATAAAGTCATTCCGTTAGTCCGAGTGTCTTGGGGCGGTCGTTCCCCAGGAGAATCTACCTGGGAGCATGAGGAAAATATCCGTGCACATTTTCCATATCTATTTGTTTAATACTGTTGTTTTGTTGTCTCTTTTTAAATTTCGAGGACGAAATTTTTGTAAGGAGGGTATGATGTAAATTCCCGGTTCCGTCAATAAAATTTTTCCAAGTCCCCTTAATATTTTCTATTTTTCCCGTTAATTTTTGGGGGAATTTAGAATCCTTGTGTTTCCTTTAATTCTCAAAATTTAATTTTCCTAAACATTTAAATTAAAGCCCAAAAGAAAACAATTAAGAAAAGCCCAACAAAAAATAACTAAATATATAAATAAATCCCTAAAATCCAAGCCCAGCTGAAGTCCATACTCCCGGCCTGCGTCCCGACCCGACCGTTTCACCCTCTTCCCCACTCCCTTCTTCTCGTTTTCCCGCTCTTTCTTCCTCCTTCACCCACGTCACCTCATTCGCTCCCACGCTGCTGTTCCCCAACGCGAACGCAACCACGATCTTGCACGCGCGCCTCTCTCTAGCTCTTTCCCCCTCACTCTCATTTTCCCGCTCTCTCATCCCCCATACTCTCCCGCTCACCCCACGCCTCACCCCCACGTCCCCACTTCTCAACGCACGACCCCGCGAGCGACCACTCACCCCTCGACCTCGTCTTCCTCCCTCGTCCTTTACCCAACACCCCCTGTTTCTTCCATCACCCTCTTCACCAACTACCCAGAACCCAACCTTTCACCGAGCCACCCATGAACACCCTCTCGCCGCCGCCGATCACCCCGCTCCCATCACGCCGCCGGCCACCTCGTCGACCCCTTAGCATCACCACCATCACCTTCGGTCTTCCCTTTGCCATCGTCGTCGCTTCACTGCACCTTTCACCGAACCTCTCCCCTCCTCCTTGTCGCCATCCCCTCTCGCCGTCGGCACCTCCCTTTGCATCATCTGAGCTTCAACGTCGCAACCACTCAAGCTCCTCAACCATCCTCTACGCCAACAGAGCCATCCCCCGAGCAACTCCGGCGACGAACCCAAACTCGAGCCAAGGCCGCGAACCCTAGCCGCGCCGTTCGTGGCACGATCTCGCCATTGCCGCTGTCGTGCATCGTCAACGCGTCATCAGGCAAGTACCCTACTTGCTTCATGCTAAATTGATCTATTACAATTCGAAATGCTAATGAATTCCGTATATACACTTCGTGCGATTTAATATAATGCATGTGTTCGACAGAAAACCCGAGAGGAAAACTCCCATTAAATTGACGGAAACTGATCACATAAGTTGGCCCGTATAGTAATGAACATCGTGTTAAACTTAGGCTGAAAAATACAGTCGTTACTGACGTGATCGACCATCCTCATTTAAACCCATTAAAACTGAAATTTTTCCGCATCTGAAACTTGTAAAAATCACAACTAATTGACTATAGATTGGAATGTTGCGTTCGAGGGCTCAAATCGAAGCTGACTCGATGAACTAGAATCCCATAAGAGTTTTAATTTGTTCCTATACTGAAAAGACAACGGAAACTTGGGCGGAGTGCAGCTCTGGACTGCAGTCCAGGGCAGAACTTGCTGTTGATTCTCATCTTGTAATGCTTACCCTTTGCTGCTTGAACTTGTTATATTGAGGAACCCTATACCATAGGGAAGATGAAACAGTTATCTAACTAATGAGAATGATTTCACCCATTTTCACTGTTGTTTACTATTTAAACGTATTTTAGATTAACAGGACGTATAGCAGTCCCAAACAGAAACAAAACTTATACCCCATGGTTGTACAGTACATAACCTCTGACGTAGAGGCGCGATTAAGAATCCATCTGGTGCGTTGGAAACCTAATTGATAAACCTTAATTTCGTTCGACTATAGAGTCAGCTAATTTTGATCCCAACATGGTGAAAATTGTGTTACGAAATAGACATTCAGTTCTGGAACTGAATTTCCAACAGCGAACACTTAAAATGAAACGGCTGTAACTTGCAAACCTGAAATCCGATTGCACTAAAATAAATTTTTTTAAACTGCCGACTGAGTTTACTTGCTAACTCTTTTGTATCATTTTACTGAATTTTGAATGTATGATTTAATTCAATTTTTATAAGTTCAAAAGATGCATAATAGTTCGTATTACACATGATTTGTTAACTGCATAAATGCACTCATTTTACCCGATTTCCATACTTCTAGTGATGGTGTGCATTATTGCTCAGTGTACAATGCATTGTCATGCGTGAATGGTATCGTTTAGGAGTTTCAAGTACGCCAGTGAAAAAGTGAATGATTCGTGACAGCGAACAATACAGTGAACAGTGACTAAAACCATGTTATTGGTGCGTACTTGTATACGACTAGACCATACTCATAAATAGTGTAGACCTAGGGAAAAAGGGGAAATCGAAGTGGAAAGAGAATTTTATTTAGTGAGGATAGTGATTTAGAGGATGATCATTCGAACAGCGACTCTTATATATATTAGGTTGGGCCTAGCGGTCCGGCTGACAGAGTTATGTCCCGGGTGATAGCGAGCCGTAGTCTCGAATATGTATAAGACCCTCGTTAAACACGATCCTCCTTTCCACGACTCGAATTCAAAGATGACTTAGAGACTGATAGGGACACGGATCATACATTGCATCAGTTAGTGACTTATTGACTACCTGCGTTTTATCTCCACTGTTATTACTTTCTTTTCTTATTTCTTGCCACTATTATAATATTGCTATTACGTCACTCTGACGACCTGAGTATGCATGCTCGGACCTCGAGGAAGAACCAATACAGGAGTCAGACTTGCTTTTCGAGCTTGCGGAGATTTAGTCGGGAGTACCTCCTTCACCTTTACTGATTTCCCTAAAGTAACCTTGTATTCGCACTTGGTTAGTAGTTCTTTTCCTTATTTTATTGTAAATTATGAACAATGAAAGTTGATGTAATGATTTAGTGATGTATTTCTTTTACTTCTGTGCTTTGTTTACTGATTACCATGTAATGCTAGAAGCCGATGTGTGACTACGACGGGATTATTCCTTGACCGTAGGAGCATGGCTGGTCTAGTCATCTCTCGTTTTCCGTATTTTCGGAAGCGGAGCGTGACATAGAAGTTACAAGAAACTTATCAGAAATTACATGAAAGTGTCTAGATATTACATGCAATATGTCAGTTTCAATTTTTAAAAGGAAACGCCTGGATAGACGTCTCTAGGAAATTTTTGAACTGTAGACGTCTGGCTCCAGATGTCTGGCAACTAATTAAAAATTACATACAACTGCTTACAAGTTACAGATAACTACCAGAAGTTACAGGCAACTTATCAGAATTTACAGCCAAGTGCCTAGATGTTACATGAAACTAATTAGAAATTATAAGCAAATTGTTAGAAATTACATGCAAGTGCTTACAAATTACATGTAACTTATTAGAAGTTACATGTAACTTATTAGAAGTTACAGACAACTAATTAGAAGTTTTAGATAAGTGGTTAGAAATTAAAGTGCAACTTAAGCAACTTTGAGCCATGCAACTCTAATTACAAGAACCCAAAACCTCACTTCCAAATCTAAACCCACGTTATAAAAGATAAAAAAAACAGCAAACAACCAAGCTACCCATTACAGAGAATGAAAGAAAAAACAAATTATTAATGAGGAAAATAGTAGAAAATAACCAATTGCAAGAACCCATCTACATTTTTATTTTTTGTTTTTTTGGACCTTTTTGTATTGATGTGTGATTGGGGTATTTAAATAAGGTGGTTATGAAGATAGAGAGCAACCGACGAGAATGAGAATAGTTCGCTTTGGATTTCGGTTGCGTCGGTGATGAAGATGGGGGGATCGAAGAGGGGAGAGAAGATGAAGAAGATGGATCGAGGTCAGAGAAGGCGATTGATACGAGAGAGGAGAAAGTGACGAGAATCGTCCTTAGCATGGCTGTGACGGAGAGGGAACAGAAGAGGTGAGAGAGAGAAAAGAAAGAGAAAGAGGGTTTTTTTAAAGAGTGGAATGTAAGGAGAAGTAGAAGGGTATTTTTAGGATATACTAAAAATACCTACTGATATGAGTATGTGAGAGTATGTGAAGGAAAAATGAGATGCCCAAGGGTTTTTTACAATGTTCAAAAAGCTCATCCCTTTTTCTTGGGCAGGAGAATTTTCAACAATTTACTCCCAGGAAAATGATAATTGGAAGGATATCAAAATAAAAAATATGATGCAATTTCCGTTTCTCATTGTTTATTTATAATGAATGAGAATTATAAGTTTTGGGAATTGACACCGGTAAAATGAGAAATGACCTCATCTTTTGGTCAATTTAAAATATAAGTTTTCTAGTGGAATTGCTCATTCTTCTTTCCATGTAGGATATATGGGGTGTTATTTTATTTCTTAAAAGGCTTAAGGTTACCTCCCTCTCTCTTTTTCTCTTTACTTTTAACTAAATGTTGTTTGTCAATTAGTGAGATGAGAGTTTATTAAACTCACCCCGCACATCTCTATCCCACTTCCCAAAATTCACCTTTTCTCAAGAGCAACTAAAGAAAGGAATAAATTTAAGGGGACAAATATTAATTTCATTCTCCACAAACAAACGTCAGAATGACATAGGTAAAAAAGAAAAACATTGCCAGACCCTAATTCTTGTTTTCATTTTTCAATTCCAGCAAGCTAACAAACAAGAAACTGAGAAAGCAAATAAAAGAAAATACTTTATTTGTTTGGTAAGATGAAAAAAAGATAGAAAGTGGTTTGACAATTTCATGTTACATACCCCTTTCTCATTTTCACTTTCTAAGCTAAAACCTAGAAAGTGAAGAGAAAGCGATAATTTATTATTTTAAAGCATCAAGTAATCCATTTTGTCCATAATCCTGATAGTTTGATATTTTATCATGATTTAGAGGTAATTTGCATACACACACACACTTGAATTTTCCTGTTCTTTGCAACAAGCACCCTAAACTGATTTAATTAAAAAATAGTATCACGAACTTCCATCCCCGATTGCAAAATTATAACATAAACTATTGAGACGTCTGATCATTTGCAAACGTTTATATTAACCGTGATATCATCCAAAATGATCATGCCTTGACCGTTTTACCTTTATCTTCTTTCTCTTCGCTCCTCTTTCTTTTTACTTCCTCACCAATTCTATCAAAAAATTTGAATTGTTAATTCTCAAACTCCAAATCTCTAAAAACATCTTCAATCCATCTTCTCAAAATTCCTATCCTTAGATTTCCAAATTTCCGACCTTCCTTTTAAATTCTTAAATTTCTAACCCTCGAATCTCAAGATCCCAAAATATTTAAATCCTAAAATTTATAACCATCAAATTTTGAAAGGCCATGATCGACATATATTTAAATCTTCAAATCTCCACGTATTTCGAAATTCCTAATTTTTAAATCTCTTCTTGTCCACCATAAATTTCTCTAAATTCTTAAACACGTGATCATTTTCTCCATTATTTTTCTTTTTCTTCTTCCTTAGCTAAACCTTGACCTCAAACCCAAGGCCGTCTATGTATTCATTGCTCCTTCAATGCTATTCCGATCTTTGTTTTTTTGAAAAATCGCAACAGAGAGAGGTAATCGTAAAACCCATTTTTTTGTAAATTGACCAACCTCGACCTATGTCCATAGGGAAACATCTCAGATTGAATTATTAAGAAGAAGATAAACATACAAAAAATCAAACATCTCTCTTGTTAAATTATGGAGAAACTTCAGGCACAGACGTCTGATGGAGGAGAGGCAGACGGCTGAACATGCTCGAAAGCCATATCAGAAATCCAGAGCAACGTCAGACGTTTAATGGAGAGGATGCAGAAGTCTGGTCAAGTCGAAACCAAAAGTACATAGTGTAGGCAGACATTTATGGCGGATGTTTAGAGGTGCTGAAGCCCAATCCAGAGCAACGACAGACGTCTTATGTCAAGGGTGCAGACATCTTCCTAAGAAACTGAAGAGATACAACGCCTAGGCAGACGTTTGACCAAGTGTGGTTTACACATCTGTCGACGGGAAATCTGTGGGCATCTTATATTTGGTAAATTGAGTTTATCTCCTGTTTAAAGTACGATTAAGGTTTTCCTATAAATAGAGACCTTTCATATGATTTACGTACTGCCTAATTAAAAAGAAAAGAGAGACTATTGTATTGAGAGGGCGGCGGCTTAGATATAGAGAGATTTGAGAGAAATCTTGTCACGCCCCGCTTTCCAGTAGACATAAACAGTGACGTGGTAATCCCACAACGTATTTATTATGAGAAATCCATTTCCCTTAATAAATACATTAAGCGTATGTAAGCAATATCACAATGTGTAAGAATAATAAGAGTAATAAAAAATAAATAGCAACTTTATTTACATTAAAAATTCAAAGACAACTGTTTGAAATAAAATATACAATGATTGAAAGGTGCCTAAACAATGATATACTGAAGTAAGTGCAGAAGATGAACTAATAGTCCGGCTGGGTGGTGAGTTGATCCAAATCCTCCTGACTCGGCTCTATCTCCTCAGAGTCCAGTCCTCCTAACAAACATTCCAAGAAAAAGAAATATAGAGGAATACTGTCAGCAAACTAGCGCTCGGTAAGTCCCCAAAAGAAGTAAAATAAAGATGACTGAAAATTACTTAAAATGACTAGGAACCAAGTAAATATGAATATGTAAGATTTTATGTGAGAGTATCTAAGTATGTCATGTATAAGATAGTTATTCTAACATAGTTATTTGTAATTTGATAAAGAAGCTATTCATTATACGAGAGGAGTCCAACTTATCCCATGGACTAAGGTAACATGAAGTATAAGACCCTGTCAAAACCTACGGGACAACGACACATGAATTCAGGTTAGGTGTTGTTTACCCCAATCAGAGCAAAGCACTGTTCAAATTCCAAGGCGGGAGATGAAGCAACGCTTCTGTTTCCCCAATCAGAGCAAAGCTCTGCTTTGAAATTAAAGTTAAAATTAAAGAAGCAACGCTTCAGATTCCTTGCGCTGCGTGCAACGCGCCATGTGTCAAAATCAAACACGCCAGCGCAAGGAGCACAGCGCCCAATCAGAGCAAGGCTCTGTTTAAAATTCAAATTTTAAATAGAGAAAGCAACGCTTCAGGCAACTTGCGCTCTGCGCTGCGCGACACGTGTTAGCGCAGCCGCGCCGTGTCAGCCCAGCTGCGCTAGCGCAGTTGCGCTGCGCGACACGTGTCAGCGCAGTTGCGCTGCGCTCTGCGCTGCGCGACACGTGTCAGCGCAGTTGCACTGCGCGACACGTGTCAAGCGCAGGTGCGCTTGCGCTAACTGTGCCAGCACTAAATAACAATAAAATTTTGGAAAGATCTTTCCAATCTTGTTAAAAACAAGAAGATTCTCTTCTGTAAAACAGAAGCCCTAGGATCAAAGATCCAACGGTGGGGAAAAATCCCTAAATCACTCAGAGAAAGATCCCTTTAACTGATTTAACAAATCAATTGGCACTATATAAAGGCCCCTAGACTCCAAGTCTAAAACACAGAGACCTCCTCTAAAACTTTGAGAAGAGCTCGAAGAAAAGAAAAGGTAAACCTTTGGAAAAAAAAGAAGTTCTTCTAAAAAGTTCAATGATCTAAGAACAAGATCAAAGATCTTCAATAAAAAAATGATAATATTAATAAAAAAAAGAAGTAATTTACTTCTTTACTAGATCTTTTGATCTATATAAAGGCATTGCCTTTTGATAAACCACTGGTTCTTAAAACTTGAGGTAGAACCTCTTGAGAATCAAAAAGATTCTGTTCCTTGATCTAAAATAGATCAAGATGCACTCTGCGCTTTTGAACAGTGCCCTGCACTACTAATTTGAGCCTCTACGCTCTTGGGTTTGCGCAAGTCACCAGAACACGCCACGTGTCAACCCCAGAATAATCTGCGCCTTGCGCTTTTAAAAAATGAGCACTGCGCTCTTAAATTGGCGCAAGTCGTCAGAACGCGCCACGTGTCAGCAGCGCACTAGCGCAGTGCAATGGCGCAGCTCATTGCGTCTGTGCTCACCAAAGCGCGACACGTGTCACCTCTACATCAGTTTGCGCCTTGCGCTCCTCAATTGGCGCAAAGCGCCTGATAAGCCACGTGGCGTACTGTCAAAACAATAAATGTTTTGCATTATTAAAGAAGGGATAGAGCCCAGTTAAAAGGCTTAACATGCCTAATAAAAGTGCAATGTATTATTAAAAAGGGGGTAGAGCCCAAACAAAGGTCTGTTAGACCAAAACAGATGATGTGCATCATTTAAAAAAGGGGCAGAGCCTAAATAATGGTCTAATAAACCAGACAGAAATGCTATGCATTATTAAACAAGGGCAGAGACCAATTAAAAGGTCTAGCAGGCCTAATATAAATAAAATGTTGAACATTTTCAACTGGACTTAGCCCAATTCTGGTCGTAAGTCCTCAAATTAAATTGACCGAGCACGACTGCTCTCTCAAATCAAATTACACCCGGTTCAAGGGTACATCTCCGAACTCCTCTGACATTTGTCGTTATAATCCTTCAACGTCGTCAGAGAGGTGACGGGTTCCGACAACCACACATTGCTACGGACTGTGGAGTCCTTAAACTTATGGACTAATGCGTCCTTAAACCAATATTCGTCCCCAAAATGGGAATGTTGGACCACCATGTCCCTAAACTGGCAATACAGACTGTGGGGTCTTTAAACTCATGGACTAATGCGTTCTTAAACCAATATTCATCCCCAAAATGAGAATATTGGACCACCATGTCCCTAGACTGGCAATACGGACTGTGGGGTCCTTAAACTCATGGACTAATGCACCCTTAAACCAAAAATACGGACTGTGGGGTCCTTAAACTCATGGACTAATGCGTCCTTAAACCAACATTCGTCCCCAAAACGGGAATGTTGGACCACCATGTCCCTAAACTGGCAATGGACCACCATGTCCCCAAATTGGCAACACGGACTGTGGGGTCCTTAATCTCATGGAATAATGCATCCTTAAACCAACATTCGTCCCTAAAATGGGAATGTTGGACCACCATGTCCCTAAACTGGCAATGGACCACTATGTCCCTAAACTAGAACAATAGAGCCCCAAATGCTCTTTTGTCGGATCTAAACGATCCTGTTAAGCTGATCTTAGTCTCAAATCAGACTAATGTATCCTTAACGAACGTTTAAATTGATATTAACCTCAAATATGGCTAACATGTCCTTAAACCAAAACCTCCAAACAGTCTTTAGTCCCAAATTGGACCATAGATCCTCCAACCAACTCTGGTTCAAGGGTACATCTCTGAACTCTGATATTTGTCGTTGTAATCCTTCAACGTCGTCAGAGAGGTGACGGATCCCGACGGCCATACATGAAATGGACCACTATGTCCCTAAACTGGAACAATAGAGCCCCCAAATGCTCTTTTGTCGGATCTAAACGATCCCGTTAAGTTGATCTTAGTCTCAAATCAGACTAACGTATCCTTAACAAACGTTTAAGTTGATCTTAGCCTCAAATATGGCTAACGTATCCTTAAACCAAAACCCCAAACCCAAATCTAAGAAAATACGAATTTGGATTAATCCATGTCCTATGGGCAATGACATAAATTAGTCTCCGTATACAATCCACGGGCAACCACAACACAAAACAAACACCCATGACACGAAGTGAAATTCTAGAGAAGGAGAAAGTGGTTACCGCGACGCGGTAGCGTAATTAACTGCAGGGGCTTGCGCCTGTAGGGAAGAGCATCCCCACAATCAAAAACCCCTCGAACGAGGAGGAATCTGACGAAGTCTACTAAATCGGCCGCATCCGTATAAACCTCCGATATACGGTGTCATAAATCAACTTGGCATCTTCGGAGAGGTGGATGGATAATACCAAATAGCATCTGCCCCGAATCTCAGGCAAGACGTCTCCCTAACGTCGCACCGTCTTTTCGGAGGGGAATAGATTCTGGCATGCCCGGTGGGACCTTTTCCTCTTTCCACTCCACACTTCGTATGTCGTGTTCGCGAACGAATTGCGATTTGCTGTGGTTGCCTGTGGATTCGAGGTACTTAGATTTGGTGTCTTTCTCCGTGCAGAAAACAAAAGATCAATGGCTTCAAAGTGCACTACCTGCAACTGCAACTCTCGCTCCGTCCCTGCTGGTGGAGTGACTTATGGGCCCCGAGCGGCCTCCCTCTTCAAAATGCCAGTGGAGCTGGTAACTCAAGCCACCACTGGACTATTCTTCGGGACCATGCTCCTACCGATGAGCTTCAATTCCCCAATGGCGTCGCAAAAAGTTCTAAAGAAGTCGGTCTTTGATCGACTTACCACTGCCGTGGCCCCTCTCAACGGATCGCCCAACTCCACTACCTCAGTTTTCAACAGACTAGGCCACAACGTCTATAAATCCGCGATACCTGAAGTTGCTATCCCAAAGCGGATAGCCATCCTGGCTCAAGCGGACGAAATTATTGGAAAGGCTTCTCCTTCCAGGAAGTCAGTTTTTACAAGAATGGTCATTCTAGTTTCTGCTCCAGGCAAGATCCTCAAAGCTGCTTCCCCTGTCCAGAGGTCTATCTTTGACAGATTAGACATTGCTTCTCAACGGGTGTCAGTTTTCGACAGGCTAGCACCAATAACAGTATCTCCTCAAAGCAGTGGGTATGATGAAGTCACCCTCATAGCTGAAACAACTCCATCCGCACGACACGCTCGACGTCACCACTGGCGCCGAGTAAGGAAGGCTGGAGGCAACTCCCCCTTTCGGATAACTCCGCCAGCTTCGACGGTGGGAATCGATGCTGCAGTTCCAACCGAGAACAGCTTTGAACTGCTCAACAAGATGCGCAGAAACTCTCCTACCGCAGTGCTGAAGAGATCTCCTCCACCCGCAGAGAATGCACCGAAGGTGAGGCCAGAACAACCCTCTCAGTGGCTGTCCTCTAAAATTTACAAGGTCTGGCGTCAAGTCCAAGATTCCGTGATGGATCAAGACTATCTCCGCCGACAGAAAAAAATGAAGATTCGGCGGGAGAAGGACTACTCTGTCAAGCCAGAAAAAGCAACAGCTGGATGGGTGCCCACTGCAACGGCTCCCTCAACGTCAATCACTCAAAAGAAAAGGAGGCCGCAAAAAGCTCCTATGAACATGGCGAACCGTAAAAGCGCTGAACACAAACGCCCTAAGTATGGGGGCATGGTGGTGCACACTGTTTATTTGGCTTTCGGAAAGGAGGAAGGCCGTGCTTTGACGGGTCACCGACCGCTCACCCGATCCATGACAAAAGCCCAGGAGCAGCAGCAGAAGCTCCAAGAAATGATGACTGCGATGGCCGCGCTCACCGGGCCAAAAGAAAGCCCATAAGCATCCTCGGATCAACGCCAGGAGCAAGAAAACGATGCCGAATTCCTTCGGAGAATACTGGAGAAGAAGGACAAAGAGGCTGCGGAACAAGTAGCCAATATAAAACGAATGGCCCTTCAATTCCAGGACATGGTGGGTATGATGATCCAGCAGGATCCTCCTACTGAAGATCCTCCAATTGTCATTGAAGATGACAGTAGAGAAACGTCAAATCCACTGCTGACTCTTTCAACAGCCAAGGAGGAAACCATTTCCAAAGCTGCACTAGATGACTATATAGCTCAGCAGATACGAGTTCACCAGGCAAATGAAGCAGCTGGGCAAGTCGCCAAAACTGGGCGACCGTACCCGGGCAGGTATGACCAAATCAGTTACCCGCCAGGATATATGATCCCTAAGTTCTACGTATATAAAGGGACAGGGAATCCACATCAGCATGTCGATCAATTCAGGGCCTTATGCGACAATACTGGAGGCGATGATAAGCTCCAGCTTCGCCAGTTCATCGGCAGCTTGTCAGAGACAGCGTTCGAATGGTATTCTGAACTCCCGAACGACTCCGTCAAAACATTTTCGGAGATAGAGATGTTGTTTACCCAGCGATTCGTGAGTGCCAGCGAACGTACCCCAATCACGGCGTTGATCAATGCCAGGATGAAACCGGGCGAGACATGGGTTCAGTACGCAATCCGATGGCGGAATTTGTGGTCGAAGTGCGAACAGCGCATCGAAGAAGCACCTTCGGTAGGCATGTTCATGGGCACTCTAGATCCGCAAGCGACCATCTCGCAATTCATGATGTTCTTCAACCCAACTACTTTCCAGGCCTTGATTGACAAACTAGCCCAAATGGACCAGATGGAATACAGACCGTCTCCTCCAAAGCCAGACCCTCAAAATGAGAAAGGAAAAGGGAAAGCGATCGTCGTCGCCAATACTCAACAACAGCCGAGCAACTCAAAGCCGGTTGTTCTCCAAAACAATGTGCGTCCTGTTAGTGTATATGCCCTAGGGGCCATTATTGTATCATACTAGTTTGTATATTACTTAATGGAAGCTTGGGATATTCACATGTATATAACAGTCTTGCTAAACATGGTAGTATGCTACTTGGTTTTTCTATCTTAATATGTGAGTATACGTATTGATAGAGCTTTTAGGATCTTGCTTGACTACCAGCGTTGTGATGGCAGTCATACTAGTGGGGGCTGGGTAGTCTACAAGCACATCCTTATTCAGGTCCCTAGTTGTAGGATTATCGAAACAGGGCATCGATATTCCAGAGTAGACTAGTGTGTACGCTTCTCATCCCAGTTGGGGAGATGGTCTGTCCCACAGCCGTTAGTATGTCGTACTGGAGATAGTATACAGGTGCTCGTTGGGTTACGGGTACACCAGACAGGACTCACGGGGAACTGTTGGTTGGTATTATACCCGTCATCAGTTAATAGTTCTAAGGTGACATGAGTACAGCTTAGTCCGCAGACTTGACACTGCTGCTTCGCCTCGAGTGTGTTCCCACTGTTCTTAGATTGCTACCCTACCACGGCTCAAAGGAGTCGTGCAAACAGGTAGCAGTTGGGTGCAGTCCCGAAGCACATGGAGGCAGTGGCGGTTAGATAGGATTCATCTCTCCCGGTATTGGGAGTTGATATCGCGCTGTGTCAGAGAGCCATTACGCAAAGTCCCTGGCCAGGGCAAGCGAGATTTGCTGGTAGGTTCCAGTGGTTTCTCAGGGTGTAATGGGCTTCGCTCCGACACGACTTATTCCGCTTTTAGGGGACTGACGCTTGCCGCCCCCTAGGCCGGATATGCGATAGTCTTAGACGAACAGACCGGACTGTACGAGGATTGTCACAGCAGGCTTAGTAGGAGTTCGGATGGGTTTCCTCATCGGCCTTCTTATCGACATCTACCTGGGGGCCGTTACGTACAGCTAGTACCGCTTGCGGTCTGTGGTTAAACCCACTGCCAGCGTAGTAGTCGAGTCTCTAGAGTCCCACATAGAGAATTTCCTACTCCAGGAGAAACGATATAGAGGTCGTATGGTTTTACAACAAAGGGTTCGGACGCATACGTGTGTTTTCACACGTACGTCGTTCGGACAGTTTTTACTAGTCGGCTTTTGTTTAAGTCAGTTACTAGTATTCGGTTATTGGATTTATACAGTCTAAAGTTTTTCCGTGTTTTCACGGAAAGGAGGGGCGTTCTCGTAATTGCGCGAGAAGCTTCTAGAAGGTGGTGACTGAGGGGGTTTAGGTGGCATATACAATGAACGAGATTAGTGAGTCATATGGATGATTCATCCATGTCATTAATGCATCATAAATGCTTAATGACTCATGGAGATGAATCATCACTTGATATTTATCAAGCATGGTTGTTAAATCATTTTCTTTTCTTTTCTTGTTGAATAAAAATGCTTGATATATATTATGATAACTCTTTTTCTCTTCTCATTATTATGTTCATCTTCTCTCTCCTCAAGCTCTCTCTCTTCAAACCCTAATCCTCCCCTCTCATGTGTTGAGTACAAGGATTAGTAAGACTAATTAAACCATAACTCTCACTGTATATCACCTAGGTTCTTTGATTAGCACTTAAAGAAACCTAGTTGCCTCAAGTTTAGAGACAAAGCTTGGAGTAAAGCTTTCGGGTGGATCGTCCACTACTTCGAGAAGGCCGAGGAGGAGGTGGAGTTCGTAAAGATGAAGGACACGGTTCTTTAGGTATAATCCCTTCACATAGTAGTATAGAACTTCTATGTTAGATGTTAGAGGTTGTTTAGCTTCGATTCAAGCGGTTAGTCGATGATTACGCTTTAAACAAGTTAGGTTTTAAAATTTCCGCCTCCCCATAAGTATTGGGGTGTTGTACATCGACTTATAGTGGTATCAGAGCCTCGCTAAACAATAAATAACTCACTTGCAAAATTGTTTGAATTTCGAACGGAAAAAACAAACCGGAAAACCCCGATATCATGAGTTTTTGTTGATTTTTAAATGAGGTCCAAAAATTTTTCAGGGACCTTCAGAAAGCCCTAAATGATAGTATTAGAACACCCAAGAAAACTGGGCTCATGAATCGGCTAAAGAGCCGCGGAACCGCGGCGGATCCCACCGATCCGCCGCGATTCCGCCGCCGAGTTGCCGATTCATCAACCCAATTTTCCTGTGTGGGTCCTCTGTGATATTTGGTATTTTCTGGAATTTTTTAATTTTTGCTCAGGTTTCAGATTTACAGAGAAGTATTGGAGCAAAATTAAATGTGTTTAATCGATCGAAATTATACGGTATTTGCTTGTTGGATTATATCTGTGTTTGTATAATGTGTTCGTAAACCTCCCCTAACTGCTAGTATGTCGGTTGGAAGGGGGTTGCACATTTCTGTAATGGATTTTATCTGTTTGTGTATATGAACTGTGTTAGACTGTTGTGATGTATAGCCGGGGTTATGTGATGGGTTATTATTTAATTCATTTGATGTAAATATAATTTGTTGTAATATTATTTTGCGGGGCACATCCAGGTTGCGGTTGTAGCCACCGTTGTATTATTTCATTTTACTGTTTTTGCTCCTAGGACAGACCCAAGGCGGGGTGCACAAACTGCCGGGCGGGTAGTTTGCCGTACCCGTAGGGGTCTTGGGTGGGGTAATGGCTATTCATCACAACTGTGTAATCCGCCTTTCCTTGCAGGCTCAAAAGAAATACGGATTGCTTGCAAATTCAATAAAGTTCATCTGTGATCTGGAATGACTATTATTGCGTTTGACGAATGTAAAATATCTATATATATGATAGCTATTTAGACGTCACTTATGTTTTACACCCACGCTAGCCCAGTCCCCGCTCTGTCGTTAGTTAAGTAACCTAACGGGTGATGACGGAACACAGTGGCGAATGCGGATGGCATAAGAGGACGTCATATTTTCGTTGTTTTTTGCAATAATAGGTTAATGATGGGACGCATTATCTATAATGCAAAGAAAATAAACCAAAGTTTAAATCGTTGGAACAATTTAAAAGAAAGCACTCGGTTATTTTTAAAACAGATATTTTTTAAATGCGGAGCTTTAACCACTCCTTTTAAAAAGCTATCTGGTTCCTTCGGTTATATCAAGTTCACTACGTTCACGGTTTCGCCAAAACCAGTCGTAGCCCTCCGTCATTTCATTTGGGTATTCAGTAGTATTCAAGTTATGTATTTTGGCCAAAGTCAAGGTATAGTGTTTGGTAGCTGCTGCGTTTTCATTTGTTGCATAAATAGATGAGTTAGTTTGGGACAGTCGTATTATCATTTGACCAAAGTCAGGGATATATACGGATGGGTTCAAATTGACAAGATAATGACGGGTAGAACTTGACATGTGACTTATGACATTTTGACCAAAGCCAAGGTCATAAGAGCATGGGGCAAAAACTTATATCGGGAATTTCTAAAGAAACTGAAATTTGCAAAGAGATGCATACCATTTGGAGTTTGATGAATGTTGGTAGCATTCCTACAACATTACCAGACAATGATATTTGGATCCCGATCCTACTGTGAGTATATGCTACTTATCAGGATATTTGTCACTTAACGATCAATGCTATAAACCAAGTCGGTGTCTAGAAAGGTGTCAGCGGGGCTACGCCTCCAGAGAAAAGAGGTTCTTAAATTAAGGAACTTCACGAAAGCGTTGGAAAACCTCCCTCGAAGTATCGACACTAGCCTAGCTGAACGGTTAACCAAGTATTGTACGGTGAAAATAGTCCTGGCTAATTCTTTCTTTTTGGTTTGAGGAGGGATTCGAAAAACAGTGGGAGCCATCCAGTTTAGATAAACTAAAAACCACTCTAAACTTGCAAGAGTATCATGCTAAAGTGTTTTCTTCTCTCTCTCCTAATTGTGGCGACCCTGAAAATGACTGGACTTATGTTACTTTTAGAGAAAAATATACTGACGGGGCCAAACTATAAAGATTGGCTGCGGAATGTCAAAATGACTTTGACCTATGACAAATTGGGGTATGTCCTCACCACTAAGGCACCTGAAGCCCCAGGTCCCAAATCCAGTAATGCAGATAAGGAAATCCGCAAAACCTGGGATTTAGATTGCGCGAAGGCCAAGTGCATCGTGCTTGCCTCAATGAACAATGAACATCAAAGGAGGCACGAGGATATGGATTTTGAGTCCATATTTCTTCATACAAAAGAACTATATGGAGAGCAATCTCGTATAGCAAGATACGAGACCTCAAAGAAGCTGTTTTCAGCGAGGTTGGCAGTCGGGTCATCGGTAGGCGAGCATGTCCTAAAGATGATTGGCTACATTGAAGAGCTCGCAGACCTGGGGACGACTTTGGATAATGAGCTCTATACAGACCTTATTCTCCAGTCCCTTCCTAACACCTACGCCCAGTTTATACTGAACTTCAATATTCAAAGTAAAGAAGTTGAACTTTCAGAAGTCCTTAACATGTTGAGGAGTGCAGAGGCCACCTTGCAGAAGGCAAGGGAAACACACACTACGTTTGTTCGCAGTGCTTCTTCTTCCGGGTCTAAGCCTAAGGCAAAAGGAAGGAAGAATAAGGCTGCCACCAAACCTAGAGGAGGTGTTGGTAAGGTGGTAGGAAAGGGAAAGAAAAAGTTTTCGGTACCAGTAGTGGCTCAGGATGAGTGCTTCCATTGTCATAGGAAAGGGCACTGGAAAAAGGATTGCAAGGTGTGGATCGCCAAGAACCAAGGACCGAAGCAAGCTGTGGCTTCGACTTCAGGTGTGTTTGTAATTGAGAATTGTTTGTCAATCAACTCTACTTTCTGGGTATTGGATACCGGATCAGGATCTCATATATCCAATTCATTGCAGGCACCGAGAAACCGTAGAGTGCTGAAGGAAGGTGATATGATCATCAAGGTTGCTAACGGAGCTAACGTGGGAGCTGTGTCCGTCGGGGATTATCACCTAGGATTGACCAGTGGACACATTTTGGTTTTGCATAACTGTTTTTGTGTACCTAGTTTGACGTGTAATATCATATCTGTTTCCTTGTTATCAAATAAAGGTTATGATTTCACGTTTGTAAGTTATGTTGTCAACATCCACCTTAATCAAAGTTTGATTGGGTCCGGTACACTGGATAACAGTATATATGTTTTAAACCAAATCCAGATTTTCAATGTCCAGAACACATTAAAAAGAAAGTCTCCAGATTTAAATAAAGCTTTCTTATGGCATTGTAGACTAGGTCATATCAATGAGACAAGATTAACTAAGTTACATAAAGAAGGATATTTGGACTCGTTCGAATATCAAACTTATGCCATTTGTGAATCATGTCTCAAAGGAAAGATGACAAAGACTCCATTCACTGGACATGCAGTAAGAGCGAGCGAGCTTTTAGGACTCATACACAGTGATGTATACGGTCCAATGTCTACACATGCGAGAGGTGGTTTTTCCTATTTCATTACTTTTACGGATGATTTCTCAAGGTATGGATTCATTTATCTGATGAAATATAAATCCGAGGCCTTTGAGAAATTCCGGGAATACAAGAGTGAAGTGGAAAGCCAAACAGGCAAAAGTATTAAGACACCGAGATCTGATCGAGGTTGAGAATACTTAAGTGCCGAGTTCCTAGGTTATCTAAAAAAGAAAGGAATTCTCTCTCAGCTTACTCCTCCATACACTCCACAGCATAACGGTGTATCGGAAAGACGGAATCGAACCCTATTGGATATGGTACGATCCATGATGAGTAAGGCTGAGTTACCGCAATCATTCTGGGGTTATGTGCTAGAATCAGCAGCATATCTTCTGAACAGGGCTCCTACCAAGACTGTGCCTACCACTCCACTGGGAAGAAACCCCATATTCAACATATAAAGATATGGGGATGTCCAGCTTTTCTTAAAAAGCAGCATGTGGACAAGCTCGAGGCACGATCAGTAAAATGTATGTTTGTGGGATATCCAAAGAACTCCAAGGGATATTATTTCTATTACGCAGAAGAACAAAAGGTTTTTGTTTCTCGTAATGCCCATTTTCTAGAACATCAGTTTTTAGAAAAAGAAACAAGTGGGAGCGAAATAGAACTGGAAGAAATTCCAGAACCATAAATTGCTGCTGAAAGTTTGGTAGAACCAGTAGTTCGAGAAGAACAAGACATTCCCACACCCCTCCGCAGAAGTAGTAGGCCGTCTCATCCGCCTGAGAGATACTACGATTTTCTCGTCGATGGGGATGGACTAGATGACTATATAGCTCAGCAGATACGAGTTCACCAGGCGAATGAAGCGGCTGGGCAAGTCGCCAAAACTGGGCGACCGTACCCGGGCTGGTATGACCAAATCAGTTACTCGCCAGGATATACGATCCCTAAGTTCTACGTATATAAAGGGACAGGGAATCCACATCAGCATGTCACTCAATTCAGGGCCTTATGCAGCAATACTGGAGGCGATGATAAGTTCCTGCTTCACCAGTTCGTCGGCAGCTTGTCAGAGACAGCGTTCGAATGGTATTCTGAACTCCCGAACGACTCCGTCAAAACATTTTCGGAGATGGAGATGCTGTTTACCCAGCGATTCGTGAGCGCCAGCGAACGTACCCCAATCACGGCGTTGATCAATGCCAGGATGAAACCGGGCGAGACATGGGTTCAGTACGCAATCCAATGGCGGAATTTGTGGTCGAAGTGCGAACAGCGCATCGAAGAAGCACCTGCGGTAGGCATGTTCATGGGCACTCTGGATCTGCAAGCGACCATCTCGTAATTCATGATGTTCTTCAACCCAACTACTTTCCAGGCCTTGATCGACAAACTGGCCCAAATGGACCAGATGGATCACGGACCGTCTCCTCCAAAGCCAGACCCTCAAAATGAGAAAGGAAAAGGGAAAGCGATCGTCGTCGCCAATACTCAACAACATCCGAGCAACTCAAAGCCAGTTGTTCGCCAAAACAATGTGCGTCCTGTTAGTGTATATGCCCTAAGGGCCATTATTGTATCATACTAGTTTGTATATTACTTAATGGAAGCTTGGGATATTCACATGTATATAACAGTCTTGCTAAACATGGTAGTATGCTACTTGGTTTTTCTATCTTAATATGTGAGTATACGTATTGATAGAGCTCTTAGGATCTTGCTTGACTACCAGCGTTGTGATGGCAGTCATACTAGTGGGGGCTGGGTAGTCAACAAACACATCCTTATTCAGGTCCCTAGTCGTAGGATTATCGAAACAGGGCATCGATATTCCGGAGTAGACTAGTGTGTACGCTTCTCATCCCAGTTGGGGAGATGGTCTGTCCCACAGCCGTCAGTACGTCGTACTGGAGATAGTATACAGGTGCTCGTTGGGTTACAGGTACACCGGACAGGACTCACGTGGAACTGTTGGTTGGTATTATACCCGTCGTCAGTTAACAGTTCCAAGGTGACTTGAGTACAGCTTAGTCCGCAGACTTGACACTACTGCTTCGCCTCGAGTGTGTTCCCACTGTTCTTAGATTGCTACCCTACCACGGCTCAAAGGAGTCATGCAAACAGATAGCAGTTGGGTGCAGTCCCGAAGTACTTGGAGGCAGTGACGGTTAGATAGGATTCGTCTCTCCCGGTATTGGGAGTTGATATCACGCTGTGTCAGAGAGCCATTACGCAAAGTCCCTGTCCAGGGCAAGCGAGATTTGCTGGTAGGTTCCAGTGGTTTCTCAGGGTGTAATGGGCTTCACTCCGACACGACTTATTCTTCTTTTAGGGGACTGACGCTTGCCGCCCCCTAGGCCGGATATGCGATAGTCTTAGACGAACAGACCAGACTGTACGGAGATTGTCATAGCAGGCTCAGTAGGAGTTCGGATGGGTTTCCTCATCGGCCTTCTTATCGACATCTACCTGGGGGCCATTACGTACAGTTAGTACCGGTTGCGGTCTGTGGTTAAACCCACTGCCAGCGTAGTAGTTCCATTGAGTTGGCATGGATCCCGTTGAAAAGAAGTCGAGTCTCTAGAGTCCCACACAGAGAGTTTCCTACTCCAGGTGAAACGATATAGAGGTCGTATGGTTTTACGACAAAGGGTTCGGACGCATACATGTGTTTTCATACGTACGTCGTTCGGACAGTTTTTACTAGTCGGCTTTGGTTTAAGCCAGTTACTAGTATCCGGTTATTGGATTTATACAGTCTAAAGTTTTTCCGTGTTTTCACGGAAAGGAGGGGCGTTCTCGTAATTGCGCGAGAAGCTTCTAGAAGGTGGTGACTGAGGGGGTTTAGGTGGTATATACAATGAATGAGATTAGTGAGCCATATGGATGATTCATCCATGTCATTAATGCATTATAAATGCTTAATGACTCATGGAGATGAATCATCACTTGATATTTATCAAGCATGGTTGTTAAATCATTTTCTTTTATTTTCTTGTTAAATAAAAATGCTTGATATATATTATGATAACTCTTTTTCTCTTCTCATTATTATGTTCATCTTCTCTCTCCTCAAGCCCTATCTCTTCAAACCCTAATCCTCCCCTCTCATGTGTTGAGTACAAGGATTAGTTAGATTAATTAAACCATAACCCTCACTCTATATCACCTAGGTTCTTTGATTAGCACTTAAAGAAATCTAGTTGCCTCAAGTTTAGAGACAAAGCTTGGAGTAAAGCTCTCGGGTGGATCGTCTACTACTTCGAGAAGGCCGAGGAGGAGGTGGAGTTCGTAAAGACGAAGGACACGGTTCTTTAGGTATAATCCCTTCACATACTAGTATAGAACTTCTATGTTAGATGTTAGTTGTTGTTTAGCTTCGATTCAAGCGGTTAGTCGATGATTACGCTTTAAACAAGTTCGGTTTTAAAATTTCCGCCTTCCCACAAGTATTGGGGTGTTGTACATCGACTTACACGTCCGCGCCCATCCCTTGAGGAAAGACTAGGACGTCCTTACTCGTTTCCTCAGAATAAAACAAGAAGACTGTTCGAGCTGGCAGTGCGCAACAGACTCATCAATTTGCCGAGTCCAAAACGTCCGTTGCAGCCAGGTGATGTCAACGATCCCAATTTTTGCCCTTACCACCAAACGGTAAGTCACCCGATCGAGGATTGCTTCGTCTTTAAAGGATGGATTGAAGATCAGTACCTACAAGGCAAGTTTGCGCTGTCCGAGAAGTGGAAAATAAACCCACCACAACCGCACACTTCAAAAAAGACGGACACACCGGGGGTAACTTGTTCTTTTGTTGAAGAAGCTCCGTAGGAGGTTGTGCTATCTGCCAAAACCAAAAGGATGCTGAATGATCTCCAGATATGCCCGGCGATCGGGTCGAAGAACTCGCTAGAGCCCCAGATCGTCGAAGGGATGCTGAAGCCGCACCCAACTCCAAAGGATGATAGTGAAAGCCCCGGCACTCACACCCAGCCGTCAAAATCTTCAAAGAAAAACAAGTAGAAATCCAAAAAGCCCGTGAAGCCTGGCGACAAGCGCACAGATTTGCAGAAATAGATTGATGCGCTGGAAGAGTATAACCAGAAGGCACGAATTCCAATCACGCTCTAAGAGTTCCTCAACCACGTCCTCGAGGACGAAAACAATGGAGAAGACTCATCAGATGAATCTGAGGACTACGTAGCAAGTTGTCATGTGATCTCTCACTCATTGATAGACGATAAAGAGGCTCCTTGCACTGAGAAACCGGGGGCGGGTCCTGAACCAGAACTTCTATGGCCGTCATATGAGATGATCGATGTCTTCCTGAATGAGATTCGTCTAAAAAGCAAAGCCAATCAGGAGCGTGAGATGGCCATACTGGAAGGAGCCAAGCGCCGACGACTAGACGAAAGAGTTGAGACACTCCCGCCAGATCAAAGTACATCTGCTGCGGATAAAAACAAATTCAAGACAAGGAAAAGGTTTGCTAAAGCCATATCAATGGGAATGAAGCTACCACCCTCTGAAGAAAACACTCTCGGTGGAATGGAGATGCATCCTAATGTCTGCTTATATCATCAGAAGATCGCACATCCTTCTAAAGACTGTGACTCCTTTAAGTGTTAGTGGCAAGGGTATGTCGCTCACAGGCAACACTTCAACAGGATAAAGCGTGAAGCTCGTAGACAGTAGAATAATGAGACATATGAGCATAAAAGAATTGCTGACAATTGTCATAGGGTTGATCCCGAGGGACCGCGAGTTCTCACCTTCGGGAGTGACTCCGACAAAAAAGTAGCCCTCGGCCCTCTCTTCAAGGAATCCGTCTCTAAAACGAAAGAATTGAGGAGTTGCGAGAACATTCAGCCGTGCAATTTCATGATACCCGTAAAAAATCTCAGACCCGCAAACAAGGGTTCGAACAAAAAAGATAAAGGGAAAGAAAAAACGGCCTTCGTCGCCAACGCTCAGCAACAATCGAGTGACCCTAGACCGGTTGTTTGCCAAAGCAACAAGCGACAATCCCTCTGTGTAAAATTGAAACGCCCTTACTCATTTCCCCGGGATGAAACAAGGAGGCTGTTCGAAGTGGCAGTCGTAACAGGCTTATCATTCTACCGGAACCGAAACACCAGCTACAACTGAATGATGTCAACACTCTTAATTGCTGCCCTTACCACCAAGTATTGGGCCATCAAATCGAAAACTGCTACGTTTTCAAAAACTGGGTTGAAGACCAATACCAACAGGGCAAGTTCGCGTTGTCCGAAAACTGGAAGGTGAGCCCGCCACAACCACATGCTCCGAGAAAGATGGATATACCGGGGGCATCATGCTCATTCATAGGGAAAACTCCATAGACCGAAAAGTCAGTAAAACTAGATATTCGCCTCAAATACGGCGACGGTAGACCGCAATGTCCTAAAACTTGCAAATGATCGAAATGTTGTTAAACTACTACTAACCCGCGGCATCTCCAGGCTGATGTGGTAAAAAAAGGTATGTCCATAAGCAAAATGGGCACGGATGAGAACCCGAAAGGGCTTCGTGAGTAAAAACAGCAGGGCTACCGGCGAATCTTGTGAAAACCCGAGAGGGCACAACCTCGTTAGATAAAAAAAAAGAAAGAGAATAAATAAAAAAATAATAAAGAGAAAACGGTATGTCCATAAGCAAAATGGGCACGGATGAAAACCCGAAAGGGCTCCGTGAGTAAAAACAGCAGGGCTACCGGCGAGTGTGAAAACCCGAAAAGGCGCAACCTTGTTAAAAGACACTTGCAGGGTCCCTTCGACCTTATAAGGAGAAACTGTTAGTTATGTATATACTCTAGAGACCATTGTTGTATATATGATGTATATTATAATGGATGCTTGGATATATATAGAGAGGACTTTTCTTGCTCATCATGATAGTATGCTATTTGGTTTCATTTTATCTTAACATGTTGACTTGTATTGGTTTACTGTCTTTCTCTCGCATGTTGATAAAGACCTTAGGATCTGTACTCGACTACTGGGACTATGATGAGATCATATTAGTGGGGCCACGGTAGTCGATGAGTATATCCTATAATTGTTCCTAGTCGAGGGTATATCGAGACAGGGCATCGATACACCAGAGTAGACTAGCGTATACGCATCTTGACCCATATGATGGGCGATGGATGATCCCATATCCATCGGTGTTGGACATCAAGGATGGTGTGCGGGTGCTCAGTGGAGACTGGGTACATTGGACGGACTCTCCTAGAACTTCCAGATGGTGATATACCACACGTCAGATGGCAGTTCTCCGGTGACACTGGTACAGGGTAGTCTGTAGACCCGAGATCGTCATAGAGTCTTGTTTGATCCCCACTGTGCTTTGATTTCCACCTTACCACATCCAAGAGGGCGTGCAAAATGGTGGCTTTTGGGTGCAGTCCCGAATCACATGGAGGCAATGAGCGATAGGAGGGGATTCGTCTCTCCCGATATAGGGAGTTGATGTTGTGCTGTGTTCGATTGGCTATAACTGGAAGTCCCTGACCAGGGCTGATATAGAGATTTACTGGTAAGTGTTACCAGTAGTTTCTCGACCCGTTATGAGCCACACATCGGCACGACTTATTGGTTACTGGGGTCTGACGTATACCACCCCTAGACTTGATATGCGACATATCAAACGAAGAGACCGGACTGTACAGGAGTGTTACAGATTGGATTCACAGGAGAACGTACAGGCTAGCTTGTTGATCTTATGATCGCTCAATACCTGGGTGGCTGTTACGTTTAGCTGACCGTTTGCAGCTTGTGTGTGTTTGATATGATCATCACCTGCTACCGGCGTATTGACGATTCTTTAGAATCCTAACAGAGGTTTCTTGGCTCAGGCAAAACGGAGTAGAGGCACATATGTGATATGCGCAGGACCGAGAATAATGCGATATGAGATACCGTATTGTATTATCGCGATATTTAGATATGAACCGGCACATCGGATCAAGTGTTGATTCGATGAATTGGTACATAATATATATTAATCGGTTATATTCGATATAGCCGGATTGTCGGATCAAGTGTTGATTCGATGATTTAATGTATAATAATATATATGATATACTGTATTACATTATCTAATATTGGCTCACTTTATTATTTCATTTTCTCACCGGATAATACATTGATATATATGCGATATATGTTAATTGTATTATTTTATTTTGCTGCAAATATATAATATATAAATATATATGTGATATATATTATTGTGACATGATACGATTAATAATGGAACATGTTTAATGGAGATTAAACAAGGTTAGGGGTTGATTAGGGTTATCTCCTTCTTGCACCATCTAGAAGCTTTCCTTTTGTCATGAGTTAGATATTATGCTTGATATTTATCTATGACTCATTCCTTAACCTAACCAAACCCTAGCCCTAGTTTATTCTCTATAAAGGTTATCCTAGTCATTCTTGACCATGGTTCCATGATTAATCATATACTCATTTCTATTATTCATCACAAAAGGATTATCTCATTATTTATCATCTTCTTCTCTCTTGAGCTTTGAAAAAGCTTTCTAGATTTTCCTTATGTGATGATTTCTTGTGAGAAATTGATATAAAAAGAAAGCATAAATACTACTCCATCATCCTCATCTAATCTAGCCCATTAGATTAGGGTGTTCACCTCATTAGAGTGAGAGAGCTTGAGTTATAGCAACTTCAACGTAGATCATCGGAGGAAAGGAATACGACAATCTAGCATGGATCGTTCGAATCGTGGAGCCTCTCTTGAGTCCGGGAGATCGTGGATCGCGGTGAAGGGACTTTTACTCGGAGCTTATGAAGCGAAGGAGTGGACTACAAAGGTTTTAATCCCTCACACTTAGTAGTAAAGATGTTTACTTGCATGTTAAACCCTAATAATCTAGCAAAAATCCTGGTTTTGGGTTGTTCTGCACGTCTAAAATTTTATTCGGGCATAGTTGATGCCTTACAAACCCTCACAAGAGTGTTTAGGAACCCTACAGTGGTATCAAAACCTAGCTAGAGTATTAGGCGACGTGTATACGAAGTTAAAACACCGAACGAACCCCGATACGATGAAACGAACCCCTCTCTGGATAATTTTTAAAAACTATGATTTTTCTGAATTAAAAATACCTAAAAATAATAGCAGGGAATTCTAAGAATTACCATAAAATTCGAGCTCATAATTCCGTACAACCGCCGCGGAACCGCGGCCCCAACCCATTTTTAGCGGCGGTTCCGCGACGAGAACAGTGAATTGCGAACAGTATTTTGTGCAGTAACCTCCGTAGCTATTCCTATATATTTTTGGGTATTTTTAAACTGACTCAAGTGTTGAGTGTTCTGGGGTTTATTTTGTAATCGTAGATTCGATCGGAAAATTTAAATTCGTTATTATTTCCGGATATTTAGAAACTGTTAAAATGTTCGAACGGATATCATTAAACTCACTTTTTCCCGGCATGTAAAATTTTCAAGTGTTGAATTTTTATCGGGTTTAAATTTTTCGGAAAAACGTATAAGTAACGCGGTGGTCCCTCTAGAAGAACACAAACCTTAACTCGATTATATGACCGTCTGAACCGCCTCTAAACCTTAGGGTTTGGAGCAGTACGGCGTGCTACATGTGAGGCGTTGGCTTGACCCTTCTACGGCTGGATCATCGGAACTGTGACCTATTCTGGGATTATTTGAACTCCGCTCAAGTGTTGAGCTATTAAGGAAATTTTGGGTATTTGATTATCTGTTCGGAAAGTTTAATACTGTCTATTTTCTGGAATGTGATACAATATGTGGAATTCATATAGTTAGGCATGAAATGCGAAGTATGTGATATTTCGGATTTACGATGTCTAAAGTGATTTTGGATTCCAAATATTGTAGTTTTACAATTTCTTTTCTATGACCGTAAGTGTAGTATGTAGTTGTATTGCCAGTCTTCGTTGCTATACATCAACGACGATCGGTGTATGTAGTTGGATTAGGGTAGTTGTACGACTTTGTTGACTATGTTAAGGGTCGTACAGCTGGGTTTAATTTCAAGTGTTGAAATTTGCAATGAGATTGCATACCTTCTATGAGATAGTTGGATCCCGATACCCGCTGCGAGTAATTGTTACTCCTGGGAGAGTTTTACACATTACAATTAGCCGATCAAGTAGGTGTCTAGAAAGGTGTTAACGAGGTTACGCCTCTGGGAAAACGAGGTTTACAGTAATTAGGTTCGTGCGAAAGCATGGGGGACCTCCCTCAAAGTACTGACACTGGCCAGGCTGAAAGATTGGCGAACTTGTAGCGTGTAATTAATCCCGGCTGGTCTTTCCTTTTAGGGTTTGAAGGAAGATTTGATAAAAAGCAGTGGGAACCATCCTGATTAGATAAAATAAAAACCAATCTGATCTTGCAAGAGCGCACGCTGAGTGTCTTCTTCTCTCTCTCTCCTGGTAGCGACCATATCACGCCTTAATCAAGATAATAATACAGATTATTGACCGAACCCGCTTGTTATACTGAGCTGGGGAACGTTGGTCCCGCTCCAACTTATAAATGTTATAAGACAGAGCAGGAAATTGGGGATTACCAGAATTCCCGTGCCGCCCAAACGAAGAGAGTGCATGATGATGCATCATCTTCGGGTGTGTTTATTACAAAGAACTGTTTCTCAGTATCCTCCCCATCCTGGGTATATGATACCGGATCAGGATCCCAGATATGTAATCTGTTACATAGGGCTACAAAAAGGTAGAAAAACTGAGAACGGGTGATAAGTTTCATGAGACAGAAAACGGGGCAAGTGTTGCAGCCAAGTCTGTTGGTCACTGTCACCCTGTATTACCAGAATACATTGATTCTGAACGAATGTTATTAGATACCGAACCTGATATACAAAATCATGTCAGTTTCTTTATCAGTAAAGAAATGATAAAATTTTGTATTGTTGGATAATGTTTTGAACATTTCCTATATCAAAAGTTGATCGGTTCAGGCACGTTATCTAAAAGCATTGATGTTCTAAATCAAACTACAGTTCTTTAGTATACTGAACACACACAAAAGGAAGAGTTCAGAAATGAACGAATCCTTCTTGAGGCATTGTAGACTAAGTCATATCAATGTGACCCGACTAGTTGAAGTTACATGAAGATGCATATTTAAATCAGTTTGAATCTACATCTTGTGAAACTTGCCAGTCATGTCACAAAGATATAATGACACTAGCTCTGTTTATTGGAAACAGAGAAAGAGTTAGTGAACTCTTGGGATGATACATGTTGATGTATAAAGGTCCCCTGTCTACACATGCCAAGACCGGTCCTTTGTACTTCATTACATTCTCTGATAATCTCTCAAGATTCAGATATATGTTCCTGTTGAAACACAAGTCCGAACCTTTTGAGATATTCACAGAATATTAGTTAGAAATAGAGAACCAAAACGGGTATAAGTATTATGTCCTTTGATGTGATCGAGGAGGAGAATACTTGAGCACGGAAATCCTGGACTATTCTAAAGGAGAATGAGATTCTCTCTCAGCATTACTCCTCCGAATACACCATAGCACGATGGTATATCGGGGCGGAGCAAACACACCCTATATGATAAGGTGTGCTCTATGATGAGTACTACTGAGTTACCTATTTCCTTTTCGCGAAGTTATGCGCTTGAGAAGCTGCACACCTATTGAATAGGGTTCAAATCAAATCAGTTGCCTACCACTTCATATGTGATATGGAAAGGGAAGAGCCCATCTCTTAAGTTAGTTAAGATTTGGGGTTGTCCGGCTTATGTCTAAAAGCAAAATTCGGACAAGCTCGAGGCAAGATCTGTTATGTAGAACTGGAAAGGTTCCAGCTATACAAACTACAGCGGATGATTTGGTAGAACCAAAGGATTCAGTAGAGACCAACGAACCTCAGCCTCTCCGCCGATCTAGTAGGGTTCCTCACCCACCTGAGAGATACTTCGGTTTCTCTATGACAGTGGGAGTGAGGATTGCATCATGAGATGATGACCCAACTAATTTCGAGCTGGCCATCAGGAGTGGGACTCTGTAAGAATGGCTGGATGCTTAGTGATCTGAGATGGAATCCTTATACACCAACAAAGTATGGACTTTGGCTGCTATATCTGAAGGGTTAAATCCCCATCAGGAGCAAGTATATCTTGAGAAGATTACTTGGTGTACATGGAAAAGTTGAGACTTTCAAAGCTAGACTTATTAAAGGTTTGCATCATTAACCATGTATGGATTATGTTGAAACCTTTTCTAATGATCTATGCTTAAGTCCATCCAGATCCTACTTGCCATGGCTGCATACCATGACTACGATATCTGGTGGTTGGGTGTCATGACAGCTTTTCTAAATGATGTTTTAGAAGAGTGCGTCTATAAGTACACAGCCAGAGGGCCTCGTAGACAGTGGGAGCAGCGGAAACGTGTGCAAGATGTTTTATGTGATAAAGCAGGCATCGCGGAGTTGGAACATCTATTTTGATGAATTAGTCAAATAGTTTGACATCATCGAAATGGTAGATGAACCTTGTATATACGAAAAGGTAGTAGGGAGTGTAGTCGTGATCCTCGTAGAGTACGTGGATAACATACTCTTGATAGGGAAGGAGTTTCCTATACTACGCTCGGTCAATCTCCGCTTATCACAAGGATTCTCCATAAAGGATCAATGTGATACCGCCTAAATTCTGAGTTTTCATCTATGAGATAGATGTAATTGGATATTAGGATACTCACTAGATGTAGTGAGACGGTATCAATTGATCCTGGGGAAAAACACTGGAAGTGTTCCAGGGTGATAAAGACGACTGAATGTCAGTCGCAGGCATTGTCTTTACCTTCAGTAAAGGGACGGTATATTGGAAGAGTTCCAAGCTAGATACCGTGGCATACTAGACGATAAAGGCTGGATACATCGCTACTCAAGATGCTACCAAAGAGGAAGTCTGGGTGTATATTAGTTCATGAGATGAACTTAGTTCCTCCCATTGTATGACAATGGAGTTGTGGCTTTAGCCAAGGAACCCTGGTCCCATCAGTGACCCAGACGTATTCTAAGGCAGTATCACCTGATCATGGAGATGATTGATCTCCAGGGGATCGAGGTAAGGAGAGAAGACTCAGAGGACAACACGGCGGATCCACTCACGAAAGGCCTTTTTCCAGAGAGAGACTATTATGGGATGGTTGTGTATGAGATATTACAACCACTGATATCAGATGGCCCTAGTGCAAGTGGGAGATTGCTAGTTATATGTATGCCCTAGAGGCCATTACTGTACATAGGATGTATATTGTAGTGGATGCTGGGACATATATAGGAAGGACTTTCTTGCTCGACATGATAGTATGCTATCTGGTTACCCTTTACCTGAACGTGTATACTGATTGTCTCTCTGTTACATGTTGGTAAAGCCCTTAGGATGTGTACTTGACTACCTGGACTATGATGCGGATCATACTAGTGGGGACATGGTAGTCCATAAGTACATCCTTCAAGGTCCCTAGTCGTGGGTGTATCGAGACGGGGCATCGATATACCAGAGTAGACTAGCGTATACCTTCTCGACCCATACAGATGGGCGATGGATGATCCCATATCCATTGGTGTTTGACATCAGAGATGATATACGGGTGCTCAGTGGAGACTAGGTACACTGGACGGACTCGCCGAGAACTCCCAGATGGTATTATACCTCACGTCAGATGGCAGTTCTCTGGTGATACTGGTACAGAGTAGTCTGTTGACCCGAGATCGTCATAGAGTCTTGTGTGGTTCCCACTGTGCTTTGATTTCCACCTTACCACGTCCAAGAGGGAGTGCAAAACGGTGGTTTTTGGGTACAGTCCCGAGTCACATGGAGGCAATGAGCGATAGGAGGGGATTCGTCTCTCCCGGTATAGGGGGTTGATGTTGCGCTGTGTTCGATTGGCTATAACAGGAAATCCCTGGCCAGGGTTGCTGAGATTTACTGGTAAGTGTTACCAGTAGTTTCTCGAATTGTTATAGACCTCATATCGACACGACTTATCGAGCTATTGGGGTCTGACGTTTACCACCCCTAGGCAAGATATGCGACATATCAGACGACGAGACCGGACTGTACGGTAGTGTTACTGGTTGGATTCACTGGAGTGTGAGCGGGCTTGCTCGTCGATCTTCTGATCGCTCAATACCCGGGTGGCCGTTACGTTTAGCAGACCGCTTACGGCTTGTGGGTGTTTGATATGATCATCACCTGCTGCCGGCGTATTGACGAGTCTTTAGAGTCCTACATAGAGATTTCTTGGCTCAAGCGAAACGAAATAGGAGCGCATATGAGATATGTGCGGGACCGAGAAGAATACGTGTATGTGATACCGTATTCTATTCTCGGGATGAATGCATCGAATGGTTGTATGCGATATAATCTAGTTATCGATTCAAGCGTTGATTCGATAAGTCGATACATTGAATACTAGTCGGTTATGTTCGACATGACCGGATCATTGAATCAAGTGTTGATTTAATGATTTAATGTATAATTATATATTTGATATATTACTTTGCATTAACTAGTATTGGTTCACTTTAAACGGATTTTCTCACTTGTTTGTGCACATTGTATATATGATATATTTTTTGTACACAAGATTGTATCATGTTTGATGATACATGCTAGTTTGGGTTTGTGTAAAGAATTAAACCATGGTTACTTAAGTGGTTAGGGTTTCATTTCCTTTTCTCATTTATTTATCTATTTATTCTTTTTGGAAAAATATTAAGCATAAAGAAATGAAATGATGGCTCATTTTGGACTTGCATGTTGAAGTTTCATGAAGCTTTGACTAAGTCACCATTTTGTCTCATGCTTAACCCTAACCACTCCACTTGACCCTAGTTGATTCTCTACACTTCACCATGGTTACATTATGATAAGTATTCTTATTATTTTCTTTTCGGAAAATACTTATCATAATATTCATCTTCTTCTTCTTCTTCATCACTTAAAGAAAGCTTCACTTCATCAATGGTGATTGATGAAAAAGAGTGAGAAATCCAATTCTAAAGTGAACCCACTTCCTATTTCTTCATCCTCTACCTCTTGCCAAGTAGTATAGGGTGTTTCCTTCACAAGTTATCATGGCTTGGTGAAGGTGGAGCTTGATCTAGTGATGTCTCGACGTAGATCATCTTCGGCATCGTCGTCGATGACCTAGCCCGCTCTTTCTCCGATGAAGCCGATGCTAGAGTCATGGTTCGATTTGGACAGCGGAGAGGACTTCATCATGGAGCTATGGAGGTGGAGAAACGGATCTACAAAGGTTGTATTTCCGTTCTCTTAGTTAAAATGTTAACTAGTTGCTTTGTTTCGCCTAAATTTCTAGTTAACGATCCGTATTAGGGTTTCTCGGCACCCGTAAAATTTGAAATTGGCATGGTTGATATCTTGTGAGACCTCATTAGTGTGCCTAGAAACCCTACACTAGGAACAATGAAGGATGTACTCATTGACTACCCAGGCCCCACTAGTATGATCTGCATCATAGTCCTGGAAGTCGAGTACACATCCTAAGGGCTTTATCAACATGTAACAGAGAGACGGAAAGTATACACGCTAAGATAAAGAGCAACCAGATAGCGTACTATCATGTCGAGCAAGAAAGTCCTACCTATATATGTCCCAGCATCCACTACAATATACATCCAATGTACAGTAATGGCCTCTAGGGCATACATATAACTAACAATCTCCCACTTGCACTAGGGCCATCTGTAGCAGTGGTTGCAGTATCATATACTCAACCACCCCCTAAAAGTCTCTCTTTGGGAAAAGGTCTTCGTGAGTGGATCCGCCGTGTTGTCCTCTGAGTCTACTCTCCTAACCTCGATCACCCCGGAGATCAACTATCTCCATGATCAGGTGATGCTTCCTCAGAATTTGTCTGGGTCACTGATGGGACCAGGGTTCCAGGGCCGAAGCCACACTTCCATTGTCATACAATGGCAGGAACCTAGTTCATCTAATGAACCAATATACACCCAAACTTCCTCTTTGGTAGTATCTTCAATAGCGATGTTACCAGCCTTTATCGTCTAGTTTGCCACGGTATCTAGCTTGGAGCTCTTCCAACATACCGTCCCTCTATTGAGGATAAAGACAATGCCCGTGACTGACATTCAGTCGTCTTTATCACCCTGGAACTCTTCCAGTGATTCTCCCCAGGATCGATTGATACCATCTCACTACATCTAGTGAGAATCCTAGCATCCAATTACATCTATCTCATAGATGAAAACTCAGGATTTAGGAGGTATCACTTTGATCCTATTTGGAGAATCCTTGTGATAATAGGAGATTGACCGATCGTAGTATAGGAAACTCTTTTCCTATCAAGAGTATGTTGTCTACGTACAATACGAAGATGACCACCTTACTCTCTACTACCCTTTTGTATATACAAGGTTCGTCTACCATTTTGATGAAGTCAAACACTTTGACTATCACATCAAAACAGACGTTCCAACTCCGTGATGCTTGCTTTATTCTGTAAAGCAACTTGCACACGTTTCCGCTGCTCCCACTGTCTACGAGGCCCTCTGGCTGTGTACTTACAGACGTTCTCTTCTAAATCAGTATTTAGAAAAGCAGTCATGGCACCCAACCGTCAGATATCGTAGTCATGGTATATAGCCGTGGTAAGTAGGATCTGGATAGACTTAAGCATAGCTACTGGAAAAAGGTTTCATCATTATCCACGCCTGGTCGATGACGAAAACCTTTAACAAGTCTAGCTTTGAAAGTCTCAACTTTTCCATCTACACCAAGTAATTTTCTCAAGATATACTTGCTCCTGATGGGGATTTAAACCTTCAGATATAGCAGCTAAAGTCCATACTTTGCTGGTGTACATGGATTCCATCTCAGATCGCTAAGCATCCAGCCATTCTCACAGAGTCCCTACTCTCGATGGCCTGCTCGAAACTAGTTGGGTCATCATCTTATGATGCATTCCTCGCTCCCACTGTCATCGAGAAACCGAGGTATCTCTCAGGCGGATGAGGAACCCTACTAGATCGGCGGAGAGGCTGAGGTTCGTCGGGAACTATAGAATCCTTTGGTTCTGTCAAATCATCAACTGCAGTTTTGTATAGCTGGAACCTTTCCAGTTCTACAGAACTGATCCTGCCTCGATCTTGTCCGGATTTTGCTTTAAACATAGGCCGGACAACCCCAAATCTTAACTAGCTTAAGACATGGGTTCTTCCCATACCATATCTCATATGGAGTGGTAGGCACTGATTTGATTCAAACCTAATTCAATATGTATGCAGCTTCTCAAGTGCATAACACCCAAAAGGAAACAGGTAACTCAGTAATACTCATCATAGAGCACACGATATCTAATATTGTGTGATTGCTCCGCCCCGATACACCGTTGTGCTGTGGTGTATTCAGAGGAGTAACACTGAGAGAAAATCTCATTCTCCTTTAGAATAGTCCAGGAATTCTATGCACAAGTATTCTCCTCCCTGATCTTATCATAGGACATAATACTTATACCCATATTTTGGTTCTCTACTTCTAATTTATATTCTGTGAATATCTCAAAAGGTTCGGACTCATGTTTCAACAGGAACATATGACTGAATCTTGAGAGATTATCGGAGAACGTAATGAAGTATAAAGAACCAGTCCTGGCATGTGTAGACAGGAGACCTTACATATATCATAATGTATCAGTCCCAAGAGTTTACTAACTCTTTCTCTGTTTCCAATAAACAGAGCTATGGTCATCTTATCTTTGTGACATGACTGGCAAGTTTCACAAGATGTAAATTCAAACTGATTTAAATATGCATCTAAAATGTAACTTCAGCCAGTCGGGTCGCATTGATATGACCTAGTCTACAATGCCTCAAGAATGATTCGTTCATTTCTGAACTCTTCCTCTTGTGTGTGTTCTGTATACGAGGAACTGTAGTTTGATTTAGAACGTCAATGCTTTTAGATAACGTGCCTGAACCGATCAACTTTTGATATAGAAAATGTTCAAAACATTATCCATCAATACAAAATTATATCCTTTCTTTACTAATAAAGAGACTGATATGATTTTGTATATCAGGTTCGGTATCTAATAGCATTTGTTCAGAATCAATGTACTGGTAGTACAGGGTGACAGTGACCAACAGACTTGGCTGCAACACTTGCCCCGGTTTCTGTCTCATGAAACTTATCACCCGTTCTCAGTTTTTCTACCTTTTTGTAGCCCTATGTAACAGCTTACATATCTGGGATCCTGATCCGGTATCATATACCCAGGATTTAGAGGATACTGAGAAACAATTCTTTGTAATGAACATACCCGAAGGAGATGCATCATATGCACTTTCTTCGTTTGGGCGGCATAGGAAATCTGGTATTCCCCTATTTCCTGCTCGGTCTTATAACAATTATAAGTCGGAGCGGGACCAACGTTCCCCAGCTCAGTATAACAAGCGGGTTCGGTCAATACATCCATATTATTATCTTGATTAAGGCGTGATATGGTCGCTACCTGGAGAGAGAGAGAAGAAAACACTCAGCGTGCGCTCTTGCAAGATCAGATTGGTTATTTATTTTATCTAATCAGGATGGCTCCCACTGTTTTTATCAAATCTTCCTTCAAACCCTAAAAGGAAAGACTAGCCGGGATTAATTACACTCTACAAGTTCGCCAATCTTTCAGCCAGGCCCGTGTCGGTACTTTGAGGGAGGTTCCCCGTGCTTTCGCACGGACCTAATTACAGTAAACCTCGCTTTCCCAGAGGCGTAACCCCGTTGACACCTTTCTAGATACCTACTTGATCGGCTAATTGTAAAGTGCAAAACTCTCCCAGGAGTAACAATTACTCGCAGTGGGTATCGGGATCCAACTATCATATAGAAGGTATGCAATCTCATTGCAAATTTCAACACTTGAAACTCCCGATAATGGTTTTTACCCCTAGCACTTATGACCTTAACTAAGGTCAACAAATCATAAGTACTAGTCAAGTTCTACCCGTCATTTCGTGATTAATTAGACCCACCCACATGACCCTTAACTAAGGTCAACAAAGTCACGCGACTGTCCTAACTAATCGCTTCATATGCGGTGTAGGAAGACATCACTTAGCTACCGTCCACTGTGCCTTAACTAAAGTCAACAAACACAGCACGAATACTAAGTACTCTACTTCCTAAAATGACGGAGGGTTGCGAATGGTTTTTTGTGAAAACCTTTAACGCTTTGAACTTGATCTCGTTGCAGAATCAAATGGTTTTTAAATGGAATATTTTTGAGGCTTTTCTAGTTTTGCTAAAGGGGTCACTCCCGGTGAAGGGATCGTCGGCACTTTCTTCGTCGAATGAGGTGCGGGATGTATCATATATATCACTGTGCAAAGAGGAAACTATAGAAGCTATCAAAAGACAAACCGAGGGTTGTAGCATCTGCCAGTTATTGCTAAAGGAGTCACTCCCGGTGAAGGGATCTCGGTCCTTTCCTCATCGAATAAGGTGCAGGATGTTCTATAATGAACACCGCGATGCAAAGCAAGAACTGTAGCTACCTGTTTTATTTTGAAATTCGATTCCACAACATCAATTAGGTTTATTTTCATTCATTAATTTCATTAATGAATATCCCATCAATTAAGTCCACCTAATCATCACAGATAAATATAACGTACGCTTATGCCATCCGCATTCGCCTCGATGTCCCGTCTGCACCGTTAGGTTAGGTAACTAACGGCAGAGCGAGGCAGGGCTAGCGCGGGTGTAAAACATAAGCAACGTCTATATAATATATCATATATACTATATACTACATCTATCTGAACAGAGCACAGAACATCGCATGATCACATCATAGATAACGCAGCAGAAAGAATCATATGAAATATTGGATATACTAGGACGTCCGTGTTTTCAATACGAGCTAGTATAAAACACGGATTCCACGGTCGTGATGAATAGCCAATCCCACACCCCTAGACCCCTACGAGAGCGGCAAGCAACCCTACCAATTCTAGGGTTAGGAGACCCGGACTCGACTCCTCGAGTTGGTCTCCCTCTGGACCCCAGAACCCGGTTACTTGTGCTCCCCTCCTTGGGTCTATCCTAATGCAGAAAAGTAAATAATATACAAATGGTGACAACATCCGCAACCTGGAAGTGCCCCAATAAAAGAATATTACATACAAGTTTTTACATAAATGAAAATGAAAAAACACTCATCTCACATAAAACCCCCCGGCTATTCAAACACGACGATCCAATATAACATATCCAGCAACACATAACATCATATGTCATCAACGTAAGTAAATATGTCCATCCCAATTTTCGTTGACATATAGCAACGAAACCGGCGATATCATATATTACACTTACGGTCACAGAAAAGAAAGTGTAAAACTACAACAGTTGGAATCCGCAACCTCTTTAGACATCGCATGCCCAATCAAATGAATTCCTTAGACATCACATGCCTAACAATTATAAACTCCGCATTTCAGTCTCATTATCGAAAACACTTTTCAATACCAAGTCGGGCAATTCAACAGGATTCCCGACATTTTGATCGAATGCTCGTCGCAAACTTTAGTAGGCGGCCGCACCCCCGACGCCGTCGACGAAGTGCACCAAGGCGGAACACCGCTACCGCGAGCACCCAAACGGATGCTTTCGGCGACGGGGTTCTCCTACAGTCACTTGGTCGGGGCTATGGAGTGAGGCTGTCTATTAAGTTTACCCGGCGAGTATTCGCGTACGCTACGTGATTGCGACGGACTTTTGATCACATCAAAATTCCGTGGCAACCGATCAAGTGAGACTAAAGTGCTATGTTTATAACATTCATTCCGTTATCTCATAACTATTTGTGAATTCCAATTATTGTATCACATTCCGGATAAACAGAAAATGCTAAACTTTTCGATCGAACAATCGAACACCCAAGTTTTCCCGATACTACTCAACACATGAAATAAGTTTAACAACATTCAGTTCGTGCCTCAGTACAAACGGTCCAGCCGTAGAAGGGTTAAGCCAACGCCTCACATGTGCCACGCCGTACTGCCCCAAACCCGAAGGTTCAAAGGGCAGTTCAAGACAGTCACATAATCGAGTTAAGGTTTGTTGTCTTCTAGAGGGTCTATCGCGTTACTTGCACTACTTAGAACGTCGTTAAACTACGGAAAAATCCAACACTTGAAAATTTCCCGACAGGGGAAAAAGTGGGTATTTATATCTGGTCGAACTTTTTAACATATTCAAAAATTTATCCGGAAAGCCACACTGACAAAATTAGACAATCCGATCGAAACACCGAGTCCCTGATACAACCCAGAAAATAAAACTCTGGAATAAATATTAAAATATTCCCAGGAAAACCAACACCAGAATCTAGGAATTACTGTGCAAACAGTATTGCGCACTGTGATAATACGGCCGCGGAACCGCCGCAGAAGCCTTGCTTCTGCCACGGTTTCGCCGCACTCTTGTCGAATCATGGACACGGCTTGCACAGTAATTCTTAAGATTACCTGCTGATTTTTCTGCATATTTTTAATACTAAAAAATCCACAATTTGCAGAATTGTCCAGAGAGCATTTTAAAGTCGGGGTTTTGGGTCGATCGGACTTCTAATTCCGTCTAGACTTTGCCTAAGGCTCTAGCTAGGCTCTGATACCACTGTAGGGTTCCTAGGCACTCTAATGGAGTCTCACAAGTGATCAAACATGCCAATTTCTAAAAATTACGGTGCCGAGAAAACCTAGAACGGTTCGTTGGCTAGAAGTATAGGCGAAGCAAGCAAGTAAACGGAAATATAGCTAAAGGGAAGGGGCTACAACCTTTGTAGATCCGGTCCATCACTTCCTAAGCTCCGCGATGATCTCCCTCCGCTGTCCAAATCGAACCCATGACTCTAGCATCGGCATCATCGAAGAATGGGCGGGCTTGATCGTCGGTTCGATGCCGAAGATGATCTACGTCGAGGCATCACAAGAACAAGCTCCAACTTCACCAAGCCATGAAAACTTGTGAAGGAAACACCCTATACAACTTGGCAAGAGGTAGAGGATGAAGAAATAGGAAGTGGGTAGACTTTAGAATTGGATTTCTCACTTGATTTCACTAGTTGCCATTGATGGTCACTAGCTTTCTTCATGGAAGAAGAAGATGAAGAAGAAGAAGAAGATATGATAAGTATTAAAGAAAAATGAAAAAGAATTCATTCTTATCATCTTCTAACCTTAGTTAAGTGTAGAGAATGAATTAGGGTTAGTTTAAATGGTTAGGGTTAAGTATAAGACAAGAATGGAGACTAAGTCAAAACTTCAAGAATGTTCAACTAAAAACAAAACAAGTAACCATTCATTTATCCTTTTCATTTTCCAAAATGAATAAATGAATAAGATAAATGAATAAGTAATTAAGTAAACAAAACCCTAATCATTAACTTAACCATAGTTTAATTCTTTACACTTAACCAAATAAGCATGTATCATCAAACATGATACAATCATGTGCACAAAAGTATATCACATATACAACTTGCACAATTCAAGTGAGAAAATCCATTTAAAGTGAACCAATACTAGTTAATGCAAAGTAATATATCAAATACATAATTATACATTAAATCATTAAATCAACACTTGATTTAACGATCCGGTCATATCGTATATAACCGACTAGTATCCAATGTATCGGCTTATCGAATAAATCCTTGATTCGATAACTAGGTTATATCGTATACAACCATTCGACACATTCATCACGAGAATGAAATACGGTATCACATACACGCATTATTCTCGGTCCCGCACATATCTCATATGCGCTCCTATTTCGTTTCACTTGAACCAGGAAACCTCTGTGTAGGACTCTAAAGACTCGTCAATACGCCGGCAGCAGATGATGATCATATCAAACACCCACAAGCCGCAAGAGGTCTGCTAAACGTAACGGTCACCCGGGTATTGAGCGATCAGAAGATCGACGAGAAAGCCCGCTCACACTCCTGTGAATCCAACCAGTAACACTTACCGTACAGTCCGGTCTGTTCGTCTGATATGTCGCATATCTCGCCTAGGGGTGGTAAACGTCAGACCCCAGTAGCTTGATAAGTCATGCCGACGTGAGGTCCATAACATTCGTGAAACTACTGATAACTCTTACCAGTATATCACTGCAACCCTGGCCAGGGATTTCCTGTTATGGCCAGTCGAGCGTAGCGCAGCATCAACCCCCAATACCGGGAGAGATGAATCCCCTCCTATCGCTTATTGCCTCCATGTGAATCGGGACAGTACCCAATAACCACCTGTTTGCACAACTCAGTAGAGCCGTGGTAGGGTGGAAATCAAAGCACAGTGGGAGACACACAAGACTCTATGACGATCTCGGGTCAACAGACTAAGCTGTACCAGTGTCACCAGAGAACTTCCATCTGACGTGAGGTATAATACCATCTGGGAGTTCTCGGCGAGTCCGTTCAGTGTACCCAGTCTCCACTGAGCACCCGCATACCATCTCCGATGTCAAACACCAATGGATATGGGATCATCCATCGCCCATCGCATGGGTCGAGAAGATATACGCTAGTCTACTCTGGAATATCGATGCCCCGTCTCGATATTCCCACGACTAGGAACAATGAAGGATGTGTAAGTGCACGGCGGCGCCCCGGCCGTCAATCCGACGGCCAAACGCGGAAACGGTGATAAACTTTAATTTTTGCGGACTTGGCAAAACGGCACCACCGCGCACTAAAACCGGATCGGGCCATTAAACTAAATCTAGCTAACTACAAAGAGAAGGGGAAGAGATATACCGACGATCCAAGTCCTCCGGTCTTCATCTCCACTCCGATCTCCTCGCGGGATCTCCGTCCGTCTCCTCCTCGTCGGAAAGGGCACCACGAAGCCGGATACTTTTACGGGCTCCCACCTCAATACCGAGGCAACTCGCGCATGAAGCCGGCAACTCGACATGCTCAAGATATGCTGTAGGAAGTGTAGTGTAGAATCATAGCTCACTTTGGGGTTGGTTGCCATAGATGGAGGAATCGGATTAGGAAAAATGGTACTTTCATTTTTCCAAAACAAGAAGAAGAAGGAGATGAAGAATTCCTTCCAAAACTAAGATGAACTCTCTCATTCTTTTTCTTTCTCTCTTTTCTTTTTCTTCTTTCTTTCTTTCCTTTTTCTTCTTTCTTTCTTTCTACCATTTTTCATCAAGTGAGAAGAATAAGGTGGAGGAATGAATATGAAGCATAACCATAGAAGGAAGGTGAGTGTAGGAAAAGTAGAAAGGTGACTATATCCTAAACATCATCATAACAATCTTTCTTATCAACCTCAAATCCTTTCTAATCTCATTAATACAAATCAAGTGATGGTTGAAAAGAAAAGATGCTTTCATAATTAATCATCTTGCAAATAAGTCCTCCACAAAGTGTAATTTGCAAAACTGCAAATTACCCCCTCCATCAGAAAAGTCCGGCCGGGAAAGAACAAAGGAAAAACCGGCCGGAACGGAAAGCAAACTGGCAACTCCAGAAAACTGGTCCCGTAATAAATTACAGGAAAACCCCCATACTGTGCATACACACCCGCATCTGTATTCCGTCCGGATACAAATGCAAAGAGACAGAATCTACACTGTACTAAACTAGGACCGGCTTAAACCAAAGCCGGCTAGTAAAATCCGTCCGATCCTGATCCGTGCAATACCGCACGTATCTGATCGAACGCTGCCATATATCCATACGGCCACTAGTACAAAACTGTCCGATCCTGATCCGTGCAATACCGCACGTATCTGATCGGACCCTGCCATATCTCCATACGGCCTCTACAGCGTTTCGCCCGAAAGCTTGAGTAACTGAAAGTGTGGTGGACTCTAAAGACTCGTCAATACTATGGCTGTGGATTTAACCACTAGCACGTCAGAGGTATAAGCCAATACGTGACGGGCCACCAGCTATTGACCAAAAGGGACGTCGATGAGGAAGCTCACCCCGACACCCAACTGAGCCTGTCAGTGACAATATCCGTACAGTCCGGTCCGTTCGTCTATGAGTATCGCATGGCGGGCCTAGGGGGTTGGTAAAAGTCAGACCCCCAAAAGCGGTACAAGTCGTGTCGGAGTGTAGCCCAGAACACCCTGAGATACTACTGGAATACCTACCAGTAAATCTCCTGCCTTGGCCAAGGTCTTTGTGTAATGGCTCTCCTAGACACAGCGCGACCTCACCCCCAATACCGGGAGAGACGAACCCCTGAAGATCCGCTCACTGCCTCCATGTGGCTCGGGACTGTACCCAACTAAAACCTGTTTGCACGACTCCTTTGAGCCGTGGTAGGGTAGTAATCAAAGTACAGTGGGAACTCACACGAGACAAATGACGATCCCCAGGTCGATGAACTAACCTGTACACATGTCACCTGGGAACTGCTATCTGACGTCAGGTATAAGACCAACTAGCATGTTCCCGGCGAGTCCTGTCCGGTGTACTCATAATCCAATGAGCACCTGTATACATCTTAGGTGAACCTACTGACACCAGTGGCTTGTGAGACCGGCCACCGCCCCTCGTCGGGGTCTCGACTGTATACACTAGTCTACTCTGGAGAATCGATGCCCTGTCTCGAAACTCCCACGACTAGGGACCTTTTAAGGATGTGCTTATAGACTCCAGCTCTCACTTATATGATCGCCCTCATACTGCTGGCAGTCAAGCAAGAATCCAAGGGGCTCTATCAACGTGCAATAGCGACATGTCAGGTCACCTAAAGCAGTACACGATGATAAAGGTAAACCAGATAGCATACTATCATCTCGAGCAAGACTGTCCTACCGGGATAGGTCCTCCCTCAATCATTGCAATCACGTGCCTGTGATCCAATAATCGACTCTGAGGGCACTATCTCCAACAATCTCCCACTTGCACTCAAGGCTAATTATTGCGATGTCGCATACTCACAGCCCGTGTGATACTGAACACCCAACTCCTCTACTAGTCAATCTCACAAAACTCGTTTGCGAAACTATTGCGTTCGAGGAATAGCCTTAGTGAGTGGATCCGCTCTGGTGTTTCTTTCTATGTCTCTCTATATCTCAAGTTCGCGGAGAAAGGCCATCTCCCGAAATGAGCAATACCTGTCTTAGACTGTCTGGATGTCTGATAGGATGAAGCTCATAAATGAACTCCAAATCCAAACTTCTTAGACTGTATCTTCAACTGAACTTAATCAGTATCCTGCGCCATGCCACCCTCAGTATTGCCTTGGATCACCTGTCCAAAATACTGCCCCTCGTCAGAAGGAAAACTATAACTCTGACAACCTCCTTGTCGTCCAGGTCACCTTGGAAGCCTGGAATGATAACTGTTTCCCGAATGGGGCTTTCGTTATCATATCCCTAGAACAGCCACTTATGTTCTAAAACTGCCTCCGACTGTTTCTCCAAGATTGGATCAATATTAACTTATTGCATGTAGTGCAAGAACAACATCTGGTGTGGTACTTGACATCTCATGATTGACTCAATAGCCTAAGCAAATGATCTGCCAATCATGAATATCCCTCTCCCCTTTAGTCTGTAAGACACCTTTAGAGAGGGTGACTCCATTACCTGCAGGTACACCACCATGCCAGGAGTCGTCCATTCTAAATACTCATAGAATGCTGTCAAGGTACCCAGATTAGGAAACCACCCAAATCTAGATCTAAAACCATAGATCTAGTAACCAGAATGTCTGATATAATGTCCAAGTCCTTTGTGGAGAAACCACTGTGTGACGACCAAAGTATAACCGATCATAGTATAGGAGTTTCCTTTCCTACTACCTTCTCAACAGATCCATCCCCTATTCTGATGACGTCAAACCTATGACTGTCACATCAGAAACAGATGATCTATCTCCGCTACATCTGCTTTAGTCTATAAATAGACATAAGCTACTTGTCCACCAATGCTTCCGCTGCTCCCACTGACTACGACAACCCTCTGGCAGAGTCATATAGACGTACACTTCTAAAACTAGTTTAGAACGACGCTGTACTCATTCTCCCGCCGGGTCTCGCAGCCTGGAACAACAGCAATGGTAATTGTGGGTAAACAAGAACTTCCCTGTCACCGTCCTTGAGGCTACCGTAGTACCTCTCTGGTGCCTGAAGTTACCCACCTTATCTGCGGAGTGGCCAATTAGAATGTCAAATCAGATTGAATCTTTAGGTTCCTTATCAAATCTTCAGTAATCGTTTGCGGTTCTGGAATCACTTCCAGTTCTACCATACTCCCACTGCTGTTTTTGAAAAAATCCATTTTTAATAAAACTGTGGCGAGTCTTGAACAATATTTCTATTGATCTCCCAGATGGTAGAAAGTCAACCCTCGTCATAGCCTGGGTCAACCCACAAACAGCCATTACAAAAACGTGCCTTGAGTTGTCCAGCGTCTGGTTTTAATCATAAGCCGGACAACTCCCCGTACCTCAACAACGTTAAGATATGAACTGTTCTATATCCAATATAGAACTAGAGGCACTGATTTAATTGAACCAGATTCAAATCATGCAGCTGTCTCCAGTGCATGTCAACTAAATGGAAGGAGGCCGATCAGCGTTACTCAACTTAGGAATGCTTCCAATTATGAGTAACCTGAAAAAGAAGCAATTTCTCTTTATCATTACTATCAACTGAATACCATACACAAGTATCTACATCTTCGATCACTTTGAAGAATCCCGATACTTGCTACACCTGGTTCTCTACTCTATTCAAATACCTATAACTCCTCAAAACTTAGACCCTGTGTTTCTACGAAACACATGTCTAAGAACTAGAGAAGTCAAAAGTAAACAGAATATAGTATGAGGACCAACCCCTCTGTCCTAATGGACACTGGACAACATACAATACTCTGTATGAGTCCGCTGAGTCTAACAACTCTTTCACTGTGTGTCGTAGGTTGAAAACTGTACTTATGGTTAAGAAGAATTACACCGCTGTTTAATGCTCCTTACCTAACCATCCACTGATATAGGTAAATGTCATCGACATAATATCAAAAGGTATATCTCACTCTATGAAAATAGACGTACAGATATATCAATTTGAAATTGGTGCACAACAGCGGATATTCAAAACCAAATATTTGCCGACCGGCAAACTACCCAGATGATCTCCTCAAATATCACCGATTACAACGAATCCCGATATAATGAGGATGATCACCTAATTCCCAATAACTTACTCCCACTCATCATCTGTAAAACCATACAGATGTGAGAATCATACCTGGTAAATACATACCCTGGAGTAAGTGTCTAATCGGGAAATCAGTTTTCCATTAACAGTACACAGTGAAACTGAAACATTGAAATGTTTCGTTGGGGTATCCTGGTATTCCTAGCAATGTCTCATCCATTATCCAGATTCACAACTATAACCGTATAATTCTTTGCCACCTCTCCAAATCCCTTTATATGTCTTTAGTCATTACCTTCTGCACACCCCTTTAGGCCAAATGGTTTTCTTCCTTCCCTACCGTTCGGCACCAGCCTATGGTTTGGAAGAAGACTATCCAAAAAGCATAAAGGGTGTACTGTCCTAATCTTAGGAGCACTCGCATCGCGAGAGAAGGTGAAGATAAAAGACACCTGAATGTACTTTATTCCTATTTCTCCTGAACCAGGATCCATCCCCGAACTGGAACAAGTTCCTTTCGAGTTCGTATATAACCATACGATGGATTATCCAATAAAATGGGATCTTCGTAGTGATACGGAGTGTCCTGGAGAAATACAAAGGTGATTTAGGATTGGCGAAGAAATACTTGGTTTGGTCATGAATAGCAGTCGCAATTTACTTTGCCCTCTTACTAATCCCTTGCTTTGTCTGAACTTAATACCTTCTGTACACCATTTAGGCTAACTGGTTTTCTTCATTCCCTACCGGTCGGCACCAGCCTATGGTTTGGAAGAAGACTATCCAATTTGCATAATAGGTGTACTACTCCTAAACCAAGGAGTACTCGCAACGTGAGAGAGGGTGAAAAGAAAAGACAACTGAATAGTCCTATCCGTTTTCTCCAGAACCGGAAACCATCCTCGAATAAATCTTTCGAGTTCGTATCTAACCATACGATGGTTTTGTCCAATGGAAGTGGACGTTCGTAGTAAAACGGGGTGTCCTGGAGAAAAGGGTAAAAGTAGGAGTGGCAATGAGGTTAGCAACTCTGACAATCCAAAAGCCAGTGTTAAGAAGGTTCGGTCAACTTGGTCACTGAGTCATAGTCTTAGGGTCGGGTCAATGGTCGCTGCCAGAGAGAGAGAGAAAAGAAACACTCAGTGTGCACTCTAACCTAGATCAGAATGGTTACCAATTTATCCAATCTGGAAACCTCCCACTGTACCTCAAATTCTCCTCCAAACCTGAAAGAAGAATTAGTCGGGGTCACCCGAGGAGTAAACCAACTCATCAGTGGGAATCGGGATCCAACTCTCATCGCATGATAACGTAACGGAATCCGCTCACGGTATCACACTCCAGAAGGTATGCGCATATCTGGCAAGTTTCAGTTCTTTTGAAACTCCCGATGTGATTTCTGCCCCATGCTCTTATGACCTTGACTTTGGCCAACATATCATAAGTCACATGTCAAGTTCTACCCGTCATTCTCCAGGTTAATTTGAATCCACCCGTACATACCCTTGACTTTGGCCAAAATGGCAGTACGACTGTCCCAAACCAACGCATCTATCTATGCTGCATATGAATAACCAACAGCTACCAAACACTGTGCCTTGACTTTGGCCAACATACACAGCTTGAATACTATTGACTATCCATATGAAACGACGGAGGGCTACGAATGGTTTCTGGCGAAAAACATTAACGTAGTGAACTTGATATCGTTGAAGGAACGGATAGTCTTTTAGAAAATATAGTGACGAAAACCTTTACTAAAAAGGTCACTCCCGGTGAAGGGATCTCGGCTCTTTCCCCGTAGAATGGGGTGCAGGATATTCTAACTGAATACCACGGAGCAAAGCAAAAGTAATCGGCTATAGTGAAGTTAATGCCCTGACGCAAACTTCTGTCCAAGGGGTCACTCCCGGTGAAGGGATCTCGGCCCTTGCCTCGTCGACTGAGGAGCAGGATATTCCAAATGAATACCACGATGCAAAACAGAAGTGAACGTCCTTGCAATAACAGCTTTTAGAAAAGTGTTCCAACAACATCAGATTAGGTTTGTTTAACTTGCATTGATCCGAATCAACGCAGTCCCATCAATTAATCACACCACAAAGAACGAAAATATACTGATGTACGTATATGCCATCCGCATTCGCCACTGGGTCCCGTCATTACCCGTTAGGTTAGCTAACTAACGACAGAGCGGGGACTGGACTAGCGCGGATGTAAAACATATACAACATCTACTAATATATATACCAATATATTATATTTCTCTCAAGGCGTGAAAGAAATGCAACATCACAGAAATGTACAACATCACAGAACAATACAGATATCTGGGATCCCCGGGTTTCACAGAGCCACTACTGAAACCCGACGTTCCCCTGGTCGTGTGGATAGCCTGTGCAATGAAATCCTAGACCCCTACGGGCGCGGCAAGTTACCCGCCAAAACCTGAAGCGAGGCAGCCCCCTTCAGCGCCGTGAATGGACCACCCAGCACTTCACGGAATCCGGTAACTTGGGCACCCCTCCTGGGTCAACCTATACCCCCTACGAGTGCGGCGAATAGCCCGCCAATCCCAGAGTGAAGCCCCTTCCGTCCCAATGCCATGAGATGCGGGCTTGTTGCCCTCTAGAACCCGGCTATCCGTGCACTCCTCCTCGGGGTAATCCTAGTACAGAAAGTAAAATATACATACATCGGGTACATCGACCGCAACCAGGTCGTGCCCCAAAATAATAATACAAACAGGCAGTGACGGCAGTCCACATGTCGGACGCTCGCCCCGCAATATCAAATGTACATAATACAACAACACTGTACTAGCATTGCATCCAGGCTATCCCCCACGACCGATCCGCAACATCACAGCATAAACATAGAACATCAACGTGAAAGTCACGTTCGCAAATCCGTCTAACCGGGCTATAGCAGTTAGACCGGATTTACCGATCGAGTGACATTCACGGTCGCAGATATAATGTAAATACTGTGAAAAAATGTGTTTAAAATATCCGATCGATCAAAAATTAACAAGTGGGCCCTCAATCAAAACTGTAGCACTCACAGAAATCCTGGGCCTAATTTTAATATTCCAAAACCCATATTTTAAGCCCAGAAGGCCTCTGAAAAAATTTGGTGAAGTGATGTGAATAGTGCGCGGCGGAAGGGCCGCGCGAGGGGGGGTTTCGCGGCGCTTCCGCGCTCCCACTGTGGAGTTACTTCGTCAAATTTTTACAGAACTCTTAGATTTTCCAGTACATCAATATTTTACAACCTGAAAAATTTTTCGAGACCAAAAATTTTCAACAGAAACTGATTCGAACTAAAATGCAGTTTTGGAACATTCGATCGATCGAAACAGAAAAACACATTACACCAAGCTAGACTATGTTAATGGCGAGGCTCTGATACCACTGTAAGTGCACGGCGGCGCCCCGGCCGTCAACCCGACGGCCAAACGCGGAAACGGTGGTAAACTTAAAATTTTGCGGACTTAGCAAACCGGCACCACCGCGCACTAAACCCCGGATCGTGCCATTAAACTAGTCTAAGCTATCTAAAGAGGGGGTAGAGAAGTATACCATATCCAAGTCCTCCGGTCTTCATTTCCACTCCGATCTCCTCGCGGGATCTCCGTCCGTCTCCTCCTCGTCGGAAAGGGCACCACGAAGCCGGATACTTTTACGGGCTCCCACCTCAATACCGAGGCAACTCGCGCATGAAGCCGGCAACTCGACATGCTCAAGATATGCTGTAGGAAGTGTAGTGTAGAATCATAGCTCACTTTGGGGTTGGTTGCCATAGATGGAGGAATCGGATTAGGAAAAATGGTACTTTCATTTTTCCAAAACAAGAAGAAGAAGGAGATGAAGAATTCCTTCCAAAACTAAGATGAACTCTCTCATTCTTTTTCTTTCTCTCTTTTCTTTTTCTTCTTTCTTTCTTTCCTTTTTCTTCTTTCTTTCTTTCTACCATTTTTCATCAAGTGAGAAGAATAAGGTGGAGGAATGAATATGAAGCATAACCATAGAAGGAAGGTGAGTGTAGGAAAAGTAGAAAGGTGACTATATCCTAAACATCATCATAACAATCTTTCTTATCAACCTCAAATCCTTTCTAATCTCATTAATACAAATCAAGTGATGGTTGAAAAGAAAAGATGCTTTCATAATTAATCATCTTGCAAATAAGTCCTCCACAAAGTGTAATTTGCAAAACTGCAAATTACCCCCTCCATCAGAAAAGTCCGGCCGGGAAAGAACAAAGGAAAAACCGGCCGGAACGGAAAGCAAACTGGAAACTCCAGAAAACTGGTCCCGTAATAAATTATAGGAAAACCCCCATACTGTGCATACACACCCGCATCTGTATTCCGTCCGGATACAAATGCAAAAAGACAGAATCTACACTGTACTAAACTAGGACCGGCTTAAACCAAAGCCGGCTAGTAAAATCCGTCCGATCCTGATCCGTGCAATACCGCACGTATCTGATCGAACGCTGCCATATATCCATACGGCCACTAGTACAAAACTGTCCGATCCTGATCCGTGCAATACCGCACGTATCTGATCGGACCCTGCCATATCTCCATACGGCCTCTACAGCGTTTCGCCCGAAAGCTTGAGTAACTGAAAGTGTGGTGGACTCTAAAGACTCATCAATACTATGGCTGTGGATTTAACCACTAGCACGTCAGAGGTATAAGCCAATACGTGACGGGCCACCAGCTATTGACCAAAAGGGACGTCGATGAGGAAGCTCACCCCGACACCCAACTGAGCCTGTCAGTGACAATATCCGTACAGTCCGGTCCGTTCGTCTATGAGTATCGCATGGCGGGCCTAGGGGGTTGGTAAAAGTCAGACCCCCAAAAGCGGTACAAGTCGTGTCGGAGTGTAGCCCAGAACACCCTGAGATACTACTGGAATACCTACCAGTAAATCTCCTGCCTTGGCCAAGCTCTTTGTGTAATGGCTCTCCTAGACACAGCGCGACCTCACCCCCAATACCGGGAGAGACGAACCCCTGAAGATCCGCTCACTGCCTCCATGTGGCTCGGGACTGTACCCAACTAAAACCTGTTTGCACGACTCCTTTGAGCCGTGGTAGGGTAGTAATCAAAGTACAGTGGGAACTCACACGAGACAAATGACGATCCCCAGGTCGATGAACTAACCTGTACACATGTCACCTGGGAACTGCTATCTGACGTCAGGTATAAGACCAACTAGCATGTTCCCGGCGAGTCCTGTCCGGTGTACTCATAATCCAATGAGCACCTGTATACATCTTAGGTGAACCTACTGACACCAGTGGCTTGTGAGACCGGCCACCGCCCCTCGTCGGGGTCTCGACTGTATACACTAGTCTACTCTGGAGAATCGATGCCCTGTCTCGAAACTCCCACGACTAGGGACCTTTTAAGGATGTGCTTATAGACTCCAGCTCTCACTTATATGATCGCCCTCATACTGCTGGCAGTCAAGCAAGAATCCAAGGGGCTCTATCAACGTGCAATAGCGACATGTCAGGTCACCTAAAGCAGTACACGATGATAAAGGTAAACCAGATAGCATACTATCATCTCGAGCAAGACTGTCCTACCGGGATAGGTCCTCCCTCAATCATTGCAATCACGTGCCTGTGATCCAATAATCGACTCTGAGGGCACTATCTCCAACAGGATGTACTCATTGACTACCCAGGCCCCATTAGTATGATCTGCATCATAGTCCTGGAAGTCGAGTACACATCCTAAGGGCTTCATCAACATGTAACAGAGAGACGGAAAGTATACACGCTAAGATAAAGAGCAACCAGATAGCGTACTATCATGTCGAGCAAGAAAGTCCTACCTATATATGTCCCAGCATCCACTACAATATACATCCAATGTACAGTAATGGCCTCTAGGGCATACATATAACTAACAGGAAAGGTGTCTACCACTGTGACGCGGCCATTACAAGATATCTTTAAGGATGGAGCCTCGGTTTTAACGGCTCGGGAGACCCTTCACTTATATTCCATTAGACCGGGTTTCTTAGTTTTTAGGCAGAATGGTGTGGCAATTTTTATGAGGTATAACCCACATCGTTTTGCTCAACAACTGGGCTACGATCAAGGGGTCCCCTTGGAAGCCTTCTTGCTGGAACCCACTGCCACTGAAGAAGGGATGGAGAACGCACTGCACCATTTCATGCGCCTGAATACGAGCTCTCATTTTTTTATCAACGCGCTGGCTTACGCTCCAAAACTCCTCAACGTGTACAAAGACTGGTACAATCATGCAACATGAGCAGTTATAAAGGAGGAAAGGCGACGGTTGGTCGATCGTAAGGGTGTGCCTCCAGGTACCGATCGCAACGCTGCTTTGCTCCCTAGGACCCCAGTGGTCGCTCCTCTAAAAGATGCCGGGGGCAGACCATCACGTGCGCAAAGTCTTCCGCACGGATTGTCGCTTCCCGATATTACAGATGCAGCCCTAGTGCCCCGTGCTTCAGTGGAGACAGTGGTCGTGGCCTCGCCAGAGTCCGGTGTAGGTGCAGACATCGGGACCCGTCGTCCCAAAGTGGCTGCTAAGCGGAAGTCGATCCCACGTGAGCGTAGGGTCGGAGGGAAAAAGAAAAAGAAATCGCTCTTTGCCGCGGACGTCGTGTTCGGTCAGGAACCTCACGCCCCCTATACCGAGGGTCTGATCGAATACGGGACTAACAAAGGACTAGTGATGCCGCCGCCGGACGATACAGACTTAGAGGCTGCTCTCGAAGCTTCAGCGTGGTTGGCGAGGCGTGACGCGTGGCTGGCTAAACTACCGCAATCAGGTAACTATTAGTCTCCTTTTCTTTATTGCAACATATCCTCTTCATTGCCTTTGACTAACACTTTTCTTTCCTTTCTTCCAACAGGCATTACTGATGAAGAAGCCATCGCCGCTTCTTTGAAGACTTTCCAGGAGGAGGAACGTCTTAGAGTATCTATGGGCCTTAGAAAGTTTTAATCCATCAAGTCTTCATCTCCCTCGTGTTATGGTCGATCTAACCTCTCCCTTTTTATTGCAGAAACCTCAATGTCGCAGTTGATAAGATTAGGACTATACACCGCGGTCTACGTCTCTCTCTTTCAGTATCCCACGCTTCCCACCTGGTGGTTCAAAGCTTTCCTGGAGCAATGGAATATTCCTACCCACACTTTCCTTGCCATGGATCGGGAAGTGTCAATCTCCTTGGAGGAGTTTGCGGAAGTATCCGGTTTACCAGTGATGGGGGAACATTATGAGGAGCTGCTCCCAACAGATGTGTACGTCTTTGGTGCTAGGCCGATGGTAAGGGGGGTCATGCTAGAGAATGTTGTTCAGCACCAGTTCCCAAGCTTGATTAAAGTGTTGAACATATATGAGTCTCTCTTCGTCGAACATGGGAGCCGGGGAGTTAATTTTGAGGATTTCATTGATCGGTTTCTTCACCCAAACGTCCTCTCTGCAGACACTGCCAAGTTTGCCACCCTTGAGGACCCTTTCAGTTTAGGTTTGGATAACCTGCCGGCGAATGAAGTAGGCCAAAAGGATTTTTTTCTTCCTAACTTTCCAACCATGTCTCTTGCAGAAGTTGCGGCCCCTGGAATGGATGAGGAGGTCTTTTTCTTAGGATTTCTCGGGTTATGGTTGAGTTGGTTTTCTATCCCAATGCACTCTCATCGAATGCGGCCCTCTGTCTTTTACCCAGCACACCGGATGGTCATCGGGGTAAAGGTGGCTGTTGGGATCGCTGGCTTGGCGTACTTATACCATGGCCTCAGTCGAGCAGCGGATGCTAATGAGCCCGGGGTACTGCATGTGGTCTTCCCGATGCATTACTTTGCATCGTGGCTCGAGCTACACACAGCGGGTGTCTTCGGCATGCATAAAAGTCCCTCGTTCTTTGACAAGTGTGGTTTTCCTCGCATTATACAGCTGATCGGCGCATCAATTGTAACCCCATCACCGCGGAACGCCAGGGGCTTACTCCTTCGCCCTAATACCGTTGGAGCCGGGATGTCCTTTGTCGATAAGGTATTGACCTTTGGAAAGGTGTCTACCACTGTGACGCGGCCATTACAAGATATCTTTAAGGATGGAGCCTCGGTTTTAACGGCTCGGGAGACCCTTCACTTATATTCCATTAGACCGGGTTTCTTTGTTTTTAGGCAGAATGGTGTGGCAATTTTTATGAGGTATAACCCATATCGTTTTGCTCAACAACTGGGCTACGATCAAGGGGTCCCCTTGGAAGCCTTCTTGCTGGAACCAACTGCCACTGAAGAAGGGATGGAGAACGCACTGCACCATTTCATGCGCCTGAATACGAGCTCTCGTTTTTTTATCAACGCGCCGGCTTACGCTCCAAAACTCCTCAACGTGTACAAAGACTGGTACAATCATGCAACAGGAGCAGTTATAGAGGAGGAAAGGCGACTGTTGGTCGATCGTAAGGGTGTGCCTCCAGGTACCGATCGCAACGCTGCTTCGGTCCCTAGGACCCCAGTGGTCGCTCCTCTAAAAGATGCCGGGGGCAGACCATCACGTGCGCAAAGTCTTCCGCACGGATTGCCGCTTCCCGATATTACAGATGCAGCCCTAGCGCCCCGTGCTTCAGTGTAGACAGTGGTCGTGGCCTCGCCAGAGTCCGGTGTAGGTGCAGACATCGGGACCCGTCGTCCCAAAGTGGCTGCTAAGCGGAAGTCGATCCCACGTGAGCGTAGGGTCGGAGGGAAAAAGAAAAAGAAATCGCTCTTTGCCGCGGACGTCGTGTTCGGTCAGGAACCTCATGCCCCCTATGCTGAGGGTCTGATCGAATACGGGACTAACGAAGGACTAGTGATGCCGCCGCCGGACGATACAGACTTGGAGGCTGCTCTCGAAGCTTCAGCGTGGTTGGCGAGGCGTGACGCGTGGCTGGCTAAACTAGCGCAATCAGGTAACTATTAGTCGCCTTTTCTTTATTGCAACATATCCTCTTCATTGCCTTTGACTAACACTTTTCTTTCCTTTCTTCCAACAGGCATCACTGATGAAGAAGCCATCGCCGCTTCTTTGAAGACTTTCCAGGAGGAGGAACGTCTTAGAGCATCTATGGGCCTTAGTAAGTTTTAATCCATCAAGTCTTCATCTCCCTCGTGTTATGGTCGATCTAACCTCTCCCTTTTTATTGTAGAAACCTCAATGTCGTTCCCACCAAGCGACGCAAATGTTCCGCCAGCCGCCGATGTTCCCGCTTCCTCTGGGCCACCGCAGGAAGTTCGTCTTGAAGAGCCGATGAGAGATGCCTTAAAGGCTCTGGAGGCATCCCTGAACGAGGATGACGACGCCTTAAAGGAGGCGTCACAAAGGTCCATCGCGACAGCTCGGGAGGAACGGAAGCGATCGAGGTGTGAGGCGAAGGCACGCAGGGCTGCCTTGTCTATGGGAGCGGGTCCAAGCACCGTCCCTCGGGCAGATACTCCTTCCGAAGAAGCCCCTGTCGCCCTATCCACTGCTCGCCGACAAGTGGTGCGCGCCGTTCGAAGCGCAAATGATAAGTCCACTTCAGGTAACATTTCTTTCAGAATTCTTATTGTGAGAGTTATAATGTCGACGGTTCTTATATCTATTATTTTGCAGGGCCAAGTCTGACCGAGGGTGAGGCGAAGACCGTTGAACCCAGGGGAACAGAGGAGGCGGTTCCTGTCGAACTCGAGCCGATAGTGGGCAACATCGTTGAGGCCATGGAGACTGATGCGGAGGTTGAGGGGCCTATAGCTGAGAAGGTCGTTGATGCCGAGCCTGAAGTGGCGGCAGATGAAACGATCATTACAACTGAGTCCGGGGTGATGGCGGACGAGGCACTTGAGGCTGGCGACCTCGTGGTGACGGTAGATGAGCCAATGGAGACAGCGGAGCCCGAGGAAGTAGCGAGTGAGATGGGCACGACTCTTAGGGGAGAGTCAGCCGCTTCCTTCCAAGAGTCCGGCAACGCTCTCATCATTACCCTCCCCGTCTACGATCTTCTGCCGTCTCTTGGTCGCGCGAGCACGACGACGGTCCCTATCGAGTCGGGTGATGAGGTTACGGGTGGTGGCCTCATGTCGATGGAGGAGGGAATTGCCTCAGTTTCGGCTGACAGCTCGTCGGGTAAACTTCGAGTTACCATCATTCCCTCTTTTTCTTTACATATCTTACGATCTTTTCTAACAATTCTGTCTTTGTTTTTAACACAGGCGCGGCCAACGCCGATGCTCCATTGCTCGAAGGAGCACCGTCAATTACTGCCTTGGCGGTGGTCACCTCCCAGCCTTCTCTTGTGCCATCACGGATGTTGGAAGGTATGGATTTGCGACTCATTAGTTTATCTTTTAATCGCATAACTTATGTACTAACGCCGTACCACTGTGTCTTTTCAGGAGTGCTCTTTGATCATCTATATCAAGTGTTGCTTCCACACTTCTCCTTCCCATCCGAACTCGCTTCTCCCTCTAGTGGCGCCGGTGAGTATACTTTCACTCCGATGTGTTTATTTCCCCCCTTTTAGCAATGGGATGATTTCTGACTTTTCCTCTTCCTTATTGTAGTGCCACAAATCGAAGGAGGGGACGCCAGACCTGCCACGCCACCGGCCCTTCCGACTTTGCCATCTGTTGCAGCTGGTATAGTAAATTTCCTTTTTGACAACTCTTCAAAATCTCCTGAACTATCGTTTAACCATATTTCGTTTTGCAGCTATCGTTCCGTCTCCGATCCCTCTTGAGTCTCGTGTCCTTTCACCAACAGGCCCTTTCTTGAAACGTCCATCTTCAAAGGGTACCGTAATGAGTTTGGGCATGCTGAGCGGGTATATCGAAGAGCTTAACACGGACGCTCTTCCCTCTGCTGCAGATTTCGCTGTCGAGGTTAACCCAATGTTGGCGGCGCTCGTAAACTTTCACAACGAAGGCGTCTTTCTCCTGAAGTTTTGGCCATGAGCACCCAACGGACAGCTTGGCTCGAGCAAAGCACTTCTTATCTCCGCCATTTGGAGCAGGAAGCAGCTTTACGGTTGAAGGAGCGTCAGGAATCTTCAAGCGCAACCGCTCGCTTGCGTGCTGAAGTTAGAACGAATGCTGCTGAGGTGAAAGCCGTCTTTGAAGGCCTTCTGGAGCGTATCTCTAATGGGCTAGCACTGAAGCGGAAGCTCGATGCCGCTGAGCGTGATGCCCGAGGTCAAGAAGCAGCTCAGCAGGTCGTTGGGGAACAGCTCGCATCCTTCATGCAGCAGCGGGCTCAAGTAGAGGCCGAACTGGCGGTGGCGGCTGATCAAGAGAAGGCGTGGAAGGAAGTACGCGAGCAATTGATAGAGCTGTTCAAGAAGCTTCCTTCTCCCTGAATATTTTGTATCATTTACATACTTGTAATTTGTATATAGTATATATACATTTTCTGTTCTTTATACGATTCGCCTTGTATTTTGATTGAATTTATGAATAAAGATACACATTCTTTCTTGCAATGTCTTATACTATTTCTTTGCTTTCTCCCTTTTCATTATGATGTTTTCGATGAACCTGATTGGCGGGTAACTTAATTTCTCCAAGAGATAGCGATGGCTTAGGCCGCAGGTTCAGATCTGCCGTCTAAGATTTTTCAACTCTATGAGCCGTGAGGGTCTCATAGAGACTTTTCTCCTTGCGGATCGAGAGGATCTCGTAGGTGGGTTTTTCTACTTAAGAATCGTGAGGATTCCTAAGTGTGGTTTTCTCTTATAGGTCGTAAGGATCCCACAAGAGAATTTTTCCCTCTTACGAGTCGAGAGGACCCGTAAGCGGTTGTTTCCCTTCTTGTCGAAACTCAACTTTGGAGAATGAGACCCATGAATAGTATGCAAGAGATCTTCTTAGATCGACTTGTAGGGTCCCCTTTTTTAGGAAGCAAGTTTTCCAGTCCCCACCGCCTGAGGTTTCATCTTGCAAACTGAGAAGCAAGCTAAATTTGTTTAAAAAAAATCTCTCTCCGAGTGATTTGGGGAATTTCCTCCACCGTTGGATCTTTTGATCTAAGGGCTTCTGTTTTACGGAAGAATCTTCTTGTTTTAACAAGAATAGAAAAGATTTCTATAGAACTTTAATTCTGTTTGGCGCAAATGCTTCAGAGCGTGGCACGTGTCACGCAGCGCGCAGCGCAGCGCAACTGTGTGAGCGCATCTGCGCTGACACGTGTCGCGCAGCGCAAAGCGCAATGCAACTGTGTTAGCGCATCTGCGCTGACACGTGGCGTGCAGCGCACGGCGCAACGCAAATAATATGAAGCGTTGCTTTATTTAATTTTGCTTGAAATAGAGCTTTGCTCTAATTGGGTGCGCTGCCTTGGGCGCTGCGCTGATGCGTCTGCGCCAGACACGTGGCACGTTGCGCAGCACAAATAATCTGAAGCGTTGCTTCATTTATTAAATTTTAAAATTTTCAAGGCAGAGCTTTGCTCTGACTGGGGGAAGATGAAGCATTGCTTCATCTCCCGTCTCGGAATTTGAACCATCGTGACAACTTTTGGAAGTCGAAGAGTCACTTGATGCCTATAAATAGGACCTTTGGTCCCCCACAGATGCTTGTCATCTTTCAGATTATTATTTTCAAAAAAAAAAACTTCAGAGCTTTGCTTTTTCCTTCAAGAACTCCAAAACTTTGCTCTCTTTTCCAACGTTCTTAGAAAAACTTCAGGTAAAATCGATTCTTGGATTAAGTTAACTCTAATTAATCCTAACCAGCAGAGCTTTAGGAAAAGCTTGGCCCTCTGTGTATATTATTTTTCTTCTATCGCTAATCTTCCTGTAGTATTTCCTCCAGGCATAATGGCGGTGCATTTATACAGTTTGCACGAGTTCATCACCTATGACGACATCCGCGCACAGGGTCGTCAATAAAACCAGGAATTTACAGACGCTCAATGTGCAGAGGTCATGGATCTTCTGAACGCAAGCGGTGGCTGGCTGCTACCTCGTCGTTTGGCTCTTTTGAAAGTCATGCTGGGGGCAATATGGAGAGCACTTCCAGGTCTTCACGAGGCCCTACCGCTCAATGCGCTGGATGATGCCGAAGACAAGGTGCATTCAGTGTACCTGACGGGGCTGATTTCGAAGAAACGGCGAAACAATCTCATTGACATCCTATATCAAATCTTTCAGCAGACGACGATAGTTGCTGCTTATCGAAGGCCGGAAGCACTTGCCGAGGATATCGACACAGAGGAGCGCGAGAGGCTGCGCATAAGAATAATTAGAAAGGCCAGAAGAACTTTGGACAGCCTTACTTTTCAATTCCTCAATCCGTGCCCCGGATCTGAAGTTATTCCATTGTAATAATATTTTTCTTTTATTGCTTTTCTTGATTGTAAGAATTTTTGGCAATATGAATGGAAACTTTTTATTTCAGCTTGTCTTATTTCTCGTCCAGAGTCTTCTGCCTACGCATGAACGAGTATGTCTCGAACGCTTGATCAAATGTAAATTGGATGTTCTTTCTGTAGCTTTCTTCTTTCTCTTATTATCGGTCTGCTATCTTAATAAACATAGTCGACGGATAATAGAGCATGCGTCTTGGCTTCCTGAAGAAATAGCGATGGCTCAGGCCGCAGGTTCAGATCTGCCACCTAAGACTTTTCAACTCTATGAGCCGTGAGGGTCTCATAGAGACTTTTCTCCCTACGGATCGAGAGGATCTCATAGGTGGATTTTCTCCTTAGGAATCGTGAGGATTCCTAAGTGTGGTTTTCTCTTATAAGTCGTAAGAATCCTATAGGAGAATTTTCCTTCTTACGAGTCGAGAGGATTCGTAAGCGGTTGTTTCCCTCCTTGTCGAAAATCGACTTTGGAGAGTGAGACCCGTGAATAGTATGCAAAGGACCATTTTGGATTGACTTGCAGGGCCCCATTGTTCAGGAAGCAAGCTTTTCAATCCTTGCTGCCTGAGACTTCATCTTGCAAGTTGAGATGAACCGGGAATTCTCCCGCAGAGACAGTGGTGGCTCTGCGTGGGTCAAGAGGCTCTCGTCACGGAGTGTTTGTATCCGTGAGTCAAGGAGTTTGCTAGGGATTATTTGTTTCCCAAGTGCCAAGGATTATTTGTTTCCTTGGGGTTTGAAACGAGTCGAGGATTTCCCATGGAGGCACTGGTGGCTCTGCAGGTCAACGCGAATCAGGAAGCTCTCGTCACGGAGTGTTTGTATCCGTGAGTCGAGGAGTTTTGCTAGGGATTATTTGTTTCCCAAGCGCCAATGATTATTTGTTTCCTTGGGGTTTGAAACGGGTCGAGGATTTCCCACGGAGGCACTGGTGGCTCTGCAGGTCGACGCGGATCAGGAAGCTCTCGTCAAGGAGTGTTTGTATCCGTGAGTCGAGGAGTTTTGCTAGGGATTATTTGTTTCCCAAGCGCCAAGGATTATTTGTTTCCTTGGGGTTTGAAATGAGTCGAGGATTTCCCACGGAGGCACTGGTGGCTCTGCAGGTCGACGCGGATCAGGAAGCTCTCGTCAAGGAGTGTTTGTATCCGTGAGTCAAGGAGTTTTGCTAGGGATCATTTGTTTCCTAAGCGCCAAGGATTATTTGTTTCCTTGGGGTTTGAAACGAGTCGAGGATTTCCCACGGAGGCACTGGTGGCTCTGCAGGTCGACGCGGATCAGGAAGCTCTCGTCAAGGAGTGTTTGTATCCGTGAGTCGAGGAGTTTTGCTAGGGATTATTTGTTTCCAAAGCGCCAAGGATTATTTGTTTCCTTAGGGTTTGAAACGAGTCGAGGATTTCCCACGGAGGCACTGGTGGCTCTGCGAGTCGACGCGGATCAGGAGGCTCTTGTCAAGGAGTGTTTGTATCCGTGAGTCGAGGAGTTTGCTAGGGATTATTTGTTTCCCAAGCGCCAAGGATTATTTGTTTCCTTGGGGTTTGAAACGAGTCGAGGATTTCCTACGGAGGCACCGGTGGCTCTGCGAGTCGACGCGGATCAGGAGGCTCTCGTCAAGGAGTGTTTGTATCCGTGAGTCGAGGAATTTGCTGAAGATACTGGTTTCTTTGGAGTTGGACTGAACCGTCGAGATTTGGCTTCGTCTTCTAGCGGAGCCTGTTGGGAAAGTATGGTTCCCTCTTTGTTTACGCCCTTGGATTGTATACAGGGATCGATGTGATCTTAACTGTGGGGCCAAAGTTTTATCATCATTTTTTTTGTTTTATCTCCGCGATGCTCTATCATTTCAGCTTTTATATCGCGAAGGTCGCAATTGCCCAATCATTTCGGCTATTTTTCGCGGTGCCCAATCATTTCGGCTATTTATTTTATTTTTACTCGCTGCTTTTTATTACGAGTTGCCCAATCATTTCGGCTATTTATTTTATTCTTACTCGCTGCTTTTTATTACGAGTTGCCCAATCATTTCGGCTATTTTGCATGCATACATTTTTACTTGCTGCTTTTTATTGCAAGTTGCCCTATCATTTCGGCTATTTCGTATGCATGTGCGGCCTATTGGCTTTTCGCCGTAAACCTGAAATTAGACGTCGATTTCGGCATCAGCACCGTTACAGCTGGGATATTGCCAGGAGCGAATCATCATTTGCCTCTGTCAATGTTGAACAAAGGTGGCTTAGCAACCAGGGCTAGGGTCCTGTTGGCTAAGGCTTTTAACTTCATGAGCCGTAAGGGTCTCACGGAGGTATTTCTCCCTACAAGTCGTGAGGATCTCGTAGGTGTATTTTCTTCTTAGGACTCGTGAGGATTCCTAAGTGTTTGTTTCCTCTGTAAGTCGTAAGGATCCTACAGGAGGGTTTTCTCCTCATAAATCGAGAGGATTTATGAGGGTTTACCATGCGAACATATCCCCAGTCATGGATGGGACTTGGTTAGGGAAATGTTTATTCGCGCCCGTGGATTGTATACAAGAGCCAGTACTGTACCACTTGTAGAGCAATATCGGAAGTTGTGGGGGTTGCTTAAGCACAGGTTTAGGTCTCTGTAACTTAAGACTTTCAACTCTTATGAGCCGTGAGGGTCCCATAGGAGAGTTCTCCTTACGAGTCGTGAGGATCTCGCAAGTGTATTTTCTCCTTAGGAATCGTGGGGATCCCTAAGTGTGCTGCTCCCTTGTGAGTCGTAAGGATCTCACGCGGGTGGTTTCTCCTTACAAGGTCGAAAGGACCCTATAAGTGTCTTTTAACGAGGTTGCGCCCTTTCGGGTTTTCACAAACACTCGCCGGTAGTCCTGCTGTTTTTACTCACGGAGCCCTTTCGGGTTTTCATCCGTGCCCATTTTGCTTATGGACATACCGTTTTTATTTTATATATATATTTTTTAAATTTATTTTCTTCTTCTCTTTTTTTTTACGAGGTCACGCCCTTTCGGGTTTTCACGAACACTCGCCGGTAGCCCTGCTGTTTTTACTCACGGAGCCCTTTCGGGTTTTCATCCGTGCCCTTTTTGCTTATGGACATACCGTTTTTATTTTATTTTATTTTTATATGTTTTTTTTATATCTCGTCAGCCCAAAAGATGCTGCGATAGTAGTTTAAAGACGTTTCGGTCTGCTATTAGTTTAAGGACATTTCGGTCCGTCGTTAGTTTAAGGACGTTTCGGTCCGTCATGGAGAAGGCCGGCTACTTTTTATAAAGGTTGAGCTTAGGAAGATAGCGAGCGGACATAGTCGTCGTCATCTATCATTGACCGAGGCTGTGGCTCATTAAGCATAATATTTCTTTAGGAAGCTACCGTTTATTAGCCTGAAAGGCCTTTCACCATGCATGTCCATGAGTAGATAGGCCCCACCATGGTAGACCTTATCTATGATGTACGGTCCTTCATAGTTTGGCTCGAATTTTCCCCGCTTGGCGCGATTGGGGATCATAGGCCTTTTCACCACTAGCACGAGTTTGCCTTGGCGGAATGTCCTTGGTCGGGTCAATCTTTCATATGAGCGTGTCATCTTTGCTTTATAAGCTTCCAGATTTTGCTGCGCTATGAGCCGGGTTTCATCAAGGGCGTCAAGCTCCTCAAGCCGAAGGTGAGCATTTTCTTCGTCCGTTAGCTCGTAATGGACTGCCACTCGTAGAGAGGGTAACTCTATCTCAAGGGGGAGTACTGCTTCGGTACCGAACACCAACGCGTACGGCGTTGCGTTCGTGGCCGTTTTAAATGTAGTTCGATACGCCCAAAGAGCTTCTTGCAGTCTTTCGTGCCAATCTTTCTTATTTTAGGACACCGTTTTCTTTATGATTTTTGTCAAGGTCTTGTTGAAGGCTTCAGCTAGACCATTGGCTCGCGGATTATAAACCGAGGAATATCTCCAGTCTATATTATGCTGTTGCGCGAAGCGACTGATCTTATGGCTTCTGTAAGCTGGCCCGTTATCGGAGATGATCTATCGCGGAGTTCCAAACCGATATATGACATGCGTCTTGAAGAAGTGGAGGATATTTTCCGTCTTCACCTCTCTTAACGGTACTGCTTCTGCCCATTTAGAGAAGTAGTCAGTCGTCGCCAGGATGAAACGATGTCCCCCAGACGATGCTGGTTCGATAGGGCCAACTATGTCAGTCCCCCACATTTCGAATGGTCAGCTAGCCACCGTTGGATGTAGTGGATTTGGGTGCTGGTGGATGAAGTCCCCATGAATTTGGCATGAGTGGCATTGCTTCGCATATTCGATGCAGTCCTGAATCATCGTGGGCCAGTAGTAGCCCATCCGTTTTATTTTCAACTTCATCTTAGGGCCTGCTTGATGAGAACCGCAGAGTCCGTCGTGAACTTCCTGGACGACCCTTTTCGCTTCGTCAGGTCCTAAGCATCTCAGCCACAGAGAATCAAATGAACTCTTGTACAGAGTATCGTTGACGAAGGCGAAAGACAGATCTCGTTTCATGAGCTGATGTCTTGCGGATGCTTCTTTAGGCATTCGGCGGGACTTGAAGTGATCTATGAAGACTTCCCTCCAATCCTCGGTATTTTCCCAATCTTTTACTTGCAGGGTTGTCTCCTCGTTCGCTCCTTTTTCTTCGGATGATTCCGGAAATATTTCTGCTGGGGCAAGCACCCGACGGCTTTGTACCACGATTCTAACGTCATCGAGGTTCTCGTCAGCCAATTATTTAGCAAGCTTGGCCAACGCGTCTGCTTTGCTGTTTTCCGCACGCGGTATGTTCTCCAAAGTGTAGGAGGGAATTTGGGTCAACAATTATTGCACCCTTTCGCCTTACTTCACCAATTCCGGTTTGCACGTTTGGTAGTCGCCGTTTACTTGACTAACGACCAGTTGAGAATCCCCGTATATGAGAAGGTCTTCAATTCCCATGTCAATGGCGATCTCGAGGCCTGCTATCAAAGCTTCGTATTCGGCTTCGTTATTTGTCCTCGGCTCTGTCAGGGAGAAAGCAAAGCGCATTATCCCTCTTTGTGGAGTTACAAAGATGAGTCCTACCCCCGATTTAATTCTAGGGGTACTTTGTTTGCGCTTCTTCACGGAAGATGCTCCGTCGAAATAAAGCTCCCATCGGGTATTATCACCGCCGATCGCATCAAACGCATGTTCGTCTGGAAGATCGCAATTCAGAGGAGAATCGGCGGGTATCGGATGCTCAGCGAGGAAGTCGGCGATGGCCTGGCCTTTCACTGCCTTGAGAGGTTGATATGTTATTGAAAACTCCATCAAGAGTAGGGTCCATTTAGCGATTCGTCCCGTCAATATGGCCTTTGACATCAAGTATTTAATGGGTCCACCTTTGAGATGAGACGGACCTCATGCGCCAACGCGTAGTGCCTAAGCTTTGTTATCGCGAAGATCAATGCCAGGCAATGTTTTTCAATGGGGGAGTAGTTGCTCTCTGCCCCCAGTAGAACTCGACTTAAGTAGTAGAATGCTCTTTCTTTCCCTTGATCGTTCTCTTGTGCCCATAATGCGCCTAAGGAACCTTCGAGGGCGGTTGTATAAAGAATGAGGGGTTTTCCCTTTACCGGAGCAGCCAATACCGGCGGGTTCTGCAAGTATTGCTTGATCTCGTCTTGTGCGCTTTGGCATTTTTGATCCCAGACAAACGGGGTTCTCTTCTTCATCAGGTGGCTATAGGGACGGCACTTGCCTGAAAGGTTGGCTATAAATCGCCGTATGTATGCGAGCTTCCCTTGGAGAGATCGCAACTATTTGAGAGTTCTCGGCGGAGACATTTCCATGATCGCTTTGATCTTTGACGGATCTATTTCAATACCTCAGTGTCGAACAATGAATCCCAGGAATTTGCCCGAGGAAACTCCGAATGCACACTTGAGCGGGTTCATTTTCAAGTTATATTGTCGCAGGCGTTGAAATACAGTCTTCAAATGCTCGAGATGTTCCTCGTATGATTTGCTTTTAACCACGAGATCGTCGATATAGCATTCGACGATTTCGTGTATAAGGTCATCGAAGATCTTCGTCATGGCCCTTTGGTAGGTGGCACCGGCGTTCTTTAGACCAAAGGGCATCACCTTGTAACAGAATATACCCAGAGGAGTCCTGAAGGCGGTGTGCTTCTGATCTTCGGGATGCATCTTTATCTGGTTATACCCCGATGAGCCGTCCATGAAGGAGAAAACCTCATGAGTGGACGTATTGTCTATCATCAGTTCGGTGACTGGCACTGGGAAATCGTCCTTCGGGCAGGCTTTATTGAGATCCCGGAAGTCCACGCATATGCGCATTGTCCCATTTTTCTTCATCACCGGGACGATGTTAGCGATCCATTCAGGGTATTGAACTTCCTGGATGAAGCCAGAGTCGATTAGCTTCTTGACATCAGCATTGATACTCATTTCAAGCTCGAGCCGCATTCTCCTCGGTGCCTGTTTGACTGGCTTGATGTCCGGGGGATATCACCAATCTGTGTACATCAATTTCCGGATCTAGTCCCGGCATTTCGGAATAGTTCCACGCGAAACAATCTTTATGCTGTAGAAGCACATCTTTTAATGCGGCCACCCTCTCTTCAGATAACAGCTCGCTGATGAATGTCGGTCGTGGATCGTTTGCCGTCCCCAACTCAATTTTCTTGAGGTTATCTGCAGTGGTATGGATTCCGTCTTCCAGCTCTTTTGGCGCTGGTGGGAATTCTGAGATTATCTCGTCGCTGCTGCTTTCGAAGCACCAGGGAAGGTCATCCATGTTCTCGGGCTCTTCTTTTAATATTGTAACCACGTGACAGGTGCGAATTCTCTTCCAATCCCGATGTGGAACCGGTTCTTCTTTTCTCATGGCTTTGGGTTCGTGCTTCTGTAGCGGCGCTACCCTCCAGTTGTCAGACAGGGCGAACTTGCCGAGCTGGTACTGATCTTCAACCCAATTTTTGAAGGTGAAGCAATCTTCAAGTGGATGCCCTATTACTCGATGGTAAGAGCAATAGTACGGGTGTGAGACTTCACCCGCTCGTTCGGGGTGCTTAGACTCCGGCAGTGTAAGCATCTGATATTTTAGAGCAAGGTCAAGTATCTTCTTCGTCTTGTCCCGAGGAAACGAGTACGCTCAACCCATTTTCTTCATAAGGGATAGATCAATAACACTTTATTCCCATTTGCGTGGCTTCTTAGCCCTGCTTTGTTGCTGTTGAGTGCCTTTTCGGCCTTTCGACTTATTTCTGTTTTTGCACCGAGCCTTCTTTATAACAGGTTGATAAGGAGCGGCATTTTCATCTTTCACGGCCTGTTGGAGAAGGCGTTGTGTTCTGGCTTTCTCGTAGATGACCATTTCGCGGTTATGGTTGTCTCGAATTTTTTGACCCGCTTCCCTTATAAGTTTGTCTATTCGTTCTTCGAACGACGGATTGGACTCTTTTGCATCTGGCACTTTTATTGGCTCAGGGTTAGCGTCCTCCCATTGAGCATCTGCTTCTTCATCGAAGTCATACATGACGTAACAGCTGTTTAGTAGCTCCCGTTTCTTTGACCGGATGTATCCAAGCCCTCTCGCTTCCATTCTCCCGTTAAGCAGTTTGCGTTGAGTCCCGGGGACGTTCCAAACCCTGTCATAGAACTTGGCTTTTTGAACGGCCTGCTTGAAGGATATCCCCTGGCGTTTCAGCAGCTTTTTCAAACCCTCTGTATAATATCTGGGAAGATGGATAGGCTGAAGCCTGTCGAGCGTAGGATCCACGCCATGCCAGATTTCTTTTTCTACCTGGGTTTCTTCAGAGCGGTAGAACAGAATTGCTTTCTCGCTTTCTCGCCCGGGAGGGATATAGAATGTCCGCAACTCTTCTACACTGTAGATATTAAGTGCATCCAGTTCTTTATGGTGTTTAAGCGGCACTATGGCGACTTATAGACTTTGCTCTTCGTCAGCGGTCGTTTGTATTGATGGTCGAGCAGAGAATAAAGCATGGACTTCATCTTCCGAGTCGCTGCCAAAGACCAACGTAGGAGTGGACGGTCCTGGCTTGTTGTGTTGGGGCAAACCTGAATAAACTATCTCCTCTTCCTCTTCAGTATCACTGCCGAAGACAGGGATGGTAGCGTTAGTTTTATTCTCCGGTTTGTGACACTTCTCCGTATCTTCGAAATCCGGTAAGAAATATTTGGCATCTTCGTATTTGCGGACCTCATTCACGGAGAACGGGTTCAGTTCTCCCGTCACGGTATACTCGAAACCATCCTTAAAATACTTCATACACTGATGTTGTGTAGAAGGGATGATGTTGTACTCGTGTAACCATGGTCGGTCGAGCAAAGCGTTGTAGCATGTCTTGGCGTCTATGACGTGGAACTTAATGTCCGTGACGAGTAGCCCGAAGCGTAGCGTCAGTATCACAGACCCAAGAGTTCTTGACGACTGGGAATCGAACCCGGAGATGGTGATCTTGTCACGAGCAAGGTGCTGGACGCTCATGCAGATTTCTTTTAACACCCGCACGTTGAGTAGGTTAACAGACGATCCGTTATCGATCAGGATTTTGCCTATCTTAATATCGTGGCAGTATCCCGAGACATAAAGAGGGCGATTGTGTTCGCACGTCCCAAGTAGAAGGTCTTCATCGCCAAAAGTAATATCGGCCGTGTGCACTTCTTCCAATTCATCCTTCATCTTTTCCTCGGCCAGGCATGCTTGGAATTGTTCCGGATCTTGTAGTGCCTTAATCAACGCATCTCTCACCTCTTTTGATAGTAAAAGGGCGTCAAGAATGCCGAGCTGTGAGGGCAGCTTTCTCAGATGTGCTAAGACGTTGTAATCCACCTTATTCTTCTTTGGCGGGTCCTTGGCGGCTAGCTCCTCCAGAGCTTGGTCATTTAAGACGATATCTTCAGAGACCTTTTCTTTCCCTTTATCTTTTTTGTTTAAGGGTCCGAGATTCTTTTCAGGCAGCGTCCGATTCCGCAGCCGAATATTTTCGCAGACCTTCGGCTCTTCTTCTTTTCCCGAAGTGGATTCTTTAAAGAGAGGGGCAAGTTCCAGCTCTTCATCAGAATCGCTCCCGAATGTAGGCACTTGTGACCCGCCAGTGTTAACCATGCGACAATTGCCGGCAGTTCTTTTAATCACTTCGGTCGTATTTCTTTGCTCTCGAAGAGTTTTACGCTTTTCCCGCTTAAAGCATTGTCGATGAGCAACGTATCCTTGCCACCATCTATCGAAAGCTTTGCACTCCTGAGTAGGGTGCGAAACTTTCTGATGATATAAGCAATAGGAGGGGTGCATTTCTATTTCACCAGTAATTTTTCCTTCAGAGGATGGTAGCTTCATGCCCATCGACACGACTTATCGGTTATTGGGGTCTGACGTATACCACCCCCAGACTTGATATGCGACATATCAGACAAAGAGACCGGACTGTACGGGAGTGTTACTGATTGGATTCACAGGAGAACGAAAGGCTAGCTTGTTGATCTTCCGATCGCTCAATACCTGGATGGCTGTTACGTTTAGCTGACCGCTTGCAGCTTGTGGGTGTTTGATATGATCATCACCTGCTATCGACGTATTGACAATTCTTTAGAGTCCCACACAGAAGTTTCTTGGCTCAGGCAAAACGGAGTAGAGGCACATATGTGATATGCGCAGGACCGAGAATAATGCGATATGAGATACCGTATTATATTCTCGCGATATTTAGATATGAACCGGCACATCGGATCAAGTGTTGATTCGATGAATCGGTACATAATATATATTAGTCGGTTATATTCGATATAGCCGGATTGTCGGATCAAGTATTAATTCGACGATTTAATGTATAATAATATATATGATATATTGTATTACATTATCTAATATTAGCTCACTTTATTATTTCATTTTCTCACCGGATAATACATTGATATATATGCGATATATGTTAATTGTATTATTTTATTTTGTTGCAAATATAATATATATATGTGTGTGTGATATATATTATTGTGACACGATATGATTAATAATGGAACAGTTCCCCTCCGAACGGCGGCCTAGACTTTGCGTCTCGCCTGAGATTTGGGGCAGATGCTATTTGGTTTTATCCGTCCACTTCTCCGAAGATGCCAAGCTGATTTATGGCACCGTGTATCGGAGGTTTAGACGGATGCGGCCGATGTAGCAGACTTCTTCAGATTCCCCCTCGCTTGAGGGGTTTTTGATTGTGGGGACGCTCTTCCCTGCAAGCGTAAGCCCCTGCAGTTAATTACGCTACCGCATCGCGGTAACAACTTTCTCCTTCTCCAGAATTTCACTTCGTGTCGTGTGTGTTTGTTTTGTTTGTGGTTGCCCGTGGATTGTATACGGAGACTGAGTAATGCCGTCGCCCGTAGGACGTGGATTAGTCCAAATCCATATTTACTTAGATTTGGGTTTGGTGTTTTTAGTTTAAGGATACATTAGTCGTATTGAGACTAAGATCGACTTAAACGTTCGTCAAGGATACGTTAGTCCTGTTTTGGACTAAGATCAACTTGACGTGGTGATTCATTTAATATATGGCCGTCGGGACTCATCACCTCTCTAACGTCGTTGAAGGATTACAACGACAGGTGTTAGAGGAGTTCAGAGATGTACCCTGGAACCAAAGTCAATTTGGGGTTTTATAGTCCATTTAAATTTTTAAGGATACGTTAGCCGTGTTTGGGGCTAAGATCAACTTAAACGGGATCGTTTAGATCCGACAAAAGAGTATTTGGAGGCTCTATTGTTCCAGTTTAGGGACGTAGTGGTCCATGTTCCAGTTTAGGGATGTGGTGGTCTGAGTTCCAGTTTAGGGACATGGTGGTCTATCGCCAGTTTAGGGACGTGGTGGTCCATATTCCAGTTTAGGGACGTGGTGGTCCGATATTAGTTTAAGGACGTTTCGGTCCATCGCCAGTTTAGGGACGTAGTGGTCCATGTTCCAGTTTAGGGACATGATGGTCCATTGCCAGTTTAAGGACGTTGTGGTCCATTATTAGTTTAGGGACGTTTCGGTCCGATATTAGTTTAAAGACGTCTCGGTCCAATATTAGTTTAAGGACGTCTCGGTCCAATATTAGTTTAAGGACGTCTCGGTCTACTATTAATGTATGGTCGTCGGGACTCGTCACCTCTCTGACGACGTTGAATGATTACAACGAAAAATGTCAGAGGAGTTCGGAGATGTACCCTCGAACCGAAGTGAATTGATTTAAAAGAGCAATCTTGCTCAGTCAATTTAATTTAAGGACTTATGGCCAAAATTGGGCTAAGTCCAGTTTCAACATTTTTTGTCTTTGGCCTGTGCTAGGGCTTCACCCCTTTTTAGTAATGCACTGCATTATTCTTGTTTTGGTTGGGCTTTGCCCTTTTATAAATGATGCAGAACATCTATTTTTTGTTTGGGCTTTGCCCCCCTTTTAAAATGCATAGCATTTTTTATTAGGCCTGTTAGGCCTTTTAATTGGGCTCTGTCCCTTTTCTTTAACAATGCAGAGCATTAGATACTCTGACAGTGCCCCACGTGGCTTGTCAGGCGCTTTGCGCTAAGTATTGAGCGCAAACTCGTATGGTGGTGACACGTGTCACGCTCTGGTGAGCACAAGCGCACTAACGCAGTGCGCTGCGCTAGTGCGCTGTGCTGTTGCGCTGCTGACACGTGGCGCGCTATGGTGAGTTGCGCCAATTCCAGAGAGCAAAGCTCTATTTCAAGAGCGCGTAGCGCAAGTGGTTCTATGGCTGACACGTGTCGCGCTCTGGTGAGCGCAAGCGCAATAGCGTAGTGCGCTGCGCTAGTGCGCTGCGCTAGTGCGCTGCGCCGTTGCGCTACTGACACGTGGCACGCTCTGGTGAGCGCAAGCGCAATAGCTAGTGCGCTGCGCTAGTGCGCTGCGCTGTTGCACTACTGACACGTGGTGCGCTCTGGTGAGTTGCGCCAATTCCAGAGAGCAAAGCTCTATTTCAAGAGCGCGTAGCGCAAGTGGTTCTATGGCTGACACGTGGCGCTCTCTTAAGAGCGCAACAACGCAGTTTGTAAGTGCAAAGCACTAAGAATCTTTTAGATTCAAGAAAAGAAATGCAAAGCACTACTTTTTTATTTTATTGTTTTCTTGTTTTAAAGAACCAGAGGTTCATAAGAAGTGCAAAGCACTGTTTATTATGTAAAGATCATTGATCTTATTTTTAGATCAATGATCCATTAGAAGAAATTTCTTCTATTTCATGAAGGTTCTTTACCTTTTTCTTGGAATTTTCTCAGAGTTCTCTCTGTTTGAAGCTCTTGACTTTTTTTTCAAGAAATGTTCATGCCTTTGAATTGAGGCCTAGGGTCCTTTTTATAGTGCCCATAAATTAGTTAAATTTGTTAAAGAGATTCTTCTCTTAGTGATTTGGGGAATTTTCCCAACCGTTGGATCTTTGATCTAAGGGCTTCTGCTTTGCAGAAGAAAATTTTCTTGTTTTAACAAGAACAGAAAAAATTTCTTAGAAATTTAATTTGGCGCAGATGCCCCAGCGCATGACACGTGTCGCGCAGCGCAACTGCGCTGACACGTGTCGCGCAGCGCAACTGCGCTGACACGTGTCGCGCAGCGCAACTGCGCTGACACGTGTCGCGCAGCGCAACTGCGCTGACACGTGTCGCGCAGCGCAAAGCGCAGCGCAAATGCGCTAGCGCATCTGCGCTGACACGTGTCGCGCAGCGCACAACGCAGCGCAACTGCGCTGACACGTGTCGCGCAGCGCAGCACTAGCGCAACTGAAGCGTTGCTTCTTTTAAATAGAGCTTTGCTCTGATTGGGCGCGCCTTCTCGGGCGCTGCGCTAACGTATCAGCGCCTGACATGTGGCGCGTTGCGCCCGAGATTTGAAGCGTTGCTTCAAAATTTTGAATTTCAACAGAGCTTTGCTCTGATTGGGCGAAACAGGAACATGTTTAGTGGAGATTAAATAAGGTTAGGGGTTGATTAGGGTTAGCTCTTTCTTGTACCATCTAGAAGCTTTCCTTTTGTCATGAGTTAGATATTATGCTTGATATTTATCTATGAATCATTCCTTAACCTAACCAAACCTTAGCCCTAGTTTATTCTCTATAAAGATTATCCTAGTCATTCTTGACCATGGTTCCATGATTAATCATATACTCATTTCTATTATTCATCACAAAAGGATTATCTCATTATTCATCATCTTCTTCTCTCTTGAGCTTTGAAAAAGTTTGCTAGATTTTCCTTATGTGATGATTTCTTGTGAGAAATTGATATAACAAGAAAGCATAAATACTACTCTATCATCCTCATCTAATCTAGCCCATTAGATTAGGGTGTTCATCTCATTAGAGTGAGAGAGCTTGAGTTATAGCAACTTCGACGTAGATCATCGGAGAAAAGGAATACGACAAGCTAGCATGGATCGTTCGAGTCGTGGAGCCTCTCTTGAGTCCGGGTGATCGTGGATCGCGGCGAAGGGACTTCTACTTGGAGCTTATGAAGCGAAGGAGCGGACTACAAAGGTTGTAATCCCTCACACTTAGTAGTAAAGATGTTTACTTGCATGTTAAACCCTAATAATCTAGCAAAGATCCTGGTTTTGGGTTGTTCGGCATGTCTAAAATTTTATTCGGGCATGGTTAATGCCTTACGAACCCTTACAAGAGTCCCTAGAAACGTTACAGAAACCACCCGCGTGAGATCCATACGACTTATAAGGGAGCAACACACTTAGGGATCCCTACGATTCCTAAGGAGAAATTACACTTGCGAGATCCTCACGACTCGTAAGGAGAACTCTCTTATGGGACCCTCACGGTTCATAAGATTTGAAAATCTTAAGTTACAGAGATCTGAACCTGTTCTTAAGCAACCCCCACAACCTTCGATATTCCCCTACAAGCGGCTCATACTGACCCTTGTATACAATCCACGGGTGCGAATAAACATTTCCCTAACCAAGTCGCACCCGTGACTAGGAATATGTCCATATAGTGAACAACTCTTGTAAGTCCTCTCGACTTATAAGGAGAAAACACTCTTGTAAGATCCTTACGACTTACAGGGGAGTATACACTTAGGAATCCTCACGATTCCTAAGGACAAAACACACCTACGAGATCCTCACGACTCGCAGGGAGAAATACCTTTTTGAGACCCTTACGGCTCATGAATTCAAAAGCCTTAGTCGACAGAATCCTAACCATGTTTACTAAGCCACCTTTGTTCGACATCGACAGAGGCAAATGATGATTCGCTCCTGGCAATATCTCAATTGTAGCAATGCTGATGCCTAAACCGGTATCAAATGCCGAGTCCTTTCGTGGCAAATGATGATTCACTCCTGGCAATATTCCAATTGTAGCGATGCTGATGCTGTGATTGGCACCAGATTCCAAGTTCCACACTCGCGATAAAAAATCTGCGAGCCACACATGCATACGAAATAGCCGAAATGATGAGGCAACTTGCAATAAAAAGCAGCAAGTAAAGATGTATGCATGCAAAATAGCCGAAATGATCGAACAACTCGCAATAAAAAGTAGCGAGTAAAAATAAATAAATAGCCGAAATGATTGGGCAACTCATAATAAAAAGCAGCGAGTGAAAATAAAATAAATAGCCGAAATGATTGGGCACCGAGAAAAATAGCCGAAATGATTGGGTAATCGCAACCTTCGCGAAATAAAAGCTGAAATGATAGAGTATCGCGGAAATAAAATAATAATAAAAATATATATATAATGAAATTTATGCCCTACAGGTGAGATCACATCGATCCCTGTATACAATCCAGGAGCACAAACAAAGAGGGAACCATACCTTCCCAACAGGCTCCACCAGAAAGCGAAGCCAAATCTCGACGGTTCATAGACAACCTAGAGACAACCTCGACATTTGTCGCAATATTGCAAACACAATGTCAACAAACGAAGCAAAAGAAGATCCCTAGCTTCAGGGTCTCGACGTCGATATCGACAACTTAGAGATCAACAACGGCGTTTCTCCTCACTCCAAACAGATGCAGACATGACGTAGGCAATCGACCTCAAAGTCGCAACGAAACAGAGCCATGGCATAGTCCCTAGTTCCAAATCTTAACGGCAATATCTACAGCCTAAGAATCAGCAACGGCGTTCCTTCCCGGTCCAGCAAGATGCGGATGCAACGTCAACAAAAGACCCCATAGTCAGCAAAGCAGAGTGACGGCAAAATCCCAACTCCACCTCAGCATTCATCTCGTTACAGTAGACGCAATATCAACAACGGCGTTCCTTCACAGTCCAGCAGGATGTAGATGCAACGTCAACAAAAGACCATATGGTCAGTAAAGCGGAGTGACGGCAAAATCCCAGCTCCACCTCAGCATTCGTCTCGTTACGACAGACGCAATGTCAACAACAGTGTCTTTCCTCCAACAGGATTCGGATATGACAAAACAAACGAAGTGAAGGCCAAATTCCTAGCTTCACGGTCCTAACGGCAAGTCATATAAAGCTTGAAAGACAATCGGAGATCATCTTACACCAGCGCGGAGTGGTCACCACCTCGACGTTCGTCTCGATACAGCAGATGAGAGGTCAACAACAGCATTCTTCCTTCAACAGGATTCAGACGTGACAATCAAACAACAGAGCCACGGCAAAATCCCTAGTTCCAAACCTCGACGGTTCACCAGCAACCTAAAGACAACTGCGACATTTGTCTTAATATAGAAGACGCGATTCCAGCAAACGAAGCGAAGGCCAAATTCCTAGCTTCAGGGTCTTAACGGCAAGTCATATAAAGCCTGAAAGACAATCGGAGATCATCTCACACCAATGCGGAGTGGTCACCACCTTGATGTTCGTCTCGACATAGCAGACGCAACATCACCAAAAGGAGCCACGGCAAAATCCCTAGTTCCAAACCTCGACGGTTCACCAACAACCTAGAGACAACTGCGACATTCGTCTCGATATAGAGGACGCAATGCCAGCAAACAAAGCAAAGGCCAAATTCCTAGCTTCAGGGTCTTAACGGCAAGTCATATAAAGCCTGAAAGATTACCGGGGATCATCCCACACCAGCACGGAGCGGTTATGACTCATCGGGGCTCTCCAAAATGAGCCCAACCTCAAGTAAAAAGCGACATAGCAAAATTCCTAGTGCTTGTTCTTCCGACGGTCAAACTACTTAGGAGGATTGCTTGAAGACGTCTTGTCCAGCCCCCGAAGGGATCAGAAACACGACAATCGCAAGGCTACTTAAACAGCAAGATTGCCTATCGAGGAATACATCAGCCAACACGATGGTACGACGGACAAAACCCTAAGTACCACAGACCCTAACAGACCTCTGTCGTAAAGAGCAGAGGTTAACTGTGACATTAGGATATTCTTGCGAGAACTGCTCGATTCGTCTCGACTCATGAGGAAATTAATGTCTTTGCGAGAAATTCTCGATTCGTCTCGACTCGTGACAAAAAAAGCCTTAGGCAGCAGGGATTTAAAAAAACCTATTTACTAAGCACTGGGACCCTGCAAGTCGGTCCAAAATGGACTCTTGCATACTATTCACGGGTCACACTCTCCAAAATCGAATCTCAACAAGGAGGGAAACAATCTCTTACGGGTCCTCTCGACTTGTAAGAGGGAAAATTCTTTTATAAAATCCTTACGACTTATAAGAGAAAACACACTTAGGAATCCTCACGATTCCTAAGGAGAAAATATACCTACGAGATCCTCTCGACTCGTAGGGAGAAAAGTCTTTATGAGACCCTCATGGTTTATGAAGTTGAAAAGCCTTAGGCAGCAAACCTGAACATGCTTCCTAAGCCATCACTACTCCCCAAGGTGTTTGAGACGGCATGTTCTATATCACTTACAGGCTATACTTACTTAAGGAATATGCCAACAATAATAAAGCAGGAAATAAAAGGAAGGAGGCAAAAAGTTTTGTCATTCATACTCAGAAAATTCTTACATCAATAAAGGAAATAAACAAAGACATTATTCGAATGATTACAACGGCAAAACCTCAGATCCTGGACAGGGATTGAGGAACTCGAAAGTGACCTTGTCTAAGACTTTCCAAGCTTGGCGAACCATCCTGGTGTGCTTCCTTTCGCGAGCACGGGCGTCGGGATCCCTACTGATGTCCTCCACCCTGCGATAGGCAGCAAGAATGGTGGACTGTTAAAAGGCCTGGTGCAAGAGATTGACAAAATTGTCTCGCCGTCTCTTCGAAATTAAGTTCATCAGGTACACTGAGTGCACCTTGTCCTCGGCGGCGTCCAATGCCCTAAGCGGCACGCCGGTAAAGAATAGGAGAAGAGCTTCCCAAATGGCTCCCACAATAAGCCTCAACAGAGGGAGCGTCGAGGAAGCAGTTGACCGTTGTATGCGTCGAAGCGACTCATGATCTCGGCACATTCGGCGTTAGTAAATTCTCGATTTTGAGAACGGTCGAGTCGGCGGATTTTCCCGTAAGAGATGATCTCGTCAAGGTCGTACATGTGGGCGTCTATTACTTCTGTAAAAGAAAATTAACAAAATTAGCAGACGACCTAATTAAGCAAGACAATATAATTCATTAAAAAATAGAGCGCCATCTTTAACCTCCAACATCCATGAAAAACTCTTAAGGGTTCTTCTATATGATTTGGAAAGAGCAAAGCTTCATTGATGAATCGAGAATATACAAGAAAAATCTTTGAGAGAGCAGAGCTATTAATGGAACTCTAATAGGGTTCTCTTTAGTTCTCTTTAGATCCCTTTAGAGCAAAGCTCTGCTAAGTAAAACCCTAAATGAGTCTTCTTTATATCAGGGATCTATTGAGAGCAAGGCTCTTAAAATTAATTTAATTTAATCCAAATTAATTTTTACCTAAGATTTCCTAGAGTACTAACTTTTAGAAGTCCTCGAACAAAAGAGCAAAGCTCTGAATAAAAATTCTTAACAAAAGAGATGAAAATCATCTAAGAGACCAAAGGTCCTATTTATAGGCATTAAGAGCCATTTCAACTTCCCAACGGTTGGAATTCTGCCACCGCTGCGCTCATGTTTGGGGGGCCACGTAAGCGCAACGGTGGGGGGGCATTTGTTTACCCCGATCAGAGCAAAGCTCTGTTCAAATTCTAAGGCGGGAGATGAAGCAATGCTTCTGTTTCCCCAATCAGAGTAAAGCTCTGCTTTGAAATTAAAGTTAAAATTAAAGAAGCAATGCTTTAGATTTCTTACGCTGTGCGCAACGCGCCACGTGTCAAAATCAGACACGCCAGCGCAAGGAGCGCAGCGCCCAAGGCAGCGCACCCAATCAGAGCAAGGCTTTGTTTAAAATTCAAATTTTAAATAAAAGAAGCAACGCTTCAGGCAACTTGCGCTTTGCGCTGCGCGACACGCGTCAGCGCAGCTGAGCTAGCGCAGTTGCGCGAGCACAGCTGCGCTAGCGCAGTTACGCCGTGCGACACGTGTTAGCGCAGTTGCGCTGCGCTCTGCGCTGCGCGACACGTGTCAAGCGTAGGTGCGCTTGTGCTAACTGTGCCAGCACTAAATAACAATAAAATTCTAGAAAAATCTTTCCAATCTTGTTAAAAACAAGAAGATTCTCTTCTGTAAAACAGAAGCCCTAGGATCAAAGATCCAACGGTGGGGAAAAATCCCTAAATCACTAAGAGAAAGATCTCTTTAACTGATTTAACAAATCAATTGGCACTATATAAAGGCCCCTAGACTCCAAGTCTAAAACACAGAGAACTTCTCTAAAACTTTGACAAGAACTCGAAGAAAAGAAAAGGTAAACCTTTGAAAAAAAAGAAGAAGTTCTTCTAAACAAATCAATGATCTAAGAACAAGATCAAAGACCTTAAAAAAATGATAATATTAATAAAAAAAGAAGCAATTTACTTCTTTAATAGATCTTTTGATCTATATAAAGGCATTGCCTTTTGATGAATCACTGGTTCTTAAAACTTGAGGTAGAACCTCTTGAGAATCAAAAAGATTCTGTTCCTTGATCTAAAATAGATCAAGATGCGCTCTGCGCTTTTGAACAGTGCCCTACACTACTAATTTGAGCCTCTGTGCTCTTGGGTTGGCGCTAGTCATCAGAACACACCACTTGTCAACCCCAGAATAATCTGCGCTTTGCGCTTTTAAAAAATGAGCACTGCGCTCTTGAATTGGCGCAAGTCGTCAGAGCACGCCACGTGTCAGCAGCGCACTAGCGCAGCGCATTGCGTCTGCGCTCACCAGAGCGCGACACGTGTCACCTCCACATCAGTTTGCGCCTTGCGCTCCTCAATTGGCGCAAAGCGCCTGACAAACCACGTGGCGCACTGTCAGAACAATAAATGCTTTGCATTGTTAAAGAAGGGACAGAGCCCAGTTAAAAGGCCTAACAGGCCTAATAAAAATGCAATGCATTATTAAAAAAGGGGATAGAGCCCAAACGAAGGTCTGTCAGACCAAAACAGATGTTGTGCATCATTTAAAAAAGGGGCAGAGCCCAAATAAAGGTCTAATAGGCCAGACAGAAATGCTATGAATTATTAAACAAGGGCAAAGCCCAATTAAAAGGCCTAACAGGCCTAATATAAATAAAATGTTGAACATTTTCAACTGGACTTAACCCAATTCTGGCCGTAAGTTCTCAAATTAAATTGACTGAGCACGACTGCTCTCTCAAATCAAATTACACCCGGTTCAAGGGTACATCTCCGAACTCCTCTGACATTTGTCGTTGTAATCCTTCAACGTCATCAGAGAGCTGACGGGTCCCGACAACCACACATTGCTATGGACTGTAGGGTCATTAAACTCATGGACTAATGCGTCCTTAAACCAATATTCGTCCCCAAAATGGGAATGTTGGACCACCATGTCCCTAAACTGGAAATACGGACTGTGGGGTCCTTAAACTCATGGACTAATGCGTTCTTAAACCAATATTCATCCCCAAAATGGGAATGTTGGACCACCATGTCCCTAAACTGGCAATACGGACTGTGGGGTCCTTAAACTCATGGACCAATGCGTCCTTAAACCAAAAATACGACTGTGGGGTCCTTAAACTCATGGACCAATGCGTCCTTAAACCAAAAATACGGACTGTGGGGTCCTTAAACTCATAGACTAATGCATCCTTAAACCAACATTCATCCCCAAAACGGGAATGTTGGATCACCATGTCCCTAAATTGGCAATACGGACTGCGGGGTCCTTAAACTCATGGACTAATGCGTCCTTAAACCAACATTCGTCCCCAAAATGGGAATGTTGGACCACCATGTCCCTAAACTGGCAATGGACCACTATGTCCCTAAACTAGAACAATAGATCCCCAAATGCTCTTTTGTCGGATCTAAACGATCCTGTTAATCTGATCTTAGTCTCAAATCAGACTAACGTATTCTTAACGAACGTTTAAGTTGATCTTAGCCTCAAATATGGCTAACGTGTCCTTAAACCAAAACCTCCAAACAGACTTTAGTCCCAAATTGGACTATAGATCCTCCAACCAACTCCGGTTCAAGGGTACATCTCTGAACTCCTCTGATATCTGTCGTTGTAATCCTTCAACGTCGTCAGAGAGGTGACGGGTCCCGATGGCAATACATGAAATGGACCACTATGTCCTTAAACTGGAACAATAGAGCCCCCAAATACTCTTTTGTCGGATCTAAACGATCCCGTTAAGTTGATCTTAGTCTCAAATCAGACTAACGTATCCTTAACAAACGTTTAAGTTGATATTAGCCTCAAATATGGCTAATGTATCCTTAAACCAAAACCCCAAACCCAAATCTAAGAAAATACGGATTTGGAGTAATCCACGTCCTACAAGCGACGACATAAATTAGTCTCCGTATACAATCCACGGGCAACCACAATACAAAACAAACACCCACGACATGAAGTGAAATTCTGAAGAAGTAGAAAGTGGTTACCGCGACGCGGTAGCGTAATTAACGGTAGGGGCTTGCGCTTGCAGGGAAGAGCGTCCCCACAATCAAAACCCCCTCGAACGAGGGGGAATCTGACGAAGTCTGCTAAATCGGCCGCATCCGTCTAAATCTCCGATACACGGTGCCATAAATCAACTTGGCATCTTCGGAGAGGTGGGCAGATAAAACCAAATAGTAACTTCCCCGAATCTCAGGCAAGACATCTCCCTAGCGTCGCACCGTCTTTTCGGAGGGGAACAGGTATCTTTTAAAATGACCTTTCGTGCCACGATATACGTTCCGTACCAATCTACCCCTTATCCCCACGTATTGTAGTGTATAGTTCAAGTTTACATGTCTTCACCGAATCCATGAATATAAATAGTACAAGTTCATGTTAAAGTTGTAATCAAGTATTCTAGTATTTATGTTAATTTTGTGTTAAGTTATATTCATGGTTCGATCAAGTCAAGTAAAGTGTTCAAGTTCAAGTTTGGATTTTCAAATTCAAGTTCCAGTGTTCAAGTTCAAGACTAAGTGTTCAAGTTTGGATTCGAGTTTGGATTCGAGTTCGAGTTTCAAAAAGTTCTAGTTTGTGTTCAGGTTATAGTCAATATCTTATGAATGGATTTAACATTTGAAATTCTTAAGTTCGAGAACAATCGAACAACCGTTGCACATGAGCGGCAGGATTTATGTCTTTTTCCAAAACGATTATCATTGATAATTCCCTTAATTTACGGTGTTATCTAACCTGGATAGGAAAGTACTCACTTTTTTCGGCTTTCTGGGGCTCAAGAGAAATGATACTGCTTAAATCTATGTTAATTTAGAGTCCTTAAAAATTTATTCAAGTGGTTTAATATGTATTTGCATTTCTCGAGGGGGTTTTATGTAAAATGTTTTAATATTGTTTAAAAATAAATTTTGAGGGTGATTTAGAATATTAATAGTTTTTATAAAAATGTATTTTAGTTTTAGTGGTATTTTATTGATAAAGCCTAGTTTTTTAAAAGTTTATGGTACTTTTATGAAAACTATACTTTTGGGAACTTGATGGTATTTTATTAAAATTTTAATCGTTCATTAAAAATATAGTTTTTGTAATTTGTTTTTATTGAAAATACGGATTCATAATTTTATATGATTTTTCAAAGTTTAATTTGTTTTTAAGAAAACGTATTCTTTAAAATCGTATTTTTATTCCTTTCGAGACCGAATTCTCCGTGAGAAGTTTTGCATCTCTCTCTACTATTCTAATGACGTGTGATAATTTGCACCATATACAAACGGGTCCCCTAATGAGGGTTATAGAGGCGTAATTGCAAAAGGGTTTAAAAATATCGATAAAAAGCATTTTTAAAAGTGAGGGTATTTTAATGTAAATTGTTTTATTTCAGATAAAACTTTGTAATCTAAAATATCATGCTAGGAAACCATAGTGTATGTGAGTGGGGTAGATCGTTACCCTGTGAGTTTTCTAGAGTTATAGTTCATGATGATGTAAAGAGGTGTAAGCAAATTTCATGGCATTTTGGTGTAATTTTACTGATTGATTTTATTTAGTACAGAATTTTACAACAATTCAAAAGAAATTTAGATGAATAATATTTAAAATGGTGTTGGAAGGATTAGGGTGAAATATTAAACATATCAAGGTGATAAAACTTTTTAAAAGAATATTCATTTAGACTAACTCCAGTTTAGTCGGTATTGTTTTAAAAAGCGGTTTTAGACGAAACGAAAAAGAGAAAAAGGTACGTACGGGTTTTGTTATGCTTGAGAAGGGAGGAAAAAGAAAGGGGGGTCTTCCTGGATCGTGGTAGCATCGAGAGTGGTTTCGGTCTTCGAAAATGAACTTGGCTCAGGCTTACCCTACTTAACTAGCTTTAACTCTTCTTGCACAAGGAAATTTTTAGAGAATTTTGTTATGGATTTCAGAATTGGAGAGAGTTAGGGGATGTGGTGGTATTTATAAGGTAAAAAAGAATAGAGCGTGTGAATTAAAAATTAATTAAATTTTGTTAATGGGATAGATGAAAGATTGCATTGCTCTCTAGTTTAAATTAGAGAAAATTAAGAGTAAAATGAAGAAGAGGGAAGCTAAAGGGACGCACGGGCGAAGCACGGATGCGACCGGGCTTGATCCAACAGCCAGTTGCGGTTTTTAGCAATATTTGGACGGTGGAGATTGAGAGCGGGGTCTCGGGGTTTGGGCCATGTGCTCTAATTTGTCTTAACTCCACATTTCTCCAGTTACTTTCTCTGAAACTTTTCGATTCTCCATGTATAGCACGTGCAACTCTTGGTCCTCCGAAAAGTTAAATAAAATATTTAAAAAATAATTAGGGCTAATGAGATTCGAACTTGCAGGCTATGGAACAGTAGCAGAGAATCTTAACCAGTGAGATACAAGTTGTTTCTTATTTTTATCGAACAATTTAAACATATAACTCCTAATCAGACTAAAATACCCGTTTCTATACATTAATCGAGTTACATTTGTACATGGATTTTAGAGTCATTACAAATCTCCTAGGGTTGCTCATAGTGTACTTGTTTCGAGATTACAGTAGAGTTTGCAAATTTCGCTCAAGCGAGAACTAGCCGTACGATGGGTGAATCTTGTTAACAAATACTTCTCTGATTTGTGTTTATGATTCAATTTCTTATTCTCACACTTTATTATCATTTTGTCTTTCGTTATTAATTGTGTGGTTTGATTCCATGATTTGTTGCGTCGTAAGTATTGTTTTGTGGATCGACTTTCTCCCAACAACAGGTATCAGAGTGAGATTAGGGAACCTAGGGATCTTTCAATTCTACGATTTAAATTTAGGGTCGGTAACGATGCTTGTGTCATCTTCCCCATCTATTTAAATCATAATTTTGAAGGCGTTGTTTCATATCAAAGGAGAAGTTGGGTTAGCTGTGACATGGACGAAAGATGGCAGAAGATAAAATAAGGATTGAAAAATTCGATAGTCATAATTATGGTTGATGATGCATGCAGATGGAGGACTACCTATACCAAAAGGATCTGTATCTTCCATTGCTAGGCAAAAATCCAGAAGATGACCGATGAGGCATGGAATCTTTTGGATAGGAAAGCCATGGCGACGATAAGACTATCATTGATTCCACAGGCAGACTTTAACATCTCAAAGGAATAGAAAATCATGGCGGAAATGACGACATTAGTGAAATTGTATGAGAATCCTTCAATATCAAACAAGGTATTCTTGATGAAAAAACTTTTCAACATGAAGATGGCAGAGAATGGTTCAGTTCCAGAGCACTTGAACAAGTTCAACAGCGTGACGGGCCAATTAGAATCCGTTTCAATCGTGTTTGAAGAAGATATTCAAGCCATTTTATTTCTTTGTTCGTTACCAGATAGTTGGGAAAACCTTGTGATGGCGGTAAGCAACTCTTTCTCAGCGACTCTCATGTTTAATGATGCGGTGAGTTGCATATTAAAGGATGGGATAAGGAGAAAGGTTGTGAGTGGGAGTTCGGGAACTTCTGCACTTTCAGTGGAGAACCGCAGCAGGATGATGGAAAGAGGAAAAGGAAAGATGGACAAGTTAAAGAGCAGAGGAAAATCGAAAGGGAAGATCCAAGGCGGCTGTTGGAACTGCGGAAAGAAGGGTCAGGGAAAAAGTGAATGTAGACTCTGGGAGAAAGACTCAGATGGGAAATCAAATGAAAAGGAAACCAATGTGGTGTCTATACATGAACAATGGAAACAATGGCTTTGTCTATCAGTGAACGAGAGTACAAATGCGTATACATGGTTTCTAAATTCAGGGGCATCATTTCACTGCACTTCAGGTCAGAATCATTTTAGCGAGTATGTTCATGCGGATCTTGGACATATGACGGTGGAAAACGGTCAGTCGTGTGTTCATACCATAATATTGCAATTCAAACGCCCCATTCTTATTCATTTTATAAGTAAACAGGTACTCTTGACTCACGTTTGTTGCATGTTACAGGATATAGGCTCTTGGAGCGAACACAGTGAAAAAGACGAAAGTTGATACAGAAAAGGGACTTTTTACGGATCCTAGTCAAGCCGAGATGAAGAACAGTGCAAGGTCCAAAAATGTCAAGACAAACGGTTAAAATATCGCTACAAGTTTTCACTGAAGATCTGTAGAAGACCCAGAAGCCAAAGGGAGAAAAGAAGTGAAGAAATAGAAGCCCAAGAAGCCCTGAGGAAAGCCCACAAAACCACAGAGACCAAGTCCCTGCTTTGGCCGCGGAACCGCGGCCAAACCTAGGCTAACGTCGCGGTTCCGCGGCCGTATGGTGCCCGTGTCAACACCGACTTTTTTTGTCGGTGCGTCGGTGCGGGTGTTGGGATTTTTAGGGGGCATATCTGTAAAATCATGTGTGCGATAGTCTGTAACCCTAGCTTCCCTGTTCACTTATAAATTGTACCCACAAATCTGTAAAAAAGCTATGCTTCTTTTCAATCAATAAAATCAGAATTGTTGAGAGATCAAGAGCATCATTTTTGTAAGTGTTCTTCATTTTCATGCCTTAGTATTAATTCTTTTCTTGCCCTAGCTAGTATAATTATTGCAGTAGAGTAATCATATTACTTGCCTTAGTTAACTAGTATAGTTCTTTTTAATCTGCAGTAGATAAGTGATAATTTTAGACCCAAACAACATACATTAAAACATAACAAAAAAAATGTCATTTTTAGCAATTCCCCTAATGAGCGAGTAAAACCCTCGCTTGTTAGGGTTAGGAACAAGGTAAGGAGTGAGAGATGAATATCTCTTACTCCTTCAATGCCAACACATTTTCAAAACTAGAACTTCATGCACGCATGCATGATCCGCCCCCTACGGCACCCTACCTACGAGGTAATGGTGAACCGTAGTATAAAGGGCCGGACATACATGACGTCCATGAAGATTGTAGCAATTAATAGGAAAGGACGGACAAGGATCTAGAGGAAGGAACTTTGTTTCTTCCCAATCATCCTAATCCCCTTTGCTAATAATTGTTGTGATTTCTAAAAAGCTTTAATCAAACGGCATTGAAAGAGGTGACAATATTAATCTCATCAACCCTACCTTCGACCTAATCCTAACAAGTTCTTTCATATCATATAAATTAGTTTTTAAATCAATCGACAAAAACCAAACAACCATCGGAATCAACTCATAAAAACATAAAACAGAAAATTACACATCTCTGTGGATCGACCCGTACTCACCGGCTAGCTGCAAAGCGACGCCGTTTCTAATTACGGTAAATATAAATTTTTGGACTCAATCAAATGGCGCTGTTGCCGGGGATGGCGTAATCTTTCTTTTGCGTAATTTCGGGTTGATTTAAATTTTTAAAATCACAAAAATCAGAAAATAGAAAAATACAAAAAAAAAACATTTTATCAATTTTTATCTGTTTGAAAGGATTGTTGTTTGAATCTTGCAGGAACAACGAAGGATTGCGAATCTGGAAATTTACAGAGGGCAAAAACAGAAGCTGGTACATAAGAACAGGGAGGAATCACAAGTACAGAGCAGCACAAAATTTTTCAGAGGCTGAACCCACTAAGGTGCCGCGCTTCCGCCGCATAAATAGGCTTCCCGCCGCGGTTCCACGCTCTGACTGCCACGTCAGCGCACCACATTTTCTGGTCTGTTTCCTCCTTCTCCCCTCTGTCAACCTCATATATCTCTCTGTAAAAACTTTCTGCAGGAATTCTTTGCGCTAAAAATTCTTCCTCCCCCTTCTAAATAACAGATTTTCTGCAGGTTTCTTTGCGCCGCGCTAAAAATTGATTGCAAGTGAATTTTATTGTTTTGCATAATTTAATCGGACTCTAAGGGGCTAATTGACCAAACTCAGATTGGGTGGGGATTTCATCACCCTTCTCAGGACCCCAGAAAACACCTAAAGCATGTGCATTGACCACAATTAATTAAAAAAGACTAGACTCAGACTTAAGGACATCGAGCTCAATAGGAAAAGGACTAGTATAGGTATCGACCATTTATCCTAACCGACTTTGCGGTGTCTAGGCTAGTGGTTATTAATTAGGCCCACTGTTGTGGTGGTTCCTTCCCACTTACCTGGCCGTACTTCTCAGTGAAGAGGCGGTTTGAGGTCCTATTTCTAGCCCTAGTTAGGAGCTGTTTAGCAGACCTAGGCGACCCTAGATCTAGGCCTGATTGTGCATGTGTGGTTGATGCATTTGTGTCACGAGTCCCTTTTCTGAAACCTCCATGCAAAACTCTCACATATAAAAAAAATAAAAAAAATAAATAAATCTTTTCAAAACTAGCAACTTGTCGCTAAGAAAACTTGCAACTCACTTCCACCACTTCCCTTCACTGACGTTATCTTACCTCCACCTTCTGTCTTTTTTTTTTTCTGACTACACTACCCCTTAGTGTATGTTACTTTGGACTAGGGATACTGATGCCCGATTAGTCCGTGTTTCGTTGGCACCGACCGACGAACCTTTCGACACTGAAGTCGACATTTCGTCCACTTTCTTATCCTCACCTTCAAATTCTTTCACCGAAGGCATGTCGGGATTCAACCCCAATAATCCCTTACCGACGGGAAGGATTCCACCTCCATTAGGTGCGAATGACCCGAATCAGCCGCCTGTTGAAGCGCCCGCACGAGTTGCGCTCCAGGATCTCTTTTACCCCATCCGCACTTCTTTACCTACCTGTCTTTCACCCCCACCGGCAAATGGGGACAATTTTGAAATAAAACCACATTTCATCAATATGCTGCCAAAATTTCATAGTTTGGAATCTGAAGATACATATATCTTTATCAATAAATTCCAAAATGTGTGAAACAACCCAATTAAGTGATGACGCTATAAGGCTAAGGGTCATTCCTATCACCTTATGTGACCTAGCCGAGAAGTGGCTATACAGCACCGCATCACATTCCATAAGAAATTCGGACGAGTTTGTGAAAGCTTTTCTGAAAAAGTTCTATCCTCATCACAAAACTGCCAGAATCCGCAATGAAATAATTCAATTCTCACAACTTCCTTTCGAACCATTCTGGAAGTGTTTCGAGAGATTTAAGGACCTACTCGTTCAATGCCCTCATCATGGGATCGAAAGTTGGCAACTTTGCCAAACATTATACGAGGGATTGAACTCGGCAACGAAGCAGTTGCTAGAAACCATCTGTCAAGGTCATTTTCACTCTAAGTCTAGTGATGAAGCGTGGCAGTTTCTTGAGGATCTTAGTGAGCAAACAATTCAGTGGGAGAGTACCAAGACCACATCATCTTCTAGTGGTCAATCTAGGGCAGGCATACATCAAGTAGAGATGTCGATCGCTATGAAGGCCGAGATGGCCGCTCTTACGAAAAAGCTAGAAGCGATCGAGACCAAAATCTCATCGTCTTCTCCTGCCCCTGCTATGCCTCCACGAACTGTTTGTGCTTGTTGTACGGATCCATCGCACCTAACCGAAGAGTGTCCTTATAATGCATCTACTCAAGGACAAGATCAAGTCAATGCTGCATTTCAGCAACGACAAAGAAACGATCCGTACTCTTCGACATATAATCCGGGGTGGAGGAGTCACCCAAATTTCGCTTGGAACCAAAATCAACAATTCCAAGGAAATAACAATTTTCAAAGACCTCCTCCTCCACAACAACAACAAGCACCTTCACAAACTCAATTTCAACCGCAACAATTTCAACAACAATGTCACGACCCGAAAGTACGGAACGTGACCGGCACTTAGATTACGAAGCGTCTAGAGGCGCCACGTAACCTAAGTAAGCCGAAGCCCAGAAATCTAAACCATAGAAGAAGAAGAAGAAGAAGAAGAAGAAGAAAAAGAAAACAAGTTTAAAAGCATCAGCAATTTTCCCAAAAATTTCGGCAGAGTCTCCTCTGTAAAAACTGGCCCCCAAACGGGTACAACAAGTATAATATACATAAACAATAAAAAGCATCCCCAAACGGGAGCTAGCATCAACGCCAACAGGCGGAAACAACCACAGCAAGCATAATAATATACAACGCCGATAGGCGAGGCTCAAAACTCAAAAGAAAACAAAACCACCAGATCTGAATAACACGTGCGCGACTCTAAGGTCGAAATAAACAACTGGTCCAATAAACTTATCAAGTAATACAAATATGGTTGATGGAGCTTACTAGATACAAATGAATGAATAAAAGTACAATGGTGGTTCGAATATAAGTGAACCAACCTACCGTGCAAATCACCCTGAAGAAAAGATGTGCCAACAAGCTACCACGGAAACCTGTACATCGAACCTGTAAAGAATTTGGCACAACGGGGGTGAGTTGCCAACTCGTGAGTAGAAGACATCTACGAAAAGAAATCGAATGCACGACGCTATCCTAGGTCATAATAATACACTACTATATCCCAAACATCTACTAATAGCAGGGTAATACTACGTGTAAGTGCAAATGCTCCGTGTCGTGTCAGTGCCTCATATAGTACTATGTCATATGAATGAAATGCATGCACCATGAATGTAAAGTAACAAATCCTGAAATCCAGATATGTATGTATGTGAATCTTTAGCTGTTCTCATAGTAGAATGTGTATAAGAATCTGAAATCTCAATAATGAAATCCATGAAAATCCGTGTCAAACATCGACACAAAACATGAAATATCAAGCCTCAATATCTCGGGCTCCGTCAGTCCGGATCGGCCCATATCATCAAATCTCACGACAACGGTCGGTATCCTCCGGATATCCGCCGCGCCAGACATCACCGGTAGGTAGCCTTCCCCTGCCAGGCTCATCGTCTACAACTCGATCTTCTTGCCCTGGGGTACCATACCGGGCCCACCATGTACCCGAGACGGTTCATCCACTCCTCGAATCGGGTCTCGAAATCCATCAGAAAACACGAAATCTCATGGTGGACGACACATACATCACGAGAAAACCGCATCTTATTTAAAAAGAAAGGAGGAGAGAGAGAAAAGTTTTTATATATATTCTTGCGGTTTTCCCTAAAAAATCCAGAAATCTCAAAATCATGAGTAGTATATGATAAATGTCGGCATATGCTCATAATACTGTGCGATAACATGAAAATATGAATGCAGGAATGTCTAAGTTATGAATATCATGTCTATACTAACATCAGAGAGTAATCACAATATTATATCGGTTTAGTTGTTAACTGATTCTATCAACAAAATATAATATGATCTAAAGTGTACGTGACATAGCAATTACCGATGATGATGTGTGTGAGCCGGCAAATAAGTGTGCGTGGAATATGCGCATCATCGGTAATGGTGCTGGTGTCCTAACAGGTAAGGTTTATACTGTTTATAGCAACATATGTATGAACATGCAACATTATGATTACAGTGTGAAGGTAAAGACGAATGTGTGTTATCCACTTATTTAATATACTAATACTACTACCACTATATGACTCAACCCTAACCTAGTGTCCATCTAACCTCCTAAGGAAAAACTAAACCTAAGAACTAGTCAATAAGAAACTAGAGTCTACCTAAGGTCTGAATCAATATCTCTAATAGTCGGCGATCCTGCCTCAATAGCGTCACGTACGTAGTACGGCTTCCTCGAATCAAGAGTGCGGATCAATCATCATATCTATGTCTCGTACGGTAAAATCCATCGTACGGCATCCCAATATCGGGGTACGGGTCAAGTATCTCATAGGTGTCTCATTATTAGTATAATGTTATTCTCAGGAATGTCATGTCCTATGTATCATATTGTGATTAAGTCATACTTATGTGATATCGGCATCAGGTCACACCAATATAATGTTGTAATCAAGTTATACATATATCATATCGTAATCAGTCACAAGTTACAGTCCGGGTACTATTCTAGCATCCCATGTACATCAATATCACACCACTCTTTATAATTTATATGTTCATGTTCATTATATCATTCTCTAATGATCCGCTAACACTTTATTACGACTGTCTAGTCAAGAATCACGGCATCAAGCCCAGTTATACTGTTTCATCATACCTCGGATATCATATCACATCAATGAATCCCATATACGTGTGGTGTATATATATACACCTATACCTAGTTTTATATATATACACACATATACGTATACGCCAAGTCAAGTTTTAGTGTGTGCGTGTATGTTTCTATCAGAAACCTACGAACCTTTCCCAAAGTATTCATCCTCAGGTATGGTTTTCCTAAATCAGTCTAGTCCCGCCTAGGGTCATTACTAGGGTCCTGCTCGGTAAGAATCTAGGGTTACATCGGGTTTCCTAATGTCACTAAGTACTATTCCTATTCTATGTTGCGGGGGTGCTAAACGCCATCCACCCGACCTCCCCCCGTAGATATACATCTACTCACCTGGTCCATGTCTGCCGAAGACAGTGTCGCCATCCTCCTCTTCATCTCCCGCAGTCTACGTGAGGGTACCTAGACGCAAACATTTAAATAGCATCGTAAACTGAATCACATACAAAAGTCAAACGATACAAAGAACAAGCATAGGTTAAAACCTATGTCCCGTCCACGCAAAAGAACCAAATACCGCTCGATATCGGCGTACAAACTCCGATGGATCGAGATAACATCATCAAACAATTGTAGTTTAAAATCACATTACTTATACCATAGAACACGATTAAATCCATCGAAACCCTAAAATCTATCAAACTGTCCAATTTCGCAAAAACCCGAAAATGCCAATATACCGTTTTTCATCAAAACTTGACATTTAAATGAAACTAATGGTCATACAACTCATTAAATAGCATTACTAGACTATACAAACCATTACTATATTTTTATTACACAAATTTATATAAATTTGAAATTTCTAGTTTACAACATTTAACAATTTTCAACATTTTCCAAGCAAAATACCACAATTCCACCTCAAAACATGATTTTGCATAAATTAATGACTTAAACCACAATTTATGATGATAATGATATAATGAAACCAATATTATATTTTAAATCCCTTTTATTTAGAATTTTCCAAAATCTAGTTAATAAAATAATAGCATTTTATTACTATTTTCCAATTATCAATTGAATCTAGTGATCAAACTAAGTTTTTCTTCCCATTAACATGTTAATATGCTCACTAAAACTACAATCTAATGATAGAAATCTTAATTGGAATTTTATATAACCCATAAACATATTTTATAAAAAACTAGTTAGCTAAAAAGTATAATTAAATCAATTTTAGGTTAACAATTTACAACATATCATCCCTATAAGAATTTCCACTTCTAAATATGTTAAACTAGTGATTATAACCCTCATTAATTAATAAAAATCACAACTTGATTTTTCAAACCCTAACTTGAATTTTAAAAGTAGTAAATAGAATTAATAGATTAAATCTAATTAAACTTTAAAAGAAATATCTAATAGAAATAAAATAAAAGAGAAGGATTTATACCTCCACAACCTCATGTCCAAACTTGAAAATGAGCCTCAAAAATACATGCTTTCCCACTCCAAATTCCATGTAAAGAAGAGTAGAGAATAAAGGGTATGAAAATATATATGATTTTGTGGAATTTTAATTGAATTTTTGATGTATTTTTGATGATTTTTGAACAAAAAAGAGGTGGAAAATGGGGGGGGGCTGCCATGGATGAGTTGTGGCCGGCCATGGGGAGGGAGAAAGAGAAAAGAGTGAAGAAAAGTGTGGAAGTTTCAAGAAAGAATCATCATCTTTATGTCTTTTCAACCTTTATGCATTTTCCTTTTCTTTTATTTTCAAAAAAACAAATTTCTAGAAGGCACTTGAAGAATGAAGTGAGAGGGGCTGCCAAGATCAGCCAAAAATAGTGTGAGGGAGTAAAATATAGTGTGGTTTTGTTTGGGAAAAGATAAAAGTTATACCGCACTCCGTTTGCACTAATTTCACCGAAAAAAAAGCCTTTTTCTTCGATATTTTCTATCACCGGATAACAACCCTATTTCAATTCAAAAACCACATGATAAAATTTTGTTTAATGTATAATGATGCACAAAATTTGTTTGAACTCATTCCAGTTTGTAATTTTCCTGAATTAAATGTATTAGTGACGGCTTAAAATAATATTAAAATAATTAATTTCGGAAAAATTTTCAGAAATTTTGAAATCTCACCAGTGGCTCAATAAACACCAAATACTAGCAATTACATAATTAGAATATTTATATTTAATTTTAAAATAAAGATATTTGTATTTTGACTTTTTACAGAAAACCCCCTTATTTTGCCGATTTTCCGAAATTTCACCAAAACGATTTTCACAACGTTACAATCTTCCCCCCTTAAAGAAATTCGGTCCCCGAATTTAAATTAAAACTCCCCCTCCAAATACTAAAACATTTATCAAAATACTCAAATCGTCGGGGCTCCGAAATCATCAATACATAACTAAAATCAACCCCGTCAAGCATAACGCAATCATCGGAGTTACGGCGAAGATAAAATATCAAACCCAATACGAAAAGCAACATAATATATATCAAAACTATAACTTATATATATATATAGTGTGCATCATAGTGAAACCGTACAAATATCCGGCTAAGGAAATATGCAAACCCCTTTTTGAAAATTGCCGTGTGATGCACGTGTCACGGCATAAGTAGCGGACGTTTATTTTTTTTTTAAAAAAAATAACTATATATATATATATATATATATATATATCTTTTATTTAACATACACGTCCCGCCTGGTTACTAAATCAAATAATAATCATTATGAAAATATACTGCTCAAACTGAAATCAATTCCAATCACATCAATAAAATGTCATGTGCGTCCGGTGCGCACTGAAATCGAAACCAAATGCAGAAACCATGAATACCCACACAAAAAAAAAAAAATAAGTGCAACAGGTGTGCACCAAAAACATCTGTCAAGTGTAACGGGCGTGCACGACTCACTATCAGGTGCATCTAATCTGCACAAAACCCCGATTTAGTGCATCTGGTGTGCACAAAATCGCATCAAGTGCGCCAAGTATGCGCAAGAATCCTAATCAGGTGCACATGGAGCACGAAAACATACATCGGATATCAGACTCGAATCACAGTACGAAAATGCATGAAAACTAGGTCAAAACATATGTCAAAATCATGTGTAACCCCTATACACGAAATCAACTCAAAATCTCAAAATATGTAAAACCAAATCAAGTGTACTGGGTGTGTACTCAACAACATCAATACAACTGATATATGAAACACAAATAGAATGAAGGTACACACATGAAATACCAATCGTAGCACAAAATCCTCAAAATACTAAAATCCAATCAATGAAAATATGAAATTCAAATCACTAAATCACTATCGTCAATGCGCGCCCCTTTCCTCTGATGTCGATTGCTTCGAACTCGTCTCTTCGTAGCTATGCAGACTGCGCTATCAACGGCAACACTCATATCTAGAGCCTCCCACATAGTCGATCCCTTCACTTGATATCCGGACTACATTAAACTTTTCGATCGATCCATCAAAATCCCATAATTCCCCGAGAGCTCAAAACTCAAGTACAGTTTAAAAATATCCGGTACATACCCCAGCATCGATGATCCAGCTATAGAAGGGCAAACCCAAGCCTCACTAATGGCACAGCGGAACTGCCGTAAACCCTAAGGTTCAAGGGCGTTCTCGTGGTCATTATGTCGAGTTAGGGTTTCATTCTTCTAGAGGGTCCATCGAAATACCTGCATGTTCTTCCGAATACTTTAAACTTAGGAAAATGGTTTTCTGATAATCGTTCAAACCCTTTAACTTCATCCGGACGGCATGTGAATACCCTTCGTCCGCACGCTAAGCAATGCTTCAATCCTCAAGAATAGCCCATACTCTAATGGTTATCGCATTCGAGCCGCAGCTCCCTCTGCCAGTGGTAATAGAACCCGCTGTCCAACATTGACGAAGATAGATCAAAAGAACGAATGGAATACGGTACAAACAATGTACATCCTAAGGCTGCTTAAGCAGAGTAGCGTATCGTAAGTATGCCGCGGACCATACCCACGGTACGTTACTCTACCTAAATCGCCTACTCCATCAACCAAGGGTCACCTAGACTTATACAGGGTTAAACCTAGCGCTCTGATACCAACTTTGTCACGACCCGAAAGTACGGAACGTGACCGGCACTTAGATTACGAAGCGTCTAGAGGCGCCACGTAACCTAAGTAAGCCGAAGCCCAGAAATCTAAACCATAGAAGAAGAAGAAGAAGAAGAAGAAGAAGAAGAAAAAGAAAACAAGTTTAAAAGCATCAGCAATTTTCCCAAAAATTTCGGCAGAGTCTCCTCTGTAAAAACTGGCCCCCAAACGGGTACAACAAGTATAATATACATAAACAATAAAAAGCATCCCCAAACGGGAGCTAGCATCAACGCCAACAGGCGGAAACAACCACAGCAAGCATAATAATATACAACGCCGATAGGCGAGGCTCAAAACTCAAAAGAAAACAAAACCACCAGATCTGAATAACACGTGCGCGACTCTAAGGTCGAAATAAACAACTGGTCCAATAAACTTATCAAGTAATACAAATATGGTTGATGGAGCTTACTAGATACAAATGAATGAATAAAAGTACAATGGTGGTTCGAATACAAGTGAACCAACCTACCGTGCAAATCACCCTGAAGAAAAGATGTGCCAACAAGCTACCACGGAAACCTGTACATCGAACCTGTAAAGAATTTGGCACAACGGGGGTGAGTTGCCAACTCGTGAGTAGAAGACATCTACGAAAAGAAATCGAATGCACGACGCTATCCTAGGTCATAATAATACACTACTATATCCCAAACATCTACTAATAGCAGGGTAATACTACGTGTAAGTGCAAATGCTCCGTGTCGTGTCAGTGCCTCATATAGTACTATGTCATATGAATGAAATGCATGCACCATGAATGTAAAGTAACAAATCCTGAAATCCAGATATGTATGTATGTGAATCTTTAGCTGTTCTCATAGTAGAATGTGTATAAGAATCTGAAATCTCAATAACGAAATCCATGAAAATCCGTGTCAAACATCGACACAAAACATGAAATATCAAGCCTCAATATCTCGGGCTCCGTCAGTCCGGATCGGCCCATATCATCAAATCTCACGACAACGGTCGGTATCCTCCGGATATCCGCCGCGCCAGACATCACCGGTAGGTAGCCTTCCCCTGCCAGGCTCATCGTCTACAACTCGATCTTCTTGCCCTGGGGTACCATACCGGGCCCACCATGTACCCGAGACGGTTCATCCACTCCTCGAATCGGGTCTCGAAATCCATCAGAAAACACGAAATCTCATGGTGGACGACACATACATCACGAGAAAACCGCATCTTATTTAAAAAGAAAGGAGGAGAGAGAGAAAAGTTTTTATATATATTCTTGCGGTTTTTCCTAAAAAATCCAGAAATCTCAAAATCATGAGTAGTATATGATAAATGTCGGCATATGCTCATAATACTGTGCGATAACATGAAAATATGAATGCAGGAATGTCTAAGTTATGAATATCATGTCTATACTAACATCAGAGAGTAATCACAATATTATATCGGTTTAGTTGTTAACTGATTCTATCAACAAAATATAATATGATCTAAAGTGTACGTGACATAGCAATTACCGATGATGATGTGTGTGAGCCGGCAAATAAGTGTGCGTGGAATATGCGCATCATCGGTAATGGTGCTGGTGTCCTAACAGGTAAGGTTTATACTGTTTATAGCAACATATGTATGAACATGCAACATTATGATTACAGTGTGAAGGTAAAGACGAATGTGTGTTATCCACTTATTTAATATACTAATACTACTACCACTATATGACTCAACCCTAACCTAGTGTCCATCTAACCTCCTAAGGAAAAACTAAACCTAAGAACTAGTCAATAAGAAACTAGAGTCTACCTAAGGTCTGAATCAATATCTCTAATAGTCGGCGATCCTGCCTCAATAGCGTCACGTACGTAGTACGGCTTCCTCGAATCAAGAGTGCGGATCGATCATCATATCTATGTCTCGTACGGTAAAATCCATCGTACGGCATCCCAATATCGGGGTACGGGTCAAGTATCTCATAGGTGTCTCATTATTAGTATAATGTTATTCTCAGGAATGTCATGTCCTATGTATCATATTGTGATTAAGTCATACTTATGTGATATCGGCATCAGGTCACACCAATATAATGTTGTAATCAAGTTATACATATATCATATCGTAATCAGTCACAAGTTACAGTCCGGGTACTATTCTAGCATCCCATGTACATCAATATCACACCACTCTTTATAATTTATATGTTCATGTTCATTATATCATTCTCTAATGATCCGCTAACACTTTATTACGACTGTCTAGTCAAGAATCACGGCATCAAGCCCAGTTATACTGTTTCATCATACCTCGGATATCATATCACATCAATGAATCCCATATACGTGTGGTGTATATATATACACCTATACCTAGTTTTATATATATACACACATATACGTATACGCCAAGTCAAGTTTTAGTGTGTGCGTGTATGTTTCTATCAGAAACCTACGAACCTTTCCCAAAGTATTCATCCTCAGGTATGGTTTTCCTAAATCAGTCTAGTCCCGCCTAGGGTCATTACTAGGGTCCTGCTCGGTAAGAATCTAGGGTTACATCGGGTTTCCTAATGTCACTAAGTACTATTCCTATTCTATGTTGCGGGGGTGCTAAACGCCATCCACCCGACCTCCCCCCGTAGATATACATCTACTCACCTGGTCCATGTCTGCCGAAGACAGTGTCGCCATCCTCCTCTTCATCTCCCGCAGTCTACGTGAGGGTACCTAGACGCAAACATTTAAATAGCATCGTAAACTGAATCACATACAAAAGTCAAACGATACAAAGAACAAGCATAGGTTAAAACCTATGTCCCGTCCACGCAAAAGAACCAAATACCGCTCGATATCGGCGTACAAACTCCGATGGATCGAGATAACATCATCAAACAATTGTAGTTTAAAATCACATTACTTATACCATAGAACACGATTAAATCCATCGAAACCCTAAAATCTATCAAACTGTCCAATTTCGCAAAAACCCGAAAATGCCAATATACCGTTTTTCATCAAAACTTGACATTTAAATGAAACTAATGGTCATACAACTCATTAAATAGCATTACTAGACTATACAAACCATTACTATATTTTTATTACACAAATTTATATAAATTTGAAATTTCTAGTTTACAACATTTAACAATTTTCAACATTTTCCAAGCAAAATACCACAATTCCACCTCAAAACATGATTTTGCATAAATTAATGACTTAAACCACAATTTATGATGATAATGATATAATGAAACCAATATTATATTTTAAATCCCTTTTATTTAGAATTTTCCAAAATCTAGTTAATAAAATAATAGCATTTTATTACTATTTTCCAATTATCAATTGAATCTAGTGATCAAACTAAGTTTTTCTTCCCATTAACATGTTAATATGCTCACTAAAACTACAATCTAATGATAGAAATCTTAATTGGAATTTTATATAACCCATAAACATATTTTATAAAAAACTAGTTAGCTAAAAAGTATAATTAAATCAATTTTAGGTTAACAATTTACAACATATCATCCCTATAAGAATTTCCACTTCTAAATATGTTAAACTAGTGATTATAACCCTCATTAATTAATAAAAATCACAACTTGATTTTTCAAACCCTAACTTGAATTTTAAAAGTAGTAAATAGAATTAATAGATTAAATCTAATTAAACTTTAAAAGAAATATCTAATAGAAATAAAATAAAAGAGAAGGATTTATACCTCCACAACCTCATGTCCAAACTTGAAAATGAGCCTCAAAAATACATGCTTTCCCACTCCAAATTCCATGTAAAGAAGAGTAGAGAATAAAGGGTATGAAAATATATATGATTTTGTGGAATTTTAATTGAATTTTTGATGTATTTTTGATGATTTTTGAACAAAAAAGAGGTGGAAAATGGGGGGGGCTGCCATGGATGAGTTGTGGCCGGCCATGGGGAGGGAGAAAGAGAAAAGAGTGAAGAAAAGTGTGGAAGTTTCAAGAAAGAATCATCATCTTTATGTCTTTTCAACCTTTATGCATTTTCCTTTTCTTTTATTTTCAAAAAAACAAATTTCTAGAAGGCACTTGAAGAATGAAGTGAGAGGGGCTGCCAAGATCAGCCAAAAATAGTGTGAGGGAGTAAAATATAGTGTGGTTTTGTTTGGGAAAAGATAAAAGTTATACCGCACTCCGTTTGCACTAATTTCACCGAAAAAAAAGCCTTTTTCTTCGATATTTTCTATCACCGGATAACAACCCTATTTCAATTCAAAAACCACATGATAAAATTTTGTTTAATGTATAATGATGCACAAAATTTGTTTGAACTCATTCCAGTTTGTAATTTTCCTGAATTAAATGTATTAGTGACGGCTTAAAATAATATTAAAATAATTAATTTCGGAAAAATTTTCAGAAATTTTGAAATCTCACCAGTGGCTCAATAAACACCAAATACTAGCAATTACATAATTAGAATATTTATATTTAATTTTAAAATAAAGATATTTGTATTTTGACTTTTTACAGAAAACCCCCTTATTTTGCCGATTTTCCGAAATTTCACCAAAACGATTTTCACAACGTTACAATAGCAACGACAAAGAAACGATCCGTACTCTTCGACATATAATCCGGGGTGGAGGAGTCACCCAAATTTCGCTTGGAACCAAAATCAACAATTCCAAGGAAATAACAATTTTCAAAGACCTCCTCCTCCACAACAACAACAAGCACCTTCACAAACTCAATTTCAACCGCAACAATTTCAACAACAACCTCACCCTAATCAGGTGAACAATTTTGTGCCTAACAATGCTTACCAGCCAAATAATTATGTTCAACCTAATAATGATAGGGTTAGCTCGCTCGAAAGAAGTCTAGATGCATTCCTTAAGCAATCTACACAGTCTACAGCAAGACTTGAGACTTCTATTCAATTTTTAGTGCAAAATAGTGCCTCAAACGATCAAAGCATTAAATCTATTGAGGCACAAATTGCACAACTCAATGCAGCTGTGAGCGAGCGCGAAAAAGGAAAACTCCCATCTCAACCACTGCCCAACCCTGGTCACGCACATGCTGCATATCAACAGCAGAATCATAATGTAAATGTTGTGACCACGTTGAGATCGGGAAAAGTGTTGCAAAACAATGTGGGTATTAATAATGACACCCCTGCCAGTGGTCCCTCTTCATCTTCTTCCCCATCGTCTCCTTCTTTAGATCCTATTCTCCACCCTTCACATGGCTCTACCTCTTCTAGCTCGAACGGACCCATTTCTCACAACACGAACACATCTACACGGGGTGCCGTTCCAACTCGACAATCTGATCCGCAAAAATTGGACTCAACCACCTTTCAAAATGTTTCTTATCCTAATCGGTTGAGATCCAATAAACCAACTCCACAGATGGAGAAGATTGTTGAGTTGTTCAAACAGGTTAGCATAAATATCTCTCTTTTGGATGCAATCCAGCAAGTTCCTTCAAATGCAAAAATTTTAAAGGACTTATGCACCAAAAAGAGGAAGTCGCAAGTGCCAAAGAAAGTTTTTGTGGCTAGTGCTATTAATGATGCTCTTGTAAATTCCTTACCCCCAAAGCAAAAGGACCCCGGGTGTCCTACCATTTCGATAACAATTGGGGACAAGAACATCAATAGAGCACTATTAGATCTTGGTGCGAGTGTCAATTTGCTACCCTATTCTGTGTACGAGCAATTGGGCATTGGAGAGCTTAAGCCCACACACTGTACTCTCCAAATGGCCGACCGGTCTATCACTCATCCTAGGGGAAAGCTGTAGGATGTGTTAATAAGAGTAGGGGATTTCATTTTCCCCGTTGACTTTATTGTGATGGATACACAACCTGTCGCTAACCTCCGGAATCAAATTCCGGTTATACGAGGTCGACCATTTCTGGCAACTTCCAACGCAGTGATCAATTGTCGTAATGGTTCAATGAACCTATCTTTCGGCAATATAACAATTAAGCTCAATATTTTCAAGTTGGGAAGTCAGCCTACTGAGCCTAATGCTAGCGTACTCGATGTTTGCTCGATCAATGAGATCGCGGAGGAGGACTGTGAGTTCGAGAATTTTTTGTTCGATCACAGCAATGTTAACGCCACTAGTGCGTTCCTCCTAGAATCCGACACAGCTTTCACGGCGGATAACTATTTTGAGTACTTTACCTTCGTTGACGACTTTGAAGACTCATCACCTGAATTGGAGTCTTTTGCTTTTTCGGATGAGTTAGTTGAACCATCCGACACTGTTGCCTACACTCGGTTCGAACCTTTGATGGAATCCTTCGAGTTTGAAACAACTACCCCATTGTTACCATCTATTGTTTCACCTCCTAAACTCGAATTAAAGCTTTTGCCGACACACCTAAAATATGCTTATCTAGGTGATAATGAGACCTTACCCGTCATTATATCAGCCTCTCTAGCTCTTGAGCAAGAAAAGGCTCTTTTGATGGTCTTACATAATAATCGGCAAGCTTTCGGCTGGTCTATGGCGGACATTAAGGGGATTAGTCCCCTCATAGTCGAACATCATATACACATGATGGATGATGCCAAGCCGGCACGGGATCCACAAAGACGCCTCAACCCCATCATGAAAGAGGCTGTTAAGAAGGAGATTGTCAAGTGTCTGGATAGTGGTATCATTTACCCTATCTCGGATAGCCAATGGGTTAGCCTAATCCACGTCGTGCCAAAGAAATCGGGCATTACGGTCATTACCAATGAGGCAAAAGAGTTGATTCCCACTCGCACCCAAACTCGGTGGCGAGTCTGCATAGACTATAGGAAACTCAATGCCGCAACAAGGAAAGACCACTTTCCTTTACCTTTCATTGATCAAATGCTCGAGCGATTGGCAAGGCACGAGTTCTATTGCTTTCTCGATGGCTATTCCGGTTACAACCAAGTCCCCATCGTCAAAGAGGATCAAGACAAGACAACATTCACTTGTCCCTTTGGCACTTTTGCTTATCATCGCATGCCCTTCGGGTTATGCAATGCACCCGCGACATTTCAGCGGTGTATGATGGGGATATTTTCAGACATGGTTGAAAAGTTCTTGGAGATCTTTATGGATGATTTCTCCATCTTTGGCGACTCCTTCGACGAGTGTTTACGACATCTTGACGCTGTTCTTACCCGCTGCAGAGATAAGAACCTCACATTGAATTGGGAGAAGTGCCATTTCATGGTATGAGAGGGCATTGTCTTAGGACATGTCATCTCGCAAAACGGCATCGAGGTTGACAAAGCTAAAATTGAAGTAATTTCTAACCTCCCTCCCCCGAAATGCGTTAAAGATATCAGAGCCTTCCTTGGCCACGCCGGTTTTTACAGACGGTTCATCAAGGACTTTAGCAAGATCGCTAGACCCTTGACTCTCTTACTGGCCAAGAACACAACTTTTGCTTTTGACTCCACTTGTATTGAAGCATTCGAGTCTTTGAAACATTCACTCATCACTGCGCCCATCCTCTCATCTCCCGACTGGACGCACCCTTTCGAAATCATGTGCGATGCATCAGATTTTGCAATTGGCGCTGTTCTTAGACAGCACATTAATAAGATGTCGCACGTGATTTATTATGCTAGCCGAACACTAAATGAGGCCCAACTAAACTACACAACAACAGAGAAAGAGTTTTTAGCTGTTGTGTTTGCACTCGAAAAATTTCGGCCTTATTTAATTGGCTCTCCAATCATTGTATATACTAATCATTCAGCTCTTCACCATCTTTTTGCGAAGAAGGATGCTAAGTCAAGGCTAATACGTTGGATCCTTTTATTACAAGAGTTTGACCTTGTCATTAAGGACAAAAAAGGATGTGAAAACGTAGTAGCTGATCACCTATCACGACTTCCTTCTTCGTCCACGCTCGATCTTCCAATCACTGATGTTTTTCCCGACGAGCAACTCTTGACCGTTTCTTGCGAACCATGGTTCGCCGATATTGTGAACTACTTAGCCACCGCCCTGATACCTAATGATTGGTCGAAACAAGATAAACTTCGATTTTTGTCCCAAGTAAAGCATTTTTACTGGGATGAACCCTATCTTTTTAAATACTGTTCCGACCAAATCATTCGTCGGTGTGTGCCTGAAAGTGAGGTCAAGAGTGTGCTGTCTTTTTGCCACGATCAAGCATGTGGCGGGCACTTTGGCCTAAAGAAGACAGCCGAGAAAGTTTTGCAGTGTGGTTTCTATTGGCCACGACTCTTCAAGGATGCTTACGAATACTGCAAAACCTGCTCCCGGTGCCAACACTTGGGCCGGATATCGCAGAGAAACGAAATGCCGCTCCAACCAATTTTGGTTGTGGACATTTTTGATGTTTGGGGTATAGATTTCATGGGACCATTTCCTAACTCTTTTGGAAATGTGTATATTCTTTTGGCGGTTGACTATGTTTCGAAGTGGGTCGAGGCTGTGCCCAGCCGAACGAACGATAATAAAGTTGTCGTTCAGTTTCTTAAAGAACACATATTTTCTCGATTTGGGCACCCTCGGGCGATAATATGTGATAATGGTTCTCATTTCTGCAATAGGACTTTCGAGTCCTTAATGCGCAAATACTCTATCACCCATAAGTTGTCAATGCCATATCACCCCCAAACATGTGGGCAAGCCGAGGTTTCAAATCGGCAAATCAAGCAAATCCTGGAAAAAACGGTTTCTAAAAACCGTAAGGATTGGTCACTTAAACTGATAGATGCACTATGGGCTTTCCGTACTGCATATAAAACCGATCTTGGTATGTCTCCATACCGGCTTGTGTACGGGAAGGCTTGCCACCTCCCAGTGGAGATTGAGCATAAAGCATTTTGGGCTATCAAAGAGCTAAATTTATCTTTAGGAGATACGGGCAGCAATCGAAAGCTGCAATTGAATGAACTAGAAGAGCTGCGGGATGAGGCATATGATAATGCCATAATTGCTAAAAACCGAGCTAAGGTATTCCACGATAAACACCTTTTGCGAAAAACTTTTGAACCTGGTCAACAGGTTCTACTCTATGACACTCGGTTACATTTTCACCCCGGCAAGCTCCGTTCTAGATGGAGAGGACCTTTTGTAGTCTGCACCGTTTATCCGCACGGTGTGGTTGATCTTGAAAATCTTGAAGATGGTATCTTATTCAAGGTGAATGGGCATCGACTGAAACCGTTCTTCACAGCGGACCCATCGGAGGAGCTCCTGTTTTTGCAGGAGCCGATTTACACTGATTGATCTTCCTCCACTTTCACCATCGAATTTCCAATCAATTTTCCAAAAACTTTATTTAGAATAAGTTTGGGGGTGTGTATCATTTGTAATAATATAATAAACAGGGAATGCCGACGTCATGACCCTCTTAGGTTAGTATGATAGTGAGGACACTGTCAAGTTCAAGTTTGAGGGTGTGCTCGGTACGTCTTCTTCCTTCGCATTCATTTGTACATACTTTGCATTTGCATATTTATTTGAAAATTTATAAATATTGGAAAAAAAAATATTTCAAATTTTTTTAAAAAAAAATTACTGTATTCAATTTTGGCCATATTTAACTTGAGTTTGACAAATAGGTTAACTAACTACGAACAACTGGATCTTAGACTTGATAAATGAAAAACCCTAAAAATAACCTTCTTTAAAAATTAACGGTAAAAAGTATATGTCTTTGTAGTTTATTTAGAAATAGGCAAATTTTGAGTTCACCTATTGGGCTAAAGTCGAAATAAAGGAAAAATATTGATATTCTTATTAGAGTATAAGTTTGAAAAATAATTCCTAGCTTAAGTCTAGATTCTGAAAATATATACCCTACAAATTGCACAATCACGCACCTTGAAACTTGGAATAGTAGAAGAGACCTTGAAATGCTCTTGTCTAAAGTCCTTAGTACAATGAAAATAAAAGAAAAAAATGTGTGAATAAAGAAAGAAAGAAAAATGAACATTGATTGTGTGATTACTTAAGGCTGCAAAAATAGAAAAAATATTTAGCGAGGGTGCTTCATCACCTAGTGCCTTAGACCAACTGGTTTGGGAGTCACTGCTAAAAGCCGTAGGTGTTGCAAGACTAGGAATTACGCTTTAGAGTGCTAATGCATCTTGTAATCGGTCGTTGGTACCTCAAGAAGTATTAACGGTCGCATGAAAGATGTGTAAGCGAAATTCACCAATTAATAAATGCTTTGGACAAAGGACAAGGGTATGATTGCTTAATTTGAATTTCTAAGTGTAGGGGTAATCTATACACACACGTGGGGATATGTGATTAGAGTTTAAATAAGAGAAATGAATGAAGAATAAAACTTGTATCTTTGGTAGAGTTGATAGAAAAATTCCAAAGTGGAGATGGAACCCTAAGAGGAAAACCTAAGAAATGCTGAAAGCTGAATGAGTCTATCGAACATATATAATCTTAAGTTAAGTTAAGAGGAGGTGTGAAGAATATGGGTCGATAGTTTATGAGTCGATGATAATAGAATTCTATGTTAGAAAACCTAATTGGAGAATTATTGTCGAAAAAGCCAAATTGATAGGATTTTGTGGGTGTAATCCGCTGAAAACCCTCAGGAGACAACACTCCTCCTACTAGGGACACCTAGAGGTTTAACGGCTTGTTGCACGTGCCAAGTGCAATCGGGTTTCCCTGCGAAAGTGCGGTTAGCTTTTATTGAAAATAAAATAATAAGTTTGCTCGAGGACGAGCAAAAGATAAGTTTGGGGGTATTTGTTCATACCATAATATTGCAATTCATACGCCCCATTCTTATTCATTTTATAAGTAAACAGGTACTCTTGACGCACGTTTGTTGCATGTTACAGGATACAGGATCTTGGAGCGAACACAGTGAAAAAGATGAATGTTGATACCGAAAAGGGACTTTTTACGGATCCTAGTCAATCCGAGATGAAGAACAGTGCAAGGTCCAAAAATGTCAAGACAAACGGTTAAAATATCGCTACAAGTTTTCACTGAAGATCTGTAGAAGACCCAGAAGCCGAAGGGAGAAAAGAAGTGAAGAAATAGAAGCCCAAGAAGCCCTGAGGAAAGCTTACAAAACCACAGAGACCAAGTCCCTGCTTTGGCCGCGGAACCGCGGCCAAACCTAGGCTGGCGCCGCGGTTCCGCGGCCGTATGGTGCCCGTGTCAGCACCGACTTTTTTTGTCGGTGCGTCGGTGCGGGTGTTGGGATTTCTACGGGGTATATCTGTAAAATCATGTGTGTGATAGTCTGTAACCCTAGCTTCCCTGTTCACTTATAAATTGTACTCACAAATCTGTAAAAAAGCTATGCTTCTTTTCAATCAATAAAATCAGAATTGTTGAGAGATCAAGAGCATCATTTTTGTAAGTGTTCTTCATTTTCATGCCTTAGTATTAATTCTTTTCTTGCCCTAGCTAGTATAATTATTGCAGTAGAGTAATCATATTACTTGCCTTAGTTAACCAGTATAGTTCTTTTTAATCTACAGTAGATAAGTGATAATTTTAGACCCAAACAGCATACATTAAAACATAACAAAAAAAATGTCATTTTTAGCAATTCCCCTAATGAGCGAGTAAAACCCTCGCTTGTTAGGGTTAGGAACAAGGTAAGGAGTGAGAGATGAATATCTCTCACCTCCTTCAATACCAACACATTTTCAAAACTAGAACTTCATGCACGCATGCATGATCCGCCCCCTACGGCACCCTACCTACGAGGTAACGGTGAACCGTAGTATAAAGGGCCGGACAAACATGACGTCCATGAAGATTGTAGCAATTAATAGGAAAGGACGGATAAGGATCTAGAGGAAGAAACTTCGTTTCTTCCCAATCATCCTAATCCCCTTTGCTAATAATTGTTGTGATTTCTAAAAAGCTTTAATCAAACGGCATTGAAAGAGGTGACAATATTAATCTCATCAACCCTACCTTCGACCTAATCCTAACAAGTTCTTTTATATCATATAAATTAGTTTTTAAATCAATCGACAAAAACCAAACAACCATCAGAATCAACTCGTAAAAACATAAAACAGAAAATTACACATCTCTGTGGATTGACCCGTACTCACCGGCTAGCTGCAAAGCAACGCCGTTTCTGATTACGGTAAATATAAATTTTTGGAATCAATCACCGTGCAAGATCATTGGCAAAGGGACGATCATACTGCAACTGTCAGGAGGAGGTCAAATCAAGTTGTAGATTGGTAGGTATATTCCAGATATGAAGAAAATCCTAATTTACATAAGTCAGCTAGACAATGAGGTTTACATGACGATGTTTAAGAACTCTCAGTGGAAAAATTCCAAAGGATCGTTGGTGGTCATAAGGGGAAAGCTGAGTGGTTCATTTTATTCCTTCAGTGGGAGTGGTGAAAGTTCGGTTACATTAGCGATGGTTCAGAGATAGATTCGGAGACTTCGTTGTGTCACAAACGATTGGGGCACCTTAGCGAGAAGAACATGCAAATTCTTCAAGATAGGGGGCTTCTTTCGAGGCTAAAAAAAGTGGAATTGGGCCTTGGTGAGAGCTGCGTTTGTAGGAAGAAAAGCGCGCTCAGATTTCATATTGGAGACGTATCTAAAAAGACCAAGAAGTTGGAGATAGTGCATACGGAAGTATGGGGTCCAGCCTCAGCGGAGTCTTATGGAGGAAATCGGTATTTCGTGACGTTCATCGATGATGCAAGCCGGAATGGGTGTATGCGATGAAGAAGAAGTCCGATGTGTTTGGTATCTTCAAACACCGGATTGATCAGGTGGAGAACCAAATGGGGCTGAAAGTTCAGTGTCTTAAGTTCGATAATGGCGGGAGTTATTGCAAGCAAGAGTTCGAGGCATTTTGCTCATAAAAAGGTATTCATTGATTGAAGATGGTACCGGGGACACCGCAATAGAATGACATCACTGAAAAGATGAACATGACGATCTTAGAGCGGGTGAGATGCATGACCTTGGATGCGGATGTGCCAAAATTCCTATGGGCAACAACTGTTGATATTGTTGTGTATCTAATCAACAGAAATCCGGCAAGTGTGCTTGATGGAGGTATTCCAGAAGAAATTTGGCCAGGTAAATAGGTTAATTACTCGCACCTAAAAGCATTTGGTTATGTTGTGTATTCTTTAATTGATAAGGCGAAAAGGAGTAAGCTTGACTCCAAGTCTAGAAAGTGTGCTTTCATCGGGTATGGTGGAGATGAGTTCGTATATCGGCTATGGGATTACATAAGCAAGTAGGTAATACGAAGCTGAAACGTCGTCTTTGATGAACAACACTTGTATAAAGAAGAAAAGCAAGTCAAGAATGGTGCAGTATCAGAGTTCGTCGAGTTAAATGTGTTGGATATACTGCCCTCAAGGCAATTATTATAATCCTAGGCAAGCAATTATGATGATTGAGGGAGGACCTAAAGGGGTAAAACAGTCTTACTCGAGGTGATGGTATGCTATCTAGTTCATCTCTATCATCATGTACATATATTATATGGTATTACAGATCACTATAACATGTTTATAGAGCCCATTGGATTCTTACTTGACTACCAGGGTTATTGTTGTGATCATACTTGTGAGAACTGGGTAGTCTATAAGCAAATACTTAAATGTCCCTAATCGTGAGAATATCGAGACTGGGCATCGATACTCCAGAGTAAACTAGTGTATACGTTTCTTGACCCCGACGAGAGGCGATATCCGGTCTCACAGCCATTGGTGTTAGTTTGTCACCAAAGATAGTATACATGTGCCATTGGGTTATGAGTTACACTGGACGGGCTCGCCGGAAACATGCTAGATGGTATTATACCTATTGTTAGATAGCAGTTCTTAGGTGACATGAGTACAGGTTAGTCTGTCAATCCGAGATCGTCATTTGTCTCGTGTGAGTTCCTACTGTGTTTTGATTACTACCCTACCATGGCTTAAAGGAGTCATGCAAACAGGTTTTAGTTGGGTACAGTCCCGAGCCATATAGTGGCAGTGAGCAGATCGTCAGGGATTCGTCTCTCCCGGTATTGGGGGTTGATGTCACGCTGTGCACAGGCGGCCATCACCAGAAATCCTTGGCCAAGGAGTACGAAAATTATTGATTTGGATCAGTAATTTCTCAGTGGGTGCTGGGCTTCACATCGACATGAATTATCGCATTAATAGGATCTGATTTTATCCACCCCCAAAACCCGATATGGGATACTCTTAGATGAATAGACCAGACCGTATGGAGATTGTCACGGACAGGCTCGGTAGGGGTACAGATGAGTTTGCTCATCGGCCTTCCTTTCATTCAATACCTGGGTAGCCGTTACATACAGTTACTGTCGCTAACGTACTTGTAGTTAAAACCATTGCCAGCGTAATGTCGAGTCTTTAGACTCCCACACATAGAGTTTTTCCGGTTCAGACGATATGATGTAGATAACGTATACTGGTACATACAGGTATCCGATTAAATATGTGTACATACTACACGAACTTTAATCAGACGGTTGATAATACTAGCGGTTTAGGATTAAACCGGATTGTTAAATCAAGTTTTGATTTAATAATTTATATATATATATATATATATATGTATATATATATATATTTAATATATGTATTCTAGTATTATTGTTCACTATTCATTTTCTCTCTTAGCTATTCGTATTTTTATACGGACACGCGTATATGTATTTCGATACGTATACCAGGTTGTATTCCGTATTTATACGGGATTTGTTCTAGAAGATGGACACCTCATTTGTGAATATTCATTTATGAATATTCGTAAAATGAGGTGGAGGGTGAGGTGGCATTGAGTATGGTTGAAGACATGTAGAGAGAAACAAATGCACAGAAAAATATTCACATATGATATTCGCATTGATGTTCTTTGTTGCTGTGTGATTATGATTGTGTTGGATTTGTCGCGATGGATAGCCCGGTGTATGTAGAATTAGATGTAATTCTCTGCGATGTAATGTATATTCATATTGCATGGCGAGCGTCCGACATGTGGACTGCCGTCATCGCGGCTTGTATTATTCTTTAGGGCGCATCTTGGTTATGGACACAGTCACCGTTGTATATTTAGGTTTTCATTACATGTACTAGGATTATCTCGCGGCGGACTGCTTGAGTAGCCGGGTTCAATAGGTTAACGGGCCTCCATCTCATGACGTTGAGAACGGGGTTCCTTACTCTAAAATTGGCGGGCTATTCACCGCACTCGTAGGGGTATAGGATTGACCCGTGGAGGGGTGCCCAAGTCTCCGGATTTTGGAAGTGCTGGGTGGCCCATTCACTTCGTTGATTGGGGTTGCCTCATTTCTGGAATTGGCGGGTGTATTGCCACACTCGTAGGGGTCTAGGATCTAATACTACGGGCTATTCACACGACCGAAAAATTGCATTTCATATTTGGCTCTATTGAAATATACTTTTCCTAGATTATACACATTTCTATACTGTATTTGCTTTTGCTGTGATGCTTCTATGATGTTACTTGATATCATGCGTGAGACGAATGTTCATATATATATATATATATATATATAGTAAATTCTATATATGTTTTGCATCCACACTAGTTCTGTCTTGGCCCTGCCATAAGTTAAGTAACCTTACGGTGAAGACCCGGAACCCTGTGGCGATGCAGATGGTATATATGTGCGTGTCTATTTTTGTTTCTTTCCGGCAAGATATGATTAATTGATGGGACTTCATTAATTCTTATTAATGCAAGGAAAATAAACTTAAATGATATTGTTGGAACCAATTTTTGAAAAACTATAGGCGTTTCCTTTTTGCTTTGCGTCGAGATATTCGGTTAAGAATATTCTGCACCTCATTCAATAAGGAAAGAGCTTAGATCCCTTCAAGGGAGTGTCCTCTTTGGCAAAAGTTTACGTGATTATAAACCACTCGGTTTTCTTTAAAACCATCAATTTTCTACAAAACCACTCGTTTTAAAAATGCGGAGCCTAAACCACTCCTTTTAAACACTGCTCAAGTTCTTTCAATTATTCAAGTTCATTACGTTAAAATTTTTTCGCCAAAAACCAGCCGTGGCCTTCCATCATTTCGTACGAGTAGCGCTTAGTATTCATGTTGCGTTTGTTGACTTAGTCAAGGCATAGTGTGCGGAGCTAAGTGTTGCTTGTTTGTTACGTGTGTTGCGATTAGTTAGGACCATCGTATGGCCTTGTTGACTCAGTTAAGGGCTCATGCGGGTGGGTTTAATGCAGTCAAGATAATGATAGGTTAAACTTGACTAGGACCCTTAGATTTGTTGACTCGGTTAAGGTCACTTGGGTCTCAGGGGCAGGAGTTTCAAATATAAGGGAAACTTGCCAAGTTTACGCATACCTTATGGAGTATGGTAACTTGAGTGGCATCCATCAAGTTATCACCTGATGGATGTTATGATCTCTCTCAGATGTTGTCCTCCATCGATATGGTAGCGAGCGGTTGAGATTTGGTTTGGGCATTGGGTGTGTGGATCTTAATGGGTTAGTGTCGAAGTTGTTGAGGCCGAGCTACCTGCAAGGGAAGTCCCAGGGTGGGAAACCACCGTAGGATACTCCGACGATCAAATTAGTACCGAGGAATTAGAGCAGCGTAGCGGCCTATTGGAATGAGTTCGAGTTACCTGAGTCATCTGAAAGAGGGGTTTATATAGTGGTCGCATTGGGCGAGCCGGCACAAGATCTTCGCCGTCAGTTATGCCCCCTCGTTACTCCCACGTTGATGGCGGGATCCTTTCATTAATGGGGGAATGAGCTTGTGTGGGATGCGGAGCGTAGGGCGGCAGATATCTCACCCTGGCGAGATACGCAGAGCTGTTAAGGGGCTCTTGGGCTCCGCGCTCTCGGTTGATCAGTGAAGCCAAGGAAGCTCGGCCTGTCAGATGGCTCGGAGATGAACCGGGAGGCCTAGGAAGCTCGGATCTTACAACATCTCGGAGACGAGCAAGGAGGCCGTGGAAGCTTGGTTGCGGGATTGCTCGAAGGTGAGATGATGACTCATTGCTAGGAGAATATGGAAGGTATTCCGGGGAGGTCTTCGAAAGGCCGGATGCAATCTCGGAGGTGAGGTACTGTAACATTTCCAAAATAATAAAATATTATTTTTAGGAATTTTTATAATTTAATATTATTTTATTGATTATTTTAATATTAAATTAATAATTAAATGCAAATAAATGGAGAAAAATTATGGAAAATTCTAAATTGGGGTATTTATTGGAATTATGCCATTTTAAGTGTTTGTGATCAATTATATGCTAATTTAGTGCTAATCGCGATTAAAAATGATCGGATTTTTGGCTTTTTACACATATCATCATTGAACTTGTGTTACATTTTCTTGCCATGGTTTTATTTTGGGATCACTATTGGTGTGAGAAGGAACTGGATTAAAAGAAAAAGGAAAAGAAAAGAAAAAGAAAAAGAGAAAAGAATGGGGTTGGTGAGAGAGAGGTATGGGTTGCACTTTGACTAGAACCTTAGCCATTTCCCTCATTTTCCCTCCCTCTTCACTCTCCTTCTGCTGCTGCTCCTGCACCACATCTCCTCCTCTCTTCAAAGCCCTAAATCATCTCACAAATCACTCCAAAACCCTACCCTCATTTCATTAAAATGATGCACAAGCCCAAGATCTATGCTATGGACCAAGAAAGGTGGTGTTTTGGTGCTGTTGAGGATTCATGAGGGTCTTGTGAGGTAATTCCTTCATAATTAGAGTGTTAATTCTTGTGCTTAAGCTTTAATTCAAGTTTCATATCGATATCGTGTGAATTGGTGCACTTTGGACAAAATTAGAGAGGATTAGGGTAATTTTCTCTAATTTTGAGTTATGACTTTGCAATTGAACTTAAAAGGTGACCTTAGACCCTATATTGACTAGAAACCCAGACCAACCCCACTGGAAACCCAAAAATACGGAATTACGGGACTTTCATGTCGGTTTGTGAGTGTTTAGAGTGTGCAGGGAAATCTGGAATGTACTGGGACTTTTTCAGGAAAATTAAATAACACCAGGGACCCAATTGAGACCATAGGAGGCTACCCTGACCAGACGGACCCCATTGGGCATAGGGGGGCCGGCCAGGCCGGTTTTGGAATGGTTGTGGCCGGCCAAGTAGTGATGGAATGCTTCAGGGTTGGTCCAGTAGCTCAAATATATCATATACATCACCCTGGACTTGTTTAATTGGCTGAATTTGACCCGAGGTGAAATCTGGGATCGTTTTCTTGGGTTGCTGCCTTACTTTCAGTATTTGGTTTTACGCATTTTGATTTCCATAATTTGGTGTTTGTACGTTATCTCGATCGTGTGACGTTTGTACGACTGCATCGAGTGATTTCGGGTTGTTTTGCGAAGGCTAACCGTAGGTTCTAACCTATAGGCCTTTTAGCGAATCATATTGGTTTTAGCGTGTCGTTTCAAGTTTTGATTTGGTTTTGATACGATACGATACGTGTGATATGTGTAGGTACCCCGCGACGATCCGAGGCGATGCAGAAGATGACGGTGATATCGACACCGACACGCAGGATTCAGGTGAGTAGATTTATATCTACGGGGAGAAGTCGGGTGGATGGCGTATAGCACCCCCGCAGTCCGTGGTGTTGTATACGAATACGTATACACACGTATATTTATTATGTGTGGTTTAGATTAGTGGTGGTAATAATGGTATTATTGATGATCGGAATGTATTGGTTTAGTATAGTGCGAACCCTAGAGTAGTGGTTGCACCCACACATACACTTACACACATACTTGCATACATTCTTTCATTTGTTTATGTGCATATGATGATGCGTATATCTACACATGGGTATGGGACTATGTGTTTATATACGGGATTTGAGGATGATACGTGGGTTTGAGATGATACTTGATGTGAGGCCGTGAGATCGGCGATGTGACATAGCTTGTCTTTGAGGTGCGAGATGATAGTTTTAGCGGGCCTTTGGACATGTGCTTTACCCGCATTCATATTCTTATAGATGGTATCGTTTTGTACTAGACTTGGAGTAGTACCCCAGATTATGCGATCTAATGATAGTGATACCTGATATGTGATGAGATAGTGTGATATTGACCCCTACCCAGCTATTGGGATGCCGTATGATGATTTACCGTACGAGCCGATATTGATGATAGATACGCACTCATGACTCGAGGATATCTTACGATATGTTATTGAGGCGGGATCACCGACTATTATATCTATATATATGGACTCAGATGTAGGTGGTTTCATATCCCTCCTGTCTAGATTACTTAGTAGACCTTAGACTGAGCCGAGATATACCTATTTCAAAACTAACGAATCGGGGATATTTTTAAGATAGGCAGAAGGGTTATACGGATATTTCCAAATGATGCATCTTTTCCTAAAACACCGTAGCCCTTGTTTTACTAAAAACCCGATTCGTCTTATTTCAAATGGCACCACTGCATGACATGTACATATTGGTGTAGATTCTGTACTTTTGCGTTGATTATTCGATTCCGCATATTCATGCTATCTGCATTGCATCGCTTGTACTGTGGTTATATTTCAGTCATGCTGCTAGGACACCAGCACCATTATCGATGATGCATATGTTCCACATACACTTGTTGCCGGCTCACACACTCATCATCGATAATTGCCATGCCACTACACTGTAGTACTATTACATTCAGTATATGATCCTTGCATGACATGATGATGTGCATACCTTCCTTTACATGTCGCATACTTCATGCTTTTGATTATACGCATTGAGATATGTTGTTTCTATGATATTTCTGGATTTGGGAACCGAGGGTGTTTCAAAAAAGGATATGTCATTTCTTTAAAAACCCGGTTACCCTTGATATGATATTTCAGTGCGTCCACCATGTGTTTTCTCGGTGCTGAGAGCGACATGTGAAACCCGAATTGAGGAGGCGAATGAGACCGATTGCGGGTACATGGTGGACCCGGTAAGGTACCCCGGGGCAAGAAGCTCGTGGTGATGACGATGAGCCTGGCATGGGGAGACTACCTACCGGTGATATTACCCGACACGTCGGATATCCGGAGGTTACCGTCGTAGTCATGAGATGGATGGTAGGGGCCGATCTGGACTGACGGCGCCCTAGATTTTGTGATTGAGACATTGAGATTTCGAGATACAGAGGTATCGAGATACTGAGACTTATGTTTTGTGCCGATGCTGGGCACAGTTTTCATGATGTTTTCGAGTGCCGATGCTGGGCACTCCGGTTCCATGATATTGATGTGTCGCGAGGGACACGGGTGGATTATATCCTCATATTTCCATGCACAGGTTTTATGATATATACTTGCATGATGGTTATTGTCAGTGGGTGACGAGTGGACGGGATCCACGTGTGTGCAGATTTGATGACATTGTTTATACCTCATATTCATGACATGCTATTACCTGAGGCACTAGCACGAGCACTTGGCACTACACTCATGTATAGAGATTACATTGCCAGTTTAGCATGCTTCAGCTTTATTCATATTGAGGTTCATTTATTTCTGATCGTATTGACCTAGGATGGTCATGCATTCGATCTCTGCTTGTAGATATCTTTCTATTCACGAGTTGGCAACTCACCCCCGTTGTGCCCCAGTTCTTGCAGGTTTTTGCCGTACAGATTCCATAGCGGCATTTCTGGCACACTGCTTCCATGTGGGTGACTTGCGTTGGTAGGTGGGTTCTTTTGTATCAGAACCGCCATTGTTAATGTATTATCTATTGTATCTAGAATTTCCATCAACCAAAACTTGTGTATTGTTTCAGACTTAGACATTGTGTTGTATTATTCGACCATAGAGTCGCGCTTAGTAGTATTGCGGTTTTCTTGTTTTTGGAGCTTTCTTTTGAGTTTGATCGTCGCCATTCGGCGTTGTATATTATTATTGCTTGTGTGGTTGTGACCGTCGATTGACGAAGAGCTAGCTCCCGCTTGGGGATGCCTTTTATCATTGCATATTTATGTTATTATTGTTGTACCCCGTTTGGGGGCCTGTATTTACAAAGGAGACTCTGCCGAAATTTTCAGGAAAGATTTGATGTTTTTTTTTAAATGCATAATTCGGCTTATGCTATTAAAACTACTTATTTAAAATGGTTTTCCTACTCTCTACTACTCTTCTTGGTTTGGATTTCTGGGTTTTCGGCTTACTTAGAATACGTACGCCTTGAGACGTTCGTAGTTTAAGTGCCGGTCATGTTCCGTACTTTCGGGTCGTGACAAAGTTGATATCAGAGCGCTAGGTTGACCTTGGTTCGAGTCTGAATTTGACTATGTGGAGCCTAGGGCGTTATCTATATACGGAACTTAGGCTTGACCTTACGGAACTTAGACTTGGTCGAGGGGGTATTAGACCCGAACTTTCGTCATGTAGGATGACCCTTGGTTGATGGAATAGGTGACTAAAGTAGAGTGACGTACCGTTGGTATGTTCCGCGGCATACTTACGACACGCCACTCCGCTTAAGAAACCTTAGGTTGTACATTTCCTTGCACTGTATTATATTCCTTCCTATGATCTATCCTCATCGATACTGGTTATGGTTTTGCTGCCGCGATTGCACGGGCAGGGTGAGCTACGGCTCGAGTTGTCAGCATGAGCTCGTCGTGTACGAGGACTGACCAGGGCATGATTTCCGAGACATACGGTTGCATTGCGGCTTCGTATTTTGTGTTTCCGCACTTTGAGCGTTTGACAGATCGCTGTTGCGAGATTTCTAGGACGTACCGGTCGATACCAGAGGATTGAGCCACTGATGGAGGCCAGCCAGGATGTGATGACTGTTGATATATCGCTTATTCATGATGGTTGAGGCGCTGCTTAGCGTACCGACGAATGAGCCAGTTGTCGCTGCGAATGATGAGATATCGCCCAGATGATTGTAGCTACTGCAGCATGAGTATATTCATAGAGATATGATAACGAGTCGCTAGTCACCGAGGAGTAATGACTAGGACATGTGGTTCGTTCGCTTACCCCGATGCAAGGTCATCAGATAGATTGATTCCAGCTAGAGGCGACTTCACGCAGATTTGTTGAGAGTCGATAGAGACGATCGAAGGTCAGGAACCCATTTTCCAAGTTTAAAGTATTCCGAAAGACATGCAGGTGATTCTATGGACCCTCTAGAAGAATGAAACCCTAACTCGACTTAATGACCGTGTGAAAGCCTTTGAACCTTAGGGTTTGCGGCGGTTCCACGGCGCCATTAGTGAGGCTTGGGTTTGCCCTTCTACGGCTGGACCACCGAAGCTGTGGTATGTACTCGATACTATTAAACTATACCCGAGATGTTGAGCTCTTGGGGATTTGTGAGGTTCTGACGAGTCGATCGGATGATTCGACATCATTCGGATATCATGTGATGGGACACTACTTGGGAGACTCCAGATACGAGCATAGTCGTCGGAGCGCAGTCCGTGTAGCCATGATGAGATGAGTCCGAATCAGTCGATATTGAAGCAAGGTGGAGTAAAGAGTTCGCATGAGATTTCGACGAGATGACGTTCCACTCCGCTGACATCAGAGAAGTGATATGCACGCTGAGGGACTTCGGATGGACCGTAGCCGAAGGCATTGCAGTGCGCAGATAGAGACGCGATGTCGAAATGGACGATGATACAGACAAGCGGAACCAGAGGTTCGTGCGAGACGCTGGCGAGCTGTCATTACTTTCCGTCGAGACCAGAGGTCAGATATGCTTACAGAGGCGTAGGGATGCGATCAATTTCCGAGGAAATGCTGTGCTGAGGACACAGATGTCCATTGGACGAGAAGAGACTATGCAAGAGTACCAGCCTCCGTACAGATCGGCATAGGCAAGATCGGCAGAGACTTTGAGCAGGATTCCTTCCAGGACATTGCTGCTATGATGTTTGCACCCAGGATCAGATGTGTAATGAGCATTCAGAGAGCCAGAGGCCGACGCCAGTGACATATTGCTTTACGAGCAGTCGTGAGGATTGACCGAGAGATTTCCAAAGAAGTGCCAGAACGGAATTGTTCCTGTCAGCACTCCTGACCGGACCGGTGAGCCGATGGATTGAGAGATTGGTAATCTACAGGAAAGATCAGGAACCAGAGGCAGAGGACACCAGCCGTGAGCAAGAGACAAGTGGAGATCTTGCACCGCTAGAGTTTGATGTATAGACACCTTCTCGACTTCGAGGGAGGATGTACCGACGACAGTATTTATGATTTGTGATTTTGTGATTCGACTATCACGTATCTGTCAATTTGGGATTTCGGTATTTTGGCGATCCGTTTTCATGATTTGGTTTCGATGACTGAGTTCTATGATTTCTGTTTTCGTGCACCATGATTGCACTTATTGGGCATTTGTACCTGGCGCATCATTATTATTCTTGAGGTATTGATTGTGATTTCGTGCCTATTATATGCCGGTGATTTGATTTATGCTTCCAGCATAGTTTTCATGCATTTTAGTGTTTTGATTTGATTTGTGCACGCTGATGCACACGGTTGTGAGATTTTCCTTTGCGGTACACTTGATTTTGGTTTGAGCCGCATTATATCGTTGATTTTGACCCTGATAGTGATGGTTGATTCTTGCACTTCGTGCTTTTGGGTTTGACTTACGCATGTTCGGAGTTTGCTATTGGATTTCGTGATTCCGTGCATGTTGAGTGCGCAAGGTTTAGATTTTCATTCGTGCACGATGGATGCACCGATTTGGATTTTTGCACATGTTGGGCGCATGTTTTGAGATACGATTTTGGTGCACACCCGATGCACTAAATCGAGATTTCTTCGTGCATGTCAGATGCACCGGATTTTTGGCTGTCAGGCACATACGTTGCCTATGACAGATGCTTCGTGCACACCCGTTGCACCTAGATGCTGTTTTGTGCACCTGTTTAGCACATATATGGATTTTTGATTTCCGTGCGCACCAGACGCACAGGATTGTGTTATGTGTATTTTTGGGATTTATTCCCTTTGGAGCAGTACATTTTTATGATATTGGATATTTGTTTTCATACTGAGCAGGACTAGTCAGAGGACGGTACCTGGATATATATTTTGCATGCATTGATAGTCGAAGGGATTTCCAAAGTGTGAGCTATAGTCTCAGTATATACCTACGTGTTCGGTATGACACGAAACATTTTAAAAACAAGGAAACCCTTCTAAATTGCTTTTAAAACGGCGGAACGTACCTATTAAACAAAGGATATATGTATACGTATATAGTTATTTTCTTATGAAAAAGGTCCGCCATTGTGCAGTGTTACGCGCATCGCACAGCGACTTAAAAAGATTTGGCATGCTTTTACATCAGCTATTCACATGTATGGGTTGGATGTCTACGTGTATAGTTCTGATCCATATCATATCGGTTTTGTATTGGATTTGACATTGTGACTTTACCTCGACTCCGATGATTGCGAGATGCTTGACGGAGTTTTGCTTTTGAGTTATCTGCTCATTACTCCTGCGCATGCATTGCGCTGTGACGTTTTATGTATTGATGATTTCGGAGCCCCGACGACTTGGAAATTTGTATTGAAATGTTTTAGTACTTGGGGATTTTAAATTTAAATTCGGGGACCAAATTTCTTTAAGGGGGGTAGATTGTAACATTTCCAAAATAATAAAATATTATTTTTAGGAATTTTTATAATTTAATATTATTTTATTGATTATTTTAATATTAAATTAATAATTAAATGCAAATAAATGGAGAAAAATTATGGAAAATTATGGAAAATTCTAAATTGGGGTATTTATTGGAATTATGCCATTTTTAAGTGTTTGTGATCAATTATATGCTAATTTAGTGCTAATCGCGATTAAAAATCGCTAATCGGATTTTTGGCTTTTTACACATAGCATCTTTGAACTTGTGTTACATTTTCTTGCCATGGTTTTATTTTGGGATCACTATTGGTGTGAGAAGGAATTGGATTAAAAGAAAAAGGAAAAGAAAAGAAAAAGAAAAAGAGAAAAGAATGGGGTTGGTGAGAGAGAGGTATGGGTTGCACTTTGACTAGAACCTTAGCCATTTCCCTCATTTTCCCTCCCTCTTCACTCTCCTTCTGCTGCTGCTCCTGCACCACATCTCCTCCTCTCTTCAAAGCCCTAAATCATCTCACAAATCACTCCAAAACCCTACCCTCATTTCATTAAAATGATGCACAAGCCCAAGATCTATGCTATGGACCAAGAAAGGTGGTGTTTTGGTGCTGTTGAGGATTCATGAGGGTCTTGTGAGGTAATTCCTTCATAATTAGAGTGTTAATTCTTGTGCTTAAACTTTAATTCAAGTTTCATATCGATATCGTGTGAATTGGTGCACTTTGGACAAAATTAGAGAGGATTAGGGTAATTTTGAGTTATGACTTTGCAATTGAACTTAAAAGGTGACCTTAGACCCTATATTGACTAGAAACCCAGACCAACCCCACTGGAAACCCAAAAATACGGAATTACGGGACTTTCATGTCGGTTTGTGAGTGTTTAGAGTGTGCAGGGAAATCTGGAATGTACTGGGACTTTTTCAGGAAAATTAAACAACACTAGGGACCCAATTGAGACCATAGGAGGCCACCCTGACCAGACGGACCCCATTGGGCATAGGGGGGCCGGCCAGGCCAGTTTTGGAATGGTTGTGGCCGGCCAAGTAGTGATGGAATGCTTCAGGGTTGGTCCAGTAGCTCAAATATATCATATACATCACCCTGGACTTGTTTAATTGGCTGAATTTGACCCGAGGTGAAATCTGGGATCGTTTTCTTGGGTTGCTGCCTTACTTTCAGTATTTGGTTTTATGCATTTTGATTTCCATAATTTGGTGTTTGTACGTTATCTCGATCGTGTGACGTTTGTACGACTGCATCGTGTGATTTCGGGTTGTTTTGCGAAGGCTAACCGTAGGTTCTAACCTATAGGCCTTTTAGCGAATCGTATTGGTTTTAGCGTGTCGTTTCAAGTTTTGATTTGGTTTTGATACGATGCGATACGTGTGATATGTGTAGGTACCCCACGACGATCCGAGGCGATGCAGAAGATGACGGTGATATCGACACCGACACGCAGGATTCAGGTGAGTAGATTTATATCTACGGGGAGAAGTCGGGTGGATGGCGTATAGCACCCCCGCAGTCCATGGTGTTGTATACAAATATGTATACACACGTATATTTATTATGTGTGGTTTAGATTAGTGGTGGTAATAATGGTATTATTGATGATCGGAATGTATTGGTTTAGTATAGTGCGAACCCTAGAGTAGTGGTTGCACCCACACATACACTTACACACATACTTGCATACATTCTTTCATTTGTTTATGTGCATATGATGATGCGTATATCTACACATGGGTATGGGACTATGTGTTTATATACGGGATTTGAGGATGATACGTGGGTTTGAGATGATACTTGATGTGAGGCCGTGAGATCGGCGACGTGACATAGCTTGTCTTTGAGCTGCGAGATGATAGTTTTAGCGGGCCTTTGGACATGTGCTTTACCCGCATTCATATTCTTATAGATGGTATCGTTTTGTACTAGACTTGGAGTAGTACCCCAGATTATGCGATCTGATGATAGTGATACCTGATATGTGATGAGATAGTGTGATATTGACCCCTACCCAGCTATTGGGATGCCGTACGATGATTTACCGTACGAGCCGATATTGATGATAGATCCGCACTCATGACTCGAGGATATCTTACGATATGTTATTGAGGCGGGATCACCGACTATTATATCTATATATATGGACTCAGATGTAGGTGGTTTCATATCCCTCCTGTCTAGATTACTTAGTAGACCTTAGACTGAGCCGAGATATACCTATTTCAAAACTAACGAATCGGGGATATTTTTAAGATAGGCAGAAGGGTTATACGGATATTTCCAAATGATGCATCTTTTCCTAAAACACCGTAGCCCTTGTTTTACTAAAAACCCGATTCGTCTTATTTCAAATGGCACCACTGCATGACATGTACATATTGGTGTAGATTCTGTACTTTTGCGTTGATTATTCGATTCCGCATATTCATGCTATCTGCATTGCATCGCTTGTACTGTAGTTATATTTCAGTCATGCTGCTAGGACACCAGCACCATTATCGATGATGCATATGTTCCACGTACACTTGTTGCCGGCTCACACACTCATCATCGATAATTGACATGCCACTACACTGTAGTACTATTACATTCAGTATATGATCCTTGCATGACATGATGATGTGCATACCTTCCTTTACATGTCGCATACTTCATGCTTTTGATTATACGCATTGAGATATGTTGTTTCTATGATATTTCTGGATTTGGGAACCGAGGGTGTTTCAAAAGAGGATATGTCATTTCTTTAAAAACCCGGTTACCCTTGATATGATATTTCAGTGCGTCCACCATGTGTTTTCTCGGTGCTGAGAGCGACATGTGAAACCCGAATCGAGGAGGCGGATGAGACCGATTGCGGGTACATGGTGGACCCGGTAAGGTACCCCGGGGCAAGAAGCTCGTGGTGATGACGATGAGCCTGGCAGGGGGAGACTACCTACCGGTGATATTACCCGACACGTCGGATATCCGGAGGATACCGTCGTAGTCATGAGATGGATGGTAGGGGCCGATCTGGACTGACGGCACCCTAGATTTTGTGATTGAGACATTGAGATTTCGAGATACAGAGGTATCGAGATACTGAGACTTATGTTTTGTGCCGATGCTGGGCACAGTTTTCATGATGTTTTCGAGTGCCGATGCTGGGCACTCCGGTTCCATGATATTGATGTGTCGCGAGGGACACGGGTGGATTATATCCTCATATTTCCATGCACAGGTTTTATGATATATACTTGCATGATGGTTATTGTCAGTGGGTGACGAGTGGACGGGATCCACGTGTGTGCAGATTTGATGACATTGTTTATACCTCATATTCATGACATGCTATTACTTGAGGCACTAGCACGAGCACTTGGCACTACACTCATGTATAGAGATTACATTGCCAGTTTAGCATGCTTCAGCTTTATTCATATTGAGGTTCATTTATTTCTGATCGTATTGACCTAGGATGGTCATGCATTCGATCTCTGCTTGTAGATATCTTTCTATTCACGAGTTGGCAATTCACCCCCGTTGTGCCCCAGTTCTTGCAGGTTTTTGCCGTACAGATTCCATAGCGGCATTTCTGGCACACTGCTTCCATATGGGTGACTTGCGTTGGTAGGTGGGTTCTTTTGTATCAGAACCGCCATTGTTAATGTATTATCTATTGTATCTAGAATTTCCATCAACCAAAACTTGTGTATTGTTTCAGACTTAGACATTGTGTTGTATTATTCGACCATAGAGTCGCGCTTAGTAGTATTACGGTTTTCTTGTTTTTGGAGCTTTCTTTTGAGTTTGATCGTCGCCATTCGGCGTTGTATATTATTATTGCTTGTGTGGTTGTGACCGTCGATTGACGAAGAGCTAGCTCCCGCTTGGGGATGCCTTTTATCATTGCATATTTATGTTATTATTGTTGTACCCCGTTTGGGGGCCTGTATTTACAAAGGAGACTCTGCCAAAATTTTCAGAAAATATTTGATGTTTTTTTTAAATGCATAATTCGGCTTATGCTATTAAAACTACTTATTTAAAATGGTTTTCCTACTCTCTACTACTCTTCTTGGTTTGGATTTCTGGGTTTTCGGCTTACTTAGAATACGTACGCCTTGAGACGTTCGTAGTTTAAGTGCCGGTCATGTTCCGTACTTTCGGGTCGTGACAGGTACCGAGGAACGTCTCTAATGCATCAGGCTTATTTTAGCTCCGTAACCCCCGGGACACGTCATGCGCTACATGTCATGATCTGGGGAATTCCCACTTGTGAGCATCATCATTAGCCCCCCACTCTCGTTTTGACCTATTCATGGATCGGGTCGAGATTGATCTGCTCGGTATTCTCTGCTTAGTTCGACGCCGATATTTCTACGTGGAGGATTGTCCAGGGGCGATAGGGTGTTTAGCTCATCAATCTTTTCATCTTATAAGTACTTTTAGCTCGTAAGTCTCTTTATCTTACTAGTGTTAGGCTGGTGTCCACCCTTTCTAGGTGACGATCGTTCATTGAGTATGAGTCGAACGATAGCCAAGTGTAGGAAAGTTGGTATTCTTCCTTTCCCCGGAGTTGAGGTGGCGATTGCGTATCTAGTATGAGTCGAATGATAGCCAAGTGTAAAAAGGTCGGTATCCTCCCTTTCCCTGGAGTCGAGGTGGCGATCACGCATCGAGTATGAATTGAACGATAGCCAAGTTTGAATAGGTCAGCGTCAATCGATTCTACCCAGTCGTCTCGCGATGAGGGCTTTGGATCCACAGCGTTTGTTGGGTAGGAAGCTACCCGCTGCAGATGGGCCGAGCAGGAATCTGCTCGGTGGTGTCACGATGCGGTGGGCTGAGCAGGAATCTGCTTGGCGACCTCATGAGGAGGGCTTTAGATCCACAGCGTTTGTTAGGGAGGAAGCTACCCGCTGTGGATGGGCCGAGCAGGAATCTGCTCGGCGACCTCGTAAGGAGGGCTTTAGATCCACAGCGTTTGTTAGGCAGGAAGCTACCCACTGCGGATGGGCCGAGCAAGAATCTGCTTGAAGGCCCCGTGAGGAAGGCTTTAGATCCACAGAGTTTGTAGGAAGCTACCTGCTTGTGGATGAGCCGAGCAGAAAGCTACACAGTCGCCTCGCGATGAGGGCTTTGAATCCACAGCGTTTGTTGGGCAGGAAGCTATCCGCTTCGGATGGGCCGAGCAGGAATCTGCTCGGCATCCTCATGAGAAAGGCTTTATTATCTCTCTAGTATCTCCTTAGGGCGTCGTTCAACTTTCTGTGACAGATATAGGCAGGAATGGTGACCGTCGCGGATGATACATGGTTGCACAATATCGGGAAAGTACGATATTCCATGATTTGTGTCGTTGTGCGAGTAAATCTCGGCCGTTGGAAGATTTTTATGGAGACTATAAATACCGAAGGCATATTGGTTTTTTCTTAGTCTTTCATTCCCTGAAGAAGACCGTTCGCGTGTATACCATCAGGGAGATCCTTTATAGTGATGATGTATACTTTTATAACCTCGATCATTCCGAGGAGACGTACGAGACGGTGATAGCCTACCTAGAGGGCCACTGTGGGTGCTTGCTTCCCCGGCGATCTTTTCTCCTTCAAGTGCTAATTTATGCGATATGGATGACTTTCCCGAGCCTGTACAACACCCTATCTCCACAGTTGATGGATGAGGCGTTCGACAAAATGCATACGGTCCACGGGCTTGGTCTGATCTGAAAGAGTCGGCAGGATTGCTCGATGGACATCCTTCTTGAGAGTTTCTAGTAAAGGTTGGTCATCGCATCATGCTCGGCGGACGGGGTCCCCGGCGAGTCCGTGGCTTTTAGGGTCCACAGGTACCGTCAGAGGGAGCGGGCCGAGGTTGCTTGGGCTCGGCTGGAGGAGATTTCTTCTGAGTATCACCGGCAACGTGTTCTTAATCCTCGCTCTCCTCTGTTGTAAATGTTGTAAGTCTAGGGAGCTCCTAATACCTATGAAATAAATAAACTTGTCTTTGGTTGCAGTGTACTGTCTCTTTTCCTCTCCTTGGTTGCATGTACCTCAGAAACCGACGACAAGTGCCAGGACTATTTTCTCTATGGCCGGGTATCTTGTTTCTGCATCCTTGAAAACATAGCTCATGCAGTAGACCGACCTCTGTATGCCTTCGAATTCTCTGACAAGCACCAAGCTTGCAGTTTGGTCTGAGACAGCTAGATATAATAATAGCTCGTCGCCCTCGACCGGTCGGGTGAGTAAGGAGGGGTTCGCTAGGTGCACCTTGAGTTGTTCGAAAGCGTTCTGGCATTCCTCAGACTATTCGAACTTGGGAATTTTCCTTAGGGCCCTAAAGAATGGGAGGCATTTCTCTCCGGATTTGGACATAAAGCGACTCAGGACAGACACCCTCCCCGTGAGGCGCATGATGCCGACGTTGCTCTTGGGCGTTGCCATGTTGAGGATGGCGCTGATCTTTTCTGGGTTTGCTTCGATTCCTTGATGGGTAACCATGAACTCGAGGAACTTCCCTCTGGTGACTCCAAACACACACTTAGCTGGGTTCAGCTTCATTTTGTACATGCGCAGGACGTCGAATGTCTTGCCGAGGTCTTTAGTGTGCCTGGCTGAGGAGACGGATTTTATGAGCATGTCATCGACGAAGACTTCCATGTTTCTCCCAATCTGTGGTTTGAACGGTTTGTTGACCAGGCGTTGATACGTGGCCTCAACGTTCTTGAGCCCAAAGGGCATCACTTTATACAGTATACCCCCCGATCAGTGGTGAAAGCGGTAAGTTCTTCATCGGCCGGATTCATCCGGATCTGATTGTAACCAGAGAAAGCGTCCATGAAGCTCAGTAATTCATGGCCGGCCGAACCGTCCACTAGCTGGTCTATTCGAAGAAGTGGATAATTGTCTCTGGGGCATGCCTTGTTCAAGTCCGTGAAATCGACATACATACGTCATTTCCCATTTGCTTTCTTAACCATAACCACGTTCACTAGCCAATCTGAGTAGTCCAGGTTTCTGATGAAGTTGGCTGCGAGAAATCGATTCACCTCATATTCTATCACATTTTGTTTAACCGGCGCAAAACTTCTCTTTTTTTGTCGGACGGGTCGGGCTTTTGGGTCGACCCCGAGCTTGTAGGAGATCGCCTTGGGGTCGATCCGGGGCATGTCCGCTGGTGTCCAAGCGAATACGTCCGAGTTTCCTCAAAGGAAATGTATCAAGTCTTCGCGGTGGCCTCCTGTCAAGAGATAGCCGATCTGGACTGTCTGGCTATCGACTCCTTCTATGAGGGGGACTTTCGTCAATGCATCCACCGGGGCACTTCAAATTTCCTTTTGGTCGTCACGTGTATCTAAAGACCCTTATAAATCATGCGCGTCCTCAAAATCTTCGTCTTGCTCTCTGGTGGGGGATGCCAAGGCGAGGCAAATCTTGGTGGTTTGCTGGTTCCCGTAGGCCCGGCCTATCCCCCTTGATCCAAAGGGAATTTGATCACAAGGTGATAAGTCAAAATTTGAGCCCGGAGGGTGTTTAAGGTAGGACGTTTAAGGTAGGGCATCCCAGGAGAATGTTATAGGATGAAGGGACCTTAGAGACGAGGAAGTTCACCGGTATGGTTCGCGTGTTTCCCGCTTCTCCAATGTTGAGGAGGAGGGTGACCAACCCCTTGGCCGGGACGGAGTGCTTTATGAACCCAGAGAGGACATAGGAGGTCAGCCGAAGGTCGGATGGCCCTAGCCCTATACACTGGAAACAGTTATGGAACAAGATATCCATCGAGTTCCCTGAATCGATCAAAATTCTCTAGACCTCGTAGCAGTGGACTCGGGCCATTATCACGTGAGGGTCATTGTGAGGAAGCGATATGCCATTAAGGTTTTCATCCCTGAAGATGATCGGTTCGTCCTTCCTGCACCTCTTACGGGGTGGATCTCTTACACCCTCGACTGGGAGGAGGCGGTGGTTCTTCCCAATTTCCCGAGATTGATCCGAGGTAACGACCATGATTTGCCCAATCGTTAATTCCCTGGGAGGAGTTTGGTCCTTTTGCTCCCGCTCCGCCTGCCGCTTTTCCCATAAGTATTTCGCCAGGTGGCTAGAGCGGATTAACTTCTCGATATAGTCACGGAGTTGTTTGCAGTTCTTAGTCGGGTGACCTTACGACCCGTAGAAGGTACAGTACGGGCCACGGAGACGCTTGCCCGCTCTTTGGGTAACTAGCGAGAGCTTAAAGAACCTTTCTCCCTTAGCTTCCTCCAGCAGGTCGGTCTGGGAATTGTTTAGAGGAGTGTACTTCCGGAACCCCAGGGAGTAAGGTTTCAGACGATTGACCTTATTTTTCTCTTCCCTGTCCCTTTTCTTTCGGTCCGCCTGGTCGCCTTGGGGCAGTTTTGAGTTCACTTCTGACTCGATTTGGATTTCTCGCTCGGTCCAGGCTTTCACTTTGGCCATGGTCTTATGTTGCGCTAATGCAAAAGAGCAGAGCTACTCTTTGTGCTTAAGACCTGACCTTAGCACGGTGATAACTGTTTCATCGCGGTGCTCGGGAACCTCCAGGAGGGCATTATATAAGCGAGCGACATACCCCTTGAAGGATTCCTTGTCTCCACTTTTGACAATGAACAGGTAGTCAACCGTCCTTTTTTGTTGTCGGTTTCTGACAAAATGGCCGAGGAATTATGTAGCCAGCTCGTCAAAGGTCGAGATGGAGCGTGGCGCAAGCCCTCAGAACTAGTCATGGCCATCTTAGATTAAAGTGGTAGGAAAAGCTCGGCATTGAGCCGCGTCCGAGTTGTCTTGAAAGCTCATGCCCGCTGTAAATGCATCCAAGTGGTCCTTCGGGTTGGACTTCCCATTGAAGAGAGCCACTTTGGGCGGCTTGTTCCTGGACGAGACATGCTCGGCCAGCAGCTCTTCTGTAAAGGGCTTTGTGAGCGATTCAGCGGAATACCTGACCCCTTCGCCGGACATATGGCTATCTTGTCGTATGCTTTTAATTTTCTTTTCGTGGCCTTCGTGCCGGTGGTGGTATCTCGAGGATTCAGCACAGTCGGAGTGGTGGGTACCCCCGCTCCGGGTCTGTGCAATGGTGCGTCTTTGATTCCGCTCTATCAAATTTCTTAAATCCTCAGGAGAGGTCTTTCTTGAGTAGTCCCGACGTTCACCGTTTGTACATCCTCGGCAGGATTGGGGGTGTCGATCATGCCCGAAAGTAGGCGAACTGACCGACATCTCCTCAAAGGGTGTGAGCACGCGGCGGTTGTTGGGGCGATGGCCTAATCTTCCCTGATATCGGGGTGTGGAGTTGTCCGGCACCCAGCGGGTCATGGAATCATTTGCCGCATGCGGGTTATGGTAGCTGGAGTCAGCATGCCGGCGCTCGGTGACGCTGAGATGAGCGTGAGTGAGATTGAGGGCTTGAGCATGGCCATCTGTCCTTCTGCAGACGTCGTTATCCCGGGGAGGGGGAACTGCGGTCTAGTAGGTAGGGCCCGCCGCTTGAATGCGGACGAGTGCATCCACCATCGATGTAAGCTTGTCATTCTGAGCGGATAAGGCGTTGATGACGTTAAGATAGGGAGACGAGTCGTTCCTGCTTCTTTTATGGGGGATGTGGCGGCTTGTATTTGGATCGTTGCGGTCGTCGCTCGCCATCAGGTCGAAGGCGGAAGATCAACTTTATGGGTGGAGAATCTTCTGGAAACGTTCCTACAGACGGCCCCAACAGATAAAGGTTATGATCTCCCTCAAATATTGTCCTCTGTCGATTTGGTAGTGAGCGATTAAGATTTAGTTTGGGCGTTGGGTGTGTGGATCTCAATGGGTTAATGTTGAAGGTGCTGAGGCCGAGCTACTTGCAAAATAAGTCCCGGGGTAGGAAACCACCGTAGGACCCTCTGACGATCAAGTTAGTACCAGGGAATTAGAGCAGTGTAGCGGCCTATTGGAATGAGTTCGAGTTACCTGAGTCATCTGAAAGAGCGGTTTATATAGTGGTCATATGGGGCGAGCAGGCGCGAGATCCTCGCCGTCAGTTACGCCCCCTCGTTATGCCCGCGTTGATCGCAAGATCCGCTTATTAATGAGGGAACGAGCCTGCGTGGGATGCAAAGCATAGGGCGGCGGATATCTCGCCCTGGAGAGATACACATAGCCATTGCAGGGGCGCTAGGGCTCCGCGCTCTCGATTGATCGGGGAAGCCGATAAAGCTTGGCCTGTCAGATGGCTCGGAGATGAGCCGGGAGGCCAAGGAAGCTCAGATCTTGCAGCAGCTCGGAGATGAGCAGGGAGCCCGTGGAAGCTTGGTTGCAGGATTGCTCGAAGGTGAGCTGATGACTCATTGCTAGGAGAATATGGAAGGTATTCCGGGGAGCTCTTCGAAAGGTCGGATGCAACCTCGGAGGCGAGGTATCGAGGAATGTCTCCAATGCTTCAGGCTTATTCCAGCTCCGTAGCCCCTGGGACACGTCATCCGCTACGTGTCATGATCTGGGGAATTCCCACTTGTGAGCATCATCATCACGCGATGATAGTTAGGTCCTGATACCTACTATGAGTAGGTATTACTCCTCGAGAGATTTTCACTTCATAATTAGATAACCTATTAGGTGTCAAAAAGTGTTAACGAGATTACGCCTCTGCGGAAAGGGGGTTATTTAATTGGGTTCGAGTGAAAGCATGGGAAACCTCCCTCGGAGTATCAATACTGACCGGGCTGAACGGTTAGCGAAATTTTAAGGTGTATATGATCCCGACTAGTTCTCCTTTAAGGGTTTGAAGGAGAATTCAAGAAAATAGCGGGAGCCATCCTGATTAGATAAAGTGATTAACCAATCTAATTTAGGCAAGAGTGCACGCTGAGTGTTTCTTTTCTCTCCCTCTGGTTTGTGACCATGACCCGCCTAAAACTAAACTCATAAACAAAGTTAACCGAACTTTCTTACACACTTTGGTTTTGAATTGTCATGATTCACGACAATCCACATATATCCCTGCCTCTCCTACTTCCCGTTTGTATTTTTCCAGAACACTCCGTATCACTATGAAGATCCATTTTGCTTGGGTATTCCATCGTATAGTTACATATGAACTCAAAGAAACTTGTTTCAGTTCGAGAATGGATTCCGGTTCTGGGGAAATTGAATAGGATTATTCCGTTGTATTTTCTTTTTATCTTCTCTCAGGTTGCGAGGGCTCCTAGTATTATGAGAGTACACTTATTACGCTTATTGGATAGTTTTCTTCCAAATCTTAGGCAGGTGTCGAAAGGTAGGGAAGAAGAAAACCAATTAGGTTAGGTATGGTGTACAGAAGGTATGAAGTAAAGACATTTAAAGGGATTGGAGTGAGGGCAAGGAAAATTGCGACTACTATCATGAATCTGGATAGTGGAAGAGGCATTACTAGAAATACCCGGCCACCCCCTCGAAACATATTCATTTTTCAGTTTTACTGTACGGTGTTAATTGAAAACTGCTTTCCTAATAAGATTCTGACTCCAGGGTATGTATTTACCGAACATGATTTTCACATCTGTATGGCGTTACAAATACTGAGTGGGAGTAACATATTGGGAATTGAGTGATGAGATCCTCAATATCAGAATTCTTTGTAATTGGTGATATTTGAGGAAATCACCTAGATTTTGTTTAACGACAAATATTTGGTTTTGAATATCCGTTGTTATGCACCAATTTCAAACTGATATATCTGTACGTTTATTTTATAAAATGAGATATAACTTTTTGAAATTATGTTTATAACATTTACCCTTATCTGTTGATGATCAGATAAGGTGCATTCAATAATGGTGTAATTCTTCTTAACCATAATACAGTTTTCAACCTACGACAGATAGGATTTGAGTTATTAAACTCATAGAACTTATACAAAATATTATATGTTGTCCATTGTCCATTAGGACAAGGGGTTGTTACTCGTACTATATTCCGTTTACTTATGACTTCTCTGGTTTTAGACACGCATTTCATTGAAATACAATGTCCAAATTTTGAAAAGCTATAGGTATAAGAATAAAGTAGAGAACCATACGTTGCAAGTATTAGGATTCTTCGAGATGATCGAAGACGTAGATACTCATACTAGGTATTCCGCCGTAAGTAATATTTTTGAGAACTCGCTTCTCTCTCAGATTACTCATCCGTAGGTGCGCTCCTTGATGAGTAATGCTGCATAGCCTTCATCCATTTAGTCGACATGCACAACAAACAACTGCATGATTTTTGAATCTGGTTCCAATTAAATTATTACCTTTGTTTCTGTATTGGATATAGAATATATTCATATCTTAATGATGTTAAAGTATATGGAGTTTTCCGGCTTTTGCTTAAAACCAGAATCCAGATAAACTTAAGGTACGTTTCAGTAACAGCAGTTTGTGGGTTATCCTGGGTTTTGACGAGGGTTAACATTTTACCATTTGCAGGATCAACAGTTATATTGTTTTTGACTCGCCACCTGTTTTAGTAAAATGAATTCTTTTCAGAAAACATTAGTGGGAGTATGGTAGAACTGAAAATGATTCCAAAAATTTAGTAGAACCTATGAATTAAGTTGTATTCGACAATCCATTAGCCACTCCGCAGATTTGGTGAGTAACTTCAGCCACCCGAGAGATACTTTGGTCTCCTCAAAGACGGTGATATGGAGGTTTTGATGACCCAAGTTTGCTACTACTGTTGTCCTAGACTATGAGATATGGCAGGTGGATGACTATAATGCCGTTCTAAATTAGTTTTAGAAGTGCACGCATATATGACTCTGCCAGAGGGTTGTTGTAGTCAGTGGGAGCATCAAAAGTGTGGTGGGCAAATAGGTTATATCTATTTATAGACTAAATCTAGTATAGCGGAAATAGATCATCTATTTTTGATGTGACAGTATAAAGTTTGATTTCATTAGAACAACAGATGGACCTGGTAAGAAGATAGTAGGGAGCGATATCCTGGTATTTATATGACGTACTCCTTATAGGAAGTGATATTCCTATACTACGATCGGTTATACTGTGGTTGTCACAAGTTGTTTCTCCACATAAGATCTGAAAAAGATATCAGGGATTCTGGTGACTAAATCTATAGTTTTAGATCTAGATTTGGGAAGTGTACCAATTCAGGTACTTTGACACTATTCTAAAGTGTTTTAGAATAAACGACTCCTGGCGTGGTGGTGTACCCGCAGGTGATGGAGTCACCTTCTCTAAAGAGATGTCTTCTAGACCGATGAGGAAAGAGATTTGCATGAATGACATATCACTTACTTAGGCAATTGAGTCAATTCTGCTTTATCAAGTACCACACTAGTTATTGCTTTTTGTACTAGCTGCAATAAGCATATATTAATCCAATCCTGGAGAAACATTGGGAAGCAGTTATGAACATTAGAGAATGTTCTTGGTATATAGTAATAGCAGCCTCCTTCATGGAGGCGGTTATTATTTTAGCATTCCAAGGTGACCTGAATGATAAAGTGACTATCAGAGTTAAAATTTACCATCTTCTAAGGGGCAGTATGTTGGACAAGAGGTCCAAGTAGATACTGAGGAAGGCATAGTGCGAGATTCTGATTAAATTCAGTGGAAGATACAGTCTAAGATGTTTTGTTAGATTTGGAGTTCATTTATGAACTTGGTCCCATCAGATATCCAGACAAATTATAAGACAGGTATCGCTCATTTCGGGAGATAGTCTTTATCCACGAAGTTGAGATATAGAAAGATAAAGATAAAAATATTGGAGCGGATCCATTCACTAAGGCTATTTCCTAAACGCGAATGTCTCGCAAATATGATTTGCAAAACTAATTAGTAGGGAAGTTGGGTGTTCGTTGGCACACGGGCTGTGAGTATGCGACACCGCAATAATTGGGCTTAAGTGAAAGTGGGAGATCGTTGGATATAGTGCCCTCAAGGTAATTATTGTAATCGCAGGCAGGCGATTATGATGATTGAGGGAGGACCTATACGGGTAGAGCAGTCTTACTCGAGATGATAGTATGTTATCTGGTTCATCTCTATCATTATGTACATGTATTATGCGGTAATACAGATTACTGTTATATGTTGATAGAGCCCATAGGATTCTTACTTGACTACCAGGGTTATTGTAGCGATTATACTTGTGAGAACTGGGTAGTAAGCAAATCCTTAAATGTTCCTGGTTGTGGGAATATCGAGACTGGGCATCGATATTCTAGAGTAGACTAGTGTATACGTTTCTTGACCCCGACGAGGGGCGATGGCCAGTTTCACAGCTATTGGTGTTAGTTAGTCACCAAAGATAGTATACAAGTACTCATTTGGTTATGAGTTACACTGGACGGACTCGCTGGGAACATGTTAGATGGTATTATACTTATTGTTGGATAGCAGTTCTCAGGTGATATGAGTTCAGGTTAGTCTGTCGACCTGATATCGTTATTTGTCTTGTGTGAGTTCCTACTGTGCTTTGATTACTACCCTACCACAGCTCAAAGGAGTCGTGCAAACAGGTTTAGTTGGGTATAGTCCCGAGCCACATGGAGGCAGTAAGTGGATCGTCAGGGATTCGTCTATCCCGATATTGGGGTTGATGTCGCGCTGTGCATGGGTGGCCATCACCAGAAATCCTTGGCCAAGGTGTACGAGAATTACTGATTTGGATCAGTAGTTTCTCAGTGGATGATATGTTTCATACCGATACGAATTATCGTGTTATTAGGGGTCTGATTTTATTCACCCCTTAGACCCGATATGCGATACTCTTAGACGAACATGCCGGACTGTATGGAGATTATCACGGACAGGCTCAGTAGGGATACGAATGAGTTTGTTCATCGGCCTTCCTTTCGTTCAATATCTAGTTAGCCGTTACATACAGCTAGTGTCACTTACGTGTTTGTGGTTAAACCTACTGCCAGCGTAATGTCAAGTGTTTAGAGTCCTACACAGAGGATTTTTCCAGTTCAGGAGATATGATGTAGATGGCATATATTGGTACACATCGGTATCCGATTAAATATGTGTACAGGCTACACGGACTTTAATCGGACAGTTGATAATACTAACGGTTTAGAATTAAGACGGATTATTAAATCAAGTTTTGGTTTAATAATATATATATATATATATATTTAATGTATGTATTCTAATATTATTGTTCAGTATTCATTTTCTCTCTTGGCTATTCATATTTTTATACGGATACATATATATGTATTTCGATACATATACCGGATTGTATTCCATATTTATACGGGATTTGTTTTAGAAGACGGACACGGTCACACCCCGCTTCCTAGAGTACGCTAAATTGGGCACGTGACATAGCCAACCATGCTACCTGTGGGTAGCAAGTATCCATCCACAGTCACATTACGGCAGTAAAGATATCAAGAACAAAATAAAACTATCTAAAACATGTCCATAAGCGAAGGTAACATGAGTCAAAAATAATAAAAGTGCGGAAGCAAAAGATCCAATACAAGTAACGGGAATGTACGTCCCATAATGCGGGCTCACATCAGGAATAAACTGCAGAAAATAAAGGAACTAGCTACTACTGAAACTCACAGCTCAGCCTGCTGGCTGAAGTACTCCTTCTCGGACTACAGCAACGATACAGAATCTGAGCCATGCAAAACCCAGACTTCAGCGCGTCATGTTATGAAGTAATAAAATATGAACCGAGTAACAGGCAATGCAAATATAAACATGAATGAAAAGCAGGGGTAACAGTAATATAAATCAGGCAGTGCAGGGTAGTGTGCAGTGAGTAAACTAAACTGTTCTATTGGGTTTTCTACTCTAAAGACTTTGAAATCAAATTGATGAATTATCGATGTAACTCAATAGTATCCCGTGCATGCCCGGGACCACGGTCTACAGACTCTCGGGCTGAAACCGAGACGTGCTGCTAGGCAGTAAAAGGTAGCATGTACAGACGAGTGATGTCAGCATCATCACTCCGGGGCTGGCCTAGCCCGTAAGACTGATCAGAACAGGTATCGAACTGTTGAGTTACAAGTCAGGTTTCACCTTTGATTTCCCCATACCCCCAAGTTATAAGTGTTCAAGTCAGGTATTCAATAATCAAGAACTAATGCCATCACAGGATCAGGTAAGAGCAGGTTTGTCTGGATAGACAACCGGAATGGTCCGTGAGGACTACATGTCAGGTTTGTTGGCATTAGACACAAGATCAGGTAACGGGTCAAGTCAAGTAGTGTACGGTACCATGTCGGGCTAATCAATATGTATGTAGCATGTCATGTCAAGGTGTAAACGATATCATGTGTGTGCTCATAATCAGCTAGCATAATCAGGGTTATACTAATCAAGCATGGTTATCAACAACATGATCTAAGTAATGAGTTAAGCAATAAAGCAGATTTTATTTATTTAGCTGTACAGTTATCGATTGTGTTTAACAGACAGTGTCAGCGTATTGTGAATACAGTATAATAGATGTAAATGCTGAAAACAGGTTAATAAATATTGAGTGATCCATGGATGCAACGACATGCATAATCTGTTTAATGAATGCAGTTGTAATTAGACCGGTTAAAGTTGCATATGGATGTCTGATAGGCTAAACTAGAAAAAGGTATCATAGCAATAAACAAATGTGATCTATCATGTACAGGTGATTGTTAAACGTAAATAATTAGATGCAAGATTAAGTTTCACGTTTTGAATCATGAAATGTATAACGGAACTTTACACGGTTAACTTGAAATCCATTTCTTTCGATTCTAATTAGAGATTTAACAGGAAATAAGTAATTTAGCATACGAATAGTTTAAAATAGCATGTAGCGAGTTTCAGTTGCCTCGACGGGTTACGAAACGGAAAACGGAACGTTACGCGTCGGCGGGGAAAATCGCGACGCTCGCACGGTTCACGGAACGCACCCAAACGATGAACAGTAGAGCCACACGGGTCAGGGTTCCTCGCTGGATCGTCGAGAAACGTCGTCGGCATGGTCGGATTCCGGCCAAACATAACAACAGTGAACAAAAAATATTCAAGAATGCATGAAAAAGAGAAAAGGAAGAATTAAGAAGAAAGCAGGGAAAGAGGATGGAGAAGAGGGTGCTCACGATGATCTGTAGAGGGGTTAAGATCGTCGACCGCGTTGACGGAGCTCTGACGAGGTACCTGCAGCGACCCCGGCAGTTTAATGAAACTAACCGAGAAGGGAGAAGAAGAAAGAAAGAAAGGAGGAGAAGGAAAGAGAAGAAGGAGAAGATCATGCTCACCGAGGGGGTGCACGAGGCCAGGGAACAGATCAAGATCGCCGGCGGCGATCCCACGGTGTGCAGCGGTGTGCAGGTGGGTGCGCGGTAGCTCTTGCAGGAAGCTCGGGGAGAGGAGGAAGGAAGAAGAAGAGGAAGTGGACGTGACGAGGGTGAGGAGGCGACGAGGTCTGCGACGATGGCATCGGCACTGGGGCAACGGTGAGAGAAGACGAGGAGGCTGGGCTTGCAGGGATGGGGTTCTGTGCATTTCTTTTTTGAAGGAGGAAGGAAAAGTTTTAAAGGATAAGGGAGAGAGAGAGAAGACGCGGGGAGAGAGATAGAGAAGGAGAGAGAGATCGAGAGGAGAGAGAAGAGGAGAGAGACAGAGAGGTAGAAAGAGATCGAGAGGAGAGAGAGATTTTGAAGAGAAAGAAAATTGTCTCCTAGTGCCCGCGAGAGAGAGAGAAGAGAGAGAAAGAGAAGGAGAAAGGAGAGCGAGACGGTGGGGCCTGGGGTAAATTGAGGGGTTATGATTGGCTGGGGAAAAAAATTGTGAAGGATTTGTGGGGGTTAATCTGTTAGGAAAAAAATTTTAAAAAGATTTTAAGAAAATGGGAAAATATTTTCTGGGGTTGAGAATTCAATTTCGTTGGTTTTTAAAAATATTAGAAAATATCATTTGGCGCAAATGCAAAATATTTCTGAATTGCGCCCGGGTCGGGTCAAAATTTGAATTTGAAATAAGAAAATTATTGGCGGGTTCCAAAAATTTAAATGAAGGATTTTATAATTTAAAAGCATACCCCCAAGAACGGACGCACGTACGTGCGCGTAGACGTCCAAACACGTCCGTTCGCTGAACGGGACGAAAACACGGTGCAAGGACGCTACCACAGGGTTTGGGGTGTCGAGTAGGCCATGTCAATTATTTTTAATTTAATTTTAGATGACTTAAATTGTAATATGCAGAATATGGCATGCGGTGCAAACTATAACTGGTAACAGCCAAAGCAGTATAAATGAAATAAATACCACACACTATACATACGGTAATTGAAATTTGTAGAACTGGACTCGGTTGTTACATTATACCCAACTACAAAAGAATTTCGTCCTCGAAATTCCAAGAATACAAAAGACAGACGAACAAGCAAACTATAAGAAAAGATGAGAAAACTTCTGCCGGATTTCATCTTCTCGTTCCCAAGTAGACTCCCCATGCGGGAGATTACCCCAAGAAACAAGTACAAGAGGGATAACCTTGTTCTTAAGAACCCTTTCCCTTCGATCCACAATTTCAACTGGTCGCTCCTCAAAAGTCAAGTCTTCTCGTACCGTCAGCTCCGAATGATCCAACACATGTGTATCATCTCGGACATACTTACGGAGTTGAGATACATAAAACATATCGTGCACATTCGCCAAGGACTGCGGTAACGCCAAACGATATGCTACTTCACTAACCCGCTCCATGATCTCAAAGGGTCCAACGAATCGAGGACTGAGCTTTCCTCGACTTCCAAAACGAATCACCCCTCTAGTCGGTGATATCTTCAAGAATACCAAGTCACCCATGGCGAACTCTAGAGGTCTTCTCGACGTATCTGCCCAACTCTTCTGTCTGTCTTGAGCTGCTTTCATATGGTTTCTTATAGTGTTAACCTTTTCTACTGTCTGCACAACCAAATCTGGTCCCAACAATCTTCGTTCATCGACATCGTCCCAACAAACAGGTGAACGACATTTGCGACCATACAAAGCTTCAAATGGAGCCATTTGAATAGTTTCCTGGAAACTGTTGTTGTAAGAAAACTCCACCAAATGTAGATGATCCTCCTAAGAATCCTTGAAGTCCAGCATGCACGCTCTCAACATATCTTCAAGAGTTTGGATCGTTCTCTCTGACTGACCATCAGTTTGAGGATGATAAGTTGTGCTAAACTTCAATCGAGTCCCTAAACTTTCCTGCAAACTCCTCCAAAAGTGTGATAAGAACCGAGTGTCACGATCGGACACGATGCTTACCGGTACTCTATGCAATCTTACAATCTCCTGCATGTACCGCTCCGCCAAAATTTCTGTTGATTGACCAACCCGAAAAGGAATGAAATAAGCTGCCTTGGTCAAACGATCAACAATCACCCAAACTGTATTGTTGCCTTTTGGACTCCACGGTAGAGCTGTCATGAAATCCATGGTTATATGTTCCCACTTCCACTGAGAAATCGGAAGTGGTTGTAGTAAACCAACAACCCTTTGATGTTCAGCCTTAACTTGCTGACACACCAAGCACTTTGCCACAAAGCGAGCAATCTCCCGTTTCATACCTTCCCACCAGAAATGCTGTCGTAAGTCTCGGTACATCTTCGTACCTCCTGGATGTACGGAATAAGCTGAACTGTGTTCCTCCTTCATAAGCTCTTCACGAATATCTCCCTTTGGCACACACAAACGGCTACCATACCTCAACGAACCATCTTCGTGGATCAATAAATCTGTTCGCAATCCGGCTTCAACCTGTTCTCGAAACTTTCGCAATCTAGGGTCCTGCGGTTGCGCTGCTTTAATACTCTCAATCAACGACGAATGTACTTGTAGCTGCATCAACTGTCCTGAAGAATGCGGTAGCACAACCTCCAAATCAAATCTTTGAAAGTCTTCAACGAGTTCCTTTTGCGTAGTCAACATCTGAATTGCTGGTAACCGACTGAGCGCAGGTACGACATTAACCTTTCCCGGATGGTACTTAAGATCAAGATCGTAATCAGCCATCAGCTCTAACCATCTACACTGCCTCATATTAAGCTCCTTTTGCGTGAACGCATACTTCAAACTCTTATGATCCATGAAAACTTCGACCCTTTCGCCCAAAAGGTAGTGTCTCCAAATCTTCAGAGCGAAAATCACTGCCGCAAGCTCTAAGTCATAAGTTGGGTAATTATTCTCATGGGTCTTCAACTGTCTTAATGCGTATGCTACAACCTTTCCATGCTGCATCAAAACACATCCCAATCCTTTCCCAGATGCGTCGCTGTGAATCACCAATCCTCCGGAATTGTCTGGCACAGTCAGAATAGGGGCGGTTATCAATTTCTGCTTCAACGTCTCAAAAGCTAACGCACATCCATCCGTCCACACAAAAGGTACCTCCTTGCGCGTAAACTTGGTCAACGGCTCATTCAGACATGCAAAGTTCTCCACAAATCTTCTGTAATACTCAGTGAGTCCAAGAAAACTTCTTATCTCTGCAACATTCTTTGGAATCGGCCAATCTCGAGCTGCTACAATCTTTTCTGGATCAACGGCGATTCCATCGCCAAACACGACATGCCCCAAAAACTTTACTTCTTCCAGCCAAAACTCGCACTTGCTCATCTTCACATACAACTTCTCCTGTCTCAACGTCTATAATACGATCTTCAAATGTCTGCATGCTCTTCAAAACTCTTCGAGTAAACCAGAATATCGTTAATGAACACCACAATAAACCGGTCCAAGAATGGTGAAAAGATTCGGTTCATCAAGTCCATGAATATCGCCGGTGCATTCGTTACTCCGAAGGGCATCACTAAATACTCGTAATGTCCATACCGAGTTGGAACGCCGTCTTGCAAATGTCTTATGCTTTCACTCGGACCTGATGATATCCGGATCGCAAATCCAGCTTCGAGAATACCCTCGCTCCACTAAGCTGCTTAAAAAGTTCGCCAATGCAAGGGATCGGGTATTTGTTCTTAATAGTCACCCGGTTTAATTCTCGATAGTCGATGCACATCCTTCTCGTGCCATCTTTCTTCTTAACTAAAAGAACTGGGGCTCCCCAAGGCGAGTTACTGCTTCGAATCCAACCTTCTCAAGCAATTCAGCAACCTGTTTCTTGACTTCTTCTAACTCCACTGGTACCATTGGATAATACGCTTTAGATACTGGCGCTGCACCAGGAATAAGATCAATTGCGAACTCTACGTCTCGCTTCGGCGGTAATCCCGATATATCTTCAAACACGTCCATAAAATCACCAACAACTGCTGGCTCTTCACTTTCATTAACCTCCATTGATGCAAGAATACTAGTTGTCGGCCTAGCCCTAAACTCAACTGGCCCGACAGATCTGCTTCCTCCAGTGAAGGTAAACTCGGGATGTCCGGGAATCTGGAAAATTACTTTCTTTGCCCTACAATCAATGTGAGCGTGGAAAGTGCCAAGAAAATCCATTCCCAAGACGGCTTCATAGCTGCTCATATCAATCACCAAGAAATCTGCAAAAAGCTCTCATCCGCAAACAACAACTGTACAATCTTTACATTCCCTACTAGATATGATTTTCCCATTCCCAGTGTGTATGTCTCAGAAACTGGACAGGGTCGTGCAGGTAATCAAGTGTGTAGTTATAAACTTGGACGACATAAAACAATGGGATGCACCAGAATCGAATAACGCTAATGCGGGAAAACCATGAACGAGTAGAATACCTGAAACAACTTCTCCCGAAGCCTTAGCTTCCTCAACCTTCAAGGTAAAAGCTCGAGCCTGATTAGGTCCTTGAGTCAGCTGCTTTTGTCCCTGGAACGGTTTCTGCGGAGGCTTCTGAAAATCATCCCTCATACGAAGCTTCGACGGACAAGCGCTGACACTGTGATCTGCCGCTCCACAAACTAAACAGAGTCTCTGCCTCCTTCGACACTCATTTTGCACGTGTCCAGGAAAATGGCAGTAGTCACAAATCACGCTTCTTCTTTGATCAACGATCACAGGCTTCTTCATCAGTGTTACACCATGACGGTCCACTGGAATACCGTTGCGACCATGAGCTCGGTTTGGTACAAATGCCGGCTTCCTTACCGCAACTGCTGTCTGCTATAAACTCCCAGTCTTTCCAGATAAGCTCTGTTGTTCTCGTGCTGCCGTAAGTACCTGTGGGAAAGTGGTCAAACCCAGGGAGACAATCTGCCTCTGGATGTCCACCTCCAAGCTGCGCATGAACCTCCGTGCCTTGTCTGCATCGTTGGCAACTAAAGGTCTAGCGAACTACTAAGCCGTGTCCATTCTGCTGCATGCACATCTACGGGTGCTTCATTCTGCTTCAGATCGATGAACTTCTCTTCCATTTCCTCCCGTGCAGTCCGCGGGAAGAACTTCTCCAGGAAACTCCTCAAAAAATCCGCCTACTTGATTGGCTTGGGCAAGCGGGTCTCCTCCACAAGCCACCATTCACGGGCGTAATCCACTAACTGAATACGCACCACATCCACCCTTTTATCTTCTGGGATCTGCGCCGCAATAAGTAAGTTCTCCGTATCAACCAGCCACTGCTCCGCTGGCAATGGCTTCTCCAAACCAGTAAATACAGACGGACCCAAATGCCTGAAATCTGCTACGGTCCCTACTCGATCAACTGGTTTAGCTTCAAACTTGTTAACGGACTGCTGAACGGTCCGCAAACCTTCCTGAAACGATTCAGCTTGCTGTTGGATCAGCTCGGTCTGCCTCTTTTAATTCTCCAGCATTCCCCGTATCACTCCAAGCATAGCGGCTTCGTCCACACGCCTTTGGTAAGTCTTCAAATTCTTATCTGCCATATTCCTGAAATCAAAACACCCAAGATTAGCATGATAACAGATTCAAAATATAGAGCAAGGCTAGAACTCCAAGTTACTTAAACAGAGTACCGCATTGTAACTATGCCGCGGTATCATAACCACAATTACATAACTCCACCCAAGTCGCCTAAGTCCTAGAGATAACAAGGAATCAGGTATCGATTCGATATGCAAAGGAAGTTTGCACATCGTAAAAGATATAATCAAGAAGAACTTGATTCAAGAACGGTAAAACGGCAAGGTGGTAGGACATGTTTCCTAAACACGGGTATTCTGATTCGTGTATTGGGTACAATACCCAACTACAAAAGAATCAACCCGACTAACCTATGTCTCTGATACCAAAAGAACCATGTCACGCCCCACTTCCTAAAGTACGCTAAATTGGGCATGTGACATAGCCAGCCATGCTACCTGTGGGTAAGAAGTATCTATCCACAGTCACATTACGGCTGTAGAGATATCAAGAACAAAATAAAACTATCTAAAACATGTCCATAAGCCAAGGTAACATGAGTCAAAAATAATAAAAGTGCGGAAGCAAAAGATCCAATACAAGTAACTGGAATGTACGTCCCATAATGTGAGCTCACATCAGGAATAAACTGCAGAAAATAAAGGAATTAGCTACTACTGAAACTCACAGCTCAGCCTGCTGGCTGAAGTACTCTTACTCGGACTGCAGCAACGGTACAGAATCTGGGCCATGCAAAACCCAGACGTCAGCGCGTCATGTCATCAAGCAATAAAATATGAACCGAGTAACAGGCAATGCAAATATAAACATGAATGAAAAGCAGGGGTAACAGTAATATAAATCAGGCAGTGCAGGGTAGTGTGCAGTGAGTAAACTAAACAGTTCTATTGGGTTTTCTATTCTAAAGTCTTTGAAATAAAATTGATGAATTATCGATGTAACTCAATAGTATCCTGTGCATGCCCAGGACCACGGTCTACAGACTCTCGGGCTGAAACTGAGATGTGCCGCTAGACAGTAAAAGGTAGCAGGTACAGACGAGTGATGTCAGCATCATCACTCCGGGGCTGGCCTAGCCCGTAAGACTGATCAGAACAGGTATCGAACTGTTGAGTTACAAGTCAGGTTTCACCTTTGATTTCCCCATACCCCCAATTTATAAGTGTTCAAGTCAGGTATTCAATAATCAAGAACTTATGCCATCACAGGATCAGGTAAGAGTAGATTTGTCTAGATAGACAACCGGAACGGTCCGTGAGGACTACATGTCAGGTTTGTTGGCATTAGACACAAGATCAGGTAACGGGTCAAGTCAAGTAGTGTACGGTACCATGTCAGGTTAATCAATATGTATGTAGCAAGTCATGTCAAGGTGTAAACGATATCATGTGTGTGCTCATAATCAGCTAGCATAATCAGGGTTATACCAATCAAGCATGGTTATCAACAACATGATCTAAGTAATGAGTTAAGCAATAAAGCAGATTTTATTTATTTAGCTGTACAGTTATCGATTGTGTTTAACAGACAGTGTCAGCATATTGTGAATACAGTTTAATAGATGTAAATGCTGAAAATAGGTTAATAAATATTGAGTGATCCATGAATGCGACGACATGCATAATCTGTTTAATGAATGTTGTAATTAGACCGGTTAAAGTTGCACATGGATGTCTGATAGGCTAAACTGGAAAAAGGTATCATAGCAATAAACAAATGTGATCTATCATGTACAGGTGATTGTTAGACGTAAATAATTAGATGCAAGATTAAGTTTCACGTTTGGAATCATTGAAATCCATTTCTTTCGATTCTAATTAGAGATTTAACAGGAAATAAGTAATTTAGCATACGAATAGTTTAAAATAGCATGTAGTAAGTTTCACTTGCCTCGACGAGTCGCGAAATGGAAAACGGAACGTTACGCATCGGCGGGGAAAAATCGCGACGCGCACATGGTTCACGGAACAAACCCAAACGACGAACAGTGGAGCCATGCGGGTCAGGGTTCCTCGCTAGATCGTCGGGAAACGTCGCCGGTACGGTCGGATTCCGGCCAAACACAACAACAGTGAACACAAAATATTCAAGAATGCATGAAAAAGAGAAAAGGAAGAATTAAGAAGAAAGAAGGGAAGGAGGATGGAGAAGTGGGTGCTCATGATGATCTGTAGAGAGGTTGAGATCGTCGACCGCGTTGATGGAGCTCCGACGAGGTACCTGCAGCGACCCTGGCAGTGTAAAGAAACTAACCGAGAAGGGAGAAGAAGAAAGAAAGAAAAGAGGAGAAGGAAAGAGAAGAAGGAGAAGATCATGCTCACCGAGGGGGTGCACGAGGCCAGAGAACGGATCAAGATCGCCGGCAGCGATCCCACAGTGTGCAGGTGGGTGAGCGGTAGCTCTTGCAGGAAGCTCGAGGAAAGGAGGAAGGAGGAAGAAGAGGAAGTGGACGTGACGAGGGCGAGGAGGCGACGAGGTCTGCGACGATGGCGTCGGCGTTGGGACAACGGTGAGAGAAGACGAGGTGGCTGGGCTTGCAGGGATGGGGTTCTGTGCATTTCTTTTTTGAAGGAGGAAGGAAAAGTTTTAAAGAAGAAGGGGGAGAGAGAGAAGATGTGGGGAGAGAGATAGAGAAGGAGAGAGAGATCCAGAGGAGAGAGAAGAGGAGAGCGACAGAGAGGTAGATAGAGATCGAGAGGAGAGAGAGAGATTTTGAGGAGAAAGAAAATTGTCTCCTAGTGCCCGTGAGAGAGAGAGAAGAGAGAGAAAGAGAAGGAGAAAGGAGAGCGAGACGGTGGGGCCCGGGGTAAAATGAGGGGTTATGATTGGCTGGGGAAAAATTGTGAAAGATTTGTGGGGGTTAATCTGTTAGGAAAAATTTTTTAAAAAGATTTTAAGAAAATGGGAAAATATTTTCTGGGGTTGAGAATTCAATTTCGTTGGTTTTTAAAAATATTAGAAAATAGGATTTGGCGCAAATGCAAAATATTTCAGAATTGCGCCCGGGTCGGGTCAAAATTTGAATTTGAAATAAGAAAATTATTGGCGGGTTCCAAAAATTTAAATGAAGGATTTTATAATTTAAAAGCATACCCCAAGAACGGATGCACGCACGTGTGCGTAGACGTCCAAACATGTCCGTTCGCTGAACGGGATGAAAACACGGTGCAAGGACGCTACCACAGGGTTTGGGGTGTCGAGCAGGCCATGTCAATTATTTTTAATTTAATTTTAGATGACTTAAATTGTAATATGCAGAATATGGCATGTTGGTGCAAACTATAACTGGTTACAGCCAAAGCAATATAAATGAAATAAATACCACACACTACACATACGGTAACTGAAATTTGTAAAACTAGACTTGGTTGTTACAGACACCTTATTTGTGAATATTCATTTATGAATATTCATAAAATGGGGTGAAAGGTGAGGTGGCATTAAGCATGGTTGAAGACATGTAGAGAAGAATGAGCTTCATTATTTTATTGCAAATAATTATGAGATTTTTATGTGTATGGTTTCAAAGTAATATGATGCCATTCTACATTCTATTCTTATTGATTCATGTTCTCTAGCTTTCAACACTTGCTCATGGCTATTTTTCCTTATCTCCTTCTTCTACACTTGCTCTCTTAAGCTTAGATTTGAAAGAAAAAGATAGTGGAAAATTTCTACATCCCCACTCTCTATTCCTAGTTAACTTAGAGCGTCGGTTGTTTCACTAGGTGAAGCTGGAGATTAGATTGGTTCGCTCAGGTGGATCTTCTTCGACAAAGGGGGACCGGGTTGCAAATGTGATCCGGAGCTCTTGAGAACATGCTAGAGTCCAATCTAATTGGAGCTCTTGAAGAAAGCTTGAAGATGTGTGTATTTCTAACATAGTATATTAGCATAACTCACTAGTTTTTTGTTAGCAAGTTCTAGCTATTTAGTTCGATTCATGGTTTTGGAACTTTAGCAAACTAGAAATTTTTGAAATTCATGTTGCCATCTTTTAAAATTAGTTTACTTGTGTGCTTCAGTTCCAACAAGATGGAACTCAAGAGAGCAATCAGCTACCTACAAGTGGAGATCTGAATATGGAGGAGACGAGCACTGCAGTGCATGATCAGATTCAAGAACAGGTTGGTGACAAAATTCAGCAACCAGATGTACCAGTTCTGAAGAGATCTACATGAGATAGGAAGATACCTGATAGAATTGTTATCGACTTCATTTTGTACACAGATTCGGGAGAACCTGAATCCCTTACAGGAGCACCAAGCAACGGTGCTAGCAAGTATTGGGAGCAAGTTATAAACGAAGATATGGATTCTTTAAAGAATAACCATACGTGGGATCTAGTAAAGCTACCCAAGGGTCGAAAAGTATTGCTGAATAGGTGGGTGTACAGGATAAATGATGAGGCTGATGGTGTGAAGAGGTACAACGCTCACTTGGTAGTCAAGGGATACACGCAACAGCATGGGATTAACTATCAAAAGATTTTTTCCCCAATGGTGAAGATGACATCAATTTGGATGATTCTCAGTATCGTGGCGGTGGAGAATTTGCACTTTGAGCAGCTGGATGTGAAAACAATGTTCCTAGATGGAGATTTGGAGGAGGAGATCTATATGTTGCAGCCACCAAGATACGAGATAAAAGGGAAAGAAAGTATGGTGTGTAGACTGCGAAAGAGCTTATATGACCTCAAGCAAGCTCTTAGGCAGTGATTTCTCAAGTTCGAACAGTTTATATCAGAGACAGGATTTGTGAGCTGTGAAACAGAGGACTACATGTACGTTCATATTTTCAAGGACGGAGACTATATTATTTTATCACTTTACATACATGCCATGTTGGTAGCGGGTCCGAATTTCGACAAAATTCAATGTCTGAAGGTGATGATGGCTAAAAAATTCTCCATGATAGATTTGGGAGCATCCAAGAAAATTCTGGACATGAAGATCGTGAGAGATAGGAAGTAGCGAAAGCTATGGTTATCGCAAAGGGACTAAATTGAGAAGGTTTTGAAGCTATTCAATACGGACAAGTCAAAACCAGTGCGTGAGTACGCCCGTAGCAAAACACTTCAAACTCAGTAAAGAGTTGTGCCTGAAAACTTAAGAGTAAAAAGATAAGATGACAAGAGTGCCATTTGCATCTGCGGTGGGGAGTTTGATATATGTGATGGTGAGTACGAGATCAGATATTGTTCATACAGTGGGAGTTGTGAGCAGATATATGCAAAACCCGGAAAATAAGTATCACGCCCCGCTTCCCAAAATACGGAAAACGAGGGATGACAAGACCAGCCATGCTCCTACGGTCAAGGAATCATCCCGCCGTAGTCACACTTCGGCTTCTAGCATTACATGGTAATTAGTAAATAAAGCACAGTAGTAAAGGAATCACATCACTAATTTATTAAATTAAAATTCCATTGTTTACAAATTACAGATAACAAGAACAATTACTAACCAAGTTCAATCTCACGATCACTTTTATGGAAAGCGGTAAATGAAGAAAGTACACCAAGCTATATCTCCGTGAACTCGAATGGTAGATCCGTCTCCTGTACTGGTCCTTCCGCGGAATCTGAGCATGCATACTCAGGTCGTCAGAGCGACACAATAACAATATTATTATAATTAAGATGAAACAGGTAAATGAGGCAATACTAGTGTAAGAACATTGCAAGTAATCACTATGTCACTATATGATGCAAAATATGTTCTGTGTCCCTATCGGTCTCTAGGTCATGTTTGAAATCGCATAGTGGAAGGAGGATCATGTTTAACAGGAGTCTCGTACATACCCGAGACAACGGCCCACATGCTCGGGACATAACCCTGTCAGCCGGATCGCTAGATCCTACCTAATATATATATCACTACTCGAATGATCATCCTCTAAAACACGGTCCCGCTAAATACGATTCTCTTTCCACTTCGATTTCCCCTTTATCTCCAGGTTTACACTATTTATGATCTTGATTTAGTCGTGTACAAGTATACCAATGGCACGGTTTTATCACTGTTCACTGTATCAATCACTGTCACGAATATTCACTTTCCATTGGTGTACTCATCACTCCTAAACCAACATCTATCACGCACGATAATGAAATGTCCACTGATCCTAACATGCACTAGCACTGAGTATATGGCAAAGGGTATGATATATGCATGTATGCTATCAATAAGCTATGTATGTTATGAATCAACATGCATGTCATTAACTTACATAAATTGCATAAATTAATATGTTAAGAATTCAGAAAAATGATACAAGTAAGATAAATAGAGCACTCAGTCAGCAATTTATCAAAAAAAAATTTCAGTTCAATCGGGATTCCGGTTTTCAAGATATAGCTGTTTCATTTTAAGTGCTCGCGGCTGGAAATTCAGTTTCAGAACTGAACGTCCGTTTCGCGACACGAATTGCACCCAGTTGGGCTCAGAATTTAGCGATGCTACAGTTGAATGAAATCTAGGGTTTTTGAGAGAGTATTCAACGCAATAGACGGATTCCCAATCGCGTCTGTACGTCGAAAGTTATACACAGTTTAATATCAGTATATCACTTCTGAATCTGTTCTGGACAGTTATACGTTCTGCCCTTTTAAATACAGTTTAAAATAGCAAACGGCAATGAAATGGAATGGAACCACTTGTTTTTTTTAGCTAACAGAATTATCTTTAATCTACTGCAGAGTTCTGTAACATACGACTTCAGGAAACACAGTGACACACATTTTGGTACAGTACACGAAAAATAGAGTCGCTCTGGACTGCAGTCCAGAGTCGCTCTGGACTGCAGTCCAGAGTCGCGCTCCGATCAATATATCATCGCAGTTACAGTACTGAAAACATTAGAAGTTTACATAAGGTTAAAGTTCGTCAAGTCGGCTTCGATTTAATCCCTCGAACGTATCATTCCAGTATGTACATAATTTACAGTGAATTTATTCATTTTCAGATACGGGAAAATTCTAGATTTATCGGCATATTTGGGGGTATCAATTTTAGTCACTAACAATCGTATTTTCCAGTGAGATTCATACACGTTATTCTTCATTATGAGGGCCAACAGGAAATATCTATTTCCGTCAAATTAAACAATCATATTCAGACTAGTATCGAACATTTAGGTCACATAATATATCGGTAATCGGCAAATTTATAAACTATATGATTTAGGTTTGTACCACAACTATATTAGCATGAAGCAAGTAAACACTTGCCTGGAAACGTCTCGGGGTCGTACGGCAGCAGTGGTGTCACGAACGCGTGAGGTACGCCGTGAAACGGATTTGCGCGAGCTTGGATCGAGATGCGGAATTTGCGTCGGAGTTGTCCGGAGTCGTTGCACGGTCACTGAAGGTTGAGGGGTGCTTGATGATCCTCTGCAACTGCACCCGGGCCGACGACGGTCGACGGCGTCGATCCGGCGATGGCCGCAATGAGTGCTTGGAACAAAAAAATGGGTTTTGTGTGGTTTTTTGGAGAGAGGGAGAGGGTAAGCAGTGAGGCTTGGGGCTTGGAGTGATGGTGATGATGCTGAGGAGGTGGAGGTCGACGACGTGGTTCAGGTCAGTTGGGGGCTCGCCGTCGTCGAGTGCAAAGGTGGTCGAACTCGGGTGTGGGGTTGTGTACAGAGGTGCTCGGCAGGGGCTCGGGTTGATGAAGGGTGGAGTCGTAGAGGGAGAAGGTTGGTGGAGGAGGAATGAGCGAGGGTTGCCGAGGGTTGTCGAGGGTCGTCGCCGGTGGCGAAGTGAAGGAAAAAAATGGTGCTCGGTGAGTTTTTTGTGAGGGAGAGAGATGAGGGATTAATTTGAAATGGTAGAGAAGAGAGGTGGGGGTGTGAGGAAGAGAATGAGGATTGGAGTTGTGGTGTAACGTCGCGTCAACGGAGGCGTGGGCATGGGCGCGATCGGAGGCGAGAAGCGCGGATAGCAAGCGGGAATGAGGGAGAGCCATTGGGGAAGAGGGAGTGGAGCGGGTCGGGTCGGGTTGAGAAGCGGGTCACGGGTCGAAGGGAGTGGGCTGGGGTGTTAAAAAATAATTCCCTTACAAAAATTTATGGGCTGAAGGAGTGAGAGTGGGCCGGGCGAATTTAGTAAAGAATTTATTTTAAAAATTTTGTGAGTGGGCTGAGGGATGGTAACGGTTGAGAGTTAATTTATTGGTTAGAAGAAAATTTGGGCTGAGGGTTTTAAATGTTTTGGGTTAGAATTTTATTATTAAAATTTTGGTTTTTGTTTACCTTGGGCTTTGATTTAAATCTTGGGTTTAGGCTTTTAGGGTTTGGACTATGATTTCACAAAGAATTGAAAAATAAAGTTTAAATATTAAGCTTAAACAACCAATTAAAATGCGAGGGGAAAAAGGAAATCACTGGAATTCAGAAAATAGGAATTTTTTTATTAAAATGGAAACGGGGATTTACAATAAGCATTAGAATGCGGTGAAGTGGATACTAAGATATCTTAGGAGAACATCCAGTCATTGTTTATGCTTCGGGGGTGAGTCACTAAAGATGTAAAGCTACGTTGATGTGGACTATTTGGATGATCGAGATAGTGGAAAGAGCACAACGGGGTACGTATTGATTAAGGTAATAACGGTGAGTTGAGTCTCTCAATTGCAAAAAGTGGTGGTATTGTCAACTACGAAGGCTGAGTATGAGGCCATCACGGAATCCCGCAAGGAGATGATATGGTTGTAAGGGTTACTTGAAGAATTGGGGAAGAAACAAGACTTCAATATCTTGTGGAGCGACAGCCAAAGTGCGATATATTTGGCGAAAAATATGGCATATCACTCTCGGACGACGCACATCAAGGTGCAGTATCACTTCATACACATAGCAATAGAAGATGTCGTGTTGACACTGCAGAATATTGCGGGAGAAAAGAATCTGGCGGATATATTCACCAATGTCATAGACAAAGATAAGCTAGATCTTTATTGCAGGTTGGTGAACCTCTCCATAAAAATCTAATGATGAGAGAGTAGAACGGAGTCATGTGAAGTCTACCAGCGTTTGAGAATTAAGGTTAAACTATCTCCAAGTGGGAGATTATTAAATTATAGAGAAACTTCAGACACAGACGTTTGATGAAGGAGAGATAAACGTCTCGACATGTACGAAAGCCATGTAAGAAATCCAGAGTAACGCCAGACGTCTGATGGAGAGGATGCAGACGTCTGATCAAGAACAATACAAAAGTACAAAGCGTAGCCAGACGTCTGGAGATGCTGAAACCTAATCCAGAGCAACGATAGATGTCTTATGGTAAGGGTGCAGACGTCTGTCTAAGGAGCTAAAGAGATACAGAGTTTAGGCAGACGTCTGACCAAGTGTGGTTCATATGTCTATCGATAGGAAATCTGTGTGAATTTTATGTTTAGTAAATTGAGTTTATCTCCTGATTAAAGTAAGATAAGGGTTTGCCTATAAATAGGGACCTCTCATATGATTTATGTGCTGCCTAATTAAAAAGAGAGATAGTAACTATTGTATTAAGAGGGCGACGGCTTAAATTTAGAGAGATTTGAGAGAAATCTCCTATGGTTGCGCGTGGTGTATTTGTTTCAAGATTATAATAGATTTTATAGATTATGCTCTGCCGGGGCTAGTCATACAGTGGGTGATTACAATTCTCTCTATGGTTTGTGTTTGTGATTCTATTTTCTTATTCTCGCACTTTATTATCATTTTGTCTTTCGTTGTTACTTGCATGGTATGATTGCATGATTTGTTGCGTTGTAAGAATTGTTCCGCGGATCGACTTTCTCCCAACATCTCTCATCTCTAATCTTTCCAGCCTGATCTCTCCATGATAGAGGGGAGACAAAAAAACTTTAATGAGCTACATGTTGTCTGAAGCTCTCATTCATAGTGTTGCAATGACCACCCTAAAGCTAATCATCATCTGTTCATAGTCGCACCACTAAATGACTTGTCCAAAGGGCATAGATTCAATCCATACTTACTACAATCCAACTGAGTGCATCTAGACGTGCAAATTGATACGAGGCACCCTAACATGAACAAGCCGAAGATGCAGGGCTGCAATTGTTATGTACTAGAATGACAAATGTATCATCTTGAAATTGACACTACTACAATAAAGGGTTGTCCCAACGGCTACAGGAATCCATAGGGGAAACTTTTTATTGCCCCTACGGATTAATCCGTAGGTCCCCATGGTTGCCCCTACGGTGCCCTACGGATTGATTTAAAAATATTAAAACATAATTTTTTATTTGGCCTTACGGAGCCGCAAAAGAAGGCCTTACGGATTAATCCGTAGGGGCATAAATGAGTTATTTATAAAAAAAAATAAAGCCCAGAAATTTCCTAGTTCCTAAAATTTCCTAACTCGCTCTCACCGATCTCCTGCGCGCGCCTCCTCGCCACCACACCTGCGCGCACCTCGTCGTCGCCGACTTCATCGTCGACTTCCTCATCGACAGTAAGATCCCGCTGCAGTCGTCGACTTCATCGCCGACTTCATCGTCGACTTCCTCATTACCGATCTCCCGCTGCAGTTGTCGAAAGTGGAATCTCCGGTCTTCTCCACCTCGTCGACAGTAGAATCGCCGGCCTAAGGTGAGTTAATTTCAAATTTTAACTTCTAACTATGCTTTTATTTGTGTTATTGTTGATTTTTGCGTTGCTACAATTGCTTAGTGTTAGGGTTCGGTCTAGGGTTTGGGCTAGGGTTAGGGTTAGGGTTCGGTTTAGGATTAGGGTTAGGGTTAAACTTAGGTTTAGGTTTAGGGTTAATTAGGTAGGGTTAGGCTTAGTTTGGGTTAATTAGGTAAAATAGGATTGGTGATGATTAAGGCTAGGGTTTGGGTTAATTTGATTGATAAGGGTTAATTTTGGCTTTGGCTAGAGTTAATTTGTGTTGTGTTTTGGGTGATGATTAGGGTTAGGTTAATTTGGGTTAAGGTTTGGGCTAGGCTTAATTTGGATTAATTAGGTAAAATAGAGTGTATTTATGTTAGTGTGTTGATTAGGTTTAATTTGGGTTAATTGAGTTAATTAGTGATAATTTGAAGGGTTAGGGTGTTGATTAGGGTTAATTTGGGTTAATTAGGTTAATTTGGGTTAATTGGGTTAAATTTGGGTTAATTAGGGATAATTTGAGTTAGTATGATGATTAGGATTAATTTGGGTTAATTAGGTTAATTTGGGTTAATTAGGGTTAGGTTTTAGGGTGCACTAGTTCTTTTAGTAGGATACTCGATGATAACGTAAATGTACAATTTTACCGTAAACGCAAGAAAGATTTACCCTAAAATAAAAACTTCGAACACTTAATAACACACAACTTTACTGTAAACTTAATCTTTCATATAAGAACATAGTTCTTCCTCTGGTTGAGATTTGCAGAAGCAAATCTCCCCACAAGTTGAGAATTTAATTCTCATCGGGGAGATTTTGTTCTGCAGATTTAAAATTTAGAGGAAAAAGACTAAGTTATAAAGAAATAACAGGAACATATGGGAATTTAATTCCTCCAAAAATTAAGGTTAGGATTTAGGGTGTACTAGTTCCTTCAGTAGAATACTCGATAATAACGTAAACGCACAACTTTACCATAAACTTAACCCTTCATATAAGAACGTAGTTCTTCCTCTAGTTGAGATTTGCAGAAGCAAATCTCCCCACGAGTTGAGAATTTAATTCTCATCGGAAAGATTTTGTTCAGCATATTCAAAACTTAAGGGAAAAGAACTAAGTTAAAAAGAAATAACAGGAACATATGCGAATTTAATTTCTCCAAAAATTAGGGTTAGGGTTTAGGGTGCACTAGTTCCTTCAGTAGGATACTCGGTGATAACGTAAACGCACAACTTTACCGTAAAATTAACCTTTCATATAAGAACTTAGTTCTTTCTCTGGTTGAGATTTGCATAAGCAAATCTTCCTACAATTTGAGAATTTAATTCTCATCGGGGAGATTTTGTTCTGCAGATTCAAAACTTAAGGGAAAAGAACTAAGTTAAAAAGAAATAACAGGGACATATGAGAATTTAATTCCTCCAAAAATTAGGGTTAGGGTTTAGGGTGCACTACTTCCTTCAGTAGCATACTCGATGATAACGTAAACGCACAACTTTATCATAAACTTAACCCTTCATATAAGAACTTAGTTCTTCCTCTGGTTGAGATTTGCAGAAACAAATCTTTCCACAAATTGAGAATTTAATTCTCATCAGGGAGATTATGTTCTGCAGATTCAAAACTCAGGGAAAAATAACTAAGTTAAAAAGAAATAATAGGGACATATGGGAATTTAATTCCTCCAAAAATTAGGATTAGGGTTTACGGTGCACTAGTTCCTTCAGTAGGATAATCGATGATAACGTAAACGTACAATTTTACCGTAAATGCAAGAAAAATTTATCCTAAACTTAAAACTTCGAACCCTTAATAACGCACAACTTTACCGTAAACTTAACTTTTCATATAAGAACTTAGTTCTTTCTCTGGTTGAGATTTGCAAAAGCAAATCTCCCCACAAGTTGAGAATTTAATTCTTATCGGGGAGATTTTGTTCTGCGGATTCAAAACTTAGGGGAAAAGAACTAAGTTATAAAGAAATAACATGGACATATGAGAATTTAATTCCTCCAAAAATTAATGTTAGGATTTAGGGTGCACTAGTTCTTTCAGTAGGATACTCGATGATAACGTAAACGCACAATTTTACCGTAAACTTAACCCTTCATATAAGAACTTAGTTCTTCCTCTGGTTGAAATTTGCAGAAGCAAATCTCCCCGCAAGTTAAGAATTTAATTCTCATCGGGGAGATTATGTTCTGCAGATTCAAAACTTAGAAGAAAATAACTAAGTTAAAAAGAAATAATAGAGACATATGAGAATTTAATTCCTCTAAAAATTAGGGTTAGGGTTTAGGGTGCACTAGTTCCTTTAGTAGGATACTCAATGATAACGTAAATGTACAACTTTACCATAAACGCAAGAAAAATTTACCCTAAACTAAAAACTTTGAACCCTTAATAACGCACAATTTTACCGTAAATTTAACCCTTCATATAAGAACTTAGTTGTTTCTCTGCTTGAGATTTGCAGAAGCAAATCTCCCCACAAGCTGAGAATTTAATTTTCATCGGGGAGATTTTGTTCTGTAGATTCAAAACTTAGGGGAAAGTAACTAAGTTATAAAGAAATAACAGGAACATATGTGAATTTAATTCCTCTAAAATTAAGGTTAGGGTTTAGGATGCACTAGTTCCTTCAGTAGGATACTCGATGATAACATAAATGCACAACTTTACCGTAAACTCAACCCTTCATATTAGAACTTAGTTTTTCCTCTGGTTTAGATTTGCATAAGCAAATCTCCCCACAAGTTGAGAATTTAATTCACATCGGGGAGATTATGTTCTGCAGATTCAAAACTTAAGGGAAAAAACTAAGTTAAAAAGAAATAACAGGGACATATGGGAATTTAATTCCTCCAAAAATTAGGATTAAGGTTTAGGGTGCACTAGTTCCTTCAATAGGATACTCGATGATAACGTAAACATACAACTTTACCGTAAACGCAAGAAAAAATTATCTTAAACTAAAAACTTCGAACCCTTAATAACGCACAACTTTACTATAAACTTAACCCTTCATATAAGAACTTAGTTCTTCCTCTGGTTGAAATTTGCAGAAGCAAATCTCCCCACAAATTGAGAATTTAATTCTTATCTGGGATATTTTGTTCTGCAGATTCAAAATTGGTCAACAAATTTAGTGCGTCATTGTCTAGACGTTATGCACAAAGAGAAGGGAGTATCCGAGCACGTACTCAACTTACTTCTTTGTAAAAACGGAAAATCGAAAGACAATCTCCATGCTCGGATGGATTTTCAGGACTGGGAAATTAAAAGTAAATTGCATCCTAAACCGATAGCGGGTAAATCAGGCAAGTTTGTACTTTCCAATGCCGCGTATCATATGTCACAACCGGAGAAGAAAAGATTCTTGTAGGAGTTGCATGATTTGAAAGTTCGCACAGGTTTCTCAGGATCATTTAGCAAGAAGATAAAAATTGTGAAAGGCAAGATCGATGGGCTGAAAAGTCATGATCACCATGTTATTATGGAGCACCTTCTCTTATTAGCCCTCAGGACTTTCCTTCTCGAATCGGTTGGTTTAGTAATCAATGACCTATGTTGCTTTTTTAGAGAATTGTACGCTAAAACCCTGGATATTGTGACGCTGGAGAAACTAGAAAATTCTATTTCGTTGATATTTTGCAAGCTTGAGCGTATAGTTGGTGCGTCCACATCTGGCATAGGGACCACTCCCGCCACTTCCGTACCCTCCGCTCAGTCTGCAGGGTAGTATGAATAAAAATAAAATATTTATTCATTTTACATATCCTTTAAGAATAAACATGAACTTCATGTACTTTTATCGTCAATGTTTATTTTCTAGTTGGAAGGGATGCGTTCACGTCCGGGTCACCGGTTGTTCCTCACCGGAGGAACTACCGTCCCGCTCGTGATGCTGTCTAGGCTCAGACTCGTGCTTCTGTCACCGAAGGTATATATCACACTTCAATTTTCGTTAAATCTTGATTTCTTAATACGACTTTGTCTTAATATTGATTGTTTTGATATTTCTTGTAGATGCAGGGCAGCCCCATCCCGAGAGAGGGACTCGAGGCCCGAATCAGTCCCACAGGCTGAAGCCCGACAGAGCTAGGGGAGGCAGCATTCCCCCTCTTCTTTACCCCTGATTATCGCTATATCGGCGATTATGCCGAGAGGTTCGGCCGGTATATGGAGGATGAGAGCCGCCTCATAAAGAAATATCCACTTCACATTGAGTGGGGCGATCAGCACCAGCGCTCATTTTCCCTCTTCTGGGATCAGGCTTTGATATTAATATATATTTTCATTTGACTTATCCAATATATTTATTATTATTTAACACTTGCAATTTAAATACATTATTTTTTGTATTTGCAGTTGGATTATGATTTTCAGCCTATACCCGACCTTGATCACTCTGAGAGAGTGCTCGATTTTCATGCTCTGTACCATGGCCTGATGAAGAACATGCAATCAAAGGTCTGATACAATAGGAACGAGCTGAAGATCGACTGCTATTCCCTGTGGATGGCGACCCCCGAGGCAGAGAGAGCGGCTCTCCTACATACTCCGGCTTTTGCGAGAGTCGATGTAGATACAGGGCCTCTCTTGTGCCAATATTTCGACTCTCAGCGCAAACCGGTTTGTAATTTAAATGTAATTCATTATTTAGTATATAATTTATTTTTCTGTGTTGCTTAATTAGAAAACTAAATCTGAATGTGTTGTGCAGAAACAGACCGATCAAAATAAAAAGAATAGAAAGTCGGCGAAGAGGGGCCGCCCCACTTATACAGGCGGCTCGAGAAATATTACTCGTGTCATAGAGGCATCGGTAAATTACAATAGATCTACTCTGATTTAATGTAATATTAAGAGTTATTTTATAATATATGTAAATTTTTTGCGAATTGCAGAGAGCTCAGACCCTGGCGCAGGATGGTACACCGAGCGTGATGACCGCGTATCTTACCATCCACGGCACCTCGACAGATCCCGCAACGGGCGAGCTTTGATTCCCCGACACCGCTACCCAGGAGTATTGCGTAAATGTTAATATTTATTCTAACAGGTTTGGAATTTTTGTTTTAAAAAGTTCAAATTTAAATGATATACTTATATTTTAATGGTTAATGTAGGTGTAGGAGCAGGTGGTAGAGCAGGCGGAGGCATCGGGGATCGATTTTACTAGACAGACCGATCCGATGATGCTGACCCTAGTACTAGACGCCGCACACAGAGGGCACCATGGAGATTAGGAGAAAGGCCGGGGAGTGGGTCCTAGCAGGGACCATATGAGGTTGGACTCCACTCCGGCGGTTACTTCCCCTACCCCCGTGAGCGATGTCTAGAGCATAATGTTGCCGTCTTGAAGACCACCGTCGAGGTGTTGAAGGAGATATCGGTATGTATACTACTTAATAGTAAAATATTATATCACATTATAGATAGTATGTAACGCTTCGAAAATTGTTTAGGTAGTTTTTCGGTAATCGGTTAAATTAGCAGCTTTTTCCGTAAAAACTCAAAATAGGTATTTTTCATTATAGACCTAATTATATAAATTTAGATAAGATATTACTATAAATTGGTCACTAAAATGTCACTTAAAATTTTCTAGTTAAATAAAAAAAATTCGTAATTAATTATTTTTAATATTATTTTAAGCTTTTAAAAATACATTAAATTAGTGATAAATACAATTTTAATTAGGTAAATTACACACTTAGAAAATATTATAAACTAAAATTTAGTGTTAATAAAATTTTATCAAGACTTTTCAAGATTTTTGTTCTATGGTTTAAAATTTTATTCAAAAATGGCTTAAAATGGGGGTTTTTGTGTAAAAATTGATGTGATAGTCATTAATTGAGCTTGGGAAAGGCTTTTTGTGTAGAATTTTCTACACCATTCACACACATACACCCTTCCTCTACCTCAGGTCAAACTTGCTGCTGCCTCCCTTTTTTCCCCTCATTTCTCTTGCTTTAATTCTTGCAAAAATCAACAAAATCCATAAAAAAAAAATACACACTTTTCCTTCTCAAATTCAAACCAAAATCCTAATCCATCCTTTCCCTAACCCTAATTTGTTTTAAAAATGGAGAAAAGAGGTGTCTTGGAGGCTAGTGGAAGTTTGGAATCAACTCTTGTAAGGTATAAATCCTAAACTAGTTGTTAAATTTGTAATTTAAATAAGCTAAATTAGTATTTTAAAGTGTTAATTTCATTGTAATGGTTGGTCTTTGAAAATTCAAGAGAGGTGTTGATGCCCTAATTAGGGTTTGTTGTAGGATAAGTGGGTTTAAGTTAGGGTAGTGGTTATCTAGTGGGTTAGATTGGTTGTTTGTGCGATGTAGCGATCGCTACACCGTTAAATCGCGACGATTGTATCGATATTTCTATTTTAATGCTTACTAGTTTTTCTAAATTTTTAGGAGGTGATTTAATTGCGTTATATTAGTGATATAATTATCATCATAGACGACTATTAGTGTGCGCGAATGCGGGGTTTTGTCTAGTCGGGTTTTAGTTTTGACGATTGCCCCGAAACGGCGATTTTAGTTAAGGTTTTAGCGATTTTCGTGCGTTTTCCGCACACTGAGTGCACGTTTTGATTAATTCGAGAGCGTCGATCTTTTCATATTATGAGTTGCGTCATTCCAGGAATCTGTAATCTTATATTGTGTATTATGCAATTCTAGGAACGGTTGCAAAAATATCGGATACGGCGCGCAAAGACAAGACGGTGGTCGGATCGGATTAGCGAGGCTTTCAGGTGAGTAGATGTATTCATCTATGGGGGAATCGTCTGGATGGCGCGATGCGCCCCCAATTAGGGTTACTTTATTTCTTACAAGATATGCATTGTTAATTAGCTAACCCTTCTCATGCACATTTCATACATTTATAGTTATTCGTCTGCAAGATTGGTATAGGATATTCATATACAACATGTTGGGTATTATAATTTTCTTGAGGATTTTAGTATTGCTGCGATTTCTGGATTTTGGGGAAAACCGCAAGAATTTATCAAAACCTTATATTTATCATTTTTAAAATAAAGTTGCGGCTTTCTCGTGATGTATGTGTCATCCACCATGAGTTTTCATGTTTTCTGTTGGATTTCGAGACCCGATTCGAGGAGTGGATAAACCGTCTCGGGTACATGGTGGGCCCGGTATGGTACCCCGGGGCAAGAAGATCGATTTGTAGACGATGAGCCTGGCAGGGGAAGACTACCTACCGGTGATGTCTGGAGCGGCGGATATCCGGAGGATACCGACCGTTGTCGTGAGATTTGATGATATGGGCCGATCCGGACTAACGGAGCACGATGTATTGAGACATTGATACAGTGAGATATTGAGACGGATGTGTTTTCATATTTGGTGTCGATACTTGACACGGGTTTTAGATGATTTCTTGATGATATTTAGCTATTATACAGATATTCTTTTTCTAAAGTTAAGAATGCAGAAATCATAACATTTAAAACACTTAAAGATTTAGTATTGACATTGCATACATGTGCATGCATACTAGAGATATTACATCACATCTGGACATACATACTGTGACGCATTTGCGTGCATTCTTATGATAGCCTTACTAGATGTTATATTCTACTCACGAGCTGGCAACTCACCCCCGTTGTGCCACAGTGTCTTGCAAGTCGGACTCATCAGTCTAGTAGCGATGGCTTATCTTATTAGTGGCTTCTTTTGCTCAGACTCACGACATTGCTCGTAGGTGGGTTGCGAGAGCACTTTTATCTCTTTTTGTACTATTTTTGTATCTAGTATTCTCCATCTACCATTTCTTTTGCGTAATGCGACCTAGTGATGAGACTGAGAGATTTGTGTATATGTGGTTTCTTTTGGGTCGAGCTCACTTGAGTCGACGTTGTGTTTTTTTTTCTTATTTTTGCATTTCTTTATGCTCTTTTCTTGAGATTACATATATATATTGCGTGTGGTTGTAATCCGCCTTGGGCGAAGAGCTATCTCCCGCTTGGGGATGCCATTTTGTGATTACAGGTTATATATCTTGTTATACCCATTTTGGGGGATAGAATTTACAAAGGAGACTCTGCCGAAATTTTCGGAAATTTTTAATGTTTTAAAAAAGGGGTTCAATGCAACTTAATTGATTTCAAAATCGTTTTCATGAAAGCTTTTCTTCACACTCTTTGGTTTTTGGTTTAGATTTTCTGGGCTTTGGCTGACTTAGTTTACGTTACATGTTTAGACGTCTCGTAATCTAATGCCTGCCACATTCCGTACTTTCGGGTCGTGACATAGTAACATATGCAATATTAGTAGCCTAAGCTTATTTGGTTATAGACTTAGTTTTGATTAATAATACTTACACAAAACCGTCTAATTAAAATAAACTACGGTTTTCCAAACTAGATACCCAAACGAGGCCTAAGTCCCTAAGTATTCTTAGATTGGGCTTTCGCAATAACCTGATAATGATACGAATTCGACTAAGATCTAATACACAGTTCTTACTCGTTTATTACACACAAAATTTAACAGATACGACAGGCTGCTTCGGTTGCGGATTCACATGCATCTCCTTTGGCTGCGGCTCCGCAAGCCACTACCTCTGCCGCTGTTGCGCAAACCACTCCTGCAGCTCCACAGCCCGCTCAGACATCCGCACAGTCCGCTCCTTCATTGGTCGAGTTTTTGACGACTCAGGGCTGCACCGAGGAGCAAATGCGCCAGATTACGGCGTTTACCAGAGGTGGAGGAGCTGGATCGAGCTAGGGTAGCTTTTTTTTATATTTTAAGCATGTATGTACTTATATGATACATATTGTATATATTTTAGACGATATTGGTGCTATTTGCGTGTTCAAGATGAATTAGATTGATATCATATTCGGTTTTTTTTATTTCTTTTATATATTATGCGTGAGATGTTGATTATGAATACTGCGGTATTTGGTTATATGATGTATATATTATTGTGCACAGGGCGGGGGAAAAACAGGAAGCCCATTTTAAAAAAAAACCTGATATTTTGTCTCCACGGATTAATCCGTAGGGCCATCTGTTGCACTTACGGATTAATCCGTAGGTGCAAAGTTTGCCCCTACACATTTAGCCGTAGGGACAAAATATCAGGATACCTGATGTTTTGCCTCTATACACTCCGTAACATGCGTTAAACTTGCCCTTACGAATGTATCCGTAAGGGCATTTGTCAGGACTTACGGATAACTCTGTAAGGGCTTTTAGCTGGACCTACGGAGAAATACGTAGGGGCTTTTATCTGGACCTACGAAGAATTCCGTAGGGGCATGTTCAGACCCTACGAAGTAATCCGTAGGGGCAAGTATTTTATTTTATAAACCAATAAATTAAATAAATATTTTGTCCCTATGGTGTAAGCCGTAGGGAAATATGTCCTTACGGAGTAAAGCATAGGGGCAATTATTACTCCGTAGGGGTATGTTTAGGATGAAAATTTGCACCTGCGGTCTTTGCACCTACGGGGTATTTTTTTGCTCCTATGAATATTCGTAAGGGCAGTGCTTTGCCCCTATGGATAAAGCCGTAGGGCAACCCCTTATTGTAGTAATGTGATTACAATATCGACTATCTTGTGTCGGGTGTCATCCAGATTTTTAGATATGTCCTAATTAGCTTTCATTCCATTGTAATTTTATCGGTGTTAAATCGATCCGTATGCTCAAATATCATTGAGGATATTTGCTTGAATGTAATTTGAAAGAGATAAAACAAAAAACTGCAAAAAGTTAATTGTACCTTAATTGTTATATTGCAAATATTTGGAAAAATAATTAACCAACAAACCTATAAGGTTCCTATTAGCCTACCGAATTCCGGTTATTAATTGGTTAAAAAGTGGAATATATAAAAGATACGCAAGTCGTAAAGTTATCAAATTCCTCTACTCAATTACAAACTCCATATCGCGGAATCTACTGGATTGATATGAAATGTATTTGATAATGCTCGATAATGGCGACCTCCAAGATCAGGACACATGGCAGATGACGTGTCCCAAGACTCAGAGAAAAGGGTTCACAGGGGCCGACCAGGCCACCCTGTATCCGACCTGCAAGCGCAATTTGGCCCCCCTCGGGGCCCCTACAAATTAACCTCCTCGGCCCCTCAGCTCGCCCCGAGCTGCCACAGGACCAAGACTCCTCGGCCTCCTCGCTTGTCCCCGATCCCCCGGCCGAGGCCGTCTTCCTCGGCCTCCGACCAACTCCGCCACTCGCAGGCGTAACCGCCGCTCCGCGGATCTCGCCATGCGCAGATCCTACACCAACAGCATCCCACGTTCCACGCCATCACGATCACCATTAATGGGCGATCCGCTCTTGGCGCAGGCGTGACGTCGGGAGCATAACTGCCGGCGAGATTCTCGCGTCCGCTGCTGCGTGCCATCACCGCTATATAAACCCCCATCACAGAGGGGTCAAGTAAGCCATTCTTTGCACTTTACGCCGTTACTCTGCTCGGATCTCATTACTAACTTGAGCATCGGAGGGTCCTCGGTGGTACCAAACCACCCCGGGACTTCTTTGCAGGTACTCGGCGGCAGCTTCCACATCTTACCTCTTCCTCCAATAACCCATTGAGACCCACACGCAACGAAGAATAATCAGCTAAGTTCATCGTGAGATCTAAGGAAGACAACATCTGACGGAGGCCCGAAAAAGAGCCCCATCAGTTGGCGCCGTCTGTGGGAAATCAAATTCCACAAAATACAAAGTTGGCATTCCTATCTCCTCTCTCATGGCGGACGACTATCCTGGGGATCCCGGTACTAGTCACCGCCTTCCGCTCACCGAAGGCGGGGATGAACCTCCCCACATGATCGTCCTCAACGCCCTCGCAGGCCGGATAGATCGCCTGCAATCTCTCATGGAGGCCCTCATCCACGTCCAAACGGCCGCCCCCGAGCCCCAGATCGCTGCTCCGCCGCCTCCAAAAAACTCTGTCCCTATCTGGATGGCCAACCACCAACAAGCTGCATCCCCACACCGCCGGTCCCTCGAACCGATGCTCCCTGAGGCCCGCTGGGCACCCCAGAGCTCCACGCTGAGATCCGCCGCCAGGGGGCCTCACCCTGAGCCTCCTCGCGACCCTTACCCCCCTAAGGAAATGTCGGTCACCTCCCCTGTCCACGAGCGTGGCCGACCCCACCATGATCGGCGGGAATGCACAGAAGGGGTCTGCCCCGACGACTCAAGAGCTACCCCATCCCGAGACCTGAGGCACCTCATCGAGAGAAACCGGGACCACTCCCAGACGCGGTCCACCCTCAACGGGGACCGGGAATCCCGAGGCACCGATTCCTCGAGGTACTACGGTCGGCTCGACGCCCTCGAGAAGAAGATCGAGGGCGTGCGCCGAGAAACTCACTTCTCGAGCGACGGGGCTAAGTACGCCTCTGACTCGCTCACGAAGCCCTTCACCGAGGAACTGCTAGCCGTGTGCGTCTCCTCGCGTAATAAGCCCCCGAAGATCTCTCTGTTCGACGGGAAAACCGTCCTGAAGGACCACTTGGACGCTTTCACTCCGACGCTACCCAGTGCAGGGCCTTCCCGGCCACCCTCATCCGCGCAGGTCGGGACTGGTTCCGGGGGCTCGAGCCCCGCTCAATTTCGACCTTTGACGAGCTAGCCACCTAGTTCCTCGGCCATTTCGTGGGGAACCGTCGACAGAAGCGCACGGTCGACTACCTCTTCACGGTTAAAAGCGGGGACAAGGAAACGTTCAAGGCCTACATTACCCGTTTCTACAACGCCCTTGTCGAGGTGACCGAGCACCGGGACGAGACCGTCATAATGGCACTCAGATCTGGTCTGAGGCACAAAGAATGGTTGTGCTCCTTCGCGCTGGCTCAACCCAAGACCATGGCCAAAGTCAAGGCGTGGACCGAGCGTGAGGTCAGCTGGAATCAGAAGTGAATGCCAACCTTCCCTGAGTGGATCGGCTCGACCAGAAGAAAAGGACTCGGGAGGACAGGCTAGAGCGTCAACAACCCTATTACCCGAAGTTCCAGGAGTATACCCCCATCAACGTCTCCCTCGCGGTGTTGCTGGAGGAGGCCCAGAACGAGGGGTTCTTCAAGTTCCCTCTAGTCCCGCGTCAGGCCGCTAAGCGGACCCGGGGCCCCTACTGCGCTTTCCACCGGGTATTGGGCCACGCCATGGAGGACCGCAAACAACTGAGGGACTACATGGAGGAGCTCATCCGGTCTGGGCACCTCGCCGCCTACCAAAGGGACAAACGGCAGACCGACCGCGAGCAGGAGCAACATCGCCCTCCCACCGACCTGACCATCGGTCAAATCATGCTTGTTCCCGTAGACGGCCAGCCCAGAGCTCAGGGAGCCCCATGCCTTATGCCAAGCGCGGGGGCCGACAGCCCTTCAGGGAGCTCGGCCCAAGCCAATAAAATCATATTTTAGCCTGCACCTTTTTTTAAGCAATGTAAATTCTTCCTAGGATCTATTGTTAATCTAATAAAGATCAATGGAGCATTGCGAAAAAGAAAGAAAAGCCTTGTTTATTCAAAAGGGTATTATGGGCTCCTCAGCCATACAAAAAAAAGGGAAGTTACAGTAGCGGGGGAACGGGGTGCAGCGAGCACTGCTCGTGGTACTCGGCGAAGATCTCCGCCAACCGGGGCCGCGCAAGGTCCAACTTCTATCCTCGGTTCCCCCGTGGGCATCAACCCCGAGCCTCAGCCCGTAGCATTCACGGACGAGCGCCTCCGAGCGGGCCAACCGGTTCGCAGAGATTAAGCCGAAGTGTCTCAAAGACCGCAGCTTGTCCATGGCCTCATCGAAGAGCAGCTCCGATAGGGGGTTGTAAAGCCCCGGCGATGCCCTCCAGATGGAGTACATCAGTAGCTGCAGCAGGGAGGAGCGTCTAGAGAGCAGCCGGCCAAAGTGATCCTCAATGCGCCCGTAAACTAACTGCACCGTGTCCTCAGTGCAATAGGGGTCGTAAAGGTACACATCTTCAAAGCTGACGATGTCGGGGATGGTGAACGGGAAATCCTCCATTCTCGATGGCCTGTCTGCGAAGGAGGGAATAACCAGTACCCCTTATATAGCCCGCTATGCTGCCCAACAACCGCCCGCTTTTGCCTAGGGAGTCACCGACACGCGGCGTCCATCGAGCGTTATCCGGTGGGAACGAAGCGACGTGCCCCTGTCGCTTCGCCTCCCCCCGCATTTAATGCACTAGCTGTGCGCGCCGTTGCCCCAACCGTTCCCATCCCCCACACCTACGGCTGAACGGCCGGGCTACACCTCGTCAAGGTTCAACCCAATAGCTACCCAGCTCGGTGGCCCCAGCGAGCAGCTTCACTGCCGCAGCGCCGGAAATCAAAAAGCCCTCTCAGAGGCAGCCGAGCCCGAGGTTCTCTCGCTCAGCTATCCCCTGCGGGTAGCTTCCCTGCCACAACGATGGGGATCAAAAAAGCCCTCCCAGTGGCAGTCGAACACAAGGTTCCCTCACTCGGCTATCCCCCACGGGCAGCTTCCCTGCCACAACGCCGGGGATCAAAGAAGACCTTCCAGAGGCAGTCGTGCTTGAGGTTCTCTCGCTCGGCTATCCCCTCGCGGGCAGCTTTCCTGCCACAACGCCGGGGATCAAAAGCCCTCTCAGAGGCAGTCGAGTCCGAGGTTCCCTCGTTCGGCTATCCCCTGTGGGCAGCTTCCCTGCCACAACGCCGGGGATCAAAAAAGCCCTCCCAGAGGCAGTCGAGGCCCGAGGTCCCCTCACTCGGCTATCTTTCAGGACAAAAGCCCTCGCCTAAAGGCACTGGGCAGTAACCCTACCCAACCAATGGTCGTTGGTAGGCTTCTTACAGCCCTATAGATTTTCTCGCGCCAAGGACCAAAGTCCTTCCAGAGGTGGTCGGATCCTCGCCCGGCTATCCCCGGCTGGTAGCTTCCTACCACAACCGACAGGGATCAAAGTCCTCGCCAAGAGGCACTGGGAAGTAACCCTGCTCGGTCCCCATCCCGAAGGATCAAAAGCCCTCGAAAGAGGCACCCGAGCAACTACCCTGCTCGGCCACCCCTGGAGGGTAACCCCCCTAACGCCGCGACAGATGCATGAAGCCTTAGCAAGAGATGACGGCGCAGCTGCCCTGCCCGGTCACCCCCAGATGACGGCCGATACTTTAAATCGGAAACAGATGTCAGGTCTGTCCAAGCCTAAACGATCTTCCCCTCGACCTCGGGGCCCAAGGAGATACCTCCTCGGAAACGCTCGTCGGCAAACAACTGCAGTCAGCTCGACGGACGATCGTCGGACAGCGGGCCAACCTGACATGAAAGAACAACGGCGCAAGTAAAAATATCCCAAGCGAGCATTCTTCACAAACAGATGACAGAAAGGAAAATTTCATCACAGCCGAAGGAGAAAAACTTTATTACTATTGCCAAAGATAAGTTTTTACAAAAGGTATTTTTTTGGGCTCCTCAGCCATACAAGATTCGAAAGGAAAACAAAATGAAGATGGGAGAGCGGAGGCTCTACACCTCAGGCCCGGGCACGACCTCGAGATCCTCAACCTCCACCACTGGGGGCGCTGGGCCCTCGGCCCCCACCTCACCGGGAGCCTCTCCCCTTTGCTCGTCGGCGCCCATGAGGGGGAACTCGGCCCGGAGATTCGTGTCGTCGAATTCCGGCATCTTAGTCTTCACGGCGTCAAGGGCGTCGTGCCAAATGCGAGTCGTGGCTACGGTCAGGTCGTCATAAAAGTCCTTCGACCCCTCGTAGCTCGTCACGGCCAACGATCCCGCCAACTTATAGGCCTCGGCCGCCGCCCCCAGCTCCCTCCGGAAGGTCTTCACCGTCTTCTTGAGGTTGCCGGCGAGCACCTGGGAGTCCTCGAGCTTGCCCTCAACGATTGCGGCGGCCTCGTGATACCGGGCGGCCTCGCTTTTCCCGGCATCCACCTCGCCCTCCAGGGCGGCGATCCTCGCCGACATCGCCTCCTGCTCCCGTCTGGAGCTCTCTTGCAACATGGCAAGCTGGCTCGCGGCCTCCACCGTCGGTGCTTGATTGATACGAAAAAGGTGTTTGTAGTTAACCGCAATCAATAACGGTGTCGCGCGTAGCTAGACCGAGATGAGTACGGGTCGTCCTCTGGGAAACGTGGAACCTTTTACTCTTACTTTAGATGTGTTGAGAAAGAGAGGAGGGATAAAGAATTTTTATAGATTGGTTTCTAGATCTACGTTAAACAAGAATGTAAAATATATATCTAGATTATTTTAGAGACTTAGATAATATAATAAGAGGGCTTGTAGGGTTCGTTAGGATTTAGTAGTTATGGACGATTAATTAAAAGTGACCCTTTTTATCCATTAATAGATTTAGAACTAGAACGACGGTGATGCGTGTAGATTAGGGTTTCTGGAGGGAAAAAGAATCCCACTCTTAACCCTTATCTCGACACGGAACTCCGTTCATATCTAGCCTTTACCAAAACAATCATTAATCTAATCTCTAATCGCGGTCGGAACTAGCAAAGAATTGCTAGGGCGCCCGATTAGGATGTTAATGATTCTTTTGATAAAGTTCCTAAACTTTATAGGACTTAAAAAGGGTTTAATTATTTTCATCGTCCATTAGCCTACCCTAATCCTACGAACCCTAACAAGCGGAGAATTACTCGCGCATGTTGGGAGAAAAAGAGATGGAGAGAAAATGCATAATTAAACTACGAAGAAATAGAATAAGAAGAAGAAAGCTACCTTTATTAATCAACAAGATCAAGTACACTTTGATTTCTTAGAAAATGATTACAAAAACCTAGTTTGCTTCTCGATCTCTTCCAAGGAGGTAGATGAACCGTTGATGATCAGCCTGGACGCGTGAGCCGTCTTGGACTTCATGATCTCGTCGGCTTGATATCTTTTCCAAGAGGCTCTCGGTGCCCTTTTATAGTGCAAAGCCAGAATCTTATTGTTGAAAACTTGCTAAAATATAGCATAGATTTACCCCAAAAAATCTTTTTCTCTAATTCCATAATATTGCGGCGGATCCGCGGCAAATGGGGGCTAAGGCCGCGGATCCGCGGCCAATGGGTGAGATCTCTTGATCAAAATTCTTATGCTTGCATCTTGTGACATGTGGCAATCCTAGGCACCTTCATAATTCAGAAATCTTCTCTCGGTTGCTTCCAGACTTGGTCTCCAAGTTTTGCTTCTTAATTTGACAAGATTTCTTCAATAGCTTGATTTCTTTAATATATTCTGCATAACAACTTGGAAAATTCTGCACAACAACTCAAATAAGATTTTAGTAGACTTTGTTCTACTAGGATTAGGTCAATAATATTTGCATACATTTTCCTACCAAATGATAATTAAAATATATTAACACATGGAAAATAATGTTTTTACACATAAACCCTCATATGTATAATATATTATAATAAAGTCCTTTTTTAATATGAAAATGGTAGGAAAAATGTAATACAAATGTGCAGTTTTATCAACTGAACAGTGCTACCACCTCGGCCTCCATACGAAGGGCGAGGGCCACGTGCTGGAGAGTCTGGGGAGGCATAAACGAAGGAGAAGGTTCAGAAATATGAAGGAAAGCACTAAACCTCACCGCGCACTGGGGGATTACCTGCACGGCTTTCTGAGCGATCGACGCCAACTGAGCCTTGAAGGTTCCCCCAGGAACCCGACTCCCAGCCGAGGTCTCTATCTCGTGGAGGAGGCTGTCCGCGACCGACAGCCCGGACGGCACCATGAACCGGAAACCCTTTCCTCCACCACTGTCGGCGAAGACCGACCCCGGGAAGGTCTCCGGGAACTCTTCTTAAGCGGCTCCGAGGGGGAGCTGATCTCCTTTTCCGAGGCCGTGTCCTCTACAATCGGGGCCTACTTCCGTCCCGACACTCTGTTGGGGCCCGGGACGGGATCCATCGCCGAGCGTCCTCGGGGCACCACCACCGGGGTGGTGGGAGTGGGGGCAGCTTGCGCCCGGGAAGAGCTGGTGCCCCAAGCCCTAGCAGGCTGCCATGGTTGGCGCATAACATTTCGGAGAACGCCGAAGTCCATGGATCCTGCGCAAAACAAACACCTCACTTGTCAGCAATGCGAGTAAAATATAAACCCAGAAAGCAAGCCTAACTTACCAACGAACTCGACGGGGCTAAGCCCGACCCAACTCAAAACCCTCTCGGACATCAGCACGTCGTATCGAAGGATGGGTTCCCACGACGCCACTCTCACCGCGGCGGGGTCATCGGACAGGTTCCCCGGCAGACTCTTCTCCCTCGACCACTTAGTGAGCACCGGCCGGTCCTCGCCCTTGGGGGGGAGACGAAGAAAAACTTCTTCTTCCATTCGTAAATGGAGGAGGGAAAGGCCACGACCCCAGTCCCGGCAGCGACCCCGGGCCGCTTCCTAAAGATAAAATAAACCCACCTCAGGTCGCCAGCTCGACCGCCGGGGTGACTCTTAAAAGCAAGGGAGGAATCGAGAAAGGAAAGGCAGAAAAGAACCGCCTGCAGCTTCAGGCGGATCAGGAACCCAAGGAGGACCTTCCACGCTTTCGGCACTAACTGGACAGGAGCCAAACCGAAGAAATTCAGAGCAGCGGTGACCTCAGGAGAGAAGGGCAAGCGCATTCCGCCCCAAAAGCTTCCAAATACAGAGCAATCTTCCTGCCCCGTACCTGATATGCCCTCTCTCCTTCCTCGGCCAGACGAAGCGTGTAGCGCGGAGGAATGTGGAAGCGAGCTCGAGCATTAGCGAGCTCGTCCTCGTGCCTCACCCAGCACGGGGTGCTGGGGGCTACATCTACCGCCTCCTCCGTGGAGGCGGCCCCGCCTCACAGCCTCGGTGAGAGAGCCCAGCCCCTGCTCCCCGAGGGGACTCTGACACATCTAAAGGAACCCTAACATCTACTCCTACGCCGTGTACTAATTCTACAGGGGAAGACATCTAACCTGGGAAGGGAACTCTTCAAAGGTTGGGAACGAGAGAGGGGAGACGAGCGTCGAGCAGCTGGGACTTGAGAATGAAGAATATGAGAAAGTAAGGGCCCTAGGGCGGGCCCCACCCGTATTTATTACCACATACGGCCTCATCCAATGGCGCCCATCGTCTCCCGCCGAAACGGCTCCTTGCGCCCAGCGGCACCGATCGCTCCACGTGGCAGCCCAGCGATTGGCTGCATCCTGTCAGACGCTGCAGACCTGCACACGTCACATCAGCCAGTATGCGCTCAACACGTGGACCGTCGCTTCAACTACAGAGTGCACGAACCGACGCACCCCCCTTAAATGCAAAGGTCTCAGCTCGATTCTCTAGCGGAAAAGACAACCTATGGCTCGAGAACTCAACCCTGAGGAGGAACTCACCTCGGGGGGCCCAGCAGTCCACTCCTGACCCGACCACTAGCTGGTCGAGACAAGAGTGGTGGGCTAATGATAATGCTCGATATTGGCGACCTCCAAGATCAGGACACGTGGCAGATGACGTGTCCCAAGACTCAGAGGAAAGGGATCACAGGGGCCGACCAGGTCATCCTGTGCCCGACCTGCAAGCGCAATTTGGCCCCCCTCGGGGCCCCCTGCAAATTAACCTCCTCGGCCCCTCAGCTCGTCCCGAGCTGCCACAGGACCAAGACTCCTCGGCCTCCTCGCTCGTCCCCGAGCCCCCGGCCAAGGCCGTCTTCCTCGGCCTCTGACCAACTCCGCCACTCGCAGGCGTAACCGCCGCTCTGCGGATCTCGCCATGCGCAGATCCTATGCCAATAGCATCCCACGTTCCACACCATCACGATCCCCATTAATGGGCGATCCGCTCTCTGCGCAGTCGTGACGTCGGGAGCGTAACTGCCGGCGAGATTCTCGCGCCTGTTGCTGCGTGCCATCACCGCTATATAAACCCCCATCACAGAGGGGTCAAGTAAGCCATTCTTTGCACTTTACGCCGTTACTCTGTTCGGATCTCATTACTAACTTGAGCGTCGGAGGGTCCTCGGTGGTACCAAACCACCCCAGGACTTCTTTGCAGGTATTCGGCGGCAGCTTCCACATCTCACATCTTCCTCCAATAACCCATTGAGACCCACACGCAACGAAGAATAATCAGCTAAGTTCATCGCGAGATCCACGGAAGACAACATCTGACGGAGGTCCGAAAAAGAGCCCCATCAGTATTGCTTCAATTTTGAAGGTTGGTTTTCTCATTTTAGGATGCCATGTGGCATCTCAGGATGGAGTACTCCATGAACTTCCTATCTTCCTTCTTGAACCTAGAATCTCAGTAAGCTTTTGGGGCTTCGTGAGCATTGATAAACCCAAATAAAACTATTACTTTTTGTCCTGGAAATACAATTTTTTTCTTTTGGAAGTATGTTTCAAATTTGTACATGCCGTATATAGATTCAGAATTGATGAGAAGTAAATTGCATAGATCATTATGGGCTCTAGTTTATTTGGCAGTGTACTTTCCCAAAATAATCCCAAGGTTTTCAAGTGTGAATTTTTGTCCCCGAAGTGCTGCTTCCATTAATTGGGAGGCTGCAGGAGAGCATTCCTGTAGCGTGCTTTGGATCCTTTTTTGTTGCCTTTTTTAGGCAATATAATGGAGGCTTCTAATATTCTAATTACAAACACTTTTTTTGGCTAGATTTTAGGGTTGTTCATATGTCTTTTTCTTGCTATTTTTTAATATCTCTCACCCCAAATCTTTGAAATTTCCATATGCCTACCCCAAAAGTTGATATTTCTGTATCTCATCTATGAATCTTTGATATTTTTAGGAACGTAAATGGTTCGGATACGGATCGAATATAAGTGTAACCATATATCAGTATCCGATAGTCGTTGACGGATGCGAATACCGATACGGATAATGAAAATCATTACCGCTTTTTTGAAAAAATTTGGTTATAGATATAAAACTCATATATAGTATAAAAAGTCAGATATTAAATCAAATACGGAAACGGAAGGAATATATGTGTTAGCATATCCGTATTCGATTATTGTTTGTGGATACGGATTGTCATCGGAAATGAAAATCATATCTGTATTTGATAGAAAAATATCGGATACAAATACGGATTACATGCGGATTATCCCTATCTGTTTACATTCTCAGATATTTCAATATTTCACCCTCTGTATTTCGATTTCATCCCTAAAACTTTCAAATTGTTTGAAAATCTCTCCGTTTAAAAGGCAAAATTACCCTCCAATTTATAAACATGGGAGGTATATAAACAACTAAAAGGTTTCGGAGGTAAAGGTGGAAATAAAAATTTGTGGGCTAAAATATGAAAATATCAATAATCTAGTGTAAAATATGAAATTTCAAAGTTGTAGCCGTGAAATATAGAAGGTTTTTTCCATATGTCACGCCCAAAACTTAGTTAATTTCATATTTCATCCCTAAAGTTCATTCAAAAGTTTTAAGTTATCGAAAATAGCCTCCACTACTACAAAGTATGTATTTGGTAATGCTTGTAGCCATTACCAAAACCTAATATGGTAACGGTTCCAGCCACAATCGTTACGATAGATCTCATCAACAGAAGCCTGGTAATTGTTGGAACCGTTACGATAGACCAATATGGTAACGGTTGTAACCATTACCATATAATTCGCCGTTACCAATATGAGTTCAGATAACTGAGACATATCTGAGTGGGGCCACCTATATGGTAACGGTTTATATCGTTACTATAAAGATGGTAACTGTTTGAACCATTACGACAGGCATCATTTAGTAACAGTCTAAACTGTTATCATAGATGTTGTCGTTACATAATGTAGCCGATATCTGATAAATTTCAGATATCAACTTCCCGAGTACGGTTACCAAATGATATGCTTATGGACTACCTAGCCCCCGTACGTACGATCGCCATCATAACGCTTGTAGTCAAGCAATAATCTTATGAGCTTTATCAACATGTATTAGCGATGCGTAATAACAAGTAAAATATATACACATTTTAACATAAAGACAAACCAAAGAGCATACTATCATATCGAGAAAAATTGTCATGTACATACATATGTCCAAGTATCCACTATATATACAATAATGACCTCTATAGCATACATATCCAACAATTTTCCACTTGCACTGAGACCAGTTATTGGCATATCGAGTATCCAATGTCTGCTCTGGGACCAGTTGTTGGAGTATCGCATATCCAACATCTTAAATAGTCGCACGAACTGTGCTTGAGAGAGAGCCTTTGTGAATGGATCCACCGTGTTTTCTTTTATGTCTACTCTCCGAATCTCGATCTCGCGGCGATCTACGATTTTCCTGATCAGGTGATACCACCTCAAGATGTGCCTAGATCTATGATAGGACTGTGTTTTCTTCACTAAAACCATAACCCCATTATTATCGCAATACAAAGGTATTGGATCAACAATGGACGGAACCACCTCAAGTTCAGTAATGAACTTATTCATCTAGGCTTCTTCTCTTGTGGCATCATTGGGAGAAATATATTCAGCCTCTATATTCAAGTCTGTGACGGTGTCCTGTTTGAAGCTCTTCCAATAGACCGCCCCTCCGTTGAGGGTAAATACATAACCCGAGATAGACTTGATGCCATCCTCATCACTTTGGAAGCTTCAGTCGATAAAAAACTCTACCTGAAGGTCTCCATTACCGTACACCAAGAACAACTCTTTAGTCCTTCTCAGATACTTAAGAATGTTCTTCACAGCTGTCCAACATTTCTCCCTTGGATTTGACTAATACCGGCTTACCACACTAAGTGCGTAAACGACATCTGGTCCGGTACATAATATCGCATATATTATAGATCCTACCACCGAAGCATAGTGTATAACGCTCAAGTGAGCCCTCTCCTCATTAGTCTTGGTAGATATCTCTTTGGAGAGGGTGATTCCATGCAAAGCGGGTATATTACCGCCCTTTAAATCTTCCATACTAAATCTCATTAGTATGGTGTCTATGTACCTGGACTGTGATAGTCCTAACAATCTATTGGATCTATCTATGTAGATCTTAATCCCCAGAATGTAGAAGGCATTACCCAGATCTTTCATGGAGAACTTTTATGACAAGAACAACTTGATCGATTGTAGCATAGAAATATTATTTTCTATCGGGAGAATATTATCGACGTATAAGACGAGGAATACGATAACTCCTCCTACAATCTTCTTATAAATACATTGCTCATCTTCATTCTTAATTAAGTCAAATTCCTTAATTGTCTCATCAAAATAGTTGTTCCAACTCCGCGATATCCGCTTTAGTCCATAAATAGATTTAAGCAACTTGCACATCTTTCCGTTGCTCTTACTGTCTATAAATCCTTCCGTCTTATCCATATAAACGCACTGTAACAACCCTAAACTTTTTGTACTGAATTTTTCCAAAATACAGAAAGGGACACCTGAGCCTGAGCACAAGTTATAAGTTTAATTTACTTTTGAACAACAAAAAATAACTTGTAGCTCATTGGTAAAGCTTTGCACTGCTGTGACATAGCCCCTGTGTTCGAATCCCCCCAGCCACATATATTTTTATTGTATTTTTCTTTCAATCATTTTAGAAGCCCAAGGGTTTACACATGCACTAGACGTAAACTGAAAAGATACAGAATAAACAAACTCGTGCACAAGGGTATATGAGACGACAGAGACACGTGGAGAGAATCTCAGCCCCGACCCTACCAACTCGACCAGCGAGATTGGCTCAAAAACCGGTAGCACCGTTCCCCCCGGTCAAGAATGGTCTAAATTTTTTCCCCTGGCACCGTTTGGCCTACCCCACTTCCCCCATATTTTTTTATTTTTTTGCACATTGGCAGAGGGATTAAAATCATCCCTTTATTCATTTTAAATGCAAATTTTTAATTCTCCAATATACAAAACCCTAGTTTTCCGTATAGATACCACATCATATTTCACCCCTCCTCATTCAGAATTTTCCCATAAAAACTTTCTAAAACTTTCAAGTTCTAAGGTGTGCAAGTGGAGTTAGCAAAGGGCGAACTTCCGGCGAAGTTCCAGCGAGATTTCGGTGATGAAACGACGCCCCGACGATTCCTAAACCTTCTCCTGCCTCTCCCTTTTCATTGTAGCCAGTAAGCCCCCTCTCCCCCTCTCTTCTTCTACTTTAAAAACTTTCATTTCTAAAACCCGACGGAAGCGGAGTTAATCCGACTTTCGATTTGGTTTTCATTTAAAACTCTATTTTTCTTAAACAAGAAAATACCATACTCTCATATATTGTTTAACAAACATATTAAAATACGTTTCATTTCAAAATAATCTTTACTGCAACTTTTATTGTATTACGGTAAAATACCACATACTTCATTTCCGACATAAAACAACATAATACTTGTATTGCCTTTAGATAACTCATGAGGTAATGACGTACCTCATCACAACACACATCTTTGACATAGTACGATAAGAATTTGGGAATATATTCATGGGATAACACGACAATACAAATAAATACCATTAACTTGCAAAACCATTTTTTTAAAAAGTGTATTAATCAATTCTTTGCAATTACGCCTCTACAACCAACTTTTAGGGACCCCGTTCAGGATGGTGTGGGTTATCGCACATTCTCGGGCTTAATAGAGCGAGATGCAGACCTCTAAAAGGAGCATTCGATCTCGATGGAATTTTTAATATATTTTTCTTTAGAAAATGAGATTTCTACAGGAATAAATAAAATTTATTTTTATTACATATATAACTATTATTAAAATATCTATTTTAATTATATTATATAAATATTCTAATTTTTCAAATTAAAGGAATCACCATTACATGAAAATACCACCCGAATACAAAACAATTCTAATATTCCAATAAAATATCATATACTATGAAAACTAGGTTCTACTCACTAGAAATTTCACTTTTATAAAATATATATCAATGAAAACCCTAAAGACGATAATTAAATACTTGAGATATATTTTGAAAAGATATCAAAACTATTTTTACATAAAACTCTCTTAAGTTATACTAAATTACAATAAAAACCCAATTAAATATAGGTTTAAGCGGGACCAATTCTCTTGAGGCTCAGGGAGTCGGAGAATGTAGATGCTTGCCTATCTAAGGTAGATAATCTAACAAATGATGTTATCAACACGATAATTGTTTTTGAAAAAAAACACAAATCATGCCGTCTATATGCAGCAGTTACTGATAACATCAAAACAATCAGGACTTCAAATTGGTTTAAAAGTTTGACTCAGTTCAAATCATGATCAAACCTGAATAGAATATGATTCAAATATAAACTACAATACAACATGAATCCATAAATACGTCTATTCAATCTATATCAATCTATATTGACTGAACCGAACCATGGATATACTCCGTCTACATGACTCCATTTATATCCATTCCACTTACTGATATCATGGTTTCGGCAAGTCTTCCATTTAGTACAATACAATACAACCAGTACAATCATTACAATCAATACAAAAGATATCGCGGGGTTTATAATGGTGTAAATTGGTACGGAATGTGTTAGAAATGGCACGAGGTGGTCACTTAAGACGTAATTACATCCATACCGTTGTTACGTGGTATTTTCGACGGAGTCTTATACTACGGGTTACCAAAGTCCACAGTGTAAGTTGGACTCCTCTCGTATACACTGACATATTCTGTACCAAGCTACAAACACTACGTTAACCTAACAATCAAATATTATACTAGATATACTCTCTTTTCTGTCTATTCTACTTCTCTCCTTCTTTGGGACTTACCGAGCGATTGTTCACCGATGACATTCCTTTTCTTCTTTATTTGGAATGTTGTCAGATGATTCGGACTCATTGGAGCTCGAGACCAGCCAAAAGTATTTGGAGCAGTATACTGAAGACCCGGAGCATTAGACTTTACTTGTACATATTTTTATTTCAGTAAATGCCATTGTTTAGGCATTGCTTTCCATCCATGTATTTACATTTCCGGTTGTACCTGTAAAAGAATGTTTAATAAATAAAGTTGTAGTTCATTTACAATCATGTCTCTTATGTACTTTACTTTATATTGCTTAGCGTATTTACTTCTGAGTAAATACGTAGCGGGCCTCGCCGCAGCCCCTTTCCATACACTGGGAAGCTGGGAGTGACACGCACTCTTCTAAACTTCCATTTAGAAAATCTGTTTTTATGTCCATCTGCCAGATATCATAGTCATGGAAGGCAGCAATGGCAAGTAGGATCCGAATTGATTTGAGCATAGCCACTGGAGAAAAGATTTCGTCATAGTTCACACCGGGTCTTTAAAGAAAACCTTTTGCAACAAGTCTAGTTTTATAGGTTTCCACATGTCCATCTACACAAATCTTCTTTTTGAAGATCCACTTGCATCCAACGGGTTTTACCCCATGAGGAACAACATCCAAAGTCCAAACTTTGTTGGTGTACATGGACTCCATTTCGGATCGCATAGCATCCGGCCATTTCTCAGAGTTCCTACTAGTAATGGCCTGCTCGAAACTAGTAGAATCATCTTCTTCTAAGATGCAATCCTCTCGACCCCCTCTCTATAAGAAAACCATAGTATCTCTCGGGCAGATGAGAAATCCTACTAGATCTGCGGAGTGGCTGAGGTTCGTCATTTTCTATTGAATTCTCCGGTTCTACCAATCCTTCAGTTATAGTTTTTGGTTCTGGAATTTCTTCCGGTTCTACAGCACTGCCACCTTTTTCATTTGTAAAGAATTCGTTTTCCAAAAACTTGGCATATTGAGAAACAAAAACCTTTTGTTCTCCGTGTGATAGAAAAGATGTCCATATGAATGCTTATGATATCCCATAAACTTACACAAAACTGATCATGCCTCGTGCTTGTCTGGATTCTACTTCTTAACATATGCAGGACAACCCATATTTTAATCCGTTTAAGAGATGGTCTCTTCCCATACCATACTTGATATGGAATGGTAGGCACGGACTTGATCGGAACCCTATTCAACAGATATGCTGCTGTCTCAAGCGTATAATCCCAGAATAAAAGAAGTAACTCAGAATTACTCATCATAGAGCGAACCATATTCAAAAGGGTATGATTCTTCCGCTTCGACACACCGTTGTGCTGTGGTGTATATGGAAGAGTAAGCTGAGAGAGAATACCATTCTCTTTTAAAAATTCACGGAATTCTGTACTCAAGTACTCCCCTCCTCGATCAGATCGAAGGATCTTGATACTTTTTTCAGTTTGGTTCTCTATTTCGTTTTTATATTCTTTGAATTTCTTAAAAGCTTCGGATTTGTGTTTCATCAAAACTACATGTCCAAACCTAGAGAGATCATCAGTAAATGTAATTGTTGGGGTTAAAATTTACACTCCATTGACCAAAAGTCAAAGTCAAACTGCGAACAAGTAGGCTCAAGACAAAACAAACAAAACCTACTGTCGAATCCAAACCGGGCCTACGCTCGAACACAAGCCAGGCCCACGCCGAACCCAAATCTAAGCAGGTGGGCCCAAGCCCATACCGGCCTCTATGCCAAAGGAATAATCATCAAGCAATAAATATGTTTGATGTAATTTTCATAAATAAATGTAAAATAAACGGGCAAAAAGCCAAATTTTGTAAAGCCCATGGCTCATGTGCAAAATAAAATAAGCACATAGGCATGGGATAGGCAAAATGCCAATTTTGTACAATTCATGAGGCTAAATGAAAAGATGTAGGCCTATAAAAAGCCCCCATGATGATTTGATTAGAGAAGAAGAACTAATCTTGAGTTCGCCAAAATTAAAATCTAAGGTTTTGAGCTGCTTTTTATTGCGCAAGTCTCTCTTTCCCTCCTCCTTTCTTTTTTTAAGTATGCACGTCAGGAGGCTTTGAGAAAAGGAAAAAGAACCCCTTTTGATCTTCAAAAAATCTTTGTGTTTTTAGATTGTTGCTCTATTGGGTTTCGATCCTACTTGCACCGTGCTAGGTGCCCATTTGGCTAGGTGCGCACTTCGTTGGGTGCACATCAAACCAGGTACGCACCGACCCAGGTGCACACCTAGCTAGGTGTGAACATCCCTTTGGCTCCCTTCACTCCATCGCAACATGTCAAGTTCACACCTCGACAGGTGCGCACCTTGCTAGGCACGCGTCTAGGCAGGCATGACCCGTGCCAGGCACGCGTCTAGGCAGGCGTAACCCTTGCCATACACACGTCTAGGCAGGTGCGCCCCTTATCAGACGCACGTCTAGGCAGAAGCACGTTTTAGCAGGTGCACACTTGTCGCGTGCGCACTATGCCACGTGCTCCCTTTGCTGAGTGTGCACTTGACATATATACACTCATCATTTCTAACAGGGCGCTGCCCTGTACTCCGCAAGTGAGCTGCTAGTTCTCTTGACCCCCAGCCCGCTATCCGGGTAGCGAGACCCCCGGAAAAGCTCTGTGAAGCCCCCGATATGCCCGAAACACCCTCAGCTTGTTCCCAAACACAACACGCACATATTGCATATTGAGTTCGCATGATCTATTTGACTTGTTAATCGGACATTCTCTCGCTCCAAAAGAGAGAGGTAATTAACGGAAGCTTAGTCCGTGGTTGCTGAAGATTTGGATCCCCAAAATCAATAAACCTATGCCTACCCCGGGAAGAGAGAATCTGTAATATGCCTGACAAGCAATATGTATTTCTATCTCAATGGGGTGACGAAAAACACTCTACAGTAATGAAGTACAAGAATCCACCCCTTGCATATTTAGACATTGGACCACGTACATCACCGTGTATGAGTCCAAAGAACTCTGTAACTCTTTCTCCGTGTCCTATAATCGGAGTTATGGTCATTTTCTTTTGAGACAAGTCTAACAAGTTTCATAAGATAAAAATTCGTACATTTCAAATATCCATCTTTATGTAACTTAGATAGTCTTTTCTTATTGATATGACCAAATCTACAATACCACAAGTAGGCTTCGTTCACAACTAAACTTTTCCTCTTGTGTGTGTTTTATATATTGAAAACTATGTTTTGATTAAGAATATGGTTATCATTATTTAATGTACCTTCTGCAACTAGTACCTGATTAAGGTAAATGTTCATGATATTTCTACATAGAACAAAGTTTTATCCATCTTTATTTAGTAAAGAAACTGATATAATATTGCAAAGTATGGAAGGTATATAGTAACAGTTGTTCAAAATCATATTGTTGCTACTCGGCAATACTAGATGATATTCGTCGACGGCAGCGGCATCAACTTGTGCTATGTTCCCTACTTTGAGAGATATATCATCCGGTCCAACCATTCTAATTTTTCTCAGTCCTTATAATAAATTACAGATATGAAATTCTAATCCAGTATCTAGTACCTAGGAGATAGGGTTCACAGAAAAACAGTTCTCAATAACAAATACACCTGAAAAAGATGCATTAGAATGCTTCTCCTTCATTAGGGTCATATGGAAGTCCATGCAATCCTCTTTTCCTTACTCATATTCGTGACAGTTGTGATAAATTAGAGCCAAACCGAAGTTGTCCATCCCAGTGTAATAAACTAGTTCGGTTAAGTCAAATATTTTATTATCTTGATTAAGATGTGATATAGTTGCTACTTGGAGAGAGAGAAAGAAACACTTAGTGTATGCTCTTACAAAATTAGATTGGTTTTTAATTTATCTAATCAGGATGGCTCCTGATTGTCGCAAAAAATAGTCTATGTGTATGTTGTATAACCGCAATCAAGACGGTGTCGCAAATAGCTAGCCGCGATGAGTACGGGTCGTCCGCAGGGAAACGTGAATTTCTTTTCTTGTTTTAGACGAGTTGATAAAAGAGAGGAGGAATTGTTGTCGTTTTAAATTAAGATGGGTAGAAAATTTTATAATACAAAGGCTTGTAGGGTTTATAGGATTTAGTAGTTAATAGCTGAAGGTTTACGAATGATTCTTTTTATCTTTTAATTGTTTAAAATTAGAGAGATGGCGATAAATATGGATCAGGGTTCTTGGAGGGAATTAGGGTTTCCCACTACTGTCCCTTATCCTTCCATTGATCTCTATTTATCTTAAGTCCTTAACAAAACAAGTATTAACTAATCTCAAATTGTGGTCGTAACTATCACTAATTGATAGTGCTCCCGATAAGAGAGTTAACATTTATTTTGCTAAGATTTATAAACATTAAAATGTCAAAAAAAAAAATTAAGAAATTTTTCATGCATTACTCTGTTCTATCCTACAAACCCTAACAAGAAAGAAATTACTCGCTCATGGTTATTAACATAGTACAATAGAGGTGGAATATGAATGAAACCATATTTAAAATCAGAAATTAATGCTGAATGTAATGCAGAAAAGTAATACAGAAAAGTAGTGCGGAAAGTAAATGCAGTAATGCGAAAAGTAAATGCGAAAAGAATTAAAACAAAAAACTACCTTTATTTATCAACTGTTGCATTACAAAATTTTTCCTTAAGAAGGTAGATTACAAGAACCCTAGTTTTTCTCGTAGATCTCTCTCTTGATCGAGAGATAGATGAATAGATGAATTTTGCAATGGTTTTGATAGACAACTTTCGGTCCTTTATATGGTCTCTGAAATTAGAAACCTTAGATGCCATATTGGAGTATGTAACATTACGAACATGCCCTTAAGTTTCCATATCCACTAGCTGCCATCAGACCGTGGAACCGCCGCCCCTGCCCTATATTGACTCTGGATCCGCCTCCATAAAGCAGGCTTGTGACTTGGGATTTTTTCTGGCTTTTCTCTCGATATTTGGAGATCTTTGTAATAAAAATATTCTGAAAATATTGCTATTAGTCTCTGCCGTTGCTTGATTCTTCGATTTGCTTCTAATATTTGGTAGATTCGGTTTTATACTTTGATTTGATGTGAATCTCGTACTTAGATTTCCGGCCTGAGCTGATCTTAAATAATAACTGCATAATATCTCAAATCAAATTGTTGGTAGCATTTGTTATTTTTGAGATATTATTCCAACCATTTATATGATACGATAGCTTAAGAATATTTATTAGGAATATTTAATATGACATGCATATTTTAATATGATTATTTTATTTAATTATATATGCATATGTTTCCCCAATATATTAATTATAATTGAAGAAACATATGATAATAATCTTTTTACAAATAAACCCACATATGTTCTTTATTTATAATTAACACCTTTTAGCAGTTAATAATAGTAGGGAAAATGTCCATACAAATTTGCAATATTTTTGACTGATCAAATACCCCCAAACTTATTTTTGATCGTCTCGAGCAAACTATTTATTTTCAAAAGAAAAAGAAAAAACCGAGCACACTTTCATAAGCAACACGATTGCACTTAGCTCATGCAACACGCCTTTAAATCTCTAGGTGTCTCTAATAAGTGGAGTATTGTCTCATGAGGGCTTTCAGCGAATTTCACCTACAAAATCCCAAAAGAAGAAAGAAGATGAAAATCACATGCAATGGTAAGAATATAGAAAAGAAAAACTTGAAAATAAGTGTTTCAAACTACACTAGCTTTTTAGTTGTCATGAGTCCTATCTTAATGGTCTTGAAAAGATGTCAGAAATCGCATCATCCCTCAATAAAACTTCGTCTTTAGTCTTCCTCGCTACCTTTCCTCCAAACATTTATCATATACCCCTACGTATGTAAAAAGCATCCCTATACTTGGAGAATTCAATTCAAGCTATCATACCCTTGTCCATATTCCTTAGTACTTTTTAGACGGTGATGATTTAAATGGATTTGCTTACATATTTTTCATGCAACCGTTAATACTTCTTGAGTTACTAACCAACCGATTACCGAATGTGCTCACTTATTTAAGGCGTAATTAGTAATATCATAGTCTTGCAACAGCTAAGGCTTAGCAGTGACTCCCAAAAGGCACTAGGTGATAAGGCATCCTCGCTATAATTTTTTATGCTTTCTTAAGTAATTACAAAACCATTGTTCATTTTTCTTTTTAATTTTTTTTATATGCACCACTTATATTTTGTTAATCCTTCCTATTAAGGCTTCTAGGCAAGAGTATTTCAAGGTATCCTCTACTATCCCAAGTTTCAAGATGTGTGCAAGTGCGTATAGTAAGGTATCAACGTTCAGAACTTTGGACTCAAGAATATGGACTATTTTTCAGACTTATTTCTATCTACAGATTAGTGATTCCTTCATCTACTAACTCTTGGGACAACAGTTCATAACTACGTTTTACTAGTTCGTCATTAAAACATCTAATTTTCTTCCATTTCTTAAGTCTTTTTCTATCTTTCATATGTATCTTTCACTTTCTAACTTTTTTTTTCAAAAAATTTATGCAATGCAATATTTACATATGATGTGTGGATACATACAAACCATTCACACAAACCATCCCCCCAAACTTGTTTACAGCAATGCCCTCACTGATATTGTTCTGTAAGCTCAAAACCTGAAAATTAGGACGAACGGTTCAATAAGATGGTATAAAGAAAGGGTCAAGAGCGAATGTCAGTGAAATCTGCCCCCCAAACTTGTTCTTAGCTTACAATCGCGCAAAAATTTCCTTTCATTCAAGAGCCAAAAAATATTTTTCTCCCCCCAAACTTAATTAAAATAGTGTTTCCACTATTTAAGCATTTGAAGTTCAAATTAAGAGAAGTGAAAATCGCATTAGTGTATACAAGGTTTTATAAAGCCCAAAAACCAACACCAACCATTCAAATATTTTATCTAAGTAACACCATAGTTGGTAAAAGTAAGCGAAACGGATAGACATGAAGAAGACTCGAGACTGTATAAGAATGGAGCTTGTATCATGTCTCAAGTAGAAGAATAATAAATGAGAGTAATGAGAAGAGATGAAGTGGGGAGAAGATAAAAGGTGGAATCGAAAGGTTTTACGTCTCGGTTGATGGAGACGAAAAAGTGATTGTTCACCGCCGAAAACCGGGAAGACAAACGTCTTGCCTGAATTTAAGGGCAGATGCTATTTGGATTTATCCATCCACCTCTCCGAAGATTCTAATTTGATTTATGGCACCGTGCATCGGAGGTTTGGACGGATACGACCGTTGTAGTAGACATTGTCAGATTCCCCCTTATTTCGGAGGGGGTTTTGATTGTGGGGACGCTCTTCACTGCAGGCGTAAGCCCCTGCAGTAAATTACTTTACCGCGTAGCGATAACCACTTTTTCCAGCTCAAGAAGTTCACTTCGTGTCGTGTGTGTTTGTTTTATTTTTGGTTGCCTATGGATTGTCTACGGAGACTAATTTATATTGTCGCCCGTACGGCATGGATTAGTCTAAATCCGTATATTTTTATATTTGGGTTTGGGTTGATTTAAGGATTTTTAATCTCATTTGAGATTAAGATCAACTTAAATGTTTGTTATGGATACGTTAGTCCAATATTGGACTGAGATCTACTTAACGAGGGTTCGGGATCATTTTTGATCCAACAAAAGAGCACTTGGACTCAATCGTTTTAGTTTAGAGACGTTACGATCCGTAGATCACCATTTTTTGGGTAAGGGTTTAGTTTAAGGACGTTGCGGTCCATAATTAGTTTATGGACATTGCGGTCCATAGTTAGTTTAAGAACACTGCGATCCATTAGGATGTACTCCTGGATTTGGGAATGCACCAAAAGTTGTTGGTTGTCAAGACCCTCCACCTCTCTGAAGACGTTTAAGAATTACAACGACATGTATCAGAGGTATGGAGAGATGTACCCTTGAACCAAATTCCAGATGGAAGGGAAAGATCATGGTAGAATGAACATCATTTTAGATACTATTTGTTATAAGGTCGTTAGTCATCTTTGGAACTAAGATCGATTTGGAGAGAACTGAGCATATGAGGGCTCGGTTGATTGGTGATCAAAAGGGTTTTGGCCTCGGGAGACTTGGCTAATTTGGGCTAAGCTTGGCCTCTCATAGTGTTAAACACTAATATCTGCTCGGCACTCACGTGCTCCCACATGAGGCTCTTAAGCAGTGTTAAATACTGAAATTTAGAGCGCTCACGTATGGCACGTGAGGCGCCTATGAATTGGGCGTTGCTTCCTTGGGTTTATTCCCTTTGTCTTTTATAAGGGCTAAGCACTATTAGGGGTCACGTGGGATCACGTGAGGCGTCCAAAATAGGAACTGTTTTTTATTTATTCCCCTTTTCTTTTGTAAGTGCAAAACACTATTAGGGGGTCACGTGGGATCACGTGAGGCACCCAAAAATGGGAACTATCTTTGATTTATTCCCCTTTTCTTTTGTACGTGCTAAGCACTATTAGGGGGGTCACGTGGGATCACATGAGGCACCCAAAAATGGGAACTGCCTTTTATTTATTCCCCTTTCTTTTGTAAGTGCTAATCACTATTAGGGGGTCATGTGGGATCACGTGACTCGATATCAGTTGTTCCTTTTTGTTCCTCAGAGGTGCTTACGTGGGAACACGTAATCTATTGTTATAGCGTTATACGTTAATCGTTTCTTTTATGTGCATGGAGATCTTGATCTTAGTTTTCAGAATTTCAGGTCCCTTATTTTATAAGAATTAAATTCATAAGCAGGGTTAAACCCTAGTTTTATCAGAGGAATTAAATTCCTATATCTTTTGGAAGAATTAAATTCTTCAAACTTACTTCTTTCCTCTAAGTTTTGAGTCTACATGACAGAATCTCCCCAATGAGAATTAAATTCTCAACTTGTGGGGAAATTTGCATCTACAGAACTCAACCAGAGGAAGAACTAAGTTCTTTTTAAAGGAGTTAAACTCTTGGAGCGGTGAAGAAGAGATAAAATGATCTCTCGTATTTCTTCTTACCTAGGGTTTCTTTTTCTAAAAGAGGGATCTTTTTCTTTTCTTTTTTATCCTTCAAATCTTATGGGGGGTTTCTCTATACAATACTTGAAATCTTGGGTCCTTTATATATTAGAGGAAATTTTGTTGATTTAGTTAGAGAAATCACGCATTGAGATATCTTAATTGATTTTGGGGATTTTATCCACCGTTGGATCTTTGATCCAAGGACTTCTGTTTTACAGAAGATATTTTTCTTGTTTTTTTAACAGGATTAGGGAAATATTTCCCCAGACAGAATTTTTTTATAGATAGGTGATTTTTTAATCACCATTGGATTTTTTAATCCAACGATACTCTGTTTTACAGAGAGTAATCTTTCTTATTTAGAAAGATTCAAGGAAATATCTTCTATATAGGGTTTTGATCCCTTTACTTAGAATTTAATTATATCGGCTCTGAAGGAATTTGAGACCACTCACGTGCAGCACGTGACCCCACAGAGTTAAACTCATTTGCTTATGTGCAACAGCCTAAAAAAAGGCATCATGTGCTGACACGTGAGCTCCTCTGGCTATTATTTATTTTAAAAAGGCGCATATTACATTGTATATAGATGATCACGTATTTGCATGTGGGGCTCAATTTCAGCCTTAATTGTCAAGCACAGTGCCTATAATCTTTATTGTAATGCGCATCACGTATGGGCACGTGATGCTCCATCAGGGGGAATTTTCCTATTGCTTTTTCCTTCTTTCTCTTCTGTTTTTTTATAAGGGAACAAATGCCCCCACAGCATTGTCCTCATGTGACTTGCACGTGAGTGCGACGCTGTCACCCTTATAGCCATTGGATCTGCCTAGGGGAACGGGGAGATGAACCGCCTTCGTCACGTCTTATAAATGCAAAGGTCTTGTCTTTGGGAAGCCACTGTTCCTTCATCTTTTTCTTTGCTTGTCTTCTTTGAGAATTTAATTCTCTTTTTTAAAGCTTTGTTCTCTGCCCATTGCAATTCTAGAGCCAAACTCTGTCAAAAAAGAAATCCCTTTTAGGTAAAATTCTTGAACAACAAAGAAACCCTTTTCTTAAAAAAAAATTCTGGATTTTAAATCCACCATAAGAGCTTTTCTCTCTTCTAAAACTCAACTCTTAGAGATCTAAAGACGTGATCTTTGAGTAGTAAATCTCAATGTCTTGGGCACTCATCCTCTGATCTTTAAGGATTCATAGCATTTTTGTTTTTTGTTTCCTCGTCATGGGGGTTTTTGGAATTTAATTCCACTGCATAAAAGGAATTTAATTTCTCATCAAAGAGCTTAGCTCTGAAAGATCAAGAGGGCCCTTTAGGAATTTCATTCCCTGGTGTTCTTGAGAACATTTTCATAGGGTTTTTTTTCCTTATTTGCACGCATTTAAATTTGTTGGGTATTTTCACAGAACTTGTTTTCTCTATGAGGATGTCAAGAGTTGTTTAAACTCCTGTGTCTGTTTAATGAGAATCCTCTTTTGATTCTCACAATGATTGTCCTGTCTCATCATTAGTGAGCCACCAAATTGATTTTGTAGGGTCCGTTAGTTTCTCAATCAGTGGTCCCATGGAACAAACTCTCTGTCGTTTCCCTCTGTTATTATATATATATATATATATATATATATATAGGTTTCATTAACGGTTTTTCTTTCCCTTATTTCAGGAACAATGATTTCTCTTCCTTACTTTCCCTTTACTCGTTCGGACGCCTCATTCCCGCAATCGTCGTCGGATGAGGAGGCTATGGCGATGATCAGGGCCCATGACAGGGACTGTACTAGTTTATTGCTATGGGGAGTTTGGTATGGGAACATCATCCGGAGCCGCCGCAGCTTTACTTGTGAGGTGTCAACAGAGCCTCCTCGTCCAATATCGCTGATGGAGCGTCCGCAGACCGCTTATACGGTGGAGGTGGCTAATTAGACTCCTACAGGCCAGCTTGAGCCATCAACAATCGGGATACCCAACTAGCTCTTGCCGTCTATAGATATCTTGGGGCGCCGAATCTGTCAAGGTGAAGCCCATTCCTGGGGACAAGTTTATAAGGTAGGGCTTACTCCTCACCATCCAGTCGGCTATCTTCCTTAGGCTCGTTATGTTCTCTCCGCCCACCGCGCACGGTTGCAGAAGGTTGGGTTATATCAAGCGGTGTATGCATCTCTTTTTTATTACTCGGCCCCTCACATCTGATGGGTTAAACCTTTCCTGAATCAATGGAATCTTCCTCCTAACACCTTCGTGCTAGGGGATCGTGAGGTCTCGATCTCACTGGAAGAGTTCCACGAGATCTCTGGATTTCCGATCAGGGGAGAGCATTATGAAGAGTTGCTGCCTCCCGATGAGTATGTGTTCATGACCGTGCCTGCTATGCTTGACGGCTGAAAACGCCATCCGTCATAAGTACCCCAGTCTAATCAAGACTCTGGGTATTTTCGAGAAGCTATTCGTGAAGTCAAAAGGACATAGCGTCACCTTTAAGAGCTTCATCGCCTGTTTTCTCCATGAAGATGCTTTATCAAAAGGGGCTCCAAAGTTTGCGAACATTGATGACCTTTTTGGGTTTGGGTTGAATAAGTTGTCGGCCAAAGAAGAGGACTTGCTGCAGTTTTATATTCTGGCATCGTCGGCCGTGCCCTTCGATGCAATTGCGGCCCTGGCATGGACGAAGAGACCTTCTTCGTCGGCTTCATCAGTCTTTGGCACAGTTGGTTCTCCATGCCGACGCATCGACGCTTCATGAGAGCCTTCGTCTTCTACCCCGCTCATCGCGCAGCTGAAGGGGCACGGTTGGTTATTGGCATTGCGGGACTATCGTGTCTTTATCATAGATTAGGTGTTGTGGCCAACACTTCGACCCCAGGTACAGATATTGTGAATTCCTCCCTCCACTACTTCACGTTGTGGATCGAGATGCATGTACTGGGAGCATTCGCGGCACATCAGCGACCAGATTTCTATCACTCCTATACCTTCCCACGAGTTATGAGGTCAGTGGATGCATCCGCTCCCGATCCGACCCAGCTAGGAGCCCTCCGCGTACTGCTTAAACCGTACTCCAAGGAAGGTGGGATAGTTTTTAGCGACCGAGTCCTCTCTGCTCCCGCGGGGCCCATCCAGCAGCTGTTTGATCTGTCGACAGGTGGAGAGTCATCATTAAAGCCTAAGGAGATCATGCGCGTATACTCAATTAGGCCGAGCTACTTGGTGTTCTGTCAGAATAACACGGTCCTTTTTATGCGATACAATCCATATCGCTTCGCCCAATAATTGGGCTATAACCAGGGTGTCCCTTTCGAGGCGTTCTTAGTTGAGCCCACTCCGTCCCTGGACGTCACGCGTGACGTGGTCCATCATTTTATGTGGCTGAACACCGGCTCCCATTTCATGATCCCCGAGGCTGGCTATATTCCAAGGTGTGTGGGGTCTTTCACGGGTTGGTATCGTCATCGAGTCGGTCCTATTGTTTTCGAGGAGAGGCGGGTACTCTTTGAATGTCGATCTTCAGCTCCGGCCAAAGCCACTGGCGTTTCGTTGTGGCCGCGGACAGTGGTTCGTCCTCTATTTAGGGATAGCGGCATGGTACTTATCCCCAAGGCCGCAGAAATAGAATCGACTCCCCGCACCACTGGTATGCCAGTGCGCACTAGAGCACAAGCAAAGGCATCTGATAAAGCGCCAGCGATAGTGCCATCATTGGCGGCACCACCAATGGAAGTGTCATCCATAGTGGTACGGAAGCGAGGTTGGCCAACGTCGCGCCGAAGGGAAGGAAGCGTTCTTCTGCTAGCGCTAGCACAAGCTCTAAAAGGAGGAAAAGATCGGTCGCCGGCTTACTGGACACTTTGCTTGAGTCCGAGCCATTCAATCAGGACGAACCGATAGCTATGGAGGAGTCGAACGCTGGTCTTATTTACCCTGGCTCGTCCACTGAGGAAGCCACGCAATTGGCTGAATCTTTAAGGCACTCGCAGGATGAGACCGAGAATGTGCACATCCCGAAAATCCCTACCCTCCAGTTATCTTCTACGAAGATCCCCCATCGCTACGGAGAGTACATATGGGTCCTCTGCGAAGGGAAGACGAAAGAGCCTTCAAGCAGCCCATCTCGACTGCTTCTGAAGATGAGCTGGCACTGAAGACCAGTGGTCATGAATCTGCATTTGAAGCCCGGCGAGCACATTTCCGCAGGAAGGAACGACGGCTCAAAAAATCCATACTAGAAGCACCCTGGCATATCAGTATGCGTGTTTTCCGTATCTTTCTTTTGGAAAGTAATTTGTATCGCTTTTATATCTTCTTATCTTTAAGAAAACTTTGCAGGGACTTCAGCAATGAAAGAGGATTTGAGCCCAGGTCGTGCCATGACTATAGATTCTATAGATGTCTCCCATGACGCATCGGCATGTGCAGAAGAGATCACTACGGCCGTCGTTCCTGTTGTGGAACTTCCGGTCGTGACTCTTGTTCCTTCGGTGTTTATTCCTTGAGCGGAGGTGACCCCATTGACCGCGGACCCTATGGATGTCTCTAGTGAGGCATTGAAGGTGTCACGACCCAAAATTTGGCCCGTAACCGGCACTTAAACTACGTAACGTCTACAGGCGTACGCAACTCAAGTAAGCCGAAACCCAGAAATCTAAACCACCCAAAACTGGATCAACGGAGAAAACATAGTTTTAAACATTCGGAAATTTTCAAGTAAAAATCTTTAAATTTAGTTTTCGTTCTTAAAAATTTCGGCAGCACCTCCTTTGTAAAAACTAACACCGAAAACGGGTACAACATAGATAATAATAAAAGTATCACAAACGGAAGCAAATCACGCCCAACGGCGGAGACAACCACCACAACATATATACGACGCCGAAGTGAAGAAATATAAAAGAAAACTGCATAAAGAAGTAAAACTTTTCAACAAAACCAGCTCCCACGAGCACGGCACCCAAAGTCACCACAAAATATAAAACTGAATCCTCACAAGTCGTCTCTAAGTCATATACAACATAGTGGTAGATGGAGAATACTAGATCCAACAAAAAATATACAAGGTATAAACAGATAACCGCAAACCTACCTAAAAGCAAGGCCTCACAGCCAACCGTAACGGTATCCGCAAAAGTAGAGATGATAAGACGCCCTGTCGCGACTACTCAGAGGGTAAGTCCTGCAAAACACTGTGGCACAACGGGGGTGAGTTGCCAACTCGTGAATAGTAAATAACATCATACGGTAATCGCAAGTATGCACGAACAACGATCTATCTATTCCATGTAATCCGATAGCATAAGTATGATAAGTGAATATGCAACAATCATGTAAAGGTACATCATCAGGGTACTACAACTACATGAAGCAATGCATATCAACATAATCCTGAGTGTGGGATGAGATAATATAAAATCTCATGCAAAATCATCAACATGGAAAAACACCAGCGTCCCTCACTGACACATCAAATCCCAAATCCTCAGGCACCGCATCCTCAGATCGGTCCTCATATCCTGTAAGTCTCATGGAACCTGAGTGTCTATCATCGACACCTGAAACATCATGAAAACAGGTACCTATAAGTATGTGTGTGTGTGTGTGTGTATATGAGGATATCAACCACGTATGTCCACCGACTATATGTAAAAATTATGAAAACCTGAGTGTCTAACACCGACACTCGAAACATCATGAAACCTGTGTCTAGCATCGACACGTAAATTCTCATAACTCAGGTGCTGTCACCATGACTAACCCTGACGATATGTCATACATCACTCCGGTCGGTATCCCCACAATAACCGCCGAGTCCAAATATAATCACCGGTAGGTACTTGCCCACCTTCTAGGCTCATCATCTGTACCATGAACATCTTGCCGAGGGGAACTGTACCGGGCCCCACCATGTACCCGCACACGGCCTACTCACTCCTCGCATCAGGTATATATCACAAACCTCATAATCGAGAAATATCATGGTAGACGCATCAAATATCATATCAAGAGAAACCGGGTTTTCAAATAATGCATAGTTTCTTGAAAATACCCCCACGGTTCTCAAATCCATAAATCATATGAAATCCATACCTCAATGCGTAAAATCCATATAAAACTGATATATGCAACATAAAACATCAAAATGAGCATATAAAGAGAAAACTTCTCTTTAAATTGAATCTAGCTTTAAAACATATCATGCGGTTCCCAATTCCTTCGAAAACAAATGCAGTATCATATGAAGTGTACATGTAAGTGTAGCAAGATTTAAATATCTACATGTAATCAAGTATATGGGTGTATATGTCAATATGTATTCATGATGTATAAGTAGCTATAGCAAGATATACGTGAAGTGGAATAAGAGTCACTATCTCAACTATTCCTGCCCAATACAATATCACGTATGTATGTGTCCACAGTATTTCATATGCACAATAGAATAAGAGTTACTACTCCAATAATTTCTATCCACTACCATATCACATATGTAGGTGTTTATGCGTGTCATGGTAATTATAAACGGTGTAGGTGTAGCATACAATTTAGTGCTCGTGCAACATGAACCGTCAGTAATGTGTTATATCTAAAGGTATGAGTCAAGTAAAAAAGATAATGCTATGCAATGACATTCATATGAAAGTAACAAATATACAAATACATGCAGCTATCATATCATATTCGCCCCGACGCATAACGCCATATGGGCGATTTTCCCGTAGATGTTAAATCTACTCACCGATGGTCTCGAGCTATGAAAATCCGACCACCTGCTTCCGCTTGTCCGCAGCACCCGAAGTCCCTGCTTGCAAACCTAAAATTTCATAAATACAACACATAAGCTAAATATCCTATGATGACAAAAAGACAACGAAACGCGATGAAAACGCCCGGAAAATTACACTGCGCGCTTAGCGCATCTATGGCGCACGACATCAACCAAAACCCTAACTGGGGTCGCTAAATTACAAAACACCAAGTCTAGACCCCGATCGTCCCGATCGCGCAACACAGCACAAATAATTACGAGGAATACAATAGATATAACCTCGCAACGACCAATCAAACCCACGTCGGAAAAACCCCGAAATCTAGTAAGCAACCTATCGCAATATTTCGCACTAGTTTCAAGCTAATACATACCTAGCGATTACAAACACCTTAAAATAGCTTAACTAAGCTATCTAAACCATTCCTATATTTTTAACACTCGCTAATTATGTTTTAGCAAAAACCTGATAAGCTAATTGCATAATTAAACAAAATGTTCATTAGAAAAAAATTAACGTTTTCTACTACGTTAATCTTCTCCAAAACACAAATTAACACTTCAAATGAACACTAATCACTAAACAAAATTTAACCTTAACATGAATTTCTTAAACCAAATATAAATGAATTAATCATGATTTAAAAACTAAACTAAACTAAACACATAATTAGCTAACTAAATTAGCTAGATTAAGATTAAATCAAATATATAAGGATTAAGGTAAGAATTATATCTCCCCAAGAACACAAAATGAAACTTAATCCAACATCTTAGCATCAAAAACCAAGCTTTGTTGAAAATCCATGAAGGATTAGTGAAGGAAAAATGATGGTTTTATTTTAATTAGGATTTTTTGTGGATTTATTTTGGAATTTTGAAGCATTTTAGAATGAAAGAGAACAAGAAATGAGCTAGGAAAATTTTGAGGGCAGAAATTTGGGGATGAGGCTCGACCATGGGTTGATGGGGGGGTTGTGTAATTAAAATGAAGAAAATTCTAGTCTTAAGTAATAAATGCTCATTAAATGAAAAATGCCACCTTTCATTCTTTTCTTTTCTTTTTTAATCCAAATCTTTTTGCACAAAAGAAAAATCTAGATATTTGAAAAGAAGCTTCTAAAATATTCTAGTGACAAAAATTAATTTATTCACAAGAGAAAAAATTTCCCGATTTACGTGCACAAAATACCGCTTAAAATAATATTTTATTTGGGAAAAATTCTATCTACACCAAAACCTCCCAAATACTCCCAAATTTCACGCACAAGTTTTATTTTAGCTAAACTAGGTGCCGGCAAGCTTATACGGACGTTTGATCGAAATCGGGTTAAAACGGGAAAAAACGACAATTTTGCCCTAAAACAGGAAAATTCGCAAAACAATTTCTAAAACGTTACAATCTCCCCTCCTTATAAAAATTCGGTCCCCGAATTAAAATTTTACTACGCGTATCTCCAAAGAGATGAGAGAATTTCTTCCGCATCTCGCTCTCAGCCTTCCAAGTGATCTCCTCACTAGTCGGGCAACGCTAAAGAACCTTCACAAATGGCAAGACTTTTGACCGAAGTTTCTTCACCTGCCGATCTAATATAACTACCGGCTGCTCGGTGAGTGAAAGATCACGCTCAAACTGAACGGTCTCGTGCTGAATCATGTGAGAAGGAGCATGAAGGTATCTACGAAGTATCGATACATGGAAAATGGGGTGCACATCTAGAAAACTAGGCAGGAGCGCCAAACAATAAGCAACAGAATCCATTCGCTCAAGGATCTCGAAGGGACCAACAAATCTGGAACTGAGTTTCCCTCTCTTCTCGAATCGCATAACGCCCTTCATCGGAGAAATCCTCAGGAATACAAGATCCCCCACTGTGAACTCAAGTCTGCGACGATGACGGTCGGCATAAGACTTCTGCCCGTACTGGGCTACTCTCATCCTGTCCTGAATCAGCTGGATCTTCTCCGTAGTCTCCTGAACTAGCTGGGGTACCAAAACCAGACTCTCACTAAGCTCGGTCCAACAGACTGGCGATCGATACTTCCTACCATATAAAGCCTCAAAAGGTGTCATCTGAATAGTCTCCTGAAAGCTGTTGTTGTAGGAGAACTCAATCAACGGCAAGTGACGATCCCAACTGCCACCAAAATCAAGCACACATGCACGGAGCATATCCTCCAGAGTCTGTATAGTCCGCTCCGATTGGCCATCGGTATGTGGATGAAAAGCTGTACTAAAACTCAGCCGGGTACCCAAAGCTTCTGCCAAAGACGGCTAGTAAACTGGGTGCCTTTGTCGGATACTATGCATGTGGGAACACCGTGCAAACGCACAATCTCATCTATGTACAACTGAGTATACTGAACATAACCGAAAGTGGTCTTCACTGGAAGAAAGTGAGCCGCTTTCGTCAACCGGTCTACAATAACACAAATGGTGTCATACCCTCGACTGGTCCTGGGTAGACCCACAATGAAGTCCGTGGAAATCTGCTCCCATTTCCACTTCGAAATAGGTAAAGGCTGCAACTCTCCAGCCGGTCTCTGATGCTCAGCCTTAACTTGCTGACAATTCAGGTACCTCGAAACGAAGTCCGATATATCACGCTTCATCCCTTCCCACCAGTAGATGTCTCTCAAGTCACGGTATATCTTGGTGGAACCTGGATGAACGCTAAAGGCCGACTAATGTGCCTGTTCTAGGATCGCGCGTCTCAACCCATCATCATCTGGTACACACAAGCGAGTCCCGCATCGTAACACACCCTGGTCATCAATCATGAACTCCGAAACTCTTCCCTGCCGAACAAGCTCAAAAATCTCAGTCAAACGGGCATCACTGGGCTGCGCCTCATGGATACGATCAAGTAGTAGTGGACGGGCGCGGACATGAGCAAGCTTTCCCCCAGCGGATGTGAACTCGAACTGCACTCTAATATCACACAAGAGCTGCTAATCTGCAGAAGACTGACACTGAGCTGCGCTCAACTGGGACAAGCTACCCCCGGGCCTACGACTCAAACCATCAGCTACTACATTCGCCTTGCCCGGGTGATAAAGGATCTCACAATCATAATCCTTCACTAGCTCCATCCATCGGCGCTGTCTCAGGTTCAGATCCCGCTGCTGGAAGATATACTTCAAACTCTTGTGATCCGTGAAAATCTGACACAACTCTCTGTACAAGTAGTGTCTCCAAATCTTCAACGCAAAAACTACCACGGCCATCTCAAGATCGTGAGTAGGGTAATTCTGCTCGTGCTTCTTCAGCTGCCTTGAAGCATACGCAATCATCCTATCATGTTGCATCAAAACACAGCCGAGCCCCACTCAAGAAGCATCACAATAAACAACATAGCGCCCGATCCAGAAGGTAAAGAAAGAACTGGTGTTGTTGTCAACCGAGTCTTCAACTGCTGAAAACTCTGCTCGCACGCATCAGTCCAAAGAAAAGGAACTCCTTTCCGGGTCAGTCCAGTCAGCGGTGCAGCGATACTCGAGAAATCCTACACAAAACGGCGATAATAACCAGCTAATCCCAAAAAGCTGCGGATCTCCGTCACCGATACAGATCTGGGCCAAAGCTGTACAGCCTCGATCTTCCTCGGGTCTACAAGAATACCATCACCAGTCACCACATGACCCAGGAAGTCAACTCTATCAAGCCAAAATGCACACTTTGAGAATTTAGCATACAGTTGGTGCTCTCTCAATATCTGTAAAGTAATCCTCAAGTGCTGCTCATGCTCCTCACGACTCCTAGAGTAGACCAGTATGTCATCAATAAACACTATAATGAACTGGTCGAGGAACGGCATGAAAATCTGGTTCATCAAATTCATGAACGCTGCTAGAGCATTGGTGAGTCCGAACGACATCACCAAAAAATTATAATGCCCATAACGCGTACGAAAAGCAGTCTTCGGAATGTCATCATTCCGAACCCGCAACTGATGATAACCCGAACGCAAATCAATCTTTGAAAAATGTTTCGCACCCTGGAGTTGATCAAATAAATCGTCAATGCGAGGTAAAGGATACCTATTTCACACCGTAACTCGGTTCAACTAACGATAATCCACACATAGCTTCAAACTGCCGTCCTTCTTCTTGACGAACAGAACAGGAGTTCCCCACGACGAAACACTCGGACGCACAATTCCCAAATCAAGCAACTCTTGCAATTGATTTTTAAGCTCTCTAAGCTCTGCTGGAGCCATCCGATAAGGCGGTATGGAAATAGGCCCCGTGCCAGGAATCAATCCAATGCAGAACTCAATATCGCGCTCTGGCGACAACCCAGGTAACTCATCGGGAAAGACATCGGGAAACTCTCGCACGGTAGAAACATGGTCCAACGACTCTACTGTGGCTCTAGTATCATGAATGAAAGCCAAGAATCCCCAACATCCCCTCCTCAAAAGCCGACTAGTGCACAGAACAGAAACCAGACTGTGAGGGGCGGCACCACGGTCCCCCTGCACAACAAATACTGACTCGCCGGGAAAATAAAATCTGACTATCTTCTCACAGCAGTCCACAGACGCATAGCAAGTAGCTAGCCAGTCCATGCCCAACAAAACGTCGAAGTCGAACATCTCAAGAAGGATCAAGTCGACGGACAGATCTCTGTCTCCTAAACGGACAGCACACAATCAGAACACGTGTCGCGCAACAAACGACTCTCCCACAGGAGTAGTCACGACTAGCGGCTGATCCAGCAAACACGACTCTCAGCCTAATCTCGGCACGAAGTGCGTAGAAACATACGAATGCATAGATCTCGGATCGAAAAGAACATGTGCATCATAAGAACATACAGAAAGGGTACCTGAAACCACAACATTGGACGCCTGAGCGTCCTGGTGAGCCAAGGCAAAAACCCGTGCCTGCCTTCTACCGGCTACTGGCTGTCCTTTACCTCTGCCACCTCATCCTCTCAGCACAAAACCACCGTGACCACGACCTCTCTGAGCAGGGGTCTGACACGGCGCAACAACAGGAATAAGAGGCAATGCTCTATGAGGCGGGGAAGGTGGTAAGGCAACCTGGGATACTGCTGGCCCTCTTTGATGCACCACGGTGCAATCCCTCACTAGGAGTTGTAAACTGCCACATCCAAAACACCCACATGTCGATGGCTGACCCTCCTGGGAAAAAGTACTGAACAACTGGCCACGTCCCACGTCTCTGCTACTCCCAGTGTCTGATCGAGCTCTGTCTCGGAATCTAAACCTCTACCTCCGTGCTAGTACATCCGTATGAGCTCTCTTTGATTCTGGAACAACCGATGACTCAGCTGGACGCTCCTCCACCAATAGGGCTGCATCCACAGCTGCCGCATATGTATCACAATACTGAATGCTGATGGCTAGGAACAACTAGGTAAGCAGGCCTCGAACAAACCTCTTCACCCTCATCTCCTCAGTCGCCACCAAATACGGAGTATACACCGACAGCTCAGTAAACAATTCATCATACTCCGACACCGTCATCCCTGGAGTCTGACATAACGACTCAAATTTGCGCGCTCGCGCATCCCTGAGGCTCGGTGGAAGAAAACGGGCGAGAAATACGGTCACAAACTCAGCCCAGGTCATAGGAGCAAGACCCGCGGCTCTGCCCCTCTCCAAGGACTCACACCACTTCTAGGCCAGACCCTCTAGCCAGAAACTCGCAAACTCTATCCATCTCTCATTAGAGCATCAGAGTGAGCGAGAAATCCTGGCCATCCGGTCGATGAACGACTACGGATCCTCAGTAACATCTGTGCTAGTAAACACCGGAGGTCTCAGCCTCATGAACTCCGTCAGTGACACAGTAATAACCTCTGGAGCTGCAACTGTGACTGTCAGAATAGTAGGTACCATCGTGGTCCGTGCAACGGGTGGAACAGCAGCCTGCCCCTGTGCTCGAATGGCCTCTACCAAAGTCCCCACAATCTGGCGCATGTCCTGCATACCAGCCCCAATGATAGCAATATGCTCCAATACCATAGGCGTATCGCCCTGGTCAGTCCTCGCCTCAGACGAGTCGACTCTGTCCTCGGCCCTCGCGACCGCTCTCTGTGCCCTCATAGTCTTCGGCGGCATATAGGCTGGAAATTGAAACAAGATTCGATAAGGAAACGGAAATCGAATCACAAAGATGTATATCAATCACGAAAGGAATTTCAATTAATAAGTCCTAAGGTCATTTAGGCGGAGTACCGTGTCGTAAGTATACCGCGGAACATACACACGCTACGTCACTCTGCTTAAACTAGCTACTCCATCATACCAAGGTCATCCTACACTCCGAAAGGTAAAACCTAGGGCTCTGATACCAACTTTGTCACGACCCAAAATTTGGCCCGTAACCGGCACTTAAACTACGTAACGTCTACAGGCGTAAGCAACTCAAGTAAGCCGAAACCCAGAAATCTAAACCACCCAAAACTGGATCAACGGAGAAAACATAGTTTTAAACATTCGGAAATTTTCAAGTAAAAATCTTTAAGTTTAGATTTCGTTCTTAAAAATTTCAGCAACACCTCCATTGTAAAAACTAACCCCGAAAACGGGTACAACATAGATAATAATAAAAGCATCCCAAACGGGAGCAAATCACACCCAACGGCGGAGACAAACACCACAACATATATACGACGCCGAAGCGAAGAAATATAAAAGAAAACTGCATAAAGAAGTAAAACTTTTCAAGAAAACCGGCTCCCACGAGCACGGCACCCAAAGTCACCACAAAATATAACACTGAATCCTCACAAGTCGTCTCTAAGTCATATACAACATAGTGGTAGATGGAGAATACTAGATCTAACAAAAAATATACAAGGTATAAACAGATAACTGCAAACCCACCTAAAAGCAAGGCCTCACAGCCAACCGTAGCGGTATCCGCAAAGTAGAGATGATAAGACGCCCTGTCGCGACTACTCAGAGGGTAAGTCCTGCAAAACACTGTGGCACAACGGGCATGAGTTGCCAACTCGTGAATAGTAAATAACATCATACAGTAATCGCAAGTATGCATGAACAGCGATCTATCTATTCTATGTAATCCGACAGCATAAGTATGATAAGTGAATATGCAACAATCATGTAAAGGCACATCATCAAGATACTACAACTACATGAAGCAATGCATATCAACATAATCCTGAGTGTGGGATGATATAATATAAAATCTCATGCAAAATCATCAGCATGGAAAAACACCAGTATCCCTCATTGACACATCAAATCCCAAATCCTCAGGCACCGCATCCTCAGAATGGTCCTCACATCCTGTAAGTCTCATGGAACCTGAGTGTCTATCATCGACACCCGAAACATCATGAAAACATGTACCTATAAGTGTGTGTATATATATATGAGGATATCAACCCCGTATGTCCACCGACTATACGTAAAAATCATGGAAACCTGAGTTTCTAACACCGACACTCGAAACATCATGAAACCCGTGTCTAGCACCGACACGTAAATCCTCATAACTCAGGTGCTGTCACCACGACTTGCCCTGACGATATGCCGTACACCACTCCGGTCGGTATCCCCACGATAACCGCCGGGTCCAAATACAATCACCGGTAGGTACTTGCCCACCTTCCAGTTTCATCGTCTGTACCACGAACATCTTGCCGAGAGGAACCGTACCGGGCCCCACCATGTACCCGCATACGGCCCACTCACTCCTCGCATCGGATATATATCACAAATCTCAGAACCGAGAAATATCATGGTGGACGCATCAAATATCATATCAAGAGAAACAGGGTTTTCAAATAATACATAGTTTCTTGAAAATACCCCCACGGTTCTCAAATCCATAAATCATATGACATACATATCTCAATGCGTAAAATCCATATAAAACTGATATACGCAACATAAAATATCAATATAAGCATATAAAGGGAAAACCGCTCTTTAAATTGAATCTAGCTTTAAAACATATCATGCGGTTCCCAATTTCTTTGAAAACAAATGCAGTTTAATATGAAGTGTACATGTAAGTGTAGCAAGGTTTTAGTATCTATATGTAATCAAGTATGTGGGTGTACATGTCAATATGTATGCATGATGTATAAGTAGCTATAGTAAGATATACGTGAAGTGGAATAAGGGTCACCAGCTCAACTATTCCTGCCTAATGCAATATCACGTATGTATGTGTCCACAGTATTTCATATGCACAATAGAATAAGAGTTACTACTCTAATCATTCCTATCCACTACCATATCACATATGTAGGTGTTTATGTGTGTCATGGCAATTACAGATGGTGTAGGTGTAGCATACAATTTAGTGCTCGTGCAACATGAACCGTCAGTAATGTGTTATATCTAAAGGTACGAGTCAAGTACAACAGATAATTCTATTCAATGACATTCATATGAAAGTAACTAATATGCAAATACATGCGGCTATCATGTCATATTCGCCTCGACGCATAACGCCATATGGACGACTTCCCCGTAGATGTTAAATCTACTCACCGATGGTCTCGAGCTATGAAAATCCGACCACCTGCTTTCCCTTGTCCGCAGCACCCGAAGTCCCTGCTTGCGAACCTAAAATTTCATAAATACAACACATAATCTAAATATCCTATGATGACAAAAAGACAACGAAACGCAATGAAAACGCCCGGAAAATTACACTGTACGCTAAGCGCATCTATCGCGCACGACATCGGCCAAAACCCTAACTGGGGTCGCTAAACTACAAAACACCAAGTCTAGACCCCGATCGTCCCGATCGCGCAATACAGTATAAATAATTATGAGGAATACAATAGATATAATCTCGCAACGACCAATCGAACCCACGTCGGAAAAAAACCCGAAATCTAGTAAGCAACCTATAGCAATATTTTACACTAGTTTCAAGTTAATACATATCTAGCGATTACAAACACCTTAAAATAGCTTAACTAAGCTATCTAAACCATTCCTATATTTTTAACACTCGCTAATTATGTTTTAGCAAAAACCTACTAAGCTAATTGCATAATTAAACAAAGTGTTCATTAGCAAAAATTAACATTTTCTACTAGGTTAATTTTCTCCCAAACACAAATTAACACTTCAAATGAACACTAATCACTTAAACAAAATTTAACCCTAACATGAATTTCTTAAACCAAATATAAATGAATTAATCATGATTTAAAAACTAAACTAAACACATAATTAGCTAACTAAATTAGCTAGATTAAGATTAAAGCAAATATATAAGGATTAAGGTAAGAATTATACCTCCCCAAGAACACAAAATGAAACTTAATCCAATATCTTAGCATCAAAAACCAAGCTTTGTTGAAGATCCATGAAGGATTAGTGAAGGAAAAATGATGGTTTTATTTTAATTAGGATTTTTTATGGATTTATTTTGGAATTTTGAAACATTTTAGAATAAAAGATAACAAGAAATGAGCTAGGAAAATTTTGAGGGCAGAACTTTAGGGATGAGGCTCGGCCATGGGTTGGTAGGGGGTTTGTGTAATTAAAATGAAGAAAATTCTAGTCTTAAGCAATAAATGCTCATTAAATGAAAAATGCCACCTTTCACTCTTTTCTTTTCTTTTTTAATCCAAATCTTTTTGCACAAAAGAAAAATCTAGATATTTGAAAAAAAGCTTCTAAAATAATTCTAGTGACAAAAATTAATTTATTCATAAGAGAAAAAATTTCTCGATTTACGTGCACAAAATACCGCTTAAAATAACATTTTATTTGGGAAAAATTCTATCTGAACCAAAACCTCCCAAATATTCCCAAAATTCACGCACAAGCTTTATTTTAGCTAAACTAGGTGCCGGCAAGTTTATACGGACGTTTGATCGAAATCGGGTTAAAACAGGAAAAACCGACAATTTTGCTCTAAAACGGGAAAATTCACAAAACGATTTCTAAAACGTTACAGAAGGATGTAAAAGAGATTGTCGAAGCTGTTAGTTCTATCTTGGAGCTCCCGGTGATGACCTCCACCTCTTCGGCGTCTGTACTTTCCATAGAGGCGGCCTTGCCGGCCGTAGCTCCAGTGGATCTCTCTGGTGGCGTCCTGGAGATTGTGGAAAGGACCGCCGAGGTCGTTGTTCCCTCTTTTGAGCCTGAAGTGGTGGTTGTTCCACAACTGGAAACTGTTACGCCAGCAAATATATCCGGTGATGTTCTTGAGAGTATGAAGGAAGTTGTTGAAACTGCTATCCCTCCAATTCAAGGCGGGCTGAGCATCGAAGGTAATCTTCTACATTTCATTTTAATGATCTCTCCGTTATCTGAACTCTTCATTCCTTCAGAATTGCGGGAATTGGCGGCTTCCATCGTGGACCTATCTCCCAGGAAGTCCTTCCAGCGCCTGCCTGATATGGCTGCCCTAGAGGCGATATCCCTGCAAAGCAAGTCCTTTCTTCCGGGCATGGTCAGTATTCTTTGACCCTTTTGCTTTATTATCATTTTTTATAATGATGCTAATATGACCTCTGCAGTTCTGGAAGCCGGTGATGAAGTGGAGATCCTTGATGGGCCTGGGGATCTTTCAAACCCCCCTTGCATGACTATGGATAAATAAAGTTTTACCTTTGGCATTGTTCTGTTTATTCCATGTTTGCCAGTATCGCTGACTATTCATAAATCTTGACTGCTTTGCCAGCTCTGGCTCCGTTAGAGTCTCGAATCTCTATGCCACCGGGCCCATATGCCCGACGTGCGTCTGAAAAGATGGCGAGACAAAGCATTCACTCCTTGTCGGGTCTCATTGAAGATCTTCGTGCTGGTAATTATGTTACGGCCGAAGAATTTGCTACCGAAACCAATACTTCTTTGCTCTTCCTTGCCACTTATCATGACGAAACATTAGTGCATGTTTGGGTTGAGTATTGTCGTCGAGTGGAGGCTTGGTTACATGATCTTGAGTGCATGCGCCTTCCTTCCGAGCTCCTAACTGCAAAGGAGAGCCTGCGGGGGTTGGTTGAGTGGTGTGCCGCTAATCAACAGTCTTGCGAGAAGAGGCTCAACCGGAAATTTTTGAAGAGTGAGCTAGCCTCAAATACTTTGGGGGAACTTCAGGCTCAACTCAGTACCAAGACCACCCGTGCGTACGAAATTTGGCGGGCTTCAAGAAGCTATCACAGAGGTGGTATCTCTTGATAAAGCCGTTATCTTTACCCTCGAGATGGTTGAAGCTCATAAAGTTGCTGAAAAGGAGCTTGAAAGTCGGTTCGCTTCGTATCAGACTCAACGGTCTCAGGCGGAGACCCGTCTTGTGGCAATAACAAAGCTTGAAGCGAGGCCCAGCGAAAGAACGATGAACTGACGAGCTTATTGCACTATCCGCCGGCTTAAAGATTTTTTATCGTTGCATATTCTCCAATTTTTTTGTATTTACTCCTGAATGAGAGTATCTTGTATTCATTTTGATTATTTTATGAAATGTATCTTGTATTCATTTGGATTCATGAATAAAAGACATATTTTATTTCATACTGGCATGTTCTTTTAGCAAATGCGTCTTGTAGATAGTCTATCTTAATCTCCTTGCAGGGCAGCGATGGCTTGGAAAACCCGCCTAAGACTTTTCAACTTTATAAGCCGTGAGGGTCTCATAAAGACTTTTCTCCCTACGAGTCAAGAGGATCCCGCAGGTGTGTTTTCTCCTTAGGAGTCGCGAGAACTCCTAAGTGCATTTTCTCTTGAGAGTCGTAAGGATCTCACAAGAGAATTTTCCCCCTACAAGTCGAGAGGACTCGTAAGTGGTTGTTTCCCTCCTTGTCGATATTCGACTTTAGAGAGTGTGCTCCGTGAATAGTATGCAATAGTACATCTTGGACCGACTTACAGGGCCCCAGTGCTTAGGAAACATGTCCTTATCCTCGTTGCCTAAGGCTTTTCCCTATGAGTCGAGACGAGTCGAGAAGTTCTCGCAGGAACATTATTTTCCCCACGAGTCGAGACGAATCGAGAAGTTCTCGCAAGGATATCCTAACGTCATAGTTAACTCCTGCTAATAGAAGTCCGATAGGGTCTGTGATACTAGGGTTTTTTACCCATCGTACCGTCGCGTTGGCTGGTGTATTCCTCAATACGCAATCTTGCTGTTCGAGTAGCCCCGCAACTATCGTGTCTCTGATCCCTTCGGGGGCTGGACAAAACGTCTTCAAGTAATCTTCCCAGTGATATTACCGTCGAAAAAGCAAGCTTTAGGGATATTCCATGTCGCCTTTTTACTTGAGATTAGGCTCGGTTTGGGATCCCCGATGAGTCATGACCACTCCGCGCTAGAGTGGGATGATAGTCTTTTAGGTCTCATTTGAGTTGTCGTCAAGACCTTGAAGCTAGGGATCTTCCTTTGCTTCGCTTGTTGACATTGTGTATGCAATATTGCGACGAATGTTGAGGTTGTCTCTAAGTTGTCTATGAACCTTAGAGATTTGGAACTAGAGGACTTTTCGGTGGCTCCTTTTGTTGATGTCGCGTCTGTATCCTGCTGGAGGGAGGAAGAATGCTGTTGTTGATCTCTAGGCTGTGGATGTTGCCGTCGAGACTTGGAACTAGGGACTTTTCCATGGCTCCGAGGTAGTCTCTAGATTGTCTGTGAACCGTCGAGATTTAGAACTAGGGGACTTTGTCGTGGCTCCGAGATAGTCTCTAGGCTGTCTGTGAACCGTCGAGATTTGAAACTAGGGGACTTTGCCGTAGCTCCGAGGTAGTCTCTAGGCTGTCTGTGAACCGTCGAGATTTGGAACTAGGGGACTTTGTCGTGGCTCCGAGGCGGTCTCTAAGCTGTCTGTGAACCGTCGAGATTTAGAACTAGGGGACTTTGCCGTGGCTCCGGAGGAATAATGCTATTGTTGATCTCTCGGCTGTACATGTAGCCATCGAGATCTGGCTTCCCTTTGACGAAGCCCGGTGGGGTAATATGGTTCCCTTTCCGTTTGTGCCCATGGATTTTATATAGGGGTCAATGTGATCTCGCCTGCATGGCAAAAGTTTTATTTTATTTTATTTCTTTCCGCGATGCTCTATCATTTCAGCTTTTTATATCGCGAAAGTCGCGATTGCCTAATCATTTCGTCTGTTTTTCGCGGTGCCCAATCATTTCAGCTGTTTTTTTCTTTTTACTCGCTGCTTTTTATTGCGAGTTGCCTAAACATTTCTGCTGTTTTGTATACATTTCTATTGTTTTGTATGCATATATTTTGCTCGCTGATTTTTAATACGAGTTTCCCCATCATTTCGGATATTTTATATGCATTATTTTGCTCACTGGCTTTTTCGAGTATAAAACTTGAGATCTGATACCAATCTTAGCATCAGCATTGCTGCGACTGGAATATGGTCAGGAGCGAATCATCATTTGCCATGAAAGGACTTAGAATTTGAGACCAATCTAGGCATCAACATCGCTACTACTGGGATTGTTGCCAGGAGTGAATCATCATTTGCCTTTATCTATTTGAATAAAAGTGGCTTAGCAAACAGGGTTAGGATCCTGTCAACTAAGGCTTTTGACTTCATGAGCCGTAAGGGTCTCATAAAAGTGTTTCTCCCTATGAGTCGTGAGGATTTCGTAGGTGTGTTTTCTCCTTAGGAGTCGTGAGGATTCTTAAGTGTGTGTTCTTTTATAAGTCGTAAGAGTCTTATAAGAGTGTTTTCTCCCTATAAATCGAGAGGACTTACAAGTGTTGTTCACCTCATGAGGACATTCCCCGTGATTGGTAGGTCTTGGTGAGGTGATATTTGTTTATGGCCGTGGATTGTATACAAAGGTCAATATTGAACCATTTGTAGGGCAACTTGGAGAGTGTGATGGCTTAAGAACAAGTTTAGATCCCTGTAGCTTAAGGCTTTTGAATCCCACGAGCCATGAGGGTCTCATAGGGGGAATTCTCCTTACGAGTCATGAGGATCTTGTGAGTGTAACTTCTCCTTAGGAATTGTGGGGATCCCTAAGTGTGTTTCTCCCTTTTGTGAGTCGTAAGGATCTCACGCGGGTGTTTTATCCTCACAAGGTCGAGAGGACCTAGCAAGTGCACATGATTTTTTTACGAATCTGTGCCCTTTCGGGTTTTCACGAACTCGCCGGCAGTCCTGCTGTTTTTACTCACGGTGCCTTTTCGGGTTTTCATCCGTGCCCATTTCGCTTGTGGACATACCTTTTTTTATCACGGTAGGACTTCGCCGACCGGGGTAGCTGTGTAGCCAGCGGGACTTAAGTTGTTATCCTCGTCGTTGGGATCTGTGGACCTGGATTCCATTGTCGCCGTGTTTGAGGCAGCGTATTTTGTTTAAAAACATTGCGGTCCATTGTTAGTTTAAAGACATCGCGGTCCAACATTAGTTTAAGGACATCTCGGTCCAATGTTAGTTTAAGGACATCTCGGTTCATGGGGGTTTTGAGGCGATGTTTTGCCTGATACTACTTATAAAATTTGGACTCAGAAAGACAGCAAGCGGACACGAGTGTCGTCATCCATCATTAACCTGAGCCATGACTTGTTAAGCGTAGTATTTCTTAAGGAACCGACTGTTTATTGGCCAGAAGGGTCTTTCTCCATGCATATCCATGAGAAAATAGGCCTCACCTTGGTATACCTTGTCTATAATGTACGGACCCTCATAGTTTGGCTCAAATTCCCCCCGTTTAGCACGATTGGGGATCATAGGTCTTTTTACGACTACTACAAGTTCGACTTGGCGGAATGTTCTCGGCCTAGTCATTCTTTCGTATGAGGGCGACATCCTTACTTTGTAAGCTTCCAGGTTTTATTGTGCCATGAGACGAGTTTCATCGAGGGCATCGAGCTCCTCAAGCCGAAGATGGACATTTTCTTCATCCGTCAGCTCATATCGAACTGCTACTCATAGAGAAGGCAGCTCTATTTCCAAGGGAAGTATTGCTTCCGTGCCGAATACCAACGCGAATAGCGTTGTATTCGTGGCCTTTTTGAACGTGGTTCGATATGCCTAGAGAGCTTCATGCAGTCTCTTGTGCAAGTCCCTTTTGTTTTTGGACACTGTTTTCTTTATGATCTTCGTCAATGTTTTATTGAAAGCCTCAGCTAGACCGTTAGCTCGGGGATTATAAACTAAAGAATATCTCCAATCTATTTTATGCTGCTGTACGAAGCGGTTGATCTTATGGCTTCTGTAGGCTGGCCCGTTATCAGAGATAATCTGTCGCGGAGTGCCGAACCTGTAGAGGACATGTGTCTTGAAGAAATGGAGGATGTTCTCCGTCTTCACCACTCTTAGCGGTATTACTTCTGCCCACTTAGAGAAGTAATCGGTTGTACCTAGTATGAACCGATGTACATGGGACGATACTGGTTCGATGGGCCCGATTATATCGGTTTCCCACATTTCGAACGGCCAGCTAGTCAGTGTTGGGCGTAGCGGATTCGGATGCTGGTGAATGAATTCCCCGTGAATTTGGCACGAGTAGCACTGCTTCGCATATTCAAAACAGTCCTAAATCATTGTGGGCCAATAGTAACTTATTCTTTTGATCATCGGCTTCATCTTTGGCCCGGCTTAATGGGAACCGCAGAGTCCGTCGTGAGTTTCTTGGACGACCCTCCCCGCTTCTTCTGGTCCCAGGAAACTCGGCCACAAAGAGTCAAATGATCTCTTATATAGAGTATCATTGACGAAGATGAAAAACGGAGCTCGTTTCATGAGCTGATGTCTCGAAGATGCATTATTAGGCATTCGATAGGATTTAAAGTAGTCTATGAAGAATTTTCTCCAATCCTCAGCCTTTTCTTTGTCTTTTATTTGGAAAGCCGCTTGTTTGGTCACTTCCTCCTCTTTAGACGACTCTGGAGATATTTCTGCTAGCGTAAGAATCCGGCGGCTTTGCACAAGAATCCTTACGTCATTGAGGTTTTCGTCAGCTAGTTTTTTAGCGAGCTTGGCTAATGCATCTACCTTACTATTTTCTGCCCGCGTTATACTTTCTAGAATGTAGGAGGGGATTTGAGTCAATATTTGCTGCACTCTTTCGCCATATTTTATCAACTCAGGTTTGCATGTCTGATAGTCACCATTTACTTGGCTAACGATCAGCTAGGAAACTCCATATATTATGAGGTTTTTTATTCCCATATCGACAGCAATCTCAAGACCCGCTATTAAAGTTTCATATTTCGCTTCGTTGTTTGTTCTTGGCTCCATTAAGGAAAGGGCAAAACACATTATCTCTCCTTGTGGAGTCACAAAGATAAGACCTACTCCGGCATTGATTATGGGGGGTGCTTTGCTTTCGCCTCTTCATAAACGATGCCCCATCTAAGTAGAGTTCCCATCGGGTATCACTTCCCGTCAATTGTGTCGAACGCATATTCATCTGGCAATTCGTAATTTAAGGGAGAATCGGCCGGTATCGGATGCTCAGCGAGAAAGTCGGCGATGGCCTGACCTTTTATTGCCTTGAGGGGTCGATATACTATCGAAAACTCCATCAAAAGGAGGGCACATTTAGCAAGCCTTCCTGTTAACATGGCTCTTGACATCAAATACTTGAGAGGATCCACCTTTGATATGAGATTGACCTCATGTGCCAAGGCATAACGTCGAAGCTTTGTTATCGCGAAGATCAGTGCCAGGCAATGCTTTTCGATGGGGGGGTAATTTTTTTCTGCCCCCAGGAGAACTCGACTCAAATAGTAGAGAGCTCCCTCCTTTCCCTGGTCATTCTCTTGTGCTCATAGCGCGCCTAAAGAACCTTCAAGGGCTGTTGTGCACAGGATGATGGGCTTTCCTTTGACTGGAGCTGTTAGCACCGAAGGGTTCTACAGATATTGCTTGATTTCATCTAGTGCACTTTAGCATTTACGATCATAAACAAACGAGTTCCCCTTATTCATTAGATGGATATAGGGGCGGTATTTACCCGAGAGATTAGCTATGAACCGTCGGATATACGCGAGCTTCCCTTGAAGAGACCACAGTTGTTTAAGAGTTCTTGGCGTGGGTATTTCCATAATCGTCTTAATCTTTGATGGGTCTATTTCGATGCCTCGGTGTCGTACGATGAATCCTAAGAATTTGCCTGAGGAAACTCCAAACACGCATTTCAGAGGGTTCATCTTCAGGTTGTACTTCCGAAGACGCTGGAACACTACTTTCAAATGCTCCCAGTGCTCCTCGTACAATTTGCATTTCACCATGAGGTCTTCGATATAACATTTGACAATCTCGTGTATGGGATCATCGAAGATCTTTGTCATGGCCCTCTGGTAGGTGGCGCTAGCGTTCTTCAGACCAAAGGGCATCACTTTGTAGCAGAATATGCTCAACGGAGTCCGGAAAGCAGTGTGCTTTTAGTCTTCAGGATACATCTTTATTTGATTATACCCCGAAGATCCATCTATGAAGGAGAAGACATCATGGGTGGATATGTTATCGATCATCAACTCGGTAACAGGCACTGGGAAGTCATCCTTCGGACAAGTTTTGTTGAGATCCTGAAAATCTACGCAGACACGTACTGTCCCATTTTTCTTCATTACCGGAACGATATTGGCGATCCAGTCAGGGTATTGAACTTCTTGGATAAATCAAAAGTCGATTAGCTTCTTGAATTCGGTATTAATGCTCATTTCGAGTTCGAGCCGCATTCTTCGTGGCACCTGTTTGACTGGCTTAACGTCCGGTGATTTTGCCAGATTATGCACGGCTATTTTTGGATCTACTCTCACTATCTCGGAATAGTTCCACGCGAAACAGTATTTATACTGCATAAGCACATCTTTTAATGTAGCCATCTGCTTTTAAGACAATAGCTCACTAACGAAGGTTGGCCTTGGCTCGTTTGTCGTCCCTAAGTCGATTTTTCTCAGGTTGTCTACTGTGGTGTGTATCCCATCTTCAAGCTTTTTTGGCGTCGGTGGAAATTCTGAGATCACCTCGTTCTCATCTTCATTTATGAAGCACTGGGAGAGGTCGTTCACATTCTCGTGCTCTCCCTCCTTTGAGAATATTATCATATGGCAGGTACGAGCTCGTTTCTAAGCTCGATGCTGATCTAGACTTTCCCTCGCAGTGTACGTTGCTCTCGGCTCATGCTTTCATTGCGGGGCTACCCTCCAACTGTCGGATAGAGCAAACTTGCCTTACTGATACTGATCTTCAACCCAGTCTTTGAAGGTGTAATGTTTCAGAAAATAAAATATTATCTATTTAGGAAGTAAATAATTAAAATAATAAATATTATGAATATTTTAATGTGTGGAGATTAGTTTTAATATTATGGTATGATCATATACCAATAGATTGGAAAAGTATTGGAAAATTACAATTGAATGTTGATTTTGGAAGAATATTATATGATTTAGACACTTTATAAATCTTATACAATTAATTATATACAATTTTATGTCTAAGCTTGATTAATATTACTAATTTTTGCATTAAGTTTAGCTAGGCATATGACATGCACCATGTCATGTTGCAAAACACATTTTTAAATTTCTATAGACCATGGCACCTTGCTTTCCTTTTATATGCATATGGGTTTTTATTTATTTTTGGATTTAATGAAAAGAAAAGAAATGAATAAAGATTAAAGAATGTGGCATGTGGAGACAAGGAAGTATGGGCTTAGGAGAGAGAGAGGGTGAGGGGTCATTTGTTGACCATGGCATTGTTTCTTCATTTCATCTTCATCCTTCTTCTTCTCCCTTTCCTTCCATGGCTGCCCTCTTCCCTCCACCACCTCTACCTCCTCACAACACCCTCATTTCCACATCAAAACCATATATCCCCTTCACAAAAATCATGCACAAGCTCACTATAATCATGGGGTATCAAGAAAGTTTGGATTTTGAGTACTTGGGGCAACTCAAGAAAATTCTTGAGTTTCCAAATGAGGTATTTCCTGTACTATTAGTTTAGTATTTGAGTTTCCTTACTTCTATTGTTAGTTTAGAATTGATTAAGTGTAGATTAGTGAGCTTTGAAAATTCTAAGATGAGGGTTAAGGCTTTTCATGAGTTGTGATGGTGCAAGTGAGTGTAATTGGTTACTACAAACCCCCCTTAGTGTTAAATATCCAGATCAAACTAGTGACTAACCGTAAACTTGATTTAGAAACTTCCGTGTCGGTTTTGTGTTTAAATTGTGCCTACAAGGAATCTGGAGTGATTTGAGACTATTATTGAAAAAACTAGCAACTACATTGACCTAGGATTAACACTAGAAGACCACCCTGCAAATACAAACCTGAACCATGCAGTCTGGGCCAAGCAGGCCGGTTTTGGAGGTGGTCTCGTCGGGTCATTTGTGGGTTTTGGTGTCTAGGTTTTGTCTGTAGCTCAGTTACCCCATATACTACCCTAATGTACTGCTAGTTTAGCATAATTTTACCTGAACCAAAATCTGGAACAAATTTTCTAAGTTGTTGTTTTATGTTTTGTGATTTTTAATGACTTGAATCTTGTATATTGTGTTTTGTCTCGATCGATTGGCTTTTGTACATCAATATCGAGGGTTATTTAGTTCTTTTGCATGAGTAGACCATAGGTTTAACCTATATGTGATTCGTGTGTCATTTTGGTTTTCGTGCGTGATTTTTGTTTACGATACTATGTGTTATAAGTGTAGGCACCTTTGCGTGAACTTCGGATAACAAGGAGGAGCATAGCGGCATCGACATCGGCAAGCAAGGATCAAGGTGAGTAGATGTATATCTACGGTGGAAGTCGGGTGGATGGCGTATAACACCCCCGCACTTTCGTAGGGTAGAATGCGAACGTGATATATTTATATATATGTGTGTGTTATTGTGAGATGTGAACGCTTATCGTGAGAGTGCTTTAGTTTAGTTTTCTAGTCGCGAAACCCTAGAGTAAAGGTTGACACACAAACGCGCGCGCGCACACATGCATACATTTGATTTCTTGTATGTGTATGTGTATGTGGATATGTGTGTGTGTGTGTGTGTGTGTAAGTATGTGTGTGTGTGTATACATATACACGGATGATGAGGATAACATGTGATATGAGGTGATGAGTCAATATGATCGGGCATGATGCTGTGAGATGTTGATAAATGATTGAGCTGTGATATGACATATGTTACGATATACGACATGACATTATAGCGGATCGATGGACGATATGTTTTCATACACACGAGGATATATGTTTGATAATATTGGTATGTACTAGACTGTAGATCGGTACTTCTAATTCAAGATATTATGATAATGATACCATATGAATAATGAGGTATATGTGATATTTGACCCGTACCCCGATTTGGGATGCCGTACGATGGATTTTACCGTACGAGGCATAGACATGATGATTGATCCGCACTCTTAATTAGAGGATGTCGTATTATATATTTTACCGTGCGTGACGCTATTGAGTCGGGATCGCCGATTACTAGATATATCGACTCGGACCTTAAGCAGATTTCCTTACCCTTTGATTTGTCTCTTAGTTTAGTCCTGTAGTTTATTAGGTAGATGATAGACTGGGCTCAAGTCATACTTATTTTCAAAATTGACGATCGTGAGTATTTTAAAGACAGGCCGAGAGATACTACGGATTTTTCTAAAGACGTACCTTTTCTTAAAAATACCGTAGCCCCTATTTTCTAAAACCATGATTCATACTATTTCAAATGCCAAAACTATATCACTCATATATAGAAATGTATATTCTCCAATATTGCGTTTACTATTCATTTTCCGATATATTCATGTTCTCATTTCATTGCATGTTTATACATGTGTTTCCTTACTATTATGATCTCATTTGATAGGACACCAGCACCATTACCGATGATAAGTATGTCCACGAACACTTGCTTGCCGGCTTACACACATTATCATCGGTAATTGCCATGTTACGTACACATTAGAAAATAATACTTCATTGGTATAAATTGCTAGCTCGTAGTTTCGACATAGTACTAGTACGCTTGCTTTTATATGCTAGTTTAGATATTGCATTTATTACTGAGATACTTCATGTGTATTTATCCATTTGTCATGCAATATTATGGGGCTTTATGCCGGTAATTCACTGTTTACTTACTCTGAGATTTTGGATATTCCATGAGATTTCTGGATTTGGAGAAACCGCAAGGATTTATAAACTCATTATCATTTCTAAAAATAGAAATTTATGTTTTTCTCGTGATATGATATTTGTGATGTCCACCATGGGTTTTCTCGGTTCTTGACCGGTATCATACACCCGATTGAGGTAGGGGGAGGGACCATCTGTGGGTACATGGTGGACCCAGTGCGGTACCTCGAGGAAAGAAGATCATATAGAAAGGTGTTGAGTCCGGCAGGGGAGCACTAGCGACCGGTGATTGTATGGAAACTCGAAGGATATCCGGAGGATACCGTTCGGAGTTATGGGCCGATCCAGATTATGCAGAGCCCGAGATGAGAGAGATGGTTATAGGCCGATCCTGATTATACGGAGCCCGAGATTTGCGTATTATATGTCGCTGCTGGACATGGACTTCATGATGTTTTGAGTGCCGATGCTGGGCACTCGGGTTTTGTCATGATTTGTGTGTCGTTGCTGGACACACGTTAGATGGTGCATTAGTACATGTCATGCATCGATATATTATTACTCATGACACGGACACGAGTACTTAGTATGACACTTATGATATATAGTCACCCTTGTTGATGTGTGTGTGTATTTTTTTATTGTATGACCTAGGGAGAGTCATACATGTGATTTCTTCTCGATGATGTTTTCTACTCACGAGTTGGCAACTCACCCTCGTTGTGCTACAGTTTCTTGCAGGTTTGGCCATACAGGTTTCATTGCAGCTTGCTGGCACACTGCTTCCTTCCGGGTGATTGCTTTGGTAGGTGGGTTCACTTGCATCGTGACCACCGTTGTACTTTTATTTATTTCAGTTGTATCTAGTAAACTCCATCAACCAGACTTGTATTATTTGATAGAATTAGAAGACCAGTTGTATATTCTTTCGACCTTAGAGTCACGCGCTTGTATTATTTGGGTCTTCTTTTGGGTTTTCTTGAGGATGTTAGTTTAGTTTCTGAGTTTTGATCCTCGCCCTTCGGCGCTATATATTATATTGCTTGCGTGGTTGTTTCCGCCAATTGGCGAAGAGATAGCTCCCGCTTAGGGATGCCTTTATTCATTACTATGTATATTCCTGTTTGTACCCATTTAGGGCCAGTATTTACAAAGGAAACTCTGCCGAAATTTTTGGAATAGACTTGATGTTTTAAAAATGCTTACTGCGACTTTCAAAGTGAATTTATGTGTCAACTTTTAAATAAGTTTTTCCTTCATTCTCTTTTAAATGGTTTAGATTTCTTGGCTTTTGGCTTACTCGAATTAGGTTGGGTCTTATAAACATCACATGATTCAAGTGCCAGTCACGTGCCATTTCGGATCGTGACAGAAGGTGAAGCAGTCTTCAAGAGGATATTCTACTACTCGGTGGTAGGAGCAATAATCCAGGTGATGGACCTCATTTATCTGTTCGGTGTGTCGAGACTCCGGGTGCGTCATCATTTGATGCTTCATGACAAAGTTGAATATTTTCCTCGTCTTATCTTGAGGGAAAGAGTACTCCCGACCCATCTTCTTCATAAAAGACGGGTTCCAGCTGACTTTTTCTCGCTCGCGTGGCTTATTGGATCCGCTTCGCTGTCTTTGAACGCCGTCCCCCATTCTTCACCTTGCTTTTGCTTCCACGTCGGGCTTTTTTCTTGCCACAAGAGCGCACAGCGGGCTGGGCGTAAAGGGCATCGTCATCCTCCGTAGCCTGCTGAATGAGACGTTGCATCCTGGCTTTCTCATAAATGGCCATTTCGCGGCTATAGTCATCCCGAACCTTTTGACCCGCTTCTCTTATTAGCTTGTCAATCTGTTTTTCGAATGACGGGCTTAGTATTCTCACGGCAGGATCTCGCTCTGGTTCGACATCAACGCTATCTAGAAATTCATTCACTTCTCTACCGGAGTTATTTATGATATGGAAGCCATGGAATCGCTCCCGTTTATTGGACCGAACGTATCCAAGGTCAGTCATCTCCATTCTCCCGTTGGGCATCTTCCCCTAAGTCCCGGGAAGTCCTAAATCTTGTTATAAAATTGGGCTTGTCGAGCAGTCTGTTTGAAGCGTGCACATTGGCATCTCAATAGCCTTTTCGGTCTCACTGCGTAGTACCTGGGCAGACGGATTTGTTGAAGCCTGTCGAGCGCAGGTTCGGCACCGTGCCATACCTCTATCTCCACTTTAGTCTCAGTGGATTGATAGAAAAGGATCGCCTTTTCACTTCTTTGCCTAGAAGGGACGTAGAAGGTCTGCAGCTCTTGCACGTTGTACATATCAAGTGCATCAAGTTCTTTGTAATGCCGCTGCAGAACCATGCTAATTTGTAAACTCTGGTCAGCTCTAGCAAAGGTTTGCATTAGCGGGCGGACGGAGAACGCTGCGTTGGCCTCATCCTCAGAGTAGATGGTCCTGAGCCATTACCTTGAGGTTGTCCATAGTAGACAATCTCTTCATCCTCTTTGGTATCGCTCCCAAATATCGGGATGGTGGTGATGGCTTTTTGTTTATTCTCCGGTTTGTGACATCTTTCCATGTCTTCAAAGTCTGGTAAGAAGTACTTGGCTTCTTCATACTTGCGTACTTCATTTATGGAGAATGGGTTCAGCTCCCCTGTAACTGTGTACTCGAGGCCGTCCTTGAAGTATTTCAGACATTGATGTTGTGTAGAAGGGTTGATGTTGTACTCATGTAACCAAGTCCTACCGAGCAAAGCATTGTAGCAAGTCTTGGCGTCAATAACATGGAACTTGATGTCAGTGACGAGCAGCCTAAAGCGTAATGTCAGTATTACATACCCAAGCGTTCGTGATGACTGGGAGTCAAACCCAGAGATGGTAATTTTATCCCGGGCCAGATGCTGAACGTTCATGAAAATCTCCTTCAGTACTCTTACATTGAGAAGGTTGACGAAGGACCCGTTGTCGACCAGGTTCTTTCCTATCTTGATATCGTGACAATACCCGGTTACATACAACAGACTTTTATGCTCACACATTCCGAGAAGGAGGTCTTCATCGCTGAAGGTGATGTCAGCTATGTGGACTTCTTCCAGCTCGTCCTTCATCTTTTCTTCTGCAAGGAAGACTTAAAACTGTTTGGGCTTTTGTAACGCCTTGATCAGAGAATCTCGTACCTCTTTAGATAGGAGAAGGGCATCTAAAATACTAAATTGTGAGGGTATCTTCCTCAGATGTGTCAGGATATTGTAATCCACCTTGTTCTTTCTGAGCGGGTCCTTGGATGTAAGCTCTTCGACGACTCTATCATCGAGGGTAATCTCCGCAGGGACTTTTTCCTTCCCTTTGTCTCTTTTGCCCGAACCTTTGTTTGAAGGTCCAAGATTTTTTTCAGGCAACGTACGGTTACACAGCTGAATATTCTCACAGTTCTTCATCTCTTCTTCTTTTTCAGAGGTGGATTCCTTAAAGAGAGGGCCGAGAGCTATTTCTTCATCAGAATCGCTCCCGAAGGTAAGAACTTGAGATTTTGCTCTTATCGAACTGGTATAAACCATATGACAATTGCCAGCCATTCCTTCATGCTCGTCTTTCGTGCTTCTCTGTTCCCGAAGGGCTTTGCGCTTCATCCGCCTGAAGCGTTGTCGATGGGCAACGTATCCCTGCCACCATTTCTTGAAGGCATGGCACTCTTCGGTAGGGTATGTGACCCTCCGATGGTACAGGCATTATTTTGGCTGTACATCTGCATCCTCAAGGCACGTACTCCAGGGAGTATTTCCTTCGCAAGGTGGCAGCTTCATTCCCATTGACAGGGCTTTGGCGAACCGTTTCCCCGTCTTAAATTTGCTTTTGTCTGCCGCAGGTATGCTTTGATCCGGTTGCAGTGCTTTGTGACTTATCCCTACCGCGGATTATTGATGCCGACGCTTGGCCTTTTCTTATATGGCCGTTTCACGTTCTCGGTCAGCTTTTCTCTTTTGGAGGGCTTCGTTCAGCAGCCTGTCGATCAGGTCATCTGACGGTTCCTGGGATTTTGGTGTCGGTTCTACCCCCAGCTTCTCTACGTTATTTTCTAATGCCGATGGAGTTTCTTTGTCATTCACTGATGAATGAAAGATTATGTCGCAGCTTGCACATAATCCTTGGGTTCTTCCGACGAATCGTCTCCTTCATCAATGTCATTGTCTTCGTTCTCAAGAACATACTTGAAGAATTCTTCCAGTGTGACTGGGGTTCGTGCCTTTTGGTTGTATTGCTCTAGTGCGTCGATGTATTTTTGCAGACACGTACGATTACCATCGAGCTGCACGGGTTTCTTAGCCTTCTTCTTTTTCTTTAAAGACTTCGGAAGCTTGGCCTGGAGGTTTTTCTCATCGTTACCAACTTTCGGCGTTGGGCACGGTTTCAACATTCTGTCAATAATCTCAGGCTCTATCGGGCTTTTCCACCTAATCTCCGGACATACTTGAAGATCCTTCAGCATTCTTTTAGTGTTAGCCAAAAGGACAACTTCCCACGGAGCTTCCTCTACAAATGAGCATGATGCTCTCGACGTATCCACCTTTTTAGGAGCGTGCTGTTGTGGCAGGTTTACCTTCCAGTTTTCGGATAGCACGAACTTTCCCTATTGGTATTAGTCTTCAACCCAGTTTTTGAAGACGTAGCAATCTTCGATTGGGTAGCCCACTATTCTATGGTAGGGGCAGTAATTGGGATTGTTGACGTCACCCGATTGCAGTGGGCGTCTCGGATCTGGCAGAGTGATGAGTTTGTTGCGCACTGACAGCTTGAACAATCTCCTCGTTTTATCTCGGGGAAAAGAGTAAGGACGTTGTTCATATCATAATATTGCATTTTATATTCCCCATTCTTATGCATTTTAGAATAAAAACAGGTGCTTTTGACCCATGTCTGCTACATGTTACATGTTACAGGTTCTTGGAGCAAAAACGGTGAAAAGGACAAAAGACGACACAAAAGAAGGACTTTTGACCAACAAATAGAAGGATCTTAGTCAAGCCTAGACGAAGAACAGTTCACAATCAATAAGGCAACGCAAGATCCGAAATATCAAGGTAAACGGTTAAAAGATCACTACAAATTGTTCACTGAATATCTGGAACCAATATAGAAGCCCAATTGATAAAATAACCCAAGAAACAGAAGCCCAAAAAGACCCAGAACAAGACCCAAGATTTTCAGCATCTAAGCTCATCAAAGGGCCGCGGAACCGCGGCCCAAGCCCACCATTGCCGTGGTTCCGCGGCCGTAATAAGCCCGTACTTTGAGAAAATTTTACCAAAAAGTAGGTGCGGCGCTGGAAAGATTTCCTAAGGGTATTTTTGTAATTTCAGACATGCGGATCAATTGTAAACCTAGGGTTTCTATGTCCTATAAATAGAACCCAAACCCTTGTATTTTCTTATGCCTCTATTCATCAATAAAATTCTATTTTCTTTGAAGATTGGAGTGCATCAATCGTAAGTAGGTTATTTTTTCTTACCCTAGTTATAGTTTTTTTTTATATCTGCCTTAGGTAAATTATTTTCTTGCCTTAGTTTAATTTAGTTAGAATTTTATTAACTTGCAATAGATGTTTCTTCTCTTTAATAAAAAAAAAACAAAAATCATGTCTTTCTTAATTCTCTCGATGAGCGAGTAGTTTCCTCGCTTGTTAGGGTTAGGAATAGGGAAGGATTTGAGAGATGAAGATCCCTCATCTCTTTTCTTTGCCAATCTTTTATGAACATTAGAACTCCATGCATACCTTCTTATTCCGCTCCCTACGGCACTCTACCCTCGAGATAACGGTGATTCCGTAGTCTAAAGACCCGGATTTTAAGGTTTTCCATGAAGGTTAGGGTAAAGATTAAGAAAGGAAGGACAAGGATCTAGAGGAAGAATCATCTTCCCAATCATCCTAATCCCTTTTATTAAGATTTACCATAACACTAATATGATATCTTTAATTAAAGGCATTGGAAAGAGGTGTAGATCTTTGTTTACCAAATTTTCCCTAAACCTAATACTAGCAAGTTTCTAATTCTAGTATCACACAACTTCAATTTTTAGGTTTAATTATAAGAGCAAACACCATTTGGAATTAACTCGTAAGAACTTAAAGGAGATTTACAACATCCCTGTGGACCGACCCGTATTCACCGGCTAGCTTCATGCGACGCCGTTCTTGATTGCGGTAAATTATTTTTGATCGATAAAACCTCTCTAAATCAAATGGCGCCGTTGCCGGGGATGGCGTAAAATTTCCTTTTTGTAATTTCGAGTTAATATAAAATATAAAAAACCATAAAAATCTGAAAAAATCAAAAATATAAAAAAAAAAATCTATCATCTTTTATTGTTTGAAGGGTTTTCTTTGTGGATCTTTGCAGAATTGACGGATCTGAAACTACACAGAAGGAGAATCAGAAAAGGGTACATCAAAACAGGAGGAGATTGAAAGTACAGAACAGCTGAGAAAATCAAGAGACCTGAATCCTCACCACGACCGCGATTCCGCGGCTAATACCTACCTAAGACCGCGATTCCGCGGCTCTCTGTGGTCTTCTCTGCGCAATTTTTGCACTGTTTATTTCCTTATTCCCCCCTCTGAAAATCCCCATATATCTTTTGCCAAATCTTCTGCAGGATTCTTTACGCTAAAAATCTTCTTCCCCCTTCCAATAATTGATTTTCTGCAGCATTCTTTGCGCCGCGCTAAAAATAATTGATTGCAAGTGATTTATTGCTTTGCATATCTTAATCTGACTTTAAGGGGCTATTGACCAATTCAGATTGGATGGGGATTTCATCACCCTTCCCAGGACCCCAGAAATCACTTAAAGCATTTGCATTGACCACTCTTAATTAAAAAATACTAGACTCGGCCCTAAGGACGTCGCGCTCAATAGGACAGAGGACTAGTATAGGCATCGGCAGTTTATCCTAACCTGACTTTGCGGTGCCTAGGCAAGTGTGTCAAGGCTAGTGGTTTTTAATTAGGCCCATAGTGTGGTTCCATCCCACTTACCTGGCACTTACCTAGCCGCAATTGGCGGTGAAGAGGCGGTTTGAGGTCATATCTCTAGCCCTTTGGAACAGTTAGGAGCTGTCTAGCTGACCTAGGCGACCCTAGAACTAGGCCTGATTGTGCATGTGTAGTTAATTGCATTTGTGTCACAAGTCTCTTTTCAAAAATCTTTTTGTAAAGGCACACATAAAAAAAAAAAGAAAAAGGAAAAATCTTTTCAAAACTTGCAACTTGCCGCTAAAAGAATCTTTGCACTCACTTACACCACTTCTTCTCATTGACGTTTTCTTACCTCCACATTCTATTTTTCATCTTTCGACTACACTAACCCTTTTAGTGTATGTCCGGTTGGACTAGGGACTCTAGCGTCCGATTAGTCAGTGTTTCGTTGGTACCGACCGACGAACCTTTCGACTCCGAAGTCGAAATCCTGTCCACTTCTTCACTTTCACCATCACATTCTTCTTCCGAAGGTATGTCAGGATACAATCCTAATAACACCTTACCGACGGGAATGATTCTACCTCCGTTAGGTGCGAATAACCTGAATCACCCGCCTGTTGAAGCGCCCGCACGAGTCGCGCTCCAGGATCTCTTCTACCATGTCCGCACTTCTTTACCTGCCTGTCTTTCACCCCCACCGGCAAATGGGGACAATTTTGAGATCAAATCCTACTTCATCAATATGCTGCCTAAGTTTCATGGTTTGGAATCCGAAGATGCATATATCTTTATCAATATATTCCAAAACGTTTGCGCTATGATGAAAACAACCCAATTAAGTGATGACGCTATAAGGCTAAGGGTCATTCTTTTCACCTTATGTGACCTAACCGAGAAGTGGCTATACAGCACCGCATCACATTCAATTAGAAATTGGGACGATTTTGTGAAAGCTTTTCTTAAAAAGTTATATCCTCATCACAAAACTGCTAGAATCCGTAATGAGATTATACAATTTTCACAGCTTCCTTCCGAACCATTTTGGAAGTGTTTTGAAAGATTCAAAGACCTACTTGTTCAATGCCCTCACCATGGGATCGAAAGTTAGCAACTTTGCCAAACATTATACGAGGGATTGAACCCAGCAACGAAGCAGTTGCTAGAAACCATTTGTCAAGGTCACTTTCTATCCAAGTCTAGTGAGGAAGCGTGGCAGTTTCTTGAGGATCTTAGTGAACAAACAATTCGGTGGGAGAGCACCAAGACCACATCATCATCTTCTTCTATTGGTCAACCTAGGGCAGGCATACATCAAGTAGAGATGTCGATTGCTATGAAGGCCGAGATGGCCGCTCTTACGAAAAAGCTAGAAGCACTTGAGACCAAAATCTCAACACCTTTTCCTGCCCCTGTTGTGCCTCCACGAACTGTTTGTGCTTATTGTTCGGATCCATCACATCTCACAGAAGAGTGTCCTTACACTGCATCTACTCAAGGAAAGGATCAAGTCAATGCTGCCTTTCAGCAACGACAAAGAAACGATCCATATTCTTCAACATACAATCCGGGATGGAAGAGCCACCCAAATTTCGCTTGGAACCAAAATCAACAATTCCAAGGAAATAACAATTTTCAAAGGCCTCCTCCTCCACAACAACAAGCACCTCCACAAACTCAATTTCAACAACCTTTCCAACAGCAACCTTACCCTAATCAAGTGAACAATTTTGTACCTAACACTTCTTACCCACCAAACAATTTTGTTCAACCTAATAATGATAAGGTTAGCTCGCTCGAAAGAAGTCTAGAGGCTTTCCTAAAGCAATCTACACAATCTACAGCAAGATTAGAGACTTCTATTTAATCTTTGGTGCAAAACAGTGTCTCACACGATCAAAGCATCAAATCTGTTGAGGCACAAATTGCACAACTCAATGCTGCGTTGAAAGAGCGAGAGAAAGGAAAGCTTCCGTCTCAACCACTTCCAAATCCCGGTCACGCACATGTTGCATATGAACAGCAGAATCATAACGTAAATGATGTGACCACGTTGAGATCCGGAAAAGTGTTGCAAAACAATGTGGGTATTAACCATGACACCCCTGTCGGTGGTCCTTCTTCATCTTCTTCACCTTCTTCTTCTTCTTCTTCTTCACCTTCTTCTTCTTCTTCTTCTTCGTCGTTAGAGCCTATTCTCCACCCTTCACACGGCTCTACTTCTTCTAGCTCGAACGGACCCTCTTCTCAAAACACGAACACATCTACACGGGGTTCCATTCCAACTCAACAATCTGATCCGCAAAAATTGGACTCAACGACTTTTCAAATTGTTCCTTTTCCAAATCGGTTGAGATCCAATAAACCAACTCCACAGATGGAGAAGATTGTAGAGTTGTTCAAACAGATTAGCATAAATATCCCTCTTTTGGATGCAATCCAACAAGTTCCTTCATATGCAAAAATCTTAAAGGACTTATGCACCAAAAAGAGGAAGTCACAAGTACCAAAGAAAGTTTTTGTGGCTAGTGCTGTTAGTGATGCTCTTGTCAATTCTTTACCCCCAAAGCACAAGGACCCCAGTTGTTCTACTATTTCGATCACAATTAGGGACAAGAACATCAATAGAGCACTATTAGATCTTGGTGCTAATGTCAATTTTCTACCTTATTCGGTGTACGAACAATTAGGCGTTGGAGAGCTTAAGCCCACTCATTGCACTCTTCAAATGGCCGACCGATCAATCACCCATCCTAGGAGAGAGTTGGAGAATGTGTTAATTAGAGTAGGGGATTTCATTTTCCCCGTTGACTTTATTGTTATGGATACACAACCTGTCGCTAACCCCCGGAGTCAAATTCCGGTGATACTTAGTCGACCATTCCTCGCGACTTCTAATGCGGTAATCAACTGTCGTAACGGTTCAATGAATCTATCTTTTGGCAATATGACAGTTGAACTCAACATTTTCAAGTTAAGAAGTCAGCCTTGTGAGCCTAATTCTAGTGTACTTGATGTTTGCTCGATCAATAAGATCACGGAGGAGGACTGTGAGTTCGGAAATTTTATGTTTGATCACAGCAATGTTGACGCCACTGGTACGTTCCTCCTAGAATCCGACACAGCTTTCACGACGGACAAAGATTATGAGTGTTTCACCTTTGTAGATGATTTTGAAGACTCTCCACCCGAGTTTGAGTCTTTTGCTTTTTTGGATGAGTTAGTTGAACCATCCGACTCGGTAGCGTACACTCGATTTGAACCTTCGATGGAATCCTTCGAGTTTGAAACAGATACTCCATTGTTACCATTTATTGTTTCACCACCTAAACTCGAACTAGAGCTTTTGCCTTCGCACTTAAAATATGCTTATCTAGGTGAGAATAAGACCTTACCCGTTATCATATCTGCCTCTCTAGCTCTCGAGTAAGAGAAGGCTCTTTTAATGGTCTTACACAATAATCGGCAAGCTTTCGGCTGGTCTATGGCGGACATCAAGGGGATTAGTCCCCTCATAGTCGAACATTATATACACTTGATAGATGATGCCAAGCCGGTAAGGGATCCACAAAGACGCCTCAACCCCATTATGAAAGAGGCGGTCAAGAAGGAGATTGTTATGTGTCTTGATAACCGTATCATTTATCCTATCTCGGATAGCCAATGGGTTAGCCCCATTCATGTCGTGCCAAAGAAATTGGGCATCACGGTCATTACCAATGAGGCAAATGATTTAATTCCTACTCACACCCAAATTGGGTGGCGAGTTTGCATCGACTACCGAAAACTCAATGCCGCGACAAGGAAGGACCACTTTCCTTTGCCTTTCATTGACCAAATGCTATAACGATTGGTGGGGCACGAGTTCTACTGCTTTTTAGATGGCTATTCCGGTTATAACCAAGTCCCCATAGCCAAAGAGGATCAAGACAAGACCACATTTACTTGTCCCTTTGGCACTTTTGCTTATCGTCGCATGCCCTTTGGGTTATGCAATGCACCCGCTACATTTCAGCGGTGTATGATGGGGATCTTTTCGGACATGGTGGAGAAGTTTTTGGAAATCTTTATGGACGATTTCTCCATTTTCAGTGACTCCTTCGACGAGTGTTTACGACATCTTGACGCAGTTCTCACCCGCTGTAGGGATAAGAACCTAACTTTGAATTGGGAGAAATGCCACTTTATGGTACGAGAAGGCATTGCCTTAGGACATATCATCTCGCAAAACGGCATAGAGGTTGATAGAGCTAAAATTGAAGTCATTTCTAATCTTTCTCCTCCTAAATACGTCAAAGATATCCGAGCTTTCCTTAGCCATGCCGGTTTTTATAGACGGTTCATCAAGGATTTTAGCAAGATTGCTAGACCCTTGACTCTCTTATTGGCCAAGGACACTACATTTGTTTTCGACTCAACTTGCATGGAATCGTTCTAGTCTTTGAAACACTCTCTCATTTCTGCGCCCATTCTTTCATCTCCAGACTGGACGCACCCTTTCGAAATTATGTGAGACGCATCAGATTTTGCCATTGGTGTTGTTCTTGGACAGCACATTAATAAGATGCCGCATGTAATTTACTACGCTGGCCGAACATTAAATGAGGCCCAACTAAACTACACAACAACAGAAAAAGAGTTTTTAGCAGTTGTGTTTGCACTTAAAAAATTTTGGCCTTATTTAATCGGCTCTCCAGTTATAGTGTACACGGATCATTCAGCTCTTCGCCACCTTTTTGCGAAGAAGGGTGCTAAATCGAGGCTAATACGTTGGATCCTTTTGTTGCAAGAATTTGACCTTGTCATAAGGGACAAAAAGGGATGTGAAAACGTAGTGGCCAATCACCTTTAACGACTTCTTTCTTCGCCTACACTTGAACTTCCAATCACTGTTGTTTTTCTCGATGAGCAACTCTTGACCGTTTCTTGCGAACCAAGGTTCGCCGATATTATAAACTACTTAGCCACCGGCTTGATACCTAAAGATTGGTCGAAACAAGATAAACTTCGCTTCTTGTCCCAAGTAAAGCATTTTTACTGGGATGAACCTTATCTTTTTAAATACTGTTCCGACCAAATCATTCGTCGGTGTGTACCGGAAAATGAGGTTAAGAGTGTGTTGTCTTTTTGCCACCATCAAGCATGTGGCGGGCACTTTGGCCCAAAGAAGACAGCCGAGAAAGTTTTGCAGTGTGGTTTCTATTGGCCACGACTCTTCAAGGATGCATACGAATACTGCAAGACTTGCTCCTGGTGCCAACACTTGGGCCGGATATCGCGGAGAAACGAAATGTCGCTCCAACCAATTTTGGTTGTAGATATTTTTGATGTTTGGGGTATAGACTTCATGGGACCATTTCCTAACTCTTTTGGAAATGTGTACATTCTTTTGGCTATTGACTATGTTTTAAAGTGGGTCGAGGCTGTGCCTAGTCGAACGAATGAAACAAGATTGTCGTTCGATTTCTTCAAGAACACATCTTTTCTCGATTTGGGCACTCTCGCGTGATAACAAGTGATAATGGTTCTCACTTTTGCAATAGGACTGTAACACCCGAGCCCAATGCTACTATTTTCAGTTACTGTTTGAGCGTAGTGTGGTACTCATTTCACTAATCTTGCTTGTCGGTGGCTTACTGTAAAATTTTACACGGCAAGGTCATTTTTGCATATAACAATTTTTGGTATCTAAAATAAAATTAAAAATATCCATCTTGGCCTACTCGACACCCCTAACCTTGTGGTAGCATCTATGCATCGAGTTCTCGTCCCGTTCGGTGAAACGGGCGAGTTTGGATGGCTACGCGCGCGTACAGGTCTCCGTCTTGGGGGTATGCTTTTTAATCGTAAGACACTTAATTTTAAAATTTGGAACCCGCTTAAAATCCTATTATTTGAATTTCAAATTTTTGGACCCGACCCGGACGCGATTTGGAAATGTTTTATTTAGCGCCAAAATCCCAAATTTTAATTTAATGAAACAGCCGAATATTTTCCATAACTTTATACCAATTCATATCTATTAAATCTTTACTTTAAAAAAATTTTCTTAACAAACTGTAACCCCAGCCAATCGCAAGGCTTAGTTTTTCCCGTGGGCCCCACCTCTTCAACCTCTCTCTCTATCTCTAACATCTCTTTCTCTCTCCCTCACCGTCTCTCTCTCTCTCTCTTTCTGTATCTTTCTCTATCTCTCTCTCTCTCTCTATCTTTCTCTCTCTCCCCTTTTAAATATTTTCCCCCCTCATTTCTTTTCTCCATCACGCAACAGAGAACCCGAGCCCTCGCGAGAAAACCCAACGGCAGCAACCCTAGCCACCTTCACCCGTCACCGCCGCAGCCCCGATGCCGGCGCCAGCATCACCAGCACCGTCTCCTCCTCTGCCTCGCCTCACCCACACCTTCCTTCTTCCACCACCGCGCACCCTGCACGCCCACGACCATCTGCAATCTTCCCTACAGTCGCCTGAGACGCCACCCGCGACCACCTGCGCCGCCCCTGGCCGTCGCCGACGATCCCCGACCACCCCAGAACACCTCGTAAGTGTTTCTCCCTCTCACCCTTCCTCTCTTCATTTTTCAAAACTGAAACAACCCGCTGGATCTTTTCTGCAGATCGCCGGAGATGCCGTTCTCGCCGCCGTCGATCTCGCCGTCGTTGCTAGTGCCCTCTGAGACCAGTGAGTATTCCCCATCATCTTCTTTCTCTGGTCATTTCTTTCTTTCTCTAGATCTACACCCGTAGAAACCCTATTCACTGTTTTTGTGCTCGCCGGAATCCGGCCGTGCCGGCGACATGTCCCGACGATCCAGCAGAGTACTCTGACCCGTGTGGTTCCTTGGTTCGTTGTTTGGGTTCAATCCGTGAACCGTGCGTCCGTCGCGAGTTTCCCCGCCGACGTTACGTTCCGTTTTTCCCGGTTCGCGACCCGCCGAGGCAAGTACCCCTTGCTACATGCTATACAGTATAATTATATATGTATTGACATCCTAAACCTGTAAAATTAGCTTGGTACAATCGTTTTCCATTTCGGTTATAAATTGCATTATATCATTTTACGGTTAAGCATGAAACTTACAGTTCGCAATTTGAACCCAATAATCAAATATACCGGTTCAATCACATTTTACTGTTAAATAGCTGGTAGCATTTATCCCTGTAGTTCTGTTACATTCGGACACTCGTATGCATTTAACCTGAAATAACTGTATTGAACCGTTACATAAAATATTGCACCGCTAAGGGTGCTTAAACCTGTTAACATGACTAAACGGCTATATCGTCTTACTGCACTCTTGTGATTGAATGAAACATGCTTATTATTTAATTCACTGCTTATTTCATGTTGTTAATACCCACGTATGATTATATATCTGATTGGGAGCACACTCACGATATTGTTTACACCTTGACCTGACATGGCTACACATATATATATTGATACACCTGACATGGTACCGTATACTATTGACTTGACCTGATGTACCATGACCTGACCCGTTACCTGATCTTGTGTCTAATGCCAACAAACCTGACATGTAGTCCTCATGGACCGTTCCTGTTGTCTATCCAGACAAACCGCTCTTACCCGATCCTGTGTTGGCATTAGTTCTTGATTACTGAATACCTAACCTGACATACATAACTTGGGGGTATGGGGAAATCAAAGGTGAAACCGACTTGTAACTCAGCAGTTCGATACCTGTTCTGATCAGTCTTACGGGCTCGGCCAGCCCCGGAGTGATGATGCTGACATCACTCGCCCATCCTGCTACATGTTACTGCCTAGCGGCACGTCTCAGATTCAGCCCCGAAGATCTTGACCGTGGTCTCGGGCATGCACGGGATACTATTGAGTTACATCGACGATTCATCAATTGATTTCAAAGACTTTAGAATAGAAAACCTGATAGAACAGTTTAGTTACCTACTGCACACTATCCTGCACTGCTTGTTTCACATTATTGCTTTACTCATGTTTATTTTTACATTGCCTGTTACATTGTTCATATTATATTACTTGTTGACATGACGCGCCGACGTCTGGGTTTTGCATGGCCCAGATTCTGTACCGCTGTCGCAGACCGAGCAGGAGTACTTCAGCCAGCAGGCTGAGCTGTGAGTTCAGTAGTAGTTAGTTTTATTTCCTGCATTTATTCCTGATGTGAGCCCGCATTGTGGGACATACTGTTCAGTTATTTGTATTAGATCATTTGCTTTCGCATATATTTATTATTGACTCCTGTTATTCTGGATTATGGATATGTTTTAGATATCTTTATCTTGTTCTTGATATCTCTACAGCCGTAATGTGACTGTGGATGGATACTTCCTATCCACAGGAAGCATGGTTGGCTATGTCACGTGCCCAATCTAGCGTACTCTGGGAAGCAGGGCGTGACATAGTTCTTTTGGTATCAGAGACATAGGTTAGTTGGGTTGATTCTTTTGTAGTTGGGTATTGTACCCAATACACGGATCAGAATACCCGTGTTTAGGAAACATGTCCTGCCACCTTGCCATTTACCATTCTTGAATCACATTCTTCCTGATTATATCTTTTACGATATGCAAACTTCCTTTGCATATCAACTCGGAAAACCTGATTCCTTGCTATCTCTAGGACTTAGGCGACTTGGGTGGAGTTAAGTAATTGTGGCTATGATACTGCGGCGTAGTTACAATGCGGTACTCTATTTAAGTATCTTGGAGTTCTAGCCTTGATCTATATATTGAATCTATCATCATGCTAATGTTGGGTGTTTTGATTTCAGGAATATGGCAGATAAGAATTTCAAGACGTACCAGAGGCGTGTGGACGAAGCCGCCATGCTTGGAGTGATAAGAGGAATGCTGGAAAATCAGAAGAGGCAGACTGAGCTGATCCAGCAGCAAGCAGATTCGTTTCAGGAAGGTTTGCAGATCGTTCAGCAGTCTGTAAACAACGTTGGAGCTAAACCAGTTGATCGAGTTGGAACTGTGGCAGATTTCAGACGTTTGGGTCCGTCTACATTCACTGGTTTAGAGGAGCCGTTGCCAGCCGTGCAGTAGCTAGTTGACACAGAGAACTTGCTGATTGCGGCACAGATTCTAGATAACAAAAGAGTTGACATGGTACGCATTCAGTTAGTGGACTATGACCGAGAGTGGTGGCTTGTGGAAGAGACCCGCTTGCCCAAGCCGATCAGTTGGGCGGATTTTTCTAAGAGTTTCCTGGAGAAGTTCTTCCCGCGGGCTGCACAGGAAGAAATAGAAAAGAAGTTTATTGGGCTAAGGCAGAATGGAGCACCCGTGGACGTGCATGCAGCAGAATGGACGAGACTCAGCAAATTCGCTGGACCTTTAGTCGCCAACGAAGCAGACAGGGCACGAAGGTTCATGCGCAGCTTGGATGTGGACATCCAGAGGCAGATTGTCTCCCTGGGTTTGACCACTTTCTCACAGGTTCTTACGGCAGCTTGGGAACAACAGAGTTTATCTGGGATGAAAGGGAGCTTGCAGCAGACAGCAGTTGCGGCCAGGAAGCCCGCATTTGTATCTAACCGAGCTCATGGTCGCAAGGGTATTCCAGTGGACCGTCGAGGTATAGCACCCATGAAGAAGCCTGTGATTGTTGATCGAAGAAAGAGCGTGATTTGTGACTACTTCCGTTTAGCTGGGCACGTGCAGAAGGATTGTTGAAGAAGACTGGGACTTTGTTTGGTTTGTGGATCGGCTGATCACGCCGTTGGTGCTTGTCCGTCGAAGCTTCGTACAAGGGACGATATTCAGAAGCCTCCGCAGAGACCGTTCCAAGGGCAGAAACAGCTGACTCAAGGACCTAACCAGGCTCGAGCTTTTACCTTGACAGCTGAGGAAGCCAAGGCGTCAAGAGAAGTGGTTTCAGGTACTTTACTCGTTCATGGTTTTCCCGCATTGGCATTATTTGATTCTGGTGCATCCCACTGTTTTATGTCATCCAAATTTATAACTACACACTCGATAACCTGCACGACCCTGTCTAGTTTCTAGGACATACACACTGGGAATGGGAAAATCATATCTAGTAGGGAGTGTAAAGATTGTACAGTTGTTGTGTGCGGACGGGAACTCTTTGCAGATTTCTTGGTGATTGATACGGGCAGCTATGAAGTCGTCTTGGGAATGGATTTGCTTGGCACTTTCCACGCTCACATTGACTGTAGGGCAAAGAAAGTAATTTTTCAGATTCCCGGACATCCCGAGTTTACCTTCACTGGAGGAAGCAGTTCTGTCGGGCCAGTCGAGTTTAGGGCTAGGCCGACAAACAATATTCTTGCAGAAATGGAAGTTGATAGTGGTGAAGAGCCGGCGGTTGTTCGTAATTTTATGGACGTATTTGAAGATATATCGGGTTTACCGCCGAAGCGAGATGTGGAGTTCGCAATTGATCTTATTCCTGGTGCAGCGCCAGTATCTAAAGCGTATTATCCAATGGCACCAGTAGAGTTGGAGGAAGTGAAGAAACAAGTTGCTAAATTGCTTGAGAAGGGTTGGATTCGAAGCAGTAACTCGCCTTGGGGAGCTCCAGTTCTTCTAGTAAAGAAGAAGGATGGCACGAGAAGAATGTGCATCGACTATCGAGAATTAAACCGGGTGAATATTAAGAACAAGTACCCGATCCCTCGCATTGGAGAACTTTTCTTAGTGGCGCGAGAGTATTCTCGAAGCTGGATTTGCGATCCGGATATCATCAGGTCCGAGTGAAAACAGAAGATATTTGCAAGACGGCGTTCCGAACTCGGTATGGACATTACGAGTACTTAGTGATGCCCTTCGGAGTAACGAATGCGCCGGCAGTATTCATGGACTTGATGAACCGAATCTTTCCACCATTCTTGGACCAGTTTATCGTGGTCTTCATTGACGATATTCTGGTTTACTCGAAGAGCTTTAAGGAGCATCCTGAGCATTTAAAGATCGCACTACAGACGTTGAGACAGGAGCAATTATATGCGAAGATGAGCAAGTGCGAATTTTGGTTGGAAGAAGTGAAGTTTTTGGGGCATGTTGTGTAGGGCGATGGAATCGCCGTCGATCCAGAAAAGATTGCAGCGGTTCGAGATTGGCCGATTCCAAAGAGTGTTGCTGAGATAAGAAGTTTCCTTGGATTAGCCGGATACTACAGGAGATTTGTGGAGAACTTCGTTCGTCTGGCAGAGCCGTTGACCAAGCTTACGCGTAAGGAGGTACCTTTTGTATGGACGGATAAGTGTGCATTAGCTTTCGAGACGTTGAAGCAGAAGTTGATAACCGCCCCAATTCTGACCGTGCCAGACAATTCCGGATGATTGGTGATTCACAGCGACGCATCTGGGAAAGGATTGGGATGTGTTTTGATACAGCATGGGAAGGTGGTAGCATACGCATCGAGACAATTGAAGACCTATGAGAAGAATTATCCGACTCATGACTTGGAGCTTGCGGCTGTGATTTTCGCTTTAAAGATTTGGTGACACTACCTTTTGGGCGAAAGAGTCGAAGTTTTTACAGATCATAAGAGCTTGAAGTATATGTTCACTCAGAAGGAGCTTGACATGAGGCAGCGTAGATGGTTGGAGCTGATGTCTAACTACGACCTTGATCTTAAGTACCATCCGGGGAAGGTTAATGTTGTGCCGGATGCGCTTAGTCAGTTACCAGCAATTCAGGTGTTAACTACGCAGAAGGAGATCATTGCAGATTTTCGAAGATTTGACTTGGAGGTTGTGATACCGCGTTCTATGGGACAGTTGTTGCAGTTGCAAGTGCAGTCGTCTTTGATTGAGAAAATTAAAGCAGCACAATCGCAGGATCCTAGACTGCAAAGGTTTCGAGAGCAGGTTGAAGCCGGACTACGAACAGATTTACTGGTCCACGAAGATGGTTCGTTGAGATATGGTAGCCGTTTGTGTGTGCCAAAGGGAGATGTTCATGAAGAGCTTATGAAGGAGGCACACAGTTCAGCTTACTCTGTACATCCAGGAGGCACAAAGTTGTATCAAGATATTCGACAACATTTCTGGTGGGAAGGCATGAAGCCGGAGATTGCTCGCTTTGTGGCTAAGTGCTTGGTGTGTCAGCAAGTTAACACTGAACATCAAAGGGTTGCTAGTTTATTGCAACCACTTACGATTCCTCAGTGGAAATGGGAACATATAACCATGGATTTCGTGATGGCTTTACCGCGGAGTCCAAAGGGCAATAATGCAGTATGGGTGATTGTTGATCGGTTGACCAAGGCAGCTCACTTTATTCCTTTCCGGGTTGGTCAATCAACGGAGACTTTGGCAGAGCGGTACATGCAGGAGATTGTAAGATTGCATGGAGTACCGGTGAGCATCGTGTCCGATCGGGACACTCGGTTCTTATCACACTTCTGAAGGAGTTTACAGGAAAGTTTGGGGACTCGATTGAAGTTTAGCACAGCTTATCATTCTCAAACTGATGGTCAGTCGGAGAGAACGATCCAAACTCTTGAAGACATGTTGAGAGCATGCATGTTGGACTTCAAAGGCTCGTGGGAGGATCATCTACACTTGGTGGAGTTTTCCTACAACAACAGTTTTCAGGCAACTCTCCAGATGGCTCCGTTTGAAGCGTTGTATGGTCGTAAATGCCGTTCACCTGTTTGTTAGGATGATGTCGGTGAACGAAGATTATTAGGACCGGATTTGGTTGTACAGACAGTTGGGAAGGTTAACACTATCAGAAATCATATGAAGGCAGCACAAGACAGACAGAAGAGTTGGGCTGACACGTCAAGAAGACCTGTAGAGTTCGCCGTGGGTGATTTGGTGTTCTTGAAGATATCGCCGACTAGAGGGGTGATTCGTTTTGGGAGTCGAGGAAAGCTTAGTCCTCGATTCGTTAGACCCTTTGAGATCTTGGAGCGTGTTGGTGAGATAGCATACCGTTTGGCGTTACCACAGATCTTGGTAAGTGTGCATGATGTGTTTCACGTATCTCAACTACGAAGGTATGTTCGAGATGAAACACACGTTTTGGATCATTCGGAGTTAACAGTACGGGAAGACTTGACTTTTGAGGAGCGACGGGTTGAAATCGTGGATCGAAAGGAAAAGATTCTTAAGAACAAGGTTATTCCCCTTGTGCTTGTTTCTTGGGTAATCGATCGCATGGAGAGTTCACTTGGGAACGAGAAGATGAGATCCGGCAGAAGTTTCCTCACCTTTTCTTGTAGTTATCTATCTTGTATTCTTGGAATTTCGAGGACGAAATTCTTTTTGTAGTTGGGTATAATGTAACATCCGAGCCCAATGCTACTGTTTTCAGTTACTGTTTGAGCGTAGTGTGGTACTCGTTTCACTTATCTTGCTTGTTGGTGGCTTAATGTAAAATTTTACCCGGCAAGGTCATTTTTGCATATAACAATTTTTGGCATCTAAAATAAAATTAAAAATATCCATCTTGGCCTACTCGATACCCCTAGCCTTGTGGTAGCGTCCATGCATCGAGTTCTCGTCCCGTTCGGTGAAACGGGCGAGTTTGGACGGCTACGCGCGCGTACAGGTGTCCGTCTTGGGGGTATGCTTTTTAATCGTAAGACACTTAATTTTAAAATTTGGAACCCGCTTAAAATCCTATTATTTGAATTTCAAATTTTTGGACCCGACCCGGGCGCGATTTGAAAATGTTTTATTTAGCGCCAAAATCCCAAATTTTAATTTAATGAAAGAGCCGAATATTTTCCTTAACTTTATACCAATTCATATCTATTAAATCTTTACTTTAAAAAAGATTTTCTTAACAAACTGCAGCCCCAGCCAATCGAGAGGCTTAGTTTTTCCCGTAGGCCCCACCTCTTCAACCTCTCTCTATCTCTCACATCTCTTTCTCTCTCTCCCTCATCGTCTCTCTCTCTCTCTCTTTCTCTATCTCTCTCTCTCTATCTTTCTCTCTCTCCCCTTATAAATATTTTTCCCCCGTCATTTCTTTTCTCCATCACGCAACAGAGAACCCGAGCCCTCGCGAGAAAACCCAACGGCAGCAACCCTAGCCACCTTCACCCGTCACCGCCGCAGCCCCGACACCGGCGCTAGCATCACCAGCACCATCGCCTCCTCTGCCTCGCCTCACCCACACCTTCCTTCTTCCACCACCGCGCACCCTGCACGCCCACGACCATCTGCAGTCTTCCCTGCAGTCGCCTGAGACGCCACCCGCGACCACCTGCGCCGCCCCTGGCCGTCGCCGACAATCCCCGACCACCCCAGAACACCTCGTAAGTGTTTCTCCCTCTCACCCTTCCTCTCTTCATTTTTCAAAACTGAAAAAACCCGCTAGATCTTTTCTGCAGATCCCCGGAGACGCTGTTCTCGCCGCCGTCGATCTCGCCGTCGTTGCTAGTGCCCTCTAAGACCAGTGAGTATTCCCCATCATCTTCTTTCTCTGGTCATTTCTTTCTTTCTCTAGATCTACACCCGTAGAAACCCTATTCACTGTTTTCGTGCTCGCCGGAATCCGGCCGTGCCGGCAACATGTCCCGACGATCCAGCAGAGTACTCTGACCCGTGTGGTTCCTTGGTTCGTTGTTTGGGTTCAATCCGTGAACCGTGCGTCCGTCGCGAGTTTCCCCGCCGGCGTTACGTTCCGTTTTTCCCGGTTCACGACCCGCCGAGGCAAGTATCCCTTGCTACATGCTATACAGTATAATTATATATGTATTGACATCCTAAACCTGTAAAATTAGCTTGGTACAATCGTTTTCCATTTCGGTTATAAATTGCATTATATCATTTTACGGTTAAGCATGAAACTTACAGTTCGCAATTTGAACCCAATAATCAAATCTACCGGTTCAATCACATTTTACTGTTAAATAGCTAGTAGCATTTATCCCTGTAGTTCTGTTACATTCAGACACTCGTATGCATTTAACCTGAAATGATTGTATTGAACCGTTACGTAAAATATTACACCGCTAAGGGTGCTTAAACCTGTTAACATGACTAAATGGCTATATTGTCTTACTGCACTCTTGTGATTGAATGAAACATGCTTATTATTTAAGTCATTGCTTATTTCATGTTGTTAATACCCACGTGTGATTATATATCTGATTGGGAGCACACTTACGATATTGTTTACACCTTGACCTGACATGGCTACACATATATATATTGATACAGCTGATATGGTACCATATACTGTTGACTTGACCTGATGTACCATGACCTGACCCGTTACCTGATCTTGTGTCTAATGCCAACAAACCTGACATGTAGTCCTCATGGACCGTTCCTGTTGTCTATCCAGACAAACCGCTCTTACATGATCCTGTGTTGGCATTAGTTCTTGATTACTGAATACCTAACCTGACATACATAACTTGGGGGTATGGGGAAATCAAAGGTGAAACCGACTTGTAACTCAACGGTTCGATACCTGTTCTGATCAGTCTTACGGGCTCGGCCAGCCCCGGAGTGATGATGCTGACATCACTCGCCCATCCTGCTACCTGTTACTGCCTAGCGGCACGTCTCGGATTCAGCCCCGATGATCTTGACCGTGGTCCCGGGCATGCACGGGATACTATTGAGTTACATCGACGATTCATCAATTGATTTCAAAGACTTTAGAATAGAAAACCTGATAGAACAGTTTAGTTACCCACTGCACACTACCCTTCACTGCTTGTTTCACATTATTGCTTTATTCATGTTTATTTTTACATTTCCTGTTACATTGTTCATATTATATTACTTGTTGACATGACGCGCTGACGTCTGGGTTTTGCATGGCCCAGATTCTGTACCGCTGTCGCAGACCGAGCAGGAGTAATTTAGCCAGCAGGCTGAGCTGTGAGTTCAGTAGTAGTTAGTTTTATTTCCTGCATTTATTCCTGATGTGAGCCCGCATTATGGGACATACTGTTCAGTTATTTGTATTGGATCATTTGCTTCCGCATTTATTTATTATTGACTCCTGTTATTCTGGATTATGGACATGTTTTAGATAGCTTTATCTTGTTCTTGATATCTCTACAGCCGTAATGTGACTATGGATGGATACTTCCTATCCACAGGTAGCATGGTTGGCTATGTCACATGCCCAATCTTGCGTACTCTGGGAAGCGGGGCGTGACATGGACTTTTGAGTCCTTAATGCGCAAATATTCTATCACCCATAAGCTGTCAACGCCATACCATCTCCAAACATGTGGGCAAGCCGAAGTCTCGAATCGGCAAATCAAGCAAATTTTGGAGAAAACGGTTTCTAAAAACCGTAAAGATTGGTCACTAAAATTGATCGATGCACTATGGGCTTTCCGTACTGCATACAAGACCGATCTTGGCATGTCTCCATACCGGCTTGTTTACGGGAAGGCTTGCCACCTCCCAGTAGAAATTGAGCACAAGTCATTTTGGGCTATCAAAGAGTTGAATCTATCTTTAGGAGATGCGGTCAGCAACCGAAAGCTGTAGTTAAATGAACTACAAGAGCTGCGGGATGAGGCATATGATAATGCTGTAATTGCTAAAAACTGAGCTAAGGTGTTCCATGATAAACACCTTTTGCGAAAGACATTTAAACCTGGTCAACAGGTTTTACTCTATGATACTCGGTTACATTATCACCTCGGCAAGCTCCATTCTAGATGGAAGGGACATTTTGTAGTCCGCACCGTTTATCTGCACGGTGCGGTTGATCTTGAAAATCCGGAGGACGGTACGCTATTCAAAGTAAATGGGCATCGATTGAAACCGTTCCTCACAGCGGACCCATCAGAGGAGCTCCTGTTTTTGCAGGAGCCGATCTACACTGATTAATTTTCCTCCACTTTCACCCCCGAATTTCCATTTTTCCAAAACATTATTTAAAATAAGTTTGGGGATGTGTATACAATTTGTAAATACCTAATTCTAAAATACCATAAAAAATAAAAATTTTGAAAAAATAAAGAAAAATATATTTTTGGACCTAATTGAAAATTTTCAGAATTAATTAATAACTGGAATTTTTTATTTACAAATAAAAGCCTCATTTTTTAGGGTGTTTTCTACAAATAACCATCTTTTCCCCTCTATTTAAAGAGAACCGAGCCCTCCCCTGAGCTAACCCTAAATATTTTCTCTTCATAACACCCTAGCCGCCACCGCCTATCAGCTCCCGAAAGATCTCGCAGCACAGCCGCCAGATTGCCGCGATCTCGCCGCGCTAACCCCACTTCTACCGCCCTTCCGCCGCCGCCTTCAGTCGTCGCCCCCTAGAATTTCCAGGGGAGGTAAATCTGAACCTTTCCTCCCTGTTTTTAGCATTTGAATTTCTGTAAAATTATTATGGCACACAAAATGCAATTTGAGAGGGATTTTCCCCCAGTTTTCACGCACGAATTGTACGGTAGCTACTTTGCACATGAAATAGAGCAGAGGGGATGGAATTTCCTGACCTACAATCATCCTTCTGCGTTTGCTCTACCTGAACTAGTTACCCTTTTTTATGAATCCTTGGAGGATAGGAGTCTCGATGACTTAGGCTACATTAAATTAAATTGGGGAGATCGCGTAATTCACATTGATAGGGATATGATCCACGAGATCACACTTATACCCCGTTTGCCCGCACATGACCAACCCCTACAGTTTGAGGATTACATGCCCTTGATGGGCAATGACTGCGCGAGGGAGCCGCGAAAGGGTATCCAAGCACGGACCCTTTTCGCGAACGTTTTTACTGTGTGCCGGTGGGCACAAAACAACATCTTTGGCAACTCGCACAACACGACTTTTTTCACCCCCTCCTTACATGTCGTACACACACTAATGACGAAGAATCCACGGTTCGACATGTGCACTGTTTTGCTCCATTCTATAGGTGCGGGAAAAAGGGGTACCATCTACCCATGTCCTATGCTAGTCACCCAACTCTGCCGTTATTTCCTCCCCGTCGAGGAATTTGATTCATACATGATGGGAGGAGTTCTGATTCAACCACTTGTTGAGGGCGTTACTTCGTCCTACTCTAGACTAACTGATATTTGGTCACGAACCGAATCGGCAGAGAATATCCCCGCTCGCACCCCTAGCTCTAGCTCGACATCTAGCGGGGAAGAGCTGACCCTTCAAGAGCATGCACGATTGATGCGGGGAACGGTAAGGAGAATTGATTCTTTGAGGGACGAGTTTAGGGCGACAGCACGAGAGCACGACCGTCGGCTGACGGAGATTGGGAGGGGTATTCAAACCCTATTGGCTAGAGGGGAACGATCACGTTCACTCTCAAGGGCGCGACGTGGGGCCGGGAAGTGAGGGCACTGCTTTGCTAAAGTTTGGAGGAGATGATATTGTATATAGTTATCTTTTGCATTGCATATTTTCATTTTGTATATATTTTTCTAATTTTTGCATATTTAATTTCTGCATTGCATCTTTATATAAAAATTTGAAAAATAAAAAAATTTAGAAAAAGAAAAAACCATAAAAATTGAAAATTTTGAAAAATTATAAAAATTAATGTATTCAATTATGGTTAATTTACTTGAGTTTGATAAATAGATTAACTGGCTAGGAAAAACTAGATCTTAGACTTAGCAAATTAAAAGTCCTAAAAATAACCTTCCTTAGAATTTAACGGTAGAAAGTATATGTCTTTGTAGATTATTTAGAAATAGGCAAATTTTGGGTTCACTTCTTGGGCTAAGTCGAAACGAAGAAAAAGTATTAAAACTTTTATTAGAGTATAAGTTTGAAAAATAATTCCTAGCTTAAGTCTAGATTCTGAAAATGTATACCTTACAAAATGCATAATCACGCACCTTGAAACTTAGAATAGTAGAAGAAACCTTGAAATGCTCTTGTCTAAAGTCCTTAGTACAAGGAAAATAAAAGAAAAAAAAGTGAGTAAAGAAAAAAAATGGATACTGGTTTTTGTGATTACTTAAGGCTGTAAAAATAAAAAATATTTAGCGAGGGTGCTTCATCACCTAGTGCCTTAGACCAACTGGTTTGGGAGTCACTGCTAAAAGCCTTGGGTGTTGTAAAGCTAGGAAGTACGCTTTAAAGTGCTAACGCGTCTTGTAATCGGTTGTTGGTACCTCAAGAAGTATTAACGGTCGCATGAAGGATGTGTAAGCGAAATTCAATTAAAAATTCACCAATTAATAAGTGCTTTGGACAATGGACGAGAGTATGATTGCTTGATTTGAATTTCAAGTGTAGGGGTGATATTTAAACACATGTGGAGATATGTGATTAGAGTTTAGATGAGAGAAAGGAATGAAGAATAGAACTTGTATCTTTAGTAGAGTTGATAGAAATTCCTAAGTGGAGATGGAACTTTAGAAGGAAAACTTAAGAAATGCCGAAAGCTAAGTAATTCTATAGAACATATATAATCTTAAGTTAAATGGTGAGGAAGTGTGAAGAATGTGGGTGGATAATTTGCGGGTCGACGATAATAGAATTCCTTGTTAGAAAACCTAATTGGAGAACAAAAATCGAAAAGCCAAATTGATAGGATTTTGTGGGTGTAATCTGCTGAAAACCCTCAGGAGACAACACTCCTCCTACTAGGGACACCTAAAGGTTTAACGGCTCGTTGCACGAGCTCAATGCAATCGCGTTTCCCTACGAAAGTGCGGTTAGATTAGATTTTTATCGAGAATAAATATAATAATAAGTTTGCTCGAGGACGAGCAAAAGATAAGTTTGGGAGTATTTGTTCATATCATAATATTGCATTTTATATTCCCCATTCTTAAGCATTTTAGAATAAAAACAGGTGCTTTTGACCCATGTCTGCTACATGTTACAGGTTACAGGTTCTTGGAGCAAAAACAGTGAAAAGGACAAAAGACGACACAAAAGAAGGACTTTTAACCAACAAATAGGAGGATCTTCGTCAAGCCTAGACGAAGAACAGTTCACAATCAACAAGGCAACGCAAGATCCGAAATGTCAAGGCAAACGGTTAAAAGATCACTACAAATTGTTCATTGAATATCTAGAACCAATGTAGAAGCCCAATTGATAAAATAACCCAAGAAACAGAAGCCCAAAAAGACCCAGAACAAGTCCCAAGATTTTCAGCATCTAAGCTCATCAAAGGGCCGCGGAACCGCGGCCCAAGCCCACCATTGCCGCGGTTCCGCGGCCGTAATAAGCCCGTACTTCGAGAAAATTTTACCAAAAAGTGGGTGCGGCGTTGGAAAGATTTCCTAAGGGTATTTTTGTAATTTCAGACATGCGGATCAATTGTAAACCTAGAGTTTCTATGTCCTATAAATAGAACCCAAACCCTTATATTTTCTTATGCCTCTATTCATCAATAAAATTATGTTTTCTTTGAAGATTGGAGTGCATCAATCGTAAGTAGGTTATTTTTTCTTGCCCTAGTTATAGCTTTTTTTATATCCACCTTAAGTAAATTATTTTCTTGCCTTAGTTTAATTTAGTTTAGAATTTTATTAACTTGCAATAGATGTTTCTTCTCTTTAATAAAAACAAAACAAAAATCATGTCTTTCTTAATTCCCTCGATGAGCGAGTAGTTTCCTCGCTTGTTAGGGTTAGGAATATGGAAGGATTTGAGAGATGAAGATCTCTCATCTCTTTTCTTTACCAATCTTTTATGAACATTAGAACTCCATGCATACCTTCTTATTCCCCTCCATACGGCACTCTACCCTCAAGGTAACGGTGATTCCGTAGTCTAAAGGCCTGGATTTTAAGGTTTTCCATGAAGGTTAGGGTAATCATTAAGAAAGGAAGGATAAGGATCTAGAGGAAGAATCATCTTCCCAATCATCCTAATCCCCTTTATTAAGATTTACCATAATACTGATATGATATCTTTAATTAAAGGCATTGGAAAGAGGTGTAGATCTTTGTTTACCAAATTTCCTTAAACCTATTTCTAGCAAGTTTCTAATCCTAGTGTCACATAACTTCAATTTTTAGGTTTAATTATAAGAGCAAACACCATTTGGAATTAACTCGTAAGAACTTAAAGGAGATTTACAACATCCCTGTGGACCGACCCGTATTCACCGGCTGGCTTCATGCAATGTCGTTCTTGATTGCGGTAAATTATTTTTGATCGATAAAACCTCTCTAAATCAGACGTTTCAACTTCTCTTCGAGGGCTCACGGTTTGTTGTTTTGGCAAGCAACCGGTTTTGGGTCACTCGGTTATTTTTGAGCATTGACGACAAAGGTCGCTTTCCCTTTCCCCTTTTCATTCTGGAGATCTGTTTTTGAAGAGGACGGTATATGGCCCATCTGGTCCATTTGGTCCAGCTTGTCAATCAAGGCCTGGAAGGTGGTCGGCTTGAAGAACATCATAAATTAGGATATAGTTGCCTGAGGGTCGAGGGTCCCGACAAACATACCCACGGCATGAGCTTCTTCTATGCGTTGTTCGCATTTCGACCATAGGTTCCGCCACCGAATTGCGTACTGAACCCAGGTTTCTCCTGGCTTCACCCTGGCGTTGATTAATATCGTGATCGGGGTGCGCTCGCTAGCGCTTGCGAACCATTGCGTAAACAGTGGCTCCATTTCTGTAAATGTCATGATGGAATCATTCGGAAGCTTCGAATCCCATTCAAATGTTGTCTTCGCCAAGCTGCTGACAAATTGGCGAAGCAATAGTTTGTCATCGCTTCTAGTATTGCCATATAGAGCACTAAATTAAGCAACGTGCTGGTGTGAATTGCCCGTCCCTTTATATACGTGAAACTTAGGGATCGTATATCCCGGCGGGTACTTGATCTGATCGTACCAGCCTGGATGAAACCGCCCAGTTCTGACGACTTGGCCGGCCGCTTCACTCGCTTGATGAGCTCGTATTTGTTGAGCTATGTAGTTATCAAGGGTAGCCTTGGAAATTGTCTCTTCTTGGGCCACTGATACAGCCGGAGGAGAGTTTGACGTTTCCCCTCTGTTTTCTTCGATAATTATCGGAGGGTCTTCCGCTGGAGGTTCCGACTGGATCATCATCCCCACCATGTCTTGGAACAGGAGCGCTATTTGTTTTATATTAGCCGCTTGATCCGCGGCCTCTTTGTCTTTCTTTTCAAGCACCCTCCGTAGGAATTCGGTATCGGTCTCCTGCTTCTGGCGTTGTTCGACGATGTTTCTGGGCTTTCTTTCTACCCAGTGAGTGAGGCCATTCTTGTCAACATCTCCTGGAGCTTTTGTTGTTGCTCCTAAGCTTTTGTCACAGACCGTGTGAGTGGTCGATGACTCACGGAAGCACGACTATCCTCTTTTTCGGATGCCATATAGACGGTATGTACAACCATGCCCCCAGATTTGGGGCGTTTGGGTCCGCTGCCTTTGATATTTGCCGCCGGTGGTGGGAGATTCTCAGGACTTCTCTTTTTGTAGGAGACCAAATTTGAGGGGGCCATTGCAGTAGGCACCTACGTAGATGACCCCTTCCGTGGTACAACGGAGGGATGGTCCTCCTCTTTCCGAGCCTTCGTCTTCTTTAGCCGGCGAGAGTAATCTTTGTCAATTACAGAGTCTTGGACTTTCCGACAGACTCTGTGGATCTTGTAGGACAGCCGCTGAGGAGGCTGTTCCAGTTTTGCCTGCGTTGTGTTTTCAACAGGCGGAGGGGGCTTCTTTAATACAGGGGTTGGAGAGTTTTTGCGCACCCTCCTAAGCAGTTCAAAGCTGTTCCCAGTTGGAACATCGGCATCAACTTCCACCGTTGGAGCTGGTGGAGTAAGTCCAGAGGGGAAACTACCCCCGGCCTTTCTTACTCAGCGCCAGTTGCGATGTCGAGCATGTCTGGCGGATAGGATTACCCCCAATTGTAGAAGCGACCTCATTATGCCCTCTGCTTTAATGAGAGGCTGCTGTCGGTGTCAGCCTGTCGAAAACTGACGTCCGCTGAGAGGGAATGTTTAATCTGTCGAAGGCAGACTTTCTGGCAGGGGAAGGATTTTTAATGACCTCGCCTGCAGTAGGAGTTGGAATGGCCAGTCTGCTGAAATTAGAATGGCTATCCGCTTCGAGATAACCTTTTCTGGTATTGCGAGCCTCTTTGCAGGCACACTTGAGCTTTGGTTCAGTCTATCAAAGATCGAGGTGGCAGACTTGGACGACCCGTTAAGAGGGGCCGTGGTGGTTGTTCATACCAGAATACTGCATTTCATACCGCCCATTCTTACGCTCGTGTGTTTATAGGTAGGTGCTTTTGATCAGTGTTTGCTACATATTTGCAGAATACAAGTTCTCGGCTCTGAACAGTGAATATCATGGAAAAGTACGACAAATTCCGGATTACTGCCAACAACTGATAAAACACGGTCTCCGCTCTCTATCCGTGTGTTACCACATACCAGTTTAAGGGACAAAATGGCAAATCGATTGTCATGTCATGCACAAAGCTCTAGGTCAACACAAGATCCGAGAAATCTACGCGGAGCTCGAGGAAATTATGGCAAAAGATCCACATCACATCACCTTTTTGTTGTGCTGAAATTCTGGAAATATTGTGAAGAGTTTCTGTAAAAAGAACCATACCACACTGAAGGGCACAGAAAAACAGGGAATCTCACAAAAGCCCAGAGCCCAACTCCCCTTTACTGCCGCGGAACCGCGGCCAAAGGGGGGTCTAGGCCGCGGTTCCGCGTCCATACAGGCGCCGCACTCTGTCGTCTTTTGGGGGTAGTTTTGGGACTTCATGTTGAGGTAGTTTGTTGCCCTAGGTTTTCAGTTCACCTCCTATAAATACCCCAGAACTTACCAAGCTTTGGGGTCCTTCTTTTGTTCCTTTTTTTGTTAGGATTTAGTCTTTTTTCTTCTTCTTCTTCATTCTTTTTCCATGAAAATTGTAGTGAGAGCTTTTTGAGTGGGAGATCAATGAAGATGAGGGCTTTTTGTACCATTCTCTTTTGTTTCTTCTTCCCCTTGAGATTCTTGCTTTCTCTTGATCATTCAACCTCTTCATTGAGCTTGAATGGTTAAGGGTTAGTTATTGATCTCAAGGGTCGTATTTTCTCACGGGACTAGTTCTTCACTTCACATGCGTTCTCTACCCTTCTCTTGATCTCGCAACCTCTTAATTGAGCTTGCAAGTTTAAGGGTTGGCTATTGATCACATGCTTATCTTGAGTTCTATGTTCTTGTAATTACTTTCTTGTTCTTTTTATCGCTTTTTATTACTTGCTTATTATTATCTTGCTTTACTTTCTTGCAATTTAATTCATGCACTTAATTACTTGTAATCTTTTCTTTTCTTTGTTCTTTTCTTTTGCTCTCTTTTATTCATTTTGTGAATGTTGTAATTATTATTGTTAAGAAGAAATACGGTATTGTAAGTTAATATTTTCCTTCTCATTTCCTTTTCCCGTTATTTTCCATTGAACTCCGCCCAAACCATACGCAAGCGCTCCGTTAGGCACCCTACCCTGACAAGGTAACGGTGATTCCTAACCGCGACCGGTTGCGTTCGGTTTGGCCGGAGGCGAAAGCAAGAGACAAGAACGGAAGGACAAGGGTAAATAAGCCGTATTCCACGAATACCGCGCTTAAATCCCCTAATCCACGTTGTTGCCGATTGCTCTAGCTTCAATTGGTCAAGACTCGGCTCAAAGGTTTTGAGTACGGATTTCTTTAGCTTATAATCTCGTATCTTTTTCTTAACAACTTTATACTTGCAAATAATACACATAGGTTAGATCGAACAAACATATACAAATTCTTTATTGACTCGTCTAAGACAAGAACGGAAATACAACCATCTCCCTGTGGATCGACCCGTGCTCAACCGGCTAGCTGCATAGCGACACCGTCCTGATCGCGGTTATACTTTAGAACTTTGAACATCCGACACGCCAAAAGCGTGCGATCAAATGGCGCCGTTGCCGGGGAGACGGTAGCGTATTTTCTTTCTTGTTATTCGGGTTAATATTCTTTTGTACATATATAAAAAAAAATAAAAAAAATAAAAAAAATCTTTTTGTTATTTTTGATAATTTTTGTGGGCAAGTGTGCAGATTTTTGCGTATTTGCAAACTGCGATTGTGGGGAGCAAAGTGTACGTTCAAGATTAAGGTGATTACGAAGTACAGTGCCAAAGATCCGGGTAGTTTGACCCGCGCAAGCGAACTTTTCATGCTTACCGGATTTGATTCAACGGGGGTTTCCTAACCCAAAAACTTAACGGTACGTACTTTACTAACACCTTCTTCTCAAATCCGACGCATCCAATATACTATTCTTTGCAGGATTCTTTGCAAGTTCGCTAACAAACGCTAAAAATTGACTAACCCGTATTTTTTGCAGTGCCGTGCTTAAACTAAAAAACGATTGTTTGATTCTTTATAGAATTTTTATTGAATTGCGCATTGCATACATTAATACGAACTTAAGGGCAAGCGAACCCCACAATATACGGTAAAGGATTTCATCACCTTTTCCGTGGCCCACAAATCACGAACTTGAGCATAACGTCTACCCGCACAAAATTTAAAAGAAACTAGACTTTAAACCTTAAGGACTTCGCACTCATTAGGAGAAGTTAACTGTGTTTAGAACCTTGCTTAACGGTATATTGTTTACGGGGTGTCTAGGAAAGTGTTAACGGCGAAACCGCCAAAAGAGAAAGGGTTATTTAATTAAGGAACTTCGCGAAAGCGTTGGAAAACCTCCCCTTATCTCTGCACTTACCTGGCCTCGTGATCAGTGTATCTTGAGCCTGTTTCTCGACACAATTTTACTTCGACAATCAAGTTCTGGAGCAGGTCTAGTTGACCTAGGTGAACCCTAGAACAATTAGGTGTGTGGTATTTTCGTGTCGTGATTGTTTTTGTCAATATTCTTTTTGTGTGTATATTTCATTCTTTTGTTAATATATTTCTATAAAAAAAAAATCACATTCTTTTTCCTCTCCTTTTCTCTTCCTTTCTTTCATTCTCTCATGGGTACCCCACCTCGCAAAACTCTTGCCGAACTTTGGTACCCACAACCAGACATTACTTCATACGGTTCTTGCTTTGGCCGAACATCGAACGACCCCTCCATGCCCAAAGTTTCACTGAAAGATCGCATAGCAGCGTCTAGGACAAACACTTGCACTCCTCATTCCACTTTATATCAACCTTTTCAACCTCCCGCACCCGCTTATGTTGATACCCCTTCTGCAAGTCGTCCTTTGCCCATCGCTGAACGTATCGAACAATCCCGTAGCCGATCTTTCACTCCTTTCACCGCTTCAAATTCTTGGGATCAACAATTCCATTCACCTTCTTATCCAAATGTTGATCCTGCTCCTGTCCAGCCATTCAATTCCTACCAGTCCTACCCAACTTTTGCACCTTCCCTAGACATTGCTTCGGAACAGCCTTTTAGGGGTTTCCAGTATCCAAGCAACTTTGAATCTTTTACTGAAACCCCTTCACAACCAGTGTCTAGTCTAGAACAGTCGTTGGAAGATTTTAGGGTAGCGTCAAGCCAACAGATGATGGATTTGAATGCGTCCATGGCCGTCCTCATGCAACCTAGTGACCCGGTAGCTAGTTTTCAACTAGCTCCAACTTTTTCAATGTATGATGAGGCGGCAGGACAGGCTGTGAATTTGAGTAGAGAGAGTGAGATGTACCCCCTTCCAAATCAAACCTACCCGTCCCAAATTGAATCCCACAACTCCTGTTTTGAAAGTCTATCGAGTATTCCACATGATTTATTAATTGAAGATAGAATAATGAATGAGTTGTGCGACTTCGTAGTGTTTGATTTGCCCGATTGTGAAGGGTCCCTTCCAAGTGAAACCATACCTAATCCTTTTGACCTCTACACCTATATCTTAGAACCAGAATCGATTAATATCCATGCTTTTGATGAGGTGTCAGAGAATTTTGATTTTCACTTGATTGAGGATATTGACGCTGGGGATATTTTGGATGATGAACCCATAGATTTGGCTGAGTTTGTCTCTTCAAATCATCATCCCGAGTCATTAAATATTTTTCCCGAACCCCATATGCGTCTGGACTTTGAAGAGAAGAGCATGGATGTACTAAATTTTGAGGAGAATGTTGAGGATAGTTTTGAGGATGAACCAGTTTTGCTTGATGAGTCGGATTTTCCAATTCATCCTGTTCCTTCTACTGACTGTGTACACCCTCCTGAACCTTTAACCGATACCCTTCCTCAACCACTTCCCTCCATCCTTTCCATCGTTCCGACCTTGCAAGAACCCGTCTCACTTTCATTTACTGTGTCTGGTTTACCAAGTTCGGCGTACCCATGTTTTCTTATAAATCTTGAGGGATTTGACCCCATCTCTCGACGGGTTAATAGATTAGCACACTCCCTTTTTACACATCGCTCATCACAAATTGTGCTAATCTATTTACTCCATTTGCACCCTCAAGTTCGTATTCCACTTCTTTTTCCCTTCCGCCATTCTTCTTCCTCTCATATACCGAGACCGTATCCCGCTTATCTCTGCATATGGTCTCGCGTATTCTCCATTTCTTTTCTCTACGCCTTCTTTGACCAACCACTGCTTTATCACGATAAGATCTTTGAATGGTTGGTGCTCACTTTTGGCCTGTGTAAGGCCTTGTATAGTTTGATACTGTTCTTTCCCCCCTAATCCTGAACTTCAATGCTTAACAGTGGAAACACTGTTTTACTTAAGTTTGGGGGGGACTCTTTTTTTTTTATATATTTTTGTTTTTCCTTTTTTCTTTTGTATATAATTTGTTTTTAGGGAGCGCCGGCAATTTTGACCCTCTTGGTGTAGCCTGACAGTGAGGGCACTGTCAAGTTTAAGTTTGGGGGTGTGCTCGGTAAGCTTTCTTCCTTCGCATTCATTTGTATATTTTGCATTTGCATACCTTATTTAAAAACCCACAAAAATTGAAAATTTTTCCAAAAATATAAAAACTTTGTCGTCAAGATAGCTAATAGGGTAACTTAGATTTTTATTCCGAAAGTTTAGTCGATACGATAGAAATAACTAAATTCTAGGCTTAGGAATTGAAAACCCTAAAAATAACCCTCATTTCTGTCTAACTTTGGTAAGTATACGTCCTTACAATTTTTGAGTTCAGTTCTTGAGTTAAGTCAAGATGAAGGGAAAGTATTGAAGCTTTACTGGAGGATAAGTCTGAAAAATAGTTTCTTTTCTTGAGTTCAAATTTTGAAAGAATATGCCCTACAAACTGCACTTACACGCACCTTGAAACTTGGGATAGTAGAGGATACCTAGAAATACTCTTGCCTGAAAGCCTAGTATGAAAGAAAAAACGGTATTTAAAGCTAAACACCAAAAGAGCATATTTGAAAAATATATCCAGTCTTGAAAAAGAAAAAAGAAAAAGAAAAAGAAAAAAATAGAATAAAGTCAAGACCTGGAAACTGTTATTTACGCTTTAAAGTTCATACATTCAGTAATCGGTCGTTAGTGCCTCAAGAAGTATTAATAGTCGCATGAAAGGTGTGTGAGCAAATCCGTCCATCCTTAATGAAAAGAAGTAGTATTAGGTATTAGGGCAAGGGTATTATAGCTTGAATTGAATTCTTGAGTGTAGGGGTGCAAATACACACACACGTAGGGGTATACAATCGATGTTTGGATAAAAGATAGAAATAAAGAATAAGACTTATGTTTTCTGTAAAGTTGATAAAAATCCCTGATTTGAGGCCGCGCTTTAGAAGGAAAACTCAGGAGAACCAACATCTTTCTAAACTTTTTTGGAACGTATAGGACCTAAGGTTAAATAGATAGGAGGTGTGAAAAATAAGGGTTGGATATTTCTAACTTAGGATGATAGAATTTCTAACGTAAATACTAAACTGTAGGAGTAGAATCAATGTTAACTTATTACACTAGCTTGACGGGATTTTGTGGGTAGTATCCGCTGAAAACCCTCAGGAGACAACACTCCTCCTACTAGGGACACCTAGAGGTTTAACGGCTTGTTGCACGCGCTCAGTGCAATCGCGTTCCCTGCGAAAGTGCGGTTATCATTTTATTTTTATGAATAATTGGTTTTGCTCGGGACGAGCAAAAGTTAAGTTTGGGGGTATTTGTTCATACCAGAATATTGCATTTCATACCGCCCATTCTTACGCTCGTGTGTTTATAGGTAGGTGCTTTTGATCAGTGTTTGCTACATATTTGCAGAATACAGGTTCTCGGCTCTGAACAGTGAATATCATGGAAAAGTACGACAAATTCCGGATTACTGCCAACAACTGATAAAACACGGTCTCCGCTCTCTATCCGTGTGTTACCACATACCAGTTTAAGGGACAAAATGGCAAATCGATTGTCATGTCATGCACAAAGCTCTAGGTCAACACAAGATCCGAGAAATCTACGTGGAGCTCGAGGAAATCATGGCAAAAGATCCACATCACATCACCTTTTTGTTGTGCTGAAATTCTGGAAATATTGTGAAGAGTTTCTGTAAAAAGAACCATACCACACTGAAGGGCACAGAAAAACAGGGAATCTCACAAAAGCCCAGAGCCCAACTCCCCTTTACTGCCGCGGAACCGCGGCCAAAGGGGGGTCTAGGCCGCGGTTCCGCGTCCATACAGGCGCCGCACTCTGTCGTCTTTTGGGGGTAGTTTTGGGATTTCATGTTGAGGTAGTTTGTTGCCCTAGGTTTTCAGTTCACCTCCTATAAATACCCCAGAACTTGCCAAGCTTTGGGGTCATTCTTTTGTTCCTCTTTTTGTTAGGATTTAGTCTTTTTTCTTCTTCTTCTTCATTCTTTTTCCATGAAAATTGTAGTGAGAGCTTTTTGAGTGGGAGATCAATGAAGATGAGGGCTTTTTGTACCATTCTCTTTTGTTTCTTCTTCCCCTTGAGATTCTTGCTTTCTCTTGATCATTCAACCTCTTCATTGAGCTTGAATGGTTAAGGGTTAGTTATTGATCTCAAGGGTCGTATTTTCTCACGGGACTAGTTCTTCACTTCACATGCGTTCTCTACCCTTCTCTTGATCTCGCAACCTCTTAATTGAGCTTGAAAGTTTAAGGGTTGGCTATTGATCACATGCTTATCTTGAGTTCTATGTTCTTGTAATTACTTTCTTGTTCTTTTTATCGCTTTTTATTACTTGCTTATTATTATCTTGCTTTACTTTCTTGCAATTTAATTCATGCACTTAATTATTTGTAATCTTTTCTTTTCTTTGTTCTTTTCTTTTGCTCTCTTTTATTCATTTTGTGAATGTTGTAATTATTATTGTTAAGAAGAAATACGGTATTGTAAGTTAATATTTTCCTTCTCATTTCCTTTTCCCGTTATTTTCCATTGAACTCCGCCCAAACTATACGCAAGCGCTCCGTTAGGCACCCTACCCTGACAAGGTAACGGTGATTCCTAACCGCGACCGGTTGCGTTCGGTTTGGCCGGAGGCGAAAGCAAGAGACAAGAACGGAAGGACAAGGGTAAATAAGCCGTATTCCACGAATACCGCGCTTAAATCCCCTAATCCACGTTGTTGCCGATTGCTCTAGCTTCAATTGGTCAAGACTCGGCTCAAAGGTTTTGAGTACGGATTTCTTTAGCTTATAATCTCGTATCTTTTTCTTAAAAATTTTATACTTGCAAATAATACACATAGGTTAGATCGAACAAACATACACAAATTCTTTATTGACTCGTCTAAGACAAGAACGGAAATACAACCATCTCCCTGTGGATCGACCCGTGCTCAACCGGCTAGCTGCATAGCGACACCGTCCTGATCGCGGTTATACTTTAGAACTTTGAACATCCGACACGCCAAAAGCGTGCGATCAGTGGTTGCAAGTCGATCAAAGACCGACTTCTTCGGAGACTCGTGTGACGTCGCTGAAGCATTGAAGCTCATTGGATGGAGCATGGTCCCGAAGAACAATCTAATGGTGGCCTGAGTCACCTGCTCCACTGGCATTACAAAGATAGATGCCGCTTGGGGCCCGTAAGTCACTCCTCCAGTCGGGGCGGAGTGAGAATTGTTGTTGCAGTTAATGCAGCTGGAGGTCATCGATGTTATCTCCTTTTCTGCATAGAGCTAGACACCAAATCTTAGTACCTCGAATCCAAGAAAAACCATATTAAACCGCGATTGTTCGCAAACACTACACACGAAGTGTGGAGTGGAAAAAGGAAGAGGTCCCACAGGGCATGCCAGAATCTGTTCGCCGCCAAAAACCGGGAAGACAAATGTCTTACCTGAATTTGGGAGCAGATACTATTTGGAAGAATTAAATTCTTCAAACCTACTTCTTTCCTCTATGTTTTGAGTCTGCGCGATAGAATCTCCCCGACGAGAATTAAATTCTCAACTTGTGGGGAAATCTGCATCTGCAGACCTCAACCAGAGGAAGAACTAAGTTCTTTTTAAAGGAGTTAAACTCTTGGAGCGGTGAAAAAGAGATAAAATGATCTCTCGTCTTTCTTCTTACCTAGGGTTTCTTTTTCTAAAAGAGAAATCTTTTTCTTTTCTTTTTTATCCTTCAAATCTTAGGGGGGTTTCTCTGTACAAGACTTGAAATCTTGGGTCCTTTATATAGTAGAGGCATGTTTGTTGATTTAGTTAGAGAAATCTCTCATTGAGATATCTTAATTGATTTTGGAGATTTTATCTACGTTGGATCTTTGATCCAAGGACTTCTGTTTTACAGAAGATATTTTTCTTGTTTTTTTAACAAGATTGGGGAAATATTTCCCTAGACAGAATTTTTCTGTAGATAGGTGATTTTTTAATCACCATTGGATTTTTTAATCCAACGGTGCTCTATTTTACAGAGAGTGATCTTTCTTATTTAGAAAGATTCAAGGAAATATTTTCCATATAGGGTTTTGATCCCTTTACTTAGAATTTAATTTTATCAGCTCAGAAGGCATTTAAGACTACTTACGTGCAGCACGTGACCCCATAGAGTTAAACCCATTTGCTTATGTGCAACAGCCCAAAAAAAAGGCATCACGTGCTGACACGTGAGCTCCTCTGGCCTATTATTTATTTTAAAAAGACGCCTATATACTTTGTATATAGATGATCATGTACTTGCACTTGGGGCTTAATTTCAGCCTTAATTATCAAGCATAATGCCTATAATCTTTATTGTAATGCCCATCACGTGTGGGCACGCGATGCTCCATCAGGGGGAATTTTCCCATTGCTTTTTCCTTCTTTCTCTTCTTTTCTTTTTTTGATAAGGGAACAGTGATGGTGAATGAAAACGAGAATATGAAAGATAAGGAATGGGTAGAATAGTTATATTCTAGCATGTGATAAGAAGAAGGGTGGCGATTCAACTTCTTCGGCCTCAAAAGGAGGCGCACAAATTTCTGATGGAGATTGATTTATCACGGCATTCAAGTCTTTAAGGAACGTGGGTTCTTCGGAGAAAATATTTTCGAAACTTTCATCGATGGTCTCATCGGAAAGAAAGGAATCAATATCTATATTAGTAGAGTAGATAGATTCACTGGGAAGATTTAAAGTTTCAAGGTCAATGTGTTGCGTACCAAGATTCAAAACACTCGGTTTGTCAGAAATTATGGAGGTAGGAGACTCGAAAAGATCGTCTATCTTAAAAGTGTCTAAATCAAGTGGTCTTTCAAGAATCAGAGAACTCGAAATATCGGAGTGTGGTTCATTAAAGCTCAGTGGATGTGAAAGAAGATGAGAAGAACCAAAGAAAGTATGTAATGAAATGAGTAAACAAACTTGGGTGTCGAGCATTGTTGAATCGGATATAGAAGATGAAGGCTGAATATCGTTTTGCATATCGAATAGATTCGTGGTAAGAATAGGATCAGTTAATTGTACAGGAAGAAGTTCATATTCAATGGAAATGACATGATGGGTTGGTGAATCCAACTCATCCAACATAGTGAATTCATCTTCAAAGATATTCTCATCACCGATCTTACTGGCACCTTCAGTCAAATCAAACAAATAGTTCTTTAAAAATTCATCAATTATATTATCCTCATTCGTTGGATCACTTGGTTCACTTGATGGAATTGGAAGGTTTAAAACATCAAGTGTAGTCGGATAAGGATCGGTTTGATTTGAAATGGTGTAAGGCTCTCTTTCACACTTACGGTTGGGCAAGTCAAACATGTTATTCTCGGGTACCTCATCAATTAGATCATTAAGCGATTGATCATCAAATACATTCAGTTGGGGTTCAAGATTGAAGGTGTCGAGATCAAAAGGATTGGTTCTTGTTTGACTTGGAGGAATCCCTTATTTATTCTTACTACTCAATTCCAACTCTACTTCAAGACTAGACATGGTTTCTGAAGAAGCTTCAATGAAGAATTCTCTTTGAACCGTAGAACTTCCTAATTAATGTTCAGAAGCACTGTCTAGATAAGGTGAAAAAGTTGAGGATGGTTGGAATGTGTTTAATTTTTTTTACGGGCGGGTTCAACGTGTTCCACAATCGACATACATTTACGATTTGCCACATTAGCCCACGAGAAATATCAATATAAGAGGGTGTGAAAGTTTGGTAATGTTGATAAGAATTAGAAGGGTATATCCAAGTTTCATAAATAGGCTTATGATCAATATTGTGATATGAAGAATATTGAGATTGGTTGGTTAGTTGGTGACTGGCAATTGCTATTTGTTCAGCAATGGTCATGGGTGTAAAAGTTGCCATATTCGCTTCAAAACGAGTATAAAAATTTTCATATGGCAATGATTGTAATTGTTGTCTTAACAGATTTGGAGAAGTGAAGGGTATGAAATTTTGGCTACGGGCCTTCGCAATATGCTCAGCAATGGACATACGTTTAGAAGATGCCTCACTAGCCTTAAACGGATTATCAACATAAGAAGGTGTTGAATTTTGATATGGTTGATAGGACTTTGAGTGAGGTGTCCAACTGTTATTTCTAGCGTGTTCTATCCTATCCCTTACAGAAATGGTAGGGTCGGAATTTGTACCAAAGAAATTATGATAACAAGAAATATCTGGTTGTTTGTAGCAAAGCTCGGCAAGAGTTGGTCGTTTTGGGTTACCTATCGTAAAAGAATGAAAAGAATTTAAGGTGAAAAGAAAAGATGGTGAAATGGTAGGGTTTTTTTTATAAATTGTTTTGCTTGGATGGAAGGACTTGACTAAACCAATCACAAACATGCACAAACAATCTCTAGAGCTGGGATCACCTAGGTCAAATTATTAGACTGCTCATAGACTTCTAAAGGACAAAGACATGGGATCAATCTTCTATCACCTCTTAATCAATCTTGCAACCAGGTAAGTGTCAGGAAAGTGGAAGGTATCCGTTATACGAATCACCGAAATAGCGGGCCTAATTAAGTAACCACTTTTCTTAGTCACACTTGCCTTAGCACCACAAGAAAAATGCGGATAAGCAATAAATTAACCACGACCCTCCTTTATCCTAATTGAGCGTGACTGTCCTTATAGGCTAGGTCTAGATATTTTTTATTAATGTAGAGTTATGCGTATGCTTGTTTGTGATTTGTGGGTCCTAGGAAGGGTGATGAAATCCCCACATAATCTGAATTTGGGTTTATTGCCCCTTAATGTCCGGTTTAAATTATGTAAAACAAAAAAAATATAAAACACGCAAGAAGATATTTTATTGGCGATATTTGCAAAGAATTCTGCAGATAAAAACAGTTTATTAGAGGTTCAGAGGAAATAAGAAGACTATGGGATAATACCAGAAAAATTTGGGGGATCAACTCCCCAATTTAGTGGCGCTTTCGCCGCCTATTGCACCTATGGGCCGCGATTCCGCTACCTAGTGATGAGTTCTCCCCTTCAAAATTTAGCACTGCACTCCTATGCTCCCCTACCCTATTTGTTAATTTCTGAATCTCTATTGGTTAGCTCCAAGTGCTCCAGATTTCTCGCAAAACTCGCATTAAAATCATTAGAAACACAAAATGCGGTTTTTTTATTTATATTATTATTTTTATGTTCTCTGGTTTAATATTAGAAATCAACCCGAATAACAAAAAAATAATTACGATCGTTTCCCCGGCAACGGCGCCATTTGATTAAAAAGGAAAAGATATCTCTATGTATGTTATAAATAACCACAATCAAGATGGTGTCGTAAATAGCCAGCCGCGATGAGTACGGGTCGTCCATAGGGAAACATGAATTTCTTTTCTTGTTTTAGACCAGTTGATAAAAGAGAGGAGAGATTGTTGTCATTTTAAATTAAGATGGGTAGAAAAAAAGTTTAATAGAAAGGCTTGTCAGGTTTATAGGACTTAGTAGTTAATGGATGAAGGTTTACAAATGATTTTTTTATCTTTTAATTGTTTAAAACTAGAGAGATAGCGATGAATGTGTACTAGAGTTCTTGAAGGTAATTAGGGTTTCCCACTACTGCCCCTTGTCCTTCCATTGATCTCTATTTATCTCAAACCCTTAACAAAATAAGTATTAACTAATCTCAAATCGTGGTCATGACTATCATTAATTGATAGCGCGCCCGATAAATGGGTTAATATTTATTTTGCTAAGATTTATAAATATTAAAATGTCAAAAGAAATTAAGAGATTTTTTCATCCATTACTCTACCCTATCCTACAAATCATAGCAAGTAAGAAATTACTCGCTCATGGTTATTAGCGTAGTACAATAGAGATGGAAGATAAATGAAAGCATATTTAAAATCAGAAAGTAATGTTGAATGTAATGCAAAAAAGAAATGCAGAAAAGTAATGCGGAAAGTAAATGCGAAAAGAATTAAAATAAAAGACTATAATTATTTATCAACTATTGCATTACAAAATTTCTCCTTAAGAAGGTATATTACAAGAACCTTAGTTTTGCACGTAGATCTCTCTTTTGATCGAGAGATAGATGAATTTTGGAATGGTTTTGATAAACAGCTCTTGGTTCTTTTATATAGTCTCTGAAATTAGAAACCCTAGATGCCATATTAGAGTATGTAATATTACGATCATGCACTTAAATTTCCACATCCAACGGGTACCATAAGACCGTTAACTATGGTCAACAAAGTTTCACGACTGTCCTAACCAATCGTATCACTTGCTAACAGGAAAACATTACTTAGCTACTGATAACTACGCCTTAACTATAGTCAACAAACGCAACACGAATACTAAGTACTGCCTTCCTGAAATGACGGAGGGTTACGACTGGTTTTTAGCAAAAAAAACTTTAACGTAATGAACTTGATATCGTTGAAAGAACTGTGTAGTTTTGAGAAGGAGTGGTTTGGGCTCTGTTTTTAAAATAGCTGGTTTTCAAGAAAACCGACTGGTTTATAGTAACATAAACTTTTACTTAAGAGCAAAATCCCGGTGAAGGGATCAAGGCTCTTCTCTCATTGAATGAGATGCAGGATATTCCTAACCGAATACGGCTATAGTTGTTAAAAAATTGGTTCCGACAACATCTTATTAGGTTTATTTCCTTGCATTAATCAAAATTAGTGTGGTCCCATCATTTAAATTCCTATCACACCAGAAATAACGAAAATAGAAAGCTTTATATGCCATCTGCATTCGCCATGGGGACCCGGGTCTTCACTGTAAGGTTACTTAATTTACAGCAGGGGTAGCGCAGATGCAAAACATATAAACGCATATATATATATATAGTCATCTCAGGCATGATTAAAAAAACATCACAGGCGTGCGATAAACAATATGGAATTGCGGATAATCTAGGAGCCCCGCATTTCATTTGAGTCGCAAATGAAACATGACGTTCCCTGATCGTATGGGTAACCCGTACATCATCAAACTAAGACCCCTACGAGTGCGGCAAGTTACCTGCCAATTCTAGAAGTGAAGCAACTCACACTCAATGTCATGAGTGGGTCACCCAGCACTTCATGGAATCCGATAACTTGAACACTCCACCTTGGGTCATCCTAAAACCTCTACAAGTGCGGTAAATAGCCCGTCAATTCTAGAGCGAGGCAGCTCGAACTCACCACTGTAGATTTACTCCCGGGAGATTTTCACTTCATAACTAGCTAACCCATTAGGAGTTTAGAAAGGTGTTAATAGGGTTATACCTATGTGGAAACGGGGTTATTTAATTAGGTTCGTGCGAAAGCACTAGAAGACTCCCTCAGAGTACCAACACTGGGCTGGCTGAACGGTTAGCGAACTTATGGGGTATACATGATCCCAACTAGATCTCTTTTTAAGGTTTGAAGCAGAATTTGAGGAAACGGTGGGAGCCATCCTGATTAGATAAATTAAAAACCAATCTAATATTGCAAGGGCGCACACTATATGTTTCTTTTCTCTCTCTCCAGGTAGTAACCATGTCAAGCCTTAATCAAAATAATAAAATGTATGACTTGACCGAACCAGCTTAATACAATGGGCTGGGGAACGTCAGCTCGGCTCTAACTTGTGACAACAATCATGAGTATGGGCAAGCGAAAGAACATTGCAAGGATTACCACTTGACCCTGATGAAGGAGAAGCATTCTAACGCATCTTCTTCGGGTGTATTGGTTATTGATAACTGTTTTTTGGTCAGTCCTACCTCCAGGGTACTAGATACCGAAACAGGATCTTATATCTGTAATTTAATATAGGGACGGAGAAAATGTAGGATGGTTGGACTGGGTGATATGTCCCACAGAGTAGGGAACAGAGCACAGGTTGATGATGATGCCGTTGGAGAATATCACCTGGTGTTGTCAAGTGGCAATACTATAATTTTGAACAACTGCTAATATGTACCTTCCATAATTTGCAACATCATATTAGTTTCTTTATTAAATAAAGAAAGATATAACTTTATTCTAGATAGAAATATCATGAACATTTACCTCAAATAAGTATTGGTTGCAGAAAGTACATTATGTTAGTTATATGTATGCCCTAGAGACCATTATTGTACATGATTGTATATTATAGTGGATGCTTGGACATATATAGAAAGAACTTTCTTGCTCGACATGATAGTATGCTATCCGGTTGCTCTTTATCTTAACATGTACACTTGTATCATTATATTGTATCTCCGTTACGTGTTGATAAAGCTCTTAGGATGTGTACTTGACTAACAGGACTATGATGCAGATCATACTAGTGGGGTTATGGTAGTCCACAAGTTCATCCTTTAATTGTTCCTAGTCGAGAGAGTATCGAGACAGGGTATAGATATTCCAGAGTAGACTAGTGTGTATGTTTCTTGATCCTGTATGGGGCGATGGTCGATCCCACAGCCATTGGTGTTTGACATCAAAGATTGTACATAGGTGCTCATTGGAGAATGGATACACCGAACAGGACTCGCCAAGAACTCCTAAATGGTATTATACCTATCGTCAGATAGCAATTCTCTGGTGACACTGGTACAGGTTAGTCTGTAGACCCGAGATCGTCATAGAGTCATGTGTGATTCCCACTGTGCTTTGATTTCCTCCCTACCACGCTCAAGAAAGCGTGCAAACAGGTGGATTTTAGGTACAGTCCCGAGTCACATAGAGACAATGAGCGATAGGAAGGATTTCGTCTCTCCCGGTATTGGGGGTTGATGTTACACTATACTCGATTGGCTATAACAAGAAGTCCCTGGCCAGGGCTGATGATGAGATTTACTGGTAAGTGTTATCAGTAGTTTCTCAACCCATTATGAGCCTCAAATCAACATGACTTATCAAGTTATTATGATCTGATGTTTACCACCCCCAAAATCGATATGGGACATATCAGACGAAAAGACCAGACTGTACGGTAGTGTTACTTATAGAATTCACGGGAGTTTGGACAAGCTTACTTTGTTAATCTTCTGATCGCTCAATACCTGGAGAGCCATTACGTCCAGCTAGTACCGCTGACAGCTTGTAGGTGACTGATGTGATCATCACCTACTGCTGGCGTATTGACGAGTCTTCAGAGTCATACACAAAGATTTCCTAGCTCAAACGAAATGAAGTAGGACACATATGTGATATGTTCGGGACCGAGATTAATACGTGTATGTGATACAGTATTCTAATCTCGCGATATAGCTTATATGTGATGTAACCGGATTATTGAATCAAGTGTTGATTCAATAATTTGTTATATATATATTTGATATACATATAAATGATATTAGTCGGTTATATGTGATATAGCCGGATTATTAAATCAAGTATTGATTTAATAATTTAATATATAATTATATATTTGATATATTAATATGTATTAACTAATATTAGCTCACTTAAGAATTTCTTTTCTACAAATACATATAAATATATATGAGTTATATATTAATTTATTTACTATTGTCATGCTAGATGATACATTGGACATGGGTGTATGAGACTCACACCAAACTAAAGATAATTTGGGTGATTAATTATTAAGGTAAAATCAAAATTAAGTGGAAATTTCATGGATTAAGATGCAAGTGGAAGCATGTGGAAGCCTTGACTTAGTCCACTAATTTTATTTTACTCTAGATATTTATTAATCCAACCATTATCTTTAGCCATGGTTAACTCTCTACTAATATCTCTTGAGATATTTTCTCGCCCAATGGTTCATCACTTGATCATCTTCTTCATCTCATTTTCTTTTTCTAGTTTTTGATGAGGTGAAGAAAGAAAAAGAGAAAAATAATTCTAAAGTGAGCAAAATTTCTACTTCATCAATCTATACCGAACCAGCCATTTAGTATAGGTTGTTTACTTCACTAATTCCTCAATTAGTGAAGAGATAGCCTGAGTTAGAGATTCCTCAAGGTAGATTCCTTTCGCCTAGTGGATCCTAAGAAGAGTTCGTGGACCACTACTTGGAGCTAAGGGACTACCACACGGAGCTTTAGAAGTGAAGGACTGGTCTATAATGATTGTATTCCTTGTTCACTTAGTGTAAAGCTTTATTACATGTTTTATAAAAACCTAATTCTCTAGTTCGATTCTAGGTTTGTATTCCTTAGCACTCTAGATTTTCTAAAATTGCATACTTGATACCTCTAAAAACCTAGTGGTGGTGTTAAGAAACTCCAGCATGGTATCAGAGCCAAGCTAGAGCATTAGGAGTAGTCTAGGCGAAGTTAAAGTGTTTGGTCGACTTTTCGAAACCCTAAAATCCGAGTTTCTGTAAATTTTTTAAAAAGTTGGAATTTTTTATTTTAAAAATATGCAAAAAATTGTGCAGGGATTTCTATGGATCCCCAAGAAGAACGAGCGCCCAACTTAACCAAACGGCCACGCAACCGCGTAAAACCATGTGTTTAGCCGGGGATCTGCGGCACAGTTGGTGAGGCAGGAACTCCCCCTTCTTGTGCTGTTCCGTAGGTACATTTGGCACTTTCTGGGTATTTTTGAGTAAGACTCAAGTGTTGAGGTCTCTGGGGATTGTGGGTGTTTGATAAATCGATCGAATTGTTTAACATCATCTAGATATCTGTGATTTATGATACAATATTTGTAATCCACAATAATTAATTTTGTGAAAACTAATTAGTGTTTTTTAAATCTAGCAATTTAGTCTCATTCGATAGATTGCTACGGAGTTTCGATTCGAATCAAAACTCCGTCGCAATCTCGTATATGTCATGACCCAAATTAGGAGCGCGACCGACACTTAAATTACGTAACGTCTAAAGGCGTAACGTAATTCAAGTAAGCCGAGAAACTCAGAAATCTAAACCATAAAAGATAAAATGGAAAACGTTTAAAACATTTGTTAAAAACATTTAGAAATCTCAAGTTATAAAATTTAAGTTTAATTAATTATCTTAAAAATTTCGGCAGCATCTCCTTTGTAAAAATAGCCCTAAACGGGTACAAGTAAAGAATAAATATAAAGCATCCCCGGACGGGAGCAACTCATGCCAAAAAGACGGAACACAACCACAACAAGTATATATGACGTCGTAGCGAAGGAATAAGCAAGAAAAGAGTAAAAACGATATCACAACATAATTAAAATAAAGCCGGCTCACACGAACTCGACACCCAGAGTCACTAATAAAACAATATCGATCCTCACAAATCTCGTCTCTAAGTCAAGTACATGAAAGTGGTAGATGGAGATACTAGATATAATAATATATACAATAAGATCATGCGGATACCCGCAAAACCACCCACCTATCCAAAATCATGACAAACAGTAGCGGTATCCGCAAAAGTAGATGCAATAAGAAGCCATGCCGTGACTACACTGAGGGTCAAACCTGCAAAACAATGTGGCACAACGGGGTAAGTTTCTAACTCATGAATAGTAAATAACCTCATACAGATAATCGCAAGTATGCACGAAAGTGATAGTCTACAATATATAAGCTAATGGCATAAGCATAACGGTATAGATATGCAGTAACATCATGATCAAAGTACACCTCCAGGGTATAATACTACATGAAACAATGCATGTTAATTAAATCCTGAGTATGAGATAATACATAAAACCTCATACATGAATCATCATCATGGAACCTGAGTGTCCAATATCGACACTCGAAACATCATGAAAACCCATGTCCAGCATCGACACGTAAATACTCATCTCTCAGGCGCCACATACTCAGATCGGCCCTTATATATCCATCTCATATCATAACTCCAAAACGGTATCCTCCGGATATCCGTCGAGTTCCATACAATCACCGGTAGATAGTACTCCCTCTACCGGGCTCATCGTCTACTGCACAACATATATTTCTTGCCCCGGGATGCCATACCGGGTCCACTATGTATCCGCAAACGGCTCATCCAGCTCCTTGAATCAGGTATCACCTAGCTCAGAACCGAGAAAACTCATGGTGGACGCCTCGAAACGTCATATCAAGAGAAACCACGTTTTAAAGCAACATAAAATTCTTTATGAAATATATTCGCGGTTCTCAAATCCAGAAATCGCATGAAGTCGGTACATCAATGCATATGTCCATGAAATACAATGCATGCAATATGGAATGATGATGTAAGCATATCAAGGGAAGACCGCTGTTCTAAATATATCAAATTTTCCAATTTTCACGAAATCGAAGTGCAACATCTTTTGAAAGCAACGAGTGACTATAACAATGTATGTATGCATGCATGTATGTATGATGCAATTCATATGCGCAATAGAACAAGATTTAACATCTAACTATTAGTGATCAAGAAAGCAGTACAATAAGTTATCCAAAGTAATTTCTATAGTATGCATATCATGGCAATTACTAGCGGTGTGTGTGTGATATACAGTTTGGTGCTCGTGCAACATGAACTGTTAGTAATAGTGATGTGCCTCATTAATACCATATCCATATAGAACAAGAAGCGGGATATACAACAATGATACTCATGCACAATCGATGCATATATATATACTTATAAACAATAGTCATATCACTGAATCTAACCCTCAACACATAACGCCATACGGGCGATTTCCCCGTAGATGTTGATGTTGAGCTACGGCAGCTCCCCGGCCATCAATCCTAGACCAAATACGGAACAAAAACTTTTATAACTTGGCTACCACAACCAATCACCCGGATCGAACCATTAACAATTAACTAGCAACTACTGTAAAGAGTTCAGAGATTATACCGATCGATCCGTGTCCTTTGGTCTTTAATCTCCGTCCCATGCTTGTCGCGGCTGCCCCGACAAAGTTCGCTCTCCGATCTCGCTTGTCGAAGTGGCACCACATCGAGTAATCTTTATATGGGCTCCCGCTTCAAACCGATGCAACTCGGACATGAAGTTTGCTAGCCGACATATCCAAGGTGAAGTAAAGATAGTGTGTGAATACTTTATCTCAAAACACTCTAGGATTCTCAACACATGAGAGTGATAGAGTGGAGGTTGAAGAAGATGCCCATGTGTAAAGTGTGAAGCTCAAGACTTTTACTTGCAAAAAGAAAATGCATCACTTGAGAAAGAGAGAGAAAAGAAGTGGCTGCCTTATCCTTGGTCTTGTGTAATATTTGTGATAAACTCCAAAAGAAAAAATGCTAGTCATCACAAATATCTCACAACAAATATAAACAATAAAGCATGGTCTCTCATGCCTCATTAAATGCTAACAAGCCAAAACTTGCCTTCACACTTTACACATAATCTATATTAAACATTTAACCAAAATGTTTAATACAAAAAGAGAAATGGCATCAACTAAAGTTATCTTGTAACGAGTTACAAGAATACCCCCATCCGTATATACATACCCGCATCCGTATTCCGACTGAGTACGAATATTGCGAGATGAAAGTAATCCAACCAATCTAATACTATGATTCGGCTTAAACTAAAGCCCACTAGTAATCCGCCCGTTCATGATCCATGCATGAGTGCACGTAAATGATCGAACCCTGCCATAAAACCATACGGTCTCTACAACGTTTCGCCTGAACTTGGGAAACTTTCTGTGGGGGACTCTAAAGACTCGTCAATACGCTGGCAGTGGGTATAACCACAAGCACGTCAGTGGTACTAGCTGTACGTAACGGCTGCCCATGTATTGAGGGAAAGGGAAGCTGACGAGAGAACTCATCCGGAAACCCTACTGAGCCTATCTGTGACAATTTTCGTACAGTCCGGTCTATTCGTCTATGAGTATCGCATATCGAGCCTAGGGGGTGGTAAACGTCAGACCCCCAATAGCGATATAAGTCGTGTCGGGGTGTAGCCCAGAACATCTTGAGAAACTACTGGACTACCTACCAGTAAATCTTACTTGCCTTAGCTAAGGATTTTGTAATGGCTCCCCAGACACAGTGTGATATCAACCCCCAATACCGGGAGAGACAAATCATGTCTAATCGCCACTGCCTCCAAGTGCTTCGAAACTGCACCCAACTACTACCTGTTTGCACGACTCCTTTGAGCCGTGGTAGGGTAGCAATCAAAGAACAGTAGGAACACACTTGAGGCAATATAGCAGTGTCAAGTCAACGGATTAAGCTGTACTAATGTCACCTGGGAACTACTCCTGACGATAGGTATAGTACCAATCAGCAGTGCCCCTACGAGTCCATCCGGTGTACTCATAACCCAATGAGCACCTGTATACTATCTTAGGTGAACCAACTGACACCAATGGCTTGTGAGACCAGCCACCGCCCCTCGTCGGGGTCTCGATACGTATACATTAGTCTACTATCGGAGTATCGATGCCCAGTCTCGAAACTCCCACGACTAGGGATACTTTAAGGATGTGCTTATAGACTACCCAACTCTCACGTATATGATCGCCATCATACTGCTGGTAAACAAGCAAGAATCCCATGGGCTCTATCAACATGTAAAAGTAAACTGTAATGTCACCTGAAGCATGTACACGATGATAAAGAAAAACCAGATAGCATACTATTATCTCGAGTGAGACTGTTCTACCGGTATAGGTCCTCTCTCGATCATCATAATCACCTAACTGTGATTACGATAATTTCCTTGAGGGCACTATAGCCAACAGTTAAATCTACTCACCGGTGATCTCGAGCTAGGTAAATCCAACCACCTTCTTTCCTTTCCTTGTAGCGTCTGAAGTCCTCGCAATCGATCCTAATTTCACACAACAACATAACAAGTGCAATTTAGAAAATTATGATAACACATGAATACAACGGTAACAACCCAACCGACTCCTACAAGCTACCAAGTGTTCGCTTAGCGGCTAAACGCGTGCAGCAACATCTCAGACCAAACCCATGACCGCAAGCTACCAAAAACACTTAAACCAAGTCGGATTATTCGTATCGCACGTTGCCGAAACAATAAAAACTAGCTAAGTGGTCCCAGATTTTGCTACACAAAGAATTAGTGAAAGTTGCACTAACCACTAGCCTACACCTTTACCCAGAAACCCTACAGCCAAAACCCACACAAAACCACCATACTCTGGTCGCAATTTACGGCCAGAATGGATAAAATTGCGGCCACAGGTGAGGGGAATGGGCTCGGGTTTTGTTGGTTGATTCTAGGTCTCTAACTAGGTCTTTGTGATGGAAACTTTCAGAACAACAACCTGGTTCGATAGCAGATGCAAGAAGACACAAAAACTTAACCAAAATACGATATTTCGCTCAAAATTAAAACTTTAAGGTTTAAACCAGAAACTAGTAAGCAACACAACATCCTTAGAGCCTATAGAACAGTTAGAGATCACTACCTCACGAAACTTGCTTGAGGACCTTAGCTTTCCAAGCTCCATGTCATCTCAAGAGAGTTAACTTGACTTGTGAGGGGTTTTTGTGAAGGTTGATGGAGATTTTGGTTTTAGGATTTTATGGTGAAGGTTTCAGCTCAAGACTTGTGAAAGAGGAGCAGAAATGAGGGAATGAGGAAATGAGATAAGGGTTAAGGGAAAATGAGGGAGTTGGTGAGAGGATAAGGGTTATTGTTGAAAGGTTCCTAGGCACCCTATAGAGGTCTCACAAGGCATCGAACATGCCAATTTAAAAAAAATGGTGCCGAGAAACCCTAAACTACGGATCTTAGACTAGATGTTTAGGCGAAAAGATAATCTAGTTAACTAGTTAACTAAAAGTTAGATGCTACAACCTTTGTAGATCCGGATATCCACTTCCTTAGCTCCACGTAGTGATCCTCTCGCTGTCCCTTTCCAGTCCTAGACTCGTTCATCGGCTTCATCGGGAAAGCGAGCGGAATAGGTCGTCGGCTTCGTGTCAAAGACGATCTACGTCGAGGCATCGCAAGTTCAAGCTCCAACTTCTCCAAGTTGTGAAACTTGTGAAGAAAACACCCAAAACAACTTGGCAAGAGGTAGAGGGTGAAGAAATAGGAGGTGGGTTCACTTTAGAATTGGATTTCACTCACTTTTGCTCAAGTTGCCATTGATGGCATCATACTTTCTTTCTTGAAGAAGAAGAAGATCAAGAAGGAAATATTATGATAAGTTATTTAAAATCAAAAGAAAATGAATACTTATCATAATATTTACCATGGTCAAGTGTAGAGATTAAACCAAGGTTAGTTGGAATGGTTAAGGTTAAGGAAGAGATAAGAATGGTGGACTTTTTCAATGCTTCTTGAAGTTTCAACATAAAACAAAACAAGCCACCATACTTAACTATTTCCAAAAATGAATAAATAAATAAATAACTAAATAAACAATCAAAACCCTAACCATTCATATAACCATGGTTTAATCTTTACACAAACCCAAGTGAGCAAGTATCATCAAACATGATACAATCAAGTGCACAAAAAATATATCATATATACAATGTGCATCAAGTGAGAAAATCCTTTTAAAATGAACCAATACTAGTTAATGCAAAGTAATATATCAAATATATAATTATACATTAAATCATTAAATCAACATTTGATTCAATGATCCGGTCATGTCGCACATAACCGACTAGTATCCAATGTATCGATTTATCGAATCAATGATTCGATAACTAGGTCATATCGAATATCACCAATCGAAACATATATCACGAGAATGAAATGCGGTATCACATACACACATTATTCTCGGTCCCGCACATATCTCATATGCGCTCCTATTTCGTTTCGCTTGAGCCAGGAAACCTCTGTGTAGGACTCTAAAGACTCGTCAATACGCCGGTAGCAGATGATGATCATATCAAGCACCCACAAGCCGCAAGCGGTCTGCTAAACGTAACAGCCATCCAGGTATTGAGCGATCAGAAGATCGACGAGCTAGCCCGCTCACACTCCTGTGAATCCAACCAGTAACACTTACCGTACAGTCCGGTCTGTTCGTCTGATACGTCGCATATCAAGTCTAGGGGTGGTAAACGTCAGACCCCAATAACCGATAAGTCGTGCCGATGTGAGGCTCATAACGGGTCGAGAAACTACTGGTAACACTTACCAGCAAATCTCTGATCAGCCCTGGCCAGGGACTTCCCTGTTACGGCCAATCGAGCACAGCGCAACATCAACCCCCAATACCGGGAGAGACGAAACCCCTCCTATCGCTCATTGCCTCCATGTGACTCGGGACTGTACCCAAAGACCACCGTTTTGCACGCCCTCATGGACGTGGTAAGGTGGAGATCAAAGCACAGTAGGAATCACACAAGACTCTATGACGATCTCGGGTCTACAGACTAACCTGTACAAGTGTCACCTGAGAACTGCCATCTGACGTGAGGTATAATACCATCTGGGAGTTCTCGGCGAGTCCGTCCAGTGTACCCAGTCTCCACTGAGCACCCGTATACCATCTCGGATGTCAAACACCAATGGATATGGGATCATCCATCGCCCATCACATGGGTCGAGAAGCGTATACGCTAGTCTACTCTGGTATATCGATGCCCTGTCTCGATACACCCACGACTAGGGACCTTGAAGGATGTACTTATGGACTACCATGTCCCCACTAGTATGATCTACATCATAGTCCAGGTAGTCAAGTACACATCCTAAGGGCTTTACCAACATGTAACTACAAGACAGTTTAAAGAGACAAGTGTACATGTTAAGATAAAGAGTAACCAGATAGCATACTATCATATCGAGCAAGAAAGTCATCTCTATATATGTCCAAGCATCCAATATAATATACAATATCTGTACAATACTGGCCTCTAGGACATACATACTACTAACAATCTCCCACTTGCACTAGGGCCAGCTGCTATAGTATCGCATACCGAGCATCCCGAAGAGTCTCTCAAACTGTATCTGGGGAATGGCCTTCGTGAGTGGATCCGCCGTGTTGTTCTTCGTGTCAACTCTCCTGACCTCGATCTCCCGGTGATCAACTATCTCCCGGATCAGGTGATACCGCCTCAGAATATGCCTGGACCGCTGATGGGACCTGGGTTCCTTGGCCAAAGCCGCCGCTCCATTGTTATCGCAATACAAAGGTATTGGACGCTCAATGGATGGAACCACTCCAAGTTCAGTAATGAACTTGTTGATCCAGACAGCCTCTTTGGCAGCATCGTTGGCAGCGATGTATTCAGCCTCCATTGTCGAGTCTGCCACGGTTTCCTGCTTGGAACTCTTCCAGCTAACCGCCCCTCCGTAAAGGGTAAAGACAAAACCCGACTGCGACTTAGAGTCGTCCTTATCACTCTGGAATCTCGAATCGGTAAAGGACTCCACTTGGAGCTCTCCGTTACCATACACCAAGAACATATCTCTAGTCCTTCGCAAGTACTTGAGAATGCTCTTCACAGCTGTCCAGTGACTCTCTCCAGGATCAGATTGATACCTGCTCACTATACTTAGTGAGTATGCTACATCGGGTCTGGTACATAGCATCGCATACATGATAGAGCCTACTGCCGAAGCATAGGGTATCCCTTGCATGTGAGCTCTCTCCAAATCAGTCTTGGGAGACATCTCTTTGGAGAGAGTGACTCCAGAGATCGTGGGTAAGTTCCCACGCTTGGACTCTTCCATACTAAACCTCTTTAGTATGGTGTCAATGTACCTGGATTGGGACAATCCTAAAATCCGTTTGGATCTATCTCTATAGATCCTTATTCCCAATATGCAGGAGGCATCACCAAGATCTTTCATTGAGAATCTTTGTGATAAGAAGAGCTTGACCGATTGCAGCATAGGAATATCATTTCCTATCAAGAGTATGTCGTCCACGTACAATACGAGGAAGACAACCTTACTCTCTGCCACCTTCTTGTAGATACAAGGTTCATCTGGATTTTTGACGAAATCAAACTCTTTGATAACGACGTCAAAGCAGATGTTCCAACTCCGCGATGCTTGCTTTAATCCATAAATGGATTTAAGCAGCTTGCACACCTTCCCGCTGCTCCCACTGTCTATGAAGCCCTCTGGCTGAGTCATGTACACGCACTCTTCTAAATCACCGTTTAGAAAGGCGGTCTTAACATCCATTTGCCAGATTTCATAATCATGATATGCAGCGATGGCAAGCATGATCCGGATGGATTTAAGCATAGCCACTGGAGAAAAGGTCTCGTCATAGTCCACACCTGGTCTTTGACGAAAACCCTTTGCTACAAGTCTAGCTTTGAAAGTCTCCACTTTCCCATCTACACCAAGTTTCTTCTTGAAGATCCACTTGCTCCCAATGGGTTTTACCCCTTCAGGAGCAACTTCCAAAGTCCATACTTTGTTGGTGTACATGGATTCCATCTCGGACCGCATTGCATCCAGCCATTTCACTGAGTCCCCACTCGTGATGGCCTGCTCGAAGCTAGTTGGGTCATCATCCTCCATGATGCAATCCTCGCTCCCATCGTCCATGAGAAAACTGTAGTATCTCTCAGGTTGGCGAGGAACCCTACTAGATCGGCGGAGTGGCTGGGGTTCATCAGGAACTACGGAATCCTCTGGTTCCACCAGATCTTCTGTTGTAGCTTCTGCAGCTGGAACCTCTTCCAGTTCTACCTCATGACCACTAATCTCTTTTTCAAGAAATTCCTTTTCTAAAAAGGTGGCATGCCGAGAAACAAACACTCTTTGTTCCTCAGGGTGGTAGAAGATATACCCTCGCGAATGTTTGGGATATCCAATAAACTTACACAGAATGGACCTTGCCGCGAGTTTGTCCGGATTTTGCGTTTTTACATAGGCCGGACAACCCCATATCTTAACATAATTAAGACATGGTCTCTTTCATTTCCATATCTCATATGGAGTGGTCGGCACGGTTTTGGTGGGAACCATATTCAATAGGTCTGCAGCTGTTTCCAGTGCATATCCCCAGAAGGAAATAGGTAACTCAGCTGTGCTCATCATAGAGCGCACCATATCTAATAGGGTGCGATTTCTCCGCTCCGATACACCGTTGTGCTGTGGTGTATATGGAGGAGTTAGCTGAGAGAGAATCCCATTCTCTTTTAGGAAGTCCAGGAATTCATTGCTCAAGTATTCACCTCCTCGATCAGATCGTAGGATTTTAATACTTTTTCCGGTTTGGTTCTCAACTTCTTGTTTATATTCCCTAAATTTCTCAAAAGCTTCTGATTTGTGTTTCATCAGGAACACATACCCGAACCTAGAGAGATCGTCAGTGAATGTAATGAAGTATGAAGAACCATCCCTGGCATGTGTAGACATGGGACCGCATACATCACTATATATAAGTCCCAAGAGTTCGGTAACTCTTTCTCCGTGTCCCGTAAATGGAGTTTTGGTCATCTTGCCTTTGAGACATGACTGGCAAGTGTCATAAGATGAAAATTCAAACGGATTTAAATATCCATCTTTATGCAACTTAGCTAGTCGTGTCGCATTGATGTGGCCCAGTCTACAATGCCACAAGAAGGATTCGTTGAGTTTAGAACTCTTCCTCTTGTGTGTGTTTGTTATGCTCAGAACTGTTGATTGATTTAGAACATAAATGCCATTGCACAACGTGCCTGATCCAACCAACTTTTGGCTATGGAAAATGTTCATAACATTGTCCTGTAATACAAAATTATATCCCTCTTTACTCAACAAAGAAACCGATATAATGTTGCATATCAGGTTCGGCATGTAATAGCATTCGTTCAGAACCAATGTATTACCAGTTGGTAATACAAGGTGATATTCTCCGACAGTCTTAGCTGCAACAATTGCACCATTTCCAACTCTAATGTCTTTATCACCTTCTCCAAGTTCTCTACCTTTCCTTAGCCCATGTAACTGATTACATATATGGGATCCCGACCCGGTATCCAATACCCAGGACGTAGAGCAAATAGAGAAACAGTTCTCAGTAACGAACACACCCGAAGAAAATGCATCAACATGTACTTTCTTCATTCGGGTGGCATGGGAATCCTGGTATTCCCCTATATCATGTTCATTCCTATAACTCTTATAGGAAAGAACGGAACCAACGTTCCCCAGCACAGTATAACATGCGGGTTCGGTCAATACATCCATATTATTATCTTGATTAAGGCATGAAATGGTCGCTACCTGGAGAGAGAGAGAAGAAAACACTTTAGCGTATGCTCGTGCAAGATCAGATTGGTTATTATCTTATCTAATCAGGATGGCTCCCACTGCTTTTTATCAAATCTTCCTTCAAACCCTAAAAGGAAAGACTAGCCGGGATTAATTACACACTACAAGTTCGCCAATCTTTCAGCCAGGCCAGTGTCGGTACTTTGAGGGAGGTCCCCCGTGCTTTCACACGAACCTAATTAATGTAAACCTCGTTTTCCTAGAGGCGTAACCTCGTTAACACCTTTCTAGACACCTACTTGATCGGCTAATTGCAATGTGTAAAACTCTCCCAGGAGTAACTCTTACTCACAGTGGGTATCGGGATCCAACTATCTCATAGAAGGTATGCAATCTCATTGCAAATTTCAACACTTGAAATTCCCGATAATACTTTTGCCCCTAGCGTCCTATGACCTTGACGCAGGCCAACAAACCATAGTGCGCTAGTCAAGTTCAACCCGTCATTTCCTGATCGAATTAAACCCACCCGTACGACCCTTGACACAGGCCAACAAAGTCGCACGACTACCCTAATCCAATCTGCATCATATGCATAAGCAGATAAATACTAGTTAGCTACCGCACACTACGCCTTGACGCAGGCCAACAAACGTAGCATGAATACTAACTACTACTCATCTGAAATGACGGAGGGCTACGCCAGGTTTTTCTGAAAACCATGAGCGTAATGAACTTGATATCGTTGTAGAATCAAATGAAGTTTTGAAATAGAGTGATTTTGAGGCTTTTCTAGTTTTGCTAAAGGAGTCACTCCCGGCGAAGGGATCTCGGTCCTTTCCTCGTCGAATGAGGTGCGGGATATATCATATATATCGCTGTGCAAAGCAAAAACCCAAAAGCAGTCAAAAGCAAACCGAGTGCGTAGCATCTGCCAGTTATTGCTAAAGGAGTCACTCCCGGTGAAGGGATCTCGGTCCTTTCCTCATCGAATAAGGTGCAGGGTATATCATATATACCGCTGTGCAAAGCAAGAACTGTAGCTACCTGTTTTATTTTAAAATTCGATTCCACAACATCTTAGGTTTCTTATCTTTCATTAATCACATTAATGAAGTCCCATCATTTAAATACCTAAACATCACAGATAGATATGACGTACACTTATGCCATCCGCATTCGCCTCGATGTCTCCTCGTGCACCGTTAGGTTAGGTAACTAACGACAGAGCAGGGCAGGGCTAGCGTAGGTGTAAAACATAAGTAACGTCTATATAATATATCATATATACTATATACTATATCCATCACAGAGTCACAACACAGATATCGCAGCAGAATAAACATATGAAATATTGGATATACTAGGACGTCCGTGTTTTCAATACGAGCCAGTATAAAACACGGATTCCACGGTCGTGATGAATAGCCAATCCCACACCCCTAGACCCCTACGAGAGCGGCAAGCAACCCTGCCAATTCTAGGGTTAGGAGACCCGGACTCGACTCCTCGAGTTGGTCTCCCACTGGACCCCAGAACCCGGTTATTTATGCTCCCCTCCTTGGGTCTATCCTAATGCGGAAAAGTAAATAATATACAAAGGGTGACAACTTCCGCTACCTGGAAGTGCCCCAAATAAAAGAATATTACATACAAGTTTTTACATGAATGAAAATGAAAAACACTCATCTCACATAAAAAAACCCCGGCTATTCGAACACGACGATCCAATATAACATATCCAGCAACACATAACATCACATGTCATCAACGTAAGTAAGTATGCATACCCCAATTGTCGTTGACGTATAGCAACGAAACCGGCGATCTGAACATACTACACTTACGGTAGAAGGGTCAAGCTAACGCCTCACATGTGGCACGCCGTACTGCCCCAAACCCGAAGGTTCAAAGGGCAGTTCAAGACGGTCACATAATCGAGTTAAGGTTTGTTGTCTTCTAGAGGGTCCATCGCGTTACTTGCACTACTTAGAACGTCGTTAAACTACGGAAAAATCGAACACTTGGAAATTTCCGGCAGGGGAAAAGTTGGGTATTTATATCCGGTCGGACTTTTTTAACATATTCTAAAATCATCCGGAAAAACACAAAGACGAAATTTGATAATCCGATCGAATCTTTTGATTCCCAATACAACCCCAGAATACTCTGCTGTAGAGTCACAATAAAAATATCCTAGAAAATATAGAATTATATTATATGAGTTACTGTGCTAAAATCATCAGCCAAAGGAATAGTACGGCCGCGGAACCGCCGCACATGCCTGGCATGTGCCGCGTTTCCGCGGTGGAAAAGTTGACTTAGGCCCTCGTATTTCACAGTAATTCAAATAACACCCTGCTTGATTTTCTGCATATTTTTAATTGACAAAAATCCCATTTTTTAGAAAAAGTCCAGAGAGCATTTTAAGGTTTTGGATTTCGGTTCGATCGGGTTTCAAACGTCGTCGGGACTTCGCCTAAGGCTCTAGCTAGTCTCTTTTACCAGTGAAAGGTTCCTAGGCACCCTTTAGAGGTCTCACAAGGCATCGAACATGCCAATTTAAAAAAAATGGTGCCGAGAAACCCTAGACTACGGATCTTAGACTAGATGTTTAGGCGAAAAGATAATCTAGTTAACTAGTTAACTAAAAGTTAGATGCTACAACCTTTGTAGATCCGGATATCCACTTCCTTAGCTCCACGTAGTGATCCTCTCGCTGTCCCTTTCCAGTCCTAGACTCGTTCATCGGCTTCATCGGGAAAGCGAGCGGAATAGGTCGTCGGCTTCGTGTCAAAGACGATCTACGTCGAGGCATCGCAAGTTCAAGCTCCAACTTCTCCAAGTTGTGAAACTTGTGAAGAAAACACCCAAAACAACTTGGCAAAAGGTAGAGGGTGAAGAAATAGGAGGTGGGTTCACTTTAGAATTGGATTTCACTCACTTTTGCTCAAGTTGCCATTGATGGCATCATACTTTCTTTCTTGAAGAAGAAGAAGATCAAGAAGGAAATATTATGATAAGTTATTTAAAATCAAAAGAAAATGAATACTTATCATAATGTTTACCATGGTCAAGTGTAGAGATTAAACCAAGGTTAGTTGGAATGGTTAAGGTTAAGGAAGAGATAAAAATGGTGGACTTTTTCAATGCTTCTTGAAGTTTCAACATAAAACAAAACAAGCCACCATACTTAACTATTTCCAAAAATGAATAAATAAATAAATAACTAAATAAACAATCAAAACCCTAACCATTCATATAACCATGGTTTAATCTTTACACAAACCCAAGTGAGCAAGTATCATCAAACATGATACAATCAAGTGCACAAAAAATATATCACATATACAATGTGCATCAAGTGAGAAAATCCTTTTAAAATGAACCAATACTAGTTAATGCAAAGTAATATATCAAATATATAATTATACATTAAATCATTAAATCAACATTTGATTCAATGATCCGGTCATGTCGCACATAACCGACTAGTATCCAATGTATCGATTTATCGAATCAATGATTCGATAACTAGGTCATATCGAATATCACCAATCGAAACATATATCACGAGAATGAAATGCGGTATCACATACACGCATTATTCTCGGTCCCGCACATATCTCATATGCGCTCCTATTTCGTTTCGCTTGAGCCAGGAAACCTCTGTGTAGGACTCTAAAGACTCGTCAATACGCCGGTAGCAGATGATGATCATATCAAGCACCCACAAGCCGCAAGCGATCTGCTAAACGTAACAGCCATCCGGGTATTGAGCGATCAGAAGATCGACGAGCTAGCCCGCTCACACTCCTGTGAATCCAACCAGTAACACTTACCGTACAGTCCGGTCTGTTCGTCTGATACGTCGCATATCAAGTCTAGGGGTGGTAAACGTCAGACCCCAATAACCGATAAGTCATACCGATGTGAAGCTCATAACGGGTCGAGAAACTACTGGTAACACTTACCAGCAAATCTCTGATCAGCCCTGGCCAGGGACATCCCTGTTACGGCCAATCGAGCACAGCGCAACATCAACCCCCAATACCGGGAGAAACGAAACCCCTCCTATCGCTCATTGCCTCCATGTGACTCGGGACTGTACCCAAAGACCACCGTTTTGCACGCCCTCATGGACGTGGTAAGGTGGAGATCAAAGCACAGTAGGAATCACACAAGACTCTATGACGATCTCGGGTCTACAGACTAACCTGTACAAGTGTCACCTGAGAACTGCCATCTGACGTGAGGTATAATACCATCTGGGAGTTCTCGTCGAGTCCGTCCAGTGTACCCAGTCTCCACTGAGCACCCGTATACCATCTCTGATGTCAAACACCAATGGATATGGGATCATCCATCGCCCATCACATGGGTCGAGAAGCGTATACGCTAGTCTACTCTGGTATATCGATGCCCCGTCTCGATACACCCATGACTAGGGACCTTGAAGGATGTACTTATGGACTACCATGTCCCCACTAGTATGATCTGCATCATAGTCCAGGTAGTCAAGTACACATCCTAAGGGCTTTACCAACATGTAACTACAAGACAGTTTAAAGAGACAAGTGTACATGTTAAGATAAAGAGTAACCAGATAGCATACTATCATATCGAGCAAGAAAGTCATCTCTATATATGTCCAAGCATCCAATATAATATACAATATCTGTACAATACTGACCTCTAGGGCATACATACTACTAACAATTGTGAACCATAGCTCTCTCTCTCCCCCCCTTCATTAATGCACCCCATGACATGTTACCCACCCATGTCCCCTAGCCTCATCATTCCCATTCTACACAATTTATTTTATTTTTGTAAAAGAAATAAAAATCTTTTATAAGTTAAAACATATATATAAATATCCATTTGTGTCATGCTACAAAATTATGGTTAACATGCATAAGTGTGTGCATGTTCTAAAAATAATAATAAAATATTAGTTTAAAATGATAAGATATATTAAAATAATTATTGGTTAAATTTCATTAAAAACCCGCTTTATCGCTTAACTACACTAACCGTATTCTAAGGTGTTACAGTATAGTACGCAAACACTCGCCGGATAACACTAATAGATAGCCACACCCCATCGCCCCGACTAAATGACTGTAGGAGAACCCCGTTACCAAAAGCATCCGCTCGGGTGTTCGCAGCCGCGGTATTCCGCCTAAGTGCACTTCATCGACGGCATCGGGGGTGTGGCCGTCTACTAATGTTTCCTACGAGCATTCGATCAGTTGTCGGGAATCTTGTTGAATTGCCCGACTGGTTATTGAAAAGTGTTTTCAATTTGAGACTTAAATACCTGGTTTATAACGTTAGGCATGAAATTCAGAATATGTGATATTTCGAGCTTATGATCTCTAAGGAATTTATACGGTTAGGCATGAAATCCGAAGTATGTGATATTTTGGGTTTATGATGTCTAAGGATGTTGCAGATTCCAATTATTGTAGCCTTCATTTTCTTTTCTACAACCGTAAGTGTAATATGTGGTATACCGCCGGTTTCGTTGTTATACGTCAACGACAATTGGGATACGCATATTTACTTACATTGATGGCATGTGATGTTATGTGTTGTTGTGATATGATATATTGGATCGTCGTGTTTGAATAGCCGGGGGGTTTTGTGTGAGATGAGAGTTTTTCATTTTCATTTATATAAAAATTTGTATGTAATATTCTTTTATTGGGACACTTCCGGGTTGAGAATGATGTCACCATTAATGTATATTATTTACTTTTCCGCATTAGAATAGACCCAAGGTGGGGAGAATAAGTAATCGGGTTCTAGAGTCTAGTAGGAGACCATCTCGAGGAGTCGAGACCGGATCTCCTAACTCTAGAATTGGCAGGGTTGCTTGCCGCTCTCGTAAGGGTTTAGGGATGTGGGTTTGGCTATTCATCATGATTGTGGAATCCGTGTTTTTTACTGGCTTGATTTAATACACGGACCTCCTAGTATATCCTATATTTCATATGTTGACTTCTGCTGTAATGTTCTATAATGAGATCATATAAGTGCGTGAGACAAGTGTTTTATTATATATATGATATATAATAAATGTTGCTTTTGCATCCTTGCTAGTCATGCCCCCGCTCTGCCATTAGTTAAGTAACCTAACGGTGCATGAAGGGACCCCGTGGCGAATGCGGATGGCATAAACGAATGTTGTATTTTCGTTTCTTTATCTGTGAGGTTTAGGAAACATAAATGATGGGACTTCATTAATGAGATTAATGAAAAGGAAAGAAACCTAATGATGTTGTATAATCAAATTTTCAAAAGGGTAGCTCTAGTTCTTGCTTTACATAGTGGTATTTCTTGATGAATATCCAGCACCTCATTCGATGAGGAAAGAGCCTAAATCCCTTCACCGGGAATGATTTCTTTAGCAAAAGCTAATAAATGCTATAATCCACTCGGTTTGTTTTGAAAACTATTCGATTTTAAAAAGAGGAGCTTAAACCACTCCTTTTCAAATCACTCGGTTCTACAATGATATCAAGTTCATTACGCAAAAGGTTTTCTTAAAAATATGTCGTAGCCCTCCGTCATTTCAGATAAGGACTATTTAGTATTCATGCTGCGTTTATTGACCTTGTCAAGGCGTAGTGTGAGGTTGCTGATTAGTGCTTATCTGTAACCATATGATGCGAATGGATTAAGGTAGTCGTACAACCTTGTTGACCTTGTCAAGGGTCGAACTGGTGGGTTTAATTCAATCAGGAAATGGACGAGTTGAACTTGACTTACGGTTTATGGTTTGTTGACCTTGTCAAGGTCATAAATCGCTTGGGGCAAAAGATATTAGAAATTTCAAGTGTTGAAATTTGCAATGAGATTACATAGCTTCTATGAAATAGTTGGATCCCGATACCCACTGTGAATAAGAGTTGCTCCTGCGAGAGTTTTGCACTTTACAATTAGCCAATCTAGTAGGTGTCTAAGAAAGGTGTTAGTGGGGTTATGCCCTTGTGGAAACGAGATTATTTAATTAGTTCCATGTGAAAGCACAGGGAAACTCTCTCGAAGTACCAATACCTGCCTGGCTGAACGATTGGCGAACTTGTAAGGTGTAATTAATCCCGGCTAGTCTTACATTTTAGGCTTTGAAGAAAGATTTGATAAAAACAGTGGGAATTGTCTTAATTAGATAAAATAATAACCAATCTAATTTTGCAAGAGCATACACTAAAGTGTTTTCTTCTCTCTCTCCTGGTAGCGGCCATGACATGCCTTAATCAAGATAATAATATTGATGAATTAACCGAACCCGCTTGTTATACAGTGCTGAGGAACGTTGGTTTCGCTCTATCTTATAATTGTTATAAGTCTGAGCAGGAAATAGGAGAATACCCGGATTCCTACACGACCCGAACGAGGACTGAGCATGTTGATACATCTTCTTCGGGTGTGTTCGTTACCGAGAACTGTTTCTCAGTACACTCTACGTCCTGGGAATTAGATACCGAATCAGGATCCCACATTTGTCATATGTTACATGAGCTAAAGAAAGGTAGAGAACTAGGAATAAGTGATCATTCTCTCAGAGTAGGGAATGGTACAATGGTTGCAGCTAAAACAGTTGACGAATATCACCTAGTATTACATGAAGGTGATACATTGATTCTGAACAACTGTTATTACGTACCCAAAATGTTGTGCAATTTAATATCTGTAACATTTCAGAAAAATAAAATATTATTTTTGGGAATTTTTATAATTAAATAATAAATATATTAAATATTTTATTAGTGCAGTATAATTAAATACCGATAAATCGGGAAAAATTTGGAAAATTATAGAAATTACTAAAAAGAGGGTGTTTTATTGGATTTAAGCAAATTATAAAATTTTATGATTTATTATACACTATTTTAATGCTAATCGCGCATTAAACTTGTTTTATGCAAAACATGCACCAAGTCAAATTACACTTGTTATATTTTCCTACCATGTCTTTTCTTTGTTTTCTTCATTTCATTTCTTAGTTTTTAAATGAGAAGAGAGAAAGGATAAAAGAAAATAGAAAAGAAAAAGGAAATATTAAAGAATTAAGCATGGGCATGAGAGAAAAAGGTGAGAGGGTCAATTGACCATGGCCATTCTTTTCCCTCTCCATTTCTTTTCATCTTTCTCCTCCCCTCTTCTCTCAATAGCTGCCGCCCTCACTCACTCCCCCTCTTCAACCTCTCAAACACCCCCAAAATTAACTCAAAACTCCATCCCCGTTTCACAAAAGAGGTAATCCTTTCACAAATTGTGTAGTATTTGCATTCCTTTAGCCTCTGGTGTAGTTTAAAATTGATTTGGCATAGTTTAGTGAACTTGGGAATTTCTAGAGAGGGTTAGGGTTTAATTTGAGTTATGTTAGTGTAGTTGGGCTTTAGTAATAATCTTAAACTCCCCTTAGTGCTAAATACCTAGACCAAACACAAATACCAAACCTGAAACAGAAAACAGAAACTGTCAATGTCGGTTTGTGAGGAAATTGAGGGTGCAGGGAAATCTGGAGTGATCCGGGGCCATTACTAGATGAGCAAACAACTTCAGAAACCTAGATAGACCACCACGAGACCACCCCATGAAGACGACACCCCAACTCCCCAGCAAATCCGGGTAGGCCGGATTTTAGGCTAGTTTGGCCGGTCACATTGAGGGGATAGGTGCCCAGGTTGCCTTCATAGCTCATATACACCCTATACATCACCCTAGTATTGTTTGTGCAACTAGTTTTTCCCTTAAATAAAATCTAGGACCACTTTCTGTAGTTGATGTTTTGATTTGGGTTATGTTTTACGTATTTTGAATTCTGGATTTTAGTAATTTGGTTTTAGCCCGATGGTTTGACGTTTGTATATCGACGTCGAGGGTTTGTTTGGTTATTCTTGCGTGCGTAGGCTATAGGTTTTGACCTATGTGTGATATGCGTGCCGATTTGGTTTTCGTATATCATTTCGATTTCGAATTGGATTTTAATGCGATATGATACGTTGTGATATGTAGGTACCCCAACGAGGACTTCGAGACGACAAGCAAGCGCGTGGCGATGTCGGCATCGGCAAGCGAAGGTCAAGGTGAGTAGATATATATCTACGGGGGAAGTCGGGTGGATGGCGTATAGCACCCCCGCAGTTCGTAGTATAGCTTATGATATGTTATATATGTACACATGTGTTTTTCGAACTTAAATGATTAGAAAGTAGGATCTTAGATGATTACGAGCTAAATTGTAAGATTGGTTGTTAGTGTCGTTAGTTAGTTTAGTCGCGAACCCTAGAATAAGGTTTACACCCACACGCACACACATGCTTACTTTGTTTTACTTGTGCTTATATGGGGATATGTATACACACACACACACACATGGATATGGGACTATGTATATATATACGTATACCTATACATGAATGATGAGGATTGTATATTGTATTTGGCGATAAGTTGATGAGATTAGGCATAATGCCATGAAATCGGTGATATGTTTTGTTTCGTATTGTGAGATACGACATGAGATTTTAGCGGACCTTTAGGCGTGTGTTTTCATACACGCATATATATGCAGATGGTATCAGTTTGTACTAGACTTAGATCAGTACCCCCAGTTCATGAGATATGATGATAAGAATACTAGATAAATGATGAGATAAATATGATATTCAACCCGTACCCAGATTTGGGATGTCGTACGATAGATTTACCGTACGGGCTATATATTGATGATAGATCCGCACTCTTGACTCGAGAATGCCATATGATAAATTGTATCCTACGTGGTACTATTAAGGCGGGATCACTGAATATTATATATATGTATATATACATCGACTCAGATGTAGGTGGTTTCCATATCCCTTTCGATTGGTTTGTTATTAGACCGGTAGTTTACCTAGTAGATGTTAGACTGGACCTGAGTCATACCTATTTCCAAAACTAACGAATCGTGAGAATTTTAAAGACATACCAAGGGATACTACGGATATTTCAAAAGACGTACCTTTGCTTAAAAACACCGTAGCCCCTATTTTTCTAAACACCACGATTCGTGTTATTTCAAAAGCCAAAACTGTGTGACTCATATATTTAAAGCATATTTCTTATTGATGCGTTATCTATTCATTTTTCCGCATATTCTTACTATTCGCATCGCATTGCATGCTATTGGTGATCTTTGCGGTTATTATGAAACCCATGCTATCAGGACACCAGCACCATTATCGATGATGCATATGTTTCACATACACTTACTTACCGGCTCACACACTTCATCATCGATAATTGCTATGTCACTACACAATAGAAATGCTGCATTTTTACATGATACCTTGCATAAATTGTATGCTATAGTTGCATGCACCTGTATATGATATTGCATTTAACTTGGAGGAATTTGGGAACCACAGAATATATTTTAAAACTGGATTCATTTTAAAGAGTGGTCCTCCCGTAATAAGTGCATATCACTGTTCCATGTTGCATGTTATACGGATATGCTTACATTTCTATCATATGTCGCATACATTATGCTTTAAGTTTATACGCATTGAGATGTGCTGTTTTCATGAGATTTCTGGATTTGAGAACCGTGGACATTTTAAAAAAGATTATGTGTTGTTTTAAAAACCCGGTTTCTCTTGATATGATATTTCAGTGCGTCCACCATGCGTTTTCTCGGTTCTGAGACATGTACTTGAAACCCGATTCGAGGAGTTGGATGATCCGTTTGCGGGTTTATGGTGGACCCGGTATGGTTCCCCGGGGCGAGAATGTTTTTCGTGGAGTAGACGATGAGCCTAGCAGGATGGCGAGTACCTACGAGTGATTGGTTAGACCTGGCGGTTATCCGGAGGATACCGACCGGAGTCGAGAGATGGATATGGGCCGACCCGTTCTGCCAGAGCCCGCGGGCCGATCCCACATACGGAGCCTGAGATATATGAGGATTTACGTGTCGATGCTGGACACGGGGTTCATGATGTTTCGAGTGTTGATGCTGGACACTCAAGTGCCATGATTTGATGTGTCGTAAGGGACACACGTTGATTTATATCCTCATATTTCCATGCATATGGTTTTATGATATTTACATGCATGATGTCGTTGTGTCATTGGTTGATATGTGGACGAGATCCACATGCATATAGGCATTGATTTCATAGTTGGATGATATCCACACACTATTAGACTTCATGATATAGTTGACATTGATTACATTGATCACACCTCATGTTTATGATATGTTGCTACGTGAGGCACTGACACGAGCACTTGGTATTACACTTGGTATAGATATTTACCCTAGCCACCTTTTCATGCTTCAGACTTTATCATATTGAGGATATATATTACTGATCGTATTGACCTAGGATTGAGTCATACATACGATTTCTGCTCTGTGATGTTTTCTTCTCACGAGTTGGCAACTCACCCCTGTTGTGCCACAGTTTCTTGCAGGTTTTTGCCGTACAAGTTTTTCCTTGGCGGCTTTATTGGCACATTACTTCATTCCGGGTGATTGCTTTGGTAGGTGGATTCACTCGCATCGTGACACCATTGTATTTATTTATTTTCAGTTGTATCTAGTAAAATTCCATCAACCAGATTGTATTATTTATTCGACTTAGAAAACCAGTTGTTTATTCTTTCGACCTTAGAGTCGCGCGTTGTATTATTATGGTTTTCTTGATATTTTGAGTTTTGATCCTCGCCCTTGGCATTGTATATTATATTTCTTGCGTGGTTGTGACCATCGATTGACGAAGAGCCAGCTCACTCTTGGGAATGCCTTTTATCATTGATGTATATATTATTCATGTTGTACCCCGTTTGGGGCCAGTATTTTCAAAGAAAACTCAGCCGAAATTTTCAGAAAAGACTTGATGTTTTAACAACGCATAATTCGGCTTATGCTATTAAAACCATTTGCTTTAAAACGAGTTTTCCTCACTTCTTATCTAAAATGGTTAAGATTTCTGGGATTTTTTTAGCTTACTTGAATTAGATGGGGTCCTATAAACTTCATATGATTCAAGTGCCAGTCACGTGCCTTTTCCGGGTTGTGACAAAGTTGGTATCAGAGCACTAGATTAACTTTGGTTCGAGTCTATGTTTGACTATGCGGAGCCTAGGGCGTTTGTATATATGCGGAATTTAGGCTTGACCTTACGGGACTTAGACTTAGTCGAGGGGGTATTAGACCCGAACTTCCGTCGCGTAGGTTGATCTTGGTTGATGGAGTAAGTGACTTAAGGAGAGTGACGTACCGTATGTATGTTCCGCTGCATACTTACGATACGCTACTCCGCTTTAGAAGCCTTAGGATGTGCATTTCCTTGCACAGCATTATATTCATTCATGATCTATCCTCATCGATATCGGTTTATGGTTTTGCTGCCACGATTACATGGGCAGAGAGAGCTACGGCTAGAGTTGCGTCAGCATGAGCTCGTCGCGGATGAGGACTGACTAAGGCGTGATTCCAGGGGCATACGATTGCATAGAGGCGTTGTTTTATTGTGTTTTCGCGCCATGAGCATTTGATGGGTCGCTTTTACGAGATTACTCAGACGTGAAGATCAGCACCAGATGAGTGGGCCACTGATAGAGGCCAGCCAAAATGTGATGACCGTCAATGCACAGATTATTTGATGATTGAGGCACTGTTCAGCATGCGGGCAAATGAGCCAGTTGTTGCTGCGAATGACGAGATATCGCCCCAGATGTTTGGAGCTAATGCCGCACGAGTTATACTTAGATATATAATAGAAGATCGTTAGTCACCCAAGGAGGAACGACTAGGATATGTGATTCGTTGCCTACCCAATGCGAGATCATCAGATTGATTGATTCCAGCTAGAGATGACTTCACACAGGTACGTTGGGAGTCGATAGAGACAATCGAATGTAAGGGACCCATTTTCCAAGTTTAAAGTATTCGGAAAACAATGCAAGTAATTCTATGGACCCTCTAGAAGAATGAAACCCTAACTTGATATAATGACCATGAGACGCTTCGAAACCTTAGGGTTTACAGCAGTTTAGCGATACCATTAATGAGGCTTGGGTTTGCCCTTCTACGGTTGGTCCATAGGTGTTGTGGCATATATTCGATACTATTAAACTGTACTCAAGATGTTGAGTTCTTGGGAGATTATGGAACCTTGATGAATCGTTCGAAAAGTTCGACATCATTCGGATATCATGTGATGGGATACATTACTTGGAGACTCCAGATACGAGTATAGCCATTGGAGCGCAGTCCATGCAGCCACGAAGAGACGAGTCCGAAGCAGTCGACATTAGAGGGAAGTGGAGTAAAAGGTTCGTATGAGATCTTGATGAGATGACGTTCCACTCCGTCGACATCATAAATGTGACACGCATACAGAGGCGTTATATATGTATATATCTTCCAGAAGGAGTCGCGATGAGTATGCAGCCGTTCCGGAACAAGAAACAGATATAGTAAAGGGTGATAACTTCCGGGCAGTTCGGCAGAAATAAGATTTGGAAGATACTTCGACAGGACCTTTCTGGAATATTATACGAGAAGACTTGGACTCAGGAGCGGTCATTTTACGCACACCCAGCAGGCCAGAGTTCGGCATCATCAACGAGACATGTTATGAGTGACACGACAGTTGGCCAGAGATTCTTAGAGGATGTGCTTGAGCCGGACTGTTTCCGCCATATTTTGATTTCAGTATTTTGGGCGATCTATTTGCATTATTGAGTTTTGATGACTCAGTTTCATGATACTTGTTTTTGTGCACCACGGTTGCACCTGACTTCGTTTTGATGTCATTCGAGAAATTGATTTTGATTTCATGCTTAGGGCATGCATATGATTTGGCTTATGCTTTCAGCATAGTTTCCATGCACTTTTAGTATTTTGATTTGCTTTTGTGCATGCTGATGCATATGGTTGTGAGATTATATACCACGGTACACCTGATTTGGATTTGGATTGAAATGTGTTGTATACTGTCGATTTCGATTGTGATACTCGATATTTGTTTTGTGCACCTTGTGCACCTGATTGGATTCTTGCGCATATTTAATGCGCTTGGATTGGATTTTGCGCATGCTCGGTGCTTGATATTGGATTTCGTGATTTCGTGCATGTTGGATGCACATGATTTAGATTTTATTCGTGCATGATGGATGCACCTGATTTGGATTTTCACGCATGTTGGGCGTAAGATATGAGATACGATTTTGGTGCACACGAGATGCACTAAATCGGGATTCTTTGTGCATATCAGATGCACCTGATATTGCTGTCAGGCATACCCGTTGCCCTTGATAGATGTTTCGTGCACACCAGTTGCACTTAGATTTGTTCTGTGCACATGTATGGCACATTCATGGATTTTGATTTCCGTGAGCACCAAACGCACGCGGCATTCTTATGCACATTTTGGGATTGATTTCTTATGGTGCAGTACGTTTTTATGATAATTACTATTTGTTTTTGTACTGAGCAGGACTAGTCAGAGGACAGTACCTGAATATATTTTGCATGCATTGATAGTTATCGAAGAGATTTCCAAAAAAGGGAGCTATAGTCTCAGTATTTACCTACGTGTCTGAGATGACACGAAACGTTTAAAACAAGGAAACCCTTCTAAATTATTTTCAAAACGGCGGGACGTGCATATTAAACAAAGGATATATATATATATATATATATATATATATATATATATATATATATATATATAGTTATAGTTATAGTTATACTTATAGTTATAGTTATAGTTATAGTTATTTTCCTACAATAGGCGCCCGCTACTGTACAGTGTTATGCGCATCGCACAGCGACTTAAAAAGGTTTGGCATGCATTTCTTTCAGATATTTTGACGAGTTTACACCGACGCGTACTATGTACGTGTTATAGTTTGATGTACATCATGTTGGTTTTCGTTTTGGGCTTTGACATTGGTGTCTTTGCCATAACTCCGATAATTGCAGGATACTTGACGGAGTTTTGATTTTGGTTCATATACCCATTTTTCATGCGGATGCATTGCGCTACGATATATTTTATGTATTTATGATTTCGGAGCCCCGACGACTTGGACATTTTACTGAAATGTTTTAGTATTTGAGGGGTTTAAATTTAAATTGTGGGACCGAATTTCTTTAAAGGGGGAGACTGTAACATTTCAGAAAAATAAAATATTATTTTTGGAAATTTTTATAATTAAATAATAAATATATTGAATATTTTATTAGTGCGGTATAATTAAATACCGATAAATCGGGAAAAATTTGCAAAATTATAAAAATTACTAAAACGAGGGTGTCTTATTAAGCAAATTATGAAATTTTATGATTCATTATACACTATTTTAATGCTAATCGTGATTAAATATCGCTAATCGTGTATTAAGCTTGTTTTGTGCAAAACATGCACCATGTCAAATTACACTTGTTACATTTTCCTACCATGTATTTTCTTTGTTTTCTTCATTTCATTTCTTAGTTTTTAAATGAGAAGAGAGAAAGGATAAAAGAAAATAGAAAAGAAAAAGGAAATATTAAAGATAAACATGGGCATGAGAGAGAAAGGTGAAGGGGTCAATTGACCATGGCCATTCTCTTCCCTCTCCATTTCTTTTCATCTTTCTCCTCCCCTCTTCTCTCAATAGCTACTGCCCTCACTCCGTCCCCCTCTTCAACCTCTCAAAAAACCCCAAAATCAACTCAAAACTCCATCCCCATTTCACAAAAAACATGCACAAGCTCACAAGCTACACTTTGGACAAAGAAAGTTTGCATTTTGGGCACTTGGGCAACTCAAGAAGATTCTTAAGTTGCCAAATGAGGTAATCCTTTCACAAATTGTGTATTATTTGCATTCCTTTAGCCTCTAGTGTAGTTTAAAATTGATTTGGCGAAGTTTAGTGAACTTGGGAATTTCTAGAGAGGGTTAGGGTTTAATTTGAGTTGTGTTGGTGTAATTGGGCTTTAGTGATGACCTTAAACCCCCCTTAGTGCTAAATACCTGGACCAAACACAAATACCAAACCTGAAACAGAAAACAGAAACTGTTCATGTCGGTTTGTGAGAAAATTGAGGGTGCAGGAAAATCTGGAGTGATCCGGGGCCATTACTAGATGAGCAAACAACTTCAGAAACCTAGATAGACCACCACGAGACCACCCCATGAAGACGACACCCCAACTCCCCAGCAAATTTGGGTAGGCCGGATTTTAGGCTAGTTTGGCCGGCCACATTGAGGGGATAGGTGCCCAGGTTGCCTTCATAGCTCATATACACCCTATACATCACCCTAGTATTGTTTGTGCAACTAGTTTTTCCCTTAAATAAAATCTAGGACCACTTTCTGTAGTTGCTGTTTTGATTCGGGTTATGTTTTACGTATTTTGAATTCTGGATTTTAGTAATTTGGTTTTAACCCGATGGTTTGACGTTTGTACATCGACATCGAGGGTTTGTTTGGTTATTCTTGTGTGCGTAGGCTATAGGTTTTGACATATGTGTGATACGCGTGCCGATTTGGTTTTCGTATATCATTTCGATTTCAAATTGGATTTTAATGCGATACGATACGTTGTGATATGTAGGTACCCCCACGAGGACTTCGAGACGACAAGCAAGCGCGTAGCGACGTCGGCATCGGTAAGCGAAGGTCAAGGTGAGTAGATATATATCTACGGAGGAAGTCGGGTGGATGGTGTATATCACCCCCGCAGTTCGTAGTATAGCTTATGATATGTTATATATGTATACATGTGTTTTGCGAACTTAGATGATTAGAAAGTAGGATCTTAGATGATCATGAGCTAAATTGTAAGATTGGTTGTTAGTGTCGTTAGTTAGTTTAGTCGTGAACCCTAGAATAAGGTTTACACCCACACGCACACACATGCTTACTTTATTTTACTTGTGCGTATATGGGGATATGTATATATATATATATACACACACATGGGTATGGGACTATGTATATATATATGTATACCTATACATGGACGATGATGATTATATATTGTATTTGGAGATGAGTCGATGAGATTAGGCATGATGCCATGAGATCGGTGATACGTTTTGTTTCGTATTGTGAGATAAGACATGAGATTTTAGCGAACCTTTAAGCGTGTGTTTTCATGCACGCATATATATGCAGATGGTATCAGTTTGTACTAGACTTAGATCAGTACCCCCAGTTCATGAGATATGATGATAAGGATACCAGATAAATGATGAGATAAATGTGATATTCGACCCGTACCCAGATTTGGGATGTCGTACGATGGATTTACCGTACGAGCTATATATTGATGATAGATCCTCACTCTTGACTCGAGAATGTCACATGATATATTGTATCGTACGTGGTACTATTGAGGCAGGATCACCGAATATTATATATATGTATATACATCGACTTAGACGTAGGTGGTTTCTATACCCCTTTCGATTGGTTTGTTGTTAGACCGGTAGTTTACCTAGTAGATGTTAGACTGGACCAGGGTCATACCTATTTCCAAAACTAACGAATCATGAGAATTTTAAAGATATACCAAGGGATACTACGGATATTTCAAAAGACGTGCCTTTGCTTAAAAACACCGTAGCCCCTATTTTTTTAAACACCACGATTCGTGTTATTTCAAAAGCCAAAACTGAGTGACTCATATATTTAAAGCATATTTCTTATTGCTGCGTTATCTATTCATTTTTCCGCATATTCTTACTATTCGCATCGCATTGCATGCTATTGGTGATCTTTGCAGTTATTATGAAACCCATGCTATCAAGACATCAGCACCATCATCGATGATGCGTATGTTTCACGTACACTTACTTGCCGACTCACACACTTCATCATCGATAATTGCCATGTCACTACACAATAGAAATGCTGCATTTTTACATGATACCTTGCATGAATTGTCTGCTATAGTTGCATGCACCTGTATATGATATTGCATTTAACTTGGAGGAATTTGGGAACCACAGAATATATTTTAAAACTGGATTCATTTTAAAGAGCGGTCCTCCCGTAATAAGTGCATATCACTGTTCCATGTTGCATGTTATACGGGTATGCTTACATTTCTATTATATGTCGCATACATTATGCTTTATGTTTATACGCATTGAGATATGTTATTTTCATGAGATTTCTGGATTTGAGAACAATAGACATTTTAAAAGAGATTATGTGTTGTTTTCGGTTTCTCTTGATATGATATTTCAGTGCATCCACCGTGCGTTTTCTCGGTTCTGAGACATGTGCTTGAAACCCGATTCGAGGTGTTGGATGATCCGTTTGCGGGTTTATGGTGGACCCGGTATGGTTCCCCGGGGCAAGAATGTTTTTCGTGGAGTAGACGATGAGCCTAGCAGGGTGGCGAGTACTTACCGGTGATTGGTTGGACCTGACGGTTATCCGGAGGATACCGACCGGAGTCGAGAGATGGATATGGGCCGACCCGTTCTACCGGAGCCCGCGGGCCGATCCCATAGACGGAGTCTGAGATATATGAGGATTTACGTGTCGATACTGGACACGGGTTTCATGATGTTTCGAGTGTCGATCCTGGACACTCAGGTGCCATGATTTGATGTGTCGCAAGGGACATATGTTGATTTATATCCTCATACTTCCATGCATATGCTTTCATGATATTTATATGCATGATGTCGTTGTGTCATTGGTTGACACGTGGACGAGATCCACATGCATACAGGCATTGATTTCATAGTTGGATGATATCCACATACTATTAGACTTCCTGATATAGTTGACATTGATTACATTGATCACACCTCATGTTTATGATATGTTACTACGTGAGGCACTGACACGAGCACTTGGTATTATACTTGGTATAGATGTTTACCCTTGCCACCTTTTCATGCTTCAGATTTTATCATATTGAGGATATATATTACTGATCGTATTGACCTAGGATTGAGTCATACATACGATTTCTGCTCTGTGATGTTTTTTGCTTACGAGTTGGCAACTCACCCCCGTTGTGCCACAATTTCTTGCAGGTTTTTGCCGTACAGGTTTTTCCTTGGCGGCTTTGTTGGCACATTACTTCATTCCGGGTGATTGCTTTGGTAGGTGGGTTTACTCGCATCGTGACCACCATTGTACTTATTTATTTTCAGTTGTATCTAGTAAAATTCCATCAACCAGATTGTATTATTTATTCGACTTAGAAAACCAGTTGTTTATTCTTTCGACCTTACAGTCGCGCGTTATATTATTAAGGTTTTCCTGATATTTTGAGTTTCCTTTTGAGTTTTGATCCTCGCCCTTGGCATTGTATATTATATTTCTTTCATGGTTGTGACCGTCGATTGACGAAGAGCCAGCTCCCTCTTGGGGATGCCTTTTATCATTGATGTATATATTATTCATGTTGTACCCCGTTTGGGGCCAGTATTTACAAAGGAAACTATGCCGAAATTTTCAGAAAAGACTTGATGTTTTAACAACGCATAATTCGGCTTATGCTATTAAAACAATTTGCTTTAAACAAGTTTTCCTCACTTCTTATCTAAAATGGTTTAGATTTTTGGAATTTTTTTGGCTTACTTGAATTAGATGGGGTCCTATAGACTCTATATGATTCAAGTGCCAGACACGTGCCTTTTCCGAGTCGTGACAATATCAGTTTCCTTTTTAGATAAGAATGATATAATTTTGTAGTTGAGAAAAATTTTATAAACATTTTCCTAAATCAAGTGTTGATTGGGTTTGGTACGTTATGTAACGGTTTATACGTTCTGAATCAAAATACAGTTCTTAACGTACAGAATACACACAAGAGGAAAAGTTCAGAAATGAACGAATCCTTCTTGTGGTATTGTAAACTAGGTCATATCAATGCGACATGACTAGCTAAGTTACATAAGGATGGATATTTGAACCTGTTCGAATTTACATCTTATGAAACTTTCCAGTCATGTCTCAAAGGCAAAATGACCAAAACTCCGTTTACTGGACACAGAGAAAGAGCTACTGAACTCTTGGGACTGATACATAGTGATGTATGCGGTCCTATGTCTACACATGCCAGGAATGGTTCTTCATACTTCATTACATTCACTGATGATCTCTCAAGATTCAGACATGTGTTCCTATTGAAACATAAGTCTGAAACTTTTGAGAAATTCAAGAAATATAAGTGTGAAGTAGAGAACCAAACGGGTAAAAGTATTAAAATCCTTCGATCTGATAAGGGAGGAGAATACTTGAGCACGGAGTTCCTGGATTATTTAAAGAGAATGGAATTCTCTCTCAGCTTACTCCTCCGTACACACCACAGCACAACGGTGTATCAGAGCAGAAAAATCACACCCTATTAGATATGGTACGCTCTATAATGAGTACTGCTGAGTTGCATATTTCCTTTTGGAGTTATGCGCTTGAGATAGCCGCATACCTATTGAATAGAGTTCTAACCAAATCAGTACCTACCACTCCATATGAGATATGGAATGGGAAGAGACCGTCTCTTAAACGAGTTAAGATATGGGGTTGTCCGGCCTATGTTAATAAGCTAAATCCGGACAAGCTTGAGGCAATGTCAGTTATGTGCAAGTTTATTGGATATCCCAAGCATTCGTAAGGGTATATCTCCTACCATACTGAAGAACAAAAGGTGTTTATTTCTTGGAATGCCACCTTTTTATTAAAGGAATTTCTTATGAAAGAAATTAGTGGTCATGAGGTAGAACTGGAAGACGTTCCAGCTACAGTATAGCTGATGATTTGGTAGAACCAGAGGATTTGATAGTATCCAGCAAACACCAGTCACTCCGCAGATCTAGTAGGGTTTCTCATCTACCTGAGAGATACTACGGTTTTCTCATTGACGGTGGGAGCGAAGATTGCATCATAGAAGATGATGACCCAACTAGTTTCAAGCAGGCCATCACAAGTGGGGACTCTGTGAAATAGCTGGATGCAATGTGATCTGAGATGGAATAAATGTACACCAACAAAATATGGACTTTGGAAGTTGCTCCTGAAGGGGTAAAATCCTTCGGGAGCAAGTGGATCTTGAGAAGATAATTGGTGTAGATGGAAAAGTTGATACTTTCAAAGCTAGACTTATAGAAAAAGGTTTTCGTCAACGACCAAGTGTCGATTATGATGAAACCTTTTCTCCAGTGGCTATGCTTAAGTCCATCAGGATCCTATTTGCCATTGCTGCATACTATGACTATGAAATCTGGCAGTTGGACGTCAATACCGCTTTTCTAAATGGTGATTTAGAAGAGAGCGAGTACATGACACTGCCAGAGGGCTTCATAGACAGTGGGAGCGGCGGAAAGGTGTGCAAGCTGCTTAAATTAATCTACGGATTAAAGCAGACATTGCGGAGTTGGAACATCTGTTTTGATGTGGCTGTCAAAGAGTTTGACTTCATCAAAAACATAGATGAACCTTATATATACAAGAAGGTTGTAGAGAGTAAGATTGTCTTCCTCGTATTGTACGTAGATGACATACTCTTGATAGGAAACGATGTTCCTATGCTACACTCGGTCAAGCTCTTCTTATCACACAGTTTCTCCATGAAAGATCTGGGTAATGCCTCCCACATCCTGGGATTAAGATCTATAGAGATAGATCTAAGCGGATGTATCATACTCACTAGGTGTAGTGAGTAGGTGTCAATCAGATCCAGGGAAAAGCACTGGACAGCTGTGAAGAGCATTCTTAGGTACTTGAGAAGGAATAAAGAATTCTTCTTGGTGTATGGTAACGGTGAACTCCATAACGAGTCCTTTACCGATTCAAGCTTCCAGAGTGATAAGGACGACTGTAAGTCGGTCTATGATTTTGTCTTTACCTTCAGTGGAGGGACGGTATGTTGGAACAGTTCCAAGCTAGATACCGTAGCAGACTCGACGATGAAGGCTGAATATATCGCTACCAACAATGCTGCCAAAGAGGATGTCTAGATGAACAAGTTCATAAGATGAGCTTGGTGAGGTTCCTACCATTAAGCATCCAATACATGCGTATTATGATAACAATGGAGTTATGGATTTGGCCAAGGAACCCCGGTCCCATCAATGATCCAAACATATTCATAGGCGGTATCACCTGATCAGGGAGATAGTTGATCTCCGGGAGATCGAGGTCAGGAGAGTTGACACGAAGAATAACACGGCAGATCCACTCACGAAGGCCATTTGAGAGACTTTTTAGGATATTGGGTATGAGATACTACAACAACTGGTCTTAGTGCAAGTGAGAGATTGTTAGTTATATGTATACCCTAGAGGCCATTATTGTACATGATTGTATATTATAGTGGATGCCTGGACATATATAGAGAGAACTTTCTTGCTCGACATGATAGTATGCTATCTGGTTGCTCTTTATCTTAACATGTACACTTATATCATTATACTGTCTCTCCGTTACGTGTTGATAAAGCCCTTAGGATGTGTACTTGACTAACATGACTATGATGCAGATCATACTAGTGGGGCCAGGGTAGTCCACAAGTTCATCCTTTAATTGTTCCTAGTCAAGAGAGTATCAAGACAGGGCATCGATATTCCAGAGTAGACTGGTGTGTGTGTTTCTTGACCCTGTATGGGGCGATGGTTGATCCCACAGCCATTAGTGTTTGACATCAAAGATTGTACACATGTGCTCATTGGAGAATGGGTACACCAAACAAGACTCGCCGAGAACTCTAGATGGTATTATACCTATCGTCCGATAGCAGTTATCTGGTGACACTGGTACATGTTAGTCTGTAGACCAGAGATCGTCATAGAGTCATGTGTGATTCCCACTGTGCTTTGATTTCCTCCCTACCATGCTCAAGAGAGCGTGCAAACAGGTGGATTTTGGGTACAGTCCCAAATTACATGGAAACAATGAGCGATAGGAGGGTGTTTCCTGATTTAAAATCAGGAAAGCTTACGGAGGAAGCATCACGTGCTAGCACGTGACCAGCAGTCACGTGTTGGCACGCGACGTTTAAAAGCAACGGCAGAAGCAGACTCATTCTCTGATTAAATCAAGAAAAAGGCTCCAGATGAGGGTCACGTGCTCACATGTGACCAGGGGTCACGTGGTGGCACGTGACGGCTAAGCAGCGGCCAGAAGACAGAGCGCAAAAAGAAGAAGAAAGCTCGTTCCAAGGGGGTCACGTGCTTACACGTGACTAAGGGTCACGTGCCTACACGTGACCATGGGTCACGTGATCACACATGACCGGCTTTCAAAGCCTATTTATTTAACAGAATCAAATTCTGAAGAGACCACTTAAATCTTTCCAAAGGAAAATGATTATTTGGAACCGATTGAATTAAAAAATTTAAAGGTGATTGAATATCACCTATCTGTGGAAAAATCTTGAATTTGGAAAGATTTCCCCTTAAAATCTAACCGAAATAACAAAGGAAAATCTCTGGATTTAAAATCCAATGGTGAATAAAATTCACCTAATAATCCAAAGGACCAGATGAATGATGAATGCAAATCAAATCTCTCAATGAAAGATTCACCAAAGCTAATTGATTCTACTTCTCCTATAAATAGGAGCCAAGAGACACAGAGAGATATATACAGATAGGGAGAGAAAATACAGCATTGAGACTCTGGAAGAATTTGATCTTCTACAGAAGAAAATCCTAGGTAAGAAAGGGAAGGCCTTTAAAAGAGAATTTAATTCTCAAAAGAGTTTAACTCTTAAAAAAGAACATAGTTCTCTCTTTAGTGGAGGATCTGCAAAGTGCATATCACCCCTTGAATTGAGAATTTAATTCTCATTGGGTTGAGATCCTGCCATGCAGATCCAAATCACAGAGAGAGAATGGAAGTTTGAGAATTTAATTCTCACAGAAGTATAGGAATTTAATTCTTTTAAAATAAAAATTAGGGTTTAACCCTATGTTACAGGAATTCTATTCCTTCAGAATGAACAGAATCAGGGTTCAACCCTAGTTAAAACTTAGTTCTGTTAAAATAACAGGAATTTAATTCTCTTAAGAAAGAAGAAATTAGGGTTTCACCCTAAGACAGAATCTCATTCATCAGAATAATTCTCTAAAAGAGAGTGGGAATTTAATTCCTTTAAAGCTTTTATTAGGGTTTAACCCTATGACAGAATGCGGTTCTTCACAGAAAATTCAGAGTTCAACTCTATCCCAGAATATAAATCCTCAGAAGGAAATAGGAATTTAATTCCTCTAAAATTTATTGTTAGGGTTCAACCCTGCGAAGAATTTAATTCTTAAAAAGATTAACAGATCTCTTAAAAACATACAAAGAGGCAGGGTCACGTGCTACCACGTGACCCCCGAAAAGATCCACAGAAAAGGGCCTTTGAGGCAGTGCCTAACGTGACCCACGTGACCCTTGGCAGAAGCTTTAACATACAAGCATTTAAATGCCCGTCACGTGATGGCACGTGATGCTCCAAAAGATGCAATATTCTCAGCAGAACGAGTAAAGGGAGGGCGCCCTCATGTGCTACCACGTGACCTCTCCTGCCTTAGTGTTTAACACTAAATTGGAACCTCTGAATCCAGTGTTTAACACTGTTTGGACTTAGTGTTCAACACTAATTAAAAAACTTTATTTGCAGTGTTTAACACTGAATTTCTTAGTGTTTAACACTAAATTAAACCCCTGTTAACAGAGTTTAAGATTAACTCCCTTGGTGTTCAACACTAAATTAAAATCTCTGTCACCAGTGTTTAACACTGATTATTCTTAGTGTTTAACACTAATTTGAAATCTCTGCTGCTAGTGTTTAACACTGATTTCCTCTAGTGTTTAACACTAATTTGAACCCCCTGTTGCTGGTGTTTAACACCAACTGTCTTTTAGTGTTAAAACACTAACTTGATCCCAGTGTTCAACACTGCTGAATTAACGTTAGCCCAATTGGCTAAGTGGCCAGAGGCAAAGCCTCTCCTTCAATGGACCAACAGGAAGCCAATATTCCAAAAATGATTGGACTTAGCCCAAGATGGCCATAAGTCCTCAATTCAGACTTAACTGGGCTAATGGGCTCATAACATAATTAATTGGTCTTGATCCCAAATTGGGCCAAAGACTATTTAATCCACCCCGGTTCAAGGGTACATCTCATCACTCCTTTGATACTTTGCGTTGTAACTCCTCAACGTCTTCAAAGAGGTGACGGGTCCCGATGACGACACATTGACACGGACTGTGGGGTCCTTAAACTCATGGACTATGAGGTCCTTAACCTTGACCGAGATGTCTTAAAACTAACAACGGACTGTGGGGTCCTTAAACTCATGGACTATGAGGTCCTTAACCTTGACCGAGATGTCTTAAAACTAACAACGGACTATGGGGTACTTAAACCCATGGACTATGAGGTCCTTAACCTTGACCGAGATGTCTTAAAACTAACAATGGACTGTGGGGTCCTTAAACCCATGGACTATGACGTCCTTAACCTTGACCGAGATGTCTTAAAACTAACAACGGACTGTGGGAACCTTAAACCCATGGACTATGACGTCCTTAATCTTGACCGAGATGTCTTAAGACTAACATCGGACTGTAGGGTCCTTAAACCCATGGACTATGACGTCCTTAACCTTGACCGAGATGTCTTAAAACTAACCTTGGACTGTGGAGTCCTTAAAATCCACGGACTATGACGTCCTTAACCTTGACCGCAACGTCTTAAAACTAACATTGGACCGCAATGTCCTTAAACTACCTATGGACCGTAATGTCCTTAAACTACCTATGGACCGCAATGTTCTCAAACTACCTATTGACCACAACGTCACTAAACTAAACAACAGGACTCCCTGAATTGCTATATTGTTGGGTCTAAATGATCCCGTTAAGTCGATCTTAGTCTAAAAACTAGACTAACGTGTCCTTAACAAACGTTTAAGTCGATCTTAGTCTCAAACGAGGCTAACGTATCCTTAAACCCAAACCCCTAAACCCAAATCTAAGATAATACGGATTTGGACTAGTCCACGCCCTACGGGCGACGACATAACTCAGTCTCCGTATACAGTCCACGGGCAACTAAACATAAAATAAACACACACGACATAAAGTGACCATCTGGGGAAGGAGAAAATGGTTACCGCAGTACGGTAGCGTAATTAACTGTAGAGACTTGCGCCTGCAGGGAAGAGCGTCCCCACAATCAAAAACCCCTCATGCGAGGGGGAATCTGACGAAGTCTGCTACATCGGATGCATCCGTTTAAACCTTCGATACACGGTGCCATAAATCAACTTGGCATCATCGGAGAGGTAGACGGATAGCACCAATTAGCATCTGCCCCGAATCTCAAGCAAGACGTCTCCGCCGTCGCGCCGTCTTTCGGAGGGGAACAGATTCTGGCACGCCCGGTGGGACCTTTTCCTCTTTCCACTCCACACTTCGTGTGTTGTGTTCGTGAACCAAACACGGTTTGCTAATAGTTGCCCTGGGGTTTCAAGGTACTAAGATTCGGCATCTTGCTTATTGCAGAAAGCAAAGAATCGATGGCTTCTACTTGTGCGAAACGCTCCAACTGCTCGGATTGCAATTGCAACCTACGCTCTGCCTCGCCAGGAGGTATAGCCTACGGACCCCAAGCTTCTTCGTTATTCACCATGCCCGTGGAACAAGTCACTCGAGCCACCACAGGATTGTTTTTTGGGACCATGCTCCCGCCAACAAGTTTCACCGCTCCGATGCTGACAAAGGAAGCTCCCAAGAAGTCGGTCATTGATCGTCTTACCCCTGTCGCGGCCCCTCTCAACGGGTCGCCCAACACTAGCGCCTCGGTCTTCTCTAGATTGGGCCAGAACTCCTGTGGACCCGCAATAGGGCCTACAATCCTAGAGAAGGCTGCTCCTAAGAAAGTAACCAGTCCTGCTCCTGAAGTTGTCAAGGCGGCTTCCCCTGCCAGAAAGTCGGTCTTTACAAGATCGACGGCTCCAGCTCCTGCTACCCAAAAGACATCGGTCTTTGACAGGCTGACACCAGCAGCGACCCCCCACCTACACAGGGGGCAAGACAAGGCTATCGGCCTCACCAGGCCGGTTCCATCAGCACGACGCGCTCGACGTCGTTACTGGCGCCGAATGAGGAAGGCTGGGGGCAACTCTCCCTCTGGGCTAACTCCACCAGCCCCGATGGCAGAAGTTAATGCTGTTGTTCCGACTGGGAACAGCTTTGAGATGCTAAATAAGGTGTGTAGAAATTCTCCTACCGCGGCGCTAAAGAAATCTCCCCATCCGCTGAAAAGAGCTATAGAAGTAAAAACGGAACAGCCCCAATCTCCTCAACGGCTGTCCTCCCAAATCTATAAAGTCTGGCGGCAGGCCCGAGACTCGATGATCGATCCAAACTTCTTCCGCCAGCACAAGAAGCTGAAAATCCAACAGGAAGCCAGTCACCAGGCTAAGCCACGAAAAGCTGTCTGGGTGCCCACCTCAACGGCCCCCTCAACCTCCACTGCTCATAAAAAGTGGAGGCCGGAGAAGATCCCCGGGCCTGCAACGAGAGCTAAAAGCGTTGAACCCAGACACCCTAAGGCTGGGGGCAGGATGGTCCACACTGTATACATGGCGTCGGGGAAGGAAGACAGTCGTGCGTCTACAGGCCATAGAACGCTTACACGGTCAGTAACCAAAGCTCAGGAGCAACAGCAAAAGCTCCAGGAAATGATGATTGCAATGGCCGCGCTTACTGGGCTGAAAGAAAGCCCTGAGGCGTCCTCGGATCAGCAACAAGAACAGGAAACCGACGCCGAGTACCTTCGGAGGATGTTGGAAAAGAAAGATAAAGAGGCTGCGGAACAAGCGTCCAATATAAAGCAGATAGCCCATTTATTCCAGGATATGGTGGGAATGATGATCCAACAAGACCCACCCGCTGAGGATCCCTCGATCGTCCTTGAAGACGACAAGGGAGAAACGTCAAATCCACCACCGGCTCTCTCAACAGCCAAGGAGGAGACAATCTCTAAGGCTGACTTGGACGACTATATAGCCCAGCAAATCCAGGTTCATCATGCGACTGAGGCAGCTGGTCAAGTTGTAAAAATGGAGCGGCCGTATCCAAGCTGGTACGACAAATCAAATATCCGCCGGGCTATACAATACCAAAATTCCATGTGTATAAGGGGACCGGCAATCCCCACCAACATGTTGCCCAGTTTAGGGCCCTTTGCGGTAACACTGGCGGTGATGATAAACTGTTGCTTCGCCAGTTCGTGGGCAGCTTATTAGAAACAGCGTTCGAATGGTACTCTGAGCTCCCGAACGACTCTATCAAGACCTTCACAGAGATGGAATTGTTGTTTACCCAACGCTTCGCAAGTTCCAGCGAGCGTACCCCGATAAAGGCATTGATCAATTCCAGGGTAAAGCCGGGCGAAACATGGGTCCAATATGCTATACGGTGGCGTAATTTATGGTCAAAATGCGAGCAGCGTATAGAAGAAGCTCCTGCGGTGGGAATGTTTGTGGGAACCATAGACCCTCACGCAACTATCTCCCAGTTTATGATGTTCTTTAAGCCGACCACGTTTCAGGCTTTGATCGACAAGTTGGCCCAGATGGACCAGATGGGTCACAGACCGTCTCCCCCGAAGCCCGAGCCCCGGAGTGACAAGGGTAAAGAAAAGGCAACCTTCGTCGCGAATGCCCAGCAGCAACCCAATGCCCCAAAGCTGGCGGATCAATTAGAAGAAAGACGCCGGTATTATAATGAGAAGATGAAGCGTCCCTACTCGTTCCCACGGGACAAGACGAAACGGTTATTCGAGCTGGCAGTACGCAACAGACTTATAAACCTGCCAAATCCAAGGCGACCGCCACAACCCACTGAGGTGAATAACCCTAACTATTGCCCTTACCATCAAACGGTAAGTCATCCAATTAAGGATTGGTTCGTCTTAAAAGGATGGATTGAAGATCAATACCTCCAGGGGAAGTTTGCGCTGTCCGAAAAGTGGAAGGTGAACCCACCACAGCCGCATACTCCTAAGAAAGCAGATACACCGGGGGTAACCTGTTCCTTTATTGAGGAAGCTCCATGGGAGGTCGTGCTGTCAACTAAAACCAAAAGAATGCTGAAGGACCTTCATGCGTGCCCGGCAGTCGAATGGAAGGACCCGCTGGAACTCCAGATCATTGAAGGAATGCTGAGGCCACGCCCAACTACAAAAAGCGGTGGTGATGGCCCAAGTACTCATGCTTTACCGTCAAAATCTTCGAAGAAAAAGAAGAAGAGATCTAAGAAGCCCGTGAAGCCTGAAGACAAGCACACAAACTTGCAGAAGCAAATCGACGCGCTGGAAGAGTACAATCAAAAGGCGTGAACTCCTGTCACGCTGCAAGAGTTCCTCAACCGCATCTTTTAAGAGGAAGATGATGAAGAGAGTTCGTCGGATGAATCCGAGAGATATGTAGCGAGTTGTAACGTAATCTCCCGCTCGTTTACCGATGATGAAAAAACTCCTAGCACTGAGAAACTGGGGACAGAGCCTGAACCAGAGCTTGTGTGGACAGCAGATGAAATGATCGACGTCTTTCTAGACGAGATTCGTCTGAAGAGCAAAGCGGATCAGGAGCGTGAGATAGCCGCATTGGAAGGAGCCAAACGTAGGCGGCTAAAGGAAAGAGTTGAAGTACTCCCACCAGATCGAAAGGCATCCGAGGCGGACAAAAAGATATTCAAGACGAGGAAAAGGTTTGCTAAAACCATGTCAATGGGAATGAAGCTACCACCCTCGGAAGAAAACACGCTCAATGGGGCGAAGAGGCACCCTAATTATTGCACATATCATCGAAAAATTTCACACCCTACGGAGGAGTGCGACGCCTTTAGGGTATGGTGGCAGGGATATGTTGCTCACCGGCAACATTTTAAGCGCATGAAACACAAGACTCGTCGGGTACGAAGAAGTACTGCCGACGGGCACAACAGAACTACTAGCAAATGTTACGCGGTCAACGCCGAAGGATCACAGGTTCTCACCTTTGGGAGCGACTCGGATGAGGAAATAGCTCTGGGCCCTCTCTTTAAAGAAACCGTCTTAGGAAAAGAAGAAAAACCGGAGGCCTGCGAGAACATTCAGCTGCGCAATCGCACATTCCCGGAAAAGAATCTCGGGCCCGCAAATAGAAAAGATAAGGGAAAGGAAAAGGTCACTGAGGATATCACTTTAGATGACCAAGTCATGAAAGAGCTGACTACCAAGGACCCTCCCAGGAAGGGTAAGGTGGACTACAACATCCTAGCGCACCTAAGGAAGCTACCTTCTCAACTCAGCATTCTCGATGCCCTCCTATTATCAAAAGAAGCGCGAGATTCACTAATTAAGGCGTTACAAGAACCCGAGCAATTCCAAGCCTTCCTCGCCGTGGAAAGGATGAAGGATGAACTGGAAGAAGTGCATACGGCCGACATCACTTTCAGTGACGAAGACCTCCTCCTCGGGACTGTAATATTTTCAAAAAGATAAAATATTAATTTTGGGAATATTTATAATTTAATATTATTTTATTGATTATTTTAATATTAAATTTATAATTAAATGCAAATAAATAGGAAAAATGTTAGAAAAATTATGGAAAAATCTAAAATGAGGTATTTTATGGAATTATGCCATTTTAAAGTTTTTAAGACTAGTTATATGCTAATTTAGTGTTAATCGCGATTAAAAATCGCTAATTGGATTTTTAACATTTTTGTGCAAAAATGTGCACATATCATTTTCCACACTTGTTACACTTGTGTTACATTTTGTGCCATGGTTTTCTTTTGGATGCACTATTTGAGTGAGAAGAAAAGAAAAGGGAAAAAGTAAGTAATGATGAGAGAGAGAGAAGACAAGTCAACCTTTCTTTTTTGAACCATACTCCATCATTTCTCTTTTCATTTCTCCCCCCCTCTCCTTGGTGAGCTGCTGCTGCTCCCTCTCTCCCTCACTCACCCTCTTCTTGAAACCCTAGATCCATCATGAAATCCTAGCCAAAACCCCATTCTCACTTCACAAAAAATGATCCCAAGCTCACTAGCTACCCTTTGACCTTGCAAGATTTGGATTTGGAGGACTTTGAGCAACTCAAGAATTTTCTTGAGTTGCCAAAGGAGGTAATTTCTGTACCTATTAGCATAATATCTCATTTCTATTGCATCCATACTAGTTTAGTATCGTTATCGTGTCGTTTTGTGGATTTTGGAGACTTTAAGTTAGGGTTTAGGGTAAAACTGAAACTAAGAAGAAATTGAGGCTTGTTGAGACCCTAGAAACCCTGGGGTGATGCTAAATTGAACCAAAACCTGAAATGGAAAGTAGAATACGGAATTTCGGAATCGATATCGGGGGAAAACTGTAAATCTGTCACTGTGTCGTAGAATCTGCTATCACCCCGAGATCCCAAAAATAAAACTGAGTTGACAGTGAGATGTGCAGGCACCAATGAACCAACACCCCTAACCCTAGCCCCCAATTCCAACCTGAGGCCGCCAGTTTTCCCATTCTGGCCGCAAATTGCGGCCAGAGCAGAGGGGATTGGCCTCGAAATTCGTGCATGGCCCCATTTCCTCTATTCTTGGCCCTGGGTATATCTAGTTTTGACAGATTCCATCTAGGGTGAAATCTGGGATGATTTTTCCTATGTTGGTGCATGATTTGAGACTTGTTTTAGCATGGATTTTGGTTTTTGGTGATTCATCCCTGTCGGGTGGCGTTTGGACGTCAACGACGGGTGGATATTGATCGTGTTGACATGCGAAGCGATAGGTTTCTACCTATGCGAGTAGCGTGTGCTGTTTTAGTTTCCGATGTGATTTTCATGTACTTTAGCGTGTTTGATATACTTGTAGGTACCCTACGAGAAGTTGAGGCAAAGAAGATGAAGATGGCGACATCGTCTTTGGCATACGAGAAACAAGGTGAGTAGATTTATATCTACGGGGAGAAGTCGGGTGGATGGCGTATAGCACCCCCGCAGTCCGTGGTGTGGTATACGAATACGTATACACACGTATATTTATTATGTGTTGTTTAGGATCAGTGTTTGTGATATTGATGATAAGAATATATGGTTTAGTATAGTGCGAACCCTAGAGTAGTGGTTGCACTCACACCTATACTTACACACATTCTTGCATTCATTCCTTCATTTGATGGTGCGTATATCTACACATGGGTATGGGACTATGTGTTCATATACGGGTTGATGGTGATACGTGGGTTTGAGATGATACTTGATGTGAGGCCGTGAGATCGGCGATGTGACATAGTGGCTTTGAAGTGCGATATGATAGTTTTAGCGGGCCTTTGGACATGTGCTTTACCCGCATTCATATTTTTATAGGTGGTATCGATTTGTACTAGACTTACAGTAGTACCCCAGATGGTGTGATCCGATGATAAGTGATACCTGATGTGTGATGAGATAGTGTGATATTGACCCCTACCCAGTTATTGGGATGCCGTACGATGATTTACCGTACGAGCCGATATTGATGATAGATCCGCGCTCATGACTTGAGGATATCTTACGATATGTTATTGAGGCGAGATCACCGACTATCATATCTATATGTGTTGACTCAGATTAGGTGGTTTCATACCCCTCCTGTCTAGATTACTTAGTAGACATTAGACTAGACCGAGTCATACCTATTTCAAACTAACGAATCGGGGATATTTTAAAGATAGGCAGAAGGGTCATACGGATATTTTCAAATGATGTATCTCTCTTAAAACACCGTAGCCCTTGTTTTACTAAAAGCCCTGATTCGTCTTATTTCAAATGGCACCCCTGCATGACATGTTCAGATTGGTGTAGATTCTTTACTTTTGCGTTGATTATTCGATTCCGCACATTCATGCTATTCGCATTGCTTGCATATGTTATATGCGCATACTATTATTCCATGCTGCAGGATATAGTGTTACTTGCATTCTACTTATATTGTCACATTCATCTTGCTTTCTGATTTGCGCATTGAGATAGTTTGTTTCTATGATATTTCTGGTTTTGAGAGAGGGCTGACCCGGACTGACGGATGCCCGATATATTGAGAGAGGGCTGACCCGGACTGACGGATGCCCGATATATTGAGAGAGGGCTGACCCGGACTGACGGATGCCCGATGTACTGAGAGAGGGCTGACCCGGACTGACGGATGCCCGATGTACTGAGAGAGGGCTGACCCGGACTGACGGATGCCCGATATATTGAGAGAGGGCTGACCCGGACTGACGGATGCCCGATATATTGAGAGTGGGCTGACCCGGACTGACGGATGCCCGGTGTGTGAGGATTTTCGTGCCGATGCTGGGCACCGTTTTCATGATGTTTTCGGGTGTCGATACTGGGCACCCTGGTTCCATGATTTTGACGTGTCGCGAGGGACACAGATGGTTATATCCTCATATTATTTTCCCATGCACATGATTATGATATTTACATGCATGGTGGTTATTGTCAGTGGATGACGAGTGGACGGGATCCACGTGTGTGCAGACTTGATTACATTGTTTATACCTCATATTCATGACATGCTATTACCTGAGGCACTAGCACGAGCACTTGGCACTACACTCATGTATAGAGATTATATTGCCAGTTTAGCATGCTTCAGCTTTATTCATATTGAGGGTTATTTATATCTGATCGTATTGACCTAGGATGGGTCATGCATTCGATTTCCTGCTTGTAAATATTTTCTATTCACGAGTTGGCAACTCACCCCCGTTGTGCCCCAGTTCTTGCAGGTTTTTGCCATACAGATTCCATAGCGGCATTTCTGGCACACGGCTTCCTTATGGGTGACTTGCGTTGGTAGGTGGGTTCTTTCGTATCAGAACCGCCGTTGTTCATGTATTATTTATTGTATCTAGAATTTCCATCAACCAAAACTTGTATATTGTTTCAGACTTAGACATCAGTGTTGTATTATTTCGACCTTAGAGTCGCGCTAGTAGTATTGCGGTTTTCTGGTTGTTTTTGAGTTTCTTTTCAGTTTTTGATCCTCGCCCTTTGGCGTTGTATATTATTATCGCTTATGTGGTTGTGACCGTCGATTGACGGAGAGCTAGCTCCCGCTTGGGGATGCCTTTTATCATGTCATATATGTTATTCTTGTTGTACCCCGTTCGGGGCCAGTTTTTACAAAGGAAACTCTGCCGAAATTTCCAGGAAAAATTACACATTTTAAAAATTCATATTCGGCTTAGTTATTTAAAAACTTGATTTTCAAACATGTTTTCTTTACCTTTTAAAACCAGTTTCTTTACTTATTCTTAAAAATGGTTTTAGATTTCTGGGCTTTTTTGGCTTACTTGGATCAGATGGAGTCCTATAGACTTCATATGGTTCAAGGGCCAGTCACGTGCTCTTTCGGGTCGTGACAGGGACATGCGACCACAATCGTCCCTTATATGTCTCTGGATACTGCCATTATATCAAGATAGGCAAGATCCTGGTAGATAATGGATCCTCCGTCAATCTCCTTAACGTTCGGGTGTTAAAGGAAATTTGCATGAGCGTGCAGCACCTTGCTCGTGACAAAATTATCATCTCTGGTTTCGACTCCCAATCGTCACGGACTCTCGGATCCGTAATATTGACATTACGCTTCGAACTGCTCGTCACGGACATTAAGTTTCACGTCATTGACGCCAAGACCTGCTACAACGCCTTGCTCGGTCGTCCTTGGTTACACGAGTACAACGTCATCCCTTCTACACAGCATCAGTGTATGAAGTACTTCAAGGATGGCTTCGAGTATACCGTAACAGGTGAGCTGAACCCATTCTCCGTGAACGAAGTCCGCAAGTACGAAGATGCAAAGTATTTTTTGCCAGACTTCGAGGATACGGAAAAGAGTCGCAAGCCGGAGAACAAAGTCGCCGCCACCATCCCTGTTTTCGGGAGCGATACCAAAGAAGAAGAAAAGATAGTTTATGCTGGGTCATCTCGACGCAACAACCCTGGACCGTCCGCCCCCATGTTGATCTTCGGAAGTGACTCGGAAGATGAAGTTAATGCCGTGTTCTCCAGTCGGCCGTCAATACAGGCATCCCCCGGTGATGATCGGAGTTTGCAAATCACCATGATGCCGCGGAAACACTATAAGGATCTCGACACACTTCAAGCTTACAATGTGCAGGACCTGCAGACGTTTTACGTCCCTCCCAGGCGAAAAGGTGAAAAGGTGATCCTATTCTACCAATCCACAGAGACGAGATTGGAGAAAGAGATATGGCATGGCGTGAACGCTACACTCGACAGGCTCCAACCCATCCGTTTGCCCCGATATTACACAAATGGACTAAAGAGGCTATTGAAGCGCAAAGGAGTACCCTTAAAACAGACTGTTCGACAAGCTCGGTTCTATAACAAGATTTGGAATGTCCCTGGGACTCAGCGCAAATTGCCCAACGGGAGAATGGAAACGCTTGGGCTTGGATATGTGAGATCCGAGAAACGGGAGCGAGCCCACGGCAGCTACGCCATATATAACTTCGATGAGGAGGAAAACGCCCTGTCCAGCAATGCCAACCCTTCATCAAAACTAGATCCCGTAATCGAAGTGCCGAGTCCATCATTTGAAGAACAAGTGGACAAGCTTATCAGGAAAGCAGGTCAAAAGGCTCGGGAAGACCACAACCGTGAGATGGCCATCTACGAGAAGTCCAGGACGCAACGTCTGTTTCAACAGGCTGCAAAAGACAAAGATGCTCCTCCCTGTCAACCCGTTGTACAAAAGGCCTGACGCAGAGGCAGAAATAAATCAAGAAGCGGAAAGAAGAGCCGACAACAACGACGCAGGATTAGAGAGTTATGTGATCGGGTATTGCGCGGCCCGGATTTGTTCTTCATGAAGAAGATGAGTCGAGTGTATTCCTTCCCTTGAGACAAGACGAGGAAGCTACTCGAGCTCGCTATAAAATATCAAATGATCGCACTTCCAAAGTCTAAGCATCCTTAGCAAGTTAACGAGTTTTCTTATCCGGGCTATTGCTCCTATCACCGAGCCATAGGACACCTTATCGAAGACTGCTTCACCTTCAAGAACTGGGTCGAAGACCAGTACTAATAAGGCAGATTTGCTTTATCCAGCAGCTGGAGGGTAACGCCGCCATGAAAGCACGAACCTAAAGCCGCAAGAGCAGAGCCAGATCCACATCGGTCTTGAAAACGGATTCGCACTTGTCACATGATTACAATGTTAAAAGAAGAGCCCGAGAACATGGATGACCTTCCCTGGTGCTTTGAGAACAGCAATAATGAGGTGATCTCAGAATTTCCACCAGCTCCAAAAGAACTGGAAGATGGCATACATACTACTGCAGATAACCTCAAGAAGATTGAGTTGGGATCGGCAGATGATCCGCGACCGACATTCGTCAGCGAGCTGCTATCTGAAGAAAGGGTGGTTGCGTTAAAGGACGTGCTTCTACAGCATAAAGACTGCTTCGCGTGGAACTATTCCGAGATGCCAGGATTAGATCCGGAGATTGCTGTGCATAAATTAGCAATATCCCCGGATATCAAGCCAGTCAAACAGGCGCCGAGAAGGATGCGGCTCGAGCTTGAGATGAGCATCAACGCCGAAGTCAAGAAGCTGATCGATTCTGGATTTATTCAAGAAGTCCAATATCCCGACTGGATCGCCAACATCGTCCCGGTAATGAAGAAAAATGGGACGGTACGCATATGTGTGGACTTCCGAGATCTCAATAAAGCCTGTCCGAAGGACGATTTCCCAGTGCCGGTCACCGAGCTGATGATAGACAATACGTCCACTCATGAGGTTTTCTCCTTTACGGACGGTTCATCAGGGTACAATCAGATAAAGATGCATCCTGAAGACCAGAAGCACACCGCTTTCCGGACTCCTTTAGGTATATTCTGCTACAGAGTTATGCCCTTCGGTCTAAAGAACGCCGGTGTTACCTATCAAAGGGCTATGACAAAGATCTTCGATGATCTCATACATGACATCGTCGAGTGCTATATTGATGACCTCGTAGTGAAGAGCATGTCATACGAAGAGCATTTAGAGCATCTGAAGACTGTATTTCAACGCCTTCGGCAATATAATTTGAAAATGAATCCTCTCAAATGCACGTTCGGAGTCTCCTCGGGTAAATTCCTAGGATTCATCATCCGACACCGAGGTATCGAAATAGATCCATCTAAGATCAAGGCGATCATGGAAATGCCTCCGCCAAGAACCCTCAAACAATTGCGGTCTCTCCAAGGGAAGCTCGCATACATCCAGCGGTTTATCGCCAATCTTTCAGGCAAGTGCCTTCCATACAGCAACCTGATGAAGAAGGGAACTCCATTCGTCTGGGATCAAAAATGCCAGGGCGCGCTGGACGAAATTAAACAATACCTGCAGAACCCGCCAGTGTTGGCTGCTCCGGTCAAGGGAAAACCCCTCATTCTTTATACAACCGCCCTCGAAGGTTCCTTAGACGCATTATGGGCACAAGAGAACGATCAAGGAAAAGAAAGAGCACTCTACTACTTAAGTCGAGTTCTGCTGGGGCCAGAAAGCAACTACTCTCCTATTGAAAAACACTACCTGGCGTTGATATTCGCGATAACAAAGCTCAGGCACTATGCGTTGGCGCACGAAGTCCGTCTCATCTCGAAGGTGGACCCTCTTAAATATTTGATGTCAAAGGCTATATTGATGGGTCGACTCGCTAAATGGGCTCTACTCCTGATGGAGTTCTCGATAACGTATCGACCTCTCAAGGCAGTGAAAGGCCAGGCCATTGCCGACTTCCTTGCTGAGCATCCAGTACCTGCCGGTTCTCCTCTGAGCTGCGATTTGCCGGACGAACATACATTCGATGCGATCGGCGGCGGTGATACCCGATGGGAACTCTATTTTGATGGGGCATCTTCCATGAAGAAGCGCAAACAATGTACCCCCATAATCAAATCGGGAGTAGGCCTTATCTTCGTAACCCCACAAGGAGGAATAATGAGCTTTGCTTTCTCCTTAACGGAATCGAGAACAAACAATGAAGCCGAATACGAAGCTTTGATAGCGGGCCTCGAAATCGCCATTGACATGAGAATTGAAGACCTTCTTATATACGGGGATTCTCAACTGGTCGTTAGTCAAGTAAATGGTGACTACCAAACGTGCAAACCGGAGTTGGTGAAGTACGGCGAAAAGGTGCAACAACTGTTGACCCAAATTCCCTCCTATACTTTGGAAAGCATACCACGCGCGGAAAATAGCAAAGTGGACGCGTTAGCTAAGCTCGCTACAGAATTGGCTAACGAGAACCTTGATGACGTTAAAATCATGGCACAAAGCCGTCAAGTGCTCGCCCCAGCGGAAATATCCCCGGAATCATACGAAGGAAAGGGAGCGACTGAGCAGAAGACCCTACAAATAAAAGACCGTGAGAAGGCTGAGGACTGGAGGGAAGTCTTCATAGACTACTTAAGTCCCACCGAATGCTTGAAGAAGCGTCCTCAAGACATCAGCTCATGAAACGAGCTCTATCTTTCGCTTTTGTCAATGACACTCTGTATAAAAGGACGTTTGATTCTCTGTGGCTGAGATGTTTAGGACCTGACGAAGCAGAAAGAGCCGTTCAGGAAGTTCATGACGGAATCTGTGGCTCTCATCAAGCAGGCCCGAAGATGAAGTTAAAAATTAAACGGATGGGTTACTACTGGCCCATGATGATCCAGGACTGCTTCGAGTATGCGAAGCAATGCCACTCATGCCAAATCCATGGGGATTTCATCTACCAGCATCCGAATCCACTACATCCGACGGTGGCTTGCTGGCCATTCGAAATGTGGGGGACTGACATGGTCGGCCCCATCGAACCAGCATCATCCCGGGGACATCGTTTCATCCTGGCGACGACTGATTACTTCTCTAAATGGGCGGAAGCAGTACCGCTAAGGGAAGTGAGGACGGAGAATATCCTCCACTTTTTCAAAACGCACGTCATTTATCGGTTTAGAACTCCACGGCGGATTATCTCCGATAATGGGCCAGCCTACAGAAGCCATAAAATTAGCCGCTTCGCGCAACAGCATAATATAGACTGGAGGTACTCCTCAGTTTATAATCCACGAGCTAACGGTCTGGCCGAGGCCTTCAATAAGACCTTGACAAAGATCATAAAAAAGACGGTGTCCCGAAATAAGAAGGACTGGCACGAGAGACTGCAAGAGGCTCTTTGGGCATATCGAACTACGTTCAAGACGGCCACGAACACGACGCCATACGCACTGGTATTCGGTACGGAAGCGGTACTCCCCCTCGAGATAGAGTTGCCTTCTCTACGAGTGGCAGTCCACCACGAATTAACAAACGAAGAAAATACTCACCTTCGGCTTGAGGAGCTTGATGCCCTCGATGAAACCCAGCTCATAGCGCAATAAAATCTGGAGGCCTACAAAGCAAAGATGACGCGCTCGTACGAAAGATTGACCAGGCCGAGGACATTCCACCAAGGCGAACTCGTACTAGTGGTCAAAAGACCTATGATCCCCAATCGCACCAAGCGGGGAAAATTCGAGCCAAACTATGAAAGCACGTACATCATAGATAAGGTCTACCAGGATGGGGCCTATCTACTCATGGACATGCATGGTGAAAGGCCTTTCAGGCCAATAAACGGCCGCTTCCTGAAGAAATACTACGCTTAATGAGCCACAGCCTAGGTCAATGATAGATGACAACGACTATGTCCACTCGCTATCTTCCTAAAGCTCAAAGCTCTATAAGTAGTAGCCGGCTCTCTCCTCAATGGACCGAAACATCCTTAAACTAACGACGGACCGAAACGTCCTTAAACTAACGACGGACCGAGACGTCCTTAAACTAGAGAAGGACCGAGACGTCCTTAAACTAGAGAAGGACCGAAACGTCCTTAAACTAACGACGGACCGAAACGTCCCTTAACTACTACCACAGCATCCTTAGACTGACGAGACGAATAAAAAAAAGGAGAAAATAAAATAAAACGGTATGTCCATAAGCAAAATGGGCACGGATGAAATCCCGAAAGAGCTCCGTGAGTAAAAATAGCAGGGCTACCGGCGAGTGTTCGTGAAAACCCGAAAGGGCGTGACCTTGTAAAAAAAAGAGAAAAAGAATAAAAAAAAATGGTATGTCCATAAGCAAAATGGGCACGGATGAAAACCCGAAAGGGCTCCGTGAGTAAAAACAGCAGGACTACCGGCGAGTGTTTGTGAAAACCCGAAAGGGCTCAGCCTCGTTAAAGGACACTTGTAGGGTCCTCACGACCTTGTAAGGAGAAACCACCCGCGTGAGATCCTTACGACTCACAAGGGAGCAATACACTTAGGGATCCCCATGATTCCTAAGTAGAAAATACACTTGCGAGATCCTCACGACTCGTAAGGAGAACTCTCTTATGGGACCCTCACGGCTCATAAGACCTGAAAGTCTTAAGCCACAGAGACCTAAACCTGTGCTTAAGAAAAATCCCCCACAACCCTCGACAATGCCCTACAAGTGGTCCAATATTGGCCTTTGTATACAATCTACGGGCACGAATAAACATTTCCCCAGCAAAGTCCCACCCGTGACTAGGGATATGTCCATATGGTGGACAACCCTTATAAGTCCTCTCGGCTTATAAAGAGAAAACTCTTTTATAGGATCCTTACGACTTACAGAGGAACATACACTTAGGAATCCTCACGATTCCTAGGGAGAAAATACACTTGCAAGATCCTCACGACTTGTAGGGAGAAATACCTTTGTGAGACCCTTACGGCTCATGAAGTCAAAAGCCTTAGTCGACAAGACCCTAACCCTGTTTGCTAAGCCACCTTTGTTCAACATCGACAGAGGCAGATGATGATTCGCTCCTGGCTATATCCCAGTTGTAGCGGTGCTGATGCTGAAATCGGTGTCTAATTTCAGGTTTATGGAGAAAAGTCAGTAGGATGCACGTGCATACGAAACAGCCGAAATGATGGGGCAGCTTGCAATAAAAAACAGCAAGTAAAAATGTATGCATGAAAAATAGCCGAAATGATGGGGCAACTCGCAATAAAAAGCAGCGAGTAAAAAAGAAATAAATAGCCGAAATGATTAGGCACCGCGAAAAATATCCGAAATGATAGGGCAATCGCGACCTTCGCGATATAAAAGCTGAAATGATAGAGCATCGCGGAAAAAGAAAAAAAAAGAAAGTTTTAAGTTATGCCCTACAGGTGATGTTCCATCACACCCTGTATACAATCCAAGGGCGTAAACAAAAAAGGGATCATACTTCTCCCCCAGGTTTCATCATAAGAAGAAGCAAAATCTCGACGGGCCGCAAATGACTGGAGATCGTCTCAACACTCGGACACAACATCAAGCGAAATGGAACAGCGGCAACCCCCAGTTCTATGGCTCGGCGATATACATATCACCGAGAGTCGAATCCTAACTCCGTGAAATGCGGATACAATCAACAAAATTCCTGGTTACGTGGAACGCGGATAACGTCACTCTTTGACCCCATGGAAAGCGTCCAGAGCGGATCCTGGTCCTCGCAGAGCACGGCAGTGAACCCGTGTGAAGCATCCAGAGCGGAGCCTAGTCCTCGCCGAATACGGCAGTGAACCCGTGGGAAGCATCTAGTGCAAAATTCCTGGTTACGTGGAACGCGGATAACGTCACTCTTTGACCCCGTGGAAAGCGTCCAGAGCGGATCCTGGTCCTCGCAGAGCACGGCAGCGAACCCATGTGAAGCATCCAGAGCGGAGCCTAGTCCTCGCCGAACACGACAGTGAACCCGTGGGAAGCATCTAGTGCAAAATTCCTGGTTACGTGGAATGCGAATAACGTCACTCTTTGACCCTGTGGAAAGCGTCCAGAGCGGATCCTGGTCCTCACAGAGCACGGCAGTGAACCCGTGTGAAGCATCCAGAGCGGAGCCTAGTTCTCGCCGAACACGGCAGTGAACCCATGTGAAGCATCTAGTGCAAAATTCCTGGTTACGTGGAACGCGGATAACGTCACTCTTTGACCCCGTGGAAAGCGTCCAGAGCGGCTCAGGTCCTCACAAAGCACGGCAGTGAACCCGTGTGAAGCATCCAGAGCGGAGCCTAGTCCTCGCCGAATACGGCAGTGAACCCGTGGGAAGCATCTAGTGCAAAATTCCTGGTTACGTGGAACGCGGATAACGTCACTCTTTGACCCCATGGAAAATGTCCAAAGCGGATCCTGGTCCTCGTAGAGCACAGCAGTGAACCCGTGTGAAGCATCCAGAGCGGAGCCTAGTCCTCGCCGAACACGGCAGTGAACCCGTGGGAAGCATCTAGTGCAAAATTCCTGGTTACGTAGAACGCGGATAACGTCACTCTTTGACCCCGTGGAAAGTGTTCAGAACGGATCCTGGTCCTCGCAGAGCACGGCAGTGAACCCGTATGAAGCATCCAGAGCAGAGCCTAGTCCTCGCCAAGCACGGCAGTGAACCCGTGTGAAGCATCTAGTGCAAAATTCCTGGTTACATGGAACGCGGATAACGTCACTCTTTGACCCCGCGGAAAACGCCCAGAGCGGAGCCTAGTCCTCGCCAAGCACGGCAGTGAACCCGTGTGAAGCATCTAGTGCAAAATTCCTGGTTACATGGAACGCGGATAACGTCACTCTTTGACCCCGCGGAAAACGCCGGAGCGGAGCCTAGTCCTCGCCGAACACGGCAGTGAACCCGTGGGAAGCATCTAGTGCAAAATTCCTGGTTATATGGAACGCGGATAACGTCACTCTTTGACCCCGTGGAAAGCATCCAGAGCGGATCCTGGTCCTCGCAGAGCACGGCAGTGAACCCGTGTGAAGCATCCAGAGCGAAGCCTAGTCCTTGCCGAACACGGCAGTGAACCCGTGGGAAGCATCTAGTGCAAAATTCCTGGTTACGTGGAACGCGGATTAACGTCACTCTTTAACCCCGTGGAAAGCGTCCAGAGTGGATCCTGGTCCTCCCAGAGCACGACAGTGAACCCGTGTGAAGCATTCAGAGCGGAGCCTAGTCCTCGCCGAACACGGCAGTGAACCCGTGGGAAGCATCTAGTGCAAAATTCCTGATTACGTGGAACGCGGATAACGTCACTCTTTGACCCCATGGAAAACGTCCAGAGCGGATCCTGGTCCTCGCAGAGCACGGCAGTGAACCCGTGTGAAGCATCCAGAGCGGAGCCTAGTCCTCGCCTAACGCGGCAGTGAACCCGTGTGAAGCATCTAGTGCAAAATTCCTGCTTACGTGGAACGCGGATAACGTCACTCTTTGACCCCGTGGAAAACGTCCAGAGCGGATCCTGGTCCTCGCAGAGCACGGCAGTGAACCCGTGTGAAGCATCCAGAGCGGAGCATAGTCCTTGCCGAGCATGGCAGTGAACCCGTGTGAAGCATCTAATGCAAAATTCCTTGTTACGTGGAACGCGGATAATGTCACTCTTTGACCCCGTGGAAAACACCCAGAGCGGAGCCTGGTCCTCGCCAAGCACGGCAGTGAACCCGTGTGAAGCATCCAGAGCAAACACCGGACTGTGGAGTCCTTAAAATCCACGAACTATGATGTCCTTAACCTCGACCGTAATGTCTTAAAACTAACAATCAACCACCCCGATTCCCTACGGATTCTGCCTTGGTTTAAGGGTACATCTCTTCACTCCTTTGATACCTAGCGTTGTAATTCCTCAACGTCTTCAAAGAGGTGACGGGTCCCTTCAACCAAACATCGGACTGTGGAGTCCCTAAATCTACGGACTATGAGGTCCTTAACCTTGACCGTGATGTCTTAAAACTAACATCGGACTGTGGAGTCCCTAAATCCACAGACTATGAGGTCCTTAACCTTGACCGTGATGTCTTAAAACTAACATCGGACTGTGGAGTCCCTAAACCCACGGACTATGAGGTCCTTAACCTTGATCGTGATGTCTTAAAACTAACATCGGATTGTGGAGTCCCTAAATACATGGACTATGAGGTCCTTAACCTTGACCGTGATGTCTTAAAACTATCATCGGACTGTGGAGTCCTTAAACCCATGGACTATGAAGTCCTTAACCTTGACCGTGATGTCTTAAAACTAACATCGGACTGTGGAGTCCTTAAATCCACGGACTATGAGATCCTTAATTTTGACCGTGATGTCTTAAAACTAACATCGGACTGTGGAGTCCTTAAATCCACGGACTATGAGGTCCTTAACCTTGACCGTGATGTCTTAAAACTAACATCGGACTGTGGAGTCCTTAAATCCACGGACTATGAGGTCCTTAACTTTGACCGTGACGTCTTTAAACTATGATACCTTGAGCGACCCCTGACCCCGTGAAACACGGATAAGGGCAACCACCTCCAGCACTTGCAGGTCCTCATGGCCTGTAAGGAAGAAAACTCTCTTGTAAGATCCTTACGACTCTCAAGGGAAAACCCGCTTAAGAATCCTCACGATTCTTAACAAGGACTTACACCTATGGGATCCTCTCGACCTGTAGGGAGAAAAGCCCTTTATGAGATCCTTGTGGCTCATAAAATACAAAAGATTTAGGAAGCAGATCTTAACCCTGAATCCTAAGCCGTCGCTGCCCTACAAGGAGATCAAGATAAATGGTCCGCAAAACACATTCAATGAAAAGAGACACGCCATTGAGAAGAAAAATGTGTCTTTTATTCATAAGCCAAAATGGATATAAGGTACAATTCATGAAGCAACAAAAAGAAGATACTCTCATCTATGAGTATGTACAAAAAGAGAAAGGAAAAGATACAAGCCTTCAAGCCGGCGGGCGATATAGCAATTTTTCCAGCTCATCTTTCTGTTGCTGGGCCACGGCCTCATGATTTAAGATCGCCAAAAGACGAGCCTCCGCCTGAGCCTGCTGGGCTAGATACGAAGCGAGCCGACCTTCAAGCTCTTTCTCGGTGGCCTTATGAGCCTCGACCCTTTCATGAGTGAACGTAGCAGCTTTATCAAGAGTCACCACCTCCCTGATCGACTCCTGAAGCACCCGCCAGAGTTCATACGCTTTGTTGGCCTTGGCAGTGAGATTAGCTTGAAGCTCGCTCAGCGCTTTAGAAGCCAACTCCCTCTCTGAGAATTTACGACCGAACCCTTTCCTCGCACAACAATGTGTTCGCCACGTGTCGCCTTGTCAGGCCATTTAAGCCCATTGTCACGACCGCAGCCTCTGAAACAGGATAGGAACGCTCTGGACTATATAAATAAGCTCCGGTTGATAGCAGTAGTCGAGCTAAAGCACGCGTACATCATCGGGTATAGGAAGCAATAAGAAAATTTCTGACGTTATCCTGTCAAGCATGCGTTCGCAAATATATAAAAAAAATAAAAAGAAATAATATGCGAAGCTCTCATGTGCATGCGACATGATGATAATATTGGTGACTAAATAAAGTATTCATAAGAAGAACACAAAGTTTATTTATGCAAGCGAAAACATACATACAAGTACCAAGCCTACATGGAGGTTCAGCATAAAGCATACAAAAAAAGGACTAATTTAAATATTCTACCCTAGCGGGAAAAGGTCACCAAACACGGGATCGGTAGCACAAGGGTTAACAAAGCAAAGAACAAAATTCTCCATCTCTCTCTCCGCTCTCTCCAGCACATCAAAGTGACGGTTCTCGGGAGGAGTCGCTCCCCATCGATTGGTGCCATGGTCGTCCGCGAAAGCAAACATAATAGCTCGCCGGGCCCTTATTTGGCTCAGCAGGTGAATCGAGTGGTCCTTCAAAGCCTGAGTAATCAGGCACGCTTCGTGAAAGCTCTCGAGCTTCTCTTCAGCCGCATCAAGCATCGCCAGGGTCATCTCTGTCGGGTGAGGAGGAATGTCGGCAAGCACGGCCGTGAGGATCATCCGGAGCCAGAGGGAACCTATTGGGAGGGGAGACCCCCTACGGATCGAGAGTTCATACGTCGCCGAGTTGCATTCATCATCGGTAAGGAGTGGATCCACCAACCGGACGGCAAAGCAGGGGATCATCTCCTCGATAGGAACTTCCTATGGCTGTCGACGAGCGTGTGGACGGTTGCAGGCCATGGCACTTAGTTGTTCTCGAATTAAATCGCGTTAAAATGGGAATAAAAGTTCTCTGTGAAGAGAAAAGGAAAGCCATTGCCTCAGATATAAAGGGGTGCATTAAGTGCTGTGCGCGGAAAATCTTGCATGATGAAGCTATTTCCAAGGCCCAAAAAAGGAAAGGCATCGAAAATTAGGGAGATGGAACTATTTCCAAGGCCCTTTTTCTGCATCTGATATTGTGCACTGAAAATATGGCATGGGAAAATTTTGTGAATAGCCCCATCAAAGGACCCCACATGCAGAACACGTGAGGCCCAAACTTGATGTGCACTAAAAAAAATGGAGCAGCACCCTGCATATTAAAAGCATCAACAACAACAGTAGCAAAATGATAAAATCCCAGAGAAAGGCATGCAAACATGGAAAAACATAATAAAACTTATCATTCATACTTTAAGAAGTTCATACAAAATAAAGAGGACACAATTACAACGGTAGGACCTCAGACGCGGGGCATGGATTGAGGAACTCGAACGTAGCTTTATCCAAGATCTTCCATGCATTTCGAACCGTCCTAGTATGTTTTCTCTCACGATCACAAGCATCGGGGTCCTCGCGGATGTCCTCTACCCTCCGGTAGGCGGCAAGTATGGCTGATTGCTGAAAAATCTGATACAAGAGATCAATAAGATTGTCTCGCCTTCTCTTTGAGATCAAGTGCATCAGATACACCGAGTGTACTTTATCCTCGGCGGCGTCCAATGCCCTAAGTGGCACACCAGTACAAAATAAAGGGAGTGCCTCCCTGATTGCCAGCACGATTAGCCTCAAAAGAGAAGAGCGACGGGGGAGTAGTTGTCCATTATACTCATAGAAGCGGCCCATGATCTCGGCACACTAAGCGTCAGTGAATTCCTGGTTCTGGCTGCGGCCCAACGCGCGAATGTTTCCGTAAGAAATGATCTCGTCAAGATCATACCAATGGTCAGCCATAGTATCTGAAATAAAAAATTATGAGAATTTAGTGGACAAGCCAACCAAAAAGAACGCTTGTCTAGATGGGTAGTGGACTATGGACATTCCCTAGGGGAAAATATCATTACGAGCTTCTTCTCCACTGATTGATTACAGAGGGACAACCTAGGGCAAGGAAACCCTAAGAAGCCTCCATGGGAAGAACTTAGTTCTTCACATAAATTAATTCCTTTTAAAAAAGGGGAATTAAATTCCCAGAAACATGTTAAACTCCATGGATTATCACCCTCATTTCCCTAAAGATCATCTAAACCCTAAGAGATCTACTGTTGAAGGTTAAAATGGTTTCACATTTTGATTAAGAAACTTGAAGAAAAATGGGTTCTTTATTCAAAAAAAAAGGGGTAAAAACCCTTGTTTTGGATTTAAAATCCAGAGGAATGTGAGAGTTCATCGTTCATTTGAGAGCATTACCTAAAGAGAAAAGTCTTTTCGAACAGAGTTAAACTCTGAGGGTGGTTTCAGGGCAGAGAACTAAGCTCTGGGAAAAGAGAATTAAATTCTCAAAAGAAGAAAGTTTGCAAGGAGGAAGATGAGCAAAGTGGAGACTCTTCTGAAGGGACATGGGCATTTATAGGATGTGATGGAGACGCTTCATCTCCCCAAATCGCTAGAGGAAACCAACGGTCACAAAAGGTGACAGCGTTGTACTCAAGTGCAAACACGTGAGAACAACGCTGTGAGGGGCATTTGTTTCCTGATTTAAAATCAGGAAAGCTTACGGAGGAAGCATCACGTGCTGGCACGTGACCAGCAGTCACGTGTTGGCACGCGACGTTTAAAAGCAGCGGCAGAAGCAGACTCATTCTCTGATTAAATCAAGAAAAAGGCTCCAGATGAGGGTCACGTGCTCACACGTGACCAGGGGTCACGTGACGGCTAAGCAGCGGCCAGAAGACAGCGCAAAAAGAAGAAGAAAGCTCGTTCCAGGGGGTCACGTGCTTACACGTGACTAAGGGTCACATGCCTACACGTGACCATGGGTCACGTGATCACACGTGACCGGCTTTCAAAGCCTATTTATTTAACAGAATCAAATTCTGAAGAGACCACTTAAATCTTTCCAAAGGAAAATGATTATTTGGAACCAATTGAATTAAAAAATTTAAAGGTGATTAAATATCACCAATCTGTGGAAAAATCTTGAATTTGGAAAGATTTCCCCTTAAAATCTAACCGAAATAACAAAGAAAAATCTCTGGATTTAAAATCCAATGGTGAATAAAATTCACCTAATAATCTAAAGGACCAGATGAATGATGAATGCAAATCAAATCTTTCAATGAAAGATTCACCAAAGCTAATTGATTCTACTTTTTCTCCTATAAATAGGAGCTAAGAGACACAGAGAGATATATACAGATAAGGAGAGAAAATAGAGCATTGAGACTCTGGAAGAATTTGATCTTCTACAGAAGAAAATCCTAGGTAAGAAAGGGAAGGCCTTTAAAAGAGAATTTAATTCTCAAAAGAGTTTAACTCTTAAAAAAGAACATAGTTCTCTCTTTAGTGGAGGATCTGCAAAGTGCACATCTCCCCTTGAATTAAGAATTTAATTCTCATTGGGTTGAGATCCTGCCATGCAGATCCAAATCACAGAGAGGGAATGGAAGTTTGAGAATTTAATTCTCACAGAACTATAGGAATTTAATTCCTTTAAAATAAAAATTAGGGTTTAACCCTATGTTACAGGAATTCTATTCTTTCAGAATGAACAGAATCAGGGTTCAACCCTGGTTAAGAACTTAGTTCTGTTAAAATAACAGGAATTTAATTCCCTTAAGAAATAAGAAATTAGGGTTTCACCCTAAGACAGAATCTCATTCATCAGAATAATTCTCTAAAAGAGAGTGGGAATTTAATTCCTTTAAAGCTTTTATTAGGGTTTAACCCTATGACAGAATGCGGTTCTTCACAGAAAATTCAGAGTTCAACTCTATCCCAGAATATAAATCCTCAGAAGGAAATAGGAATTTAATTCCTCTAAAATTTATTGTTAGGGTTCAACCCTGCGAAGAATTTAATTCTTAAAAAGATTAACAGATCTCTTAAAAAACATACAAAGAGGCAGGGTCACGTGCTACCACGTGACCCCCGAAAAGATCCACAGAGAAGGGCCTTTGAGGCAGTGCCTAACGTGACCCACGTGACCCTTGGCAGAAGATTTAACATACAAGCATTTAAATGCCCGTCACGTGATGGCACGTGATGCTCCAAAAGATACAATATTCTCAGCGGAACGAGTAAAGGGAGGGCGCCCTCACGTGCTACCACGTGACCCCTCCTGCCTTAGTGTTTAACACTAAATTGGAACCTCTGAATCCAGTGTTTAACACTGTTTGGACTTAGTGTTCAACACTAATTAAAGAACTTTATTTACAGTGTTTAACACTGAATTTCTTAGTGTTTAGCACTAAATTAAACCCCTGTTAACAGAGTTTAAGATTAACTCCCTTGGTGTTCAACACTAAATTAAAATCTCTGTCACCAGTGTTTAACACTGATTATTCTTAGTGTTTAACACTAATTTGAAATCTCTGCTGCTAGTGTTTAACACTGATTTCCTCTAGTGTTTAACACTAATTTGAACCCCCTGTTGCTGGTGTTTAACACCAACTGTCTTTTAGTGTTAAAACACTAACTTGATCCCAGTGTTCAACACTGCTGAATTAACGTTAGCCCAATTGGCTAAGTGGCCAGAGGCAAAGCCTGTCCTTCAATGGACCAACAGGAAGCCAATATTCCAAACATGATTGGACTTAGCCCAAGATGGCCATAAGTCCTCAATTCAGACTTAACTGGGCTAATGGGCTCATAACATAATTAATTGGTCTTGATCCCAAATTGGGCCAAAGACTATTTAATCCATCCCGGTTCAAGGGTACATCTCTTCACTCCTTTGATACTTGGCGTTGTAACTCCTCAACGTCTTCAAAGAGGTGACGGGTCCCGATGACCACACATTGACACGGACTGTGGGGTCCTTAAACTCATGGACTATGAGGTCCTTAACCTTGACCCAGATGTCTTAAAACTAACAACGGACTGTGGAGTCCTTAAACTCATGGACTATGAGGTCCTTAACCTTGACCGAGATGTCTTAAAACTAACAACGGACTGTGGGTCCTTAAACCCATGGACTATGACGTCCTTAACCTTGACCGAGATGTCTTAAAACTAACAACGGACTGTGGGAAACTTAAACCCATGGACTATGACGTCCTTAACCTTGACCGAGATGTCTTAAAACTAACATCGGACTGTGGGGTCCTTAAACCCATGGACTATGAAGTCCTTAACCTTGATCGAGATGTCTTAAAACTAACCTTAGACTGTGGAGTTCTTAAAATCCACGGACTATGACGTCCTTAACCTTGACCGCAACGTCTTAAAACTAACATTGGACCGCAATGTCCTTAAACTACCTATGGACCGTAATGTCCTTAAACTACCTATGGACCGCAATGTCCTTAAACTACCTATGGACCGCAATGTCCTTAAACTACCTATTGACCACAACGTCACTAAACTAAACAACATGACTCACTGAATTACTCTATTGTTGGGTCTAAATGATCCCGTTAAGTCGATCTTAGTCTAAAAACTAGACTAACGTGTCCTTAACAAACGTTTAAGTCGATCTTAGTCTCAAACGAGGCTAACGTATCCTTAAACCCAAACCCCTAAACCCAAATCTAAGATAATACAGATTTGGACTAGTCCACGCCCTACGGGTGACGACATAACTCAGTCTCCGTATACAATCCACGGGCAACTAAACATAAAATAAACACACACGACACAAAGTGACCATCTGGAGAAGGAGAAAGTGGTTACCGCGGTGCGGTAGTGTAATTTACTGCAGGGGCTTGCGCCTACAGAGAAGAGCGTCCCCACAATCAAAAACCCCTCATGCGAGGGGGAATCTGACTAAGTCTGCTACATCGGACGCATCCGTTTAAACCTTCGATACACGGTGCCATAAATCAACTTGGCATCGTCGGAGAGGTAGACGGATTGCACCAATTAGCATCTGCCCCGAATCTCAGGCAAGACGTCTCCGCCGTCGCGCCGTCTTTCGGAGGGGAACAGAGGGGTTTCGTCTCTCCTGGTATTAGGGGTTGATGTTGCGCTATGCTCGATTGGCTATAACATGAAGTCCCTGGCCAGGGCTGATGATGAGATTTACTGGTAAGTGTTATTAGTAGTTTCTAGACCCGTTATGAGACTCACATCGTCATGACTTATCAAGTTATTGGGGTCTGACATTTACCACCCTCAGACTCAATATACGACATATCAGACGAAAAGACCGGACTGTACGGTAGTGTTACTTACAGGATTCATGGGAGTTTGGACAAGTTTGCTTGTTGATCTTCTGATCACTTAATACCTAGGTAGCCATTACGTCCAGCTAGTACCGCTGACGGCTTATGGGTGACTGATATGATCATCACCTACTGCTGGCGTATTGACGAGTCTTTAGAGTCCTACACAGAGGTTTTCTAGCTCAAACGAAACAAAGTAGGGCACATATGTGATATGTGCGAGACCGAGATTAATATGTGTATGTGATACAGTATTCTAATCTTGCGATATAGGTTATATGTGATATAATTGGATTATTGAATCAAGTGTTGATTCAATAATTTGTAATATATATATTTGATATACATATAAATTATATTAGTCGGTTATATGTGATATAGCCGGAATATTAAATCAAGTGTTGATTTAATAATTTAATATATAATTATAAATTTGATATATTAATATGTATTAACTAATATTAGCTCACTTAAGAATTTCTTTTCTACAAATACATATAAATATATGTGAGATATATATATATTTATTTACTATTGTGTCATGCTAGATGATACATTGGACATAGGTGTATGAGACTCACACCAAACTAATGATAATTTGGGAGATTAATTATTAAAGGAAAAATCAAAATTAGGTGGAAATGTCATGGCTTAAGAAGCTTGTAGAAGCATGTAGAAGTCTTGACTTAGTCTACTAATTTTGTTTTACTCTAGATATTTATTAACCCAACCATTATCTTTAGCCATGGTTAACTTTCTACTAATATCTCTTAAGATATTTTCTCACCCAATGTTCATCTTCTTCATCTCATTTTCTTTTTCTAGCTTTTGATGAGGTGAAGAAAGAAAGAGAGAGAAATAATTCTAAAGTGAGCAAAATTTTTATTTCATCAATCTATACCAAATCAGCCATTTAGTATAGGTTGTTTATTTCACTAATTCTTCAATTAGTGAAGAGATAGCCTGAGTTAGAGATTCCTCAAAGTAAATCATCTCTGGCCTCAAAGATCCTTAAGCAAGCTCGTTCCTTTCGCCTAATGGAGCCTAAGAAGAGTTCGGGGACCACTACTTGGAGCTTGGGGACTACTACACGGAGCTTTAGAAGTGAAGGAACGGTCTACAAAGGTTGTATTCCTTGTTCACTTAGTGTAAAACTTTATTACATGCTTTATAAAACCTTAATTCTCTAGTTCGATTCTAGGTTTGTGTTCCTTAGCACTCTAGATTTTTTTAAATTGCATACTTGATGCTTGCTAAAACCTAGTGGTGGTGCTAAGAAACTCCAACACATTATTTAATAGCATTTATGTTCTTAATCAAAACACAATTTTCAATGTACAAAATACACACAAGAGAAAAAGTTCAAAAACAAACGAGACCTACTTATGGTATTATAGACTTTGTCATATCAATGAGACCAGACTAGCTAAGTTACATAAAGATAGATATTTGGATCCATTCGAATTTTCATCTTATGAAACTTGTCGATCTTGTCTCAAAGATAAGATGACCAAAACTCTGTTCACGGGACATGGAGAGAGAGCTACAAAGCTTCTGGGACTCATCCACAATGATGTTTGTGGTCCAATGTCTATATATTCAGGGGATGTGTTCTCGTATTTCATTACATTCACTGATAATCTCTCTAAGTTTGGACATGTATTTTTGTTGAAACACAAATCCGAATCTTTTGAGAAATTCAAAGAATATAAGAACGAACTAAAGAACCCGACTGGTAAAAGTATTAAAATCATACGATCTGATCGAGGAAGTGAATACTTGAGCATGTAATTCCTTAACTTTCTAAAAGAGAATAGAATTCTCTCTCAGGTTACTCCTCTATATACACCAAAGCACAACGGTGTATCGGAGTGGAAGAACCAAACTCTATTGGATATGGTTCTCTTCATAATGAGTAGTGCTGAGTTGCCTCTTTTATTTTGGGGATATACGCTTGAGACAGCGGAATATCTATTGAATCAAGTTCCATCAAAATCCGTGCCAAAAATTCCATATGAGATATGGAGTGGTAAGAGTCTGTATCTTAAATGTGTTAAGTTATGGGGTTGTCCTTCTTATGTTAAAAAGCATAAACTAGACAAACTCGAGATACGATCAGTTCTATTTGTGGGATATCCAAAATATTCGAATGGATATTTATTCTACCATGCAAAGGAGTAAAAAATTATTGTTTCTCGCAACGCCAACTCTTTAGAATGGCGGTTTCTTGCAAAAGAAACTCGTGGGAGCGCGGTAGAACTGGAAGAAATTCCAGAAACACAAACTATAAGTGAGGATTTGATAGAACCGCGGGATTCAATAGTCCCGGACGAATCTCAGTCACTCCGCAGATCTACTGGGATTTCTCATCCGCCCAAAAGATACTACGATTTTCTCATAGATAAGAATCGAGAGGATTGCATGTTAGAAGAAGATGGTCCTACTAATTTCGAGTAGGTCATTTCCAAAAGGGACTTTGTGAAATGGCTGGATATTATGCGATCCGAAATGGAGTTCATATACACTAACAAACTTTGGAATTTATATGTTGCACCAACAGAGGCAAAACCTGTTTGCTGCAAATGGATCTTCAAGAGGAAGATTGGTACAGATGAACAGGTTGAAACCTATAAGACTATACTTGTTGCAAAATTTTCTCATCAAAGACCAAGTTTGAACTATAATGAAACCTTTTCTCCAGTGGCTATACTGAAATCCATTCGGATCCTACTTGTCATTGTTGTCTTCCATGACTATGACATCTGGCAGATGGACATAAAAACAACTTTTCTAAATGGAAATTTAGATGAGTACGTTTATATGAATTATCCAGAGGGTTTCATAGAAAGTGGGAGGAGCGAGAAAGTGTACAAGATATTTAAATCAATTTATGGATTAAAGCAGGTATCGTGGAGTTGGAACATTTGTTTTGATGAGACAATCAAGGAATTTGACTTCATAAAAAACATTGATGAGCCTTGTATATATAAGAAGATTATATGGAGAGCTATTGTATTTCTCGTTTTGTACATTGATGACATTCTCCTAATAGGAAATGGCATTCCTATGTTAAAAGTTGTTCTTGTCACAAAAGGTTGAAAGATCTAGGTGATGCCTCCTATATTCTGGAGATAAAGATCTACAGAAATAAATCCAAGAGAATGTTGGGAGTTTCACAGTCTAAGTATATAGACACCATACTAAAAAGGTTTAGTATGGAAGATTCCAAGCGTAGTAATTTACCCGCTTGTCACGGAATCACTCTCTCCAAAGTGTTGTCTCCCAAGACCGATGAGGAGAGGGCTCGTATGAGCATTGTACCCTACGTTTCAACGGTAGGATCTATAATGTATGCGATATTATGTACCAAACCAGATGTAGCTTACACACTTAGCGTAGTAAGCCATTATCAATCAAACCAAGGAGAGAAATATTGGACAGCTATGAAGAACATTCTAAAGTATCTGAGAATGACTAAGGAGATATTCTTAGTGTACGGTAATGGAAACCTCTGGATGGAGTCCTTTACCGATTAGGTATCCCAAAGTGACAAGGATGACAGCAAGTCTGTCTGGGGTTATGCATTTACCCTCAATGGAGGAGTGGTCTGTTGGAAGAGTTCTAAGTAAGACACTGTAGCAGACTCGACGATGGAGACTGAATACATTGCTGCAAACGATACCGCAAAAGAAGCGGTCTGGATGAAAAGGTTCATTACTGAACTTGAGGTGGTTCCGTCTATTGTTAATCCAATACCTTAGTATTACGATAAAAATGGGGTTATGGTATTAGCGAAGGAACCGCGGTCCCATCAGTGATCCAGGCACATCTTAAGACGGTATCGCCTGATCAAGGAGATCGTTGATCGCCAGGAGATCAATGTCTGGAGAGTAGAGACAAAAAAGAACATTATGGATCCATTCACAAAGGCCCTCCCTCAAACACAGTTCGAGCGACTTTTTGAGATGTTGGGTATGCGGTACACCAACATCTGCCCCTAGAGCAGACGTTGGGTACTCGATACGCCAATAACATGCCTTAGTGTAAGTAGGAGATTGTTGGATATGTATGCCCTAGTGGCCTTTATTGTATGAGATGCTGGGGATATATATGTATAGGACAATCTTGCTCGATATGATAGTATGCTATTTGGTTTGTTTATATCTTAACATGTGTATATATTTTACTGGTTATTACATATCGCTGGTACATGTTGACATAGCCCGTAGGATTTTTTTCTTGACTACCAGCATTATGATAATGATCATACTTGTAGGGGATAGGTGGTCCATAAGCACATCCTTAAACGTCCCTAGTTATGGTAGTATCAAGACAGGGTATCGATATTCCAGAGTAGACTAGTGTGTGTGTATCTTGACCCCGACGAAGGGCGATGGTTGGTCCTACAGCCATTGGTGTATCACACCAAAGATTATATACAGGTGTTCATTAGGTTATGAGTTACACTGGACAGACTCGCCGAAAACTTCTAGATGGTATTATACCTATCATAATATAGCAGTTCTCTAGTGACATAGGTACAGGTTAGTCTTTAGACCTGACATCGTCATTTTTCTCGAGTGCGTTCCCACTATACTTAGATTACTACCCTAACATGTCTTTAAGGAGTCATGCAAACAGATTTTAGTTAGGTACAGTCCCGAAGCACTTGGTGCAGTGAATGATAGAAGGGATTCGTCTCTCCCAGTATAAAGAGTCGATATCGTGCTGTGTTCGATTGGTTATCACCATAAGAACTTGGCTAAGGCATGTGAGATATACTGATTGTGAGATCAGTAGTTTCTTGGGATGGTTTTGAGCCATATCGACACGACTTATCGGGTTATTAGGGGTCTAACATTTTCTAACCCCTAGACACGGTATGTGACACTCTCAGATGAAGAGACCAGACTGTATGGAAATTGTCACTTTCAGGCTCAGTAGGGATACAGATGAGTTTCCTTATCGACATTCCTTTCGGTCAATACCTGGGTAGCCGTTACGTACAACTAGTGCTACTGACATGCTTATGGTTAAACCCAGTGCCAGCATATTGTTGAGTCTTTAGAGTCCCATACAGAGGGTTTCCCAGCTCAGGCGAAACAATATAGTGTACGTATTTTGATACGTACGTAGATTTGATTAAATACGTGTTTTTGTACACGTGCTTTTAATCGGATATTTTGTTAATACTAGATGGTTTGAAAGGTAACCTCACATTTGGATGAAATGTGAGCTAGTATTATATATCTCTTTTAGTATCTCTCTTTTCGGTATTTGTATTTTGACACGAATACACTTCTTATACAAATACGGGTATTTGTATAAGTACAGGTATTTATGTATTGATATAAATATGGGTATTTATATCTTAATACAAAAATGGGTATTTGTACTTTATATGAATACGAGTGTATGTATTTTGATACGAATACGGGTGTATGTATTTGTAGCATATATTTGTATTAGTGTGTGTGTGTATTGATATATATAAATATATGCATGTATATGTGTACATATGATGTGGCTTCGTTCTCTTCTCATTTCTTCTTGATTGAAGTGGAAATGTGTGGACTTGTGACTCACACATGTGAGTCATAATTCCCCCAACTTCATACTAAAATTAGAAAAGAAAAGAAAAGGAGAATGGCAAGTTAATTCATCATCTTCATCCTAAGCTTCCTCTTCCTCCTCTCTTGATATTTTCAAAGTTGAGAAAAGAAAAATAAAAGGAGAGAAAATCTAGAGATTAACCACTACTATATCATTATGATTAATTCCTAACAAGTCTTGTTCACAAGTTGCTTCACTTTGTCATCTAGTGTGAAGCTAGAGTCTAAGTCAGGGTTTCTTCAGGTGGATTATCTTCGACAAAGAAAGATCGACTCCCAAATTCGTTCCCAACGACCTAGGAGTTTAAGAAGTGGATTTGAAAACAAAGGACACGTCTACAAAGGTTGTAATTACTAACCGAGTAGTATAAACTCTTTCTAAGTTTGCTAGTTTAGTGTTTGGATTCGATTCTACGTTTTAGAAAATAGTGCTCTTGTATAAAATTTTCGTTTTGTATTCCACCTTAGTCGCAAGTTTGCGGCACGAGCACGAGTGTCTACTTACAACAACTGCGAAACGACCACCTAGCCGCAAGTTGGAATATATGGTCTTTGGCGCATGGTCACGTGGATATCACATGATGCATGGCTTAAGCGGCTCGATGCTTAATCACATAAGTATCACTTGGCGCTCATGTGTCTGCCACATGATGCAGTCGATCAGAGCCTTGGCAATCGCCCATGTGCCTCTTAAGTGTGGCGCCACCAATCAGGGCTCCGGCGCTCGCCCATGTGCCTTTCACATGCGGCCCTACCATATTGAACCTGGCATTAGCCTACATGCTTTTCACTTGCGGCACTGCCAGGGTTTTGAGAGTCTAAGCTCTGTTAAGAAAGATTAAACTTTCAAGAAGATGATCTTTTCTTTTATCATCAAGCCCATATTCTTTTCATAAAAAGGCGAGTCCTTGAACCCTAATTAAGATCTTGTTTTTTAAGATCTGTAAAATCCGAGTTCTTTAAGCAAACATGTTCTATAGGAACTATGTTCCATGAAGCAAAAGATTCAAACTTCATATTCTTGATCTCTTTCTGATGATGGGAACGCTTAAGTTTTCCATCAGATCTTAGATTTTAAGATAAAAATCCTTCTATAAGAATATAATTTCTCATCATTAAAAGCGATTTGTCTCATAAATTTTTGATCTAATGGAAGAACAGATGTTCTTATGAGGGCTAAGCCTCTTTTTATTGGAGAAAGTAGGTAAAAGGAGAATTTTCCTCCATTGATTTACAAAGGGTTTTTGAAGAAGAAGATGAATTCTTGGCAAAGAATTATATTCTCGATTGTAACCTTCTAGAGGAGTTTTTGTATCTTTGATTTGCTCTCCCATACTCCTATTTATAGAAAAGAAGAATTGTTCAATTAGTTGAGTGAATTTCTCATTTAAGAGACCTCGATTGATTTCATAATCAAGCGGTGGTGTTTTAAACACCATTGAATCTTTGATCCAAGGGTCCTCTATTTAACAGAGAAAATCTTTCTTGTTTTTAGAAAGATTTGAGAAGACCGAGGCGCTAGTGCTGGACGACCCGCTGAGAGGGGCCGCAGTAGCTGTAAGTCGATCGAAGACTGACTTGTTGGGAGCTTCTGGTACGGGCATGGGAGCAGTGAAGCTCATTGGCGGGAGCATGGTCCCGAAAAACAATCCAGTAGTAGCCTGGGTGACCTGTTCTACCGGCATCGTGAACAGTGATGCCGCTTGAGGTCCGTAAACTACACCTCCAGTTGAGGCGGAGCGTAGGTTGCAGTTGCAGTTGGAGCACTTCGAGCAGGTGAATGTCATTGCTATTTTGCTTTCTGCGCCAAGCAAGAAACCAAATCTTATTAACTTGAAACCCAAGGGCAACCATTAACAAATCGCGATTCGTTCACGAATATGACACCCGAAGTGTGGAGTGGAAAGAGGAAGAGGTCCCACCAGGCGTGCCAGAATCTGTTTACCGCCGGAAGCCGGGAAGACTGGACGTCTTTCCTGAATCTTAGGGGCAGATGCTAATTGGTGCTATCCTTCCACCTCTCCGAAGATGCCAAGTTGATTTATGGCACCGTGTATCGAAGGTTTAAACGGATGCGGCCGATATAGCAGACTTCGTCAGATTCCCCCTCGTTTGAGGGGTTTTTGATTGTGGGGACGCTCTTCCCTGCAGGTGCAAGCCCCTGCAGTTAATTACGCTACTGCATCGCGGTAACAACTTTCTCTTTCTCCATATGGTCACTTCGTGTCGTGGGTGTTTGTTTTGTGTTCGGTTGCCCGTGATTATATATGGAGACTAATTTGTGTTGTCACCCGTAGGACGTGGATTAGTCCAAATCCGTATCTTTCTTAGATTTGGGTTTGGGGGTGTGTTTAAGGATACGTTAGCCTTATTTGAGGCTAAGATCAACTTAAACGTTTGTTAAGGACACGTTAGTCTAATTTTAGACTAAGATCGACTTAACGGGATCGTTTAGATCCGACAAGAGAGCAATTGGGCTCTATTGTTTAGTTTAGTAACATTGCGGTCGATAAGTAGTTCAAGGACATTGCGGTCCAATGTTAGTTTTAAGACATTGTGGTCAAGGTTAAGGACACCATAGTCCATGAGTTTAAGGACCTCACAGTCCGGTGTTAGTTTTAAGAAATCACGGTCGAGGTTAAGGACATCATAGTCCAGTATTAGTTTTAAGACATCACGGTCGAGATTAAGAACGTCATAGTCCATGAGTTTAAGGACCCCACAGTCCGTAGCAGTGTGTAGTTGTCGGGACCCGTCACCTATCTGACGACGTTGAAGGATTACAACGACAGATATCAGAAGAGTAAAGAGATGTACCCTCGAACCGAGTGTAAATTGATTGGAAGAGCAGCTGTGCTCAGTTCAATTTATATTGAGGATTTATGGCCAGAATTGAGCTAAGTCCAATTGAAAATGTTTGACATTTTATTTATGTTCTGCCTATTAGGCCTTTATTTGGGCTCTGCCCTTTTAATAATGCATAGCATTAGGCTCTGTCACTGGTTGTAATTAAATGCATAGCATTTTTAGTGGTCTGATAGTACACCACGTGGCTTATTAGGCGCTTTGCGCCAATCAAAGAGCGCAATGCGCTAGCGCATGCGAAGGTGACACGTGTCATGCTCTGCGCTAAGCGCAAATCTGTTAGCACACTGCGCTTTCTGAGTGCGCTGCGTCAGTGAGTGACACGTGGCACGCTCTAGCGCAATGCGCCAATCCAAGAGCGCGATGCGCTGTTTTAGAAGCGCAAAGCGCAGATTGTGTCTGTGGTTGACACATGGCGCGTTCTGATGCAGTGTGCCAGTCCAATAAGCGCAGAGGTGCATTCCAAAAGTGCAAGGCACTGTCCAATAGTGCAGAGCGCATCTTGATCAAATTAAGATCAAAGAACAAGTTGTTTGTTCTCTTAAAAGAGGTTTTACCTCAAGATTCAATAACCAAGGTTCTTATTCTCATCAAAAGGCTGTGCCTTTATAAATCAAAAGATCTATGAATGAAGTAAATTACTTCTTTTTAATTAGATCATTTTGATCTTTTTTATTTCTTTTTTATTGAAGATCTTGATCTTGTTCTTAGATCTTTGATCTTTTTAGAAGAGGATTCTTCTTTTGTGAAATGTTTTCATCTCTGTTCTTCAAGAATTTGATTCTTTACCTTTTAAAGATGAAGAAAATGATCTTCTTTCTTTAAAGGCTTGCCTTTCTTTCTCTTTGAGGTTTTTTCTCAAAATTTACAAAGGGTTCTCTCTCTGTGAGACTTGAGGTCTTGGGGCCTTTATATATGGCCATTTGATTTGTTAAGTTAGTTACAGAGATCTTTCTCTGATTGATCTGGGGATATTTCCGTGAAAGCCAGGACGCAGCGCCCGAGCAAATGGCTCTGCAAATAAAAGATCAGGAAAAGGCTAAGGACTGGAGAGAAGTCTTCATAGACTACTTCAAATCCCGTCGAACACCTGAAGAGGTGTCCTCAAGACATCAGCTCATGAAACGAGCTCTATATTTCGCCTTCGTCAATGATACTCTGTATAAGAGATCATTCGATTCTTTATGGCTAAGATGCCTGGGACCTGAAGAGGCAAAGAAGGTCGTCCAAGAAATTCATGACGGACTTTGCGGGTCTCATCAAGACGGACCAAAGATGAAACTGAAGATCAAAAGATGGGCTATTATTGGCCCACGATGATCCAGTACTGTCTCGAATACGCGAAGCAGTGCCACTCATGCCAGATTCATGGGGACTTTATCCACCAACATCCAAATCCGCTACATCCAACGGTGGCTAGCTAGCCGTTCGAAATGTGGGAAACTGACTTAATCGGCCCCATCGAACCATTATCGTCCAGGGGACACCGATTTATATTGGCGACGACCGATTACTTTTCTAAGTGGGCAGAAGCCATACCGCTAAGAGAAGTGAAGACGGAGAACACTCTCCATTTCTTCAAGACACATGTCATTTACCGGTTCGGCACTCCGCGACGGATTATCTCTGATAATGGGCCGGCCTACAGAAATCATAAGATTAGCCGCTTTGCACAGCAGCATAATATAGACTGAAATACTCTTCAGTCTATAATCCCCGAGCTAACGGTCTAGCTGAGGCTTTCAACAAAACCTTGACGATGATCGTGAAAAAGACAGTGTCCAAAAATAAGATGGACTGGAACGAAAGACTGTATGAAGCTCTTTGGGCGTATCGAACTACGTTCAAAACGGCCACAAACACAACTCCGTATGCATTGGTATTCGGCACAGAAGTGGTACTCCCCCTCGAGATAGAGTTACCCTCTCTACGAGTAGCAGTTCATTACGAGCTAACAGAGGAAGAAAATGCTCACCTTCGGCTTGAGGAGCTAGATGGCCTTGATGAAACCCGGCTCATGGCGCAACTGAATCTGGAGGCTTATAAAGCGAAGATGACGCGCTCATATGAAAGATTGACTAGGCCGAGAACATTCCGCCAAGGCGAACTCGTGCTAGTGGTCAAGAGACCTATGGTCCCCAATCGCGCCAAGCAGGGGAAATTCGAGCCGAACTACGAAGGCCCGTATATCATAGACAAAGTCTACCAGGGTGGAGCCTATCTACTCGTGGACATGCATGGTGAAAGACTTTTCAGGCTAATAAACGGGCGCTTCCTGAAAAAATACTACGCTTAACGAGTCACAGCCTAGGTCAATGATAGATGACGACGCCTATGTCCGCTCGCTATCTTCCTAAGCCCAAACTCTATAAGTAGTAGTCAGCTTTCAGACCGAAACGTCTTTAAACTAACAATGGACCGCCATGTCCTAAAACTGGCTATTGACCGAAATGTCGATAAACTTCTACGGACCGCAGCATCCCAAGGCTGACACAAAAAAAGAAGAAAAGAAGGGGGAAAAAATGTATGTCCATAAGCAAAATAGGCACGGATGAAAACCTGAAAGGGCTCCGTGAGTAAAAACAGCAGGGCTGCCGACGAGTTTTGTGAAAACCCGAAAGGGCGCAATCTCGTTAAAAAGCACTCGCAAGGTCCTCTCGACCTTGTGAGGAGAAAACACCTGCGTGAGATCCTTAAGACTCACAAGGGAGCAACACACTTAGGGATCCCCACGATTCCTAAGAAGAAATTACACTTGCGAGATCCTCACGACTCGTAAGGAGAACCCTCCTATGAGACCCTCACGGCTAATAAGATTCAAAAGCCTTAAGCTATGGGGATCTAAACCTGTTCTTAAGCTATCCCAACCTCCGATGCTGCCCTACAAGCGGTTCAATATTGACCCTTGTATACAATCCACGGACGCGAATAAACATTTCCCTAACAAAGTCCTATCCGTGATTAGGGATATGTTCACACAGTGAACAAACACTTATAGGTCCTCTCGACTTGCAAGGAGAAAATACACTTGTAAGATTCTTCTTAGGAATCCTCATGATTCCTAAGGAGAAAACGCACCTACAAGATCCTCACGACTTGTAGGGAAAAATACCTTTATGAGACCCTTACGGCTCATGAAGTCAAAAGCCTTAGTCGACAGGATCTTAACCCTGTTTTCTAAGCCACCTTTGTTCAATATCGACAGAGGCAAATGATGATTCTCTCCTGGTAATATCCCAGTTGTAGATGTGCTGATGCCGAAATCGGTTTCTAATTCCAAGCTTGCAGCAAAAAGCCAGCGAGCCACACATGCATACGAAATAGCCGAAACGATGGGGCAACTTGCAACAAAATCAGCAAGTAAAAATGTATGCATGCAAAATAGCCGAAATGATTGGGCAACTCGCAATAAAAAGCAGCGTGTAAATAAATACAAAATAGCCGAAATTATTGGGCACCGCGAAAAATAGCCGAAATGATTGGGCAATCATGACTTTCGCGATATAAAAGCCGAAATGATAGAGCATCACGGAAAGAAAAATATATAAAACAAAACCTTTGGCTCTACAGGTGATATCACATCAATCCCTGTATACAATCCAGGGGCACAAACAAAGAAGGAATCACACCTTCTGTAAATCCCCGTTTCCATATTAATAAAGGTTTCTTTTCTCTGAATCCCAGTGGTTTCTTTTCTTTTCCTTCATATTTTGAATTGGTTGTTTAAGCTTAATATGTATATTTGTCCAAACCCTCAAAGCCTAAACCCAAGATTTAGATCAAAGCCAGAGTAAATTAAAACCAAAATTTCATCAATAAAATCCTAACCCAAAACCCTAAGTCCTACTCATCCCACACACACTTTACTTAATAAAATTCCTTAATAAATTTAACCCTCAGCCCATTCCCTTTTCCCTCAGCCCACTCTTGATTTTTTTAAATAAATCCCTTATAATTTTTCCCGGCCTGTTTATCTCGGCCCACTCAATTTTTCTTTGATAAAATCCTTACTAAAATCCCCCGGCCCGTTCAATTCTCCAGCCCACTCCATCAAACCCGACCCGACCCTACTCATGTTCATCTCCTTCACTCCAACGGTAACCTCCACTGTTCACAGCGCGCGATCCCTTTCCTCCACCGCGCCTCACGCCCATGCCCCCGCTCCTGCCGTTACACCCACGATTTCAACCTCGTCTCCAACTCCTCTCGTCACTCTCCCTCTCCAACTCACTTCTCATCTCTCTCTCTCTACACCCACCGAGCCCCCAACCTCAAACAACCCACTGCAACCACCACCTCCGACGACGACAACCCCCTCGGCAACCCTCGATCACTCCTCCTCCACCAACCTTCTCCTTCTACGACTTCACACCCTTCGTCAACCCGAGCCCCTACCAAGCATCCTCTGCACTCCCAAACCCACTCACACCAACTTCGGTCACCGCCTGAAATCGACGCCGGCGAACCCCCACTTCATCTAAAACACCCCATCGACTTTACACCTCCTCGGCATCATCACCAACACAACAATACCCGACCCCCACTGCTCCCCCTCTCTCTCCAAAACCCATTTTCAAACATTTTCCCCCTCACTGTGAACTGCACTGTGCACGTTGCCGGAGCGACGCCGTCGACTGTCGTCAACCCTAGTACACTCGCAGAGGATTATCGAGCACCCCTCAACGTCCAATGACCGTGCAACGACTCCGGACAACTCCGACGCAAAAATCCCGTGTCTCGAACCAAGCTCGCGAGAATCCGTTACACGGCGTACGTCACGCGTTCGTGACGCCACTGCTGCCGTACGACCCCGAGACGTTTCCAGGCAAGTGTTTACTTGCTTCATGCTAAAATAATAGTGGTACAAACCTAAATAATCTAGTTTACGAATTTACCGATTCCCGATACGTATTGTGACCTAAGTGTTCGATGCTAGATCCCAATGGAAATAATAGTTTATTTTGACGGAAACTAATATTTTCTGTTGGCACTTATGGTGATAAATATTGTGTATGAATCTCACTGGAAAATACGATTGTTAGAGACAAAAACTGATACCCCCAAATATGCCGTTAAAACTAGAATTTTCTCGTATCTGAAAGCGAATAAAATCACCATAAATTATATTCAAACTGGAATGATACGTTCGAGGGATTAAATCGAAGCCGACTCGATGAACTTTAACCCTGTGTAAAAATTCAATGATTTCTGTTCAGTAACTGTGATGATAATTTGATCGGAATGCAACTCTGGACTGCAGTCCAGAGCATTTCTGACTATTGTGTACTGTCCCAATACCTGTGTCACTATGGTTCTTGAAGTCGTATGTTACGGAACTCTACAGTAGATTAAAGATAACTCTGTTATCTAAATAAAACAGGTGGTTCCATTCCGTTTCATCGCCATTTGCTATTTTAAACTGTATTTAAAAGGGCAGAACGTATAACTGTCCAGAACAGATTCAGAAATGACATACTGAGGTTAAACTGTGTATAACTTTCAACGTACAGATGCGATTGAGGATCCGTCTATTGCGTTGAATACTCTTTTGAAAACCCTAGATTTCATTTAACCGTAACATCGCTAAATTCTGAGCCCAACTGGGTGAAATTCGTGTCGCGAAACGGACATTCAGTTCTGAAACTGAATTTCCCGCCGTGAACACTTAAAATGAAACAGCTGTATCTTGAAAACCGGAATCCCGATTGAACTGAAACAAATTTTGATGAATTTCTGACTGAATGTTCTATTTATCTTACTTGTATCACTTTGTTAAATTCTTAACATATGAATTTATGAAATATCTGGAAGATAATGATATGCCTATTGATTCATATTATCCTTAGCGTAATGATGGCATACATACATATATCATGCCCCATTTACCATATACTTAGTGCTAGTGCGTGTTAGAGTCACTGGACATTGCATTATCATGCGTGGTTGATGTTGGTTTAGGAGTGATGAGTATACCAAAGGGGAAGTGAATATTCGTGACAGTGATTGATACAGTGAACAGTGATAAAACCGTGCCATTGGTATACTCGTACACGACTAAATCAAGATCATAACTAGTGAGAACCAGAGGAAAAAGGGAAAATCAAAGTGGAAAGAGTATCGTATTTAGCGGGACCGTGTTTAGAGGATGATCATTCGAACTGTGATACTGATACATGTAGGGTAGGATCTAGCGATCCGGCTGACAGGGTTATGTCCCGGGCATGTGGGTCGTTGTCTCGGGTATGTACGAGACTCCTGTTAAACATGATCCTCCTTCCACTGTGTGATTTCAAACATGACCTAGAGACCGATAGGGACACATAACATATTCTGCATCATATAGTGACATAGTGATTACTTGCATTGTTCTTACACCAGTATTACCTTATATACCTGTTTCATCTTATTATAATAATATTGTTATTGTGTCACTCTGACGACCTGAGTATGCATGCTCAGATCCCACGGGAGGACCAGCGCAAGAGACAGAGCTACCCTTCGAGTTCACGGAGATATAGTCCGGTGTACTTCCTATCTTTTCTGCTTTCCATAAAAGTGAACGTGAGTTTGACTTTGGTTAGTATTTGTTCTTGTTATCTGTAATTTGTGAACAATGGAATATTAATGTAATAAATTAGTGATGTGATTCCTTTACCACTGCACTTTATTTACTGATTACCATGTAATGCTAGAAGCCGAAGTGTGACTACGGAGGGATGATTCCTTGACCGTAGGAGCATGGCTGGCCTAGTCATCCCTCGTTTTCCGTATTTTGGGAAGCGGGGCGTGACACCTTCTCTCCCCAGGCTCCATCAGAAGGAAAAGCCAAATCTCAATGGTCCATAAATGCCTGGAGATCATCTTAATATCCGTTTCATTTCAACAAACACGACATCAACAAATCGGTGCTGCGGCAAAATTCCCAGTTCCATGACTCGACGATGCACAAACAACCGAGAGTCAATCTTTTCTGGTCACGTGGAACATGGCCTATGTCAATCCTGATCCCGTGGGAAACGTCCAGAGTGGATCCTGGTCCTTGTAGAACACGGCTATATCAATCCTGACCCCGTGGGAAGCATCCAGAGCAAATTCCTGGTCACATAGAACATGCCCTATGTCAATCCTGACCCCGTGGGAAACGTCCAGAGTGGAGCCTGGTACTCGCAGAACACGGCTATGTCAATCAGACCCTGTGGGAAGCATCCAGAGCAAATTCCTAGTCACGTGGAGCACGGCCTATGTCAATCCTGACCTTGTGGGAAACGTCTAGAGCGGATCCTGGTCCTCGCAGAACACAGCTATGTCAATCTTGACCCCGTGGGAAGCATCCAGAGAAAATTCCTGGACACGTGGAACACAGCCTATGTTAATCCTGACCCCGTGGGAAACGTCCATAGCGGAGCCTGGTCCTGGCAGAACACGGCTATGTCAATCAGACCCCGTGGGAAGCATCCAGAGCAAATTCCTGGTCGCGTAGAGCACGGCCTATGTCAATCTTGACCCCGTAGGAAACGTCCAGAGCGGATCCTGGTCCTCGCAGAACATGGCTATGTCAATCCCGACCCCGTGGGAAGCATCCAGAGCAAATTCCTGGTCACGTGGAACATAGCCTATGTCAATCCTGACCCGTGGAAAACGTCCAGAGCGGAGCCTGGTCCTCGCAGAACATAGTTATGTCAATCAGACCCCGTGGGAAGCATCCAGAGCAAATTCCTGGTCACGTGGAGCACGGCCTATGTCAATCCTGACCCCGTGGGAAATGTCCACAGCGGATCCTGGTCCTCGCAGAACACGGCTATGTCAATCCTGACCCCGTGGGAAGCGTCCAAAGCGGAGCCTGGTTCTTGCAGAACACGGCTATTGTCAATCAGACTCCGTAGTAAGCATCCAGAGCAAATTCCTGGTCATGTGAAACACGGCCTATGTCAATCCTAGCCCCGTAGGAAACTCCAGAGCGGATCCTGGCCCTCGCAGAACATGGCTATGTCAATCAGACCCCGTGGGAAGCATCCAGAGCAAATTCCCGGTCACGTGGAACACGGCCTATGTCAATCCTGACTCTGTGGGAAACGTCCAGAGCGGATTCTGGTCCTTGCAGAACACGGCTATGTCAATCAAACCCCATGGGAAGCATCCAGAGCGGAGCCTGGTCCTCGCAGAATATGGCTATGTCAATCCTGACCCCGTGGGAAGCATCCACAGCAAATCCTGGTCCCATAGAACACGGCTAAAGTCAATCTTGACCCCGTGGGAAATGGCCAGAGCAACCCCTGACTCCGTGAAGTGCGGATAATGTCAACCTCGTCCATCACTTACGGGTCCTCTCGACTCCTAAGGGAGAAAACTCTTTTGTGAGATCCTTACGACTCTCAGAAAAAAATGCACTTAGGAATCCTCACGATTCCTAAGGAGAAATTACACCTACAGGATCCTCTCGACCTGTAGGGAAAAAATTCTTTATAAGACCCTCACGGCTCATAAAGTTGAAAAGGTCTTACGAGGCAGATCTTAACCCTCAATCCTAAGCCATCGCTGTGCTACAGAGAAATCAAAATAGATTATCCACAAAATGCATTTACTAAAAGGGACACGTCATCATGAAGCAAAATATGTCTTTTATTCATGAATCAAAATGAATACAAAGTACAATTTGTGAAAGAATAAAAGAAAATATACTCTCATTCAGGAGTATTTACAAAAGAAGAATACAAAAAATTTATATACAATTCTTTAAGTCGGCGGATGATTTAGTAGATTTGCCAGTTCATCCCTTTTCCGCTGGGCATCGGCTTCATGATTTATTATCGTCAAAAGACGGGCCTCTGCTTGAGCCAGTTGGGCCTGGTATGAGACGAGCCAGCCTTCAAGCTCTTTTTCAGTAACCTTATGGGCTTCAACCATTTCACGAGTAAAAACGGCGGCCTTATCAATGGCTACCATCTCCTTGATAGCCTCTTGAAGCACCCGCCAAAGTTCATATGACCTAGTGGTCTTGGCCGTAAGATTGGCTTAAAGCTCTCTCAACACTTTGGAAGCCGGCTCCCTCTCCAAAAACTTGCGGCTGAGCCTCTTCTCGCATGATATCATGTTTGCAGCGCACCGCTCAATCACCCCCTGCAAGCTCGCCTTTGCAGCCACGACCTCTGAAGGAAGGCGTGTACATTCAAGAATATGCAAGCAAGCCTCCACCAGCCGACAAAATTCAACCCAGACTTGTAAGTCCATATTGCGACCCCCGGTGCTTACGGGGAGGCGGAAACGGTATAAAAAACGAATTTTTATCGCAAGAGGCAACATGGACTAAACAAGGTCGGGATCGTTGTCTAAACTAAACTAGCAAATACGCTAAAAGGAGTTAGCTACTATGGAAGATGGTTATACCTAAACTTGAACTCCTTCTTCTTTAAACCTTGTAGAGGCTGATGGTTCTCTTTTCGTCGCCTTCTCCCGTCGAAGATGGATCCACCTCGAAGGTTCGACCTTTGGGCTCTTCCTCGATCTTTGAGTGAACTAGGGTTTCCGGCTTGCTAAACCTTCATCCTAGAATGAGTAGAGAGTGATTAGGGTTTGCTTTTCCTTTTAAAGAGAAGGATTCTCAACACATGAGAAGGTTTCTCTTTGTTAGAGGAAGAAGAAGATGAAGTGAAGAGAGAGAAGAAGAATGAGATAATGAGATAACTTTTCTCTTTCTTGCAACCATAATGCAAAAGAAAAGTATTATCTAAATAATAATAATTGAAATAAGAATAGTTGATGGTTATTTTTGGAATGACCACTATCATGCTTCTTTAAATGAAGTGTAAGCATGAATCAAGGAGGATCTTTCAAAGCATGATGGTGGTCAATGGTCAACAAGTCAACCAAGGTCAATAAGTCAACAAAAATCAACCATAACATAATTCTCATTTAATTACTATTATTAATAGATAATACATAAATCCATTAGGGTTTGGAAAATGATAACTGTCAACTGTGCATACGCACCCGTTCCGAAACCCTAATGAAAAACCTCATCCTCCGCCTCAAGCAACTGTGCATACACACCTGCATTCTCGTTCCGAGGAACAAGAATACCAAGAGATAAAAGCAACCCTAAAACATATACCAGTATCTGGCTCAAACCAGAGCCTGCCAGTATAATCCGTCCGGACTCCAAACGTGCACAAGTGCGCGGATGAGAACGAACCTTGTCGCAAAACCATGCGACCTCTACTCTGTTTTGCCCAGAGGCGAATACCCTCTGTGTGGGACTCTAAAGACTCGGCACTACGCTGGCAGTGGGTTTAACCACAGACCGCAAGCGGCACTAGCTGTGCGTAATGGTCCCCAGGTAGATGCCGACAAGAAGGCTGACGAGGTGAAACCCCATCTGTAATCCTACTGAGTCTGAATGTGACAGTCTCCGTACAGTCCGGTCTGTTCGTCTGATACATCGCATGGCGGGCCTAGGGGGAGGTAAACGTCAGTCCCCTAATAGCGGTACAAGTCGTGTCGGAGTGAAGCCCAAAACACCCTGAGATAACACTGGAAGCCTACCAGTATATCTCGCTTGCCCTGGCCAGGGACTACTCGTGTAATGGCTCTCCTAGACACAGCGCGATGTCAACCCCCAATACCGGGAGAGACGAATCCTGTCTAACTGTCACTGCCTCCAAGTGCTTCGGGACTGCACCCAACCACTACCTGTTTGCACGACTCCTTTGAGCCGTGGTAGGGTAGTGATCAAAATGCAGTGGGAACACACTCGAGGCGAAGTGCCAGTGTCAAGTCAGCGGACTAAGCTGTACTCATGTCACCTGGGAACTGATAACTGACGATAGGTATAATACCAACCTTTCAGTTCCCGACGAGTCCTGTCCAGTGTACTCGTAACCCAACGAGCACCCGTATACTATCTCCAGTACGACGTACTGATGGCTGTGGGACAGACCATCTCCCACACTGGGATGAGAAGCGCATACGCTAGTCTACTCCGGAGTATCGATGCCCTGTCTCAATAGTCCTACGACTAGGGACCTGTATAAGGATGTGCCTATAGATTACCCAGCCCCCACTAGTGTGACTGCCATCACAACGCTGGTAATCAAGCAAAGATCCTAAGGGCTCCACTAATGCGTATGAGTGATATACTGAAATAAACACAAGTACACATTGAAGTAGAAACAAACCAAGTAGCATACTACTATATTTAGCAAGATTGTTTATACAAGGTGAATATCCCAAGCTTCCATTAAGTAATATACAAACTAGTATGATACAGTAATGGCCTCTAGGGCATATACACTAACAATCTCCCACTTGCACTAAGGCCATGTACTGGCGTATCGAAGACCTATCATCTCGATCAGCCGCTCGAACTGAGTCTGGGGTAGGGCCTTGGTGAATGGATCTGCAGTGTTCTCTTCTGAAGCAACCCTCCGAACCTCGATCTCCTTGCGATCCACGATCTCCCTGATCAGGTGATACCGCCTCAAGATGTGCCTGGATCTCTGATGGGACCTGGGTTCCTTCGCTAAAGCTATAGCCCCGTTGTTGTCGCAATACAGAGGTATTGGGTCAACAATGGACGGAACCACCTGAAGTTCTTTTAAGAACTTCCTTATCCAGACAGCTTCTTTTGCGGCATCAGATGCAGCAATGTATTCCGCTTCCATAGTCGAGTCTGCAACGGTTTCCTGTTTGGAGCTCTTCCAACACACCGCCCCTCCATTGAGGGTAAAGACAAAACCCGACATGGACTTGGAATCATCCTTGTCACTCTGGAAGCTGGAGTCAGCAAAGGCCTCGATCTGGAGGTCTTTTCCGCCATACACCAAGAACATCTCCTTAGTCCTTCTCAGGTACTTGAGAATGTTCTTTACCGCTATCCAGTGTTTCTCCCCAGGGTTTGACTGATACCGGCTTACCACACTCAGTGCATAAGCTACATCCGGTCTGGTACACAACATCGCATACATTATAGAGCCTACCGCAGAAGCGTAGGGTATAATAGACATGCGATCCCTCTCCAAATCAGTCTTGGGAGACATCTCTTTAGAGAGGGTGATCCCGTGACAAGCCGGTAGGTTACCGCGCTTGGAATCTTCCATACTGAATCTCTTCACTATGGTGTCGATGTACCTGGACTGAGAAAGTCCTAATATCCTCTTGGATCTATCACGATGGATCCGGATCCCCAGGATGTAAGAGGCATCACCCAGGTCTTTCATGGAGAACCTGTGTGACAAGAACCCCTTGACAGATTGTAGCATAGGAATGTCATTTCCTATTAAGAGAATGTCATCCACGTATAAAACGAGGAATACTACAGTTCTCGCTACAAATCTACTATAGATGCATGGTTCATCTGGATTTTTGATAAAGTCAAATTCCTTGACTGTCTCATCAAAACAGATGTTCCAACTCCGCGATGCCTGCTTTAGTCCATAGATGGACTTAAGCAACTTGCACACCTTTCCGCTGCTCCCACTCTGAATGAAACCCTCTGGCTGATCCATATAGACACACTCCTCTAAATTTCCATTTAGAAAAGCGGTCTTTACGTCCATCTGCCAAATCTCATAATCGTGGAAGGCAGCAATGGCAAGAAGGATCCGAATGGATTTCAGCATAGCCACTGGAGAAAAGGTTTCGTCATAGTCCAAGCCAGGTCTTTGACGGAAACCCTTTGCTACAAGTCTAGCTTTATAGGTCTCAACCTGTCCATCTACACCAATCTTCCTTTTGAAGATCCACTTGCATCCTACGGGTTTTACCCCGTCTGGAGCAATGTCCAACGTCCATACTTTGTTGGTGTACATGGACTCCATTTCGGTCCGCATTGCATCCAGCCATTTTACCGAGTCGACGCTCTGAACGGCCTGCTGGAAGCTAGTAGGTTCATCATAATCTATGATGCAATCCTCTCGATCCCCGTCTATGAGAAAACCGTAGTATCTCTCGGGCGGATGAGACTGCCTTCTACTCCTGCGGAGCGGCGTAGGAATGTCCTGTTCTTTTGAACCCTCTGGTTCCTCCAAGCTTTCAGTAATAGCTCGTGGTTCTGGAATTTCTTCCAGTTCTACTGTGCTCCCACTTATCTGGTTTTCCAAAAACTCAGTTTCCAAGAAGTAGGCATGACGAGAAACAAGAACTTTTTGTTCCTCTTCACAGTAGAAGAAATATCCCTTGGAATTCTTTGGATATCCCACGAACTTACACTGTACTGAGCGTGCCTCGAGCTTGTCCACATGCTGCTTTTTAACAAAAGCTGGACATCCCCATGTCTTAATGTGCTTAAGATAGGGTCTCTTCCCACTCCACATTTCATATGGCGTGGTAGGCACAGTCTTAGTAGGAACTCGGTTCAAAAGGTACGCAGCTGATTCTAGCGCATACCCCCAGAATGATCGCGGTAACTCAGCGTTGCTCATCATGGACCGTACCATATCCAATAGGGTTCGGTTCCGTCTCTCCGATACACCGTTGTGTTGCGGAGTGTATGGAGGAGTAAGCTGAGAGAGAATTCCGTTCTCTTTTAAATAATTCAGGAACTCGGCACTCAAGTATTCTCCACCTCGATCCGATCTTAGAATCTTGATACTTTTGCCGGTCTGTTTCTCTACTTCATTCTTATATTTCTGGAACTTTTCAAAGGCTTCGGACTTATGTTTCATTAAGAAGACATAACCGTACCTTGAGAAATCATCCGTAAAAGTAATGAAGTAAGAGTAACCGCTTCGCGCATGTGTAGACATTGGACCGCACACGTCGCTGTGTACGAGCCCCAAGAGCTCGCTCGCTCTTACTCCGTGTCCAGTGAACGGAGTCTTTGTCATCTTTCCCATGAGACAAGATTCACAAGTGGCATAAGACTGATACTCGAACGGATCCAAGTATCCTTCTTTATGTAACTTAGTCAACCGTGTCTCATTGATGTGACCCAGTCTACAATGCCATAAGAAAGCTTGATTGATATCTGGAGACTTTCTTTTGTGTGTATTCTGGACATTAAAAATCTGTGGTTGGTTTAACACGTATATACCATTGCTCAGTGTACCTGACCCAATTAGAACTTGATTAAGGTGAATGTTTACAACATTACTTACAAACGCAAATTCATAACCTTCTTTAGATACTAAAGATACAGAAATGATATTACAAGTTGCGTTGGGTACAAAAAAGCAATTACGCAAAACCAAAACATGCCCATCTGACATTCCTAGGTGATAGTCCCCCACGGCTTTAGCATCCATGCTAGCTCCGTTTGCAACTCTGAGGGTCATGTCACCTTCCTTCAAAAACCTACGATTTCTCAACGCCTGCAATGAATTACAGATATGAGATCCTGATCCGGTATCCAATACCCAGGAAGTAGAGTTTATAGAAAGACAGTTTTCAATAACATACACACCTGAAGCTGAAGCCGCAACCTGCTTCAGTTCCTGTGTCTTGGCCTTCCAGGCCCTGCAATCTTTCTTCCAGTGTCCACTCTTATGACAATAGAAGCATTCTTCTTTTCCAACAAGCTTCCCCGCAATCTTTGTTGCCTTTTCCTTTCCCTTCGTACCCACTTTACTAACACCGCCTCTTGGTTTGGCGGGGGCTTTCCTCTTCTTTCCCTTGGCTTTCGCCTTGGACCTAGAAGAAGAAGATCCTCCTACAAACAAAGTGGATGTTTCCCTACCCTTCTGTAGGGTGCCCTCTGCGCTCCTCAGCAGGTTGAGGAGTTCTGAAAGTTCAACTTCCTTTTCTTGCAAGTTGAAATTCAGTATGAACTGGGCGTAAGTGGATGGAAGGGACTGGAGAATTATATCCGTATAGAGTTCACTGTCCAACGTGGTCCCAAGTTCCGCGAGCTCCTCAGTGTAGCCAATCATCTTAAGCACGTGGTCCGCTACAGATGATCCGACGGCCAACTTTGTCGAAAATAACTTCTTCGACACTTCGTATCTTGCGATACGAGACTGCTCCCCATACAGTTCTTTTGTATGAAGAAATATGGATTCCAAATCCATATTCTCGTGCCTCCTCTGATGGTCGTTGTCCATCGAGGCAAGTACGAGGCATCTGGCCTTCGCGCTGTCAATCTCCCAAGTCTTACGGATTTCCTTATCCGCGACGCTGGAGGTGGGACCTGGGACGGGGGGAGCTTTGGTGGTAAGAAGATACCCCAGCTTGTCGTAAGAGATTGCCAATTTGACATTCCTGAGCCAATCTTTGTAGTTTGGCCCTGTCAATATGTTTTTATCTAGAAGTAACTTAAGTCCAGTCATTTCGATTTTGGTCGCTGCAGGGGGAAGAGAAGGAACACTTTAGCACGATGCTCTTGCAAGTTTAGAATGGTTTTTAATTTGTCTAAACAGGATGGCTCCCACTGTCTCTCGAATCCCTCCTCAAACCACAAAGGAAGAATTAGCCGGGATCAATCCCACCGTGCAATACTTGCTTAACCGTTCAGCCAGGCCAGTGTCGGTACTTCGAGGGAGGTTTTCCAACGCTTTCGCGAAGTTCCTTAATTAAATAACCTCTTTTCCCTGGGGGCGTAGCCCCGCTAACACCTTTCTAGGCACCTACTAGGTTTATAGCATTGATCGTCTAGTGAGAAATTTCCCGAGGAGTAGCATATACTCACAGTAGGATCGGGATCCAAATATCATCGTGTGACGAAACTGAAGGAATCCTACCAGAATCACCACACTCCAAATGGTATGCAAGTCTAGCAAGTTTCAGTACTTATGAAACTCCCGATGTGGATTTTTGCCCCATGCTCTTATGACCTTGACTTTGGCCAACAAATCATAAGTCACATGTCAAGTTCTACCTGTCGTTCTCCAGGTTAATTTGAATCCACCCGTATCTACCCTTGACTTTGGCCAACAAGGCAGTACGACTGTTCCAAACCAACGCATCTATCTATGCTGCACATGAATACCCAATAGCTATCAATCACTATGCCTTGACTTTGGCCAACAAACACAGCTTGAATACTATTGACTATTCATGTGAAACGACGGAGGGTTACGAATGGTTTTGGTGAAACCGTGAACGTAGTGAACTTGATATAATCGATGGAACGAGATAGCTTTTAGAAGGAGTGGCTCAAACTCCGCATTTAAAAGTTAGTTTTGAAAAGAACCGAGTGGTTTTTCGAAAGTGTTCCAACGATTTTAACTTGGTTTATTATCTTGCATTAGTTCTTTTAATGCGTGATATTCTTGCATTAGTACTTTTAATGCGTCCCATCATTTAATTCCTACCATTGCAGAAAACAACCAAAATATGACGTACGCTTATGCCATTCGCATTCGCCACGGGGTCCCGTCATCACTCGTTAGGTTACTTAACTAACGACAGAGCGGGGGCTGGGCTAGCGCGGCTGTAAAACATAAGCAACGCCTAAATAGAAAGCAATGATAGACATTACAGATCACAGATGAATACATTGGATATACTAGCAATCCGCAATCCTTTCGAGCCTGAAACGAAAAGCGGATAACACGGTCGCGGTGAATAGCCAATACCCCACCCAAGACCCCTACGGGTGCGGCAAACTACCCGCCAAGTACCCGGCAGTTTGTGCACCCCTCCATGGGTCTATCCTAGGAGCAAAAACAGTAAAAAGAATTATACAATGACGGCTACAACCCCGACCCGGTTGTGCGGCCAAACAAATAATAATTATTACATCAATTTACATTTACAATGAATGAAAGAAAAACAAAAGCTCATCTCACATCCAACCCCGGCTATTCACCCGCGACAGTCCAACACATTCATATACATTCCAGCACATTACAGATCATGTATAACCCCGACTAATCGACTTATAGCGATTAGCCGACGTTCAATACATGCAAACATCACAGATATAACCAATATAGCCAAAGTGCAGTGAAGTTCGGAAAAAAATACGGAATTATAGGACCCCAAAAGTGAATTTCAGTTCTGGAAAATCTGGGCACATATAATATATTTTAAAAATCCCAAAATCCCACCACAAGAACACTGCACGAAAAACGATGCAGAGAGGAAACCAAACTGCGGCGCTTCCGCGGCGCATGCCTACCTCGTGCCGCGGAAGCGCGGCGGTTTAGTTGAATTGGTGCATCGTTTTTCTTGTGTGTTCAAACAAAACCCTGAGCCGAATTTACAAGTATAAAGTTTTCCATTTTGAGCAGAAAAAATTTCAACAGAAACTTAGGGTTTTGGTTTTTCCGGTTTTGCGATTTTTCGGTTCCGAACTTCGTTACACTTCACTACCAAGCTAGTTTAAGTTTAGTTAGGCTCTGATACCACTGTAAGTCCATATTGCGACCCCCGGTGCTTACGGGGAGGCGGAAACGGTATAAAAAACGAATTTTTATCGCAAGAGGCAACATGGACTAAACAAGGTCGGGATCGTTGTCTAAACTAAACTAGCAAATACGCTAAAAGGAGTTAGCTACTATGGAAGATGGTTATACCTAAACTTGAACTCCTTCTTCTTTAAACCTTGTAGAGGTTGATGGTTCTCTTTTCGTCGCCTTCTCCCGTCGAAGATGGATCCACCTCGAAGGTTCGACCTTTGGGCTCTTCCTCGATCTTTGAGTGAACTAGGGTTTCCGGCTTGCTAAACCTTCATCCTAGAATGAGTAGAGAGTGATTAGGGTTTGCTTTTCCTTTTAAAGAGAAGGATTCTCAACACATGAGAAGGTTTCTCTTTGTTAGAGGAAGAAGAAGATGAAGTGAAGAGAGAGAAGAAGAATGAGATAATGAGATAACTTTTCTCTTTCTTGCAACCATAATGCAAAAGAAAAGTATTATCTAAATAATAATAATTGAAATAAGAATAGTTGATGGTTATTTTTGGAATGACCACTATCATGCTTCTTTAAATGAAGTGTAAGCATGAATCAAGGAGGATCTTTCAAAGCATGATGGTGGTCAATAGTCAACAAGTCAACCAAGGTCAATAAGTCAACAAAAATCAACCATAACATAATTCTCATTTAATTACTATTATTAATAGATAATACATAAATCCATTAGGGTTTGGAAAATGATAACTGTCAACTGTGCATACGCACCCGTTCCGAAACCCTAATGAAAAACCTCATCCTCCGCCTCAAGCAACTGTGCATACACACCTGCATTCTCGTTCCGAGGAACAAGAATACCAAGAGATAAAAGCAACCCTAAAACATATACCAGTATCTGGCTCAAACCAGAGCCTGCCAGTATAATCCGTCCGGACTCCAAACGTGCACAAGTGCGCGGATGAGAACGAACCTTGTCGCAAAACCATGCGACCTCTACTCTGTTTTGCCCAGAGGCGAATACCCTCTGTGTGGGACTCTAAAGACTCGGCACTACGCTGGCAGTGGGTTTAACCACAGACCGCAAGTGGCACTAGCTGTGCGTAACGGTCCCCAGGTAGATGCCGACAAGAAGGCTGACGAGGTGAAACCCCATCTGTAATCCTACTGAGTCTGAATGTGACAGTCTCCGTACAGTCCGGTCTGTTCGTCTGATACATCGCATGGCGGGCCTAGGGGGAGGTAAACGTCAGTCCCCTAATAGCGGTACAAGTCGTGTCGGAGTGAAGCCCAAAACACCCTGAGATAACACTGGAAGCCTACCAGTATATCTCGCTTGCCCTGGCCAGGGACTACTCGTGTAATGGCTCTCCTAGACACAGCGCGATGTCAACCCCCAATACCGGGAGAGACGAATCCTGTCTAACTGTCACTGCCTCCAAGTGCTTCGGGACTGCACCCAACCACTACCTGTTTGCACGACTCCTTTGAGCCGTGGTAGGGTAGTGATCAAAATGCAGTGGGAACACACTCGAGGCGAAGTGCCAGTGTCAAGTCAGCGGACTAAGCTGTACTCATGTCACCTGGGAACTGATAACTGACGATAGATATAATACCAACCTTTCAGTTCCCGACGAGTCATGTCCAGTGTACTCGTAACCCAACGAGCACCCGTATACTATCTCCAGTACGACGTACTGATGGCTGTGGGACAGACCATCTCCCACACTGGGATGAGAAGCGCATACGCTAGTCTACTCCGGAGTATCGATGCCCTGTCTCGATAGTCCTACGACTAGGGACCTGTATAAGGATGTGCCTATAGATTACCCAGCCCCCACTAGTGTGACTGCCATCACAACGCTGGTAATCAAGCAAAGATCCTAAGGGCTCCACTAATGCGTATGAGTGATATACTGAAATAAACACAAGTACACATTGAAGTAGAAACAAACCAAGTAGCATACTACTATATTTAGCAAGATTGTTTATACAAGGTGAATATCCCAAGCTTCCATTAAGTAATATACAAACTAGTATGATACAGTAATGGCCTCTAGGGCATATACACTAACAAGACTTGCACCAATGTTTCACTGTGATAGGTGGCAAGAAAGGGAAGAGAACCTTTGGTTTCAGCGGCAAACGCTTCGGCCGTGATCAGACTGCCGGCACGAAGGTCTTCAATCAGGGCTAATAGGAAGTGAAGGCTTAGCTTCGCCATCCGTTCCGAGGCACGTAGAGCATAGGGGCCGGGTGGCATGACAATGCGAGATTCCAGCGTAGTAAGAACTGGCAAAACTGTCAAGATTTATAAACAATCAGTGAGACTTGTAAGCAAAGAGCAGATGGAATAACGTTGAGACTTTACTTACTCACAGTCATGCAAGAGGGATGTGAAGGCTCCCCAGGCCCGTCAAGAATCTCAACCTCATCATCGGCTTTCAGAACTGTAGAAGTCATCAATGTCATTATATGAAATAATGATAATACTGTGAGGAGAGGGCGAACTACACTAACCTTGCCCGGAAAAGAGGACGATGCGTTGAGGAGAGATTGCCTGCGGAGCAGCCATCTCTAACAGGCGCTAAAAAGACTTCCTGGGAGACAGATCAACAACAGTAACTGGGAGTCCTATTACACCTAAGGCCAACTTTCATTCACCAAACCCAGGTTCATCAATAGACGCCGCCAATCCACGCAATTCTGAAAAAACAGAAAGGTTCAGATAACGAAGAGATTACTAATATGAAATATAGAAGGCTACCTTCGATACTTCTCCCATTCTGGGCTGGAGGGATAGCAGCCTCGGCAGCCTCCTCCGTGCCCCCTGGCACATCATCGGGGACGTGGGCTGATATAACAACCTTCGAGCAAGGAGCAGTGGCCGCCACTGCAGGCTCCAGCAGAAGGACGGTAGCCTTGACTACCTGTCCCCTAATCTCCGAGCCATCCCCAGAAAGATCCCTTGAAGCGGCGACCAACGAAAATACCTCTTCCAAGGGAGCAAGCACTTGGGGAGCGAGAATCTCCGGGGGAAGCTCCATCACAGGAGCAACAGTTGCATCGACGCCTTCCACACCGATTAGTGTTTCATTGGCGATATTAGCGGAGTCTACAGTCAAAGTGCGACTCGAATTCAGATCCTCCACCGCCGCCGAAGTTCCTGCAAAGTTCGTACGAGGATAAGTATATATATGTATGTATGTATGTATGTATGTATGTATACGAGCAATACAAAATATTATAAAGAGATACATGAACATATCGATGCGTAAGGAGCCTCTAATATAGATTGTTCAAGCCGACGCTCCTTCCTGAGGAGATATGCTTGCCGAGATTCGAGAGTAGACTCGTGGCCACCGGTTCACAATAAAGGTGCATCTTCGGCGTCGGCTGAAACAACCTGCTTAAGGGCCCTCTCACCCCATTCTTCTAAAGGGCCTATAATAGTCGCCGTATCGATGGAGGGTCTTCATAAAAAATGACGGCAGGATAAGGCCTCTTCGGGATCCTACATTCTCAGTCTCGTCCTTAGAGCGTCTTATAGCCTCAGCCAGTTGTGCGGCTTCCTCGGCAGATGAACCCGGGAAAAGTAGACCACCATCTGATTCCTGCATGGCTAGTGGTTCATCTTGGAGGATAGGCTCGGATTCCACTAAAAAGTCGAGCGGATTGGTTACTATCTTCCTCCACCTCTTGGGCCCAGAACTAACCGCCGAAGACGATATCTTCCTTCCCCTTGGTGCTTTGGTACGGCGTTAGCCCACTTCGCCTTCAATGTCCTCGCTCGGCGGTGCTACCGATGATGACACGACCATTGCTGACGCCGCAGCTGATGACACTGATACTGGTGCCCTATTGGCCCTTGATTGAGCTCTAGTACGCAGTGGCATACCAGCTGTGGGATTTAAATCCACTTCCGCCACCTCCGGAATAAGCATGACGCTAGTATCTCTCAAGGGAGGGCGAACTGCTACACGCGGTTGCGGCGGAACTCCCGTGGCTTGGATCGAAGTAGGAGACCTATATCCGAGGAGCATCCTCCTCTCTCGGCAATAATTAGACTGACTCGGTGGAGGTACCAGCCCGTAAAAGACCCCACACATCGAGGAATATGATCAGCTTCAGGAATTACAAAGCGAGAGCCGGTGTTCAGCCGCATGAAGTGATGAGCGGCGTCACGAACAACTTCTGACGATGGGCTAGGCTCCAATATAAATGCCTCGAAGGGGACCCCCTGGTCATATCCCAGTTCCCGAGCGAAGCGGTGTGGGTTGTACCGCATAAAAAGGGCCGCACCGTTTTGATGGAACGCCAGGTAACCCGGCCTGATTGAATATAAATGTGCGGCTTCCTTTGGCTTCGAGGAGGGTGCTCCCTCTTTTGAAAAATCAAAGAGCTGCTGAATCGGCCCCGAAGAAGCAGAGAGGACTCGATCGTTGAATATCATCCCACCCGTATTGGCATAGGGAGAGATCAGCACGTGAATAGCCCCGGACTAAGTCGGGTCAGGAGCAGAAGTGTCTACCAACCGCATGAGTCGCGGAAAAGTGTAAGCGTCATAAAAGCTGGGTCTTTGGTGCACAGAAAATGCCCCCAGCACGTGCATCTCAATCCAGGACGTAAAGTAATGAAGAGAGAAATTTACCACATCTACACCTAGAGTTGAGGTATTGGCCGCAGCACTTAGCCCATGATACATATGCGCTAGCCCCGCAATGCCCACAGCTAGTTGCGTCCCCACGGCAATGCGATGAGCAGGGTAAATAACTGAGGCTCTCATGAATCGACGGTGCGTTGGAATAACGAACCAACTAAGCCAGGCGCTGATAAAGCCCACAAAGAAAGTCTCCTCATCCATACCAGGAGTTGCGATCGACTCGAAAGATATGGCCGACATGATGGGAATATAGAACTGCGGCAGGTCCTCTTCTTTAGCCGGCCGCTTATTCAAACCGAACCCGAAGGGGTCGTTGATATTCGCAAACTTCGGAGCCGTCATTGATATGACATCTTCGCGAAGGAAGAAGGCGATAAAACTTTTAAAAGTGACGCCCTGCTCCTCTGACTCTGTGAATAACTTCTCAAAAATGCTCAGAGTCTTGATCAAACTTGAACGCTTGTGGCGGACGGCATTCTCGGTCGACAAGCCATCAAGCATGGCAGGCTCGGTTTCGAAGACATACTCATCAGGAGGCAGTAATTTTTCATAAAGTGTCCCCCTGACTGGCAACCCTGAGATCTCACGAAATTCTTCCAGAGAAATTGAAACTTCGCGGTCCCCTAGAAGGAAGGTGTTGGTAGGAAAATTTCATTGGTTTAAGAAGGCCTTAACCCACAAGACATAGGGAGACTGATAGTGGAAAAGAGACGCATATATCGCCTGATAGAATCCGACCCTCTGCAGTCGCGCACGATGGGCAGACAGGATATAGCGGGCCCAGAGAAGGTAGCCCGTGGGATGTCGAGGGGTAAGCCCTATCTTGTAAATCTATCCCCATGGCTGGGCTTCGCCCTGGCAAATGCGGTACCCTAAAATGTCTATAGCCAGCATGGGATGTTCGGAATACCAGTTGTTGATGGCTCAGGCCATCCCATAGGGGTCCAATTCAGCTTCTCCACAGTAAAGGCGGTCCGTGGCCGATCCATCGGCAGGAATGGATAGGTATGCTCTGTCGGTATCTTGCAAAGGAAACTGCGGCGACCGCGGATGATGTGACCGTACCAGGTCCCCCATAAAAGTAGATTGGTGCAATTCAGGTCATGAGCCCTGATCATCGCCATCACCTCTTCGTCAGACGGTGACTGAGGAAAGGCAGCCTCCGAGCGGGTGAAAGGGAAATATGGAACAGAAGTCATTGTGCCTGAAATAAAAAAAAGAGAAACTGTTAAGCGAAGCCAACACGTGTATATATACATATGTTTATAAATGTATATATATATAAGACAGTGGAAGAAAGTGATAAAGGACTTATTTTATGGGACCATTGGTTACAAAACACATGGGCCCCACAAAATCAGGATGGCGGCTTACTAATGATGAGGGAAAGTAATCATTATGAGAACAAAAGGAAGATTCTCAATAAATAAACAGTGGATTTCAAATGACTACACATTCCCCCCAAAAAAAACCATCTTGGACTCTACGAAAATCAAGCAGAACAGGGGAATTAAATTCCCAGAAAACTTTACTGAAATTCTTTTTTTGCAAAGAACAACTGAGGAAGAAATATCTCAAGAGATCTTCTTTTAAAGAACTAAGTTGTTTAGGGGAATTAAATTCCTTTTGAACAGGGGAATTAAATTCCCAGAAGACTTTTCAGAGCTAAAGCTCTTTAGAATGGAATTAAATTCCAGACAGAAGATAAGCATCGCCATCAATCCCTGAAGATCGGAGAAGCCCTAAGAGCTTTATTATTTAAAGATTGAGTGGTTTTCCTTTTTTAAAGAACTTAGAAAGATAGGTTCTTTGAAGGGGAAAACCCTTGATGTGGATTTAAAATCCAAAGAGTTTTTATGAAAGTTCTTCGGTCGTTCAAAATCATTACCTGAGGAAAGGATTCTTTCTTAGACAGAGTTAAACTCTGAAAATTCTGGAACAGAGAACTGAGCTCTGAGAGAGAGAATTAAATTCTTAAGGCAAGAACAAACAAGGAAGAAGATGGAAAGTGGAGGCGCTTCTGAAGGGACTCCTGCATTTATAGGATGTGATGGGGAACGGTTCATCTCCCATGTTCCCTAGACAGATCCAACAATCACAAAGGTGACAGTGTTGCAATCACGTGCAAACACGTGAGAACAACGCTGTGGGGGCATTTGTTCCCTGATAAAATATCAGGGAATTCCCCAATGGGGTATCACGTGCTCACACGTGACCAAAGGTCACGTGTTGACACGTTATAGGTTCCTGTGATCTCTGCTTTATAGAATTAAACTCTAGTCAAACAAAAATATAACAAAACAGCCAGAAAATTCCCTAATGGGGTATCACGTGCTCACACGTGACCAGGGGTCACGTGTTGACACGTGATAGGTTCCTGTGATCTCTGCTTTATAGAATTAAATTCTAGTCAAACCAGAATATAATAAGACACTAAGGAAAACCCCAATGGGGCATCACGTGCGCACATGTGACCAAGGGTCACGTGCTGACATGTGATGATTCCTTAGCTCTATTAAAAGGCAGAATTAAATTCTGAATAAAATGTATAATCAAAAGGGTCACGTGCCAACACGTAACAGGTTCCTAAACTCTTTAATTGATAGAATTAAATTCTATTTAATAATCAAATAAAGGGATCGCGTGCCAACATGTGATAGACTTTTAAAAGCCTTCTGAACTAATAGAATTAAATTCTAATTAAGGGGAATCAAGAACCCTAACTGGAAAAATATTTTCTTAGATCTTTCCAAACAAAAAAGATTGTGCTCTGTAAAGTAGAGTACCGTTGGATTAAAAATCACCAATTTATGGAAATATTTTATACAAGGAAAGATTTCCCTGAAATTCACCAAGAATAACAAACAGAATATCTTCTGAATTAAAAATCCAACGGTGAATAAAATTCACTGAGTGATCTAAAAGATCATGTTAGTTACAAAACAACCAAAATCTTTTAATGAAAGATTCATTAAATAAATTGATTCTTTTCTTTCTCCTATAAATAGGAGCTAAGAAGAGAAGAGAAGGGATCTTGGAACTTTGATTTTCTGAAGAGAAAACAACAACAGAGAGAAAAGAGAGGAGAATTTAATTCTCAAGAGAGAAAAGAAGTTTCTTTCAAAGAAAAGAAACCCTAGGTGAGAAAGGAGAAAGAGATCTAAGCTCCATAAAGTAAAAGAGAATTTAATTCTCAATTTAAGAGTTTAACTCTTCTGAACAAGAACTTAGTTCTTCCTTTGGTTGAAGTTCTGCAGAAGCAGATTGTAACAACCCTAATTTTCTTATACACTTTTTCCTATACAAATTTTTAAATTAATTTTTTTCAAAAATTCATAAATGGGTATTATTTCCTTAGCACAAGACTTAAGTAATTGATTAGCAATTTAATTACAAGAAGAAGCTTGTGGCTCATTGGTAATACCTTGCACTGCGGAACCAAGCTACCAGAGTTCAAATCGCATGCCCCACATTATTTTTAATATTTATTTTATTTTAAATTCTTCTTCAATATTGTGTATCTTCATCTTCTAAACCCCCATATACACTTCAAATTCCGAGATCGGTTTCAGAGACCTTTGAAATCCCCATTTACTCCATTTTAATGATTTTTTAATACATTTTTACATTAAAACCTTTCATATACCCTATTTACTCCAATTTTTAATGATTTTATAATTTTTACATTAAAACCTTTCATATACCCTATTTACTCCAACTTTTAATGATTTTATATATTTTTATATTTTTTATTTAAAAACCTTTCACCTACCCTACCCCTAGCCTACCCTATAAATACACCCCCTCCCCTCTACCCTCTCATCCCAAAAATCCTAAGCTCACTCTCTCAAAATTTTCCAAGAGTTGTGTACTTTGAAAACAAGCTCGCGGCGAAGCTCCGATGAAATTCCGGCGGAAATTCCGGCGACGTTTTTAGAAACTACCGGCAACGACGCAATGCATCGGCAACCCCTTTAATCCCCCTCACTCCTTAGTATAGATCGAAACCCGTAAGTCCCATTCTATCTCCCTTTCTAATTCTCAAAAATACGAAATTACGAAACCCGACGGAATCGGAACAAATCCGATTTCCGATTCGGTTTTCTATAAAATTTCACTTCTAATCAATTCAATCATGTCTAAACATTTTTATCATGATTATTAAACTTATAAAAATCAATTCGAATAAGTTTTCACACATGAAATGATAACCTTTTCAATTTACCGTATTTTTTTCACCTTAATACCCTCATGTTTCAATTTCACATTTAACCCTTTAACATTGCTATACCTTAAAATAGATCACGAGGTAATGACCTACCTCCTCACACACACATATGAAACCATAATACGCTATCTTGAAAACTCCTAATACGATAAAACAAGATTTTACATTAAAATACCATTTCCTTAATAAAACCTTTTATAAAAGTTTAGGTTTGATACATTTGTTTAAACAATATTTTTAATAGAAAAAATACGATAAGTTGTGGATATCGATCGTTTATCTAAACCTGAGTTTGTGGTGTCTAGGTAAGTGTGCCTAAGACAAGTGGGTACTTAATTAGGGCCACTACTTGTAGTGGAGAGCCTCCCACTTACCTGGCACTTACCTGGCCGCAATTGGTGGTGAAGAGGCGATTTGAGGTTTCTAACGACTTGTCGTTTAGACCTTTTAGAATAGGCTAGTCGGCTTAGGAAACCCTAGAATCAAAAATACGGAAAAATTACACTTTGCAAATAAATACCGTTTACTTTATAAAACCGTTTTCTAAAGAATTAGTATTTTACATTTTTTTGCAAAGCGCCGCTACAACCCATCTTTGGGGAACCCGTTCGGGATCGTGCGGTTTATCGCGCACCCTCGGGCTAGTAGTGCGAGATTCAGACCTCCGCAAGGAGCATTCGGTCTCGAAAGGTTTAAAATACGACATCTTAAGAAAATGAGATTTTTGGAATATAAATTATTTATGAAAACTATTTTTGTATAAATATATGTATATTTATCATTTAAATATCTATTTTATTATAATATAAATTTTCCACCTTTTTCTAAAAATCACAAGAATGAATTTTATACTAAAATACCATGAACTTCAAATAATCAATATTACAGATAAATACCCTTATTTATAAAATTAGGATATTTTCACTAGAAATGTCACAACATAAAATCCACCCGCATTACAACTCTAAAGACGAGTAATAAATACTTGAGGTGTATTTTGAAAAGTATATAAAAGTATTTTTACATAAAACCCCATCAAGTTTTATAAATTACCCTAAGGACCCTAGCAGTTATAAGACTTCGATTCACATTTCTGATTGTCTGACTCGGGTTTGAGTCTGATTAATCTGACTTGAATATTATTCAAATCAATCTATAAACTACAAGATTCCAATTCAATATGAACACATGAATCCATGAATACAATTATCAGGTTATACAACTTGACTGAACCGAACCATGGATATATATTCTTTTTACATGATTCACAGTATTCCATTTACATGACTCTACGGTTATAACCGTTTCCTGATATCATGGTTTCGGTCGGTCAGTCAATCAATCATACAACCAACACAATTTACAAGATAACAATACAAACAAGACATCGCGGGGTTTAAGGGGTAGATTGGTACGGAAGGTGTTAAAGGTGGCACGAGACGGTAAGATTAAGACACCTAACATGAATCCAATTGCCGTTGTTCCGGGTTGTATAACGGAGCCTTGTACTTCCATTTACCCTGGTCTGTAGCATACTGAGACCCCTCTCGTATATACTGGCATCCTCTGTACCAAGCTACAACAACAGCGTTAACACCATACTACAATAATATAACAATATAATACAACTGTAAAAGCCACCCTCTCCCTATCTCTCTTACTCTCTGTCTATTCTATTTCTTCTCTTACTTTTGGGACTTACCGAGCGACCTGTTCGCTGACGACATTCTATTTCTCTCTTCTTTGAATGTCGTCAAGTGATTTGGACCCGGCAGAGGTTGAGCCATCGCGAGAAGACTTGGGACAGTTTACTGAAGACCCGGCACTGTAGTTTCATTGTACACTTTTCCTTTCTGTACTTTTCATTTCCTGTTATGCCACTATTTAGGTATCTTATTATTTCAGCTGTATTTCCTTTCATGTATTGTACAAAGAATGTTAATAAATAAAAGTTGTTGTTATTTTTATTCTTATTTCTTGTGTATTTATTTTATATTGCTTAGATACGCTTAGCGTATGTACTTCTGAGTATATACGTAGCGGACCGGTCCCGTCCCCTTCGCCGTACACCGGGAAGCGGGGCGTGACACAGATCTCCCCACAGGTTGAGAATTTAATTCTCATCGAGGAGATTCTGCCATGCAGATCCAAACTTAGAGAGAGAATTTAAGTTTAAGGAATTTAATTCCCCCAAATTCATAGGAATTTAATTCTTCAGAACAGAACTAGGGTTTAACCCTATATGAGAATTTAATTCTCCCAAATTCATAGGAATTTAATTCCTTTAAAAGAATAGAACTAGGGTTTAACCCTACATAAGAATTTAATTCTTCCATATACATAGGAATTTAATTTCTCTAAAATAGAATTAGGGTTTAACCCTACAAAGAATCTAATTCTTAAAATAAAAGACTTGTAGCTCTCCATGCATCTAAAGAACTTGGTCACGTGGTAACACGTGACCCCTATCCTCAATGATTAGAAAAGAGAGAACAAGACTTGGTCACGTGTCTCTACGTGACCCCTAAAACAGATCCCTCAAAAGTGAGAAAGAAAAACTTGGAGGCAATTCCCCACGTGCTCCCACGTGACCCTCAAAATAAAGGGAACAAAGCCAAAGGCAGTACTGATTTTGGGTGCCCTCACGTGTCCCCACGTGAACCCTTAATAAACACTTTAATAATCAATACATGGCTACCCATCACGCGCCAACACATGATGGTCTGAGGATTAAAAGTGTTTAACACTTATTTAAATATTCTGGGAAGAAAATAAAGGAGGTCTGGCCCCACCTTAGGCGCCTTACGTGACCCACGTGACCACCTCACTTCTAGTGTTTAACACTATTTTGAGCATTTTGTCTCCAATGTTTAATATTGTTTTAAATACATCACGTGAGGACACGTGACCGACAGATGTCCGCTAGTGTTTAACACTATTTTCAAATCAGCTTAGCCCAAATTGGCTAAGTTTTCCAGAGGCAAATCTCCCCTTCAAATGGGCCTTAAAATCCAAAACTATAATGTATAAGTGCTCGGCCAAAGACAAAATGTTCTCAGAGCCCTCAAACTCTTGTTTAGCATTACTAAATAATGAGGGGCTGAACCCAGACAAATGTTCAACGGGCCAACAAAGGGCCAACATTTCAAATTTAATTGAACTTAGCCCAAATTGGCTATAAGTCCTCAATTCAGATTTAACTGAGCCAATGTGCTGATAATCTAATTAATTGATCTTAGTTCCAAATTGGACTATAGATCTCCCAATCAACTTTGGTTCAAGAGTACATCTCTCCACTCCTTTGATATTTGTCGTTGTAATCCTTCAGCGTTTTCAAAGAGGTGACGGGTCCCGATAACCAATCATTCCATGCACTGTGGGGTCCTTAAACTTATGGACTATGATGTCTTTAACCTTGGACTGTAGGGTCCCTTTAAACCTACGGACTATGATGTCCTTAATCTCGGACTGTGGGGTCCCTTTAAACCCACGGACTATGATGTCCTTAACCTTGGACCGTAACGTCCCTAAACTAATCGACCGCAATGTCTCTAAACTAAATAATAGAGCCCAAATGCTCTTTTGTTGAATCTAAACGATCCCGTTAAGTTGATCTTAGTCTAAAATTATCCTTAACAAACGTTTAAGTTGATCTTAGCCTCAAATGAGACTAATGTATCCTTAAACCCAACCCCCAAACCCAAATCTAAGAAAATACGGATTGGGATTAATCCACGCCCTACGGGCGAAAACATAAATTAGTCTCCGTATACAATCCATGGGCAACCAAAAACAAAACAAACACACACGATACGAAGTGACCTTCTAGAGCAGGAGAAAATGGTTACCGCGATGCGGTAGCGTAATTAACTGCAGGGGCTTGCGCCTGCAGGGAAAAGCGTCCCCACAATCGAAAACCCCTCAAATGAGGGGGAATCTGACGAAGTCTGCTATATCGGCCGCATCCATTTAAACCTTCGATACATGGTGTCATAAATCAACTTGGCATCTTCGGAGAGGTGGACGGATAGCACCAATTAGAATCTGCCCCCAAATTCGGCAAGACGGACCTACGCGGTCGCGTCTCTGTGTTTCGGCGGGGAACATCATCGATACATGAAACACGGGGTGAACATCCGGAAAACTGGATGGAAGAGCCAAACGATAAACAACTGCACCGACTCGCTCAAGAATCTCAAAGGGGCCCACAAATCTGGGACTAAACTTCCCTTCGTTCCCAAATCTCAACACGCCCTTCATTGGAGAAACCCGCAAGAAAACATGATCACCCACTGCAAACTCAAGTCTGAGATGACGTCTATCCGCATACGATTTCTGTCTACTCTTGGCCGCTCTCATCCTATCTCGAATCAACTGGATTTTCTCTGTAGTCTCCTGGACTAGCTGAGGCCCCAAAATACCGCTCTCACTAAGCTCTGTCCAACAAACTAGTGATCGACATCTCCTCCCATATAAAGCCTCGAAAGGTGCCATCTAAATCGTCTCCTGAAAGCTGTTATTGTAGAAGAACTCTATTAAGGGTAGGTGACGATCCCAACTGCCACCGAAATCTAGAACGCAAGCTCGGAGCATATCCTCAAGAGTCTATATGGTCCGCTCTGACTGACCGTCGGTATGCGGATATGTACTGAAACTCAATTGGGTGCCTAAAGCCTCCTGAAGTTTCTGCCATAGTCGGCCGGTGAACTGAGTGCCTATGTCGAACACAATGCAAGTAGGAAAGCCGTGCAAACGCACAATCTCATCAATGTACAACTGACCATACCGAGCATAAGTGGCCTTACTGGCAGAAAGTGAGCTGCTTTCGTCAACCGGTCTACGATCACCCAAATAGAGTCATACCCTCGACTGGTTCTAGGTAGACCCACGATGAAATCTATGGAGATCTGCGCCCATTTCCACTCCGGAACTGGTAAAGGCTGTAACTCTCCTGCCGGCCTCTGATACTCAGCCTTGACTTGCTGATAAGTCAGGCACTTTGTTCAGACCATAATATTGCATTTATCATTCCCCTATTCTTACCCTTTTTATAAATAAACAGGTACTCTTGACGCACGTTTGTTGCATATTACAGGATACAGGTTTCTGGAGCAAATACAGTGAAAAAGACACAAAACAACAGAAAAGGGACTTTTGACCAGCAATTAGACGGATCCTAGTCAAGCCAAGTTCACATAGGTGCAAGGCAACGAATGTCAAGGTGAAACGGTTAAAAGACCAATACAAGTCTTCACTGAAGATCTGGAGAAGAACCAGAAGCCCAAAAGAGAAAATAAGTGAAGAAACAGAAGCCCAAAGAGCCAAGGAAAAAGCACAAAAAAGTACAGATCCTGACTCCTCAGTTTGGCCGCGGAACCGCGGCCAAACCCATGCTGGCGCCGCGGTTCCGCTGCCATTCAGAGCCCGTGTCGGTGGAATTTTGGCGTATCGGTGCGACGGTTCGGGTGTTGGGATTTTACGTGGGCAAATCTGTAATTGCGCAAGTGCGAGAGTCTGTAACCCTAGCTTTCCTATTTTCCTATAAATTGTGATTTTAGATCTGTAAAATGTATGCCTCTTTTCAATCAATAAAATTCAGAATTTCTGAAAGCAAAATTCAGATCTGTTCTTCTTGTTTGGAGGGAGCCGTCAACCTAGTAAGTATTTTATTTATGTTTCTTTTAATTATAATGTCTTCTCATCCCCTAATGAGCGAGTAGTCTCCTCGCTTGTTAGGGTTGGCCTTAGGGAAAGGGTTGAGAGATGAGATCTCTCACCCCTTTCAATGCCACTTTAACCTAATGAATTAGAACTCCACGCATACGAGCACAACCGCTCCCTGCGGCATCCTACCCATCGAGGTAATGATGAACCGTAGTATAAAGGGCCGGTTGCGCGTGTTTTCCGTGGGGGTTAGGGTGATTACCAACAAAGGAAGGATACGAATCTAGAGGAAGAAACATCTTCCCAAAAGATTCGTATCCACTTTCTTGATAATTAACTTAACACCTAATAGATCAAAAAAAAGATGGCATTGAAAGCGGTGATGAAAAACATTAATCTCCAAAACTTTCCCTAAGTCTAACCCTAGCAAGATTCTTAATTAGATTAATTAGATCCAGCATTTTAGATTGTTATAAACCAACCCAAAACGACAAATTGAATCAACTCGTTAAAACACATAAAAGGAATTTACCCGTCTCTGTGGATCGACCCGTACTCACCGGCTAGCTGCGAAGCGACGCCGTTTCTGATTGCGGTAAACTACAAATTTTTGGATTAATCATCGAGACGAAATCTGCGACATCTCTCTTCATCCCTTCCCACCAGTAGACATCTCTCAAGTCATGATACATCTTGGTGGAACCCGGGTGAACGCTATATGCTGACTAATGTGCCTCCTCTAAGATCTCCGGTCTCAGTCCCTCGGAGTCTGGTAAAAACAAATGAGTCCCAAAACGTAGCATACCCTGGTCATCAATCAAGAACTCCGACTCTCTACCCTGCCGAACATGCTAAAAAATCTCAGACAAACGGGTATCGTCGGGCTGCGCCTCACGGATACGATCAAGTTGAAGTGGACGGGCATGGACATGAGTAAGCTGTCCCTCGGTGGAAGTGAACTCAACTGCACCCAGCTATCGCACAAGATCTGCCAATCTGCAGAAGACTGTCTCTGAACTGCGCTCAACTGGGACAAGCTACCTCCGGGCCTACGATAAAGCATCAGCTACCACATTCGCCTTGCCCGGGTGATAAAAGATCTCACAATCATAATCCTTCACGAGCTCCATCCAACGGCGCTACCTTAGATTCAGATCCCGCTACTGGAAGATGTACTTCAAGCTCTTGTGGTCCGTAAAGATTTGACACGACTCTCCGTACAAGTAGTGTCTCCAAATCTTAAGTGCAAAGACCGCAACATCCATCTCAAGATCATGAGTGAAATAGTTCTGCTCGTACTTCTTCAGCTCCCGAGAAGCATAAGCAATAACTCTATCATGCTGCATCAATACACAACCGAGCTCCACTCGAGAAGCATCACAGTAAACGATATAGCCGCCTGATCCAGAAGGCAAAGATAAAACTGGTGCAGTCGTCAACCAAGTCTTCAACTGCTGAAAACTCTGCTCGCATGTCTCGGTCCAAAGAAAAGGAACTCCCTTCCAGGTCAGTCCGGTCAGCGGTGCAGCGACACTCGAGAAATCTTGCACGAAACGGCGGTAATAACCAGCTAAGCCCAAAAAGCTGTGGACCACAGTCACCGATACAGGTCTGGGCCAAAACTGTACGGCCTCAATCTTCTTCGGGTCCACACGAATACCGTCTCCCGTAACCACATGACCCAAGAAGTCAACACTATCAAGCCAGAATGCGTACTTCGAGAATTTTGCATATAGCTGGTGCTCTCTCAATGTCTGCAAAGCAATCCTTAGGTGCTGCTCATGCTCCTCTCGACTTCTGGAATAGACCATAATGTCATCAATAAACACAATAATGAACTAATCGAGGAACGGCCTGAAAATTCGGTTCATCAAATCCATGAACGTTGCTGGGGCATTGGTGAGTCCAAACGATATCACCAAAAACTCATAATGCCCGTAGCACGTACGAAAAGCAGTCTTCGGAATGTCATCATTCTGAACCCGCAACTGATAATAACCCGACCTCAAATCAATCTTGGAAAAATATCCCGCACCCTGGAGCTGATCAAACAAATCGTCAATGCGAGATAATGGATACCTATTCTGCACCATAACTCGGTTCAATTGACGATAATCAATGCACAATCTCAAACTGTCGTCCTTCTTCTTGACGAACAGAACAGGGGCTCCCTAAGGCAAAACACTCGGGCATACAAGTCCCCTATCAAGCAATCCTTGCAACTGATCCTTAAACTCGTTAAGCTCCACCGGGGTCATCCGATAATGTGGTATAGAAATAGGCCTCGTGTCGGGGATCAAATTAATGCAAAACTCGATGTCGCGCTCTGGCGGTCTTGGTAACTCATCGGGAAATACGTCGGAAAACTCTCTCATAATAGGAACCTGGTCCAACGAATCTACTGTGGCTCCAGTATCATGAATAAAGGCTAAGAATCCCCGACATCCTTTCCTCAAAAGCCGACTAGCGCAAAGGGCAGAAATCAAACCGTGAGGGGCGGCACTACGGTCCACCTGCACAACAAGAACTGACTCGCCCAGAAAACAGAACCTGACTGCCTTCTCACGGCAGTCCACAGGCGCAACAAGTAACTAGCCAGTCCATACCAAGGAGAACGTCGAAGTCCAACATATCAAGAAGGATCAAGTCGATGGACAAATCTCTATCTCCAATACGAACGGCACACAACCGAAACACATATCGCGCAACAAAAGACTCTCCAACAGGAGTAATCACGACAAGCGGTTGATCTAGCAAAGACGACTCTCGGGCCAACCTCGGCAAGAAGTGTGTGGAAACATATGAATGCATAGATCCCGGATCAAATAAAACGTGTGCATCGAAAGAACATACAGAAAGAGTACCTGACAAGACTGCATTCGACGCCTGTGCGTCCTGATGAGTCAAAGCAAATACCCGAGTATGCCCTCTACCGGTAACTGGCTGGCCTCCGCCTCTGCCACCCCGTCCTCTCTAAACAAACCCACTGCAACCACGACCTCTCTGAGTATAAGTCTGGCGTAGAGCAACAATAGGTGTAAGAGGCAAAGCTCTCTGAGATGGAAAAGGTGGTAAGGTAACATGTGGAACCGCTACCTCGCCCTGGCGTACCTCAGTACAATCTCTGACGCGATGATGTGGACTCCCGCACCCAAAACATCCAGATGACGACTGCTGGCCCTGTGGGTAAGAGCTATATAACTGGCCCCATCTCACGCTCTGGCTACCCACACGGCCTATAGTGAATCCGCCGCGGCCTCTGCTAAACTAGCTCTGAGCTGATACGTCAGTACGAAAAGGCTTCGGTTCCGAAACGGCCGAAGTCTCAGAAATACGCTCCTCTACCAGTAGGGATGCGTCCACTGCGGCAGCATATGTATCGAAATGCTGGGCGCCAATGGAGAGGAACAACTGGTAATCATGCCTCGTACAAATCTCTTAATCCCCCACTCTTCAGTATCCACTAAATTCGGAGCATATACGGATAGCTGTATAAACTGAATATCATACTCCGCCACTGTTATAACCGGAGTCTAGCGCAACGACTCAAATCTGCGAGCTCGAGCATCTCTAACGCTCTGAGGGAGGAATCGAGCAAGAAACACCGTCGTAAACTCAACCCAAGTCATAGGAGGAAGATCTGCGGATCGACTTCTCTTTAAAGACTCACACCAAGTATGGGCAAGACCCTACAGACAGAAACTAGCGAACTCCACCCATCTTATGTCGGAGCATCTCAATGAACGACATATCCTAGCCATCCGATCGATGAACGACTGTGGATCCTCAGCTGTGTCGGTGCCAGTGAAAACCGGAGGCTTCAGCCTCATGAAATCAGATAAGGATACGGTGATAACCTCCATAGCAGTAGGCACGATTGTCTAAACAGTAGGTACCATCGCGGTCCCTGTAATAGTTGGAACAACCTCCGATCTCTGGGCTCGACTGGCCTCAACCAATGATCCCATCATCTGGCGTAAATCCTGCATACCGGCCTCTAGCCTAGTAATACGATCCAGAGAAGGTGGATCAATCTGCTCCTGTAAAATAGTCGTACCGCCCTAGTCAGTCCTCATCTAAGACGAGCCTTCCCTGACCTCGGCTCTCGCGGTAGCTTTCTATGCCATCGTAGTCTTCGGCGGCATGATGGATGGAATAAGGAAACAAGATTCGATAAAAACATAGAAATTGAATCATAAGGGTATATATAATCAAGGAAGGAATTACAAGCAATGTGTCCTAAGGTCACTTAGGCAGAGTACCGTGTCGTAAGTATGTCGCGGAACATACACACGTTACGTCACTCTGCTTAAGCTACCCAATCCATCATACCAAGGGTCATCCTACACTCCGAAAGATAAAAACCTAGCGCTCCGATACCAACTTTGTCACAACCCAATTTAGGAACGCGACCGGCACTTAAATCACGCAACGTCTTAAGGCGTAATGTAACTCAAGTAAGCCGACAACCCAGAAATCTAAACCACAAAGATAGAAAGTTAAAACATTTAAAAATTTTGCTAAAAAATTTGAAAGTCTTAAGTTATAGAATCTCCACTTAATTTATTTTCTTAAAAATTTCAGCAGCATCTCCTTTGTAAAAACTAGCCCTAAACGGATACAAGCATAGAATAAATATAAAGCATCCCCAAACGGGAGCAACTCACGCCAAAAGGCCAAACACAACCACAACAAGTGTGTGTGACTACACACACACACACACACACACACGATGCCGTAGCAAAGGAATAAGCAATAAAGAAGTGAAACAACATCACAATATAAATAAAACAGCCGACTCATACGAGCTCGACACCCAGAGTCACAATAATACAATATCGATCCTCACAAACGCGTCTCTAAGTAAATATATATGAAAGTAGTGGATGGAAAGTACTAGATAGAATAAGATATATAATGAGATCATATGGATAACCGCAAAACCACCCACCTATCCAAAATCACGACCAACATCAGCCGTATCTGCAGAAGTAGATGAAATGAGAAGCTCTGCCGCGACTATACTGAGGATCAAACCTGCAAAACACTGTGGCACAACGGGGGTGAGTTGCCAACTCTTGAATAGTAAATAACATCATATAGATAATCGCAAGTATGCATGAAAAATGATAATCTGAAATATGCAATCTGATGGCATAAATATAACAATACGGATATGCAGTAAAATCATGATCAAGTACACCACCAGGGTACAATAACTACTTGAACCAATGCATGTCTAATAAATCCTAAGTGTAAGATAACACATAAAACCTCATGTAGGAATCGCCATCATGGAAAAACCGATGTCCATCAACGACACCCCAAATCCCAATATCTCATGCGCCATCATACTGATCGGCCCTCATATCCGTCACATCATGAAACCTGGGTGTCCAACATCGACACTCGAAATATCATGAAACCCATGTGCAACATCGACACGTAAATACTCATATCTTAGACGCCGCATACTCAGATCGGCCCTCATATCTATCTTATATCATAACTCTAAAACGGTACCTCCGGATATCAGCCGAGTTCTATAAAATCACCGGTAGATAGTACTCCTTCCGTCAGGCTCACCACCTATCTATACGAGTCTTCTTGCCCCGGGATACCTCACCGGGTCCACCATGTACTCACAGACGGTGCCTACCGCTCCTCGAATCGGGTATACTCACATCTTAGAATAGAGAAAACTCATGGTGGACGCCTCGAAATATAGAAACCACATTTTTAAAGCAATATATTATATTTCCCCTTTTTAAATATAATCATGGTTCTCAAATCCAGAAATCGCATGAAATCAGTAAATCAATGCATATGTCCATGAAATACGAGATATGCAAATAAGGAACAGTAATGTGAGCATATCAAGGGAAAACCGCTCTTTTTAATTATCAATTTTTCAGAGGTATCTTGCGGTTTCCCAAATCTACGAAATAGAAATGCAACATCTTTTGAAGTAATTGGGTAACTAAAGCAATGTATGTAATATGCAAACATGTATGATGCAATTCATATGTGCGATAGGACAAGAATTACTATCTAACTGTTAATGATAACGAAGGCAAGGCAATATATATTATCCATGGTAATTTCTATAGTGTGTATGTCATGGCAATTACTAATGGTGTGTGTGTGGCATACAATTCAGTGCTCATGCAACATGAACCGTTAGTAAGGGTGTAGTGTCCAATCAATACAATGTCAATGTACAACACGTAATGGGATGTGCAAGATGATGTTCATACACAATCAATATATATACTAACAACATAGGTTTATATCACTGAATCCAGCCCTCGACGCTTAGCGCCATACGGGCGATTCCCCCGTAGATATTAAATCTACTCACTGATGATCTCGAGGTATGTAATCCAACCACCTCTTTCCCTTTCCTTGTAGCGTCCGAAGTCCCCGCAATCGATCCTAATATCACACCAAAAACATAACAAGTGCAAATTAGAAACTTCCTGATAACACATGCAAACAACGCTTAAACCAACGCACCGACTCCCACAAGCTATCAAGTGTTAGCTTAGTGGCGAACGTATGTAGCGACACCCTAAACCAACCCAAGTGCAGCAAGCTACATGAAGTACAAAAACCATGCCGGATATCCGTATCGCGCGTTGCCAAAACACTAGAAACTAGATAAGTGGTTCCAGATTTTTGCCTACAGACAATATAGGAAAATCAAACAGAACCAAACACCATAAATAACTCCCTGACAGCTACCCCAAAAAATACAACAACCCAGGTCACCAAAAATCCGGCGGTGCCGACCATTCCCTCATTCTCGCCGGGCCAACTAGGAGGGGTGGGGTCCGGGATTCAGGTGCACACTCAGGGCTTCTAACACTATACCACTGTATTTCTAGATTTTACAGTAGACTAACTTAGTGATAGCAGATCATAGAGACACCAAAATATACACAAAAATACGATTTTTGCACAAAAATTATAACTTTAGTGTTTAAAACTGAAACTAATAAGCATACAAACTTCATTTGAGCCTAATAAGGGTACAAAGATCACTACCTCACCAAAAGTTGGGAAAACCCCTAGCTTTCCAAGCTCCAAGTTATCACAATAGGCTTTAGCATGAATTGTGAAGGGTTTAGTGAGGTTGGATCAAGGTTTAGGCTTAGGATTGTGATGAAAATATATATCAAGTGGAGAATTGTGAATGAGGAGAAGAACAAGAGAGTTGAGAGTGCGAGGTGAGAATTGAGAGGGAAGTTGTGAGGAAATGAGGGTATAAGTGTTAGGAATGAGAGTAATGAGTGTGAGGGATGAGTGTATAGCTTACACTCGCTCTCTCTTTCACTTATCACAAAGGCAGCCATCTCCCTTAGTCTCATCCAAATTTTCAACTCTTCTCTTCTCTTCTCTTCTCTTTTCTTTTCCAAAACAATTAAAACCCTTTTTCCTTAAAACTAAAATAGATATAATTGTTTAAATATAACATGACATGCTAAAAAGGAATGGTTAAGTGTGCCATGGCTAATGAATCATGGTTAATACCTCCTTAACCCTAATTCAACATGCACATGTGTGTGCAAGTGTAAAATAATTAAATAAATATTAATTAATTAAATAAAAGATGTTAAAAAAGAATAATTATTAATTTAATTTCATTAAAACCCGCATTAATGCTTAATTACACTAACCGCATTCTAAAGTGTTACAATTTCATGTCTTTCCTTTTATTTATTGATGTAATAAAACTTTGGAACTACTTATTACATTAAAGTACTATTTAATGAATAATATTTAGCTTTTATTTTACTTTCCATTGTATATTTTAGTGATATATGCCCTAGAGGCCATTATTGTATAGTACTGGATTGTATATTACATTTTGAAAGATTGGGATATTCATAGATATAATAACAGTCTTGCTCAAAATGATAGTATGCTACTTGGTTTGATTCTATCTCAATATGTGCATATGTTTCTTTTAGCATATCGCTTATATATATTGGTAGAGCCCTTAGGATCTTTGCTTGTTTACCATCATTGTGATGGCAGTCACACTATTGAGGGCTGGGTAATCTATATGCACATCCTTATAAAGATCCCTAATGGTAGGATTATCGAGACAGGGTATCGATACTCCAGAGTAAACTAGTGTATACGCTTCTTATCCCAGCAGTGGAGATGGTCTATCCCACAGCCATTGGTATGTCGTACTGGAGATAGTATACAGGTGCTCATTGGGTTATGAATTACACTGGACGGACTCGTTGGAAACTGCTGGTTGGTATTATACCTATCGTCAGGTAGCAGTTCCCGGATGGCATGAATACAGGTTAGTCCATTGACTTGACATCACTATTTGTCTCAAGCGTGTTCCCGCTGTACTTAGATTACTACCCTACCACGGCTCAAAGAAGTCGTGCAAACAGGTAGTAGTTGGGTGCAGTCCTGAAGCACTTGGAGGCAGTAGCGGTTAGATAGGATTCGTCCCTCCCGGTACTGGGGGTTGATATCGCGCTGTATTTGGAAAGCCATTACATAAAGTCGCTGGCCAGGATAAGCGAGATTTACTGGTAGGTACTCTAGTAGTTTCTCATGGTGTACTGGACTCACCCAGGCATGACTTATTGCGTTATTAGAAGTCTGACGGTTACCATCCCCCTAGACCCGATATGCGAGTATCTTAGACAAACAGACCGGACTGTACGGAGATTGTCACAGATAGGCTCAGTAGGAGTTCGGATGAGTTTGCTCATCGACCTTTTTATCGACAGATACCTGGGTAGCCATTACATGCAGCTAGTACCACTGACGGACTTATAGTTAAACCCACTGCCAGCGTACTGTCGAGTTTTTAGAGTCTCACATGGAGAGTTTCCCTGCTTCGGGCGAAACGATGTAGAGGCCGTATGGTTTTACGACAGGGTTCTGATCATATACATGTACTGGCTGCACGGATGTTGTGCGGACAGATAATACTAGTGGGCTTTGGTTTAAGCCGGATTCTAGTATTATATTATTGGATTATTATTATCCCATTGTATTCGTATTTTTCGGAATACGAATACGGGTATGTATATACGGTAAGGGTATTCTTGTAATTTCAAAAAACATGCTTCTAGAAGGGGACATCTCATTATTTGGATTTATCTATTTTGATAAATAAATTAATGAGATGGAAAATGGAGATATTTGTGGCATGGTGAAATATGGCTCATTTGCATTTGTTTATTGGTTTGGACTCACTATTCAAGCATGGTTAATATTTTCAATTGGAAAATATTGCATGCTTGAGTGAGTTGAGTGAGGAAGTCATTCTTCACTTGCCTTCGCTTGGTTCATTTGCTCATTTTGTTTCTCTCTCCATTTTTCTCTTCTTCTTCCTCAAGACCCTAATCTCTCACATGAGTTGTGAACCATAGGGTCAAGTGAGATTAAATACTCTATTAGATACTCTACATCTTTTAAGCAATCTAGTTTAGCGAACTAGGTATCTTAGTTATCTCGATTTAGAGATTGGAGTTTAAAGTATAGACTCTCGGATAGATCATCTTCGACACGAAGAGGCCGACGATCAAGCGCGATCCGGATTTTCGAGGAGCTCAAGAAGAAGAGAAGAAGAAGACCTGAAGGACTAGAATCAAGGAGGTATAAATACTAACATAGTAGTTAGAATCTCCTAGTAGATATAGCTAATTAAGGTTTCCGTAAAAATTCTGGAGTTAAAGTCGGTGTAGCGAAGTAAGAAAAATAGTTTTTTGTAAATTCCGCCTTCCCACAAATGCGTGGGGTGTGCGACATCGACTTACAATATATTGCTTGCATTACTTTATGCTTAGCGTAACTGTATCGGGTTAGATTTTCTCTCGATATAGTTACGTCGTGAACCTAGTCTCACCCTTGCTACAGTATTTTGAGAAGCGGGGTTTGAGAACACAGATATCTTATTATATATGCTTAGTATTCTTCCAGTTCTACTGCTATAAATATGAAGTAGATATTCAATTTTTTATATGAAGCCGATCTTCTGGGTGCAGCTTTATATAAATTTTGAGTTTAAAGGGCTTGGATTCCAGCATGTAACCCTCTTTTAAAATATCTTTTATATTGGATGGCTTAAGTAATTAACAAGAAAATTTCAAAGAAAAACCTCAGGCGTTCCATATTTGCATTTTACACTATATCATTTTATTAATTTATGACCTCCTGAAGACTCACCGATATTTAGCAATTAGTGTGAAGTAAGATTTAAATGGAAATTGTCAAAAAGCCCCTGGTTCGCCTCAAACTTGTGTAAAAATCCTTTGGTTTTTTGCTCTTGTTAAAAGAACCATGGCCCAATCAAAAACCCCTTATACCATTTGCCTCTAATATCTAAACAGTTGTCTCTAATATCTAAGCCGTTGTAGTTGCTAATAATATCTATGCAGTTGCTTGCAATATCCAAGCAATTGAGGGAATATAAGGTCTAAATGAAATACAACTTAGGGTTTTTTCAAAGATTTTGAACAATAAGCCCTTCACAACAATTTCAAAATTTACAGTGGCTTTTAAACAACTCCAGAGCAGGCCAGGGACTTTTTGACAATTTATCCAAATTAAAAAGTTTGTACTTTGTATGCTTTGATAGATGTATTGTTTTATTTTAACCATAGATATTATATTATTACATGAAAAATAATTAAAAGATAATATTGTATATAATGGACTAATAACAACCCCATATCAGTTAAAGTTAGCATATAATTAGACCAGGCTAAACTTATTTCTGAATGTATTATTTTATTTCTAAGAACATAGATTAAGCTTCTTTGAATTTAAGCCTTTATAATTGCATTATTACTGTAAAATAAAAATAGATAAGTAGATTAATATATTATGAGTTCGAAAAACATTTAGTAGTATTTTCAAAAGATATTTCCTGGCTCTGCTCCTGTTTTTTGAATCTTCTCATATCCTAAATGAGCTCTTGTACTAAATAGCTTTAAGAAGTACTAATAAGAATAAATAAACAACTTTTTTTCCTTTTCTTGTTCAAGACATTTGGCTTTAATGTTTATGACTTTTTTGGCAACTAATTGAGACCATTTTTTAAAAACAAAAGGCAATATTATACAAAACAAATTCTTTATGTTATAGATTTAAGATGATATAGTAGCACTGCTACAATAATGAGTTGCCTCTACGGGGGCAAACTGCTGCCCCTACGACTAAGTCCGTAAGGCCATAAAAATCCCCCGTAAGGGCAAAGGCCACAAGTGCAAGTCTTCACCCTAAATATGCCCCTACGGAGTAATAATTATCTCTACGTCTTATTTCATAGGTATACATTTCCCTACAGATTACTCCGTAGGAACAAAATATTTATTTAATTTATTGGTTTATAAAATAAAATATTTGCCCCAACGGAGTTCTCCGTAAGTCTAGCTAAAAGCCTTTACGGAGTGCTCCGTAGATCCAGGTAAAAGCTCCTACGGGGTTATCCGTAGGTCCAGAGAAATGCCCCTACGGATTTAGCCGTAGGGGCAAGTTGAACGTCAGTTACTGAGTCCATAAGGTCAAAATATCAGGTATCCTGATATTTTGTCCCTACGGCTATGTCACGACCCGAAATTGGATGTGACCGGCACTTAGAGTATATAATATCTAAAATTATTAACGCAATCCAAGTAAGCCGAAAACCAAGATCAAAATCCTTTTTGCGTAATTCTTTATATATAAATTTAGTTTAAGTAAAAATCACAGTTTATGAAATTTAAAATTTATTAAACAAGTATAATTTATTACGTGTGATTGCATCCCTAGTTAGGAGCAACAATATTAACAGTATAATTCAATACAACATTATAATATGAAATCAAAGAAGAATATCAGACATAAATAAAAGAAACATTATTTAATACAACCAAACGATCTTATCTGTCGAAATAATATACATATCGTTCTAAGTCATTATACAGGGTTGATGGAGAAACTCTAGATTCAATATACAATACCAAAATGAGGAGGTTACTACATAGGTAACCCACCTAACAAAAGAGCAATAAACCGATAAGTGGATCTTTCTGCTACTATACGTCCACTCAATTCCTGCAAAGAACTATGGCACAACGGGATGGGTTGCCAACTCAGTGAATATAACTAACATATATCGGCTGATAATGTAAGTATGCCGATTTAGAACTAATATCAAAATGATGAATATGATGCATACTAAAATGTGGGAGCATAAATTTGTAATGTTTAATATATAAATCCAAAACTGAAATCTCATCAATTATTTTCCAATTAAGGTTCATTTTCTTCCCGTGTCCATCATCGACACAAATCTTCGGTATTTCATCAGGCATCGTTCCCCAAACGATCATGTCAATCAATAACACCGGTCGGTATCACCTAGATATCCGCCGTGTTTACCACTGACTCCGGTATCGAGTATCCTCGTTAGGCTCACCGCCTAAACTGTGGCCCCTGCCCCTCGGCCCCGACCGGGTCCACCATGATCCGACTGTATAGCTACACCACTCAGCTCGGATATAAGTAAGAAATTCCGCAACCGTATAGCTATCCCACCCGGTTCGGAACAAAACCAAATCAAAAAACGACATTCATGGTGGACATGTCATATTTATCATAAAAATCATTGAATCATTTCACTAGTATTTAAAACTCAAAACCATAAATCCTCAATAATACATTTACCTCTTATATCAGCATGGGATACGCAGATACTAAGCATGATATTAATGATGCAATTTACTACTATTAATTGTGTGTAAAATATGATAAGAATTATTTTAACAAGAAATTTGCTAAGTGTAAAGGTGACATGGTAATATTGACGAGGTGTAGTATGACATGTAATTATGTGCAGGTGTGGCATAACTCGTCGATAACTGTGCAGTGTTCTAACAATTATTAACATGGCAGTTTATATATATATATATATATATATATATATATATATATATATATATGATTAATTTAGCATATAAAGCCTATGTTTATTCAAACTTAACTACGGGCGTATCACGCCATCCATACAAAATCCCCCGGTAGATATTTAGTCTACTCACCGGAATACGACAAATTAACTCATATCACCAATCCATTTCCTTTCCTTGCGGCCTCCAAAGTTTCCGTATTCGAATCTATTATCGCAATTAACTTGTATAAGAAACGACTAACCCCGATATGGTGAAAACATGAAAATACTAGTTTTACGTATTAGCTATACTAAGTATGATTATTGCAACCTATCAAACATTTATACTAACCAGATTTTAACTATAACATGTATCGCTATAGAAACAGATCGCGATATTCATTAACCATGTCGTATTTATTTTCTTAGATAACTTTACCGATATTAACTTCCAGATTCTATTTATAATGAAACTAAATTGTTTAAATAACACCAAATTAGTCAAAATTGTACAGTGAAACCTACCCAACCAATCAAATCACCCTAGCTTCCTACCTGGCCGGCGACGCCGGATTTTCCCTCATGGCCGCCGGCCAAAAACCGGCCCCTTGGTGTCGTGGTCTTATGGTTTGTTCTATATTCCAATTATATCATTTTAGCACTGTTTTGTTAAGTTGATTTTATTCTTACTAACAGCAGATTATTACAGAGCTAAGTTTGTCTTAAAATGCGAAATTATAGAACTTGTTCAATTCTATTTGAACTATTTACAGAGCCTAAACTCCTACTGTGATTAGGAATATTACCCACAATAATTTGTTGGGAAGAACCCCTCCAAGATGATAAGTCCCTTGTCCAATCTTGATGGTGAAATCCTTAACTCCTACTTCTTCTTCTCTTCTCTTTTTCTATTTTCCTTTTTGTGAATTCTAATTGGTTTTTCCCTTTTTTCCTTTGTAAAATTTCAGGATTTTATATACTTAGTGAACTGAACAATTGTTGTAGGATAAGGGAAAATGAGTGATGGTGGTAGGAGGAGGTGTCACTTAAGGAGTTGTGGTGTTTTTATGCAAGGTTGAGGTGGAATGCATGAGGTGTACATGCAAGAAAGAGCTGGTTGTGCATGGTCATCTCCAAGTTGTGGTGTCTTTGAGAAAATTTCTGAGCTTAACCATTATCTAGCCCTTTTACATATAACCCCTCCATATTTCCAAGTTTACACATTTTTTCTAAATTTTACAAAAAGACCCTTCACTATCTATATTATTATATAAACACCATTTTATGAAAATGAAGCTAAATTTATCACTAAAACCCTATAACTTATTTATCTTGCACCCTAGATTTTTAATTTAAATTGTTTTATAAACATCTTATGAAAAAGTCCTATGTTGTTTTAATTAAATTTTTAACTTGGCATTTTATTATTTAATATATTAAATTTATTTATTTTCTAAAAATTTCGAAATGTTACAGGCTAACTGTGTAGGAGCAAATTTTGAACCTACAGATTAATCTATAGGTGCAACAGATAACCCTACGGCTTAATCCGTAGAGACAAAATATCAGGGTTTTTAAAAAGGGGGGGGATTTACTGTTTTTTCCCCGTCCGGTTTACAATAATATATACGTCATATAACCAAATACAGAAATATTCATAATCAACATCTCACGCATAATATATAAAAGAAATAAACAAACAGAATACGATATCAATCTAAATTATCGTGAACAATCAAACAACACCAATATCTTCCAAAATATATACAATATGTATCATATAAGTACATACATCCTCAAAATATTAAAAAAAAACTACCCTAACTCGGTCCAGCTCCTCTACCTCTAATAAACGCCATAATCTAGCGCATCTGCTTCTCGTTGCAACCGTGAGTCGTCAAAAACTCGACCAATGAAGGAGCGGACTGTGGGGGAGTCTGAGCGGGCTGTGGAGCTGCAGGAGTGGTCTGCGCAACCGCAGCCGAGGTAGTGGCTTGCGGAGCCGCAGCCGAAGAAGATGCATGTGGAGCCGCAGCCGAAGTAGCTTGTCGCATCTGTTAAATTTTGTGTGTAATAAACGAGTAAGAACGGTGTATTAGATTTTAGTCGAATTTGTATCATTTTCAGGTTATTGCGAAATCCTAATCTAAGAATACTTAGGGACTTAGGCCTCGTTTAGGTATCTAGTTTGAAAAACCGTAGTTTATTTTAATTAGACAGTTTTATGTAAGTATGATTAATCAAAGCTAAGCCTACAACCAAATAAGCTCAGGCTACTAATATTGCATATGTTACTATTATAATGTGATATAATATTTTACTATTAAGTAGTGTACGTACCAGCATCTCCTTCAACTCCTCGACGGTGGTCTTCAAGGCGGCAACATCATGCTCTAGACGTCACTCACGGGGGTAAGGGAAGTAACTGCCGGAGTGGAGTCCAACCTCATATAGGCCCTGCTAAGTCCTAGTCCCCGGCCTCTCTCCCAACCTCTGTGGTGCCCTCCGTGTGCAGCGTTTAGGACTGGGGTCAAGAGCATCAGATCGGTCTGTCCAGTAAAATCGATCCCCGATACCTCCGCCTTCTCCACCACCCGCTCATACACCCACAGTAACCATTAAAATATAAGTATATCATTTAAATTTGAAATTTTTAAAACAAAAATTTCAAATCTGTTAGAATAAATATTAACACTTGCGCAATACTCCTGAGTAGCGGTGTCGGGGAATCGAAGCCCGCCACGGTTGAGGTGCCATGGACGGCAAGATACGCGGTCAGCACACTCGGTGTACCACCCTGCGCCAGGGTCTGGACTCTCTGCAATTTGCCAAAAAATTACACATATTATAAGATAACTCTTAATACTACATTATATCCAAATAGATCTATTGTAATTTACCGATGCCTCCATGGCACGAGTAATGTCCCTCGAGCCTGTCACGCCTACAGCTAGACAATCAAAAAATGAGTATTTAAGTAAGAGCAAAAAGAATATATGTATATTTATGATATAACATTCTAAATCAATATGCATATACTATAGAATATATAAACATACATGCAGATGCGGTGACGGCCTCTACCTCTGATGTGGACGCACCACCAACAACTAGACAATTAAATATTAAATATAGAAGTAATTTTTAAATAAATATGCGTGTATATTTATAATATTATATTCAAAATGAATATGTGTGCAATATATCTAGAGGTGTGGCAAAGTCCACACCGAAGGAGTCATCCGAAAGGGATACCGATCGGGGTGCAAGACTGGCCCTATGAAACTCCCTACGTAGCTTTCCAAGAAGAAGAACCACTCTGCCTCTCCCTTTGCCGCGGCCGGTGCTCCTGCCGCCCTTCGCTGCTCCGGTCGACGTCATCGCTCCTAAATAAGAGTACAATCATTACATATGCATGCAATACATGTATAGATCGTAGAAATATGAATTAATAATATAATATTACCGATAACCTTTTTCGTTTCATGGACGCATTAGACATATCTACTTGGATTTTATCATCGATATCATTTCTAACCCACGCAACTTCACGATCAGCCGAAAATAACCCGTCTTTTGAAACAGACGGTCGGAGCACTCTAAGTCTTCTTTCCTCTTCATCCTCATCGTTGTCCTCCATATGATCTTCAAATTCTGGGACATCGTAAACATTCCTGGGTTTCTTCTTCATTTCTTCTTCTGGAAAGAAATTATCGTGTTCTTCTTTTTCTGCCGCATTACCGTCTTCTCCTTCTTCTTCTACCGCATTACCGTCTTTTTCTTATTCTTTCCCGTGATATAGTCAAGTTGTATAAAGTCTGGTAAAACCATATTTAACGATTTGAAACTCTGGGATTTCTACTTTCTGCCCAGAACTTATTTCCACATCTATCGCATGGGCAAAAAATCTTCTCTAACACGATCTTATTATGTGCGCGTGCGAATTCAATGAAAGTAGCTACTCCTGCGACAAACTTAGATTACATGCATTGTTGCCAATCCACATACATCCAGTCCTTAACTTTGATGTATTCATGGGCCATATTAGACTATATAACATATAAATTGTAGATTATGGTGGCTATATTGAGAAATCAAAGAACGGGATGGTTACTGACAAAGAAGAAAATCAGTAGCGGCAAGTTTGTTGTTGAAAAAAATAAATTATTGATAAACAAAATTAGATTTGAAAATACCCAAGTATGAGTTGTATTCTGTGTGTGTGTGTTTCAATTTATAATTTCTCTTAAGTGTAGGGTTGTTAGTATGTTTGTGCTTTGTGTGTACGTTTGTTGTGTATTCATATTATATGTGTGTGTTTCGGCTGTCAGGGGAAAGCCTTCTATCCCATTAAAAATGTATAGAGTAGACACTCATTCGTTTGTGTTTTCATCCGTTTCGGTAAATTTCGGCAGTATCTCCCCGCTGTTCTCCGAGTACGCTGTAATAAAATAGATAATCATTTCAATGCTGTGAAACAACGTTGAAATGAATACCTAATCTATCTTTGTACATGGAGAGCCAGCGGAAAAGTACCGACGAAATAACTCGAAACGAATGAAAAAACAAGCGGATGTAGGTGTTTTCTTTATACATTCCTAACTTGTCCACACTGGACAAATCTATCGGTTATCATACGATTGAATTTTCTCGTCATATAAACTACATGACAGTTGTTAGTAACGAACTATACCGTCCGATATTTAACAACTTTCGTATAGTTTTATCTCACGACGAACATCGAAGTATGTTAACCGTTATACGGGGACTGAGTCATGCTTTGATTTTCACATATGAGTATCGATGAGAATATGAAAATTTCATATTATTATCGAGTGTCATATATTGATTTTAACTTGAACATTTAACTTAAATAGCTTTTACGTTTACTTTTCGTTTTTAAAGGTTCTAAGTTTTAAGTTTAGTGTAAATTTTGCTTACGTTTACGGTAAAATTGTGCGTTTACGTTATTATAAAGTATCCTACTAAAAAAACCAGTGCACCCTAAAACCTAACCCTAATTAACCCTAATCATCACCCTAACTCAAATTATCCTTAATTAACCTAAAATCAACCCAAATCAACCTAATTAACCCTAATCATCACCCTAACTAAAATCAACCTAATCAACCTAATTAAACCAAATTAATCCTAATCATCACCCTAACACAAATACACTCTATTTTACCTAATTAACCCGAATTAACTTTAGCCCAAACCCCAACCCAAATTAATCAACCCTAATCATCACCCAAACTTCAAACCAAATTAACTCTAGCCCAAACCAAAATTAACTTTAATTAATTTAATTAAGCCTAATCTTAACCTTAATCATCACCAACCCAATTTTACCTAATTAACCCTGACCCTAAATCGGACCCCTAACCCTACCTAATTAATTTTAACCCTAATCCTCACCCTCACCCTCATCCTAACCCTAACCCCCAATTAACCCAGAACTAACCCTAACCCTAACACAAAGATCAACAATAACACAAAAAATAAGAATAATTAATAGTTCAAAATGGAATTACCTCACCTCGCTTGTGGTTTTGCCGGCGGTTGGAGCTCGACGAGGTGGAGGATGCCGGTTCTGGAAATCGACGAGATCCTCTGATCGGGATATTTTGGCGACGAGCAATTTTGGCAACGAGACAGAGGTCGAGACGGCGGCTGACGGGAAATTTTGGCGACGAGAGGCTCTGGAGGCGGCTGACGAGAGATGGAGGAGGCGCGGGTGAGGGTGAGTGGTCGCGCACTCGGGGGGTTGGTGAGAGGAAATATTTTGGGATGGTGGGGAAATTACTGAGCTTTAATTTTTTATAAATAACCCTTTGATGCTTATACGGATTAATCCGTAGGGTTTTCTTTTGCGCCTCCGTAGAACCAACTAAAAGATTACATTTTAATTTTTTAATTACTCTGTAGGGCAAGACAAATCGATGGCCCTACGGATTAATCCTTAGGGGCAATATAAAGTTGCCCCTACGGATTCTTATCTCCATAGGGACAATCTCTTATTGTAGTAGTGTAGAACATATTTTTTATATTAAGGAATTAAGATGACATCTTTGTAAATTTCAAATTTAAATGCAACAATATCTATTATCTATTCTACATATTTTAAGTCATTTAATATCTAATTTTCAGAACGAATGATCTGATAACTCAAACTGAACCTATAAATAGAGACCGTGGACAATATTTTCTAGAATTAATATATGTGATTTTTATTATTACTGACATGTGGCTTAAAAAAGAGAGTAAATATAAAAGAGAGTAAATATACAGTTCACAATAAAAAAAATCGCCATGGATGGAATAAATATTTCGTGGAATCTCAAATAGGTTTGGAACAACTTCCTTAATTAATGGATTAATGAAAGCCTGTGTGTACATGAGCATAATGGAGGAAATGTGTTATAGTATGGAATTTTCTCGCATGACGTCGGAAAAATACACGTTCCATGATTTTTTTTGACAAACGGCATACATCACTTCCATTTTTATCAGCTAAGATATGGATACACCAAATTTTATGTGATTATACCACTATTTCGCCGTTGATTTAGTTGAAGCAAAATTAATGGTTTACCGCCAATAGAACTTTTTACATTGCTAATTCAACGGTGAAAAAATGGTTAAATCACATGAAATTTGGTGTATGTACGTCTTAGATGATAACGATGATGATGATGAATGCCGATGGTCGGAAAAAATAGTAGAGGTTGTACCATATGAGGAAATTCCCTATTATGGATCTCTTCTCCATTATTCCATAGGAGAGAATTTCCTCCTATGGGGTCGAAAAATGCACCTTCCATCGTATTTTCCGATGATCGGACTCTATCATCTTCATCGTTATCATCTTCATCGTTATCATCTAAGATGTTGTTACACCAAATTTCATGTGATTCTATAACTTTTTCACCGTTGATTTAGCAAAACCCGCTAATTCATGGTGAAAAGTTGTAGAATCAAATGAAATTTGGTGTACCCATATATTAGATGATAACGATAAAGGTGATGGGTGCCGATCTCAGAAAAAACGATGACTGTTGTATTTTTCGACGCCATAGGAGGAAATACCCTCCCATGACATCTTTCCTCTCTCTCTCTCTATATATATGATTGTTGGGCCAATGACTATCAATCTTGCTGCATGTCTAAACCGCTTATGTTAAAGGCTTTATCTCTCCATGGCGAAGCCGTCGGCAATATATTCCCGGTCAAAGATAAAAGATAATAATATGAATGTCGTCAAGATGCTTGAAGGACGTCCGGAATTTTTCTTCTCTTTTCCTCTCATATCTGGATACATTACATCTGACTCTCTTTCATGTCTGAATATATTACATCCGACTCACCGAATAGAATAATTTATGTTGGAGAGGATCTGAATCTAATGAAAGAAAACATCACGCCTTGTAAAATGGTGGAGGTAAGCTTGCGTTAGGGCCTGTTTGGTTGAAGGATCGTGTTTGATTCTTGAGTTTTGGATTTGAGAATCCTAGAATTCACAAAGTTTGTGTTTGGTTGGTTTAAATTACAAACATGGATTTGTATAGATTGTGTGATAGGACCCAAAAAAAAAATGGATTCCAAAATCCTTCAAAATTGAGAGGATTCTTAAGGATTTCTCACTATTTGATGGTCATCGCTTATACTTTAGTTATTAAAAAATTCTCCGCTCTATCTCTCTCTCTTTGATAATCCCATTTTTTTTCCAACCAAACAAGAATTATAAGGATCTACAAATCCAATATAAAGAATCCAATACCAACCAAACACAAAATTAGCTAATCCAGATTTTTCAATCGTACTATTTAGGAATCCAAATTTCACAATCCAGCAACAAACAGCCCCTTGTAAAATAAGTTGCTCTCTTAAGAATTTTTTTATTTAAAAAAAGGTTTTTTCTATATAAGTCACTCAAAATTAACTAAGTTACTCGATATCGGTCCCTCTGTATAAATCCCCTCAAAATTTAATTCGATGCTGTGTTAGCCTCTTAACCACGGGTGTAGATTGACCAAAATGCCCTCCGGTCAATTTTTTGTTTCAATCACTAAAATGTTGATTCGGTTCCCCCCTCTCCTATATAAATCCCTAACTCATTGAAAAAACCGTAAGTCAAGTCCTAATTTTTTTAGAACAACACATCTGAAATCAATTAGGGTTCAGATCAGAAAATGCCCTAATTTCGATTCAGTGACTGGGAGTGGGGATCGAAGACGAGTTGATCGAGCGCAGGGAGTGGAATTGGAAGACAAGTTCGAGATCGAGCAAGGCAAAAGTGGAGTTGGGGGCAGCGATTGTTAGACTGCTTTACTTTGGGGAAGATTTCTGCAAGGTATATGTTAGGATCATACCATATTTTCACATAAACTGAAATACATTTTTAGAATGTTAGATTGTAAATGAAATGTTTTTTCTATACATCTGTTTAGATGAAATATAGTTTCCCTGTTTTTTTTTGGAAGTTCATTTTGGCATTTTATTACTTCAATTTGGGTATTTCTAGTGATTTACTGTTATAGAATGGGGGTTACCGATACTTGAATACAAAAAATCGGGTTCTGCAGATACTTATCTTTAAAAAAACACAAAGAAACTATGAATTGGGAACAAGTCACAGACCATTGATAAGAACTTTTATAGGGCTTGTGCTGCTATATACTTCTTGATCTTGAAAATTAAATTACAAACTGTATCTTAAAAAATCACAAACATTACGTATTTGACATAATTTGGCTAGAGACTTCATATGAGCCTTTGAAGAGAGCTCTGCAGTATATAGGAACACCCTTGGAGCCTGATAAGAGTTCCAAGCTCCATAGTAGGAGAGTGCGATCGCAGAGCTGATGAAGGCTTTTTTGCATATTGATATATGTGAGTGTCGTTGTAATGGTTGATTTCTTTTGCTGATGATGGAATACTTGATAAAATGGTGATGTTAGCAAAATTATTTATCCATCATCAGCCTCTCCCACGACAGCGAGTCCTACCATCCCCAATTAGGACTATATTCAGTAAGATTTTTTATCTATCCTAATTACCTCCTAAGAAATGTAACTTTCCACATTCATAAGCATAAAGCCCTACACTCTGTTTTTCTAAGTTTACATTGAAATTTTGCTCAATGTTGATTCTGTGATGAGAAGCAATGGTATTTATAGGAGTTTCAGCCTATTATTATATTTTGGATAGGGATTTTTTATTATGTAGTCAGTACACTTTGTTTTTTTGCAATAAAAGAATCTTTCCTGTAGCAAGTCAAATTTTTTTCATGAACAAGATAAGATTCTTCATTGATTGGCCACATCTTAATTTGTCATGCTTTATAGGGTTTATAGGGTGGTATGTGCTGCAAATTAGGATACTGTGTGTCTATGTCCTGTAACAAGTATTGAAGAGTTGCATTTAAAGTTTTTTTCATTTATTGTAAGTTATAATTAATTAGTAGATATGTAGATTAATTATGTATAAATGTTTATTTTCTTAACAGGATAGAGTGTATTGTTCTTGAGATTGTGTTAAGATATGGAGGTTATTGGAGAAATATTCCTAGAACGGGAAGGAGAAAATATGAATATGACAGACTGAAAGCATTTAAAATAGAAGCAGAAGAGTACACTAAGAACATTAGGTGAGCAAATTGCTGAGTTTGCTCCTAATGTTAGAGATCATGTTTTGAAGCTTGCCTATCCTGATGTTGGTACAAATCCTAGAGAATTTATCCATATCAGAAATAATGACATGTATATTGACATGGTTACAAATTACCTACCATACAAGAAAGTTGAGTTGTTTCTGGTTCTTGGAGATGGTCCCAATTCTTCTGGAATGGATATCATGCCCCATTTTAGGAGAAGGCAGCCACCTAGGGTTTCTAGGCTGAGAAAAGATTCAAACCCTGAATACCTTGATGTATCAGAATCATCCGGTGATGAAGATTATCCAGCAGATGAAGATGACAGATATGTTAGATTAGAAGAAGAGGAAGATGTTGCATCTGATGTTGCAGAAGATGACATGCAGTTTGATGATATAGGAGAAGTTAATATTACGTTTGATGATTTTAACAGTCTATTTAATGAAACAGAGCCTGAAATCAGGGTTGAGAATGATGAGGAATCTTTTGATGATGCTGATGATTGCTGCTCTGCTAATGAATACCACTCAGTTGCTAGTTCAGATGACTATGATTCTGAAGAAGTTGATAATGTTGAGAGCAATGAAGGTGCTGTGTGGGTTGTTGACATGGATGATCCCTTGATGAGAAAAGGCCAAAGGTTTAAAGTTGTGAAAGTGTTGAGATTCTGTTTGCAACAGCATAGTATTAGGAGGAATTTTAACTATGCATTTGTGAAGAATGATCTTGTAAGAGTTGTTGTAAGATGTGTGGATAAGGATTGCCCTTGGAGGGTGAGAGCCAAGAGATGTGTTGGATCAACAAACTATGGAGATTTCGGTTCATGTTGATATGCATACATGCAAGGTTGTGAATAAGTGTAGAAATAATTAGCCACTCATAATTGGGTTGCACAGAACATTCTCCAAAATGTGAAGGCTAATCCAAATATCACACCAAAAGAGATTATGGCTTTCATAGCAGAAATTCCAGATGAACATTATTTATAATAGAGCACACAGAGGAAGAGAAAGGGCCAAGGGAGTTGTTATTTGGGAGCGCTGTGAAGAATTATGACTGGTAGAGAGCTAAAGCATGAACTGTTAACAAGAAATCCAGGTAGTCACATTGATATTAAACTAGAGCCTGATTATGCTTTCCAGAGTATGTTTGTTTGCTTCAAAGCATCCAGAGATGGGTTCAGATTTGGTTGCAGGCCTTTTAATTGGCCTTGATGGGTGTCACTTGAGGTCAAAATGTTTAGGGGTTTTGCTATCTGCAAGTGTATTAGATGGAAACAATGGTCTTTTCCCGGCGGCTTTTGCTGTTGTAGAGACAGAGAGCAGTGATACATGGTTCTGGTTTGTGCAAAATCTCATTCAATCCTTCGAGGGTAACATGAACAATATCACAATCATATCTGATCAAGAGAAGGGTCTTCTGGATGCTGTATCTACAATATTGCTGCCACAAGCTGAGCACAGGGTTTGTTTTAGACACTACTGGAAGAATTTCAAGAAAAACTATTCAGGTGACTAATTTGAGCAAAGTGTGTGGGATGCTGCAAGGGCTTTTTCTGCTTCAGAGTTCAGTAGTGTGATGAGCTTGTTAAAAGCTAAAGAATGAGGGTGCATGGAAAAAGCTGATGGGATGTGGATATGTGTGTTCTAGGATCCAGTTTAACACTGCTTCTAGAAACCATTATATCACTAACAACTTAAGTGAATCTTTCAATGCTTGGATCCTAGATGCCAGGTATTAGCCAGTAGTTGATTTAGTTGATAAGGTAAGAATTAAAATAATGGAAAAAAGAAATCTCAGTAGTAGATTGAGCAACAAATGGAAGGGAAGGTTAGTTCCCATGGCAGACAGATATGTACAAGACATCTCTAAGAAGCTAGGTGGTTGTTTGGTCAGGCACAGCAATGACACTCTAGTGGAGGTAGAGAATGCAGTGGAGAGAATGATCATCAACTTAGTTGAAAAAACATGCTCATGTAGGAGGGGGCAAGTAACTGGGTTGCCATGCATTCATGTAGCAAGTTTTATTGGAAGTCTTAGGCAACCTGATTGGGCTGATTATCGTGATGACTTCTTCACAGTGAGAAGGTATGTTTCTTTAATCTACAACTAGCATTGTACCCGTGCTACGCACGGGGAAAGCATGAATCAAGGAAAATGAGATGATAAAGTAGTTTTCAGGTTAAAATTTAAATTCTATTTAGTCCCTTGCACTCTTAACTTATTTTGATTATACGCAATAATTAATAGATACTCAAGAGACTATAAGTTATATTTTTTTATTTTAAATTAGAATTAAGAATATGTGTTTCTTTGTTTCTTTGAATTGAAAAGATATGCAAGGCACTAATGGATGATAGCATAATAAGGTACACGATATTTATTTAACCTAAACATATAAAATGCGAAAGCACGAAGATATTTTAAGGAAAATGCACATTATTAGCCATCCATTTAATTGAAATAGACGTATAATATAAGCAAAAAATCATGTCCTAAGTATAGACAAAGCACACCACCATATCCGTATTACATCAGAAAATAAAACAACACTAAATAACAAACTGAAAAAACTTACAATCTCACAGCAGCCTAATATAGTAGGATACTTGGAAAATGAATGAAGTGACCTTATATAGGAGAGTAAGTTCAAAAAGTAATAGCAAAATAGAATATTAATAAGTATATCATTTTAGTTTGTTAATAAGGTGCTACCTTTTGAACTTACTCTTGTCATAATTCACTTTGCATTTGAACGGTTTTCAATAAAGTAGATTTGACAAAACATAACTTGACTGATTTGATAGTATCGTAACTTGAGTAAATTAAATAAAAATATTTGGAAAAGATAATATTTGATATTGTTTAGTGGTGAAGAACACAACAAAAAATGAATGGCGTCAATATTTCCGATTTCAATGTTTTCTCCTGAGACTATCATCATTCAACAACAAACTAAAATCGGTTACGATATGAAAACTATATTTAGCAACAAAAAGAGATGGTGGTTTCTTGCTTACAAAAATGATCTATTACAAAGTGATCACAGATTTCAACATCTTATCCAGCAAATATGACACATACTTTTGAAACTTAAAAATTTAAAAAAACTTCAAAAACATAATCAGTTAAGAGATGGTAGCAATGTTTCCATTGGAATTAATTTTTAAAGAATTTGTAGCACTTGTCCATCCATTGGCAAAACTGACCGCAAAACGCCCTCGGAAGTCGATCATTATTAACCCAGTAGCCATCACTTTTTGCCTTCATAACCCATCTACAGAGTTTATCCTTACAAAGAGATCCCGGCTCCATCTTCAACATCACCCTCGTCCAACTTTTATTCGTAATCTGCAAAGTATCTCTTCTGCATCTGTCTACTATCGGATTGTCCGGTCTCGTGCACTCTTTAACTTCATGATCAACGCATAAAAAATTGCCGCAAGAAACTTTGTTCAGGATTTCTATGGTGTGTGCCCGTGTATATGCATAAAAAAACAGTATGATCCCGACCACATATGCCGCTGCAAAGTGGCCATCGGTCATCGCTGTCTTGAAATGCTCTATGCCCAAAGTCATCTTTTCTAAGTTGTATATCTCTTTCTATAGGTTTAAAGAAAAACCCAACATCGATGAATTAGACTATATATATATATATATATATATATATATAGGAAGCAAGATATGTATTAAATCAAATTATTTACCAGTGCAAGAATGAAGTTGGTATCAAGATTGCCGCTATTTGCAAAGTTTCGAAGCAAGTTAGACATGCACCCTTTCCCCACAAATACATCCTCAAGTACTCTTAATCACCGAGATTGAACGCCCGACCATCTTATCTTTGGAGGGCCGATAAAAACTTACATTTAAAATGCATACAAAATGATATTAGATAATTCATATGTTGGTTCTGAAATTATAAAAAGTAATAAATGCTTACGTTGCATGTAGGTTTTTAACATCGTTGAGAGAAGCCGAGGACTTGGAAACGACTTGCATGGCTATTTCGATGAGCATATCTTGTGGGAGATGTCACGATCGTCGTCTTACTTTTTTATGGCCTTTCTTCATTACTGATGGACTAAGTTTAAGCTTCATCATGGACAACTTGAGTACTTGAAATAGCCAGGCACAAGTGTTTATGAGAAAATATATGATCATGGTTTATATATAAGTTCAATATGGTAATTATCCTGATAGGAGTAAGAGTCACCAAGTTAGCTTGAAGTTTAAAATTAGAAAGCAGCGAATGCAATTATGGTGAATTGGAAATGTATAACTTCATGTGTCCCATCATGCATTTTTCTTCATTTTGATGTCATATCATATATAAATATGCATGAAGAAAAAACACATGATTGGATGAATGAAGTATATGCATTTATAACTCATATCATAATTACACTATGCATGTGAAAAATTCTCAATAAAACATATTCTGACAAAATATAATTTGACTGGTTTGATAGCATCGTAAGTTGAGTAAATTAAATAAAGATATTTGGAAAAGACAATACTTTATATTGTCTAGTGACAGAAAACAACAAAAAGTGCTTTAGCCGCGAAAATAGGGAATGCAATTATGGTGAATTAGAAATGCCGGCTTCATGTGTCCCATCATGCATTTTTCTTTATTTTGATGTCGTGTCATATATACACAGGGATGTAAAAAACGCATCATTGGACGGATGAAGTATATGCATTTATAGATCATATTATAATTGCACTTTGCATGCGAATGATTCTCAATAAAGTATATTCTGGTAAACGTATGATTTGACCGATTTGATAGCATCGTAACTTGAGTAAATCAAATAAAAATATCTGGAAAAGATAATACTTGATGTTGTCTAATGGTAGAGAAAACAATCAAACGTGCTTCAACCGCGAAAATAGGGAACGCAATTACGGTGAATTAGAAATGCTAGCTTCATCTATCTCATCATTCATTTTTCTTCATATCTCCATATATGATATTGTACAATCATCTGTCCAATCAGCGTTATACTTTCAATTCAGTATATAACTTAACATTTAGAATAAATGAATATATATCGTTTGACTTATTGATTTTTATTTTCTTTTAGACTTATTATTTTCAATTTCTTATTAACAACAAATATTATATAGCAAGCAAGGTATCATAAGTATAATGATTGCAAGGATTTATAAAATATTCATATAACTAAAGTTTACGTAATTGTATAAAAATGACCTATAACTGACATGATGAAAAATGAAAGATAAATATCACTTAAACTTTGCGATGATATTACATCTTGATTTTAGAATTTCATTATACATAGCAAAATACTTTTACATCAAAGGATAATCTACACGCATTAAAGAAGCGACTATTATTGCATACTCGAACACTTCATAAGACGGAGTGATGAACGTGCAATGATGATCATTCTTACGAACATCACTTTCACAATATATTCGGACCGGACAGATTCCTCGATAGTGTTGGGGTAAAAATTTACACCCCGGTTGACCAAGTCAAAATCAAAGTCAACCCCAAGCCAGGTGGGCCCAAGCCCAGGTCAAGTGGGCCCATGCCCAAGTCGAGCCCGCTGCCAGCCTCCCCGTGCCAACAACAAAATCATGTAATAAATAATTTTTATGTAATTGTTTATGCATGAATGTAAACAAAATGGGTATAAAGCCAATATTTTGTAAGCCCATTGCTTATGTGCAAAAATGAAATGGCACATGAGCCATGAGATATGCAAAATGTCATTTTGTGAAGCCCAAGCAAGAGGCTATATGTAAATATGTAAGCCTATAAAAGGCAACATGATGATGAATAAAATAACACTTTTTCCATTCTCTCAAAAACCTAGGGTTTGTACATCTTTCCCTTTTTTGAAGGTTTCAAATCTTTTTCTTTCTTTGAATTAAATCAAGAGTTTTATTCTTCCTTTTCCAAAACTAAATAGTTTTTTACCATAAAACCCACCAATGGGAGCTTGGATCTGTCATTAGATCTCAAAAGAAGAGATTTTTAGATCTTACATCTCTTGATCTTCAAGATCCGGCCAAACCATAGGAGAAGGAAGAAGAACCCTCTTAATCAGCTTCAACACATCCTAGGAGTTTAACTCCATATATATAATAAATATTTCCTTTCTGAAGCATAGCTTCTGGTTTCTGGGGCTAAAAGCCCTCTTTTTCTCGCCGGCGCTCAAGCGTCGAGCGTCCACGTGCCGACACGTGGTGCGCTAGCGCTCGAGCGCAAAGCGCCCACGTGGCGCGTTTGCGCTCCAGCGCCCTTGCGCTCGAGCGCAAGGCGCCCACGTACCGACACGTGGCGCGCTTGCGCTCAAGCGCACTGCGCTCGAGCGCAAGGCGCCGGCGTGCCGACACGTGGCGCGCTTGCGCTCGAGCGCCCAGCGCTCATGCGCAAAGCGCCCACGTGTCGACACGTGGCGCGCTTGCGCCTGAGCGTACAGCACCTAAGCGCACATCGCCCAAGGCGCTGGCCCCACGCATCCCTTGAATGCCTTTTCCCCCTCTTTTTATGTACATACATATACATATACATATGTATACATATTTGCACACACACGTGCTTCACGACACTGTCCCTGTTAGAATTTTTTTTTAACGGGGCGCTGCCCCGCACCCCGCAAGGGGGCTGCTAGCCCCCTTGACCCTCAGCCCGCTATCCGGGTAGCGGGACCCCCGTAAAAACTCTGCGTGGCTCCCGATATATCCAAAACCCCTTTTCAAAACACAACACACGCACACCGCACATTGAGTTCGCATGACCAGTTTAACCCGTTAATCGGAGGTTCCCTCGCCCCAAAGGCGAGGGGTAATTAACGGCAGCTTAGTCCGCGGCTGTCGGAGATTCGGATCCCCACAATCAATAAACCCCGGCCTACCCCACACAGGGGGAATCTGTAGTATGCCTGACAAGCGCGCGCGTATTCCCATCTCAATGGGGTGACGAAAAACACCCTACAGGTTCTGGCACGCCCGGTGGGACCAGTCTCTCATCCCATATTTCGGGTTAAACGTTCATGCAAACTCAATCAATTTACATGTCTATATTTATACTAAAATAATGCTCTTTCATGCAGGTTTTCAAGTAATCGCCTTTCAACAATGTCTCCAATGATGAACTCAGCTCCCATCTCCTACACGATGAAGATAGACTCCAGGACGGTCCTTCCGGCCAGTCTTGGGCGACAATGGGAGGGGCCGCTGCTACCATTCGGCTTTATTATTTTCATGCCTGTTGGCGCTATCCCAGCTCCTCAAGCCCCGGTGACAGACAAACCGGTCTCGAGAGGCAAGATGCCAAATGTGGTGGTCTCGAAGGCGCCCCAACTCAAACGCAAGTCGGTGTTTGAGCAGCTCTCCTTGGCCCCAGCTGGGGGTAAGGCCATCGACACCAACAAAGCAACAAGGCGTCTCGAGCAAGCTCCGGCGGTGCCCCTGACAACTGCTCGATCGGGTGTCTTCTCTAAGCTCCCCGTCGACCGACTCACGGTGGCTTCCCAGGGAATGAATGCCCGCCAAGCCCTTAAAATTGAGAAGCTAAGGCAGAAGCGGCTCAGATATAGGGCCAACAAAAGGGCTAGGGCTCTGGCCATGTTAAAATTTATGAATTTCCAAACCCCGGACCGCTCCGCGAAACCAGCTGCCAGTGATGAAAGAATGGCTGAATGTGTTATCCACACCGTCTACATGGCCGGACATGAAGAAACGAACCCACCTCTTCTTCACAGCCATGGTGATGATATGGTTGACGCTACCCAGCATCGGCTCGATCTAAATGATGAAGAGCCCGTTCAGGCCGATAAGCCAGAGGAGCCTGTGGTTCCTGCGGAATTGAGCTCAGGCAATAAAGATTACCCGGTTGTCATAGCCGGAACTACAGAACAAGCATTATTCCAATGGCTTCAAAGGCAATTTCAGGACAGGGATGAGAAGATGGCCGAGATCTATTCCAAAGTCGACGAGCTGGCAAACGTCGTGGCAGATCTCGCGACCCAAGTCGCCCGATTGCAATTACAGCAGAATCAAATTTTGGTTCATGAGCCAGGGATTGATACCCGGAGGCAGCCAACTGATACCCCCTTCAACCTATAAGGGCGGAGCGCCTTCGCGGAAAATGGCCGCAATCAGCCTCCAGTCCCTCCGACACATACGCGGGGGGGAATCACCTCTGAAAGAGAAACGGGAGAAAGTCTATTCCTTCAAAAGGGAAAAAGTCCACAAGATATTCAGGGACGCCTTAAGAAACGGTCTACAACTGCCGGAATCAAAGAGACCGCAAGAAGCGAATATGACCGACGACCCAGAATATTGCCCCTATCACAGGGTGATAGGTCATGCCATTGAGGACTGCTTCGTCTTCAAAGATTGGGTCGAAAGGCAATACAAGACGGGAGAGATAGAACTGTCTAAAGGCGCGTTAGCAAACAGTCAAGCTACGACCGCCGATTTCATTCAAATGGAGACCGGAGCCTTTCGGGAACCTAATCCTTCCAGACATGTGCCATTATCTGAAAAGGGCGAACCTGTTAGTGTATATGCCCTAGAGGCCATTACTGTATCATACTAGTATGTATATTACTTGATGGAAGCTTGGCATATTCACCTTGTATTGACAATCTTGCTCAAAATAGTAGTATGCTACTTGGTTTGTTTCTGCTTTAATGTGTGCATGTGTTTCTTTTAGCATATCGCCTTGCTTGATTACCAGCGTTGTGATGGCAGTCACACTCGTGGGGGCTGGGTAATCTACAAGCACATCCTTATGCAGGTCCCTAGTCGTAGGACTATCGAGACAGGGCATCGATACTCCGGAGTGTTGGGGTAAAAATTTACACCCCGGTTGACCAAGTCAAAATCCAAGTCAACCCCAAGCCAAGTGGGCCCATGCCCGGGTCGAGCCCGACCATGAAGCGGCCGGCCTCCCCCACACCAAGATAAAATTTTTTGTAATAAGCAATTTTGTTGCATTTTCTTTTATTTTATTTTATGGATAAATGTAAGAAAAATAGGCATAAAGCCAAATTTTTGTAAAGCCCATGGCTTATGTGCAAAAAGAAATGGCACATGGGCCATGAAATAGGCAAAATGCCATTTTGTGAAGCCCAAGGGGCTATATGTAAAGTGAGCCTATAAAGGCAAGATAATGAAATATCTCAACAACTTTTTCTCTCTAAAAAAAAAGTCTTAGAGCTGAGCTCTTTTCTTCCATCTTCAAGGTTCTAAACCTTTTCATTTTCTTTTGAATTTAAATCAAGAGTTTTACTCTTTCTTTTCCAAAACTAAGTAGTTTTCCACCACAAAACCCACAAAGGGGAACTCAGATCTCCCATCAGATCTAAAAAAAGGAGTGATTTTTAAAATCTCCTGCTTCTTGATCTTCAAGATCCGGCCAAGCGATAGGAGGAAGAAGAAGAACATCTTTCACTAAATCCCCTCCCAAAAAAAAAAAGAAGAAGAAGAAGAAGAACACTCAGGAGTCCAACTCCTCTTTGATTTCTCATCAGAGAAATCTTTTTAGGCTAAAAGCCTCTTTTTTCTCGCCGGCGCTCAAGCGCAGAGCGCCCACGTGCCGACACGTGGCGCGCTTGCGCTCGAGCGCAAGTCGCCCTCGTGCCGACACGTGGCGCTCTCGCGCTCCAGCGCAAGCGCCCGAGCGCAAGTCGCCCTGATGTCGACACGTGGCGCGCTTGCGCTCCAGCGCAAGTCGCCCTCGTGCCGACACGTGGCGCTCTTGCGCTCAAGCGTAAGCGCTCGAGCGCAAGTCGCCCTCGTGCCGACACGTGGCGCGCTTGCGCTCCAGCGCAAACGCTTGAGCGCAAGTCGCCCTCGTGCCGACACGTGGCGCGCTTGCGCTCAAGCGCAAGCGCTCGAGCGCAAGTCGCCTACGTGCCGACACGTGGCGCGTTGCGCTCCAGCACTCTGCGCTCGAGCGCAAAGCGCCCACGTGCCGACACGTGGCGCGCTCGAGCGCCTAGGCGCTGGCCCCACGCATCCTTTGGATGCCTTTTTCCCCTTTACTTATATATACATGTATATATATACATATGTATACAAATGTACACATACACATACTCCGCCACACTCTCCCCCTCAAAAAAAAATTTCGGGCCGGGGCGCTGCCCCGAACCCCGCAAGGGGGCCGCTAGCCCCCTTGACCCCCAGCCCGCTATCCGGGTAGCGGGACCCCCGTAAAAACTCTGCGTGGCTCCCGATATACCCAAAACCCCCTTTTCAAACAAAACACACGCACACCGCACATTGAGTTCGCATGACCAGTTTAACCCATTAATCGGAGGTTCCCTCGCCCCAAAGGCGAGGGGTAATTAACGGCAGTTTAGTCCGCGGCTGCCGGAGATTCGGATCCCCACAATCATTAAACCCCAGCCTACCCTAGGCAGGGGGAATCTGTAGTACGCCTGACAAGCGTGCGCGTATTCCCATCTCAATGGGGTGACGAAAAACACCCTACACGGAGTAGACTAGCGTATGTGCTTCTCATCCCAGCTTGGGAGACGGCTTGTCCCACAGCCGTCAGTACGTCGTACTTGGGATAGTATGTGGGTGCTCGTTAGGTTACGAGTACACTGGACATGACTCGTCGGGAACTGTTGGTTGGTATTATACCTATCTTCAGTTATCAGTTCCCAGGTGACATGAGTACAGCTTAGTCCGTGGACTTGACACTGTCATTTCGCCTCGAGTGTGTTCCCACTGTACTTTGATTACTACCCTACCACGGCTCAAAGGAGTCGTGCAAACAGGTAGTTTTTGGGTGCAGTCCCGAAGCACTTGGAGGCAGTGACGGTTAGACAGGATTCGTCTCTCCCGGTATTGGGGGTTGATATCGCGTTGTGTCTAGGAGAGCCATTACACAAAGTCCCTGGCCAGAGCAAGCGAGATAGACTTGTAGGTTTTCAGTGTTATCTCAGGTGTTCTGGGCTACACTCCGACACGACTTGTACCGCTAGTAGGGGACTGACGTTTACCGCTCCCTAGGCCCGCCATGCGATGTTCTTAGACGAACAAACCGGACTGTACGGAGACTGTCACATTCAGGCTCAGTAGGAGTTCAGATGGGTTTACCTTGTCAGTCTTCTTATCGGCATCTACCTGGGGACCGTTACGTACAGTTGGTGCCGCTTGCGGTCTGTGGTTAAACCTACTGCCGGCGTAGTGTCGAGTCTTTAGAGTCCCATACAGAGGGTTATTCGCCTTTAGGCAAAATGAGTAGAGGTCGCATGGTTTTGCGATGGGGTTCGTTCATATCCGCGCACTTGTGCACGTTTGGTGTCATGACAGCTTGTACTAGCGGGCTTTGGTTTAAGCCAGATCCTAGTATATGTTTTGGGATTGGTTTTATCTTATTGTATTCGTGTTCCTCGGAACACGGATACGGGTGTGTATGCACAGTTGACTGAGGCAGAGGCAGAGGACTTTCATTAGGGTTAATGACCGTTGTCATTTTCTTAACCTTAATGTTTATGTGTGAAATATGATTTATTAATATTAGTTAATTATAATTGTGATATGGTTATGGTTGTTGACCATTTCACTTTGATTGACTTGTTGACCTAGGTTGACAAGTTGACCATCATCATTTCATATGGAAGATGCTCTTTAATCCTTGTAAAAGCATTTAATGTGAAATGATAATGGTCATTTCTTGATTAACCATCACAATTATCTTTAGCTAATTATTTTATTTATCATAATTCACATATATGTGAGAAGGTTGGATTATTCTTCTCACTTTATCATTTTCATTCTCTTTCCTCCTCTTCCTCTCTCTCTAGCCCTCCCCTCTCATGAGTTGAGAACCATTTGAGCTTGAGATAAATCCCTTAAAAATACTCTCTACTCTTTCTAAGGTCCTAGGTTTAGCACACCAAGCACCTTAGTTATTTCTAGTTTGAGGTTGGAGTCAAAGGTTGATGCCCTCGGGTGGATCTTTCTTCGGCAAGAGAAGGCGCTAAGGAGAACCCGTTCTTTCACTCCAAGGAGCAAGAAGAGAAGGACTTGAAGACCTAGGTATAACCCCCTTTCCGAGTAGCTAACTCTTTTAGCTTTGGTAGTTAGTTTTGTTTAGCAAAGATCCCTCTTTTACATAGTCCATGTTGCCCAGTGTTGTAAAATTCCGATTTTTCATAACGTTTCCGTCTCCCCGCAAGCACTGGGGTGGGCAACGTGGACTTACATTGGTATCAGAGCCTAGCTAAACACAAACTAACTAGTTAGCAAAGTATCTAGAACTTCGATCGAAAAAAAATCGCAAAACACTTTTCAAAAACCCTAGTTTCTGTCGATTTTTATTTCTGCTTTAAATATAATAAATCATACATGAAAAATCGGCTCAGGGTTTTCTAAAGACACCCACCAAAAACAATCCATTGAACCGGTCAAAGTGCCACGGTTCCGCGGCAAGAACATGCTTCTTGCCGCGGATCCGCGGCCGAGTTGACTCGGCTGTGGACCGAGTTTGGTGCAGTGTACTTAGTTGGAGGTTTTGGGATTTTTAATATGGTTTGTTTCTACCCATATTTTCCAGAGAACAAGTTAGTTTTTGGGGTGGTCACAAATCCGTATTTTTGATCGAATTTCTTTACACTTTGACTAATGGGTTATACCTGTGATGTGATATATGTATTGAACGTCTGCTAATCGCTATACGTCGATTAGTCGGGGTTATACATATCTGTGATCTGTAATGTTATGGTTTGTGTATATAAATTCGTTGGATTGTCGCGGATGAATAGCCGGGGGTTGTGAGATGAGAGTTTTTTTATTCTTTCAATTTTTGTAATATGTAAATTGATGTAATATTATTTGTATGGCCGCACAACCGGGTCGGGGTTGTAGCCGTCATTGTATAATTTCTTTTTACTGTTTTTGCTCCTAAAATAGACCCAAGGTGGGGTCCACAAACTACCGGGTATCTCGAAGTGCCGAGTGGCCTACTCACGGTGTTGAGGGAGGTTGCTTCACTTCGGGTACTTGGTGGGTAGTTTGCCGCACCCGTAGGGGTCTAGGATGGGGTTTGGTTATTCATCGCGACCGTGTAATCCGCTCTTCGTTACAGGCTCGTACGAAATGCGGATTCCTAGTATATCCAATGTATTCATCTGTGATCTGGAATGGCTATCATTGCATGTGACGAATGTTTTTATATATATATATATATATATATATATATATATATCTATATGATATATATTTAGACGTTGCTTATGTTTTGCATCCGCGCTAGTCCAGCCCCCGCTCTGTCGTTAGTTAAGTAACCTAACGGGTGATGACGGGACCCCGTGGCGAATGCGGATGGCATAAGCGTACGTCATATTTTCGTTGTTTTCTGCAATGGTAGGATTAAATGATGGGACGCATTGGAATTAATGTAAGCAAAAATAAACCAAGTAATAGTCGTTGGAACACTTTCAAAACCACTCGGTTCTTTTCAAAACCAAATTTTAAATGCGGAGCTTGAACCACTCCTTTTGAAAGCTATCTCGTTCCATCGATTATATCAAGTTCACTACGTTTACGGTTTCGCCAAAACCATTCGTAGCCCTCCGTCGTTTCACATGAATGGTCAATAAGTATTCAAGCTATGTTTGTTGGCCAAAGTCAAGGTATAGTGATTGGTAGCTATTGGGTATTCATGTGCAGTATAGATAGATGTGTTGGTTTGGGACAGTCGTTCTACCTTGTTGGCCAAAGTCTAGGGTATGTGTGAGTGGGCTCAAATTAACCTGGAGAATGACGGGTAGAACTTGACATGTGACTTATGATTTGTTGGTCAAAGTCAAGGTCATAAGAGCATGGGGCAAAAATCTACATCGGGAGTTTCAAAAGAACTGAAACTTGCTAGCGCTGCATACCATTTGGAGTGTGATGATTCTGGTAGGATTCCTTCAGTTTTGTCATGCGATGATATTTGGATCCCGATCCTACTGTGAGTATATGCTACTCCTCCGGAACTTTCTCACTTAACAATCAATGCTATAAACCAAGTAGGTGTTTAGAAAGGTGTTAGCGGGGCTACGCCCACAGGGAAAAGAGGTTACTTAATTAAGGAACTTCGCGAAAGCGTTGGAAAACCTCCCTCGAAGTACCGACACTGGCCTGGCTGAACGGTTAAGCAAGTATTGTACGTTGAGATTGATCCCGACTAGTTCTTCCTTTATGGTTTGAGGAGGGATTCGAGAGACAGTGGGAGCCATCCTGTTTAGACAAATTAAAAACCACTTTAAACTTGCAAGAGCATCATGCTAAAGTGTTTCTTCTCTCCCTCCTAATTGCAGCGACCATTTATCATGACTGGACTTAAGTTACTTCTAGATAAAAACATACTGACAGGGCCAAACTACAAAGATTGGCTCAGGAATGTCAAAATGGTAATCACTTATGACAAGTTGGGGTATCTTCTTACCACCAAAGCTCCCCCTGTCCCAGGTCCCAAAACCAGCGTCGCGGATAGGGAAATCCGTAAGACCTGGGAAATCGATTGCGCGAAGGCCAAGTACCTTGTGCTTGCCTCTATGGACAATGAACATCAGAGGAGGCACGAGAATATGGACCTTGAATCCATATTTCTCCATACAAAAGAACTGTATGGAGAGCAATCCCGTATCGCCAGATACGAAGTGTCGAAGAAGCTGTTTTCGGCGAGATTGGCCATCGGATCATCGGTAGCGGAACATGTGCTTAAGATGATTGGCTACATAGAGGAGCTCGCGGACCTTGGGACCACGTTGGAGAATGAGCTCTATACGGACTTGATTCTTCAGTCCCTTCCTTCCACTTATGCCCAGTTCATCCTGAATTTCAACTTGCAAGAAAATGAAGTTGAACTTTCAGAACTTCTCAACATACTGAGGAGTGCAGAGGGCACCCTACAGAAAGGTAGGGAAACATCCACTTTGTTTGTAGGAGGATCTTCCTCTTCTAGGTCCAAGGCGAAAATCAAGGGAAAGAAGAAGAAAACCCCCGCCAAACCAAGGGGCGGTGTTAGTAAAGTGGATACGAAGGGAAAGGCAAAAGCAACAAAGGTAGCGGGGAAGCTTGTGGATAAGGAAGAATGCTTTTACTGTCACAAGAGTGGACACTTGAAGAAAAATTGCAGGGCTTGGAAGGCCAGAACACAGGATCTGAAGCAAGTTGCGGCTTCAGCTTCAGGTGTGTATGTTATTGAAAACTGTCTATCAATAAACTCTACGTCCTGGGTATTGGATACCGGATCAGGATCTCATATCTGTAATTCTTTGCAGGCGTTGAGAAAGCGTAGGTTTTTGAAGGCAGGTGACATGACCCTCAAAGTTGCAAACGGAGCTAGCATGGATGCTGAGGCCGTGGGGGATTATCACCTGGGAATGTCAGATGGACATGTTTTGGTTTTACGTAATTGCTTTTTTGTACCCAATGCAACTTGTAATATCATTTCTGTATCTTTAATTTCTAAAGAAGGTTATGAATTTGCATTTGTAAGTAATGTTGTAAACATTCATCTTAATCAAGTTCTGATTGGGTCAGGTACATTAAGCAATGGTATATACGTATTAAACCAACCACAGATTTTCAATGTCCAGAATACACACAAAAGAAAGTCTCCGGAAACAAATCAGACTTTCTTATGGCATTGTAGACTGGGTCACATCAATGAGAGAAGGTTGACGAAGTTACATACAGAAGGATATTTGGATCCGTTCGAATATCAATCATATGCAACTTGTCAATCCTGTCTCAAAGGAAAGATGACAAAGACTCCGTTCACTGGACACGGAGTGAGAGCGAGCGAGCTCTTAGGACTCGTACACAGCGACGTGTGCGGTCCAATATCTACGCATGCGCGAAGCGGTTATTCTTACTTCATTACTTTTACGGATGACTTTTCAAGGTACGGATATGTCTTCTTAATGAAACATAAATCCGAAGCCTTTGGAAAATTCCAGGAATACAAGAATGAAGTAGAAAAACAAACAGGCAAAAGTATCAAGACACTGAGATCTGATCGAGGTGGTGAATACTTGAGTGCCGAGTTCCTGGATTACTTAAAAGAGAATGGAATTCTCTCTCAGCTTACTCCTCCATACACTCCGCAACAGAATGGTGTATCGGAGAGACGGAACCGAACCCTATTGGATATGGTACGGTCCATGATGAGTAACGCTGAGTTACCGCGATCATTCTGGGGATATGCACTAGAATCAGCTGCATACCTTTTGAATCGAGTTCCAACTAAGACTGCGCCTACTACACCATATCAGATGTGGTGTGGGAAGAGACCCTATCTTAATCACATTAAGACATGAGGATGTCCAGCTTTTGTCAAAAAGCAGCATGCGGACAAGCTCGAGGCATGCTCAGTACAGTGTAAGTTTGTGGGATATCCAAAGAACTCCAAGGGATATTTCTTCTATTACGAAGAGGAACAAAAGGTTTTGTTTCTCGTCATGCCCACTTCTTGGAAACGGAGTTTTTGGAAAATCAGATAAGTGGGAGCGCAGTAGAACTGGAAGAAATTCCAGAACCACGAGCTATTACTGAAAGCTTAGTAGAACCAGAGGGTTCGAAAGATCAGGACATTTCTACACCGCTCCGCAGAAGTAGTAGGCAGTCTCATCCGCCCGAGAGATATTATGGTTTTCTCATAGACGGGGATAGAGAGGATTGCATCATTGATAGTGATGAGCCGACTAGCCTTCAGCAGGCCATTCAGAGCGTTGACTCGGTAAAATGGCTGGATGCAATGCGGACCGAAATGGAGTCCATGTACACCAACAAAGTATGGACGTTGGACATTGCTCCAGATGGGGTAAAACACGTAGGATGCAAGTGGATCTTCAAAAGGAAGATTGGTGTAGATGGACAGGTTGAGACCTATAAAGCTAGATTTGTTGCAAAGGGTTTCCGTCAAAGACCTGGCTTGGAATATGATGAAACCTTTTCTCCAGTGGCTATGCTGAAATCCGTTCGGATCCTTCTTGCCATTGCTGCCTTCCACAATTATGAGATCTGGCAGATGGACGTAAAGACCGTTTTTCTAAATGGAAATTTAGAGGAGTGTGTCTATATGGACCAACCAGAGGGTTTCATTCAGAGTGGGAGCAGCGGAAAGGTGTGCAAGTTGCTTAAGTCCATCTATGGACTAAAGCAGGCATCGCGGAGTTGGAACATCTGTTTTGATGAGACGGTCAAAGAATTTGGCTTTATCAAAAATCCAGATGAACCATGCATCTATAGTAGATTTGTAGCGAGAACTGTAGTATTCCTCGTTTTATACGTGGATGGCATTCTCTTGATAGGAAATGACATTCCTATGCTACAATCTGTCAAAGAGTTCTTGTCACACAGGTTCTCCATGAAAGACCTGGGTGATGCCTCTTACATTCTGGGGATCCGGATCTATCGTGACAGATCCAAGAGGATATTAGGACTTTCACAATCCAGGTACATCGACACCATACTGAAAAGATTCAGTATGGAAGATTCCAAGCGCGGTAATCTACCGGCTTGTCACGGGATCACCCTCTCCAAAGAGATGTCTCCCAAGACTGATTTGGAAAGGGATCGCATGTCTATTATACCCTACGCTTCTGCGGTAGGCTCTATAATGTATGCGATGTTGTGCACCAGACCAGATGTAGCTTATGCACTGAGTGTGGTAAGCCGGTATCAGTCAAACCCTGGGGAGAAACACTGGATAGCGGTAAAGAACATTCTCAAGTACCTGAGAAGGACTAAGGAGACGTTCTTGGTGTATGGCGGAAAAGACCTCCAGATCGAGGCCTTTGCTGACTCTAGCTTCCAGAGTGATAAGGATGATTCCAAGTCCATGTCGGGTTATGTCTTTACCCTCTATGGAGGGGCGGTGTGTTGGAAGAGTTCCAAACAGGAAACCGTTGCTGACTCAACGATGGAAGCGGAATATATCGCTGCTGCATATGCCGCAAAAGAAGCCGTCTGGATAAGGAAGTTCCTAACAGAACTTCAGGTGGTTCCGTCCATTGTTGATCCAGTACCTCTGTATTGCGACAACAACGGGGCTATAGCTTTAGCGAAGGAACCCAGGTCCCATCAGAAGTCCAGGCACATCTTGAGGCGGTATCACCTGATCAGGGAGATCGTGGGTCGCCAGGAGATCGAGGTTCGGAGAGTTGCTACGGAAGATAACACTGCTGATCCATTCACGAAGGCCTTACCCCAGACTCAGTTCGAGCGACTGATCGAGATGATAGGTCTTCGATACACCAATACATGGCCTTAGTGCAAGTGGGAGATTGTTAGTGTATATGCCCTAGAGGCCATTACTGTATCATACTAGTATGTATATTACTTGATGGAAGCTTGGGATATTCACCTTGTATTGACAATATTGCTCAAAATAGTAGTATGCTACTTGGTTTGTTTCTGCTTTAATGTGTGCATGTGTTTCTTTTAGCATATCGCCTTTACACATTAGTGGAGCCCTTAGGATCTTTGCTTAATTACCAGCGTTGTGATGGCAGTCACACTCGTGGGGGCTGGGTAATCTACAAGCACATCCTTATGCAGGTCCCTAGTCGTAGGACTATCGAGACAGGGCATCGATACTCCGGAGTAGACTAGCGTATGCGCTTCTCATCCCAGCTTGGGAGACGGCCTGTCCTACAGTCGTCAGTACGTCGTACTTGGGATAGTATTCGGGTGCTCGTTAGGTTACGAGTACACTGGACAGGACTCGTCGGGAATTGTTGGTTGGTATTATACCTATCGTCAGTTATCAGTTCCCAGGTGACATGAGTACAGCTTAGTCCGTGGACTTGACACTGTCACTTCGCCTCGAGTGTGTTCCCACTGTATTTTGATTACTACCCTACCACGGCTCAAAGGAGTCGTGCAAACAGGTAGTTTTTGGGTGCAGTGACGGTTAGACAGGATTCGTCTCTCCCGGTATTGGGGGTTGATATCGCGCTGTGTCTAGGAGAGCCATTACACAAAGTCCCTGGCCAGGCAAGCGAGATAGACTGGTAGGTTTCCAGTGTTATCTCAGGTGTTCTGGGCTACACTTCGACACGACTTGTACCGCTAGTAGGGGACTGACGTTTACCGCCCCCCTAGGCCCGCCATGCGATGTTCTTAGACGAACAGACCGGACTGTACGGAGACTGTCACATTCAGGCTCAGTAGGAGTTCAGATGGGTTTACCTCGTCAGTCTTCTTATCGGCATCTACTTGGGGACCGTTACGTACAGCTAGTGCCGCTTGCGGTCTGTGGTTAAACCCACTGCCGGCGTAGTGTCGAGCATTTAGAGTCCCACACAGAGGGTTATTCGCCTTTAGGCAAAATGAGTAGAGGTCGCATGGTTTTGCGACGGGGTTCGTTCACATCCGCGCACTTGTGCACGTTTGGTGTCAGGACAGCTTATACTAGCGGGCTTTGGTTTAAGCCAGATCCTAGTATATGTTTTGGGATTGGTTTTATCTCATTGTATTCGTGTTCCTCGGAATACGGATACGGGTGTGTATGCACAGTTGACTGAGGCAGAGGAAGAGGGCTTTCATTAGGGTTAATGACCGTTGTCATTTTCTTAACCCTAATGTTTATGTATGAAATATGATTTATTAATATTGGTTAATTATAATTGTGATATGGTTATGGTTGTTGACCATTTGACTTTGATTGATTTGTTGACCTAGGTTGACAAGTTGACCATCATCATTTCATATGGAAGATGCTCTTTGATCCTTGCAAAAGCATTTAATGCGAAATGATAATGGTCATTTCTTGATTAACCATCACAATTATCTTTAGCTAATTATTTTATTTATCATAATTCACATATATGTGAGAAGGTTGGATTATTCTTCTCACTTTATCATTTTCATTCTCTTTCCTCATCTTCCTCTCTCTCTAGCTCTCCCCTCTCATGAGTTGAGAACCATTTGAGCTTGAGATAAATCCCTTAAAAATACTCTCTACTCTTTCTAAGGTCCTAGGTTTAGCACACCAAGCATCTTAGTTACTTCTAGTTTGAGGTTGGAGCCAAAGGTTGAGGCCCTCGGGTGGATCTTTCTTCGGCAAGAGAAGGCGACAAGGAGAACCCGTTCTTTCACTCCAAGGAGCAAGAAGAGAAGGACTTGAAGACCTAGGTATAACCCCCTTTCCGAGTAGCTAACTCTTTTAGCTTTGGTAGTTAGTTTTGTTTAGCAAAGATCCCTCCTTTACATAGTCCATGTTGCCTAGTGTTGTAAAAATCCGATTTTTCATAATGTTTCCGCCTCTCCGCAAGCACCGGGATGGGCAACGTGGACTTACAGAACCAAAAGACCGATCGGTCTCGAGGACCAGCATCAGTAAATGCACCTACTCCAATGGAGAGAAAGAAGAAGGTATACTCCTTCACGAGGGATGAAGTCCGCAAAATATTCAGGGACGCCTTGAACAACGGTTTGCAACTGCCTGTTCCAAAGATGCCACAGGAAATGAACATGACCGGCAATCCCGTATACTGCCCATATCATAGAGTGGTGGGTCATACCAACGAAGACTGCTATATTTTCAAAGATTGGGCAGAGGACCAATATAAGCATGGAAAAACCTCACAATCCTCGGATGTATCGGCAAGCCACGGAGCTAGGTCATCAACACAGCTCCGCCAAGATCAAAGTTCAAGGAGCTGGGATAAGCAAAGATGACCCCCACGTTGTTAAACTGGGAACCGTCGACCTCTAAGTCGTTAAACTGGGAATGTAAAAAAATATATATGTATGTAAATAAACAAAAAATGTGTAAATAAAAGAAAAATAAAGAAAAGCCGAAATGATGGGGCAACTCGCAAAAAAAAAATCAGCGAGTAAAGATAAATATGAAAATAAAGCCGAAATGATGGGGCAACCGCGAATAAATAGCCGAAATGATAGGGCAATCACGAACTTCGCGATATGAAAAGCTGAAATGATAGAGCAATCGCGGTAAAACAAAAACAAAAAACAAAAAAAAAACAACTGGCGAATGATGAGTTGCTCCTGGTACCATATTCCAGTGCAGCGATGCAGACGCCAACAAAAATCTATTTTTTCAAAATTCTTCCGGCCCTACGGCCATTCCCCAAATTGACTGCTGTATACAATCTACGGGCTCAAATAATTCTCATCGTACCCATGCCCCACCGTAATCACCAGTTACGTGGCTGGTCCCCGCCTTTGGAGTTATGCTCCATTGAGAAGACCCACTCATGTGTCCTCACGATACATGAGGAGAACAAACCTTTATGGGATCCTTACGACTCACAAAGGAAAAACACACTTAGGAGTCCTCACGACTCCTAAGGAGAAAATACACCTGCGGGATCCTCACGACTCGCAGGGAAAAAATGCTTTTATGGGACCCTTACGGCCCACCTAAAACCTGTTTCCTAAGCCATCATTCCCTAATAAGCAAATGCAAATGATGATTCGCTTCTGGTACCATGTTCCAGTGTAGCGATGCTGATGCCAAACAAAAAAAAATCAATTCCCAAATCCTCTAGGGGCAAATGACGAGTTGCTCCTGGCATTATTCCAGTGCAGCGATGCAGATGCCAAACAAAAAAAAACCAATTCCCAAATCCTCTCGGGGCAAATGATGATTCGCTCTTGGTACCATATTCTAGTGTAGCGATGCTGATGTCGACTCAAATCAAACAAATCAAACCAACCAATTCCAACATCGACCTTTGCGTCAACAAGCGACACTCTGCGTCGGGGAAAAGTCGATCAGCGACACTCCGTGCCGGGGAAAAGTCAACCCGGCACTCCGCGCCGGGGAAAAGTCGATCAGCGACACTCCGTGCCCGGGAAAAGTCAACCCGACACTCCGCGCCGGGGAAAAGTCGATCAGCGACACTCCGCGCCGGGAAAAAGTTGATCAGCAACACTCCGTGCCGGGAAAAAGTCAACCCGACACTCCGCGCCGGGGAAAAGTTGATCAGCGACACTCCGTGCCGGGGAAAAGTCAACCGGCGACACTCCGCGCCGGGGAAAAGTAGATCAGCGACACTCCGTGACGGGGAAAAGTCAACCCGACACTCCGTGCCGGGGAAAAGTCGATCAGCAACACTCCGCGCCGGGGAAAAGTCGATCAGCGGCACTCCGTGCCGAGAAAAAGTCAACCCGACACTCCGCGCCTGGGAAAAGTCGATCAGCGACGCTCCGTGCCGGGGAAAAGTCAACCCGACACTCCGCGCCGGGGAAAAGTCTATCAGCGACACTCCGCGCCGGGGAAAAATCAACCCGACACTCCGCGCCAGGGAAAAGTCGATCAGCGACACTCCGTGCCGGGGAAAAGTCAACCCGACACTCCGCGCCGGGGAAAAGCCGATCAGCGACACTCCGTGCCGGGGAAAAGTCAACCAGCGACACTCCGCGTCGGGGAAAAGTCAACCAGCGGAAAAGCCGATCAGCGACACTCCGTGCCGGGGAAAAGTCAACCAGCGACATTCCGCGCCGGGGACATTCCGTGCCGGGGAAAAGTCGATAAGCGACACTCCGTGCCGGGGAAACGTCAAGCAGACACTCCATGCCGGGGACACGTCAACCAGCGATACTCTGCATCGGGGAAACGTCCAACACAGACATTCCGCATCGGGGAAACGTCAAGCAGACACTCCGTCTCGGGGACACGTCAACCGGCAGATACTCCGTCTCGGGGAAGCGTCGACCAGCGACACTCCGCGCCGGGGGAACGTCAACGAAATCACTCCGGGTCAGAGAAACGTCTACCACGGACACTCCGTCTCGGAGATGCGTCAAGCGCCGACCGTCCAAGTCGCAAAAAGGGCAGAACCGACCGTCCATGTCGTAAAAAGGGCAGTGCATCCCAAAAAGTGGGAACCAAAGTAAGTCGCCTCCATGCAAAAGAAGATCCATCAATTTCATTCACACGACCCACATATGCTGTGTGCATTTATTGATGGGGGGCAATTTGTTGGGGTAAAAATTTACACCCCGATTGATCAAGTCAAAATCAAAGTCAACCCCAAGCCAAGTGGGCCCAAGCTCAGGTCAAGCGGGCCCATGCCCAAGTCGAGACCGCGGCCAGCCTCCCCGTGCCAACAACAAAATCATGTAATAAATAATTTTTATGTAATTGTTTATGCATGAATGTAAACAAAATGGGGATAAAGCCAATATTTTGTAAGCCCATGGCGTATGTGCAAAAATGAAATGGCACATGAGCCATGGGATAGGCAAAATGCCATTTTGTGAAGCCCAAGGGGCTATATGTAAATATGTAAGCCTATAAAAGGCAACATGATGATGAATAAAATAACACTTTTTCCATTCTCTCAAAAACCTAGGGTTTGTACATCTTTCCCTTTTCTGAAGGTTTCAAACCTTTTTCTTTCTTTGAATTAAATCAAGAGTTTTACTCTTCCTTTTCCAAAACTAAATAGTTTTTCACCATAAAACCAACCAATGGGAGCTTGGATCTGTCATTAGATCTCAAAAGAAGAGATTTTTAGATCTTACATCTCTTGATCTTCAAGATCCGGCCAAACCACAGGAGGAAGAAGAACCCCTTTAATCAGCTTCAACACATCCTAGGAGTTTAACTCCATATATATAATAAATATTTCCTTTCTGAAGCATAGCTTCTGGTTTCTGGGGCTAAAAGCCCTCTGTTCCTCACTGGCGTCCAAGCGCTCAAGTGCCGAGCGCCCACGTGCCGACACGTGGCGTGCTAGCGCTCGAGCGCAAAGCGCCCACGTACCCGAGCGCAAGGCGCTCACGTGTCGACACGTGGCGCGCTTGCGCTCCAGCGCTCTACGTCCGAGCGCAAGGCGCCCGCGTGCCGACATGTGGCGCGCTTGCGCCTGAGCGTACATCACCTAAGCGCACAACGCTCAAGGCGCTGGCCCCACGCATCCCTTGGATGCCTTTTCCCCCTCTTTTTATGTACATACATATACATATACATATGTATACATATTTGCACACACACGTGCTCCACGACACTGTCCCTGTTAGAAATTTTTTTTCAACGGGGCGCTGCCCCGCACCCCGCAAGGGGGCTGCTAGCCCCCTTGACCCCCGGCCCGCTATCCGAGTAGCGGGAACTTCGTAAAAACTCTGCGTGGCTCCCGATATATCCAAAACCCCTTTTCAAAATACAACACACGCACACCGCACATTGAGTTCGCATGACCAGTTAAACCGTTAATCGGAGGTTCCCTCGCCCCAAAGGCGAGGGGTAATTAACGGCAGCTTAGTTTGCGGCTGCCGGAGATTCGGATCCCCACAATCAATAAACTCTGGCCTACCCCAGGCAGGGGGAATCTGTAGTACGCCTGACAAGCGCGCGCGTATTCTCATCTCAATGGGGTGACGAAAAACACCCTACAGATAGCAATAAAACACACAGAAGATATCAAGATCCGATTGCAAAGAAGTTTAACTATGATTTTCAAATAACTGATAACATATCCCACCTAAACTAAACCCAACTGGATGGTGTCCTTTGGTTATGAAATCACGAAACATAAAGCATAATATACTAAAATTGACAATATCAACTCTCGTTGTCCATTTAGCAGTATATTCTCCTGAAATGCATAATTCCAATTGCATTCTGAGTACATCCTTATGCCCATCCTGAAATTAAAAATTTGAAGTTATATGTGGTTAAGATTTATTTTGTTATTAAATTTTTTTTTCTTTCTAATGAAAATTTTAATAGAATAAAATTGAACTTAACATATTTCATGATTTTTATAAAAATAGCATTAGAAAATTATAGAATAATACAGGAATTATTAATTATACTCTATTATTATACAATTCTATATATGGAAGAGAACTTACATTTCCGGTTAATAGAGATGACATTTCAAGGAGCCCAATAGTTAGATCCATTCAATGCAATACTAATCGTTTATCTAAATTCATATCATTGTATTAATATTCCATTAAAATAATTTTAGATACTGCTATGTGGTTGAAATCATATATATATATATATATATATATATATATATATATATATTGTATTGATTTATTATTGTTCTTCGTTTCAGCAAGTATACTTAAGTAAATATTGTTACCTCAAAGAAATAAAATGAGTTGTATAGGCAAATAACAAAAAAATATTAAATGGATATTACTTCAAAGAAATTAAATAAACGACATAAACAAATAACACAAAATACCATACATGAATTTAAATAAAAACATTTAAATAAGCATAATGTTTTTATAATATCAAAATTGAACTCTAAAATCAAAAAGTATGCATCAAAAGTCAGTGAGATATTTTTTTATGGAACTTAAGAGAATTTTAAGCTCTTCATTTCAAATTCTAGCATATAGACATAATCGACTGAGATGGCAGTTATGTACAATGTAAAGAAAGACTTTAAATTTTATTTAAGCATAATCAAAATTGACTTACAATAACATCCATTAAGCTGTTGAACTTTCATGTAGTAATAACTAATATCATTTCCCATATATATAGATAGAAGTATAACTATGCCACAGAAAGAGTTGATTGCATTTGTTAATAGGAATCTTTGAAAAAGTAGAGTTTTTTAAAAATGACTTTCTAGGTAACTCATAAAATATACATCGATTTATAATATTACGATACCCAATTTATAATTTATATGAACTCTCTAACATGTAATACTTTTATCTTATATTTTATACATAGAAAAATCAAGTATGGATAGTCCCAACAGCTTTTTATCCAACACTTATGTGTTTTCTCTATGCATTAGTTGTTTTTGCTCTACTTATGATAACTTCTATATTTAGGACGATTTTCAATAAGATATAAATAGGCGTGAAGAATTAATACATTCTCCGTTAAAAAGAGAAAAGAAAACCGAGATATGCTCTAGTCTAACTGACTATTTTCGATGTCATATCATGTATAAACAGACATGAAGAAAAATGTAGGATTAGATGGATGAAGTATATGTATTCAACTCATATCATTATTACACTCTGCATATGAACGGTTTTCAACAAGGTATATTTTGACAAATGTATGATTTAACTGATTTGATAGTATCGTAATTTGAGTGAATTAAATAAAAATATTTAAAGAAGATAATCGTTGCCTAATGATAAAGAAGAAAACCAAACGTGCTTCAACCGTGAAAGCAGAGAATACAATTATGGTGAATTGGAAATGCATAGCTTCATTTGTCCCATCATGCATTTTTCTTCATATTTCTATATATGATATTATACAAACAATTATCTGTCCAATAATGCATTATCCAATTGTTGTCTCGAACATCGCTTTCACAATCTATTCGAAATTGGACAGATTTCTCGATAGTAATAAAATATGTACTATATATCAAAATCTGATTCCAGAGAAGCAAGTATTATTTTCCATAACAACCAAGTGGTGAATTTTGCAACAAAATTCTTTTGACTACATGAGGTGATAAGGGAATAAAGGGATAAAAACAATTAATGCATTCTCCGTTAAAAAGAAAAAACAAAGTCGAGTAATGCTTTAATCTAAATGACTATTTCGATGCCATATCATGTATAAACATGCATAAAGAAAAAATGTATGATTGGACAGATGAACTGTATACATTTACAGCTCATATCATTATTGCACTCTGCATATAAACGATTTTCAATAAGGTATAATTTGGAAAAATGTATGATTTGACTGATTTAATAGCATCGTAATTTGAGTAAATTAAATAAAAATATTTGGAAAAGATAATCCTTGATATTGTTTAGTGATAAAGAAGACAACCGAACCTGCCTCAACCGTGAAAGCAGGAAATGCAATTATGGTGAATTGGAAATGCACATCTCCATCTATCCCATCATGCATTTTTCTTCATATTTCTATATATAATATTATACAAACAATCATCTGATCAATCACACATCATCTGAACAGCGCTTTCACAATCTATCCGGAGTTGGACAAATTTCTCGATAACAATAAAATATGCGGTATACATCAAGATCTGATTGCAGAGATGCACAAGTATGACCTTTTTCAGATAGCTGATAATATAACACATCTAAATTAAATACAACAGAATGGTACCCAATGGTTATGAAGGCATGAAATTGCAAAATATGTTGAATCTTATAAGTCAATCTCTCTTTTGGAAAAATGATAAGCGAAAACTTATTAAGTAAACCTAGCTAGTGATGAATATAAAACTTGTTTAAAGGTGTAAAGTTCGATTAAGAGTTTTTAAGATGATTTTGAAAGTTGGGAATCTAAATTTTTTGGGTAAACAAATAAATTGGGTGAGGGGAATTCTCATGGAAATAGAATTCTAAATCATATATTTCTATAAATTTGTACTTAGTAACTAAAAAGATCCTCTATATGTATAGGCAATGTGTAACACAAACAAATTTAAAATTAATTGGTGGCATGCTAATAATTTGTTTTATTCAGCAATTAAGAACTATTGTTTTCCTAGAAGGAGACATGCAAAAACCTAGTAAAACACAATTTAAACATGAATCTACAACTGCTTTACTAAAACCCTAAATTTAAATGCAAACGACATTTAGAACTTCACTGTTCTCAGTTAAGAACCATAAAAAATCGTTCATATGCTAATGCCCTACCAAAACTCTCGACTTTTCAATTATACCAAACATTCGATCACCTAACAAAACCATAATCTAAATTAATGCAATCCACATCATCACTTATATATTGAAGGCCTTTCTATATTTCAACTAAAACACATTTACATAAGAAAACCCCAATCTAAATTACTATATTCTACTTTGTAGCATATATATAGATTGATCATCTCATGACCCTTACCATCTTCACTTATATCTGGTAGCCAAATGCAAGATCACCTCTCACAAATGCAACTCCCCAACCAAAACCGATCATAGAGAAGAAGAACAATCCGAGGCTCCACCGAATACTTAAGCGTCCGTAAACATATTTTAGGACGATATTCAACAGAAAGCCGAAACCTACACAACAAAAAAAGGCACCGGCTAGGCACATTCAATACAGCTGAGGAGGCCGCTATGGCTTACGATCTCTATTCGATATCGTTCAGCGAGCTTGAAAGGGCGAGGACCAACTTTGTTCATTATCCGGGTTTTTTCAATGTCCATACTTATTCACCATCGTCTCCGCCGCCGCCATCGGGGGAGTTGATCGTGAATGACGGTCTTTCTTTGATATCGTTCAATGGATCTAAATGGGCGATAAATAATTTTCATTATCTAGGTTTTTTCAATGACCGTACTTCTTATTCACCGTCTCCTCCACCGCCACCGTCGCCAGAGTTGATGGAGATTTATGGAGGTTTAAATGAGAAGAAGGATGATGAATATATGACCATTGTGGCTATCTTATAGACTTTTGGACAATCAAAAGATTTTTCTTCTTTTATATATGAAGAACTTAATAATTATTTTTTGACAACTTTGTATTGGAGAACCTACACCACTCAATAATGGAAGTGTTCTAGTTGTTGGTAGTGTTACTGATATCTTAGATTTATAATATGAACTTTCTTTTCATCTCATTTTACTTTTTTGGGATATTACAATCTTAAGTTTTTAAGTATATTTTATGCATGGAAATTTTTTTTAGATCCATTTGTCATAACTACATGATTTGTTTTAAAATGTTAAGATGAATTAGCTCTATTTTAGCGATTACTTAATGGAATCCTGAGTATAAGATAGCCAGTTATGCTATTAATGATAATGCATTTTGATGAATTGAGAGGTTCAAGCTAGTAAACTAAGATTTTAATTTGAACTATATAATTTCTTTTCAAAAAGTATATTGATAAATACTGAGAAGTTTTCTTCACAGACAAAAGAGGACAACGACCATTTGGAGGGAGGGTATTGTTTAAGTGGAGGTACAAAGTTAGAGATGAATTGTAGTTTGCATACGCTATTAGATATCTATTAGAACTAATTGTTTAATTGAGGGTTTTGTAATATGATATTATGTAATTATATTCTCATATAATACAAAGTTTCAAATGCATTCTGATAGATCTTTATACTCATCATGCAATTAAAAACTCAGAGTTGCATACAACTTGGATTTATTTTTATTACAAATTTTTTCAAATGGAAAATTTAATACAACAAAAACAATCTCAAAATATCTCATCGTTTTCATTAAAAAAATGTATTAGAAGATTTTAGAATAATAAAGGAACTATTAATCATATTTTGTTATCATACAATTTTATATATTTTTGGTTGGAAAGGATGAAATTCCAGAAAGGCCAATGCTTAGATCCATTTACTATATTTATGTATTTTCAGCGTCTGTTATTTTTACTCTACTTGTAATAATTTCTCCGTGTTGATGATTGCTTATAAAATTCTGTTACTTTTTTTTTCTTTATTTGGATAGACTATTGAAACTTTCTAGGATTGTAATAATATAACGGTTGTTAGTTGTGTATAACGACCATTTGGAGGTAAGGCAACTCTGAAGACACAAAAACACATGACTTCAAGGATATTGTTTAAGTGGGGGTATGGAGTTACGAATTAATTCTAGTTTGCATACGCCATTAGATATCTATTATAACTAATTGTTTAATTGATGGTTTTGCAATATGATATTGTGTAATTATATCCTTCTATAATACAGAGTTTCAAATGCATTCTGATAGATCTTTATGCTCATTCTGAAATTAAAAACTCGGAATAGCATGCTACTTAGATTTATTTTGTTACAATTTTTTCAGATGGAAAATTTAATAGAACAAATACAATCTCAAAATATTTCATGGTTTTCATTTAAAATTGTATTAGAAAAAATTAGAATAATAAAGGAACTATTAGTCATATTTTGTTGTCATACAATTTTATAAATTTTTGGCCGGGAAAGATGAAATTCTAAAATGGCCAATGCTTAGATCCATTAACTGGATTTATGTATTTTTAAGCGTTTGTTGTCTTAACTCTACTTGTAATAATTTCTGCGTTAATGATTGCTCGTAAATTTCTATTACTCTTTCTTTCCTTATTTGGATAGACTATTAGAACTTTCTAGACTTATAATAGTATAACAGTTGCTAGCTGTGGACGATTACAATTGATCCGCTCTTCACTTTATCTCCTTATTAGCGAATTATGGACAAATATGGCTTCATCTGTTTGCCTAAATTTAAACTCCTTTATGTACATTTTTTTTGTGTTAATATAGTTTTATGAGTAAGGTATCTTGCTCTACTTTTTTGTTTCAAAATAAAGAAAATATGGATGATGTTAACATGAGAAAGAATATAAATAATAGATGAATAGATTTTAACTAATTTAATATACATAAATTTCAACCTACTATTGATTATTGTTCTATTAAATATTATATGATATTTTTATATGCAAATTCTTAATTACTATTAATTATTATCAAGTTTAATATTATATGGTACTCTGAATTCGCACAATTTTATCATATGTATACGATTAAAATTGGCATAGGTTTCTGCAATATATTGAAAGACTTACAAATCAACTGGCCTCTATAGCTAATTTTATCAAAGAGCACATACAAAGATATAGATGTACATCTATATCTTAAGTTAAAGAGTTGAGAAATAAAAAATAAAACAATAAATCACACATCCTACTTCAAGATAATTACTTACCATAAAAATTATATTTTATATGGCATAAACCAATTCTTGTATTCTAAATAGTTAATAAATATTTATATGATATGCAACACAAATTACATAAGTTTATACATGAAAAAATATATTATAAATTAAAATTGCTTCATATACCCACAATCTGAATAACAACAAGTATCATAACATAGTTCATCGAGAAAGATGTAAAGAACCGTGTCATTAACTATAAAATTCAGAACCGATATAGAAGTATAGAGTTTTTAGTCTTGATTAGCTTTCTCTTCACTTTCTTGCCATTTTTTTAACGAAACTGGAAAGGCCCAGTTATTTTATTAAAGAATAATAGATTTTGTGGGTCAGGCCCAATACATCAACATCCAAATATGAGTTATACATTGTCACGCCCCGCTTCCCAGAATACGCTAAATTGGGCATGTGACATAGCCAACCATGCTACCTGTGGGTAGGAAGTATCCATCCACAGTCACATTACGGCTGTAGAGATATCAAGAACAAAATATAAATATTTAAAACATGTCCATAAGCCAAGATAACATGAGTCAAGAATAATAAAAGTGCGGAAGCAAAAGATCCAATACAAAATAACTGGAATGTATGTCCCATAATACGGGCTCACATCAGGAATAAAATGTAGGAAATAAAGAACTAACTACTGTTGACACCTCACAGCTCAGCCTGCTGACTGAAGTACTTCTGCTCGGACGTCAGCAAAGGTACGGAATCTGGGCCATGCAAAACCCAGACGTCAGCGCATCATGTCATCAAGTAATAAAATATGAACAGAGTAACAGGCAATGCAAATATAAACATGAATGAAAAGCAGGGGTAACAGTAATATAAATCAGGCAGTACAGGGTAGTGTGCAGTGAGTAAACTAAACTGTTCTGTTGGGTTTTCTACTCTAAAATCTTTGAAATCAATTTGATGAATCACTGGGGTTGCACGAAGGCCGGGGCACAGAGACGAGGTCACTGGCGGCGACAATTCTGGCGGTGCAAAAGTGCAGGGACGCGGCTGCCAGATCCAGGGTGCTCGGGGAAAGAAGGAGGGAGGAAGGAGAGAGGGTAGAGGCGATGAGGGTAACAGCGGCGATGAATGGCGACGAAGGCGTCGGCGCTAGGGCAACGGCGAGAGAAGACGAGGCGGCTAGGGTTCCTTCAGGGATGGGTTCTGTTAGAAAAATAATGAAGAAGGAGAAAGAAATATAATGGAGAGAGAGAGACGCGGGGAGAGAGAGAGGGGGGGATCGAGAGGAGAGAGAAGAGGAGAGAGATAGAGAGGGGGAGAGAGATCGAGAAGAGAGAGAAAGATTTGAGGAGAAAGAAATTCGTCGTTACGCGAGGAGAGAGGAAGAGAGAAGAGAGAGAAAGAGAGAGAAATGGGAGAGGGAGAATGACGTGTGGGGCCCAGGGGTTAAAAATGAATTGTGATTGGCTGTGGGGAAAGTTTTGGTTAGGGAAAGGTTTTAAAAGATTTACTTAAAATATTTTTCGTGGGTTTTAAATAATTATAATCCCAGGTTTAAAATTTGATAGGCTTGAAGACCTTATTTTAGCCGGTTTAAAAGATTTTGGGAAAAGATTTAGCGGGATGTAAAACATTTCAGAATTGCGTCCGGATCGGGTCTAAAAATTTGAATTGGAAAAATGAAAATTATTGGCAGGTTCCAAAAATTGAAATGAAGGATTTTATAATTAAAAAGCATACCCCCAAGAACGGACGCACATGCGTGCGCGTAGCCGTCCAAACATGTCCGTTTCACTGAACGGGACGAGAACACGATGCAAGGACGCTACCACAGGGTTAGGGGTATCGAGCAGGCCATGACAAGTATTTTTTAATTTATTTTAAAAGACTTAAATTGTTATATGCAAGAATTTGAATTGTCGGGGTAAAATACAGCTAGCAACAGTCAAGCAAGACAAATGAAATAAATACCACACACCATACATACGGTAACTGAAATTTATAGAATTGGACTCGGTTGTCACATTATACCCAACTACAAAAAGAATTTCGTCCTCGAAATTCCAAGAATACAAAGGATAGATGAAAATCAAACTACAAGAAAAGATGAGGAAACTTCTGCCGGATTTCATCTTCTCGTTCCCAAGTGGACTTCCATGCGAGCGATTACCCAAAGAAACAAGTACAAGTGGGATAATTTTGTTCTTAAGAACCTTTTCCCTTCGATCCACAATTTCAACCGGTCGCTCCTTAAAAGTCAAGTCTTCTCGTACCGTCAGCTCCGAATGATCCAATACATGCGTTTCATCCCGAACATACTTACGGAGTTGGGATACGTGGAACACGTCGTGCACATTCGCCAAGGAATGCAGTAACGCCAAACGATACGCTACCTCACCAACATACTCCAAGATCTCAAAGGGTCCAACGAATCGAGAACTGAGCTTTCCTCGACTTCCAAAACGAATCACCCCTCTAGTCGGTGATATCTTCAAGAATACCAAATCACCCACGGCGAACTCTAGAGGTCTCCTCGACGTATCAGCCTAACTCTTCTGTCGGTCTTGTGCTGCTTTCATATGATTTCTGATAGTGTTAACTTTCTCAACTATCTGCATAACCAAATCTGGTCCCAACAATCTTCGTTCACCGACGTCGTCCTAACAAACAGGTGAACGACACTTGCGACCATACAAAGCTTCAAATGGAGCCATCTGAATAGTTGCCTGGAAACTGTTGTTGTAAGAAAACTCCACCAAATATAGATGATCCTCCCAAGAACCTTTGAAGTCCAACATGCATGCTTTCAACATATGTTCAAGAGTTTTGTCACGCCCCGCTTTCCAGTGTACGGCAAAGGGGACGCGACGAGGTCCGCTACGTATATACTCAGAAGTACATACACTAAGCGTATCTAAGCAATAAATACACAAGAGACAAGAAATAGAAGAGAACAACAACTTTTATTTATTAACATTCTTTTGTACAATGCATGAAAAGGAAATACAACTGAAAATAAAGATGCCTAAACAGTGGCATAACAGGAAATGAAAAATTCAGAAAGGAAAAGTGTATAATGAAACTAAAGTGCAGGGTCTTCGGCAAATTGCTCCAAGTCTTCTTGAGATGGCTCGATCTCCACCGGGTCCAAACCACCTGACGACATTCAAAGAAGAAAGAAATAGAATGTCGTCAGCGAACAGGTCGCTCGGTAAGTCCCAAAGATAGGGGAGAAATAGACAAAGAGTAGGAGAGAGAGAGAGTAACTTTTAATGTTGTATTATATTGTTGTAATGTTATATTAACGCTGTTGTTTGTAGTTTGGTACAGAAGAATGCCAGTGTATACGAGAGGAGTCTCTATATGCCAGAGATTAGAGGCACGTTTAGTACAAGGCTCCGTTAGAAGGCTCGGAACAACGGCAATTGGATTCATGTTAGGTGTATTAAATCTGACCACCTCGTGCCACCTTTAACACCTTCCGTACCAATCTACCCGTTAAACCCCGCGATGTCTTGTTTGTATTGTTATCTTGTAAATTGTATTGATTGTAAGATTGATTAACTGACCGAAACCATGATATCAGGAAACGGTTATAGCCGTAGAGTCATGTAAATGGAATACTGAGAATCATGTAAAAGGAATATATATCCATGGTTCGGTTCAGTCAAGTGTATAAATTGATAATTGGATTCATGGATTCATGTGTTCATATTGAATTGGAATATTGTAGATTGTAGATTGACTTGAATCATATTCAAGTCAGATTAATCAGACTCAAACCTGAGTCAGACAATCAGAAATGTGAATCGAAGTCTTATAATTGCAAGGGTCCTTATAAAACTTGAGGGTGTTTTATGTAAAATTACTTTTATATACTTTTCAAAATACGCCTCAAGTATTTATTGTTCGTCTTTAGAGTTGTAATGAGGGTGGATTTTATGTTGTGACATTTCTAGTGAAAATATCCTAGTTTTATAAATAAGGGTATTTATCTGTAATATTGATTATTTGAAGTTCATGGTATTTTAGTGTAAAATTTATTCTTATGAATTTTAGAAAAAAGGTGGAATATTTATATTATAATAAAATAGATATTTAAATGATAAATATACATATATTTATACAAAAAATAATTTTAATAAATATTTTATATTCCAAAAATCTCATTTTCTTAAGACGCCGTATTTTAAACCTTTCGAGACCGAATGCTCCTTGCGAAGGTCTGAATCTCGCACTACTAGCCCGAGGGTGCACGATAAACTGCACGATCCTGAACGGGTTCCCCAAAGATGGGTTGTAGCGGCGCTTTGCAAAGATTGTAAAATACTAATCCTTTAGAAAACGGTTTTATATAGTAAAAGGTATTTATTTGAAAAGGTGTAAATTTTCCGTATTTTAGATTCTAGGGTTTCCTAAGCCAACTAGCCTATTTCTAAATGGTCTAAACGACAAGTCGTTAGAAGCCTCAAATCGCCTCTTCACCGCCAATTGTGGCTAGGTAAGTACAAGTGAGGAAGGAGGGATCCGCTCACGAATCGTGAGACGGGCCTTTTAAAGTTACCTAAGCTCACTTGCCTAGCCTAGACACCACAAAGTCAGGTTTAGATAAACGATCGATGTCCACAACTTATCGTGTTTCCTAATGAGAGGTATTTGTTTAAAAGCGTATCAAATCTAAAACTTTTAAGAATGATTTTATTAAGAATATGGTATTTAAATGAAAGTTTTGTTTTATCGTATTCTAAATTCTTTGATGATTTCTTTTAGGTTTGTATTTGCGTGTGTGTGGAGGTAGGTCATTACCTCATGTCTACTTTAAATGTATAGCAAAGTTTAGGGGTTAAATGTGAAATCGAAACATGATGGTATTAAGGTGAAAAATACGATAAATTGAAAAGGTTATCATTTCATGTGAGAAAACTTGTTCAAATTATTCATTGAATGTTTAATAGTCAATATAGAGATGTTTAAGCATGATTGAATTGATTAGTAGTGAAATTTATAGAAGACCGAATCGGAAATCGGATTTGTTCCGATTCCGTCGGGTTTCGTAGTTTCGTATTTCAGAGAAATAGAAAGGAGGATAGAATGGAACTTACGGGTTTTGATTAAGCAAAGGAGTGAAGAGAGAACTAAAGGAGATGCCGAGGCGTTGCTTCGTCGCGGGTTGCTTCTAAAAATGTCGCCGGAATTTCCGCCGGAATTTCGTCGGAGTTTCGCCGCGAACTTGTTTTCAAAGTACACACTTCTTGGAAAATTTTGAGAGAGTGAGCTTAGGATTTTTGGGGATGAGAGGGTAGAGAGGAGGGGGTGTATTTATAGGGTAGGCTAGGGGTAGGGTAGGTGAAGGGTTTTTAAATAAAAATGTATAAAATTATTAAAAGTTGGAGTAAATAGGGTATATGAAAGGTTTTAATATAAAAATGTATAAAATCATTAAAAATTGGAGTAAATAGGGTATATGAAAGGTTTTAATGTAAAAATGTATTAAAAATCATTAAAATGGAGTAAATGGAGATTTCAAAGGTCTCTGAAACCGATCTTGGAATTTGAAGTGTACATGGGGGTTTAGAAGATGAAGAGACACAATATTGAAGAAAAATTCAAAACAAAATAAATTTTAAAAATAATGTGGGGCATGGGATTTGAACTTTGGGGGCTTGGTTCAGCAATGCAAGGTATTACCAATGAGCTACAAGCTCCTTCTTGTTATTAAATTGCTAATTAATTAATTAAATCTTGTGCTCAGGCAATAAATACACCTTTATGGATTTTTGAAAAAAATATTTGAAAATTTTTTATAGGAAAAAGTGTATAAGAAAATTATGGTTGTTACATTCTACCCTCCTTATAAAAATTTCGTCCTCGAAATTTGTAAAAGGAAAGTGTAACAGTTTCAAGAAAAGTTTGGTGCTGGTGTACTGACAGTATGCGAAAAATAACATGGTGGTGCAAGGGTTTTAGAAATGTGAAGAATGTGTGAAGGAATGAAAGGATGCGAAGGTTTTGGTAAAATTGTAAAAGAGGTGACGGAATTTTGGGTTAGGATAGATTCAAGATATATGATTCAAAGAATAAGAAATGATGGGATTCAAGGAACATGATTGTAAAAAATGTTTTAGTTGCCAGTTCTTGTGTTTTATATTGCTTAGGGTTCCATACAGCTCTGACCTTCATGGGCCACCAACAAAAACCTGTCACGCCCCGCTTCCCAGTGTACGGTGAAGGGGACGCGACGAAGTCCACTACGTATGTACTCAGAAGTACATACGCTAAGCGTATCTAAGCAATATAGAAATAAATACACAAGAGACAAGAAATAAAAAGAACAGCAACTTTTATTTATTAACATTCTTTGTACAATACATGAAAAGGAAATACAACTGAAATAAATGATGCCTAAACAGTGGCATAACAGGAAATAAAAAGTACAGAAAGGAAAAGTATACAATGAAACTAAAGTGCAAGGTCTTCGGCAAACTGCTCCAAGTCTTCTTGAGATGGCTCGATCTCCGCCGGGTCCAAACTACTTGACGACATTCAAAGAAGAAAGAAATAGAATGTCGTCAGCGAACAGGTCGCTCGGTAAGTCCCAAAGATAAAGGAGAAATAGAAAGAGAGTAAGAGAGAGAGAGAGGGTAGCTTTTAATGTTGTATTATAATATGGTAATGTTGTATTAACGCTGTTGTTTGTAGCCTGGTACAGAAGATGCCAGTGTATATGAGGGGAGTCCCACTTACACCGGAGACCTTGGTAACCTGTAGTACAAGGCTCTGTCGATAATACCACGGAACAACGGCATGGATGTAATTACGTCTTAAGTGACCACCTCGTGCCACCTTTAACATATTCCGTACCAGTCTACCCTTTAAACCCCGCGATATCTTGTTTGTATTGTTATCTTGTAAGTTGTATTGATTGTAAGATTGATTGACTGACCGAAACCATGATATCAGGAAACGGTTATAACCGTAGAGTCATGTAAATAGAATACTGAGAATCATGTAAAAGGAATATATATCCATGGTTCGGTTCAGTCAAGTTGAGTAAATTAATGATTGTATTCATGGATTCATGTGTTTATATTGACTTAGAATCTTGTAGATTATAGATTTACTTGAATCATATTCAAGTCAGATTAATCAGACTCAAACCCGAGTCAGACAATCAGAAATATGAATCGAAGTCTTATAATTGCTAGGGTCCTCAGGGTAATTTATAAACTTGAGGGGGTTTTATGTAAAAATACTTTTATATACTTCTTAAAATACACCTCAAGTATTTATTGTTCGTCTTTAGAGTTGTAATGAGGGTGGATTTTATGTTGTGACATTTCTAGTGAAAATATCCTAGTTTTATAAATAAGGGTATTTATCTGTAATATTGATTTATTTGAAGTTCATGGTATTTTAGTGTAAAATTTATTATTGTGATTTTTAGAAAAAAGTGGAAAATTTATATTATAGTAAAATAGATATTTAAATGATAAATATACATATGTTTATATAAAAATAATTTTTAATAAATATTTTATATTCCAAAAATCTCATTTTCTTAAGATGTTAAAACTTTCGAGACCGAATGCTCCTTCCGGAGGTCTGAATCTCGCACTACTAAGCCCGAGGGTGCACGATAAACCGTACTATCCCTAACGGGTTCCTCAAAGGTGGGTTGTAGCTGCGCTTTGCAAAGATTGTAAAATACTAATCCTTTAGAAAACGGTTTTATAAAGTAAAAGGTATTTATTTGCAAAGTGTGATTTTCCGTATTTTAGATTCTAGGGTTTCCTAAGCCAACTAGCCTATTTCTAAATGGTCTAAACGACAAGTCGTTAGAAGCCTCAAATCGCCTCTTCACCGCCAATTGTGGCCAGGTAAGTACAAGTGAGGAAGGAGGGATCCGCTCACGAATCGTGAGACGGGCCTTTTAAAGTTACCTAAGCTCACTTGCCTAGCCTAGATACCACAAAGTCAGGTTTAGATAAACGATCGATGTCCATAACTTATCGTATTCTCCTAATAAGAAGTATTTATTTAAAAGTGTATCAAATCTAAAACTTTTAAAAATGGTTTTATTAAGAATATGATATTTTAATGAAAGTTTCGTTTTATCGTATTCTAAGTTCTGATGATGTCGTTTATGGTTGTATTTGTGTGTGTGTGGAGGTAGGTCATTACCTCGTGCTCTACTTTAAATGTATAGTAAGGTTAAGGGGTTAAATGTGAACTTGAAACATGATGGTATTAAAGTGAAAAAAATACGATAGATTGGAAAGGTTATCATTTCATGTGAGAAAACTTGTTCAATTTATTCATTGAATGTTTAATAGTCAACAATAAGATGTTTAAGCATGATTGAATTGATTAGAAGTGAAATTTTATAGAAGACCGAGTCGGAAATCGGATTTGTTCCGTTTCCGTCGGGTTTCGTAATTTCGTATTTTAAAGAAATAGAAAGGGGGATAGAATGAGACTTACGGGTTTCGATTAAGCAAAGGAATGAGGGGGAACTAAAGGGATTGCCGATGCGTTGCGTCGTCGCCGGTAGTTCCTAAAAACGTTGTCCGAATTTCTGCCGGAATTTCGTCGGAGGTTCGCCGCGAGCTTGTTTTGAAAGTACACAACTCTTGGAAAGGTTATCATTTCATGTGAGAAAACTTGTTCAATTTATTCATTGAATGTTTAATAGTCAACAATAAGATGTTTAAGCATGATTGAATTGATTAGAAGTGAAATTTTATAGAAGACCGAGTCGGAAATCGGATTTGTTCCGTTTCCGTCGGGTTTCGTAATTTCGTATTTTAAAGAAATAGAAAGGGGGATAGAATGAGACTTACGGGTTTCGATTAAGCAAAGGAATGAGGGGGAACTAAAGGGATTGCCGATGCGTTGCGTCGTCGCCGGTAGTTCCTAAAAACGTTGTCTGAATTTCTGCCGGAATTTCGTCGGAGGTTCGCCGCGAGCTTGTTTTGAAAGTACACAACTCTTGGAAAATTTTGAGAGAGTGATCTTAGGATTTTGGGATGAGAGGGTAGAGGGTAGGGGTGTATTTATAGGGTAGGCTAGGGGTAGGGTAGGTGAAAGGTTTTTAAATAAAAAATGTAAAAATGTATGAAATCATTAAAAATTGGAGTAAATAGGGTATATGAAAGGTTTTAATGAAAAAATGTATTAAAAAATCATTAAAATGGAGTAAATGGGGATTTCAAAGGTCTCTGAAACCGATCTAGGAATTTGAAGTGTACATGGGGGTTTAGAAGATGAAGAGACACAATATTGAAGAAAAATTTAAAACAAAATAAATATTAAAAATAATGTGGGGTATGGGATTTGAACTTTGGTGGCTTGGTTCAGCAATGCAAGGTATTACCAATGAGCTACAAGCTCCATTTTGTAATTAAATTGCTAATTAATTACTTAAATCTTATGCTCAGGCAATAAATACCCCTTTATGGATTTTTGAAAAAATATTTGAAACTTTCCTTGATAGCTCATTGGTTAAGTCCTTACATTGTTATTTCATAAGTCACATGTTCAAATCCTCATTCTTGCAATTATTTTAATGTAACAACCCTAATTTTCTTATACACCTTTTTCCTATACAAATTTTTAAATTTATTTTTTTCAAAATCCATAAAAGAGTATTTTAACCTGAGCACAATATATAAGTAATTATTTTGTTTTAAAATAACTCCAATTTTTGTATACATAGAATTGATTTAAATTTAAGATATACTTGGAGTATTTAATGTTGTTGATATCTCTTTAAGTATTTATTTCACACTATAATTACAAGAAGGAGCTTGTAGCTCATTGGTAACACCTTGCACTGCTGAACCAAGCCACCATAGTTCAAAATCCCATACCCCACATTATTTTTAATATTGATTTTTTAAAACCTTTAGAATACCAAGAGTTTACACGTGCATATCTCACAAAAACCCCACTACACCCAAATATGTAACATTTACAGGAGTTAGATGAACCGTCGGGGGGGGGGATCCTGGCCACCGGACTCGACCGGGAATCGGCCAACTCGGCCTTGACTCGGCCGACTCAGTGCTCCGACCGAGTCACGGCCGAGTCACCCCCGATTCGGCCGATTCCGGCGATGGTCACAACATGAAAGTTGTGTCTTTTCATATTCGCTATGCACCTGCAAAATTTCAGCTTCAGACCACTTCCATAGTTCTTAAAAAACCCCAATTACTCCATTTTTATTACATTTTATCACATTTTTATTTTTAACTTTTCATCTACCCTAACCCTAGCGTAACCCTGTAAATACCAACCCTACACACTACCCTCTCACCCCTAAAATCTTGAGCCACTCTCTCAAAAGTTTTCCAAGAAGTGTGTGCTTTGAAAACAAGTTCGCGGCGAAGCCCGACGAGATTCCGGCGGGAATTCCGGCGACGCTTTTAGAAACAACCGGCGACGAAACAACGTCTCGGCAACTTCTTTAGTTCCCCTATACTTTTTAGTATAGATCGAATCTCGTAAGTCCCATTCTATCTCCCTTTCTAATTCTCAAAAATACGAAATTACGAAACCCGACGGAATCGGAACAAATCCGATTTCCGATTCGATTTTCTATAAAATTTCACTTCTAATCAATACATTCATGCTTAAACATCTTAATCTTGACTATTAAACTTTTAAAAATCAATTTGAACAAGTTTTCTCACATGAAATGATAACCTTTCCAATTTATCGTATTTTTTTCACTTTAATACCATCATATTTCAATTTCATATTTAACCCCTAAACTTTGCTATACATTTAAACTAGAGCATGAGGTAATGACCTACCTCCACACACATGCAAATACAAACCTAAACGAAATTATCAAAGAACTTAGAATACGATAAAATAAAACTTTCATTTAAATATCATATTCTTAATAAAATTATTCTTAAAAGTTTTAGATTTGATACGCTTTTAAACAAATACCTCTCATTAGGAAATACGATAAGTTGTGGATATCGATCGTTTATCTAAACCTGACTTTGTGGTGGCTAGGCTAGGCAGGTGAGCTTAGGTAACTTTAAAAGGCCCGTCTCACGATTCGTGAGCGGATCCCTCCTTCCTCACTTGTATTTACCTGGCTGAAGAGGCGATTTGAGGCTTCTAACGACTTGTCGTTTAGACCTTTTAGAAATATGCTAGTTGGCTTAGGAAACCCTAGAATCTAAAATACGGAAAATTACACTTTTCAAATAAATACCTTTTACTATATAAAACCGTTTTCTAAAGGATTAGTATTTTACAATCTTTGCAAAGCGTCGCTACAACCCATCTTTGGGGAACCCATTCGGGATCGTGCGGTTTATCATGCATCCTCGGGCTAGTAGTGCGAGATTCAGACCTCCGCAAGGAGCATTCGGTCTCGAAAGGTTTAAAATACATCTTAAGAAAATGAGATTTTTGGAACATAAAATATTTATTAAAATTACTTTTGTATTAACATATGTATATTTATCATTTAAATATGTATTTTATTATAATATAAAATTTCCACCTTTTTCTAAAAATCACAATAATAAATTTTACACTAAAATACCATGAACTTCAGATAAATCAATATTACAGATAAATACCCTTATTTATAAAACTAGGATATTTTCACTAGAAATGTCACAACATAAAATCCACCCTCATTACAATTCTAAAGACGAACAATAAATACTTGAGGTGTATTTTGAAAAGTATATAAAAGTATTTTTACATAAAACCCCCTCAAGTTTTATAAATTACCTTAAGGACCCTAGCAATTATAAGACTTCGATTCACATTTCTGATTGTCTGACTCGGATTTGAGTCTGATTAATTTGACTTGAATATGATTCAAGTCAATTTATAATCTACAAGTTTCCACTTCAATATGAACTCATGAATTCATGAATCCAACTATACAATCTATACAACTTGACTGAACCGAACCATGGATATACCTATTCCTTTTACATGATTCTTAGTTATTCCGTTTACATGACTGTATGGTTACAACCGCTTACTGATATCATGGTTTCGGTTAGTCAATCAATCTTACAATCAATACAATTTACAAGATAACAATACAAACAAGACATCGCGGGGTTTAAGGGGTAGACTGGTACGGAATATGTTAAAGGTGGCACGAGGTGGTCACTTAAGACGTAATTACATCCATGCCGTTGTTCCGTGGTATTATCGACGGAGCCTTGTACTACAGGTTACCAAAGCCCCCGGTGTAAGTGAGACTCCCTTGTATACACTGACATCTTTTGTACCAGGCTACAAACAACAGCGTTAATATAACATTTCAAAATTATAATACAATATCAAAATCTACTCTCTCTCTCTCTTTCTTACTCTCTGTCTATTTCTCTCTTATCTTTGGGACTTACCGAGCGACCTGTTCGCTGACGACATTCTATTTCTTTCTTCTTTGAATGTCGTAAGGTGGTTTCGACCCGGCAGAGATCGAGCCATCTCAAGAAGATTTGGAGCAGTTTGCTGAAGACCCTGCACTTTAGTTCATTGTACACTTTCCATTCAGTATTTTACATTTCCTGTTATGCCACTGTTTAGGCATCTTTTTATTTCAGTTGTATTTCCTTCATGTATTGTACAAAGAATGTTAATAAATAAAAGTTGCTGTTCCTTTTATATCTTGTCTCTTGTGTATTTATTTTATATTTCTTAGATACGCTTAGCGTATGTACTTCTGAGTATATACGTAGCGGGTCTCGTCGCGTCCCCTTATCAGTAAACGGTTGTAACCGTAGAATCATGTAAATGAAATACTGAGAATCATGTAAAAAGAATATATATCCATGGTTCGGTTCGGTCAAGTTATATAAATTGATAATTGTATTCATGGATTCATGTGTTCATTTTGAATTGGAAACTTGTAGATTATAGATTGACTTGAATCATATTCAAGTCAGATTAATCAGACTCAAACCCGAGTTAGACAATCAGAAATGTGAATCGAAGTCTTATAATTGCTAGGGTTCTTAGGGTAAATTATAAAACTTAATGGGGGTTTATGTAAAAATACTTTTATATACTTTTCAAAATACACCTCAAGTATTTATTGTTCGTCTTTAGAGTTGTAATGAGGGTGGATTTTATGTTATGACATTTCTAGTGAAAATATCCTAGTTTTATAAATATGGGTATTTATCTGTAATATGGATTATTTGAAGTTCATGGTATTTTAGTGTAAAATTTATTCTTGTGATTTTTAGGAAAAGGTGGAAAATTTATATTATAATAAAATAGATATTTAAATGATGGATATATATATGTTTATACAAAAAATAATTTTTTAATAAATATTTTATATTCCAAAAATCTCATTTTTCTTAAAATGTCGTATTTTAAACCTTTCGAGACCGAATGCTCCTTGCGGAGGTCTGAATCTCGCACTACTAGCCCGAGGGTGCGCGATAAACCGCACGATCCTGAACGGGTTCCCCAAAGATGGGTTGTAGTGGCGCTTTGCAAAGATTGTAAAATACTAATCCTTTAGAAAACGGTTTTATAAAGTAAAAGGTATTTATTTGCAAAGTGTAATTTTCCGTATTTTAGATTCAATGATTTCCTAATCCAACTAGCCTATTTCTAAAGGGTCTAAACGACAAGTCGTTAGAAGCCTCAAATCGCCTCTTCACCGCCAATTGTGGCCAGGTAAGTACAAGTGAGGAAGGAGGGATCCGCTCACGACTCGTGAGGCGGGCCTTTTAAAGTTACCTAAGCTCACTTGCCTAGCCTAGACACCACAAAGTCAGGTTTAGATAAACGATCGATGTCCGCAACTTATCGTATTTTCCTAATATGAGATATTTACTTAAAAGTGTATCAAATCTAAAACCTTTAAGAATGGTTTATCAAGATTATGGTATTTTAATGAAAGTTTAGTTTTATCGTATTCTAAGTTTTGATGATATTGTTTTAGGGTTGTATTTGCGTGTGTATGGAGGTAGGTCATTATCTCGTGCTCTACTTTAAATGTATAGTAAGATTAAGGGTTAAATGTGAAATTGAAATATGATGGTATTAAAGTGAAAAAAATACGATAAATTGGAAAGCTTATCATTTCATGTGAGAAAACTTGTTCAAATTGATTTTTAAAAGTTTAATAGTCAAGATTAAGATGTTTAGGCATGAGTGTATTGATTAGAAGTGAAATTTTATAGAAAACCGAATCGGAAATCGGATTTGTTCCGATTCCGTCGGGTTTCGTAGTTTCGTATTTCAGAGAAATAGAAAGGGGGATAGAATGGGACTTACGGGTTTCGATTAAGAAAAGGAGTGAAGGGGGAACTAAAGGAGTTGCCGAGGCGTTGCTTCGTCGCCAGTTGTTTCTAAAAATGTCGCCGGAATTTCCGCCGGAATTTCGTCGGAGTTTCGCCGCGAACTTGTTTTCAAAGTACACACTTCTTGGAAAATTTTGAGAGAGTGAGCTTAGGATTTTTTTGGGATGAGAGGGTAGAGAGGAGGGGGTGTATTTATAGGGTAGGCTAGGGGTAGGGTAGGTGAAGGGTTTTTAAATAAAAATGTAAAAATGTATAAAATCATTAAAAGTTGGAGTAAATAGGGTATATGAAAGGTTTTAATGTATAAAATCATTAAAAATTGGAGTAAATAGGGTATATGAAAGGTTTTAATGTAAAAATATATTAAAAAATCATTAAAATAGAGTAAATGGGGATTTCAAAGGTCTCTGAAACCGATCTAGGAATTTGAAGTGTACATGGGGGTTAGAAGATGAAGAGAAACAATATTAAAAATAATGTGGGGCATGGGATTTGAGCTTTGGTGGCTTGGTTCAGCAATGCAAGGTATTACCAATGAGCTACAAGCTCCTTCTTGTTATTAAATTGCTAATTAATTACTTAAGTCTTGTGCTCAGGCAATAAATACCCCTTTATGGATTTTGAAAAAAAACAATTTAAAAATTTGTATGGAAAAAGTGTATAAGAAAATTAAGGTTGTTACATTCTACCCTCCTTACAAAAATTTCGTCCTCGAAATTTGTAAAAGGAAAGTGTAACAGTTTCAAGAAAAGTTTGGTGCTGGTGTACTGACAGTATGCGAAAAATAACAAGGTGGTGCAAGGGTTTTAGAAATGTGAAGAATGTGTGAAGGAATGAAAGGATGCGAAGGTTTTGGTAAAATTGTAAAAGAGGTGAGGGAATTTTGGGTTAGGATAGATTCAAGATATATGATTCAAAGAATAAGAAATGATGGATTCAAGAAACATAATTGTAAAGAATGTTTTAGTTGCCAGTTCTTGTGTTTTATATTGCTTAGGGTTCCATACAGCTCTGACCTTCATGGGCCACCAACAAAAACCTGTCACGCCCCGCTTCCCAGTGTACGGTGAAGGGGACGCGACGAGGTCCGCTACGTATGTACTCAGAAGTACATACGCTAAGCGTATCTAAGCAATATAGAAATAAATACACAAGAGACAAGAAATAAAAAGAACATCAACTTTTATTTATTAACATTCTTTGTACAATACATGAAAAGGAAATACAACTGAAATAAATGATGCCTAAACAGTGGCATAACAGGAAATGAAAAGTATAGAAAGGAAAAGTGTACAATGAAACTAAAGTGCAGGGTCTTCGGCAAACTGCTCCAAGTCTTTTTGAGATGGCTCGATCTCCGCCGGGTCCAAACTACCTGACGGCATTCAAAGAAGAAAGAAATAGAATGTCGTCAGCGAACAGGTCGCTCGGTAAGTCTCAAAGATAAGGGAGAAATAGACAGAGAGTAAGAGAGAGAGAGTAGCTTTTAATGTTGTATTATAATATGGTAATGTTGTATTAACGCTGTTGTTTGTAGCCTGGTACAGAAGATGCCAGTGTATACGAGGGGAGTCCCACTTACACCCGGGACCTTGGTAACCTGTAGTACAAGGCTCCGTCGATAATACCACGGAACAATGGCATAGATGTAATTACGTCTTAAGTGACCACCTCGTGCCACCTTTAACATATTCCGTACCAGTCTACCCCTTAAACCCCGCGATATCTTGTTTGTATTGTTATCTTGTTAATTGTATTGATTGTAAGATTAATTTACTGACCGAAACCATGATATCAGAAAATGGTTATAACCGTAGAGTCATGTAAATAGAATACTGAGAATCATGTAAAGGAATATATATCCATGGTTCGGTTCAATCAAGATGTATATATTGATATTGGATTCATGAATTCATGAGTTCATATTGAAGTGGAAACTTGTAGATTATAAATTGACTTGAATCATATTCAAGTCAGATTTATCAGACTCAAACCCGAGTCAGACAATCAGAAATGTGAATCGAAGTCTTATAATTGCTAAGGTCCTTAGTGTAAATTATAAAACTTAAGGGGGGTTTATATAAAAATACTTTTATATACTTTTCAAAATACACCTCAAGTATTTATTGTTCGTGTTTAGAGTTGTAATGAAGGTGGATTTTATGTTATGACATTTCTAGTGAAAATATCATAGTTTTATAAATAAGGGTATTTATCTGTAATATGGATTATTTGAAGTTCATAGTATTTTAGTGTAAAATTTATTCTTGTGATTTTTAGGAAAAGGTGAAAAATTTATATTATAATAAAATAGATATTTAAATGATGGATATATATGTGTATACAAAAAAATAATTTTTTAATAAATATTTTATATTCCAAAAATCTTATTTTTCTTAAGATGTCATATTTTAAACCTTTCGAGACCGAACGCTCCTTGCGGAGGTCTGAATCTCGCACTACTAGCCCGAGGGTGCGCGATAAACCGCACGATCCTGAACGGGTTCCCCAAAGATGGGTTGTAGCGGCGCTTTGCAAAGATTGTAAAATACTAATCCTTTAGAAAACGGTTTTATAAAGTAAAAGGTATTGTCACGCCCCGCTTCCCAATGTACGGCGAAGTGGTCGTGACGAGGCCCGCTACGTATGTACTCAGAAGTACATACGCTAAGCGTAACTAAGCAATATAAAATAATCACAAGAGACAAATGAGATTGAGATAACAGCAACTTTTATTAATAACATTCTTTATACAACGCATGAAATGAAAATACAACTGGAATGAAAAAAGAAAGCAATGCCTAAACAGTGGCATAATAATAAAAGGAAATACTGGAAAGAACAAGTACAAAGTCTAGAGCTCTGGATCTTCTTGGAACTGCTCCAAATCTTCAGTTGTTGGCTCGGTCTCAACTTGGTCCAACGCACCTGACGACATTCAAAGAAGAAAGAAATAGAATGTCGTCAGCGAACAGGTCGCTCGGTAAGTCCCAAAGAAAAGTGGAGTGAGAATGGCAGAGTAACAGTATTTTCTAGAGTATTATGTTGTAGAATATTATGGAATATTGTTTAACGCAGTTGTTTGTAGCTTGGTACAGAAGAATGCCAGTGTATACGAGGGGGATCTCTATATGCTAGAGATCAGTGCAAACGGAGAGTACAAGGAACCGTTATGCCACGGTACAACAGCAACAGTATTCATGTTAGGTGTCTTAATTTGACCACCTCATTCCACTTTTAACATCTTCCGTACCAATCTACCCCTTTAAACCCCGTAATGTTTTAACAGTGTTGTAGTAATGGAATATGTAAATTGAGTGACTGACCAAAACCATGATATCAGTAAACATGTTGCAACTGTATAATCAGGTAAATGGAATATCAGGATAATGGAATGAATATCCATGGTTTGATTCAGTCAAAAAATGAATATATTGTTAACTGTATTCAGGGATTCATGATTTCAAGTTGTGTTGGAATATGATTGAAATATAGATTGACTTGAATTATATTCAAGTCAGAATTAGTCAGACTCTAACCCGAGTCAGACTAAAAGAAAGATAATTTGAAGTTCAATATTAGCTAGGGGCCTTATTGTAATTTGTGAAACTTGAGGGGGTTTTATGTAAAAAGTACTTTTGTATAGTTTTCAAAATATACCTCAAGTATTTAATAATCGTCTTTATTATTGTAATGGATGTGAATTTTATTTATGTTATTCTAGTGAATATATCCTAATAAAAGTATTGATTGTTTATTTGAAATTCGTGGTATTTTAATATAACTTTTAATCTATGATTTTTAGGAAAAAGTGGAAACTTGATATTATAACAAAATAAGTGTTTAAATGATAATTATATATAATAAAACACTTAAATGATTTTTAAATGAATATTTTATTTACAAAAAATATTACTTTCCTTAAATATTGTATTTAAATCTTTCGAGACCGAATGCTCCTTGCGGAGGTCTGAATCTCGCACTACTAGCCTGCGGGTGCACGATGAACCGTGCTATCCCTAACAGGTTCCCCACAAATGGGTTGTAATGGCACTTTGCTCAGGTTTTATAAATACTTTTAATTTAGGGAAAAGATTTTCTAAATATAAGGTATTTATTTGTAAAAGTATATAGTTCTCCATATTTTAGTTGTTAGGGTTTCCTAGACCATCTAACCTATCTTCTATGGTCTAAACGATGAATCATTAGAGCCTCAAATCGCCTCTTCACCATCATGCAGCCAGGTAAGTGCCAGGTAAGTGGGAAGGAACCACGTCGTGGGCCTAATTAATAACCACTAGCCTAGACACACTTGCCTAGTCACCACAAGACAGATTAGATAACGATCGATGTCCATGACCAATCGTGTTTTCATTTTGTATAAGTTTTATTTAAAAAGAATTTACAATTTAAAGATTAAACTAAAAGTTATAAAGATTATGGTATTTTAGTGAAAAAGTCCTATAATATCGTATTCTGTATTTTGTTATTCAGCAATTAGGGTTATAATGAGTGTGTGTAAGGGTAGGTTATTACCCCGTGACTTATATTAAGTTTTGGTGAAGTTTCAAGGTGAAATGAGTTATGTTAAAGTTAAGGGTATTAAAGTGCAAGAATACGGTTTCCATAAACGTTATCATTTCATGTGTGAAATTTCATCCAAATTGAATGAAACAAGTTTTGTTATCAAAATAAACATGATTAGGAATGGGGTATCTAAATAGAACATTAAAATTTAACTTGATGGTATTTTTATGCAAGAAATACGGTTTTCTAAAGAACTTATCATTTCATGTGGAAAAGTACAATTAAATTTGATTTAAGGGTGATTAATAGTCAACATGCAAGAGGGTTGATAATATGTATTAGGTGACAAGTGGAATTTTTAAGAAAAACCGAATCGGGAATCGGTTTGTCCGATTTCCGTCGGTTCCAAAAAGTCGTATTTTTACAATTATAGAAAAGAAAGATAGAAGGTTGGGACTTACGGGTTTGGACAAGCTAAGCGTTCTAAAAGGTGTGGTGGTTGCCGATTCGTTGGAAACGTCACGTCGGTCTTGATCCGGTCGCCGGAATCCGTCGTCGGTTTCGGCAGCGCTTCGCTTCTCGCTCTTTGCACCAAGTTCTCAAGAGTTTTAGAGAGTATGCTTAGAGTTGTGAGGGGAAAAGGTAGAGGGTAGGGGCCTTTATATAGGGCTAGGCTAGGGTTAGGGTTAGGGTAGATGAAAAGTTAAAAAATAAAAATGTGATAAAATGTAATAAAAATGTATTAAAAGTGGAGTAATTGGGGGTTTTAAAGATCTCTGGAAGTGGGATTGGGCTGAAACTTTGCAGGTGAGTAGGGAATACCAAAAGACACAACTTTCATGTTGTGACCCTTGCCGGAATCGGCCTAAAAGGGGGTGACTCGGCCGTGACTCGGTCGGATCACTGAGTCGGCCGAGTCAAGGCCGAGTTGGCCGATTCCCGACCGAGTCCGGTGACCTGGATCTCCCCCGACAGTCCATCTACCCTCTGCAAGTGTTACATCTTTGGGTGTAGTGGGGTTTTTGTGAGATATGCACGTGTAAACTCTTGGTATTCTAAAGGTTTTTTAAAAAAAATCAATAATAAAAATAATGTGGGGTATGGGATTCGATCTCTGGTGGCTTGGTTCAGCAGTGCAAGGTATTACCAATGAGCTACAAGCTCCTTCTTGTAATTATTGTAAAGAGATAGATACTTAAAGTGTTATCAGCAACATTAATACTCCAAGTATACTTCAATTTTAAATCAAATTTTGGTATACAAAAATTTGAGTTGTTACAATCTACCCTCCTTACAAAAATTTCGTCCTCGAAATTTACAACTTTTATTTAAGGACTAATTTACAAAAAAAAGGTGCGGATATCTTGCACGCATCTCATCTTCCCTTTCCCACATGGATTCTCCTGGAGTGTCTTTTCTCCACATTATCCGGACCAAATTAACTTCCTTGTTCCGAAGTGTCTTTACCTTTCTATCCAGGATCTCCACAGGTTGTTGCTCACAAGATAAATCGGGCTGTATCGTAAGCTCGGAATGATCAAGTACATGGCTGGGGTCACTCACATACTTTCTGAGTTGGGATATGTGGAACACGTTATGCACTCCTTCCAATGAGGGTGGAAGCGCTAATCGGTATGCCACTTCACCGACTCGTTCGAGTATGTCGAACGGTCCAATGTATCTCGGACTCAACTTTCCCCGTCTTCCAAATCGGATCACTCCGCGATTCGGAGATATCTTCAAGAATACATGGTCTCCTGGCTGGAACTCCAAGTGTCGTCTCTTTGCATCAGCCCAATATTTCTGTCTATCTTGGGCTATGCGCATTCTTTCTCTGATAGTACGAACCACATCCACGGTCGCTACTATCATCTCTGGTCCAAGGAGTTCCCTATCTCCGATGTCGTCCCAACTTAATGGCGATCGACACTTCCTTCCATATAATGCTGCAAAAGGTGCCATTCCTATGCTTGCTTGGTAGCTGTTGTTGTACGCGAACTCCATAAGATGCAAGTGATCTTCCCACGATCCCTTGAAGTCGAGCATACATGCTCTGAGCATATCCTCCAAGATCTGAATAGTTCGTTCCGACTGACCATCTGTTTGTGGATGATAAGCCGTGCTGAAGTTCAGACTTGTTCCCAAGCTAGCTTGCAGACTTTGCCAAAATTGCGATCGGAACCTAGTGTCACGATCGGAGACAATGCAGACTGGTACTCCATGAAGTCTCACAATTTCCTGTTTGAGTTCATGGGTATCAGAGATAGTACATTATGAAGAATTTCGTTTAAATCTAAATTAGATTATTACCTCCATGTACTTCTTCGCTAATGTCTCAGTTGATTGGCCAACTCGAAATGGGATGAAGTGAGCTGACTTTGTGAGTCGATCCACAATGACCCAAATCGCATCGTTACCTTTTGTGCTGCGAGGAAGAGCAGTTACAAAGTCCATCGTAATGTGCTGCCACTTCCATTCTGGAATTGGTAACGGTTGAAGTAATCCAGCAGTCCTGTGATGTTCAGCCTTTACTTGCTGACACACCAAGCATTTTGCGACGCTTCTGGCTACTTTACGCTTCATACCATGCCACCAATAATTCTGACGTAGATCCTTGTACATTTTGGTACCTCCAGGATGTACTGAATAGGGAGAGCTGTGAGCTTCTCTCATTAACTCTTTCCGAACAGGACCCTTTGGTACACACAATCTGCTGCCGTATCTCAAAGATCCATCTTCGTGGATGATGAAATCTGTTCTGAGTCCATTCTCCACTTGTTCTCTGATCTTTTGCAACTTAGCATCGCTGGCTTGAGCTGCTTTGATCTGATTGACAATGGTTGATTGAACTTGTAGATTCATCAAATTTGAAACATCACCTGGCATGACTAGTTCGATCTCCATCTGATGTAGGTCTTGCTGAAGCTTCCACTGGGCGGTGAGATTCATTGCTAATGGTTGGCGACTAAGAGCATCAGGTATTACGTTCACCTTTCCTGGATGATATTGCAAATTGATGTCGAAGTCCGCCATAAGTTCTAACCATCTTCTCTGCCGCATATTCAATTCCTTCTGAGTAAACACATACTTCAGACTTTTATGATCTGTGTAGATGTTCACTCGTTCACCAAGTAAGTAGTGGCGCCAAATCTTGAGAGCAAAAATAACGGCTGCCAACTCTAGATCATGTGTCGGGTAATTGCGCTCATGAGTCTTCAATTGTCTTGAAGCATAAGCCACAACCTTACCGTGTTGATGTAGAACACATCCTAATCCCTTACCGGATGCATCGCAATGCACTTCGAATCCTCCAGATTGATCCGGTATTACGAGAATAGGTGCAGAAGTCAGCCTCGACTTAAGTTCTACGAAAGCTTGCTCGCATGCTTCTGACCACACAAATTCTTCATCTTTTCGTGTGAGCTTGGTCAGTGGTGTTGCTATCTTCGAAAAGCCTTCAATGAATCTTCTGTAATATCCAGCTAAACCCAAGAAACTCCGAATATCCTTCACTGATTTTGGTGTAGGCCATTCGCTGACTGCTGAAACTTTTGCTGGATCCACAGAAATCCCTTCTCCTGATACAATGTGTCCAAGAAAACCAACTTGTTTTAGCCAAAACTCGCACTTGCTGTACTTGGCATAAAGCTTATGTTGTCGAAGTGTTTCCAGGACAATTCGTAAGTGCTCCGCATGCTCTTTCCGATTCTTAGAATATACCAGGATGTCGTCGATGAAGATGACAACGAACCTGTCTAAATACTCCCGGAAAACTTGGTTCATAAGGTTCATGAAAATTGCTGGTGCATTGGTCACTCCAAATGGCATTACTAGAAATTCGTAATGTCCATAGCGAGTTCTGAAAGCTGTTTTGTGAATATCAGCTTCCTTGACCTTCACTTGATGATAACCTGAACGAAGATCTAGTTTAGAGAAGACACAAGATCCACTTAGCTGATCGAATAAGTCGTCGATGCGTGGAAGTGGATACTTGTTCTTAATAGTAACTTCGTTCAAGGCTCTATAGTCGATGCACATTCTATATGAACCTTCCTTCTTCTTCACCAGTAGTACAGGTGCTCCCCAACTCGAAGTGCTGGGACGAATCCATCCTTTCGCCAGTAATTTGTCCAACTGTGTTCGTACTTCCTTCAAACCTTCTGGACTTAGTCTATATGGTGCTTTGATTACTGGTTGTGCTCCTGGTACTAAGTCAATACTGAATTCAAGAGCTCGATCAGGAGGAAACCTGATATATCGTCAGGGAATACATCATCGAACTCTCGAACTACCTCCGGTCTTGCTTCTTCTTCTGCATGAGCTGCCGCAACTATTGCTTCCCTTGGCTTTGCTTTGTAAGTGCTTGGCTCCAATGTACGGTCTCCACTCTTAAAGTAAAAGATCGGATGATCTGGGATCTCAAATACTACCCTCCTTTGACGACAGTCGATGGTAGCATAAAAGGTTCCAAGCCAGTCCATTCCTAGAACCACATCAAAGTTCGGTATGTCCAGTACCTTGAAGTCAGCGTAAAATTCTCGACTGCAGACGATGACCGGACACATGCTGTATCCCATAGTTGCCTTTAGAACACCATTTCCGGAACTGACGTTCCAGCAGGATACGAGCGGTGAGACTGGAATCGCATGGGTTCGGACAAACCGTTGCGACATAAAGCAGTGGGATGCTCCGGTATCAAACAGTGCAGGTGCAGGTAGTGAAGCTACTAGAATTGTACCTAAGGTATATGGGATAGGTTTTAGGTATAGGGAAAGTGTGTAGGTAACCAAAACTAGAAGATAAATTTGGGAAGGAAATTTACCAGTAATGACTTGGCCAGTGGCCTCAGCTTCTTCAACAGACATCATAAAAGCCTGGCGCTTCGGCACATTCCTCCTGGCCTGAGGAGCATTCCTCTGAACGTTTCTTTGTGCTTGATGGAACTGTCGAGGAAGTGGTGCAGCTTGTGGTCCTCTAGGTGGTGCAGGTAGTGCAAGTCTGGTAGCAGGTGCTGGAAGAGCTGGTCGCTGCTGATAGTTGTTAGCTGGCCGGGTTGCAGCAACTGAGTTCTGCCTTTGAGGACATGATCCAATGTCATGAGTGGCTGAACCGCAGATCAAGCAAAGGCGGTTGGCTCGACGGCAATCCTTCATCATATGTCCCTTTCTCTTACAGTAGGTGCAAAAGGCTGGGCTAGGGTGATGAGTTGGTACTCCGGGACGCCTCGGCACGAAGGATGGTCTGGACGTGGCTCCACCTGCCATCTGGTTGGCAGGACGCTTGACTCCTACAGAGTGAGGTCTTCCCCTCTCTTTTATCACTGCCTCGTAACTGCGGGCAGCTTCCAGGGCTTCCTCGTGAGTCAAAAACTTCCCGGTGGCTAGAGCAGCCTTGATTTCGGTGTCCAAACCTTGCTGAAAACGACGGGCTCTGATCTCGTCCGTCGGTATCAGGTGTGCCGCGAATCGGCTCAACATAGTAAACTCAGCATCATACTCATCTACAGATTTCTCCCACATAGATCCTTGTTGTAGGTGAATAAATTGCTGTTCCATAGCGAACCTGGCGGTCACAGGGAAATATTTCGCGTCGAACTTCTCGCGAAATGTTTTCCATTCAATCGGCTGGACTAGACGGGTTTCTTCCGCCTTCCACCAATTTCGAGCGTTATCCGTGAGCTGTAGCTTCGCTACACGGACCCAGGCATTATCTGGCACTTGAGCTGCTGCCAGATCATCTTCAATACTTTGCGCCCATTCTTCTGCTTCGAGAGGGCTCCCTTTTCCCGAGAATTGCTTCGGGTGCAACGCTCTGAACTGTTTGATTCCCGGTGCATCTGTCTCAGGACGACTCAGAAGTTGTTGCTGTCCCTCTAGCAGACTGCGGATCGCATCGAAAAGCATGGTTTGCTCAGTGGATGGTGCGGGAACAACTGGAGCGAGAGGTAGTGCTGAAGGGGTGTTGTTGGCATTGGTGCTGGTGTTGTTCGGGGAATTGTTTGGGGAATCCATAATCCTGAAGAAAAATTTGGATTAGGACAGATTCAAATACATGAATTGATAAGATTCAAGGAATAAAGACTTGTAAGATTCAAATAACATGAATTTTAAAGAATGTTTTAGTTGCTGTTTCTTGTGTTACATTGCTTAGGTTGTTCACGCAGACCAGAACTGCATGATAGGGATTCATACAGCTCTGACCTGCATGGGCCACCAACAAAACCTGTCACGCCCCGCTTCCCAATGTACGGCGAAGTGGTCGTGACGAGGCCCGCTACGTATGTACTCAGAAGTACATACGCTAAGCGTAACTAAGCAATATAAAATAATCACAAGAGACAAATGAGATTGAGATAACAGCAACTTTTATTAATAACATTCTTTATACAACGCATGAAATGAAAATACAACTGGAATGAAAAAAGAAAGCAATGCCTAAACAGTGGCATAATAATAAAAGGAAATACTGGAAAGAACAAGTACAAAGTCTAGAGCTCTGGATCTTCTTGGAACTGCTCCAAATCTTCAGTTGTTGGCTCGGTCTCAACTTGGTCCAACGCACCTGACGACATTCAAAGAAGAAAGAAATAGAATGTCGTCAGCGAACAGGTCGCTCGGTAAGTCCCAAAGAAAAGTGGAGTGAGAATGGCAGAGTAACAGTATTTTCTAGAGTATTATGTTGTAGAATATTATGGAATATTGTTTAACGCAGTTGTTTGTAGCTTGGTACAGAAGAATGCCAGTGTATACGAGGGGGATCTCTATATGCTAGAGATCAGTGCAAACGGAGAGTACAAGGAACCGTTATGCCACGGTACAACAGCAACAGTATTCATGTTAGGTGTCTTAATTTGACCACCTCATTCCACTTTTAACATCTTCCGTACCAATCTACCCCTTTAAACCCCGTAATGTTTTAACAGTGTTGTAGTAATGGAATATGTAAATTGAGTGACTGACCAAAACCATGATATCAGTAAACATGTTGCAACTGTATAATCAGGTAAATGGAATATCAGGATAATGGAATGAATATCCATGGTTTGATTCAGTCAAAAAATGAATATATTGTTAACTGTATTCAGGGATTCATGATTTCAAGTTGTGTTGGAATATGATTGAAATATAGATTGACTTGAATTATATTCAAGTCAGAATTAGTCAGACTCTAACCCGAGTCAGACTAAAAGAAAGATAATTTGAAGTTCAATATTAGCTAGGGGCCTTATTGTAATTTGTGAAACTTGAGGGGGTTTTATGTAAAAAGTACTTTTGTATAGTTTTCAAAATATACCTCAAGTATTTAATAATCGTCTTTATTATTGTAATGGATGTGAATTTTATTTGTGTTATTCTAGTGAATATATCCTAATAAAAGTATTGATTGTTTATTTGAAATTCGTGGTATTTTAATATAACTTTTAATCTATGATTTTTAGGAAAAAGTGGAAACTTGATATTATAACAAAATAAGTGTTTAAATGATAATTATATATAATAAAACACTTAAATGATTTTTAAATGAATATTTTATTTACAAAAAATATTACTTTCCTTAAATATTGTATTTAAACCTTTCGAGACCGAATGCTCCTTGCGGAGGTCTGAATCTCGCACTACTAGTCTGCGAGTGCACGATGAACCGTGCTATCCCTAACAGGTTCCCCACGAATGGGTTGTAATGGCACTTTGCTCAGGTTTTATAAATACTTTTAATTTAGGGAAAAGATTTTCTAAATATAGGGTATTTATTTGTAAAAGTATATAGTTCTCCATATTTTAGTTGTTAGGGTTTCCTAGACCATCTAACCTATCTTCTATGGTCTAAACGATGAATCATTAGAGCCTCAAATCGCCTCTTCACCATCATGCAGCCAGGTAAGTGCCAGGTAAGTGGGAAGGAACCACGTCGTGGGCCTAATTAATAACCACTAGCCTAGACACACTTGCCTAGTCACCACAAGACAGATTAGATAACGATCGATGTCCATGACCAATCGTGTTTTCATTTTGTATAAGTTTTATTTAAAAAGAATTTACAATTTAAAGATTAAACTAAAAGTTATAAAGATTATGGTATTTTAGTGAAAAAGTCCTATAATATCGTATTCTGTATTTTGTTATTCAGCAATTAGGGTTATAATGAGTGTGTGTAAGGGTAGGTTATTACCCCGTGACTTATATTAAGTTTTGGTGAAGTTTCAAGGTGAAATGAGTTATGTTAAAGTTAAGGGTATTAAAGTGCAAGAATACGGTTTCCATAAACGTTATCATTTCATGTGTGAAATTTCATCCAAATTGAATGAAACAAGTTTTGTTATCAAAATAAACATGATTAGGAGTGGGGTATCTAAATAGAACATTAAAATTTAACTTGATGGTATTTTTATGCAAGAAATACGGTTTTCTAAAGAACTTATCATTTCATGTGGAAAAGTACAATTAAATTTGATTTAAGGGTGATTAATAGTCAACATGCAAGAGGGTTGATAATATGTATTAGGTGACAAGTGGAATTTTTAAGAAAAACCGAATCGGGAATCGGTTTGTCCGATTTCCGTCGGTTCCAAAAAAGTCGTATTTTTACAATTATAGAAAAGAAAGATAGTAGGTTGGGACTTACGGGTTTGGACAAGCTAAGCGTTCTAAAAGGTGTGGTGGTTGCCGATTCGTTGGAAACGTCACGTCGGTCTTGATCCGGTCGCCGGAATCCGTCGTCGGTTTCGGCAGCGCTTCGCTTCTCGCTCTTTGCACCAAGTTCTCAAGAGTTTTAGAGAGTATGCTTAGAGTTGTGAGGGGAAAAGGTAGAGGGTAGGGGCCTTTATATAGGGCTAGGCTAGGGTTAGGGTTAGGGTAGATGAAAAGTTAAAAAATAAAAATGTGATAAAATGTAATAAAAATGTATTAAAAGTGGAGTAATTGGGGGTTTTAAAGATCTCTGGAAGTGGGATTGGGCTGAAACTTTGCAGGTGAGTAGGGAATACCAAAAGACACAACTTTCATGTTGTGACCCTTGCCGGAATCGGCCTAAAAGGGGGTGACTCGGCCGTGACTCGGTCGGATCACTGAGTCGGCCCAGTCAAGGCCGAGTTGGCCGATTCCCGACCGAGTCCGGTGACCTGGATCTCTCCCGACGGTCCATCTACCCTCTGCAAGTGTTACATCTTTGGGTGTAGTGGGGTTTTTGTGAGATATGCACGTGTAAACTCTTGGTATTCTAAAGGTTTTTTAAAAAAAATCAATAATAAAAATAATGTGGGGTATGGGATTCGATCTCTGGTGGCTTGGTTCAGCAGTGCAAGGTATTACCAATGAGCTACAAGCTCCTTCTTGTAATTATTGTAAAGAGATAGATACTTAAAGTGTTATCAGCAACATTAATACTTCAAGTATACTTCAATTTTAAATCAAATTTTGGTATACAAAAATTGGAGTTGTTACAGGTATTTATTTGCAAAGTGTAATTTTCCGTATTTTAGATTCTAGGGTTTCCTAAGCCAACTAGCCTATTTCTAAAGGGTCTAAACGACAAGTCGTTAGAAGCCTCAAATCGCCTCTTCACCGTCAATTGTGGTCAGGTAAATACAAGTGAGGAAGGAGGGATTCGCTCACGAATCGTGAGGCGGGTCTTTTAAAGTTACCTAAGCTCACTTGCCTAGCCTAGACACCACAAAGTCAGGTTTAGATAAACAATCGATATCCGCAACTTATCGTATTTTCCTAATATGAGATATTTACTTAAAAGTGTATCAAATCTAAAACCTTTAAGAATGGTTTTATCAAGATTATGGTATTTTAATGAAAGTTTAGTTTTATCGTATTCTAAGTTTTAATGATATTGTTTTAGGGTTGTATTTGTGTGTGTGTGGAGGTATTACCTCGTGCTCTACTTTAAATGTATAGTAAGATTAAGAGTTAAATGTGAAATTGAAATATGATGGTATTAAAGTGAAAAAAATACGATAAATTGGAAAGCTTATCATTTCATGTGAGAAAACTTGTTCAAATTGATTTTTAAAAGTTTAATAGTCAAGATTAAGATGTTTAGGCATGAATGTATTGATTAGAAGTGTTTTATAGAAAACCGAATCGGAAATCGGATTTGTTCCGATTCCGTCGGGTTTCGTAGTTTCGTATTTTAGAGAAATAGAAAGGGGGATAGAATGGGACTTACGGGTTTCGATTAAGCAAAGGAGTGATGGAGGAACTAAAGGAGTTGCCGAGGCGTTGCCCTCGTCGCCGGTTGTTTCTGAAAATGTCGCCGGAATTTCCGCCGGAATTTCGTCGGAGTTTCGCCGCGAACTTGTTTTCAAAGTACACACTTCTTGGAAAATTTTGAGAGAGTGAGCTTAGGATTTTTTGGGATGAGAGGGTAGAGAGGAGGGGGTGTATTTATAGGGTAGGCTAGGTGAAGGGTTTTTAAATAAAAATGTAAAAATGTATAAAATCATTAAAAGTTGGAGTAAATAGGGTATATGAAAGGTTTTAATGTAAAAATGTATAAAATCATTAAAAATCGGAGTAAATAGGGTATATGAAAGATTTTAATGTAAAAATGTATTAAAAATCATTAAAATGGAGTAAATGGGGATTTCAAAGGTCTCTGAAACCGATCTAGGAATTTGAAGTGTACATGGGGGTTTAGAAGATGAAGAGACACAATATTGAAGAAAAATTTAAAAGAAAATAACTTTTAAAAATAAGGTGGGGCATGAGATTTGAACTTTGGTGGCTTGGTTCAGCAATGCAAGGTATTACCAATGAGCTACAAGCTCCTTCTTGTATTTAAATTGCTAATTAATTACTTAAATCTTTTGCTCAGGCAATAAATGCCCCTTTTTGGATTTTTGAAAAAAATATTTGAAATTTTTTTTATAGGAAAAAGTGTATAAGAAAATTAGGGTTGTTACAAGTTTGGATCGTTCTCTTCGACTGACCATCAGTTTGAGGGTGATAAACTATGCTAAACTTCAATCGAGTCCCCAAACTTTCCTGTAAGCTCCTCCAGAAGTGTGATAAGAACCGAGTGTCCCTATCGGACACGATGCTTACCGGTACTCCATTCAATCTTACATTCTCCTGCATGTACCGCTCCGCCAAAGTCTCTATTGACTGACCAACCCGAAAAGGAATAAAATGAGCTGCCTTAGTCAAACGATCAACAATCACCCATACTGCATTGTTTACCTTTGGACTCCGCGGCAAAGCTGTCACGAAATCCATGGTTATATGTTCCCACTTCCACTGAGGAATCGGAAGTGGTTGCAATAAACCAGCAACCCTTTGATGTTCAGCCTTAACTTGCTGACACACCAAGCACTTTGCCACAAAGCGAGCGATCTCCCGCTTCATGCCTTCCCACCAGAAATGCTGTCGTAAATCTCGGTACATCTTCGTGCCTCCTGGATGTACGGAATAAGCTGAACTGTGTGCCTCCTTCATAAGCTCTTCGCGAATATCTCCCTTTGGCACACACAAACGGATACCATATCTCAACAAACCATCCTCATGGACCAGTAAATCTGTTCATAGTCTGGCTTCAACCTGTTCTCGAAACTTTTGCAATTTAGGATCCTGCGATTGCGCTGCTTTAATCTTCTCGATCAACGACGAATGTACTTGCAGCTGCATCAACTGTCCCGAAGAATGCGGTAGCACAACTTCCAAATCAAATCTTCGAAAGTCTTCCACGAGTTCTTTCTGCGTAGTCAACATCTGAATTGCCGGTAATTGAGTGAGCGCATCTGGTACGATATTAACCTTCCCCGGATGGTACTTGAGATCAAGATCGTAATCAGCCATCAGCTCTAACCATCTACGCTGCCTCATATTAAGCTCCTTCTGCGTGAATACATACTTCAAACTCTTATGATCCGTGAAAACTTCGACCCTTTCGCCCAAAAGGTAATGTCTCCAAATCTTCAGAGCGAAAATCACAGCCGCAAGCTCCAAGTCATGAGTTGGGTAATTCTTCTCATGGGTCTTCAACTGTCTTGATGCGTACGCTACAACCTTCCCATGCTGCATCAAAACGCATCCCAATCCTTTCCCAGATGCGTCGCTGTGAATCACCAATCCTCCGGAATTGTCTGGCACGGTCAGAATAGGAGCGGATATCAATCTCTGCTTCAATGTCTCAAAAGCCGACGCACAATTATCCGTCCACACAAAAGGTACCTCCTTGCACGTAAGCTTGGTCAACGGCTCCGCTAGACGAGCAAAGTTCTCCATAAATCTTCTGTAATACCCGGCTAGTCCAAGGAAACTTCTTATCTCTGCAACATTCTTCGGAATCGGCCAATCTCGAACCGCGGCAATCTTTTCGGGATCGACGGCGATTCTATCGCCAGACACAACATGCCCCAAAAACTTTACTTCTTCCAGCCAAAACTCGCACTTGCTCATCTTCGCATACAACTTCTCATGTCTCAACGTCTGCAGTGCGATCTTCAAATGCTCGGCATGCTCTTCAAAACTCTTTGAATAAGACCAGAATATCGTCAATGAACATCACAATAAACTGGTCCAAGAATGGTGAAAAGATTCGGTTCATCAAGTCCATGAATATTGTCGGTGCATTCGTTACTCTGAAGGGCATCACTAAGTACTCGTAATGTCCATACCGAGTTCGGAATGCCGTCTTGCAAATATCTTCTGCTTTCACTCGGACCTGATGATATTCGGATCTCAAATCCAGCTTCGAGAATACTCTCGCGCCACTAAGCTGCTCAAAAAGTTCGCCAATGCGAGGGATCGGGTACTTGTTCTTAATAGTCACCCGGTTTAATTCTCGATAGTCGATGCACATCCTTCTCGTGCCATCCTTCTTCTTAACTAGAAGAACTGGAGCTCCCCAAGGTGAGTTACTGCTTCGAATCCAACCCTTCTCAAGCAGTTCAGCAACCTGTTTCTTGACTTCTTCCAACTCTACTGGTGCCATTGGATAATACGCTTTAGATACTAGCGCTGCACCAGGAATAAGGTCAATTGCGAACTCAACGTCTCGCTTCGGCGGTAATCCCGATATATCTTCAAACACGTCCATAAAATCACGAACAACAGCTGGCTCTTCACTTTCATCAACCTCCATTGATGCAAGAATATTGGTTGTCGGCCTAGCCCTAAACTCGACTGGCCCGACGGAACTGCTTCCTCCAGTGAAGGTAAACTCGGGATGTCCGGGAATCTGGAAAATTACTTTGTTTGCCCTACAATCAATGTGAGCGTGGAAAGTGCCAAGAAAATCCATTCCCAAGACGACCTCGTAGCTGCCCGTATCAATCACCAAGAAATCTGCAAAAAGCTCCCGTTCGCAAACAACAACTGTACAATCTTTATATTCCCTACTAGATATGATTTTCCCATCCTCAGTGTGTATGTCCCAGAAACTAGACAGGGTCGTGCAAGTAATCGAGTGTGTAGCTATAAATTTGGACGACATAAAACAATGGGATGCACTAGAATCAAATAACGCTAATGCGGGAAAACCATGAACGAGTAGAATACCTGAAACAACTTCCCCTGAAGCCTTAGCTTCCTCAGCCGTCAAGGTAAAATCTCGAGCTTCCTTGAGTCAGCTGCTTCTTTCCCTGGAACGGTTTCTGCGGAGGCCTCTGAATCTCATCCCTCGTACGAAGCTTCAACGGACAAGCGTTGATAGTGTGATCCGCCGCTCCACAAACCGAACAAAGCCCTTATCTCCTTCGACAGTCTCTTTGCACATGACCGGGTAAATGGCAGTAGTTACAAGTCACGCTCTTTCTCTGGTCAACAACAGCAGACTTCTTCATCGGTGTTACGCCACGACGGTTCACTGGAATACCCCTGTGTCCATGTGCTCGGTTCGGTGCAAAAGTCGGCTTCCGTACTGTAATTGTTGTATGCTGTAACTCCCAGTCTTCCCAGATAAGTTCTGCTGTTCTCGAGCTGCCATAAGTACCTGTGAGAAAGTGGTCAAACCCAGGGAGACAATCTGCCTCTGGATGTCCACATCCAAGCTGCGCATGAACCTCCTTGCCTTGTCTGCATCGTCGGCAACTAAAGGTCCAGCGAATCTACTGAGCCGTGTCCACTCAGCTGCATGTACATCTATGGCCGCACCATTCTGCTTCAGATTGATGAACTTCTCTTCATTTCCTCCCGTGCAGTCCGCGGGAAGAACTTCCCCAGGAAACTCTTCGAAAAATCCGCCTACTTGATTGGTTTGGGCAAGCGGGTCTCCTCCACAAGCCACCATTCACGGGCGTAGTCCACTAACTGAATGCGCACCACATCCACTCTTTTCTCATCTGGAATCTGTGCCGCAATAAGTAAGTTCTCCGTGTCAACTAGCCACTGCTCTGCTGGCAATGGCTCCTCCAAACCGGTAAAGACAGACGGACCCAAACGCCTGAAATCTGCTACGGTCCCCACACGATCAACTGGTTTAGCTCCAACATTGTTCACGGACTGTTGAACGGTTCGCAAACCTTCCTGAAACGATTCAGCTTGCTGCTGGATCAGCTCGGTCTGCCTCTTTTGATTCTCCAGCATTCCCCGTATCACTCCAAGCATGGCGGCTTCGTCAACACGCCTTTGGTACGTCTTCGGATTCTTGTCTGCCATACTCCTGAAATCAAAACACCCAAGATTAGCATGATAACAGATTTAAATTATAGATCAAGGCTAGAACTCCAAGTTACTTAAATAGAGTACCGCATTGTAACTATGCCGCGGTATCATAGCTACAATTACATAACTCCACCCAAGTTGCCTAAGTCCTAGAGATAACAAGGAATCAGGTTTTCGAGTCGATATGCAAAGGAAGTTTGCACATCGTAAAAGATATAATTAGGAAGAACTTGATTCAAGAACGGTAAAACGGCAAGATGGCAGGACATGTTTCCTAAACACGGTATTCTGATTCGTGTATTGGGTACAATACCCAACTACAAAAGAATCAACCCGACTAACCTATGGCTCTGATACCAAAAGAACCATGTCACGCCCCGCTTCCCAGAGTACGCTAAATTGGGCACGTGACATAGCCAACCATGCTATCTGTGGGTAGGAAGTATCCATCCACAGTCATATTACGGCTGTAGAGATATCAAGAACAAAATATAACTATCTAAAACATGTCCATAAGCCAAGATAACATGAGTCAAGAATAATAAAAGTGCGGAAGCAAAAGATCCAATACAAAATAACTGAAATGTATGTCCCATAATACGGGCTCACATCAGGAATAAAATGCAGGAAATAAAGAACTAACTACTGTTGACACCTCACAGCTCAGCCTGCTGACTGAAGTACTTCTGCTCGGACGTCAGCAAAGGTACGGAATCTGGGCCATGCAAAACCCAGACGTCAGCGCATCATGTCATCAAGTAATAAAATATGAACAGAGTAACAGGCAATGCAAATATAAACATGAATGAAAAGCAGGGGTAACAGTAATATAAATCAGGCAGTGCAGGGTAGTGTGCAGTGAGTAAACTAAACTGTTATGTTGGGTTTTCTACTCTAAAGTCATTGAAATCAATTTGATGAATCATCGATGTAACTCAATAGTATCCCGTGCGTGCCTGGGATCACGGTGAAGATTCTCAAGCTGAAACTGAGACATGCCGCTAGGCACTAAAGGAAAAGGGTAAAGATGAATGATGTCCATGGCATCATCCCAAGGCTGGCCTAGCCTCCGAAAGGAAATGGATAACGATGGATGATGTCAGCAGCATCATCCCAAGGCTGGCCCAGCCTCTAAAACTAGTCGGTAAAGGTAGCACACTGTCGAGTTACAAGTCAGGTTTCATCATTGATTTCCCCATACCCCCAAGTTATATGTGTTCAAGTCGGGTATTAAATAATCTGGAGCTAATGCCAATTCAGGATCAGGCAGGTACAGGTTTGTCTGGATAGACAACAGGAACGGTCCGTAAGAACAACAGGTCAGGTTTGTTGGCATTAGACACAAGATCAGGTAACGGGTAAGACCATGGTACATCAGGTCAAGCCGGGTAGTGTATATAAGTGTCATGACATATCAAAAGTCGTACGGTACCATGCCGTGTCACGTAGGAAGTGCAACAGGTCATGTCAGGAAGCACAAAATGCTGTGTGGGTGCTCATAATTCAAACTAATGTAATCATGGTTATGTTCCCTGATTAAAAATCAGGAAAGGATTCAGAAGAGGCATCACGTGCTCACACGTGACCAGTGGTCACGTGTTGGCACGTGACGTTTAAAGCAGCAGCACAAAGCTCATTCAAGAAAAAGCAACAGAAAAGGCATCACGTGCTCACACGTGACCAGTGGTCACGTGTTGGCACGTGACGGATGAGCAGCGGCCAGAGAACAGAGCGCAAAAGGAGAGAAGCCCATTCTATGGGGTTACGTGCCTACACGTGACCAGGGGTCACATGCGTACACGTGACCAACGGTCACGTGACCACACGTGACTAGCCTCAAGAGCCTTATTTGTATGACAGAATTAAATTCTGAGAAAAGATCTCTCAAGTCTTTCCAAAGTGGAAAAGAATTATTTGGAACCGATGGATTAAAAATCTGAAGGTGATTAAATATCACCAATTTATGGAAAAATCTTGGACTTGGAAAGATTTCCCCCTTAAATCTAACCGAAATAACAAAGAGATACATTTGGATTTAAAATCCAATGGTGAATAAAATTCACCTAATAATCTAAAGGCCCGGATTAATGATAAACATAAATCAAATCTCTCAATAAACAAACTAAATCTTTCAATGAAACATTCACTAAAACTGATTGATCCTCTTCCTTCTCCTATAAATAGGAGCCAAAGGAGAGAGTTTAAAAGAAGAGATAGAGAAATATGCAGAGACATATGCAGAGAGAAAGAGAGATAGAGCCTTGAGATTTCGGAAGAAATTGATCCTCTGCAAAAGAAAACCCTAGGTAAGAAAGGAGAGGCTTAAAAAGAGAATTTAATTCTCAAAAGAGTTTAACTCTTAGATAAAGAAAAGAACTTAATCCTTTCTCTGGTGGAGGATCTGCAAAGTGCACATCTCCCCATGAATTGAGAATTTAATTCTCATTAGGTTGAGATCCTGCCATGCAGATCTAAAACACAGAGGAGGAACTGAGTTTTGAGAATTTAATTCTCACTAAATGATAGGAATTCAATTCCTTTAAGATAAAATTAGGGCTTAACCCTATGATATAGGAATTTAATTCCTTCAAAATGAACAGAACTAGGGTTTAACCCAATTTGAGAACATAATTCTCTCAAAACTCACAGGAATTTAATTCCCTTAAGAAAAGAAATTAGGGTTTAACCCTATTAAGAATACAATTCTTCAGAAGAAAACAGGAATTTAATTCCCCTAAAGTTTGTTGCTAGGGTTTAACCCTATGAAGAAATTAATTCTTAAAAGATGAACAGATCTTTAAAACATGAAAAGAGCCAGAGTCACGTGCTACCACGTGACCCCCGCAAAGACCCACAGAAAAGAACTTTGAAGCAACACCTCACGTGTTACCACGTGACTCCTGCGAAGACCTATAAAAAAGAACTTTGAGGCAACGCCTCACATCCCCCACGTGATCTCAAAAGCTCACAGAGAAAAAGACGAAAGGAAACAGAAAAGAGTTCTAGGGCGCCCTCACGTGTCGACACGTGACCCCTAATGAACATTCTAACAGATCAAAGCGTAAGCCCCCGTCACGTGCCCACACGTGATGGCTTTCAGAATTACAAGTGTTAAACACTTATCTGTAGAACAAAATAAAGAGCTCTAGGGTGCTCTCACGTGCTACCACGTGACCCCTTGGCTGAAGCTTTGATAGTTAAACACCAAAATTCTCATCACGTGACAGCACGTGATACTTCAAAGTATTCAATACTTTTGACTGAACAAAATAAGAGGAATCAGGACGCTCTCACGTGTTCACACGTGACCCCTCTTACCTTAGTGTTTAAACACTAAATTGTAACCTCTGTAGTCAGTGTTTAACACTGATTTTCTTAGTGTTTAACACTAATTTGGAAAACTCTATCTGAAGTGTTTAACACTGATTTCCTTAGTGTTTAACACTAACTTGAAAACTCTGTTCCCAGTGTTCAACACTGATTATCTTTTAGTGTTTAACACTAGCTTGCTAATCTTATTCCCAGTTTTCAACACTGCCGGTCTCTAGTGTTTAACACTAGCTTTAGCCCAATTGGCTAAGTTTCCAGAGGCTAAGCCTCTCCTTCAATGAACCAACAGAGGGCCAATATCCCAAACATGATTGGACTTAGCCCAAGCTGGCCATAAGTCCTCAATTCAAACTCAACTGGGCCAATGGGCTCATAATATAATAATTGATCTTAGTTTCCAAATTGGACTGCAGATCACTTAATCTACCTTGGTTTAAGGGTACATCTCTTCACTCCTTTGATACTTGGCGTTGTAATTCCTCAACGTCTTCAAAGAGGTGACGGGTCCCGATAACCACACATTGATACGGACTGTAGGGTCCTTAAACTCATGGACTATGAGGTCCTTAACCTTGACCGTAATGTCTTAAAATTAATGCCGGACTGTGGAGTCCTTAAATCCACAGACTACAACGTCCTTAACCTTGACCGGAATGTATTAAAACTAACAACGGACTATGACGTCCTTAACCTTGACCGTGATGTCTTAAAACTAATGCCGGACTGTGGAGTCCTTAAATCCACGGACTACGACGTCCTTAACCTTGACCGCAATGTCTTAAAACTAACATTGGACCACAATGTCCTTAAACTACCTATGGACCGCAATGTCATTAAACTAAACAACAGGGCTCCCCTAATCGCTCTCTTGTCGGATCTAAACGATCCCGTTAAGTTGATCTTAGTCTAAAACTAGACTAACGTATCCTTAACAAACGTTTAAGTTGATCTTAGTCTCAAGGGAGATTAATGTTTCCTTAAACACAACCCCCAAACCCAAATCGAAGATAATACGGATTTGGACTAGTCCACGCCCTACGGGCGACGACATAACTCAGTCTCCGTATACAATCCATGGGCAACCAAAAAAAAATCAAACACACACGACACGAAGTGACCATCTGGAGAAGGAGAAAGTTGTTACCGCAATGCGGAAGCGTAATTAACTGCAGGGGCTTGCGCCTGCAGGGAAGAGCATCCCCACAATCAAAAACCCCTCAAACGAGGGGGAATCTGACGAAGTTTGCTACATCGGACGCATCCGTCTAAACCTTCGATACACGGTGCCATAAATCAACTTGGAATCTTCGGAGAGGTGGACGGATAACACCAATTAGCATTTACCCCGAATTTCAGGCAAGACGTCCACGTCGCGCCGTCTTTCGGAGGGGAACGGGTTATAAATGAACATGCATGAGTAATATCAGCACAATAAACCAGATCAGGTGATATGATAAGCAATTAGGTACTGATTAAATTATAACGATGCATGGTTATCACTTTGCGTTCAAGGGATGGTGTCACATTACTTAACTACAACATAACTAAAATGGATGTTTACTCATGTTATCAGGTATTAAGAAATTTTACGGATGCATGATATATAAATATGTTCACTGGATGAAATCCTAGCTAAAACAGGTTAAAATGCACATGAGTGTCCGATGGAGCAAAACTATATAGAGAATACCATAGGCCGTGTCAATAGTTAAAATGTGATTAAAATATATAAATGTGGTTATTGGGTTTAATAAAGTAAATGCACACGGTAGGTTTCAAGTTTGGAAAGTAAAATGATATAACGCGACATCGAGCATGAAAAAGGAAAATCATGGTGCTAAGGTTAGACTACGGGTTTAATGAGCCATAAAATGTATATGTAATATATTAATTAGCATGCAGCAAGTTTTACTTGCCTCGACGGGTCGCGATACGGAAAACGGAACGTTATGCATCGGCGGGGAAATATCGCGACGTGTGCACGGTTCACGGAATGAACCCAAACGACGAACGGCGGAGTCACACGGGCCAGGGGTCTTCGCTGGGTCATCGGGAAACGTCGTCGGCACCGCCGGATTCCGGCGAACGGACAAAACAGTGAACCATAAAGATACAAGCATGCATGAAATAAAAGAGAAAAGAAGATTAAGAAGAAAGAAGAGAAGGAGGATTGAGGAGGGGTGCTCACGTTGATCAGTAGAGGGTTGAGATCGTCGACTGGGTTGACGGAGCTCCGACGAGGTACCTGCAGCGACCGCCGGCAGTTAGAGAAAACAGCCGAGAACTTGAAGAATGGGAGGAGGAGAAAGAAGGAGGAAAGAAGGAAGAAGAGGGATAGGGAATGCTCACTGGGGTTGCACGAAGGCCGGGGCACGGAGACGAGATCACTGGCGGCGACAATTCCGGCGGTGCAAAAGTGCAGGGGCGCGGCTGCCAGATCCATGGTGCTCGGGGAGAGAAGGAGGGAGGAAGGAGAGTTGGTAGAGGCGATAAGGGTGACAGCGGCGATGAACGGCGATGAAAGCGTCGGCGCTAGGGCAACGGTGAGGGAAGATGAGGCGGCTAGGGTTCCTTCAGGGATGGGTTCTGTTAAAAAAATAATGAAGAAGGAGAAAGAAATATAAAGGAGAGAGGAGAGAGGGAAAGAGAGAGAGAGACACGGGGAGAGAGAGAGGGGGATCGAGAGGAGAGAGAAGAGGAGAGTGATAGAGAGGGGGAGAGAGATCAAGAGGAGAGAGAAAGATTTGAGGAGAAAGAAATTCATCGTTACGCGAGGAGAGAGGAAGAGAGAAGAGAGAGAAAGAGAAGGAGAAAGGGGAGAGGGAGAATGACGTGTGGGGCCAGGGGTTAAAAATGAATTGTGATTGGTTGTGGGGAAAGTTTTGGTTAGGGAAAGGTTTTAAAAGATTTACTTAAAATATTTTTCATGGGTTTTAAATAATTATAATCCCAGGTTTAAAATTTGATAGGCTTGAAGACCTTATTTTAGCCAGTTTAAAAGATTTTGGAAAAAGATTTAGCGGGATGTAAAACATTTCAGAATTGCGCCCGGGTCGGGTCTAAAAATTTGAATTCGAAAAATGAAAATTATTGGCAGGTTCCAAAAATTGAAATGAAGGATTTTATAATTAAAAAGCAAACCCCCAAGAACGGACGCACGTGCGTGCGCGTAACCGTCCAAACACGTTCGTTTCACTGAACGGGATGAGAACACGATGCAAGGACGCTACCACAAGGTTAGGGGTATCGAGCAGGCCATAACAAGTATTTTTTAATTTATTTTAAAAGACTTAAATTGTTATATGCAAGAATTTGAATTGTCGGGGTAAAATACAACTAGCAACAGTCAAGCAAGACAAATGAAATAAATACCACACACCATACATACGGTAACTGAAATTTATAGAATTGGACTCGATTGTTACATACATACAGATGAAGAGAGCTAGGTTTTACTAAATAGATCGAGAGAGAAAAATATTCACTCTCTCTATCTCTCACGCTCTCTTAAATGAAAAAATAATCTCATATCTCAATTTTCTATTTGCACACACACGTGCTCCGCGAATAGCGTTTCGATAAAACCTCCTTTTCAATCTTAACGGAAAGTTACGATCGCACAAAATCCCCGTTGCACTCCCCCATTTCAATGAACCAACCTAAATTCTCTGGTTAACATCGCTTTCGATCTTTCCATCCCTTTGGATGATGGAATCTAGTTATCTAAATTGATCGCTCGGTGATATCTCTTACCTTTCCAGTGTTGTACCACTGTGATCTCCACTTCTTTATTTACTGGATTTGCATTGTATATATGTTGTCTTAGACCTACTCAATTTAAACCCCCGAGATTCCAACGCCTGTCTCCATAACTCCAATTTGGCATTAATCCCTGCTTTCGTCTAATTTACCAGAATAATATCATCAGCGAATAGCATACACCAAGGCACCTCATCCTGGATAGTATTAGTAAGTTCATTTATCACTGTGGCAAATAAGAATGAACTTAATACAGATCCTTGATACAAGCCAATTGTGATCGGAAAATCACCCATTAAGCCGCCGCAAGTCCTTACACTTGCCACTACTCTATCATACATGTTCTTGATTATGTCAATATACCTAATTAGGACTTCCTTCCTCATCATAGTCTGCCATAATACCTCTCTAGGTATCTTACCATAAGCTTTCTTTAAATCAATAAAAACCATATGCAAATCCCTTCTTCTCTCTCGAAAATGTTCGACAAGTTGACGAAGCAAATGAATAATCTCTGTCGTCGATCGTCCAAGCATGAATCCATACTGGTTCTCTATTATCTTAACATTCTGCCTTAACCTGTGTTCAATCACTCTCTCCCAAAGTTTCATGGTGTGAACATGAGTTTTATTCCATGGTAGTTTGAGCAAATTTTAATGCGACCCTTGTTCTTGTAGAGAGGTACAAGAGTACTCCTCCTCTACTCATTTGGCATTTTTTTGGTTTGCCAAATTTTATTTAACAAGTCCGTTAGTTATCTAACGCCAATCTCTCCTAGGCATTTCCATTCCTTAATAGGAATTCCGTCTGGACCAACAACTTTTCTTGATTTCATCTTCTTCAAAACCTATGTAATATCAGGTATTCTTATTCGCTTGGTGGGCCGGGAATGCCAGACTTATCAATTTGTCCGGTAAACTACTTGGGGCTCACATAGCCACGCATGAAATCACGGTTTATATCTTGAGATTGAATAACAAGTCTATCTAAATTTTTAGTAAATCTCTCATTGAACAACTTGTCAAAATAATCTCTCTACATTTCATTAATATAATCATCTCAAACTAAAACTTTCTGATTTTCATTTTTGACACACTTCATTGCACATAAGCTTCTAGTCTTCCTTTCTCCCATCCGAGTAATCCTGTATATATCATTTTCAACCTTCTTGGTGTTCAACTTCTTATACACCTTTTTGTAAATCTTAGTTTTAGCTTTCCGAACAGCTCTCTTAAACTCATTTTTAGATATCTTATACTTCTCAAATCTCTCTACATCTCTACTCTTCTTCAAATCTCTATAAGAATCCCTCTTGATTTTAATAGCAGTCATTACTTTTTCATTCCACTATGACATGTCCTTAGATAGTGGAGTATCACCCCTCGACTCACCAAGTTGCTCTCTAGCTATCCTCTTAACGCAATTAGTAATCTTGTTCCATGTTGTGTTTGAATCGTTTCGGACTTCTAATCAGATTCTTGAACTACACGATGTATAAAAACTTCTTGGTTACCTTTCTTCAATGGCTGCCACTTAATTCTAGACTCTACCTTACGTCTAATCTTTCCATGTTCTCTTCTAACCCGAACATCCAGAACTAAAATTCTAAGTTGAGTGGTTACATTCTCATTTGGCACTATCTTACAATCGATGCAAGAATCTCTATCTATCATTTTAACTAGAAAAAAGTCTATTTGACTAGCACTCGATCTACTAGTAAAGGTGATCAAGTGAGATTCTCTTTTCCTAAATCAAGTATTTGCCAAAATCTAGTCATAAGACAAGGCAAAATCTAAAATCGAATTACCTGCTTTATTACTCTGTCCAAAACCAAAACCCCCATGAAGAGTATCAAACCCATTACGATTAGTATCTACATGTCTATTGAGATCCCCATCAATAAATAACTTTTCTCTACATGGTATTTGTTCCCCTCCGAAAGACACGGCGGAGACGCGGTGGACGTCTCGCCTGAGATTCGGGGCAGATGCTATTTGGTTTTATCCGTCCACCTCTCCGAAGATGCCAAGTTGATTTATGGCACCGTATATCGGAGGTTTAGACGGATGCGGCCGATGTAGCAGACTTCGTCAGATTCCCCCTCGCTTGAGGGGTTTTTGATTGTGGGGACGCTCTTCCCTGCAGGCGCAAGCCCCTGCAGTTAATTACGGTACCGCATCGTGGTACAACTTTCTCCTTCTCCAGAATTTCACTTCGTGTCGTGTGTGTTTGTTTTGTTTGTGGTTGCCTGTGGATTGTATACGGAGACTGAGTAATGCCGTCGCCCGTAGGACGTGGATTAGTCCAAATCCGTATTTACTTAGATTTGGGTTTGGTGTTTTTAGTTTAAGGATACATTAGCCGTGTTGAGGCTAAGATCAACTTAAACGTTCGTTAAGGATACATTAGTCCTGTTTGAGACTAAGATCAACTTAACGTGGTGATCCATTTAATATATGGCCATCGGGACTCGTCACTTCTCTGACGTTGTTGAAGGATTACAACGACAGGTGTCAGAGGAGTTCAGAGATGTACCCTTGAACCAAAGTTGATTTGGAGTTTTATAGTCCATTTGAATGTTTAAGGATACGTTAGCCGTGTTTGTGGGCCAAGATCAACTTAAACGGGATCGTTTAGATCCGGAAAAAGAGTATTTGGAGGCTCTATTGTTCCAGTTTAGGGACATAGTGGTCCATAGGTAGTTTAGAGACGTTGCGGTCCGTATTCCAGTTTAGGGACGTGGTGGTCCGTATTCCAGTTTAGAGACATGGTGGTCCGTATTCCAGTTTAGGGACGTGGTGGTCCGTATTCCAGTTTAGGGACGTGGTGGTCTATGTTCCAGTTTAGGGATGTGGTGGTCCGACATTAGTTTAAGGACGTTTCGGTCCATCATTAGTTTAAGGACGTTTTGGTCCACGAGTTTAAGGACCCCGCAGTCCGTCTTGATGTGTGGTTGTCGGGACCCGTCACCTCTTTGACATCGTTGAAGGATTACAACGATAAGAGTCAAAGGAGTTTGGAGATGTACCCTTGAACCGGTCATAAATTGATTTAAGAGAGAGAGCAATCTTGCTTAGTCAATTTAATTTGAGGACTTACGGCCATGATTGGGCTAAGTCCAGTTGAAAAATATTCAACGCTTTTTTTTGTTTTTGGTCTGTTAAGACCTATGGTAGGGCTTGGCCCATTTTTAAATAATGCATTGCATTATTTTCTATTTGTTTGGGCTCTGCCCATAAAAGATGCAGAGCATCAATTTATTCTGGGCTCTGCTCATTTATGAATGATGCAAGGTATCTACTTTGTTTGGGCTCTGCCCCTTTTAAAATGCATAGCATTTTTATTATTTTGTTTGGGCTCTGCCCATTTATAAATGATGCAGAGCATCAATTTAATCAGGCATGCTTGGTCTTTTTGATTTGGGCCTAGCCCTTTAAGAAATGTCTTGCATTTATCAGGCGCTTTGCGCCAATCAGAGAGCGCAAGCGCTTGTAGTGTTGACACGTGTCGCGCAAGCGCAGTGCGCTGCGTTAATGCGCTGCGCCTGCGCTGCTGACACATGGCGCGCTCTGGTGGCTTGCGCCAATCCAAGAGCGCAACAACGCAGTTTGCAAGTGCAAGGCACTATGATTTAATGATCTTCATAAAAGAAGTGCAAAGCACTATTTGTTTCCTTGATCTAATTTAGATCAAAGAAAAAAACAAGTTTTTCTTTTTATTTCAGGAACCAAAGGTTCATAAAAGTGCAAAGTGTTAGTTATATGTATGCCCTAGAGGCCATTACTGTACATACGATGTATATTGTAGTGGATGCTAGGACATATATAGGGAGGACTTTCTTGCTCGACATGATAGTATGCTATCTGGTTGTACTTTATCTTAACATGTACTCTGATTGTCTCTATATTACATGTTGATAAAGCCCTTAGGATATGTACTCGACTACTGGGACTATGATGAGATCATACTAGTGGGGCCACGGTAGTCGACGAGTACATCCTATAATTGTTCCTAGTCGTGGGTGTATCGAGACAAGGCATCGATGCACCAGAGTAGACTAGCGTATACGCATCTTGACCCATATGATGGGCGATGGATGATCCCATATCCATCAGTGTTTGACATCAAGGATGGTGTACGGGTGCTCAGTGGAGACTGGGTACACTGGACGGACTCGCCGAGAACTCCCAGATGGTATTATACCTCACGTCAGATGGCAGTTCTCCGGTGACACTGGTACAGAGTAGTCTGTTGACCCGAGATCGTCATAGAGTCTTGTGTGATTCCCACTGTGCTTTGATTTCCATCATACCACGTCCAAGAGGGCATGCAAAAAGATGGCTTTTGGGTACAGTCCCGAATCACATGGAGGCAATGAGCGATAGGAGGGGATTCGTCTCTCCCGGTATAGGGAGTTGATGTTGTGCTGTGTTCGATTGGCTATAACCGGAAATCCCTGGCCAGGGTTGCTGAGATTTACTGGTAAGTGTTATCAGTAGTTTCTCGAACTGTTATAGACCTCATATCGACACGACTTATCGAGCTACTGGGGTCTGACGTTTACCACCCCTAGGCGAGATATGCAACATATCAGACGACGAGACCGGACTGTACGGGAGTGTTACTGTTTGGATTCACAGGAGAATGTACAGGCTTGCTTGTTGATCTTCTGAGCGCTCAATACCTGGGTAGCTGTTACGTTTAGCTGACCGCTTGCAGCTTGTGGGTGTTTGATATGATCATCATCTACTGCCGGCGTATTGACGATTCTTTAGAGTCCTACACAGAGGTTTCTTGGCTCAGGCAAAATGGAGTAGGAGCACATATGTGATATGTGCGGGACCGAGGATAATGCGATATAAGATACCGTATTCTATTCTCGCGATATATGATATCAGCCGGGTCATCGGATCAAGTGTTGATTCGATGAATCGGTATGGATAAATATTAGTCGGTTATATGCGATATAGCCGGATTGTCGGATCAAGTGTTGATTCGATAATTTAATGTATAATAATATATATGATATATTAAATTACATTAACTAATATTATCTCACTAAAAGATTCTTTTTCTCACTCGGGTAATACATTGATATATATGCGATATATGTTAAATGTATTATTTTATTTTGTTACAATAAATATTGTATATGTGATATATAATATTGTAACATATTATAATTATTAATGCAACATGTTTAGAGGAGTTTAAACAAGTTTAGGGTTTGATTTGGGTTAATGCATTCTAGATGTTTCTAGATGTTTTTACTTTGTCATTTGTTAAGATATTATGATAGATATTTCTTTGTGACTCACCCTTTAACCCAACCCAAACCCTAACCGTAGTAAACTCTCTACATTGGTTACTACAACCATGGTTGCATAAATGATTATGATAACATTTTATTATTCATCACAAATGATTATTCATCTTCTTCTTCCTTCATTCTTTCATGAAAAAGCTTACTAGTTTTTCCAAAGTGATGAATAAATATGAGAAAAAGATAAATAAAGAGAGCAAAAATCCTACTTCATCATCCTCATCTTCCCTTGCCATTTAGATGAGGGTGTTCACATCATTTCATGAGTGTTAGCTTGTGTTAAAGAAATTTCAAGGTAGATCATCTTAGTATCGAAGATCGGAAGCAAAGGTTGCATCTTTCTCTTCGTGGAACCTCTCGAGAGTCCGGAACCCGATGATCGCAGCGAAGGGACCACAACACGGAGCATATGAAGTGAAGGACCGGATCTACAAAGGTTGTAATCCCTCTCACTTAGTGTTAATGTTGTTAACATGTTAGTTTTCGCCTAATCTCTAGTTTAAAGATCCGTATTCGGGTTGTTCGGCACGGCTAAATTTTTAATCGGGCATGGTTGATGCCTCGTAGACGCTTGTGCGCGTGCCTAGCAACCCTACAGTGGTATCAGAGCCAAGCTAGAGCTTTAGGCGAAGTCTAGACGAAGTTTAAAGTCCGATTGAACCCGGAAAACCCGATATACCCTAGTTTCTGGAAATTTTTCAAAACTGTGATTTTTTTCATATTAAAAATACCCAAAAAATTCAGCAGGGTATTTTAGGAATTACTGTGAAACTCGACCCCCTAAATCGTCCAAAGCGCCGCGGAACCGCGGCCATACCCTGGTATTGGCGGCGGTTCCGCGGCAAGAAGGAAGGATTGAGGGATAGGGTTTGCACAGTAACCTCCGTAGCTAATTCCTGATTCTTCTAGGCATTTTTAATTATACTCAAGTGTTGGGTTTTCTGGGGTGTATTGGGGAATCGTTGATTCGATCGGATGTTTTAACTTTGTTTAGCTTGTCCGGATAATTTTAGAAACTGTTAAAAAGTTCGAACGGATATCAATAAACTCACTTTTTCCCCTGTCGGAAATTTTTTCAAAAGTTGGATTTTTTCTCGTGTTTAAGAATGTTCTAAGGCGTGCAAGTAACTCGGTGGACCCTCTAGAAGACAACAAACCTTAACTCGATTATGTGACCGTCTTGAACTGCCTTTTGAACCTTAGGGTTTGGGGCAGTACGGCATGCCACATGTGAGGCGTTGGCTTGACCCTTCTACGGCTGGACCATTGGTACTGTGGCATGTGATGGATGTTTTTAAACTGATTTCAAGTGTTGAGATATATTGGGGAAATCTTGGGTGTTTGATGATTCGATCGGAAAGTTTAACTTTGTCTATTTATCTGGAATGTGATACAATATTTGGAATCCACAGGTAGTTATGAGATAACTAATTTGAATATTATAAACATAGCAGTTTAGTCTCAGTTGATCGGTTGCCACGGAATTTTGATGCGATCAAAAGTCCGTCGCAATCACGTAGCGTACGCGGATACTCGCCGGGTAAACTTAATAGACAGCCACGGCCCATAGCCCCGACCAAGTGACTGTAGGAGAACCCCGTCGCCGAAAGCATCCGTTCGGGTGCTCGCGGCATCGGTGTTCCGCCTTAGTGCACTTCGTCGACGGCATCTGGGGGTGCGGCCGTCTACTAAAGTTTGCGACTAGCATTCGATCAGGACGTCGGGAATCTAGTTGAATTCCCCGACTTGACATTGAAAATAGTTTTCGATAATGAGACTAAAATGCGGGGTTTATAATTGTTAGACATGCGATGTCTAAGGAATTCATTTGGTTAGGCATGCGATGTCTAAGAAGGTTGCGGATTCCAACTGTTGTAGTTTTACACTTTCTTTTCTGTGACCGTAAGCGTAGTATGTGGTGTATCGCCGGCTTCGTTGCTATACATCAACGACAATCAGGATACGCATACTTGCTTACGTTGATGATATGAGATATTATGTGTTGCTGTGATATGTACTATTGGATCGTCGCGTTTGAATAGCCGGGGGTTTTATGTGAGATGAGAGTTTTTCTTTTTCATTCATGTAAAATTCATTTGTATGTAATATTCTTTTATTGGGGCACTTCCAGGTAGCGGAAGATGTCACCGTTGTATATTATTTACTTTTCCGCATTAGGTAGACCCAAGGCGGGGAGCATAAGTAACCGGGTTCTAGGGTCCAGTGGGAGACCATCTCGAGGAGTCGAGACCGGGTCTCCTAACCCTAGAATTGGCAGTGTTACTTGCCGCTCTCGTAGGGGTCTAGGGATGTGGGTTTGGCTATTCATCGCGACCGTGGAATCCGTGTTTTATACAGGCTCGTATTGAAAACATGGACGTCCTAGTATATCCAATATTTCATATATGTTCTTCTGCTGTAATGTTCTGTGATGAGATCATATTACTGCCTGAGACGAATGTTTATATTTTATATATATGAGATATATGTTATATTGCAGATTTCGTTTCAAAAGAGATGCTTGTGAAGCATAATAAAATGGGACTTCATTAATGAGATTAATGAAATAAAAGAAACCTAAGATGTTGTAGAAACTTGTTTATAAAAACTGGTAGCTCTAGTTCTTGCTTTGCATAGCGGTGTTCCTTGTAGAACATCCATCACCTTATTCGATAAGGAAAGGACCGAGATCCCTTCACCGGGAGAGACTCCTTTAGCAATAACTGGCAGATGCTACAACTCTCGGTTTGTCTTTTGATTGCTTCTATAGTTTCTGCTTTGCACAGCGGTATATATGATATATCCTGCACCTTATTCGATGAGGAAAGGGCCGACGATCCCTTCACCGGGAGTGACCCCTTTAGCAAAACTAGAAAAGCCTCAAAAGCATTCCATTTAAAATCACTCGATTCTACAACGATATCAAGTTCATTACGCAAAGGGTTTTCTGAAAAATCCGTCGTAGCCCTCCGTCATTTCAGATAAGTAATGGTTAGTATTCGTGCTGCGTTTGTTGACCTTAGCCAAGGCGTAGTGTACGGTAGCTGATTAGTGCTTATCTGTATAAGCATATGATGCGATTGAGTTAGGGTAGTCGTGCGACTTTGTTGACCTTAGCCAAGGGTCGTGCGGGTGGGTTTAATTCAATCGGGAAATGACGGGTTGAACTTGGCTAGCACTTATGATTTGTTGACCTTAGCCAAGGTCATAAGCTGCCAGGGGCAAAATATTATTGGGAATTTCAAGTGTTGAAATTTGCAATGAGATTGCATACCTTCTATGAGATAGTTGGATCCCGATACCCGCTGCGAGTAAGAGTTACTCCTGGGAGAGTTTTACACATTACAATTAGCCGATCAAGTAGGTGTCTAGAAAGGTGTTAACGGGGTTACGCCTCTGGGAAAATGAGGTTTACTTTAATTAGGTTCATGCGAAAGCACGGGGGACCTCCCTCAATGTACCGACACTGGCCTGGCTGAAAGATTGGCGAACTTGTAGCGTGTAATTAATCCCGACTAATCTTTCCTTTGAGGGTTTGAAGGAAGATTTGATTAAAACAGTGGGAGACATCCTGATTAGATATATTAGATAACCAATTTAATTTTGCAAGAGCATACGCTGAGTGTTTTCTTCTCTCTCTCTCCAGGTATCAAGATAATAAAACGGATATATTGACTGAACCCGCTTGTTATACTGAGCTGGGGAACGTTGGTCCCGCTCCAACTTATAATTGTTATAAGACAGAGCAGGAAATTGGGGAATACCGGATTTCCCGTGCCGCCCAAACGAAGAAAGTGCATGTTGATACATCATCTTCGGGTTTGTTCATTACACAGAACTGTTTCTCAGTATCCTTTACGTCTTGGGTATGTGATACCGGATCAGGATCCCGTATATGTAATCTGTTACATGGGCTACAGATAGGTAGAGAACTGAGAACGGGTGATAAGTTTCATGAGGCAGAAAACGGTGCAAGTGTTGCAGCCAAGTCTGTTGGTCACTGTCACCCTGTATTACCGGAATACATTGATTCTGAACAAATGTTATTAGATACCGAACCTGATATACAAAATCATACCAGTCTCTTTATTAGTAAAGAAAGGATATAATTTTGTATTGTTGAATAATGTTTTGAACATTTCCTATATCAAGAGTTGATCGGTTCAGGCACGTTATCTAAAAGCATTGACATTCTAAATCAAACTACAGTTCATAGTATAAGGAACATACACAAGAGGAAGAGTTCAGAATTGAATGAATCCTTCTTGAGGTATTGTAGACTAGGTCATATCAATGCGACCCGACTGGCTGAAGTTACATATAGATGCATATTTAAATTAGTTTGAATTTACATCTTATGAAATTTGCCGGTCATGTCACAAAGATAAGATGACCACAGCTCTGTTTATTGGAAACAGAGAAAGAGTTAGTGAACTCTTGGGATTGATACATGCTGATGTATGAAAGTCTCCTGTCTACACATGCCAAGACTGGTTCTTTGTACTTCATTACATTCTCTGATGATCTCTCAAGATTCAGACATATGTTCCTGCTGAAACACAAGTCCGAAGCTTTTGAGATATTCACAGAATATAAGTTAGAAGTAGAGAACCAAAATACGGGTATAAGTATTATGTCCTTTGATGAGATCAAGGAGGAGAATACTTGAGCACGGAATTCCTGGACTATTCTAAAGGAGAATGAGATTCTCTCTCGGCATTACTCCTCCGTATACACCACAGCACCTCGGTGTATCGGGGCGGAGCAATAGCACCCTATTTGATATGGTGTGCTCTATGATGAGTACTGCTGAGTTTCCTATTTCCTTTTGGGAGTTATGCACTTGAGAAGCTGCATACCTATTGAATAGGGTTCAAATCAAATCAGTTGCCTACCACTTCATATATGATATGGAAAGGGAAGAGCCCATATCTTAAGCTTCTTAAGATTTGGGGTTGTCCGTCTTATGTCTAAAAGCAAAATCCGGACAAGCTCGAGGCAAGGTCTGTTATGTAGATCTGGAAATGTTCCAGTTATACAAACTGCAGCTGATAATTTGGTAGAACCAAAGGATTCAATAGTTTCCAACGAACCTCAGCCTCTCCGCCGATCTAGCAGGGTTCCTCACCCACCTGAGAGATACTTCAGTTTCTCTATGACAGTGGGAGCGAGGATTGCATCATGAGATGATGACCCAACTAGTTTCAAGCTGGCCATCAGGAGTGGGACTCTGTAAGAATGGCTGGATGCTTATCGATCTGAGATGGAATCCTTATACACCAACAAAGTATGGACTTTGGTTGCCTTATCTGAAGGGTTAAATCCCCATCAGGAGCAAGTATATCTTGAGAAGATTACTTGGTGTACATGGAAAAGTTGAGACTTTCAAAGCTAGACTTGTTAAAGGTTTGCATCATAGACCAGGTATGGATTATGTTGAAACCTTTTCTAAGGATCTATGCTTAAGTCTATCCAGATCCTACTTGCCACGGCTACATGCCATGACTACGATATCTGGTGGTTGGGTGTCATGACTGCTTTTCTAAATGATGATTTAGAAGATAGCGTCTATAAGTACACATCCAGAGGGCTTCGTAGACAGTGGGAGCAGCGGAAACGTGTGCAAGATGTTTTATATGATAAAACAGGCATCGCGGAGTTGGAACATCTGTTTTGATGTGGTAGTCAAAGAGTTTGACTTCATCAAAATGGTAGATGAACCTTGTATATACAAAACGGTAGTAAAGAGTATGGTGTGATCCTCGTAGAGTACGTGGATGACATACTCTTGATAGGGAAGGAGTTTCCTATGCTACGCTCGGTCAATCTCCGCTTATCACAAGGATTCTCCATATAGGATCAAAGTGATACCTACTAAATCCTAGGTTTTGGATCTATGAGATAGATCTAATTGGATGTTAGGATACTCACTAGTTGTAGTAAGATGGTATCAATCGATCCTGGGGAGAATCACTGGAATGGTTCCAGGGTGATAAGGACGACTGAATGTCAGTCGCAGGCATTGTCTTTACCCTCAGTGGAGGGACGGTATGTTGGAAGAGTTCCAAGCTAGATACCGTGACATACTAGAAGATTAAAGGCAAGATACATCGTTACCAAGGATGCTACCAAAAGAGGCAGTTTGGATATTTATAAGTTCATGAGATGAACTTCGTTCCTACCATTGTGTGACAATGGAGTTGTGGGTTTAGCCAAGGAACTACCGTCCCATCAGAAATCCAGATATAATTCTTAGGCAGTATCACCTGATCATGGAGATGGTTGATCTCCAGGGAGATCGAGGTTAGGAGAGCGGACACAGAGGACGACAGCGCGGATCCATTCACAAAGGCCTTTTTCCCAGTAGAGACTTTTACGGGATGGTTGAGTATGAGATACTTCAACCGCAGCTAATTGTTGGGTATGCGATACCATAACAGATGGCCCTAGTGCAAGTGGGAGATTGTTAGTTATATGTATGCCCTAGAGGCCATTACTGTACATACGATGTATATTGTAGTGGATGCTAGGACATATATAGGGAGGACTTTCTTGCTCGACATGATAGTATGCTATCTGGTTGTACTTTATCTTAACATGTACTCTGATTGTCTCTATATTACATGTTGATAAAGCCCTTAGGATATGTACTCGACTACTGGGACTATGATGAGATCATACTAGTGGGGCCACGGTAGTCGACGAGTACATCCTATAATTGTTCCTAGTCGTGGGTGTATCGAGACAGGGCATCGATGCACCAGAGTAGACTAGCGTATACGCATCTTGACCCATATGATGGGCGATGGATGATCCCATATCCATCGGTGTTTGACATTAAGGATGGTGTACGGGTGCTCAGTGGAGACTAGGTACACTGGACGGACTCGCTGAGAACTCCCAGATGGTATTATACCTCACGTCAGATGGCAGTTATCCGGTGACACTGGTACAGAGTAGTCTGTTGACCCGAGATCGTCATAGAGTCTTGTGTGATTCCCACTGTGCTTTGATTTCCATCATACCACGTCCAAGAGGGCGTGCAAAAAGGTGGCTTTTGGGTACAGTCTCGAATCACATGGAGGCAATGAGCGATAGGAGGGGATTCGTCTCTCCCGATATAGGGAGTTGATGTTGTGCTGTGTTCGATTGGCTATAACCGGAAATCCCTGGCCAGGGTTGCTGAGATTTACTGGTAAGTGTTATCAGTAGTTTCTCGAACTGTTATAGACCTCATATCGACATGACTTATCGAGCTACTGGGGTCTGACGTTTACCACCCCTAGGCGAGATATGCAACATATCAGACGATGAGACCGGACTGTACGGGAGTGTTACTGTTTGGATTCACAGGAGAATGTACAGGCTTGCTTGTTGATCTTCTGAGCGCTCAATACCTGGGTAGCTGTTACGTTTAGCTGACCGCTTGCAGCTTGTGGGTGTTTGATATGATCATCACCTACTGCCGGCGTATTGACGATTCTTTAGAGTCCTACACAGAGGTTTCTTGGCTCAGGCAAAACGGAGTAGGAGCACATATGTGATATGTGCGGGACCGAGGATAATGCGATATGAGATACCGTATTCTATTCTCGCGATATATGATATCAGCCGGGTCATCGGATCAAGTGTTGATTCGATGAATCGGTATGGATAAATATTAGTCGGTTATATGCGATATAGCCGGATTGTCGGATCAAGTGTTGATTCGATAATTTAATGTATAATAATATATATGATATATTAAATTACATTAACTAATATTAGCTCACTAAAAGATTCTTTTTCTCACTCGGGTAATACATTGATATATATGCGATATATGTTAAATGTATTATTTTATTTTGTTACAATAAATATTGTATATGTGATATATAATATTGTAACAAATTATAATTATTAATGCAACATGTTTAAAGGAGTTTAAACAAGTTTAGGGTTTGATTTGGGTTAATGCATTCTAGATGTTTCTAGATGTTTTTACTTTGTCATTTGTTAAGATATTATGATAGATATTTCTTTGTGACTCACCCTTTAACCCAACCCAAACCCTAACCGTAGTAAACTCTCTACATTGGTTACTACAACCATGGTTGCATAAATGATTATGATAACATTTTATTATTCATCACAAATGATTATTCATCTTCTTCTTCCTTCATTCTTTCATGAAAAAGCTTACTAGTTTTTCCAAAGTGATGAATAAATATGAGAAAAAGATAAATAAAGAGAGCAAAAATCCTACTTCATCATCCTCATCTTCCCTTGCCATTTGGATGAGGGTGTTCACATCATTTCATGAGTGTTACCTTGTGTTAAAGAAACTTCAAGGTAGATCATCTTAGTATCGAAGATCGGAAGCAAAGGTTGCATCTTTCTCTTCGTGGAACCTCTCGAGAGTCCGGAACCCGATGATCGCAGCGAAGGGATCACAACACGGAGCATATGAAGTGAAGGACCGGATCTACAAAGGTTGTAATCCCTCTCACTTAGTGTTAATGTTGTTAACATGTTAGTTTTCGTCTAATCTCTAGTTTAAAGATCCGTATTCGGGTTGTTCGGCACTGCTAAATTTTTAATCGGGTATGGTTGATGCCTCGTAGACCCTTGTGCGCGTGCCTAGCAACCCTACACAAAGCACTATTCTTTATTTTGTTTTTCTTGTTTTAAAGAACCAGTGGTTCATAAGAAGTGCAAAGAACTGTTTATGAAGATCATTGATCTTGTTTTTAGATCAATGATTTATTAGAAGAAATTTCTTCTATTTTGTGAAGGTTTTTTTACCTTTTTCTTAAAAGAATTTCTCAGAGTTCTCTATGTTTGAAGCTCTTGATTTTTTTAAGAATGTTGATGCCTTTGAATTGAGGTCTGCGGTCCTTTTTATAGTGCCCATAAATTGGTTAAGTTTATTAAAAAGATCTTTCTCTGAGTGATTTGGGGAATTTTCCCCACCGTTGGATCTTTGATCCAAAGGCCTCTATTTTACAGAAGAAAATTTTCTTGTTTTATCAAGAACAGAAAAGATTTCTTTAAAATCTCAATTCTGTTTTGCGCAAACGCCCCAGCGCGTGACACGTGTCGTGCAGCGCAGCACTTACGCAGCTGTGCTTGCGCAACTGCGCAGACACGTGTCGCGCAGCGCTTGCGCAGCTGTGCTTTCCAACTGCGCAGACACGTGCCGCGCAGCTCAGCGCAGTGTTTGCGCACCTGAAACGTTGCTTCCTTTACTTTTTTGTTTTAAAAGTGCCTTGCTCTGATTGGACGCACTGCCTCGGGCGATGTGCTGACGCATCAACTTCTGACACGTGGCGCATTGCGCGCAGCGCACGGGATTTGAAGCGTTGCTTCAAAATTTGAATTTTTGAAATTCAAACAGAGCCTTGCTCTGATTGGGGGAAACAAATGCCCCCCCACCGTTGTGCTCACGTGGCGCGCACGTGGGTGCAGCGGTGGCAAGATCCCAGCCTTTGGATCAACTGATAAGTTGAAGGGGCGCAGGCGCCTATAAATAAGACCCTTGGTCCTTAGAAAATTCTTTACAACTTTCAAGAATTTTGATTCTCAGAGCCTTGCTCTTGCTTAAGAACTTTCAGAGCCTTGCTCTTGTTCTTTCCCCAAGAACTTCAAAGTTCAGAACTTAGAATCACTCTAGGTAATTTAAATTAAATTAAATTAAATTAACAGAGCCTTGCTCTTATAGATCTTTGATCTAAAGAAAACCCCTTTAGGGTTTCATCAACAGAGCCTTTCTCTCAAAAACTTACTGATCTATAGAGATCTTGTCCATAGGTTTTAACCCATGAACAGAGTTTTGCTCTTGGATCAAATGTAGATCTTTTTAGATCTGAAAAATGAAGAATTTTTTTAGAATTTTTTTTTATAAGTTTTCATGGATTTTTCAAGATTCCAAAATTTTAATTCTTTTAAGTGTTAAAAAAAATTTGATGGATCTTTCCATTATTACCACAGAGCTATGCTCTTTTGAGGAATCTTGTTCCCCTGAGACCAGAGTTTGACAAATGTCACTCTGTGACAGAGCTTTACTCTAAAAGAGGAGATTTTCTCCTTGTCTTTAGGGATTTCCCATCAATGAGGATATTCTCTTGGGGATCTTTTCATTAATTGACATTCTCATCTAATGATGGGGCTGTCTTATTAAACGATGCATTGCCATCCAGATTTTGTGGGTCCCCCTTTTGTCCCCTACCCACTGCATTGCAGTGTAGTGTAAAATTTTAAAATGCCAAGTGTTGGAACACTAACGGTTATTTTTGTCCTTCTACAGGAAACATGTCTGCCAACCTGTCTTTCCCATTTGTTCGCTCGGAGGGAGGGTTTCCCCATGCACTAATGGACCGGGTGGTGCTCGCTCTTATTAAGGATCATGACCCCGAGCACAAAAATCTTCACTTGTGGGGAAAGTGGTACAATGAAATCATCCAGGGTCGTCGCAGTTTCAGTTCCGCCACGCCGTCTAAGCCCATAACTTCAATCCCCTATGAGGACGAACCCCCGGTGAAGTATGCCGTGGAGGTTAAAAATTGGAACTCGGATGACCTCCTCTAACCCGCAATTGGTGCTATTCCCGTGCAGCCGCCGCTGGCAATAGATATTTTAGGGAGGAAAATCTGTCAGGGTGAAGCACGCCCTTGGGGACAGGCCTACAATATTAGATTGGTACCGCGACCGCCCGCCGGATACTTGCAGTGGGCCCGATACATCTTATCGGCGAAAAGGACTCATCAACGAAGATTGGATTGTATTCGGCCATCTATGTCTCGCTCTTCGAGTATCCCTCTCCTCCAACGTGGTGGATCAAGGCCTTTATCGAACAATGGAATATCCCCACCCACACTTTCTTGATGACGGATAGGGAGGTCTCTATTTCTTTGGAGGAGTTTGCCGAACTCTCGGGTCTGCCGATGAGAGGGGAGCATTACGAGGAGTTGCTCCCTCCTGACGAATACGCCTTTGCTACCAAACCGCTGGTGTTTGACCTGACTCCGGAGAACGCCGTTCAGCATCAGTATCCGGGCTTGGTGAAGGTGTTGGAGATCTATGAAGGACTCCATCTGGAATCGGGCGACCGGGGCGTCAGTTTTGCAGATTTTATTGCCCGCTTCATTCGCCCTGAGTTCCTATCAGAGCGGAGTGAGAAGTTCGCCCAGCTCGATGACCCTTTCGGTTTCGGCTTGGACCACCGACCCGTATCGGAGAATGATCAAAGGGATTTTTATCTCCCTGGCGCTGCCATCGTCCCTTTCTCAGAAATCGTTGTCCCGGGCATGGATGAGGAGACCTTTTTTATTGGGTTCTTGGGCTCTTGGGCTTGTGGCTATGCAGCTTTACGCTCCCCATGCACCCACGCCACATGCGGCCCTCCGTCTTTTACCCAGCGCATCGGATGGTGGCTGGTTTGCAGTTATCGGTAGGAATCGTCGGGCTGGCTTACCTTTATAAAGGACTTAGCGTAGCGGCGGACGCTAGTGAGCCTGGGGTGCAGCCCGCTTACTTCCCGATGCACTATTTCACCTCCTGGATAGAGATGCAGGTGCAAGGGGTGTTCGGCGCCCATAAGATTCCTCCGTTCTTTGAGAAATGCAGACTCCCGAGAGTCATGCGGTTGGTCGGCGCTTCAATTGTGGTTGCACCCCCGCGAGAGTCTAGGGGGCTGCTCCTTCGTCCACATCTGGTCGGAGCGAAGGTTTCCTTTGTGGATAAGGTCATAACCACAGGCTCAGAGACCACTAAGTCAGTAGTGCCACTGCGCGATGATTTCAAGGACGGGGCTTCCATATTGAAGGCTCGGGAAATCCTCCACCTCTACTCCATTCGGCCGGGCTATCTAGTGTTTAGGCAGAATGAGACAGCACTCTTTATGAGGTATAACCCGCACCGGTTTGCTCAGCAATCGAGCTACAACCAAGGGATTCCGATGGAAGCTTGCTTGGAAAAGCCCGTGGTCAGCCGAGAGGGGATAAAGAATGCAATGCACAATTTCACACGGCTTAACACGGGTTCCTATTTCTTTATCAGCGAACCCAGCTGTGTCCCTAAGATGCTCAACACGTACGTGGCTTGGTATGCGCATGCGATGGGTCCAGTTATCTTAACGGAGAAGCGCATGCTGGTTGACCGTAGGGGTGCGCCTCCTGGCAGTGATCACAAGGCCCCCTTGAAGCCAAGGATTCCGGTCATTCCTCCGCTAAAAGATGCCGGAGTCGATCGACCACGTGTGTTGAGCCCCCCGCATGGATTGCCGCTTCCTGCTCTGGTGAATGCACCACCGGCGCCCCGTGCTCCCACGAAGACGGTTAATGTAATATCGCCAGAGTCCGGCGCAGGAGCGGATATCGGGACCCGCCGCCCCAAGGTGTCTGCCAAGCGCAAATCAATTCCAGGTGCATCTAGAGCTGGCGGGAAAAAGAAGAAGAAGTCGATCCTTTCCCTCGACGCGATTCTCGGTTTAGAGCCTGAGGCCCCTCTCACCGAAGGAATAAGTGAATATGGCAGCAATAAGGGCTTCTTGGTAGACCCCGCAGACACCAATTTGGCGGCCGCTATTGCAGCTTCTGAGCAATCAGCAAGGCTCGAAGCGATGTTAAGCAAACTCGCTGAGTCAGGTAACCATTAGCTGCTTTCTTCGTCACTTTATCGCACTTTTTATCATTATTTTTAACTAATACTTTCCCCCATTTTCAACAGGTGTCTCTACCGAAGAAGCTATTGCTGCCACTTTGAAAACCTTCCAAGAGGAGGAGGAGAAACGCGCTCTAGCGGGCGCAGGTACGTGTAAGTCTACGCTAGCGCCCCGGCCGTCTACAGACGCCAAATGCGGAACAAAAACTTTTTAACTGGCGCTATCGTATACTTTGACCCGGATCTGCCATTATTGCTAAACTAACAAACTGTAAAGAGTGTAGAAAGGTTATACCGAACGATCCGAGTCCTTCGTTCTTTAACCATCATCCCACGCTCCGTTGCGGCTGCTCCGATCTCGTCGATCTCCGATCTCCTTGTCGAGGTGGCACCACGTTGACGATTCTTTAAACGGGCTCCCGCCTCTGACTTGAGGCAACTCGGTCGTCAAGTTTGCTAAAAGAGACGACCAAGAATGATGTAGAGAATGAATAGATGACTTTGTCTCACTTCGTCCAAGTCCGTGGACGATCGGTTAATGAAGTTGCCGATGGAAATGAAATGGAACAAGAAATGAACTATGAAATTTCCATGCATCCAAAACTTTAGTCTTTTCTTTTTAGCAACCATAATTTTCTCAAGTGAGAGAGTGAAGGAGGAGAGAGAGGGCCGGCCACTAAAAGGGGGGGTGAGTGTAGGAGGGAAGTGGTGACCATAGCACAAAGCTTATCATGAAGAAAAGATCTTAACCAAAACAAAAGGCAATAATGCAAAGCATGACTCACTTAAACCTAGTCATCATAAAATAAAAGCAAAGATGAGTCATGAACCTAGTCACCATCCATGTCATCACTTCTAGAAACTTCTAGAACACTGACTCACCTCATCCAAGAAAAGATAAATCCGTCTTTAACCAAATGTTAAAAGACGGCTGATATAAAACTGGAAACTGGCAACTTCCAAAAGTGATCCTGAAACGACTTTCAGGATAACCCCGAAACTGTATAAATATACCCGCATTTGTATTACGACCGAATACAAATGCAACTGAGACAAAGATATTATATCTACTCAATATAATACTTGGATCCGGCTTAAACCAAAGCCGACCAGTATCATCTGCCCGAAAAATAACACGTGCGTAAACGCACGTGCATTTTCCGAACCCTGCCATAAAACTATACGGCCTCTACAACGTTTCGCCCGAACTTGGAAAACTGTCTGTGAGGGACTCTAATGACTCGTCAGTACCCTGGCAGTGGGTTTAACCACAAACCGTTAGCGGCACTAGCAATGCGTAACGGCTGCCCATGGACTGACCTCAAGGGAGGCTGATGAGCGAACTCATCCAGAAACCCTACTGAGCCTAACAGTGACAATGTATATACAGTCCGGTCCGTTCGTCTATGAGTATCGCATATCTGCCTAGGGGGCTAGTAACGTCAGACCCCCAATAGCAGTATAAGTCATGTCGGAGTGAAGCCCAATAACACCCTGAGATACTACTGGAGTACCTACCAGTAAATCTCCTGCCACGGCCGTGGGCTTTGTGTAATGGCTCTCCTAGACACAGCACGATCTCGCCCCCAATACCGGGAGAGACGAATCCCTTGCCGATCCGCTCACGTGCCTCCATATGGCTTGGGACTGTACCCAAAAACTACCTGTTTGCACGACTCCTTTGAGCCGTGGTAGGGTAGAAATCAAAGCACAGTGGGAACTCACACGAGACAAATGACGACCTCAGGTCGATGAACTAACCTGTACACATGTCACCAGGGAACTGCTATCTGACGATAGATATAGTACTAACTAGCAGATTCCCAGTGAGTCCTGTCCGGTGTACTCATAACCCAATGAGCACCTGTATACATCTTAGGTGATCCAACTGACACCAGTGGCTTGTGAGACCGGCCACCGCCCCTCGTCGGAGTCTCGACTGTACACACTAGTCTACTCCGGAGTATCGATGCCCTGTCTCGAAACTCCCACGACTAGGGACCATAATTAAGGATATGCATATAAACCACCTAACTCTCACGTATATGATCGCCATCATACTGTTGGTGGTAAAGCAAGATCCTAAGGGCTCTATCAAAGTGTAACATGTAATCAGTCACCTGAACATGTACACGACTGATAAAGTCAAACCAGATAGCATACTATCATCTCGAGCAAGACTGTCCTACCAGTATAGGTCCTCCGCAATCATTGCAATCACGTACCTGCGATGCAATAATTGACTATGAGGGCACTATCTCCAACAATCTCCCACTTGCACTCAAGGCTAATTATTGCAATGTCGACTACTCACAGCCCGTGTGAAACCGAACATCCAACTCCTCTACTAATCAGTTTCACAATGCCCGTTTGTAAAACTCTTGTGTTCGAGAAATAGCCTCAGTGAGTGGATCCGCCTAGAAGTTTCTTTCTATATCTCTCTAAATCTCAAGTTCGCGGAGAAAGCCATCTCCCGAATTGAGTAATACCTGTCTTAGAATATGTCTGGATATCTGATGGGACCTAGTTCATAAATGAACTCCAAATCCAAACTTCTTAGACTGTATCGATCACTGAACCTAATCAGTATCCGGCACCATGCCTCCCACAGTATTCTCTTGGACCACCTGTCCATAATACTGTCCCTCGTCAGAGGGAAAACTATAACTCTGACAATCACTCTGTCATCCATGTCACCTTTGCAGCCTGGAATGATAATCGTCTCCCGAAGGAGGCTGCCGTCATCAAATCCGTAGAACATGCACTTATGTTCTAAAACTGCTTCCTTATGTTTCTCCAGGATTGGATTAATATAAACTCATTGCATCTAGCGCAAAAACAACATCTGGTGTGGTACTTGACATCTCACGATTGACTCAATTGCCTAAGCAAGTGATCTGTTAATCATGCACATCCCTCTCCCCTTTAGTCTGTACGACACCTTTAGAGAGGGTGACTCCATCACCTGCAGGTACACCACCATGCTAGGAGTCATCTATTCTAAAAACCATTAGAATATCTGTCAAAGTACCCATATTGGGAAACTACCCAAATCTAGATCTAAAACCATAGATCTAAAAACCAGAATGTCAAACATTATATCCATATCCTGTCTGGAGAAACAACTGTGTGACGATCACAGTACAACCGATCGTAGTATAGGAATTTTACTTCCTACTCTGTGTATGTCATCCAATATACCTTGACATCACATCCTACTACCTTCTTAACAGATCCATCCCCTATCCTGATTGAAGTCAAACCCATGACTGTCACATCAAAATTAGATGATCTATCTCCGCTATAACTGCTCAGGTCTATAAATAGACATAAGCTACTTGCCCACTAAACTTCTGCTGCTCTCACTGACTACGAAAACCCTCCTACCGGGTCTCATAGCCTGGAACAACAGTAGTGTCAAGTCTGGGTAGATAAGAACCTCCCTGTCACCGTCCTTGAGGCTACCGGAGTACCTCTCGGGTGTCTGAGGTTACCCATCACATCTGCGGAGTGGCTAATGGAATGTCAAACCTGATTGAATGTATAGGTCCTATTAAATTTTCCATAATCGTTCACGGTTCTGGAATCTTTTCCAGTTCTACCATACTCCCACTACTGTTTTCTGAAAAAATCCATTTTACTAAAACTGTGGCGAGTCAAGAACAATATCACTATTGATCTTCCAAATGGTAGAATATCAATCCTCGTCATAGCCAGGGTCAACCCACAAACAGCCATTACAGAAACGTGCCCTGAGTTATCCAGAGTCTGGTTTTAAGCATAAGCTGGATAACTCCCCGTACCTTAATATCTTTTAAGGTACGAACTATTCTATATCCAATACAGAAACTTTGGCACTTTATTTAATTGGAACCAGATTCAAATCATGCAGCTATCTCCAGTGCATATCAATTTAATGGAAAGAGGCTAACCAGCATTACTCAACTTAGGAATCCATCCAATTATGAGTAACCTGAAAGAGAAACACGTTTCTCAAAACCATCACTATCATCTGAATACCAATCACAAGAATCTACATCTTCGATCTCTTTGAAGAATCCCGATACTTGTGACACCTGGTTCTCTACTTTATTCTTATACCCAAAACTTCTCAAAACTTAGACCTTGTATTTCTACGAAACACTCGTCTAAATACTAGAGAATTTTTAAGTAAACAGAACATAGTACGAGGACCTACCCCTATGTCCTGATGGACACTGGACAACATACATTACTCTGTATAAGTCCGCTGAGTTTAAGCAACTCAAAACCTGTGCGTCGTAGGTTGAAAACTGTACCCTGGCGATTTCCTCAAATATCACCAATTACAACGAATTCCGATATAATGAGGATGATCACCTAATTCCCAATAACTTACTCCCGCTCATCATCTGTAAAACCATACAGATATGAGAATGAAACCTGGTAAATACATACCCTTGGAGTAAGTGTCTAATCGGGAAAACAAGTTTTCTTTAACAATGCACTGAAACATGAAAATGTTTCGTAGGGGTATCCTGGTATTCATAGTAATGTCTCTTCCATAATCCTATTCATGACTTCAACCGTATATTTTATTGCCGTCTCTCCAAATCCCTTTATTTGTCTTTAGTCGTTACCTTTTGTACACCATCGTTAGGCTAAATGGTTTTCTTCCTTCCTTACCGTTCGGCACCAGCCTATGGTTTGGAAGAAGACTATCCAGTAAGCATAATAGGTGTACCCTCCTAAACCAAGGAGTACTCGTATCTTGAGAGAAGGTGATGATAAAAGACAACTGAATAATACCTTATTCCTTTAAAGGTGAAATAGGAGTGGCGATGAAGTACGCGGTTTTGGTCGTGAATGATAACAGTCGCAATTTACTTTGCCCTCTTTCTAATCCCTTTATTTTGTCTTTACATATTACCTTCTGCACACCTTACTTAGGCTAATTGGTTTTCTTCATTCCCTACCTTTCGGCACCAGCCTATGGCTTGGAATAAGACTATCCAATAAGCGTAATAGGTGTACTCTCCTAAACCAAGGAGCTCTCGCAACCTGAGAGAAGGTGATAATAAAAGACAACTGAATAAACCAATTCTATTTCTCCTGAACCTGGATCCATCCTCGAAGAAGTCCCTTCGAGTTCGTATATAACCATACGATGGATCTATCCAATGGAAGTGGATATCCGTAGCAATACGGGTGTTCTGAGAAATTCAAAGGGTAAAAGAAGGAGTGGCAATGACTTATGCAACATAGACAATCCAAAAAGCCAGTATTTTAAGAAGGTTCGGTCAACCTGGTCACTGAGTCAAAGTCTAGGGTCAGTCAAAGGTCGCTGCCAAAGAGAGAGAGAAAAGAAACACTCTGCGTGCACTCTAACCTAGATCAGAATGGTTATCACTTTATCTAATATGGAAACCTCCCAATGTCGTGTCAAATTCTCCTCCAAACCTAAAGAAGAATCAATCGGGATCACCCGAAGAGTAAACCAACTCATCAGTGGGAATCGGGATCCAACTCTCATCGCATGATAACGTGATGGAATGCATCCACGTTACTCATACTCCAGAAGGTATGCGCATACTTGGCAAGTTTCAGTTTCTTTAGAAACTCCCGATATGATTTATGCCCCATGCTCTTATGACCTTGGCGTAAGTCAACAAATCATAAGTCACATGTCAAGTTCTGCCCGTCATTATCTTGTTAATTTGAACCCACCCATACATACCCTTGACGTAAGCCAACAAGGTAATACGACTGTCCCAAACCAACTCATCTATCTATGCAACAAATGAATACCCAGCAGCTACCAAACACTATGCCTTGACAAAAGCCAACAAACATAGCTTGAATACTACTGACCATCCATAAGAAACGACGGAGGGCTACGACTAGTTTTTGGCGAAAAACCTTTAACGTAGTGAACTTGATATCGCTGAAGGAACCTGATAGCTTTTTATAAAAATATAGTGGCGAAAACCTTTTGCTAAAGAGGTCATTCCCGATGAAGGGATCTCGGCTCTTTCCTCGTGGAATGAGGTGCAGGATATTCCACTGAATACCGCTATGCAAAGCAACATGTAATCGACTATAGTGAAGTTATTACCCTGACGCAAACTTCTGCCCAAGGGGTCAGTCCCGGTGAAGGGATATCGGCCCTTGCCCCGTCGAATGAGGTGCAGGATATTCCAACCGAATGTCTCTATGCAAAACAAAAGGAAACGTCTTTGCAATAACACTTTTTAAATTTGTTCCAACAACTGAAAACAGGTTTGTTTTACTTTGCATTGATCAAAATCAATGCAGTCCCATCAATAATCACACCAGAAAAGAACGAAAATAAAATGTACGTATATGCCATCTGCATTCGTCACTGGGTCCCGTCATCTCCCGTTAGGTTACTTAACTAACGACAGAGCGGGGACTGGACTAGCGCGGGTGTAAAACATATACAACATCTAATAGTATATAAACCAATATACAGTAATCGCTCCAGGCGTGATAATATGCAACATTACAGAAAAGTAATAAGCATCACAGAACAATACAGATATCTGGGATCCCCGGGTTTCACAGAGCCGCTGCTGAAACCGGACATTCCCCTGTCGTGTGGATAGCCTATGCAATGAAACCTAGACCCCTACGGGTGCGGCAAGTTACCCGCCAAAACCTGAAGCGAGGCAGCCCCCTACAGCATAGTGAATGGACCACCCAACACTTCACAGAATCCGGTAATCTTGGGCACCCCTCCTTGGGTCAACCTGTACCCCCTACGAGTGCGGCAAATAGTCTGCCAATTCTAGAGTGGGACCCCTCTGCCTCTCAAAGCCATGAGATGCGGACCCGTTGCCCCTCAGAACCCGGCTATCCGTGCACTCCGTCGCGGGGCAAAACCTAGTACAGTAATGAAAAATAGTACAACAGGTACATCGACCGCAACCTGGTCGTGCCCCAAAAGAATATTATACAACAGGCAGTGACGGCAGTCCACAAGTTGGACGCTCGCCCCGCAATATCAAATGTACAAATAAACTCAAACTGTACTGCCATTGCACACTGCTATCCATCATGACAAATCCGCAACAACACAGCACAACACAGAACATCAACGCGAATGTCACGTTCGCAAACCCGTCTAAAAGAACTATAGCAATCAGACACGGTTTACCGATCAAATGACATTCCCGGTCGGAGATATCATGTAAGCACTGTAAACTAACATGTTTAAATTTCAATCGACAAAATATCACAAAGTGGGCCCCACGAACAACTGGTGAACAGTAACAAAATCTGGGCCCAAAAGATATATACCAAAAACCACAAATTCCAGAGAAGAACCCACTGACCAAATTTGAGGGCATGATGACACAGAATGGCCGCGGATCCGCGGCCAAACCATGGGTTTGGCCGCGTTTCCGCGGTCGTCTTGTCGAATCATGGTCCCAAATTTTGACTGTGTTCTTATAAAAGCCTGCTGAATTTTCTGTGATGTGTAAAATTAATTTTGGAACCCTTTTAAAATCGACAGAAACTGTCAAGCTCGGATTTTGCAGTTTTTGATTTCCGGTTCGATAGATATTTTAAACGCGTTAGCACAAGTTAGTATAGCAAAATGGTGAGGCTCTGATACCACTGTAAGTCTACGCTAGCGCCCCGGCCGTCTACAGACGCCAAATGCGGAACAAAAACTTTTTAACTGGCGCTATCGTATACTTTGACCCGGATCTGCCATTATTGCTAAACTAACAAACTGTAAAGAGTGTAGAAAGGTTATACCGAACGATCCGAGTCCTTCGTTCTTTAACCATCATCCCACGCTCCGTTGCGGCTGCTCCGATCTCGTCGATCTCCGATCTCCTCGTCGAGGTGGCACCACGTCGACGATTCTTTAAACGGGCTCCCGCCTCTGACTTGAGACAACTCGGTCGTCAAGTTTGCTAAAAGAGACGACCAAGAATGATGTAGAGAATGAGTAGATGACTTTGTCTCACTTCGTCCAAGTCCGTGGACGATCGGTTAATGAAGTTGCCGATGGAAATGAAATGGAACAAGAAATGAACTATGAAATTTCCATGCATCCAAAACTTTAGTCTTTTCTTTTTAGCAACCATAATTTTCTCAAGTGAGAGAGTGAAGGAGGAGAGAGAGGGCCGGCCACTAAAGGGGGGGTGAGTGTAGGAGGGAAGTGGTGACCATAGCACAAAGCTTATCATGAAGAAAAGATCTTAACCAAAACAAAAGGCAATAATGCAAAGCATGACTCACTTAAACCTAGTCATCATAAAATAAAAGCAAAGATGAGTCATGAACCTAGTCACCATCCATGTCATCACTTCTAGAAACTTCTAGAACACTGACTCACCTCATCCAAGAAAAGATAAATCCGTCTTTAACTAAATGTTAAAAGACGGCTGATATAAAACTGGAAACTGGCAACTTCCAAAAGTGATCCTGAAACGACTTTCAGGATAACCCCGAAACTGTATAAATATACCCGTATTTGTATTACGACCGAATACAAATGCAACTGAGACAAAGATATTATATCTACTCAATATAATACTTGGATCCGGCTTAAACCAAAGCCGACCAGTATCATCTGCCCGAAAAATAACACGTGCATAAACGCACGTGCATTTTCCGAACCCTGCCATAAAACTATACGGCCTCTACAACGTTTCGCCCGAACTTAGGAAACTGTCTGTGGGGGACTCTAATGACTCGTTAGTACCCGGCAGTGGGTTTAACCACAAACCGTCAGCGGCACTAGCAATGTGTAACGGCTGCCCATGGACCGACCTCAAGGGAGGCTGATGAGCGAACTCATCCAGAAACCCTACTGAGCCTAACAGTGACAATGTATATACAGTCCGGTCCGTTCGTCTATGAGTATCGCATATCTGCCTAGGGGGCTAGTAACGTCAGACCCCCAATAGCAGTATAAGTCGTATCGGAGTGAAGCCCAATAACACCCTGAGATACTACTGGAGTACCTACCAGTAAATCTCCTGCCACGGCCGTGGGCTTTGTGTAATGGCTCTCCTAGACACAGCACGATCTCGCCCTCAATACCGGGAGAGACAAATCCCCTGCCGATCCGCTCACGTGCCTCCATATGGCTCGGGACTGTATCTAAAATCTACCTGTTTGCACGACTCCTTTGAGCCGTGGTAGGGTAGAAATCAAAGCACAGTGTGAACTCACACGAGACAAATGACGACCTTAGGTCGATGAACTAACCTGTACACATGTCACCAGGGAACTGCTATCTGACGATAGATATAGTACTAACTAGCAGATTCCCGGCGAGTCCTGTCCGGTGTACTCATAACCCAATGAGCACCTGTATACATCTTAGGTGATCCAACTGACACCAGTGGCTTGTGAGACCGGCCACCGCCCCTCGTCGGGGTCTCGACTGTACACACTAGTCTACTCCGGAGTATCGATGCCCTGTCTCGAAACTCCCACGACTAGGGACCATAATTAAGGATATGCATATAAACCACCTAACTCTCACGTATATGATCGCCATCATACTGTTGGTGGTAAAGCAAGATCCTAAGGGCTCTATCAAAGTGTAACATGTAATCAGTCACCTGAACATGTACACGACTGATAAAGTCAAACCAGATAGCATACTATCATCTCGAGCAAGACTGTCCTACCGGTATAGGTCATCCGCAATCATTGCAATCACGTACCTGCGATCCAATAATTGACTATGAGGGCACTATCTCCAACAGTACGTCCCACCCCTTTTTCTTTTATAAGAAAAATTTGTTATCTCTTCTGATGGTCAACCTAACCTTCTTCCTTTGTTTCTTTATAGGGGCTATACCAGTTGATCCGGGGATCCTCCCTAAGCCTGTTACTGAAGTCCCGGTCTCGTCGGGGCTGCTGCAAGAGCCTCGACTTGACAAAACGATGAGGGATGCCTTGAAAAATTTGGAGGCATCCCTATTCACGGACGAAGACGCCTCAATTAAAGAGGCTCTGGTGGAATCCGTCTCAACGGCTCGGGAGGAGAGGAAGCGGTTGAGACGCGAAGCAAAGGCGCGCAGGGCTGCTTTGGCCACGGGAGCGGGCCCTAGCACCATCCCTCGTGCTGATACTCCCTCCGAAGAGGCCCCCGTCACCCTATCTACTGCTCGCAGGCAAGTGGCTCGCGCGGTTCAGAGTGCAAATGATAAATTCTCTTCAGGTAACATTTCTTTCAGAATCTTGTTGTAAGAATTATAAAGCCATCGGTTCTTATGTATTTTATCTTGCAGGGCCAAGTCCGACCGAGGGGGAGGCGGAGACCGTTGAACCCAGGAAAACAGAGGAGGCGGTACCTGCCAAACCCGAGCTGACGGTGGGCAACGCCGTTGGGGCTACGGAGCCTGAAACAGAGGTTGAGGGATTTGCAGCCGAGAAGGTCATTGATGCCGAGCCTGAAGTGGCGGCAGATGAAATGATCGTTATAACCGAGCCGAGGGTAGTGGTGGGCGAGGCGCTTGAGGCTGGCGACCTCGTGGTGACGGTGGATGAGCCGATGGAGACGGTGGAGCCCGAAGAAGTAGCGGGTGAGATGGGCATGACTCTTGGGGAAGAGTCAGCCGCTTCCTCCCAAGAGTCCGGCAACGCTCCAATCATTGCCCTCCCCACCTACGATCTTCCGCTGTCTCCTGATCTTGCGAGCACGACAACGGTCCCTATCGAGTCGGGTGATGAGGCCACGGGCGGTGGCCTCATGTCAATGGAGGAGGGAGTCGCCTCCGTTTCAGCCGGCAGCTCATCAGGTAAATCCCAAGTTGCTGTCTTTCTTTACCTTACAATCCTTTCTGACAAGTTCACCTTTTTCGTAACGCAGGTGCAGCCAACGCTGATTCCCCACTGCTTGAGGGAGCGCCTTCAACGACTGCCTTGGCGGTGGTCACCTCTCAACCCTCTCTCATACCATCTAAGATGTTGGAAGATATGGGTTTGCAATTTATTAATCCTATCCTTCAGACGTATAATTTGTGTACTAAAGTCGTATTGTTGTGTCTTTTCAGGAGTGCTTTTTGATCATCTATATCAAGTGTTGCTCCCACACTTCTCCTTCCCATCTGAACCCGCTTCTCCCTCTGGCGGGGTGCTGGTGAGTATAGTCCCCGACTGATACCTTTCTTTTTTGGTGATGGAATTATTTCTAACTCTCTCTTGTCCTGACTGCAGTGTTACAAATCGAAGGGGAGAAGAAAGATCGGTCCGCCACTGGCCCTTCCGGCCTTGCCACCTGCTTCAACCGGTATAGTAAACTATCTTATCAATGACTTTTTCCATATCTATCGAATCATCATTTAATCGCATTTTGTCTTTTCAGCTGTCGTTCCGGCTCCGGTCCCTCTTGAGTCTCGCGTCCTTTCACCGGCAGGCCCCTTCTTGAAACGTCCATCTTCAAAGGGTGCCGTGATGAGTTTGGGCATGCTGAGCGGGTATATCGAAGAGCTTAACGTGGACGCTCTCCCCTCTGCCGCAGATTTCGCTGTGGAGGTTAACCCAAAGTTGGCGGCGCTCGTAAACTTTCACAACGAAGGCGTCGTTGAATCTTGGGTTAACCACTGCAGGGAGATCGAGGCCTGCCTACATCGGTTAGAGTCGACGCGTCCTTCCCCTGAAGTTTTGGCCATAAGCACCCAACGGACAGCCTGGCTCGAGCAAAGCACTTCTTATTTCCGCCATTTGGAGCAAGAAGCAGCTTTACGGTTGAAGGAACGTCAGGAGTCCTCAAGCGCAACTGCTCGCCTGCACGCTGAAGTTAGGACAAATGCTGCTGAGGTGAAAGCTGTCTTTGAAGGCCTCCTGGAGCGTATCTCTAATGGGCTAGCACTGAAGCGGAAGCTTGATGCCGCAGAGCGTGATGCCCGAGGCCGTGAAGCAGCTTAGAAGGTCGTTGGGGAACAGCTTGCATCCTTCATGCAGCAACGGGCTCAAGTAGAGGACGAACTGGCGGTGGTAGCCGATCGGGAAAAGGCATGGAAGGAAGTGTGCGAACAACTGATAAAGCTACTTAAGACGCTTCCTTCCCAGTAGCTGCCTTTATATCAATGTATTTGTAAAATTTTCCTTTTAAATAATATGTATCCATTCTTTATTCTTTTGTACGATTCATCTTGTATTTGATTAAAGTAAATGAATAAAGATACACATTTTCTTTTGCAATGTCTTGTATGCTCTTTTGCTTTCTGCCTTCTCTTATTATCAGCGTGTTGTCTTGATAAACATAATTGGCAGATAACTTAGTTTTTTTTAAGAGATAGCGATGGCTTAGGCCGCAGGTTCAGATCTGCTGCCTAAGACTTTTCAACTCTACGAGCCGTGAGGGTCTCATAGAGACTTTTCTCCCTACGGATCGAGAGGATCCTGTAGGCGGGTTTTTCTCCTTAAGAGTCGTGAGGATTCCTAAGTGTGTTTTCTCTTATAGGTCGTAAGGATCCTGTAAGATAATTTTTCCTTCTTATGAGTCGAGAGGACCCGTAAGCGGTTGTTTCCCTCCTTGTCGAGATTCGACTTTGGAGAGTGAGACCTGTGAATAGTATGCAAGAGACCTTTTAGATCGACTTGCAAGGTCCCATTGTTTAGGAAGCAAGTTTTTTAGTCCCTGCTGCCTGAGGCTTCATCTTGCAAGTTGAGATGAATCGGGAATTTTCCCGCGGAGACACTGGTTTCTCTGCGAGCCGACGCGAATCAGGAGGCTCTCGTCAAGGATTGTTTGTTTCCCTGAGTTGAGGAATTTGCTAAGAATTATTTGTTTCCCTAGCGCCAAGGATTATTTGTTTCCCTGGTGTTGAAACGAGTCGAGAATTTCCCACGGAGGCACTGGTTGCTCTGCGAGTCGACGCGGCTCAGGAGGCTCTCGTCAAGGATTGTTCATTTCCCTGAGTTGAGGAATTTGCCAATGATTATTTGTTTCCCTGGTGTTGAAACGGGTCGAGAATTTCCCACGGAGGCACTGGTTGCTCTACGAGTCGACACGGATCAGGAGGCTCTCATTAAGGATTGTTTGTTTCCCTGAGTTGAGGAATTTGCCAAGGATTATTTGTTTCCCTGGTGTTGAAACGGGTCGAGAATTTTCCACGGAGGCACTGGTTGCTCTGCGAGTCGACGCGGATCAGGAGGCTCTCGTCAAGGATTGTTTGTTTCCTTGAGTTGAGGTATTTGCTAAGGATTATTTGTTTCCCTAGCGTTGAAACGAGTCGAGAATTTCCCACGGAGGCACTGGTTGCTCTGCGAGTCGACGTAGATCAGGAGGCTCTCATCAAGGATTGTTTGTTTCCCTGAGTTGAGGAATTTGCTAAGGATTATTTGTTTCCCTAGCGCCAAGGATTATTTGTTTCCCTGGTGTTGAAACGAGTCGAGAATTTCCCACGGAGGCACTGGTTGCTCTGCGAGTCGACGCGGATCAGGAGGCTCTTGTCAAGGATTGTTTGTTTCCTTGAGCTGAGGTATTTGCTAAGGATTATTTGTTTCCCTAGCGCCAAGGATTATTTGTTTCCCTGGTGTTGAAACGAGTCGAGAATTTCCCACGGAGGCACTGGTTGCTCTGCGAGTCGACGCGGATCAGGAGGCTCTCGTTAAGGATTGTTTGTTTCCCTGAGTTGAGGAATTTGCCAAAGACACTGGTTTCTTCGGAGTTGGGATGAATCGTCGAGATCTGGCTTCGTTTCTGGCGGAGCCTATCGGGAAAGTATAGTTCCCTCTTCGTTTGCGCTCTTGGATTGTATACAGGGATCGATGTGATCTTAACTGTAGGACCAAAATTTTATCATCATCATTTTTTTATTTCCGCGATGCTCTATCATTTCAGCTTTTATATCGCGAAGGTCGCGATCGCCCAATCATTTCGGTTATTTCTCGCGGTGCTCAATCATTTCGGCTATTTATTTTATTCTTACTCGCTGCTTTTTATTACGAGTTGCCCAATCATTTCGGCTATTTATTTTATTCTTACTCGCTGCTTTTTGTTGCGAGTTGCCCAATCATTTCGGCTATTTATTTTATTCTTACTCGCTGCTTTTTATTGCGAGTTGCCCAATCATTTCGGCTATTTTGTATGCATACGTTTTTACTTGCTGCTTTTTATTGCAAGTTGCCCTATCATTTCGGCTATTTCGTATGCATGTGCGGCCTACCGGCTTCTCACCGTAAACCTGAAATTAGACACCGAGTTTGGCATCAGCACCGCTACAACTGGAATATTTCCAGGAGCGAATCATCATTTGCCTCCGTCGATGTTGAACGAAGGTGGCTTAGCGAACAGGGTTAAGGTCCTGTCGACTAAGGCTTCTGACTTCATGAGCCGTAAGGGTCTCACAGAGTTATTTCTCCCTACAAGTCGTGAGGATCTTGTAGGTGTATTTTCTCCTTAGGAATCGTGAGGATTCCTAAGTGTTTGTTCCTCTGTAAGTCGTAAGGATCCTACAAGAGGATTTTCTCCTTGTAAGTCGAGAGGACCTATAAGGTTTGTTCGTCATGCGAACATATCCCCAATCACGGATGAAACTTGGTTCGGGAAATGTTTATTCGCACCCGTGGATTGTATACAAGAGTCAGTATTGAACCACTTGTAGGGAAATATTGGAAGTTGTGGGGGTTGCTTAAGCACAGGTTCAGGTCTCTGTAACTTAAGACTTTCAATTCTTTTGAGCCGTGAGGGTCCCATAAGAGAGTTCTCCTTACGAGTCGTGAGGATCTCGCAAGTGTATTTTCTCCTTAGGAATCGTGGGGATCCCTAAGTGTGTTGCTCCCATGTGAGTCGTAAGGATCTCACGCGGGTGGTTTCTCCTTACAAGGTCGAGGGGACCTTATAAGTGTCTTTTAACGAGGTTGCGTCCTTTCGGGTTTTCACAAACACTCGCCGGTAGTCCTGCCGTTTTTACTCACGGAGCCCTTTCGGGTTTTCATCCGTACCCATTTTGCTTATGGACATACCGTTTTTATTTTATTTTATTTTTTATTCATTTTCTTCTTCTCCTCTTTTTTTTACGAGGTTGCGCCCTTTCGGGTTTTCACGAACACTCGCCGATAGCCCTGCTGTTTTTACTCACGGAGCCCTTTCGGATTTTCATCCGTGCCCTTTTTTGCTTATGAACATACCGTTTTTATTTATTTATATATTTTTTTTAATCTCGTCAGCCTAAGGATGCTGCGACAGTAGTTTAAGGACGTTTCGGTCCATCATTAGTTTAAGGACGTTGCGGTCCATCATTAGTTTAAGGACATTTCGGTCCGCTATTAGTTTAAGGACGTTTTGGTCTGCTATTGAGAAGGCCAGCTACTGCTTATAAAGCTTGAGCTTAGGAAGATAGCGAGCGGACATAGTCGTCGTCATCTACCATTGACCTAGGCTGTGGCTCATTAAGCATAGTATTTCTTTAGGAAGCGACCGTTTATTGGCCTGAAAGGCCTTTCACCGTGCATGTCCATGAGTAGATAGGCCCCACCCTGGTAAACTTTATCTATGATGTACGGGCCTTCATAGTTTGGCTCAAATTTTCTCCGCTTGGCGCGATTGGGAATCATAGGCCTTTTGACCACCAGCACAAGTTCGCCTTGGCGGAATGTCCTCGGTCGGGTCAATCTTTCATATGAGCGCGTCATCTTTGCTTTATAGGCCTCCAGATTTTGTTGCGCTATGAGCCGGGTCTCATCAAGGGCATCGAGCTCCTCAAGCTGAAGGTTAGCATTTTCTTCATCTGTTGGTTCGTAGTGGACTGCTACTCGTAGAGAGGGTAACTCTATCTCGAGGGGGAGTACTTCTTCTGTACCGAATACCAACGCGTATGGCGTTGTGTTTGTGGCTGTCTTGAACGTAGTTCGATACGCCCAAAGAGCTTCTTGCGGTCTTTCGTGCCAGTCTCTCTTATTTCGGGACACTGTCTTTTTCATGATTTTCGTCAGGGTCTTGTTGAAGGCTTCAGCTAGGCCATTAGCTCGCGGATTGTAAACTGAAGAATATCTCCCGTCTATATTATGCTGCTGTGCGAAGCGACTGATCTTGTGGCTTCTGTAGGCTGGCCCGTTATCGGAGATGATCCGTCGTGGAGTTCCAAACCGATATATGACGTGCGTCTTGAAGAAGTGGAGGATATTATCTGTCTTCGCTTCCCTCAGCGGTACTGCCTCTGCCCATTTGGAGAAGTAGTCAGTCGTCGCCAGGATGAAACGATGTCCCCTGGACGATGCTGGTTCGATGGGGCCGACTATGTCAGTTCCCCACATTTCGAACGACCAACTAGCCACCGTTGGATGTAGTGGATTCGGATGTTGATGGATGAAGTCCCCATGAATTTGGCATGAGTGGCACTGCTTCACATATTTGAGGCAGTCCTGAATCATCGTGGGCCAGTAGTAGCCCATCCGTTTTATCTTCAACTTCATTTTTGGGCCCGCTTGGTGAGAACCACAGAGTGCGTCATGAACTTCCTGAACGACTCTTTCTGCTTCGTCAGGTCCTAAGCATCTCAGCCACAGAGAATCAAATGACCTCTTGTTAAGAGTATCATTGACGAAGGCGAAAGACAGAGCTCGTTTCATGAGCTGATGTCTTGAGGATGCATCTTCGGGCATTCAATGGGACTTAAAGTAGTCTATGAAGACTTCCCTCCAGTCCTCAGCCTTTTCTTGTTCTTTTATTTGTAAGGTTGTCTGCTCAGTCGTTCCCTTTTCCTCGGATGATTCCGGAGGTATTTCTGCTGGGGCAAGCACCTGACGGCTTTGTACCACTATTCTAACGTCATCGAGGTTCTCGTCAGCCAGTTCTTTAGCAAGTTTGGCCAACGCGTCTGCTTTGCTGTTTTCCGCGCGCGGTATGCTTTCCAAAGTATAGGAGGGAATTTGGGTCAACAATTGTTGTACCTTTTCGCCGTACTTCACCAATTCTGGCTTGCACGTTTGGTAGTCATCGTTTACTTAACTAACGACCAGCTGGGAGTCTCCGTATATGAGGAGGTTTTCAATTCCCATGTCGATGGCGATCTCGAGACCTACTATCAAGGCTTCATATTCGGCTTCGTTATTCGTCCTCGGCTCTTTCAAGGAGAAAGAAAAGCGCATTATCCCTCCTTGTGGAGTCACGAAGATAAGGCCTACCCCCGATTTGATTATAGGGGTACTCTGTTTGCGTTTCTTCATGGAAGATGCTCCATCGAAATAAAGCTCCCATCAGGTATCACCACCGTCGATCGCATTAAATGCATGTTCTTCTGGAAGATCGTAATTTAAAGGAGAATCGGCGGGTATCGGATGCTCAGCGAGGAAATCGGCGATGGCCTGGCCTTTCACTGCCTTGAGAGGTTGATACGTTATCGAGAACTCCATCAAGAGCAAGGCCCACTTAGCGAGTCGTCCTGTCAATATGGCTTTTGACATTAGATATTTAAGAGGGTCCACCTTCGAAATGAGACGGACTTCATGCGCCAACACATAGTGCCTGAGCTTTGTTATCGCAAAGATTAACGCCAGGCAGTGTTTTTCGATGGGGGAGTAGTTGCTTTCTGCCCCCAGCAGAACTCGACTTAAGTAGTAGAGTGCTCTTTCTTTCCCTTGATCGTTCTCTTGTGCCCATAATGCGCCCAAGGAGCCTTCGAGGGCGGTTGTATAGAGAATGAGAGGTTTTCCCTCGACCGGAGCAGCCAACACCGGCGGGTTCTGCAGGTATTGTTTGATCTCATCTAGCGCGCTTTGGCATTTTTGGTCCCAGACGAACGGGGTTCCCTTCTTCATCAGGTGGCTGTAAGGATGGCAGTTGCCTGAAAGGTTGGCTATAAAGCGCCGTAGAAACGCGAGCTTCCCTTGAAGAGACCGCAGCTGTTTCAGAGTTCTTGGCGGAGGCATTTCCATGATCGCCTTGATCTTTGACGGATCTATCTCAATACCTCGGTGTCGGACGATGAACCCCAGGAATTTGCCCGAGGAAACTCCGAATGCACACTTGAGAGGGTTCATCTTCAAGTTGTATTGTCGAAGGCGTTGATATACGGTCTTCAAATGCTCGAGATGTTCCTCGTATGATTTGCTTTTAACCACGAGATCGTCGATATAGCATTCGACGATTTCGTGTATAAGGTCATCGAAGATTTTCGTCATGGCCCTTTGGTAGGTGGCACCGGCATTCTTTAAACAGAAGGGCATCACCTTGTAGCAGAATATACCCAAAGGAGTCCTGAAGGCGGTGTGCTTCTGGTCTTCGGGATGCATTTTTATCTGATTATACCCTGACGAGCCGTCCATAAAGGAGAAAACCTCATGAGTGGACGTATTGTCTATCATCAGTTCGGTGACTAGTACTGGGAAATCGTCCTTCGGACAAGCTTTATTAAGATCCCGGAAGTCTACGCATATGCGCACTGTCCCATTTTTCTTCATCACCGGGACGATGTTGGCGATCCATTCAGGGTATTGAACTTCCTAGATGAAGCCAGAGTCGATCAGCTTCTTGACCTCGGCATTGATACTCATCTCAAGCTCGAGACGCATTCTTCTCGGCGCCTGTTTGACTGGTTTGATGTCCGGAGATATCGCAAATCTGTGCACAGCAATTTCTGGATCTAGTCCCGGCATTTCGGAATAATTCCATGCGAAGCTATCCCTATGCTGTAGAAGCACGTCCTTTAACGCAGCCACCCTTTCTTCAGATAGCAGCTCGCTGATGAATGTCGGTCGCGGGTCATTTGTCGTTCCCAACTCAATTTTCTTAAGGTTATCTGCAGTGGTATGGATTCCATCTTCCAGCTCTTTTGGCGCTGGTGGGAATTCTGAGATTACTTCGTCGTTGCTGTTTTCGAAGCACCAAGGAAGGTCATCCATGTTCTCAGGCTCTTCTTTTGATATTGTGATCATGTGGCAAGTACGAATTCGCTTCCAATCCCAATGTGGAACTGGTTCTTCTTCCGTGGCCTTGGGTTCATGCTTCTATGGCGGCGCTACCCTCCAGTTGTCGGACAGAGCGAACTTGCCAAGCTGATACTGATCTTCAACCCAATTCTTGAAGGTGAAGCAGTCCTCGAGAGGGTGCCCTATCACTCGGTGATAAGGGCAATAGTCCGGGTGAGAGACTTCGCCTGCTTGTTCGGGGTGTTTAGACTCCGGCAGTGTAAGCATCTGATATTTTAAAGCGAGGTCAAGTATTTTCTTGGTCTTGTCCTGAGGAAAAGAGTATTCCCAACCCATTTTTCTCATGAGGGATAGATCGGAACCGCTTGGTTCCCGCTTCCGTGGCCTTTTAGCCCCGCTTTGTTGCTGTTGAGCGCCTTTTTCGCGTTTCAACTTGTTTCTGCCTCTGCGTCGAGCCTTCTTTATAACAGGTTGACAAGGAGCGGCATTTTCATCTTTCACGGCCCGTTGGAGGAGGCGTTTCGTTTTGGCTTTCTCGTAGATGACCATTTCGCGGTTATGGTCGTCTCGGACTTTTTGACCAGCTTCCTTTATAAGTTTGTCCATTTGTTCTTCGAACGACGGACTGGGCACTTTCGCATCTGGAATTTTTACTGGTTCAGGATTAGCGTCCTCCCATTGAGCATCCACTTCTTCATCGAAGTCATGCACGGCGTAGCAACCATGGAGTAGCTCTCGCTTCTTTGACCGGATGTATCCAAGCCCTTTTGTCTCCATTCTCCCATTAGGCAGTTTGCGTTGAGTCCCGGGAACGTTCCAGACTTTGTCATAGAACTTGGCTTTTCGAACGGTCTGCTTGAAGGATATCCCCTGGCGCTTCAGCAGCCTTTTTAAGCCTTCTGTATAATATCTGGGGAGATGGATGGGCTGGAGCCTATCAAGCGTAGGATCCGCGCCGTGCCAGATTTCTTTCTCCGCTTTGGTTTCTTCAGAGCGGTAGAATAGAATTGCTTTTTCGCCTTCTCTCTTGGGAGGGACATAGAACGTTCGCAGCTCTTCTACACTGTAGATATCGAGTGAATCAAGTTCTTTACGGTGTTTAAGCGGCACCATGGCGACTTGTAGACTTTGCCCTTCGTCAGCGGACGTTCGTATTGAAGGTCAAGCAGAGAATATAGCATGGATCTCATCTTCCGAGTCGCTACCAAAGATCAACGTAGGTGCGGACGGTCCTGGCTTGTTGTGTTGGAGCGGACCCGAATACACCATCTCCTCTTCCTCCTCGGTATCACTCCCGGAGACAGGGATGGTGGCGCTAGGTTTGTTCTCCGGCTTGTGACACCTTTCCGTATCTTCGAAATCCGGTAAGAAGTATTTGGCATCTTCATATTTGCGGACTTCGTTCACGGAAAACGAATTCAGTTCTCCTGCCACGGTATACTCGAGACCGTCCTTAGCATATTTCATACACTGATGTTGTGTAGAAGGGATGACGTTGTACTCGTGTAACCATAGTCGGCCGAGCAAAGCGTTGTAGCATGTCTTGGCGTCTATGACGTGGAATTTAATGTCCGTGACGAGTAGCCCAAAACGTAGCGTCGGTATCACAGACCCAAGAGTTCTTGATGACTGGGAGTCAAACCCGGAGATGGTGATCTTGTCCCGAGCAAGGTGCTGGACGCTCATGCAGATTTCTTTTAACACCCGCACATTGAGGAGGTTAATGGAGGATCCATTGTCGATCAGGATTTTGCCTATCTTTATGTCGTGGCAGTATCCTGAGACATAAAGGGGGCGATTGTGTTCGCACGTCCCAAGGAGAAGGTCTTCATCACCAAAAGCGACATCGGCCGTGTGCACTTTCTCCAATTCATCCTTCATCTTTTCCTCGGCCAGGAAAGCTTGGAATTGCTCTGGATCCTGTAGTGCCTTGATTAACGAATCTCTCGCCTCCTTTGATAGCAAAAAGGCGTCAAGAATGCTGAGCTGTGAGGGTAGCTTCCTCAGATGCGCTAAGACGTTGTAATCCACCTTATTCCTCTTCGGCGGGTCCTTGGCACTTAGCTCTTGCACCACTTGGTCATCTAAGACGATATCTTCAGAGACTTTTTCTTTCCCTTTATCTTTTCTGTTTGAGGGTCCGAGGTTCTTTTCGGGCAGCGTGCGATTACGTAGCCGGATATTTTCGCAGACCTTCGGCTCTTCTTCTTTTCCCGAAGTGGACTCTTTAAAGAGAGGGGCAAGTTCCAGCTCCTCATCAGAATCGCTCCCAAATGTAGGCACTTGTGACCCGCCGGTGTTAACCATGCGACAATCGCCAGTAGTTCTTTTAAGCCCTTTGGTCATATTTCTTCGCTCCCGACGAGTTTTGCGCTTTTCCCGCTTAAAGCGTTGCCGATGAGCAACGTATTCTTGCCACAATCTATCGAAAGTTTTGCACTCTTGAGTGGGGTGCGAAACCTTCTGATGATATAAGCAATAGGAGGGGTGCATTTTTATTTCACCAGTAATTTTTCCTTCATAGGGTGGTAGCTTCATGCCCATTGACATGGCCTTAGCAAACCTTTTTCTCGTCTTGAATTTGCTTTTGTCGGTAGTGGGGGTATTTTGCTCCAGCGGGATCGTCTCGGCTCTTTCATCAAGTCGCTGGCGCTTGGCCCTTTCAAATATAGCCGTCTCGCGTTCTTGATCAGCTTTACTTTTCAATCGAGCTTCGTTGAGGAATGCGTCAATTACCTTATCTGATGGCCCCAGAATTTTTGATTCAGGGTCTGCCCCCAGCTTTTCAGTGCAAGGAGTCTCCTCATCGTCCATGAACGTATGGGAGATCATATGGCAGCTCGCCACGTATTCCTCAGACTCATCCGACGAACTTTCTTCCTCATCTTCCTCTTGAATGACGTGGTTGAGAAACTCTTAGAGTGTAATGGGAGTCCGGGCTTTCTGGTTATATTCCTCCAGCGCGTCAATTTGTTTTTTCAAGTCTGTGCGCTTGTCGCCAGGCTTCACAGGCTTCTTGGATTTCTTCTTCTTCTTCTTCGAAGATTTTGACGGTTGGTTGCGAGTGCTTGAGCCACTGCCATCGGTCTTTGGAGTTGTACGTGGCTTCAACATTCCCTCAATGACCTGCGGTTCCAACGGGTTCTTCCATTTGATAGCTGGACATGTCTGAAGATCGTTTAGCATCCTTTTTGTCTTGGCTGATAATACAACCTCCCAAGGAGCTTCCTCAACGACGGAGCATGTTGCCCCCGGCGTATTCGTCCCTTTAGAGGTGTGGGGCTACGGGGGATTCACCTTCCATTTGTCAGATAACGCGAATTTGCCCTGCCGGTATTGGTTTTCAAGCCAATTTTTGAAAACGTAGCAATCTTCGATCGGATGGCCCAGTACTCGATGATAAGGACAGTAGTTGGGCTCATTGACATCACTTGGTTGCAACGGACGTTTTAGATCCGGCAGATTTATGAGTCTGTTGCGCAACGCCAGCTCGAATAACCTTCTCATTTTATCGTGGGGAAAAGAGTAAGAACGTCCTAACCTCTCCTCAAGAGCTACGTACGGACGCGTATTATTTTGACGAATGACCGGCTTCGAGTCGCTCGGTTGTTGTTGAGCATTAGCGACAACGATCGCTTTTCCCTTCCCTTTGTCATTTCGGGAGTCCGGCTTTGGAAGAGGAGGTTTATGGCCCATCTGATCCATTTGCGCTAGCTTGTCAATCAAGGCATGGAAGGTAGTCGGCTTGAAAAACATCATAAACTGCGAGATGGTTGCTTGCGGATCAAGGGTTCCCATAAACATACCCACCGCGGGAGCTTCTTCAATACGCTGCTCGCACTTCGACCATAAATTCCGCCACCGTATGGTATATTGAACCCATGTCTCGCCTGGCTTTACCCTGGCGTTAATCAGTGCCGTCATCGGGGTGCGTTCACTGGCGCTTGCAAAACGCTGAGTAAACAACAGCTCCATCTCCACGAAGGTTTTGATAGAGTCGTTCGGGAGCTCAGAGTACCACTCGAACGCCGTATCTGATAAACTTCCAACAAACTGGCGAAGCAAAAGCTTGTCATCACTGCCGGTGTTGCCGCAGAGTGCCCTGAACTGGGCAACATGCTGGTGAGGATTGCCCGTTTCCTTGTAGACATGGAACTTGGGAATTGTGTAACCCGGCGGGTACTTGATTTGGTCATACCAACTTGGATATGGCCGCCCCATTTTTATGACCTGGCCGGCTGCTTCAGTCGCATGATGAACCCGTATTTGCTGGGCTATGTACTCGTCCAAATCAGGTTTAGAGATTGTATCCTCTTTAGCCGTTGACAGAGCTAGCGGAGGATTTGATGTCTCTCCTCTATCGTCTCCAAGAACGATCGGGGGCTCTTCAGCCGGAGGATCTTGTTGTATCATCATCCCTATCATGTCTTGGAAGAGAAGGCCCATACGCTGTATGTTGACTGCTTGTTCAGCAGCCTCTTTGTCCTTCTTCTCCAATATTCGACGAAGGAATTCGGCGTCGGTTTCTTCCTCTTGGCGTTCATCCGAGGACGTTTCGGGGTTTTCTTTTGGCCCTGTAAGTGCGGCCATAGCGTTCATCATCTCTTGGAGCTTCTGCTGCTGCTCCTGCGCCTTGGTCACTGATCGCGTAAGCGGTCGATGACCCGTAGATATGCGACTGTCCTCTTTACCAGACGCCACATAGACGGTATGAACTACAATGCCCCCTGACTTAGGGCGTTTGGGTTCACCACCTCTGATATTTGTCGCCGGCGCAGGGGTTTTCTCCGGCCTCCTTCTTTTGTGGGCCGTTGAAGTCGAAGGGGCCGTTCCAGTGGGCACCCTAGCGATCGTTGTCCCCTGCTGTTTAATAGGACGGTCTTTTTCTTTTTTGTAACATTTTCAAAAATATAAAATATTAATTTTGGGAATTTTTATAATTTAATATTATTTTATTGATTATTTTAATATTAAATGCAAATAAATAGGAAAAATGTTAGAAAAATTATGAAAAATTATGGAAAATTCTAAAATAGGGTAAATTAGTGAATTATGACATTTTTAAGTTTTTGTGATTAGTTTGACACTAATTTAGTGCTAATCGCGATTAAAATCGCTAATCGGGTTTTTTGGCAATTTTGTGCAAAACTTGCACATACCACTTTTTTCCACACTTGTGCATTTTCTAGCCATGGTTTTCTTTTGGGATTACTATTGATGTGAGAAGGTTTGGATTTTAAAAGAAAAGAAAAGGGAAAAGTAAGTAATGATGAGAGAGAGAGGAGACAAGTCAACCTTACCTTTTTCAACCATGCCTCCATCATTCCCTTCTCATTTTTCTCTTCCCTCTTCTTCTTGAGCTGCTGCTGCTCTCTCTTCCCTCATTCTCCCCCTTCACTAAAACCCTAGATCCACAATGAAATCAACCCCAAAACCCCATTCCCACTTCACAAAAAATGGTCCCAAGGTCACTAGCTTCACTTTGAGCCTAATAAGATTTGATTTGGAGCACTTTGATCAACTCAAGAATTTTCTTGAGTTGCCAAAGGAGGTAATTTCTGCACCCTCTTGTAGCATTTCAATTTCCTTATGCATCAATTCTAGTTTAGTATCGATATCGTGTCATTTGGTGGACTTTTGAGATTTCAAGATAAGGGTTAGGGTAAAACTGAAACTAAGATGAAATTAAGGCTTGTTGAGACCCTAGAAACCCTGGTGTGATGCTAATTTGAACCCAAACCTGAAATGGAAACCAGAATACGGATTTTTGTAACCGATATCGGGGAAAAACTGGAATCTGCCACTGTTATTTGGAATCTGCTATCATACGAGGAACCCTAGAATAATATTGAGTGGGAATTGAGATGTGCAGGCACCCTAGAGGCAACACCCAAAACCCTAGCTCCCCATTCTAAACTGAGGCCGCCAAAATCCCTTTTCTGGCCGCAAATTGCGGCCAGACCTGAGAGGAAATTCCTCGTTTTTCGTGCATGCCCCCATTTCCTTAATTCTTGGCCCTGGGTACTTCTAGTTTTGACAGATTCTATCTAGGGTGAAATCTGGGACATATATCCTAAGTTGTTATTTTGGTTTCGTGTTTCCGTATTTCCGTATTCTTGATTCTGAAATTGTGGATTGTGTTTTGCCTCGACTATTTGGCGTTCATACGACGATATAGAGGATTTATTGATGGTTTTGAAGGCGTGCCATAGGTTTTCACCTATAGGCCCATTATCGTATCGTATTGGATTTAGTGTGTCGTTTCAAGTGTTGATTTGGTTTTGATGCGATGCGATACGTGTGATTTGTGTAGGTACACCGCGACGATCCGAGGCGATGCGGAAGATGACGGAGACATCGACACCGACACACGGGTTACAGGTGAGTAGATTATATCTACAGGGTGAAGTCGGGTGGATGGCGTATAGCACCCCCGCAGTCCGTAGATATATTATTATGTAGTTATTGTGATATAGGTGTATGGTGGATAGTATAGGGTTAGCAGTGACTAGTGCAGTTCATAGTCGCGAACCCTAGGATAGAATTACACCTATACACACACCTTTGCTTATCACTTGTACTTGCACTGTGATTGATATTATGTGATGACTTTGGAGATGAGTCGATGATGTGGGCTTGGTGCCCTGGGATCGGTGATTTGATACGATTCATACGTGGGGTATGACTTGTGCTTCTTGCGGGCTTGGGATATGTGTTTACCCCCGCATGCATATTTACTGATGTTACCGTTTTGTACTAGACATAGAGTAGTACTCCAGACTATATGATCTGATGATGGTGATATCTGTTATGTGATGAGACAGTGAGATGTTGACCCCTACCCAGCTATGGGGATGCCGTACGATGATTTACCGTACGTGCCGATATTGATGATAGATCCGCACTCATAACTCGAGGATATCTTATGATATGACATTGAGGCGAGATCACCGACTATATATCTTTATATATATATATATATACCGGCTCAGATTTAGGTGGTTTCCACACTTACCCCTCCTGATTGACCTGATACTTATGTGTAGTTTGCATAGTAGATACTTCACTGTGATGTTGACTACTAGATTTCTGCATCTTCATGCTATTCATATTGCTGGCATATGTTCATTGCTATATTATTATCATGCTGTTAGGACACCAGCACCATTATCGATGATGCGTATGTTCCACGTACACTATTTGCCGGCTCACACACTTCATCATCGATAATTGCCATGCCACTACACTGCAGTACTATTACATCTTTAAGGGGGGTAGATTGTACTATTTGCCGGCTAACATTTTTCCTATTTATTTGCATTTAATATTAAAATAATCATTAAAATAATATTAAATTATAAAAATTCCCAAAATTAATATTTTATATTTTTGAAAATGTTACAATCTACCCCCCTTAAAGAAATTCGGTCCCCGAATTTAAATTTAAACCCCCACTACTAAAACAATTTCAGTAATAATCCATTTTGTCGGGGCTCCGAAAACATCAACACATAAGAATATCACAAAAATATACTGCTCTACTAGAAATCAATCCCCAAAATGCATATATAAGAATATCCTATGCGTCTGGTGCGCAAGGAATCAAAATCCATATATGTGTCAAACAGGTATACAAAACAACATCTAGGTGCAACGGGCGTGCACGAAACATCTGTCGTAGGCAACGTGTGTGCCTGACAGAAAAATCAGGTGCATGTGACATGCACGAAGAATCCCGATTTAGTGCATCTGGCGTGCACCAAAATCGTATATCAAAACACTAAAGGTGCATGAAAACTATGCTGGAAGTGTAAATCAAATCACTGAATACAGTAGACATGAAATCTCAATCAATATCTCAAATGTAATAACTCAGCGCAAAATATATAAATATCCAGTGGGTGCATGAAATCAATATCATGAAACTCAGTCATCAAAACTAAATCATGCAAACAGAACGCCCAAAATACCGAAATCCAAAATGACGGATACGTGATAATCAAATCACAAATCATGAATACCGTCTTCGGTAGTTCCTCCTTCAAGGTCGAGAAGGAGTCGGTGCAATCCACTGCTAGCAGCGCAGGATATCCACCTGCCTCTTGCTCACGATCTGGCGTCCTCTGACTCTCTGGGTCCTTATCTTCTCTGCGGATCACCTATCACGCGGTCAATCGGCTCATCGGCCCTGTCAGATGTGCTAACGGGGACGATTCCGTTCTGGCACTTCTCTGGTCACCTCTCGGTCAATCCTCACGACCACTCGTAAGGCAGCAAATCACTGGCGTCGGCCTCTGGCTCTCTGAAAGCACGTCACACATCTGATCCTGGGTGCAAACATCGTTGCAGCAATATCCTGGAAGGAATCCCGCTGAAGGTCTCTTCCAAGCATGCCTATGCCGATCTGTACAGAGGTCGGCCTTCCGGCACAACCACTTCTCGCTCAAAGACACCTGTGTCCTCAGCACAATAATTTCCTTTATCCGAACCTGGTCAACTACCTCGTCGACAATGCCGAACTCTGGCCTGCTGGGTGCGCGCAATACGACCACTCCTGGTCTAGGTCTTCTCATATCGTTTTCCAGAAGGGTCCTGTCGAGGTTCCCTTCTCAAATCTCAATCCTGCCGAAATGCCCGGAAGTCATCATTCAATGCTGAAGCTAAAGCTTATTCCGGAATGGCTGCCTACTTATCACGCTCCTTCTGGAAGATATATCCATATACCACGCCTCAGGTTGCATATCACACCTCTGATGTCAGCGGAGTGGGACGTCATCTCGTCGAAATATCTCGCGAACTCTTTTCTTCACTCTGCGTCAATGTCGACTGATTCGGACTCGTTTCATCATGGCTGCATGTACGGTGCTCCAACAGCTATGCTCGCATCTGGAGTCTCCCAAGCAGTGTCCCGTCACGATATCCGAAAGATGTCGAACCATCCGATCGACTCGTCAGATCCTCATAATCCCCCAAGAGCTCACATCTCGGGTACAGTTTAATAGTATCGAGTACATGCCACAGCGTCAGTGGTCCAGCCGTAGAAGGGCAAACCCAAGCCTCACTAATGGCGCCGCGGAACCGCCGTAAACCCTAAGGTTCAAAGGCTGTCACACGGTCATTAAGTCGAGTTAGGGTTTCATTCTTCTAGAGGGTCCATAGAATCACCTGCATGTCTTTCCGTATACTTTAAACTTGGAAAATAGGCTCCTGACATTCGATCGTCTCTATCGACTCTCACGAACCTACGTGAAGTCGTCTCTAGCTGGAATCAATCCGCCTGATGACCTCGCATCGGGGTAAGCGAACTCACCACACGTCCTAGTCATCCATCCTCGGTGACTAGCAACTCGCTATCATCTCTCTAAGAACATGCTCATGCTGCAGTAGCTCCAATCATCTGGGCGATATCTCGTCATTTGCAGCAGCAACTGGCTCATACGCCTGTACGCCGAACAACGCCTCAATCCTCCAGGAAAGGCAATACATAAGCGGTCATCTCTGAGTCGGTCTGCTCTAGATCTGAGTAAGACTCTCCACACTGGAAATCTTCAACTCAACTGGGCCCGCTCTGGCGCAAAATCGGACGAATCACCTTCGTCTCTCAAATCGGGTAGACTAGCTATCATCTGTCTCATATCTGCCTGAAAGCTCCGGCAATCTCAGCTCGTAAGCTCCGAAAGCAACATCCTGTCAATCTCAGCAACAGCTGGTCCATCTGTCTGCACGATAGGCGACATCACAATCTCTGAGGTATGCTGTACATCAACAGTCTCCTCTCAACTGGTAGCTCTAACAATGGCCCGATCATCCGGTGCAAGACCAAGCACTCGCCTCCACTAGAGGTCACAATCACCAATACTAACTCGAGACGTTCCCATGTCACCAGAAAACACAATGGTCGGCCCTCGTACCAAACGAGCTCACACCGGCCGTAACCCTAGTAGCAGCCCAACTGCGCTCAACCATGGTGACAGTAATCTCAATCGAGTATCAAGAAGAGTACACCAGTGGCAAGAAGGGAAACAACAGATCCAAAGTGGATACATGATCATAGGAAGGAACAGTATCAATGAAGATATGATCATGAAACTAATAGAATCGGGAATCTCAAATGGACGAATAATCCTGGATATGAAGAGAATCACTGATCTCACAAATATGTACATCCTAAGGTTCCTTAAGCGGAGTGGCGTGTCGTAAGTATGCCGCGGAACATACCAACGGTACGTCACTCTACTTTAGTCACCTAATCCATCAACCAAGGGTCAACCTAGCGCTCTGATACCAACTTTGTCACGACCCGAAAGAGCACGTGACTGGCCCTTGAACCATATGAAGCCTATAGGACTCCATCTGATCCAAGTAAGCCAAAAGCCCAGAAATCTAAAACCATCTTAAGAATAAGTAAAGGAACTGGTTTAAAGAAGTGAAGAAAACATGTTTGAAATCAAGGTTTTTAAATAACTAAGCCGAATGTGCATTTTAAAAACAGTACAATCTTTTCCAGAAATTTCGGCAGAGTTTCTTTTGTAAAAATGGCCCCGAATGGGGTAAAACAAGAATAACGACATATATGCAATGATAAAGGCATCCCCAAGCGGGAGCTAGCTCTTCGTCAATCGACGGTCACAACCACACCAAGATATGATAATATACAACGCCAAGTGGCGAGGATCAAATCCAAAAGAAAGCTCAAAAGCAACAGTAAAACCACAATACTACTAAACGCGACTCTAGGTCGAATAATACAATACTGTCTCTAAGTCTGAAAGAATATACAAGTTTTGGCTGATGGACAATTTCTAGATACAATGAAATAAATAAATACGATGGTGGTTCTTGATGCGAAAGAATCCACCTACCAAAGCAAATCACCCGCAAGAAGAAAGTGTGCCAGAAATGCCGCAAAAGAACCTGTACGGCAGAACCTGCAAGAACTGTGGCACAACGGGGGTGAGTTGCCAACTCGTGAATAGAAACATCTACAAGCAGAAACCGAATGCAAGACATAAACCTAAGTCAACGATCAATAATACAATCCACAAGAGTACATCTGAGTGTAATAGGGTGGCAAGGTAACATCTAATCATGTATGTAGTGCCAGGTACTCAGGTAATCACATGTCATCAATGTAAGGTATGTCTGCATGAAGTAACTATGATGAAACATCAATGATATCAATACACATATATTAGCGTCCCATACCACTAATATCGGTGTAAGGGTATATGTAACAGCGCCCTCATACCCTGTTATATATACAAATAAAGTATGATCAATGTAAAACCAGTCTGTCTATGATCCATGCCTGTATGTATGTGGAACCCGTCCACCCGTCACCCAATGACAATAAGCATCATGTATGCAATGTGAGGATATAAACAAAATCATGGAAAAACATCATGAAAACCCGTGTCTAGCATCGACACGTAAATCCTCCTGTATCGGGCATCCGTCATTCCGGATCATGCCCTACATCAAAGTACATATCGGGAATCCGTCAGTCCGGGTCATCCCTCTCTCAATGCATCGGGCATCCGTCATTCCGGATCATGCCCTATATCAATCCATCGGGCTTCCGTCAGTCCGGGTCAGCCCTCTATCAATCCATCGGGCTTCCGTCAATCCGGGTCAGCCCTCTATCAATCCATCGGGCATCCGTCAGTCCGGGTCAGCCCTCTCTCAGAGTATATATATATATCGGGAATCCGTCAGTCCGGGTCATCCCTCTCTCAGTACATCGGGCATCCGTCATTCCGGGTCAGCCCTATATCAATCCATCGGGCATCCGTCAGTCCGGGTCAGCCCTCTCTCAGTACATCCTCTAGCACCGAGAAAACACGGGGCGACGCCCCAAATATCATATCAAGGGAACCGAGTTTTTAAATGATTACTTATTGAAAAGGACACGGTTCCCAAATCCAGAAATCCCATGAAAATCCAACATCAAGAAGTACATCCAATGCGATGTGCTATGCAATCAATCCATGATGTATGCGACATGTAAAGAAAAGTAATCATATCAGAAATCATGCAACATGGAATAGTAATGTGCATATGTCGAAGGGAGAATCATCTCATGAATGCAATAGTACTGCAGTGTAGTGGCATGGCAATTATCGATGATGAAGTGTGTGAGCCGGCAAATAGTGTACGTGGAACATACGCATCATCGATAATGGTGCTGGTGTCCTAACAGCATGATAATAATATAGCAATGAACATATGCCAGCAATATGAATAGCATGAAGATGCAGAAATCTAGTAGTCAACATCACAGTGAAGTATCTACTATGCAAACTACACCTAAGTATCAGGTCAATCAGGAGGGGTAAGTGTGGAAACCACCTAAATCTGAGCCGGTATATATATATATATAAAGATATATAGTCGGTGATCTCGCCTCAATGTCATATCATAAGATATCCTCGAGTTATGAGTGCGGATCTATCATCAATATCAGCACGTACGGTAAATCATCCCTATAGCTGGGTAGGGGTCAACATCTCACTGTCTCATCACATAACAGATATCACCATCATCAGATCATATAGTCTGGAGTACTACTCTATGTCTAGTACAAAACGGTAACATCAGTAAATATGCATGCGGGGGTAAACACATATCCCAAGCCCGCAAGAAGCACAAGTCATACCCCACGTATGAATCGTATCAAATCACTGATCCCAGGGCACCAAGCCCACATCATCGACTCATCTCCAAAGTCATCACATAATATCAATCACAGTGCAAGTACAAGTGATAAGCAAAGGTGTGTGTATAGGTGTAATTCTATCCTAGGGTTCGCGACTATGAACTGCACTAGTCACTGCTAACCCTATACTATCCACCATACACCTATATCACAATAACTACATAATAATCTATCTACGGACTGCGGGGGTGCTATACGCCATCCACCCGACTTCCCCCTGTAGATATAATCTACTCACCTGTAACCCGTGTGTCGGTGTCGATGTCTCCGTCATCTTCCGCATCGCCTCGGATCGTCGCGGTGTACCTACACAAATCACACGTATCGCATCGCATCAAAACCAAATCAACACTTGAAACGACACACTAAATCCAATACGATACGATAATGGGCCTATAGGTGAAAACCTATGGCACGCCTTCAAAACCATCAATAAATCCTCTATATCGTCGTATGAACGCCAAATAGTCGAGGCAAAACACAATCCACAATTTCAGAATCAAGAATACGGAAATACGGAAACACGAAACCAAAATAACAACTTAGGATATATGTCCCAGATTTCACCCTAGATAGAATCTGTCAAAACTAGAAGTACCCAGGGCCAAGAATTAAGGAAATGGGGGCATGCACGAAAAACGAGGAATTTCCTCTCAGGTCTGGCCGCAATTTGCGGCCAGAAAAGGGATTTTGGCGGCCTCAGTTTAGAATGGGGAGCTAGGGTTTTGGGTGTTGCCTCTAGGGTGCCTGCACATCTCAATTCCCACTCAATATTATTCTAGGGTTCCTCGTATGATAGCAGATTCCAAATAACAGTGGCAGATTCCAGTTTTTCCCCGATATCGGTTACAAAAATCCGTATTCTGGTTTCCATTTCAGGTTTGGGTTCAAATTAGCATCACACCAGGGTTTCTAGGGTCTCAACAAGCCTCAATTTCATCTTAGTTTCAGTTTTACCCTAACCCTTATCTTGAAATCTCAAAAGTCCACCAAATGACACGATATCGATACTAAACTAGAATTGATGCATAAGGAAATTGAAATGCTACAAGAGGGTGCAGAAATTACCTCCTTTGGCAACTCAAGAAAATTCTTGAGTTGCTCAAAGTGCTCCAAATCAAATCTTATTAGGCTCAAAGTGAAGCTAGTGAGCTTGGGACCATTTTTTGTGAAGTGGGAATGGGGTTTTGGGGTTGATTTCATTGTGGATCTAGGGTTTTAGTGAAGGGGGAGAATGAGGGAAGAGAGAGCAGCAGCAGCTCAAGAAGAAGAGGGAAGAGAAAAATGAGAAGGGAATGATGGAGGCATGGTTGAAAAAGGTAAGGTTGACTTGTCTCCTCTCTCTCTCATCATTACTTACTTTTCCCTTTTCTTTTCTTTTAAAATCCAAACCTTCTCACATCAATAGTAATCCCAAAAGAAAACCATGGCTAGAAAATGCACAAGTGTGGAAAAAAGTGGTATGTGCAAGTTTTGCACAAAATTGCCAAAAAACCCGATTAGCGATTTTAATCGCGATTAGCACTAAATTAGTGTCAAACTAATCACAAAAACTTAAAAATATCATAATTCACTAATTTACCCTATTTTAGAATTTTCCATAATTTTTCATAATTTTTCTAACATTTTTCCTATTTATTTGCATTTAATATTAAAATAATCAATAAAATAATATTAAATTATAAAAAATAGGAAAAATGTTAGAAAAATTATGAAAAATTATGGAAAATTCTAAAATAGGGTAAATTAGTGAATTATGACATTTTTAAGTTTTTGTGATTAGTTTGACACTAATTTAGTGCTAATCGCGATTAAAATCGCTAATCGGGTTTTTTGGCAATTTTGTGCAAAACTTGCACATACCACTTTTTTCCACACTTGTGCATTTTCTAGCCATGGTTTTCTTTTGGGATTACTATTGATGTGAGAAGGTTTGGATTTTAAAAGAAAAGAAAAGGGAAAAGTAAGTAATGATGAGAGAGAGAGGAGACAAGTCAACCTTACCTTTTTCAACCATGCCTCCATCATTCCCTTCTCATTTTTCTCTTCCCTCTTCTTCTTGAGCTGCTGCTGCTCTTTCTTCCCTCATTCTCCCCCTTCACTAAAACCCTAGATCCACAATGAAATCAACCCCAAAACCCCATTCCCACTTCACAAAAAATGGTCCCAAGCTCACTAGCTTCACTTTGAGCCTAATAAGATTTGATTTGGAGCACTTTGAGCAACTCAAGAATTTTCTTGAGTTGCCAAAGGAGGTAATTTCTGCACCCTCTTGTAGCATTTCAATTTCCTTATACATCAATTCTAGTTTAGTATCGATATCGTGTCATTTGGTGGACTTTTGAGATTTCAAGATAAGGGTTAGGGTAAAACTGAAACTAAGATGAAATTGAGGCTTGTTGAGACCCTAGAAACCCTGGTGTGATACTAATTTGAACCCAAACCTGAAATGGAAACCAGAATACGGATTTTTGTAACCGATATCGGGGAAAAACTGGAATCTGCCACTGTTATTTGGAATCTGCTATCATACGAGGAACCCTAGAATAATATTGAGTGGGAATTGAGATGTGCAGGCACCCTAGAGGCAACACCCAAAACCCTAGCTCTCCATTCTAAACTGAGGCCGCCAAAATCCCTTTTCTGGCCGCAAATTGCGGCCAGACCTGAGAGGAAATTCCTCGTTTTTCGTGCATGCCCCCATTTCCTTAATTCTTGGCCCTGGGTACTTCTAGTTTTGACAGATTCTATCTAGGGTGAAATCTGGGACATATATCCTAAGTTGTTATTTTGGTTTCGTGTTTCCGTATTTCCGTATTCTTGATTCTGAAATTGTGGATTGTGTTTTGCCTCGACTATTTGGCGTTCATACGACGATATAGAGGATTTATTGATGGTTTTGAAGGCGTGCCATAGGTTTTCACCTATAGGCCCATTATCGTATCGTATTGGATTTAGTGTGTCGTTTCAAGTGTTGATTTGGTTTTGATGCGATGCGATACGTGTGATTTGTGTAGGTACACCGCGACGATCCGAGGCGATGCGGAAGATGACGGAGACATCGACACCGACACACGGGTTACAGGTGAGTAGATTATATCTACAGGGGGAAGTCGGGTGGATGGCGTATAGCACCCTCGCAGTCCGTAGATAGATTATTATGTAGTTATTGTGATATAGGTGTATGGTGGATAGTATAGGGTTAGCAGTGACTAGTGCAGTTCATAGTCGCGAACCCTAGGATAGAATTACACCTATACACACACCTTTGCTTATCACTTGTACTTGCACTGTGATTGATATTATGTGATGACTTTGGAGATGAGTCGATGATGTGGGCTTGGTGCCCTGGGATCGGTGATTTGATACGATTCATACGTGGGGTATGACTTGTGCTTCTTGCGGGCTTGGGATATGTGTTTAACCCGCATGCATATTTACTGATGTTACCGTTTTGTACTAGACATAGAGTAGTACTCCAGACTATATGATCTGATGATGGTGATATCTGTTATGTGATGAGACAGTGAGATGTTGACCCCTACCCAGCTATGGGGATGCCGTACGATGATTTACCGTACGTGCCGATATTGATGATAGATCCGCACTCATAACTCGAGGATATCTTATGATATGACATTGAGGCGAGATCACCGACTATATATCTTTATATATATATATATATATATATATATACCGGCTCAGATTTAGGTGGTTTCCACACTTACCCCTCCTGATTGACCTGATACTTAGGTGTAGTTTGCATAGTAGATACTTCACTGTGATGTTGACTACTAGATTTCTGCATCTTCATGCTATTCATATTGCTGGCATATGTTCATTGCTATATTATTATCATGCTGTTAGGACACCAGCACCATTATCGATGATGCGTATGTTCCACGTACACTATTTGCCGGCTCACACACTTCATCATCGATAATTGCCATGCCACTACACTGCAGTACTATTGCATTCATGAGATGATTCTCCCTTCGACATATGCACATTACTATTCCATGTTGCATGATTTCTGATATGATTACTTTTCTTTACATGTCGCATACATCATGGATTGATTGCATAGCACATCGCATTGGATGTACTTCTTGATGTTGGATTTTCATGGGATTTCTGGATTTGGGAACCGTGTCCTTTTCAATAAGTAATCATTTAAAAACTCGGTTCCCTTGATATGATATTTGGGGCGTCGCCCCGTGTTTTCTCGGTGCTAGAGGATGTACTGAGAGAGGGCTGACCCGGACTGACGGATGCCCGATGGATTGATATAGGGCTGACCCGGAATGACGGATGCCCGATGTACTGAGAGAGGGATGACCCGGACTGACGGATTCCCGATATATATATATATACTCTGAGAGAGGGCTGACCCGGACTGACGGATGCCCGATGGATTGATAGAGGGCTGACCCGGATTGACGGAAGCCCGATGGATTGATAGAGGGCTGACCCGGACTGACGGAAGCCCGATGGATTGATATAGGGCATGATCCGGAATGACGGATGCCCGATGCATTGAGAGAGGGATGACCCGGACTGACGGATTCCCGATATGTACTTTGATGTAGGGCATGATCCGGAATGACGGATGCCCGATACAGGAGGATTTACGTGTCGATGCTAGACACGGGTTTTCATGATGTTTTTCCATGATTTTGTTTATATCCTCACATTGCATACATGATGCTTATTGTCATTGGGTGACGGGTGGACGGGTTCCACATACATACAGGCATGGATCATAGACAGACTGGTTTTACATTGATCATACTTTATTTGTATATATAACAGGGTATGAGGGCGCTGTTACATATACCCTTACACCGATATTAGTGGTATGGGACGCTAATATATGTGTATTGATATCATTGATGTTTCATCATAGTTACTTCATGCAGACATACCTTACATTGATGACATGTGATTACCTGAGTACCTGGCACTACATACATGATTAGATGTTACCTTGCCACCCTATTACACTCAGATGTACTCTTGTGGATTGTATTATTGATCGTTGACTTAGGTTTATGTCTTGCATTCAGTTTCTGCTTGTAGATGTTTCTATTCACGAGTTGGCAACTCACCCCCGTTGTGCCACAGTTCTTGCAGGTTCTGCCGTACAGGTTCTTTTGCGGCATTTCTGGCACACTTTCTTCTTGCGGGTGATTTGCTTTGGTAGGTGGATTCTTTCGCATCAAGAACCACCATCGTATTTATTTATTTCATTGTATCTAGAAATTGTCCATCAACCAAAACTTGTATATTCTTTCAGACTTAGAGACAGTATTGTATTATTCGACTTAGAGTCGCGCTTAGTAGTATTGTGGTTTTACTGTTGCTTTTGAGCTTTCTTTTGGATTTGATCCTCGCCACTTGGCGTTGTATATTATCATATCTTGGTGTGGTTGTGACCGTCGATTGACGAAGAGCTAGCTCCCGCTTGGGGATGCCTTTATCATTGCATATATGTCGTTATTCTTGTTTTACCCCATTCGGGGCCATTTTTACAAAAGAAACTCTGCCGAAATTTCTGGAAAAGATTGTACTGTTTTTAAAATGCACATTCGGCTTAGTTATTTAAAAACCTTGATTTCAAACATGTTTTCTTCACTTCTTTAAACCAGTTCCTTTACTTATTCTTAAGATGGTTTTAGATTTCTGGGCTTTTGGCTTACTTGGATCAGATGGAGTCCTATAGGCTTCATATGGTTCAAGGACCAGTCACGTGCTCTTTCGGGTCGTGACATTTTTGCACCTTCATCTTCTTTTGTTGACGAGAGTGATCTGGGTCGATCACGGAGTCTTGAACCCTTCGCCAAACCTTGTATATTTTTTAGGACAGCCGTTGACGGGGCTGTTCTTGCTTTGTTTCCGGAACTCTCTCCGCGGACGGAGGAGATCTTTTCAGTGTAGCGGTTGGAGAATTATTACGTACCCTCCTCAGCAGTTCAAAGCTGTTCCCAGTTGGAACAGCAGCGTTGACCTCCACCACTGGAATAGGTGGAGTTATCCCTGAGGGGGAGTTACCCCCTGCCTTCCTTACTCGCCGCCAATGGCGACGTCGAGCATGACGAGCCGTTGGGACTGGCTCGGAGATAGAGACAGCTTCTTTTTTCCCCTTGTCTGAATGAGGCGCCTCTGGTGTTAACCTCTTAAAGACTGAGGTTGTCTTTTGAAGGATGATATTCAACCTGTCGAAGACAGATCCTCGAGCAGGGGCAGTAGCAGGAATAGTCAGTCTTGAAAAGACTGACTCTTTGACAGGGGAAGCCGCCGTGACGACTTCTGGAGTAGCAGTTATTGCCTTCCTTGGGACAGCCAATTTAGAGTTCTGATCTAGCCTGGCGAAGACAGAGGCTGTTGGTTTGGTAGTGGGTGACCCGTTGGCAGGGGCCGTCGTAGCCGTGAGCCGGTCGAAGACTGACTTCTTGTTCACTTCCGGTACAAGTATTGGCATAGAGAATCTTGTCGGTGGGATCATGGTCCCGAAAAACAGGCCGGTGGTGGCCTGGGTCACCTGGTCTACTGGCAGAGCGAGGAAGGAAGCCGCTTGGGGCCCATATGCTACACCTCCGGGGGAGGTGGAGCGTCTGTTGCAGTGGCACTTCGAGCAGTTGGTGCAATTAGAGGCCATTGATGCTCGAGTTCTGCGCCAAGCAAAATACCAAATCTTAGTAACTTGAAATCCAAAGGCAACCATTTAACAAACCGTGATTCGTTCGCGAGGACGACACACGAAGTGTGGAGTGGAAAGAGGAAAAGGTCCCACCGGGCGTGCCAGAATCTATTCCCCTCCGAAAGACACGGCGGAGATGCGGTGGATGTCTCGCCTGAGATTCGGGGCAGATGCTATTTGGTTTTATCCGTCCACCTCTCCGAACATACCAAGTTGATTTATGGCACCGTATATTGGAGGTTTAAACGGATGCGGCCGATGTAGCAGACTTCGTCAGATTCCCCCTCGCTTGAGGGGTTTTTGATTGTGGGGACGCTCTTCCCTGCAAGCGCAAGCCCCTGCAGTTAATTACGCTACCGCATCGCGGTAACAACTTTCTCCTTCTCCAGAATTTCACTTCGTGTCGTGTGTGTTTGTTTTGTTTGTGGTTGCCCGTGGATTGTATACGGAGACTGAGTAATGCCGTCGCCCGTAGGACGTGGATTAGTCCAAATTCGTATTTACTTAGATTTGGGTTTGGAATTTTTAGTTTAAGGATACATTAGCCATGTTGAGGCTAAGATCAACTTAAACGTTCGTTAAGGATACATTAGTCCTGTTTGAGACTAAGATCAACTTAACGTGGTGATCCATTTAATATATGGCCATCGGGACTCGTCACCTCTCTGACGTCGTTGAAGGATTACAACGATAGGTGTCAGAGGAGTTCAGAGATGTACTCTTGAATCAAAGTTGATTTGGAGTTTTATAGTCCATTTGAATGTTTAAGGATACGTTAGCCATGTTTGTGGGCCAAGATCAACTTAAACGGGATCGTTTAGATCTGGCAAAAGAGCATTTGGAGGCTCTATTGTTCCAGTTTAGGGACGTAGTGGTCCATAGATAGTTTAGAGACGTTGCGGTCCGTATTCCAGTTTAGGGACGTGGTGGTCTATGTTCCAGTTTAGAGACGTGGTGGTCCGTATTCCAGTTTAGGGACGTGGTGGTCTATATTCCAGTTTAGGGACGTGGTGGTCCGACATTAGTTTAAGGACGTTTCGGTCCATGAGTTTAAGGACCCCGCAGTCCGTCTTGATGTGTGGTTGTTGGGACCCGTCACCTCTTTGACATCGTTGAAGGATTACAACGATAAGAGTCAAAGGAGTTTGGAGATGTACCCTTGAACCGGTCGTAAATTGATTTAAGAGAGAGAGCAATCTTGCTCAGTCAATTTAATTTGAGGACTTACGGCCATGATTGGGCTAAGTCCAGTTGAAAAATATTCAACGCTTTTTTTTTGGTCTGTTAGACCTGTGCTAGGGCTTAGCCCATTTTTAAAAAATGCATTGCATTATTTTCTATTTGTTTGGGCTCTGCCCATAAAAGATACAGAGCATCAATTTATTCTGGGCTCTGCTCATTTATGAATGATGCAAGGCATCTACTTTGTTTGGGCTCTGCCCCTTTTAAAATGCATAGCATTTTTATTATGTTGTTTGGGCTCTGCCCATTTATAAATGATGCAGAGCATCAATTTAATCAGGCCTGCTTGGTCTTTTTGATTTGGGCCTAGCCCTTTAAGAAATGTCTTGCATTTATCAGACGCTTTGGGCCAATCAGAGAGCGCAAGCGTTTGTAGTGTTGACATGTCGCGCAAGTGCAGTGCGCTGCGCTAATCCGCTGCGCCTGCGCTGCTGACACGTGGCGCGCTCTGGTGGCTTGCGCCAATCCAGGAGCGCAACAGCGCAGTTTGCAAGTGCAAGGCACTATGATTTAATGATCTTCATAAAAGAAGTGCAAAGCACTATTCGTTTCCTTGATCTAATTTAGATCAAAGAAAAAACAAGTTTTTCTTTTTATTTCAGAAACCAAAGGTTCATAAAAGTGCAAAGCGCTATTCTTTATTTTGTTTTTCTTGTTTTAAAGAACCAGTGGTTCATAAGAAGTGCAAAGCACTGTTTATGAAGATCATTGATCTTGTTTTTAGATCAATGATCTATTAGAAGAAATTTCTTCTATTTTGTGAAGTTTTTTTTTACCTTTTTCTATAAAAAAATTTCTCAGAGTTCTCTCTGTTTGAAGCTCTTGATTTTTTAAGAATGTTGATGCCTTTGAATTGAGATCTGAGATCCTTTTTATAGTGCCCATAAATTGGTTAAATTTGTTAAAGAGATCTTTCTTTGAGTGATTTGGGGAATTTTCCCCACCGTTGGATCTTTGATCCAAAGGCCTCTGTTTTACAGAAGAAAATCTTTTTGTTTTAACAAGAACAGAAAAGATTTCTTTAAAATCTCAATTCTGTTTTGCGCAAACGCCCCAGCGCGTGACACGTGTCGCGTAGTGCAGCGCTTGCGCAGCTGTGCTTGCGTAACTGCGCAGACACGTGTCACGCAGCGCAACTGAAATGTTGCTTCCTTTACTTTTTTGTTTTAAAAGAGCCTTGCTCTGATTGGACGCACTGCCTCGGGCGCTGTGCTGACGCATCAACTTCTGACACGTGGCGCATTGCGCGCAGCGCACGGGATTTGAAGCGTTGCTTCAAAATTTGAATTTTTGAAATTCAAATAGAGCCTTACTCTGATTGGGGGAAACAATATTCTTTGCACCATCTCGTCTAAATCCTTCTAAAATTGACGCTTATTATCGTCATCAAGACTTATTTGTGCTGCATAAGCACTAATAATATTAAGGATCTCCCCACCTAAAATAAACTTAACCAGTATAATTCTATCACTTTTTCTCCTAATCTCAACCACATTCTCAAGTAACCGTTTATCTATGATTATGCCTATCCCATTACGCTTTTATCTCTACCAGTATACTAAAACTTATAATCCAGGGCTCTATAACTCTACCTTTTCCCCTATCCATTTAGTTTCTTGTAAACATATAATACTAATTCTCTTCCTAATCATCGCCTCCACTAATTCTATTAGACAGATCTTATGAAATCCTTACTTATCTGACACTGCACCCGGGGTCCGATGTAGCGCTAGCACGTAAATTAATGATATTTCCCTGCAAATTTGTTCATTGCTCAAGAAATCCAAATCCTAAACACATTCTATAAGATCAACAGAAAGATCACACAAAATGAAACATAAACGATGGAACTTGTTCATTCAACACCACACTTACATACTTATATTACAGATTACATAAAGGTTCATTGCAACCAAAATTACAAGACCAAAGAAGAAAAATCCACATGCCGAAATCGACTTGGTCGATCCTCCTGACTAGATCAACAACGGCATGCCTCTCAGCCTAATGATCTCATTTGAGTCACCCTCAACCCAGTCAAAATGGTCGCAGCCTCTCTTTGGATTCTTATAATACGTAGAACAACTATAAAACCCCATCCCTTTGTTTTTCGCCTTGTAACAAGTCCAAATCTTTAAAGGATGCCCATAATCACATCTCTTCTCTGAGCTCGATCCATTGTTGTGCCCATTGTTGCCGCCTCTGCCGCTGCAACCGCCGGCACCGCCATTATAGCGACCATTGTGTTACACCCGAACCGTATACTTCCTTTATAATTTTTGGTATTGAAAGTGACAACAGATCAAGAAATGAAATGACAACACAAGAATGAAATTGATTTGGATTTGTTTGAACAAAAATGGAATTACAATTGAAAAAAGATACAAGAATTGAAATAGGAAATGGAATTACAACGGGAAAGATATAAGAATCACAACCGAGTCTAATTTCATACAAAACACATTTTTTATCACATATCATATCTCCCATTTATATACTAAATTTGGTCATTTCTACAAAAGCCCTTCCTATTCTATATTTTCAAAGAAACCCCTAGTTAACAACTTCTATATTTACAAATTAATAGACCTGTAACAATACTTCCCCTTTAAAATTGACCTTGTCCTCAAAGTCAATGAAGAACTTTAATCTTTTTCAAAAATTCCCCTATCCCGAATCAAGATTCTTGATTCTTTGAAAAATCTTGATTCTTGAAGTTTTTGATTCTTTAATTCCATGCAATAAGCCATTCCATTAGCTTCCACTCTCCACTCTTTTCATTCCATTCTTTCTTATTTATCGCTAACACTCCTTCACCCAGCAATGGGTTTTGCTTCGCATCGTCCAAAAATTCAATTTCTTGATTACCCGCTTCGTCTTTTGGCGTATTCTCGATATTGATCAAGATCTCCTTCAAAAAAAGAATCAATTATGTTGCTCGGATTCACCATCGACTCTCCATCAATGGATCAAGCAACTTCTCGGGATAACGGACTTGTAGGTTTTATGCCCGAAGCAGCGATGAACTCATCAGGAAACGGTGGTTTGTTAGAGGTTGAAGATGAAAATGATAATGAGGTTTTAGGGATCAAGATTTTGTTTTTTCCTACTTCCTTCTTCGTTGCATTCAAATTCATGAGATGGATTCTTGATCTTTGTTGAAGACAAGAATTCTTATGAAGTATTTTCTTAAACATCATCTTCTTGAAGATACCGTGCCTCTTGATTATACAAAACATAGAGAAATCGGTTTCAAAATCATTTAATGATGGCCAATATTGTTCTTTACGGTGAAAATCATGATCTAATCATTTTCTAGTCAAGCACCCATTTCGTCGAATGGCTTGTGTGCGACCGAATAAATGAGATACCGGTTGTGGACGCCTCCGAACTTGCCGGGATTTTTGCCGAATGGGTTGTGGCCTCTTCATTGTGGGACTTGTTGAAAGTTTTCTTTCTTGAGCTTGGCCCCCTGAATACCCAGTCCCAATCGAACATTGTTCGCTAAACCTTTGATCTAAAGAGATCGTCATTTGAATTGAAGATGTCATCATTTTCAGATGATGTTCAATCCTCTCAATGCAATCGGTTCTCCCTTTCTCTTCAAGATTCCTTATTCTTGGATCAAGATTGTTGATTCTTTGATAATCATCTTCAACTCAAATAGAACTCCTAGCTTCCCATTGAACTTTTCCAAGATCTTCATCGTTTCTCTATGGATTGGACTCGATCTAGAGCTCTGATACTATTTGTTACTCCCGAACCTTATGCTTCTTTTATAATTTTGGTATTGAGAGTGTAATTGATCAAGAAATGAAATGACAACATAAAAATGAAATTGATTTGGATTTGTTTGAACAAAAACGGAATTACAATTGAAAAAAGATACAAGAATTGAACTAGGAAATGGAATTACAACGAGAAAGATATAAGAATCACAACTGAGCCTAATTTCATACAAAACACATTTTTTTTATCACATATCATATCTCCCATTTATAGACTAAATTTGGTCATTTCTACAAAAACCCTTCCTATTCTAAATTTACAAAGAAACCCCTAGTTAATAACTTCTATATTTACGAATAAGCCCTTCATTAATAGACCCGTAACAATGCTTCCCCTTAAAATTGACCTTGTCCTCAAGGTCAATGAAAACTTTTATCTCTTTCAAAAATTTCCCAATCCCGAATCAAGATTCTTGATTCTTTGAAAAATCTTGATTCTTGAAGTTTATTGATTCTTTAATTCCATGCAATAAGCCATTCCATTAACTTCCACTTTCCACTCTTTTTATTCCATTCTTCCTTATTTATTGTTAACACTCTTTCACCCAGTAATGGGTTTTGCTTCGCATCGCCCAAAAATTCAATTTCTTGATTACCCGCTTCGTCTCTTGGCGTATTCTTGATATTGATCAAGATCTCCTTAAAAAAAAGAATCAATTATATTGCTCGGATTCACCGTCAACTCTCCATCAATGGATCGAGCAGCTTCTCGGAATAACGGGCTCGTAGTGTAAGGTTACTAGGCACTGTCACAAGGGTCTATAAGGCATCAACCATGCCGAATTTAAAATTTTCAAGTACCGAACAACCTAAAGCGAGGATCTTTGCTAGATAATTAGGGTATACAAAGTATGTAAACATCTTTACATCTAAGAGAAAGGGATTACAACCTTTGTAGTCCGTTCCTTCGTTCATAAGCTTCGAGTAGTAGTCCTTTCGCCGCGATCCATGAACTTCCGGACTCTAGAGAGGCTCCACAAGCTGAATGATCCATGCTTACTTGAAGTCTTCCTTTTCGAAGATGATCTACCTTGAAGAATCTTAAACCCAAGATTACACTTCACTAAACAACTTATTATAGAAGTGAACATACTAATCTAAGTGGCTAGAATAGATGAGGATGATGAAGTAGGAATTTAGCTCTCTTTTATTTTCAATTTCTCATACTAAATCATCACAAACGTAAAAGCTAGTAAGCTTTTCAAGGAGGAAGAAGAAGATGAAACCTTTTGTGATGAATAATGAATTATTGTTGTGGTTACAATTGCAACCCTTGGTTAAGAATGAAAAGCTTAACCATTGTAGAGAACAAACCATGGTTAAGGGTTTGGGTTGGGTTAAGAAATATCTTCACAAAATATCAATGCAAAATATCTAAGCTTAAAACAAAACAAAGCTTCTAGAAGCTTCATGAAAAAGCTAACCCAAATGCTAACCTAAATAAAACCCTAACTTGTTTAATCTCCACAAATCATGTTGCATTTGTAACCCTAACTTGTTACAATATTATATATCACATATATAATATATTTTGTAACAAAAGAAAATAATACAATTAACATATATCGCATAAATATCAATGTATTATCCGGTGAGAAAATGAATCAATAAAGCAAGCTTATATTAGTTAACGTAATGTAATATATCACATATATAATTATACATTAAAGCATCGAATCATCACTTGATCCGACAAGTGATGATCAAGTGATCATCGAATCATCACTTGATCCGATGACTTGATATTAGTTAACGTAATGTATCACATATATAATTATACATTAAATCATCGAAGCATCACTTGATCCGACAATCCGGCTATATCGCATATAACCGACTAATATAACATGTACCGATTCATCGAATCAACACTTGATCCGATGACCCGGCTATATCACATATACCCGGCCGATATCATATTTCGCGAGAATAGAATACGATATCTCATATCGTATTAGTCTCGGTTCCGCACATATCACATATGTGCTCCTACTCCGTTTTGCCTGAGCTAGGAAACCTCCGTGTAGGACTCTAAAGAATCGTCAATACGCCGACAGTAGGTGATGATCATATCAAACACCCACAAGTTGCAAGCGGTCAGCTAAACGTAACAGCCACCCAGGTATTGAGCGATCAGAAGATCAACAAGTTGTTGGTGTATATGCCCTAGGGGCCATTATTGTATCATACTAGCTTGTATATTACTTAATGGAAGCTTGGGATATTCACAGTTATATAACAGTCTTGCTAAACATGGTAGCATGCTACTTGGTTTTTTCTATCTTAATATGTGAGTATACGTATTGATAGAGCTCTTAGGATCTTGCTTGACTACCAGCGTTGTGATGGCAGTCACACTAGTGGGGGCTGGGTAGTCTACAAGCACATCCTTTTTCAGGTCCCTAGTCGTAGGATTATCGAGACAGGGCATCAATACTCCGGAGTAGACTGGTGTGTACGCTTCTCATCCCAGTTGGGGAGATGGTCTGTCCCACAGCCGTTAGTACGTCGTACTGTAGATAGTATACAGGTGCTCGTTGGGTTACAGATACACCGGACAGGACTCACGGGGAACTGTTGGTTGGTATTATACCCGTCGTCAGTTAACAGTTCCCAGGTGACATGAGTACAGCATAGTCCGCAGACTTGACACTGCTACTTCGCCTCGAGTGTGTCCTACTGTTCTTAGATTGCTACCCTACCATGGCTCAAAGGAGTTGTGCAAACAGCTAGCAGTTGGGTGCAGTCCCGGGCACTTGGAGGCAGTGGCGGTTAGACATGATTCGTCTCTCCCGGTATTGGGAGTTGATATCGCGCTATGTCAGAGAGCCATTACGCAAAGTCCCTGGCCAGGGCAAGCGAGATTTACTGGTAGGTTCCAGTTGTTTCTCAGGGTGTAATGGGCTACGCTCCGACACGACTTATACCGCTATTAGGGGACTGACGCTTGCCGCCCCCTAGGCCCGATATGCGATAGTCTTAGACGAACAGACCGGACTGTACGGAGATTGTCACATCAGGCTTGGTAGGAGTTCGGATGGGTTTCCTCATCGGCCTTCTTATCGACATCTACCTGGGGACCGTTACGTACAGCTAGTGCTGCTTGCGGTCTGTGGTTAAACCCACTGCTAGCGTAGTAGTCGAGTCTTTAGAGTCCGACACAGAGAGTTTCCCTACTCCAGGAGAAACGATATAGAGGTCGTATGGTTTTACGACAAGGGTTCGGACGCATACGTGTGTTTACGCACGTACGACATTCGGACAGTTTTTACTAGCCGACTTTGGTTTAAGCCAGATTCTAGTATCGGGTTATTGGATTTATACAGTCTAAAGTTTTTCCGTGTTTTCACGGATAGGAGAGGCGTTCTCGTAATTTCGCGAGAAGCTTCTAGAAGGATGGTGACTTGAGGGTTTATGTGGCATTTGTATTTATTGTGTTAATGACTCATTTGTATGATTCATCCATGGAGTTAATGCATCATTTATTGATCTAATGACTCATGAGATAAATCACTCATATGAATGAATGAAGCATGGTTGTTAAATGATTTAATTTATTTATTTCATAAAACATTATGCTTCATATATTCAAATGAGTTCATTATCTCTTCTCATTCTCTTGCTCACCTTCTCTTTCCTCAAGCTCTCTCTCTTCAAATCCTAATCCTCCCCTCTCATGTGTTGAGACCACGAATTAGAATAGACTATTTAATCCATAACCCTTCTCTATATCATCTAGGTACTTTGATTAGCAACTAAAGAAACCTAGTTACCTCAAGTTTAGAGGTGAAGCTGGGAGTAAAGCTCTCGGGTAGATCATCTACTATATAGAGAAGGCCGGAGAGGAGGTGGAGAACGAAAAGACGAAGGACACGGTTCATTAGGTACAATCACTTCTCATAGTAGTTAACAACTTCTATGATTCTTGTTAGTTATAGTTTAGCAAAGATTCTCGGTTAGTCGATGTTTACGCAAAAAACAAGATCGTTTTTCATTTTTCCGCCTCCCCGCAAGTCGTGGGGTGTTGTACATCGACTTACAGTGGTATCAGAGGCTCGCTAAACAATAATTAACTCATTAGAAAAGTCGTATGAATTTCGAATGCAAAACGAACCGGAAAAACCATCGATATCACTAAGTTTCTGTCGTTTTTATAATAGGCCTTAAAATTTTTTCAGGGACCTCTAAAATAACAAGAAAGGAATTATAAGGTTACTGGAGAAAAATGGGTTCATGAATCGGCCAAACAGCCGCGGAACCGCGGTCGATCCCACCGATCCGCGGCCGAGTTGAAGCCGATTCAACCCAGTTTGCTCCAGTAACTCTTCTGTGATATTTTTGTGTTTTCTGGAATGTTTATTTTTCTGCTCAAGTCTCAGGTGCACAGAGAAGTTTTGGAGTAGAATATAAAGTGTTTGCTCGATCGAAATCTTACGATGTTTGCTAATTTGATTATATCTGTGATTGTATAATGTGTTCGTAAACCTCCCATAACTGCTAGTATGTCGGTTGGCAGGGGGTTGCACATTTCTGTAATGGATTTTACTGTTTGTGGTTATGAACTGTATTGGACTGTTGTGATGATTAGCCGGGGTTTGTGATGGGTTGTTATATTCATTCATTCAAAGTAATTGTAATATGTTGTAATATTATTTTGCGGGGCACATCCAGATTGCGGTTGTAGCCACCGTTGTATTATTTCATTTTACTGTTTTTGCTCCTAGGATAGACCCAAGGTGGGGTGCACAAACTACCGGGTACTTTGAAGTGTTTAGTGGCCTACTCACGTTGTTGAGGGAGACCGCTTCATTTCGGGTTCTTGGCGGGTAGTTTGCCGTACCCGTAGGGGTCTAGGGTGGGGTAATGGCTATTCATCACAATTGTGTAATCCGTCTTTTGTTGCAGGCTCAAAACAAACGCGGATTGCTTGCATATCCAATAATGTCCATCTGTGATCTGGAATGCCTATTTTTGCATCTGACGAATGTACAATATCTATATATGATAGCTATTTAGACGTCACTTATGTTTTACACCCGCGCTAGCCCAGCCCCCGCTCTGCCATTAGTTAAGTAACCTAACGGGTGATGACGGGACCCAGTGACGAATGCGGATGGTATAAGAGGACATTGTATTTTCGTTGTTTTCTGCAATGATAGGTTAATGATGGGACGCATTATTATTAATGCAAAGAAAATAAACCAAATGTTGAATCGTTGGAACAATTTAAAAGAAAGCACTCGGTTATTTTAAAACAGATGATATTTTTAATTGCGGAGCTTTAACCACTCCTTTTAAAAGCTATCAGGTTCCTTCGGTCATATCAAGTTCACTACGTTCACGGTTTCGCCAAAACCATTCGTGGCCCTCCGTCATTTCATTTGGGTATTCAGTAGTATTCAAGCTATGCATTTTGGCCAAAGTCAAGGCATAGTGTTTGGTAGCTGCTGGGTATTCATTTGTTGCATAGATAGATGAGTTAGTTTGGGACAGTCGTATTATCATTTGACCAAAGTCAGGGTTATGTACGGATGGGTTCAAATTGACAAGATAATGACGGGTAGAACTTGACATGTGACTTATGACATTTTGACCAAAGCCAAGGTCATAAGAGCATAGGGCAAAAATTTATATCGGGAATTTCTAAAGAAACTGAAATTTGCAAAGAGATGCATACCATTTGAAGTTTGATGAATGTTGGTAGGATTCCTTCAACATTATCATACGATGATATTTGGATCCCGATCCTACTGTGAGTATATGCTACTCATCAGGAGATTCGTCACTTAACGATCAATGCTATAAATCAAGTAGGTGTCGAGAAAGGTGTCAGCGGGGTTACGCCCCCAGAGAAAAGATGTTATTTAATTAAGGAACTTCGCGAAAGCGTTGGAAAACCTCCCTCGAAATACCGACACCGGCATGGCTGAACGGTTAAGCAAGTATTGTACAGTGAGAATAGTCCTGATTAATTCTTCTTTTATGGTTTGAGGAAGGATTCGAGAAACAGTGGGAGCCATCCAGTTTAGATAAATTAAAAACCACTCTAAACTTGCAAGAGTATCATGCTAAAGTGTTTCTTCTCTCTCTCCTACTTGCAGCGACCCTGAAAATGACTGGACTTAAGTTACTTTTAGAGAAAAATATACTGACAGGGCCAAACTATAAAGATTGGCTGCGGAATGTCAAAATGGCTTTGACCTATGACAAATTGGGGTACGTCCTCACCGCTAAGGCACCTGCAGTCCCAGGTCCCAAATCCAGTAATGCGGATAAGGAAATCCGCAAAACCTGGGAGTATGATTGCGCGAAGGCCAAGTGCATCGTGCTTGCCTCGATGAACAATGAACATCAGAGGAGGCACGAGGATATGGATCTTGATGCCATATTTCTCCATACAAAGGAACTTTATGGAGAGCAATCTCGTATAGCAAGATACGAGACCTCTAAGAACTTGTTTCGAATGAGGTTGGTCGTCGGATCATCGGTAGGAGAACATATCCTAAAGATGATTGGCTATATAGAAGAGCTCGCAGACCTTGGGACGACTTTGGATAATGAGCTCTATACAGACCTTATTCTCCAGTCCCTTCCTTCCACCTACGCCCAGTTTATTCTGAATTTCAACATTCAAAGAAAAGAAGTTGAACTTCCGGTACTCCTTAACATGTTGAGGAGTGCAGAGGGTACCTTGCAGAAGGCAAGGGAAATGCCCGCTATGTTTGTTAGCGGTGCTTCTTCTTCCAGGTCCAAGGCTAGGGCCAAAGGAAGGAAGAAGAAGGCCGCCACCAAACCTAGAGGAGGTGTTAGTAAGGTGGGAGCGAAGGGAAAGAAAAAGTTTGCGGTGCCAGTAGTGGCCCAGGATGAGTGCTTCCATTGTCATAGGAAAGGGCACTGGAAGAAAGATTGCAAGGCGTGGAACGCCAAGAACCAGGAACCGAAGTAAGCTATGGCTTCGACTTCAGGTGTGTTTGTAATTGAGAATTGTCTGTCAATCAACTCTACTTCCTGGGTATTGGATACCGGATCAGGATCTCATATATGCAATTCATTGCAGGTACTGAGAAACCGTAGAGTGCTGAAGGATGGTGATATGACCCTGATGGTTGCTAACGGAGCTAGCGTGGGAGCTGTGTCCGTAGGGGATTATCACCTGAGATTGACGAGTGAACACATTTTGGTTTTACATAACTGTTTTTGTGTACCTAGCTTAACGTGTAATATCATATCTGTTTCCTTGTTATCAAATAAATGTTATGATTTCACGTTTGTAAGTGATGTTGTTAACATCCACCTTAATCAAAGTTTAATTGGGTCTGGTACACTGGAAAACGGTATATATGTCTTAAACCAACTCCAAATTTCAATGTCCAGAACACACTAAAAAGAAAGTCTCCAGATTTAAATAAGACTTTCTTATGGCATTGTAGACTAGGTCACATCAATGAAACAAGCTTGACTAAGTTACATAGAGAAGAATATTTGGACTCGTTCGAATATCAAACTTATGCTACTTGTCAATCATGTCTCAAAGGAAAGATGACAAAGACTCCATTCACTGGACATGGAGTAAGAGCGAGCGAGCTCTTAGGACTCATACACAGCGATGTATGTGGTCCAATGTCTACACATGCAAGAGGTGGTTTTTCCTATTTCATTACTTTTACGGATGGTTACTCAAGGTACGTATTCATTTATCTGATGAAACATAAATCCGAGGCTTTTGAGAAATTCCAAGAGTATAAGAATGAAGTAGAAAACTAAACCGGCAAAAGTATCAAGACACTAAGATCTGATCGAGGTGGTGAATACTTAAGTGCCGAGTTCCTAGGTTACCTAAAAGAGAAAGGAATTCTCTCTCAGCTTACTCTTTCATACACTCCACAGCATAACGGTGTATCGGAGAGACGAAATCGAACCCTATTGGATATGGTACGTTCCATGATGAGCAATGCTGAGTTACCGCGATCTTTCTGGGGTTATGCGCTAGAATCAGCAGCATATCTTCTGAACAGGGCTCCTACCAAGATTGTGCCTACCACCCCATATCAGATGTGGAGTGGGAAGAAACCCCATCTTCATCATATGAAGATATGGGGATGTCCAGCTTTTGTTAAAAAGCAGCATGCGGACAAGCTCGAGGCACGATCGGTACAGTGTAAGTTTGTGGGATATCCAAAGAACTCCAAGGGATATTATTTCTATTACGCAGAGGAACAAAAGGTTATTGTTTCTCGTAATGTCCATTTTCTAGAACAGCAGTTTTTAGAAAAGGAAATAAGTGGGAGCGAAATAGAATTGGAAGAAATTCCAGAACCACAAACTACTACTGAAAGTTTGGTAGAACCGGTAGTTCAAGAAGAACAGGACATTCCCGCACCCCTCCGCAGGAGTAGTAGGCCGTCTCATCCGCCTGAGAGATACTACGGTTTTCTCATAGATGGGGATAGAGAGGATTGCGTCATAGATGATGATGAACTTACTAGCTTCCAGCAGGCCATCCAGAGTGGCGACTCGGTACGATGGCTAGATGCAATGCGGACCAAAATGGAGTCCATGTACACCAACAAAGTATGGACTTTGGACTTTGCTCCAGATGGGGTAAAACCCATAGGATGCAAATGGATCTTCAAGAAAAAGATTGGTGTAGATGGACAGGTGGAAACCTATAAGGCTAGACTTGTTGCAAAGGGTTTTCGTCAAAGACCTGGTTTGGACTATGACAAAACTTTTTCTCCAGTGGCTATGCTCAAATCCATTCGGGTCCTTCTTGCTTTTGTTTCCTTCCATGATTATGAAATCTGGCAGATGGACATAAAGACGGCTTTTCTGAATGGTAATTTAGAAGAGTGCGTCTATATGGATCAGCCAGAGAGTTTCAATAGGAGTGGGAGCAGCGGGAAAGTATGCAAGTTGCTTAAGTCTATTTATGGATTAAAGCAGGCATCGCGGAGTTGGAACATCTGTCTTGATGAAACAGTCAAAGAATATGACTTTATCAAAAATCCAGATGAACCATGTATATATAGTAAAGTTGTAGCAAGAACTGTCGTATTCCTCGTCTTGTACATGGATGACATTCTATTGATAGGAAATGATATTCCTATGCTACAATCTGTCAAAGGATTCTTGTCACACAGGTTCTCCATGAAAGACCTGGGTGATGCCTCTTGCATTCTGGGGATCCGGATCTATCGTGATAGATCCAAGAGGATGTTGGGATTTTCGCAGTCCAGGTATATCAACACTATACTGAAAAGATTCAGTATGGAAGATTCTAAGCGCGGTAATCTACCGGCTTGTCACGGAATCACCCTATCCAAAGAGATATCTTTCAAGACTGATTTGGAAAGGGAACGCATGTCTATTATACCCTACGCTTCTGCGGTAGGCTCTATAATGTATGCGATGTTGTGCACCAGATCAGATGTAGCTTACGCACTGAGCGTGGTAAGCCGGTATCAGTCAGACCCAGGGGAGAAGCACTGGATAGCAGTAAAGAACATTCTCAAGTACCTAAGAAGGACTAAGAAGATGTTCTTGGTTTACGGCGGAAAAGACCTCAAGATGGAGGCCTTTGCTGATTCCAGCTTCGAGAGTGATAAGGACGATTCTAAGTCCATGTCAGGTTATGTATTTACCCTCAATGGAGGGGCGGTGTGTTGGAAGAGTTCCAAGCAGGACACCGTTGCTGACTCGACGATGGAAGCGGAGTATATTGCTGCTTGCGATGCCGCAAAAGAAGCAGTCTGGATGAAGAAGTTCCTAACAGAACTTCAGGTGGTTCCTACCATTGTTGATCCAATACCTCTGTATTGCGACAACAACGGAGCTATAGCTTTAGCGAAGGAACCAAGGTCCCATCAGAAGTCCAGACACATCTTAAGGCGGTATCACCTGATCAGGGAGATCATTGATCGTCGGGAGATCGAGGTCCGGAGAGTTGCTACTGAAGAGAACATTGCTGATCCATTCACGAAGGCCCTACCTCAGATTCAGTTCGAGAGGCTACTCGAGATCATCGGTCTTCGATATGCCAGTACATGGCCCTATTGCAAGTGGGAGATTGTTAGTGTATATGCCCTAGGGGCCATTATTGTATCATACTAGCTTGTATATTACTTAATGGAAGCTTAGGATATTCACAGTTATATAACAGTCTTGCTAAACATGGTAGTATGCTACATGGTTTTTTCTATCTTAATATGTGAGTATACGTATTGATAGAGCTCTTAGGATATTGCTTGACTACCAGCGTTGTGATGGCAGCCACACTAGTGGGGCTGGGTAGTCTACAAGCACATCCTTTTTCAGGTCCCTAGTCGTAGGATTATCGAGACAGGGCATCGATACTCCGGAGTAGATTAGTGTGTACGCTTCTCATCCCAGTTAGGGAGATGGTCTGTCCCACAGCCATCAGTACGTCGTACTGGAGATAGTTTACAGGTGCTCGTTGGGTTACGGGTACACCGGACAGGACTCACGGGGAACTGTTGGTTGGTATTATACCCGTCGTCAGTTAACAGTTCCCAGGTGACATGATTACAACATAGTCCGCAGACTTGACATTGCTACTTCGCCTCGAGTGTGTCCCACTTTTCTTAAATTGCTACCCTACCACGGCTTAAAGGAGTCGTGCAAACAGGTACCAGTTGGGTGCAGTCCCGAGCACTTGGAGGCAGTGGCGGTTAGACATGATTCGTCTCTCCCGGTATTAGGAGTTGATATTGCGCTGTGTCAGAGAGCCATTACGCAAATTCCCTGGCCAGGGCAAGCGAGATTTACTGGTAGGTTCCAGTTGTTTCCCAGGGTGTAATGGGCTACGTTCCGACACGACTTATACCGCTATTAGGGGACTGACGCTTGCCGCCCCTAGGCCCGATATGCGATAGTCTTAGACGAACAGACCGGACTGTATGAAGATTGTCACATCAGGCTCAGTAGGAGTTCGGATGGGTTTCCTCATCGGCCTTCTTATCGACATCTACCTCGGGACCGTTACGTACAGCTAGTGCCGCTTGCGGTCTGTGGATAAACCCACTGCCAGCGTAGCAGTCGAGTCTTTAGAGCCCCACACAGAGAGTTTCCCTACTCCAGGAGAAACGATATAGAGGTCGTATGGTTTTACGATAAGGGTTCGGACGCATACGTGTGTTTACGCACGTACGACATTCGGACAGTTTTTACTAGCCGGCTTTGGTTTAAGCCAGATTCTAGTATCGGGTTATTGGATTTATACAGTCTAAAGTTTTTCCGTGTTTTTACGGATAAGAGGGGCGTTCTCGTAATTTCGCGAGAAGCTTCTAGAAGGATGGTGACTTGAGGGTTTAGGTGGCATTTGCATTTATTGTGTTAATGACTCATTTGTATGATTCATCTATGGAGTTAATGCATCATTTATTGATCTAATGACTCATGAGATGAATCACTCATATGAATGAATGAAGCATGGTTATTAAATGATTTAATTTATTTATTTCATAAAACATTATGCTTCATATATTCAAATGAGTTCATTATCTCTTCTTATTCTCTTGCTCACCTTCTCTCTCCTCAAGCTCTCTCTTCAAATCCTAATCCTCCCCTCTCATGTGTTGAGACCAAGAATTAGAATAGACTATTTAATCCATAACCCTTCTCTATATCATCTAGGTACTTTGATTAGCAACTAAAGAAACCTAGTTACCTCAAGTTTAGAGGTGAAGCTTAGAGTAAAGCTCTCGGGTGGATCATCTACTACATAGAGAAGGCTGGAGAGGAGGTGGAGAACGAAAAGACGAAGGACACGGTTCATTAGGTATAATCACTTCTCATAGTAGTTAATAACTTCTATGATTCTTGTTAGTTATAGTTTAGCAAAGATTCTCGGTTAGTCGATGTTTACGCAAAGAACAAGATCGTTTTTCATTTTTCCGCCTCCCCGCAAGTCGTGGGGTGTTGTACATCGACTTACACAAGCAAGCCTGTACATTCTCCTGTGAATCCAATCAGTAACACTACCGTACAATCCGGTCACTTCGTCTGATATGTTGCATATCCAGTCTAGGGGTGGTAAACGTCAGACCCCAGTAACCGATAAGTCGTGTCGATGTGAGGTTCATAACAAGTCGAGAACCTACTGATAACACTTACCAGTAGTACTCTATATCCGCCCTGGCCAGGGACTTCCAGTTATAGCCAATCGAACACAGCACAACATCAACTCCCTATATCGGGAGAGACGAATCCCCTCCTATCGCTCATTGCCTCCATGTGATTCGGGACTGTACCCAAAAGCCATCGTTTTGCACGCCCTCTTGGACGTGGTAAGGTGGAAATCAAAGCACGGTGGGAATCACACAAGACTCTATGACGATCTCGGGTCTACAGACTAACCTGTACCAGTGTCACCAGAGAACTGCCATATGACATGAGGTATAATACCATCTGGGAGTTCTCGGCGAGTCCGTTTAGTGTACCCAGTCTCCACTGAGCACCTGTACACCATCTTTGATGTCAAAACACCGATGGATATGAGATCATCCATCGTCCATCATATGGGTCAAGATGCATATACGCTAGTCTACTCTGGTGTATCGATGCCTTGTCTCGATACTCTCTCGACTAGGAACAGTTATAGGATGTACTCGTTGACTACCCTGGCCCCACTAGTATGATCTCATCATAGTCCCAGTAGTGGAGTACATGTCCTAAGGGCTTTATCAACATGTGAGAGCAAGGCAGTAAACTAATACTAGTCAACATGTTAAGACAAAGTGAAACCAAATAGCATACTATTATGTCGAGCAAGAAAGTCCTCTCTATATATATCCAAGGATCCACTATAATATACATCATATGTACAATAATGGCCTCTAGGGCATATACATAACTAACACGCAGTTAGTTAATGAGCTTATTGTTAGATATCTCTTGTGAGAAGTTTGTTAAATAGTTAGTTAAGACGCTTGATTACTTTGTTATGAAGTTTGATAGGATATAATTAGTTGAGCTTTATAAATAGATATTCTATGTAATAGAAAGATGTGTTGAATGTTGAATGAAAAAAATGAATTCTCTCTTTTACTAAATGTATCTTTTCTACTTGTTTTTTTTCCCTATTAAAAAGTTCTTTCCATTCAATTTCTATTCTTGTGCTTCAATTGCATCTCAAATTTTTCCCAAATCAAACCCTAGATTGGAAAAATACCTAAGAAAAATACAAAGGTGAGCGATCAAGCTCATCATTTAGTATCAGAGCTCCAAAGAGAGGATCATGATGTCGATGAAATTGGTGCGGATTCATCAACAAGAGTTCAAGATTGGGGTCCTCAAATTCAAAAAATTGATACCCGATTGGATCAATTCGATGAGTTTAAGGCTCAAATGGTTTATTAGCATGCTAATTTCAAGCAACAACTTTTTCAGTTGCAGAATTCAGTTAATGTAATCTTGATTGAATTCAAGAATTCAATCAATGTCGAGCTTAGGGTTTCACCATCTTAGGGCCACGTTTTGGGAGCGAGGATGGCATCTCCTACAGTGTAAGGATTAGTATCTAGAGCTACTATAGATCCTAATCTGGGAGCAACATTAATTAAGCTTCAACCTGAAATATGGTTTCATGTCCAAATTCTTGAACCAAAGTCTTTATCGAAGGCAATCAAATTAGCAAAATTAAAGGAAGCGGGGCTCAAGACTCGACAAGAAAGATTGGCAGTCAAGAACGCTAGGTTTCATTTGGTGATAAGTGGAGAAGGTAAAGGATCTTTGTCATGCAAGAAACCGTCGTTGCATCATCGAAACCCTCGATATTGACCTCAACGCTCTCGCAAGTTTCACCCAGTTTCGAAATGGGCCATCAAAGTGAACTTGAAACAATTTCGTTTCGGAAGCAAATCGAAACCATGCACCAATCTTTTTATTTTTGTTCGATACCAATTTGATGAAGGACGACATTTCCAACACTTTGTTCTTGATGATTACAATTCAAGTGCCAAAAAAAAAGAAAAAAAAGAAGGAACGAGAGAAAGAAAGAAAGAAGTGGGGAAAAAAGGTTAGTAAGAAAACAAGTAGGCATGTCTCTGGGTTCTTGAACTTGACATTGGAGCCGCTTCTTCCGGAACCGCCGCCACCAAAACCTTCACCATTCGAATTGTCTCTCTCGTAGTTCATTTCATTTTCTTACTATCTAAAGAAAGTCTTTTTCAATGTGGCTGATATTTCGTTGGAGCTCACTACATTTCTTGGTTTTTTGCAATTGAAGCCGTTATGCGAACATATGACTCTTGATTCAAGATGAAAGTTGCGATATTGTAGTGACTACATAAAAGAATCCATTTATGTTCTTCAAGAAAGTTTAAAGTATATATATCGACAAGGTGTACCTTGAGGACAAGGTCAATTTTGAGAGGGAGATATTGTATTAGATATCTCTTGTGAGAAATTTGTTAAATAGTTAGTTAAAGAGCTTGATTATTTTGTTATGAAGTTTGTTAGAATGTAATTAGTTAAGATTTATAAATAGATATTCTATATAATAGAAAGATGTGTTGAATGTTGAATGAAAAATATAAATTCTCTCTTTTACTAAATGTATCTTTTCTTCTTGTCTTTTTTACTATTAAAAAGTTCTTTTTATTCAATTTCTGTTCTTGTTCTTCAATTGTATCTCAAATTTTCTCCAAATCAAACTCTATATTGGAAAAATGCCTAAGAAAAATACGAAGGTGAGCGATCAAGCTCATCACATTGTTGCCGCCGCCGCTTGCAGACCCGCATCTAGCCATTTGCAGGATGAAAAGTGAAAGACGAGGGATTTACTAATTATAGATTTGGGGCCTAGGGTTTGAATGAGATGAGAGAGAGAGAGATGGTTTCGGGGGATGAGATTGGGTTATGTTTTGAGATCTGAGTGTATTTTGAGTGGGTCCAAAGAGATAAAACGGTCCAAACTTTTCCCAAACGGAATAGTCCTGTAACCCAACCAGCCAAAGTCACCATAGGGACTGATATCGAGTAACTTAGTTAATTTAAGGGCCCCTAGAACAAATACCAAGTTTTGAGAGACTAAAACGGCAATATTGATGTTTTGAGGGACTTATATGAGAAAACCCTTAAAAAAGAGAGGGAGAAACAAAGAATGTGGGGTCCTCTCCCTCTCTCTCTCAAGTCAAAGAAGTGATCTCTCTCCAAATCAAAGATCACTCTCTCTCTCTCTCTCAAATCAACGAAGTGATATCTCTCTCTCTCCTCCCTCGATCCCATGCGAATTTGTTGTACCTTTTTAAACCCATCTCTACTTCAAAATTCCACCTCGATCGAATCAAAACCAATTCAGTTTCGGATTTGATCTCACCTTGCTGAAGTTCCTTTCGCAGATCCAAGAAGTGGGTTCCTCTCAAAATCCCATCTTTTGAGAAACCCTAGTTCCAAAATCCTGCTCGGAGATGGAGTAACTTGTAATTGGGGTTTAGAGTTTTGGTTGAAACTTGAAGCTGAGAGACTGAGAGAGAGAGAGAGAGAGAGAGAGAGAGAGAGAGAGATGATCCAATTGCTATTTCTAGTTCTATTTACCGAGGGGGCGGTGGCATTGCTTCTAATGGTGAAGATTGGGCCATTGAGAGAGCTGGCGATGAGAATGCTGGATCAGCTCAAGACCGGAAAGGGGCCGGCGACGGTGAAGACCTTGGCGTGCACCATGTTTGTGATTCTGTTGTCGAGCATCACGAGCATCTTCAAGATCCAGAATCGAGGGGCAAAGCTTGGGACTTTGACCCCCATGGACCAAGTTCTGTGGAGGACTCACCTACTTGAGGCTTCTCTCATTGGTAATCAGTTAAATCGATTCTCTTGATTATCCATTTAAATCTCGAATTTTGAAATTTTAGGGTTAACTTGTTAATATAATTGTTCTAATTAGATGGAAGTTCACAAGTTTATAAATAATTAGGAAGAGTGTTGAAAAATTGAATATGGTGGTCTTCATAACAGGAGATGCTCTATAATTTAGTAGTTAAGTTAGAAATTTTGTAATTATTATGAGTGACATGACTTTCTAATACCGTCATTTATCATATATGTTTTGTTTTAGTATTTGAAGTCTAATGTGGAATTTCGTTAGGAAGTAAAACGGTATTTTTGTATTTCTTATGTCTTAGTTAATGCCAAGCCATAATCAAACTGAAGTTAAAAGTTAATGTGCCTACTTGCATTTGTATATTGGAAGGCAATAACTTTGACATAAATTACTATTGACTTTTAGTAAGGTTCACAAGGATTGAAATACTTTGGTTGATATATGTGGTTGGATATGGTGGTCTTTGTATAAGAAAACGCTCCATAAGTGGTTCTACACCTAAATCTAATATTTAGTTGTAGTTAATACCCAAGGCAACATGATTTTATTTGCTTATAATCTAAAGATTATAAGCTACCCCTTACTTGGATCACCTTATAACATGATAAGCTGCACCACAGAGTTTCATATCAAGTGATTCTTCACTTCTGAAGGTAAAGTAGATTGACCAAGTAATTTTGTGTTTTAACTCAATCGGACATAGCCTTAATATGAAATGTTTGATACACTTACAAGAGGCATTGTTAAATCTATCCATAATTGCAGTTTGCATGTGCATGAACTATCATCCAGCAGCTTATGTCTATTATAGGTTCAGCAGCTTATGTCTATTATAGATTGAGTTTTGTTCCAACATTCACGTGCTTCAGTATTGAAGCCTGGTGGTGCTCGCTGCTTAGTCGCAAATTCAATAATTTCTTCAGCACTTACATAGTAAAAGAGCTAGAAGTTCTCCTTTATTTGTTTATTAGTTGTAAGATTGATTTAATCCTATATTCTGTTCATAGTTGGGACCGCCTCATTTTGCGTTAGGTATTATCAGGCAGTTAGAAAGCTAATCACTATAGACCTTAGATAAGTTCATGATGAAAAAGGTCTAGGTTTTGTTATGCTCTACATGTGTATTATTTCTTACTATTTTCATGGTGATGAAATACATCTACAGTTAACTATATCTTTGAAATCTATATCTTGTTTTGTACATAACCTTTGCTTTAGCTTGAGATTGGTAAAGACATCATGATGCAAAAATCTTGAGCATGTTATATTGCTATCATTTATTAAACTATATTTTCTTCTTAGCATCTCATGCAAATAGACTTGTTGCTCCATTTAATTTTATCATGGTGGTGATGTTTTTCCTTTTTGACTTCCTGCAATAAACATATTCTTAATACATCAACTTGTGTAAATCACATAAAACTCTTTGCATGTACCCTTTCATCTACTTGGTGACCATTTGGTTTTTTTTCTCCCTTTTTATTTTCATCTCTGTTTCTTTGGCGTAAATCACTTATCCCTCAAAAAGTTTATTTGTGTTTTTACAGACATGACCAATGCTTATCAATTCCTTTCTACTGCATGATGGTCTCTCTCATCAAATCCTACAAGATCATCATCTTAAGGAGACTTTTATGCTTTTCAGTTCTTGCATGTTTGCTAGAACAAGTCTTTCTAAAGTCTTTTTCACTATCATAAACCAGTTTCTATTTCAATATTTACCGTGATATTGTTCACATAGCAGCATGTTATGTGCTGAAGAATTTGCCACAATTTAAGGGAAATTAAAGCCGAGAGTCTTTTTATGTTTATCTCAGAGTTCTTTGTGACTATCCTAACCTTGCTAATTATTATTTTCCATCTGTTATGTACTTGTGGAACCATCTCTTACAGTCTCATCCATACTTCTTTACCATTTGTTTTATGTTGCTTATTGTTGAGAATATGGGAATATAGTCCCACATCGGAAAATTGTGGGATACATTTGAGTATAAGATATAAGATGGGATAAACCTCCATAAGGCTCCATAAGGCTTGAGTCTTTTGGATGAAGTCTCGCTATATTAAAAGCCCATGTGCATCCATATGTGGCCCCAAATTGAGTTTTTCATGGTATCAGACCGCGTTGGAAAAATTGTGGGATGCATACGAGTATAAGATGTGTAAGATGGGATGAACCTCCATAAGGCTTGAGTTCTTTTGGATGGAGTCCCACTATATTAAAAGCTCATGTGCATTTATGTGTGGGCCCATGTGTTGTGGGCCCAAACTGAGTTTTACACTTATGTTTTCTGCCTATCAACTTGTGCAAGCTGGCCAACAACCTCTCGCTCTCTTTTAACTCATTAACCTATAGAATTCTTCTGGATTACATTACTTCAATGTTTCGGCCTTTGAGGTCTATGGTTAACGGTCTATTGTAAACATATTTATGCTGAATTTTGTCGCTAGTTAATTTTGTAAATGATACTTGTCTCCTTTTTGCGTTATAACAACCACCCACCCACCCACCCCGATCTCCTTGTCACAACTCACATGCACTATATAACTAACACCCCCTCCCCCAAATGAAAATACTGTTTCTTGTTTTTTTTTACGAAAATATCATCTACGGATTGGTTATTTTGTTGACCCAAGCAATAGATCGCATGTTTTACCACGATTTTTGTGAAATTTTGGATGTACCTCAATTCTTTTTCTTGAGGATAGTGCATGCCAGTTTCTGTTTTGCAAAACTTCTTAAGCAGCACCGGTTCCCTTCCTGCAACTTTTCTGATCAGGCAGTTCATTTTAAGATATTACATTTCATTTTTGTAAAACTAAACATTAATTGTATGATATCAAATCCAGGAGGTTGCCTACACTTTCAGCGATAGTTCCTGTTCTTTTACTCTTGAAATTTTAGTTTTTAGATCCATATTTATACATTCATATCCATTATGCTAAACTGCCAAATAAGTTTTTGATTAAGCAGCATGTGTGCCAGATAAGCTTATCATAAGCAACATAATCAAATTTGCCGCAAATGTTACATTTCCACTTGTTTTTCCAATTCAACCAAAGGCAAAACAAGCAAACAATGGCTCCGAGGTTTCTTACTTGCAGCAAATGCTGCAAATGTTTCATGCATTCTATCTTCTATCATGTTGCAAACCAAACAGTACCTTCTATTCTTTGTCTATCAATACTCGTTATACTTGCATTTCTTCTCATTATATTTCTAAACTTACATTTCATATGTTATGTTTTTGTTTGCCTAATTCTAAATCATTTAGATTCTAAGTTTCTTTATAACTTTTTACTATGTAAATTACCCTTCATATAACTCATCAACTAAAATAATATCAACATAACTATGCACCGAGGGACATAATCTTGAATGACTTCTTTACTAATTCATAACTAATCCGATAAGGTTTTGAGAAACGTTGGTCCTAGATGTAAGCTTATAGTGATGGGGAATAGGTTTTGTCTCACCTTCAATAATCCTTACTTTAACAACTGCTCGATATGTGTATCTTCAGTCACATGAATACACATGAAATCCTTGTAACTTTCCAAATTACATCATATTGTTGTCTTCCTAGGGAACCCTACCATTTCTTAGATTAGTGAAAACCATATGCTAATCTTGTATCTTCTTTCTATATTTCTCCTAACCATCGTTATTTCTTTATTAATGCTTTTATAGTCTGACTTCTTGGCTAAAATTAATTTTTTTTTCAGACGCCCAACATTTTTCTCATAATCATTGATCAATTACTCTTTCTAATGGTTCATAACCTTTCCATGATAGCTTGCACAATTTTGAATATCTCATTTATTTTTATAAATATGTATCAAGGGGCTTATCCTTCATCATTAGGCCATTTTCATATATTCATAGTTTTGTTGAGTACCTTGGTTAATCATGCCAAACCCATCTTGTTAAGCCCTTCCAGACTAAACAAGAAATATTGAGTCTTTTAGCTTCCCAGTCTTCATCTTGTTTTCCTTCACTTCATCAAGCTAATCAGTCAACAATATCCAATGTTCCTACCATGAATTGAATTGATTTGTTCTTTAGCCAATGCAGCTACACAATTAAAGAAGAAACTCCTGTTTTTTTATGTTGTTATCCTTTACCGGTATGCTTAATCTTAATTCTGATCGGGACATTGTCTAGGTCCTTACTATTTTTAAACTTACAAATTATAAAATTATTAACCATAGAAAGAAAGCATATTGTCAAAAAATCTTACAATAGATCTCACAACTCACAAGTCATGAGGCATTTACCTCATCATGAACCCTTTGGTATGTGGGTCATTAGTGCATGAACCATGTGATCATGAAGTAATAATGCTAACCCTTTATTATCATTTTTTGCTGCTCTTGCTGGGAAAGATTTGCAATTGGAATCAACGTTGTCAGCCCTACGTAGCACATTTCAAGTACAGAATGCGGCAGTCGTCGCATGATGCGTGCTAGGTGCATCTTCGCCCACACCTATCCTAGAACAAATGAGAAGCACCAATGAAGGTACTTAGAAATCTAGAATTGTAGGAATGCAGACACTTTTTTAAGATTGATGGAAGGTGATTAAAGAAGAGAAGTTCATAGGAAAGAAATGGACAAACTTTGAAGTAGAATCAACTCAGTGAATTTAATACGACCCATTACTATTTTCTCCCCTAGATAAAGACCAGAATGGTTCCTGTTATTGATCTCCATGCCACATTACTGAATTTTTATTACCCATGTGCTATCATCTTTGATTTAAACAGAGCTAATCATGTATTATACTTTAAGATGCGACCTTTCTGGCATGCCTCTTTTCTCCATCATTTGGAACTCATAATCCATTGATTTGCAAGTATTGTTGAATGACTGATATTCTCGCTTAGGTGTTTCACTCCAGCTCTATGCTTCATGTATATGTAGTTCATCAAGGATCGTGGTATGATGGTAGAAGAGTTTGCTTTAATATGTGGAAGTGAATGCTACTTTATAAAGCGAATAACGGTTATTTCCAGTTGATACGCAACTGCTTAAAGGCCTGATTTGTAGTGAACATTTAAAGATAGCATCCCTGGTCATTTAATTGAACTGTCTATATATTTTCCCGTCTATCATTAACACCAGGATACCAGGGGCGTGGTGTATTGAACATGAATCTCCTCCAGAGATCAAATCATATTTTTGTTGGACCTCTCTGCCATATATTCTCTTGTGGCTTCTTTCTATCTCTTCTCTTGGCTTGACTGCTTTTCTTCCTGAATAATTTCACATGCTGGTACTTGCAGAAATTCCTAAGCTTAGACACCATTGCTTTGTGGGTTTTTAGTCCTTTACCTCCACTTGAGAAAAGGTAGGTTCTCGATCCATTCTTTTTCCTTTTGGATGGACTTGGACACAATCTGTGGATAAGGGTTTCTTCTCTCTTTTCTCTTCTACTTAGGGTTGTTAATTTAACCAAACCCAATTACCGATGCAAACCCAACCCAACATAAATCGGTGTCGGTCAAGCATAAACAGGTACGGGCTATAAACATATAGATTGTAAACATGTAAACCCTCCTAACTGATTAATCAAGGAATCTAACTCCATTTGACCCGATTAAATCATGACTCTATTAAATTTGTTTTGTTCATATTTAAAAAAGGCAAATGTAGGAAACTGTCCTTAACTTGAAAAAATAGCACTTTACCCCACAAATTTAACACCGTTAGTTTTTCGATGTATTTTTCTCAAAATTTCTTGAAAACCTTTCTTCCCCAAAATTCTTTCTTTTCCTTCTTTAAATTTCTCTCTTGAACTTCTAACCCTCCGTTCTTCCTAAAACTTCCAATTCAGTACACCAATAACTTCCTCTCTTCTCCTGCATAGATTGAGCATGGATTCAAGAGAGTTTGGATTTAGGGAAGATGAAGGAGAAAATTGAATAATTAGGATGATCAAGTAAATTTATTAGGGGGGCATTTTGAGTATAAGAAAATCTTGTGGATGTAAAAATTAACATCGTTAAGAGTTATAAGGTGAAGTGCAAGTTTTTCAAGTTTAGGGTAGTTTCCTGATTTTTGGGTAAGCCTGAGGCCGGTAACCTGCATTTTAGCCTAACAATGATAGTAAAACCCATATCTCATAGAAAAAACAAAACAAAACAAAACCGATCTCTTTAACTAATTCAAATAGTCATCTTACATTCTTGAAATTAGTTTTTATAATCTGTGTTGACTTTTGATGCACCGGTTTAATAATCGTATTAGCCAGGTCGGGTTTTGGTCGTCCGAATATAATTAAGTCAGGTTTGAGATTACGGCCTGAATTAAAAAAGTGGTCAGGTTTGGGTCAATTATAAATGGGTGGGGAAACGCCGACCCAACCCAACTGACTACCATACTTCTACTTCTTCCCCTTATATTTTTCTTTCATTTTCTAATTTTTGGACAGCTTGGGTTATCCTTACTTCAAGTTGAGAGTATTTTCTCTCATGTGTATGTACTATGAATACATTCAATTCTGATGATTTGTGCTTTGTCATATACCAAGGGCTGATTAAGAGCATGTTTAGCCAATTGAAGGATGATGAATACCAACCAAATTGATCGAACATCACATTTCTCATGGGATTCTTCTAATATAGGGATCAGCGCTTTTCATCTTGGTTTATGGGGATAGAAATATATACTAGTTTTACATTGTGGAGGAAATGACATGCAGTTGTGCATGCCAATTTCATGATTATAATCATTATCTAGCATATCTATGATTATGCTAAAATGGATGAATTTGCAGATAAACAAATTTTTTTCATCCACTATGTCGCGTCCTAAATGTCCATGATGACTGCTAGTCTGCTAACTGCATGCGCTGCAATAGCTGAAAGTAAGGTGGAATGGTGAGAAGTCAATTAATACTATGCTTCTTTACTCTAATTCCATTTAGATGGTTAGTGTTGATTCTTTTGTTTCTACTATCATATTATCATCTTATATGCAAGTCTAGTACCCAAAAAAAATTGCCTCAAAATTTGCATTCTGTTCCAGTGTGACACCCATGAGTATTTTTACTTAATTATGTGGCATAACCTTGAATGAAGTCTGTACTGGGGATCCTTGGGCATTGTTAAAGCAATAAATGCTTTCCATATGCCCTATGTATGCATTAAAATACTAATGAAACCCCGAATTATAATATACAATGGTTTTATTGATAGTAGAGCATGTCTTGCTTTAATTTTACTCTTTAAGATCCTTACGCAGGGTTCACTGTCACCGATTTGGCCATCAGTTCCAACTCTAGATTGAATTTATCTAGATCCAAGACTGCTTTATGCCTTTTGAAGAATCAGACCAGTTTAACTTATATATCTCCTTCGGTTTCTCACTAGAATTTGTATTCAATATTTTTCTGTCCAGGTTACACGATCTTCCTTGCACTTGTGATTGATCGATTGCACCACTACCTCACCAAAATGAAGACTATAAAGAAAACCGCCTCTGCTACTCGAGAAGAAGTAGAAAGGCTTCGAAATGAGCACCTCAATTCCAAAGAGCAGCATGATAAATCCTTAAACGAGATAAAGAAGCTCCAAGATGAAATTTCTAGCGTAAATGAAAAGCTGAAGAAGCTAAGTTCAGAATCCAAAGAGAAGGAGAAACGAGCACGCGATGCTGAAGCCCATGTTGCCTCACTTCAGAAACAATCCGAAGAATTGCTCCTCGAGTATGATCGTCTTTTGGAGGACAATCAAATTCTTCAGGCTCAGGCTTTGTCTTTTCAAGGTTGAGCTTCCTGTTTTCAGATACTTGAAACAATATATATAAAAGAATGGTTCTGGTTTTATTAGTGGGGATTTTGTTTCCTATTGTGTTGGTTCTCTTTTGTGGAGTTGCTACTTTGAAGTGACAAACTGGGTTTTAACATAGATTGACCTCTGAAGTGGTTCTTCTAAATTTTACCTTCATTCTTAATGGATCGTACCTTGTGTTTATCTAAAGCCACCCCTGATGAAATATTCATAGATGTGAGGTTATGTAATTTCATTATTATTTATGGTAGCGTTTAATTTAGTTTCTGGTTTACTAATTAATGACTCTAATACAACTGTTAATCAAACTAGATGTGTAAAAAATCATGGATCATGTGGTGAGTGGTAAAGGTTAAAATATAGTTCATCTTTGTATGTAAGCGATTTTTTTTCTACAAAAAGAAATATAGATGCTCCATAATTTTTTTTTAAAGAAACATGATTTTGGTTGAACTTGAACTATGGCCTCAACTGAAAGGTCCTTCTGTTGCATCAAAACACTGTTATGATTTCAAGCACTGTTATGATTTTGAGAGTTGAAAGATATATTTTATATTTTAAAATTACATTTATATCATAATGCAAAGTTTTAATTACATAACTAAAAATGGTACTAGAGGTACAATGAGAGGACAATCATGTAGTCCTTACCTAGGAATCCCCATTATAAAAATCTTTCACAAAGAACAAGTGCTCACTGCCATGTTATGCACAATAAACTGCAAGAACTCAACACAATGCTATCATATACCTCTCATAGTGTGAATGATGTGTTCTCCTACCATAACCTCCCTTCCATGTGTATGAAATAGTTTGGAATTTGTCATGGAATCATAAGTCCATGTCACAATGCATGAACGTAACAAGTAGGCTGATTAATCAAATATGCATGATCCTAGTATGATTGTACTTCTACTGAAATTTTTGTAGATTAAAGTTTTGCCCCCCTCTTTCCCTAAAAAGCTTTTATGAAGATATGTATAGCCTCTTCAACTTTCTCTTGTAATCTATATTGAACCAATTAAATGACTGCACATCTTAACATCCTAAGGGGAAAAAGGGTCAATTGTCAAAACCCCGGGGAGTTTTTTCCGCTGACAAAAACCCCCGGCCTTAAAACGGTTGTCAAAAACCCTCTAGAAATTTTTTTATTTGTCAAAAAAAGCCATATGTATAGTTTCCTGCGATACCGATGACTAATTTAGATATAATAGGCAACTATACAAATACTGTATGAAAATTTTCAAAGGGTTTTTTACAACAGTTTCGAGGGCCGGGTATTTTTAGAGGGCGGAAAAACTGCTTGAAGGTTTTTGACAATTTATCCTAAAAAATATCTTCCAAAAAATATTCTTTGATTTTAACGCTTCCCTACAAGGGTAGGGTATGTGTCAAAGCCAAAATGCATGAATAAGGGGAGAGAGGCCAAACAATTCATATGCAATTTGCCCAAAAGTGCAACACTTTGGTTGTCTCACCCCATGGGTAGGCCCCACACAGATTTCATGCCACTCGAGTTGAGGCTGAGGGTAGGCATGGCAAAAGAGACAAGTCGACGGAGACTTGCCCCGTCTCGCCTCGCAACGAGACAAATTTTATTTGTCTCGTTGCTGGCGTAGGCGAGTCGGCGAATCGACTCGTGCCGGACGAAGCGGGTGTGTTCCCAAATTTCTCGGTATTGCCTCGCTCTAGTTCGTCTCGTCTAACTCGTCTCCCACCTCACATGGCCAACTCGCCAGAGACTCGCATCGCCTCGCTAGCAACTCGTCTAGACTCTTCAGCTGACTCGCGAGCCAACTCGCTCCAGTTCGTCTCATCTCGCTCCTCAACTCGCCTCATTTCGTTTTGAGATTCCAATCCAATGACCGGGTTCGTTGGAATTTGTGATGAAACGCCTTGCCTTGTCTTCAAACCCGCATCCAACGGTCAGAATTCACATCGTCTTGAAATCCAAATTCAACGGATTTTGTGACGATTCACCTCGTCTTGTCTCGTAACGGCCGAAAATTTAAAAAAATTTTGAAATCCTTATAAATACAACCCCATGCCCATTTCATCTCATTCCAAATCTATTTCTTTCAAATTTAAAAAAAACCTTCTCTCAAGTTTCTACTCTTAATTTCAAGTTTTCAAAAATTGAAGCTCGACTCTGAGTTTAACGCTCCAACCAATTTATTCTACTATACTACTCTTCTGCTCAATTGCTCTATTACAGCGTTTTAGCCATTCTTACTTCTTACTTTTATTTTATCAGCTCTCTTCTTGCGGTTAAATTGATATTGGTAATATTTAGTATTTAATTTTTTTAATTAGTTAAAAAAATTATATGGAGGGTTCATTTGATACACATCACACCCAAGTTTTTAATCCTAATTTAGAAATGCATACTGTAATACCCCAGAGCAGTGCGGTTTTAGGATATCATGGTGATCTGATTTGTCCATACTTAGTACGGTGTGTTGCGGACATATGGTGATCTGAGTGTAGAGCCACTTCAGAACAATAGGATCGGGTCTGTGAAACACATTTCGAAAGAGGACCGAACAATATTATAAATGTAATGATATCACATTCAATTACGGGGGCACGTTTTGGATGAACCGGTACTTCGGAATTTAAAGAACTCCGTAGTTAAGCGTGCTCGGGTTAGGGAAATCCTAAGATGGGTGAGCTTCTGGGAAGTGACACCTTCTCGAATTCGGTTCGCTTCAAAGGACAACCGTACGGTTTCGGTTAGAGCGGACAATACCATCTGTATCGGGGCGTCGGACGTGACATTTGTGGTGGCCCATGCAGGTCCTTCAACAGTAGGTCTGTGGTATGAGAATGAACTATTGTTCTTAGGTGGGGGAATGTAATACTCCAGAGCAGTGCAGTCTTTGGACATCATGGTGATCTGCTCTGTCCATACTTAGTACGGTCTGTTATGGACATAATGGTGATTTGAGTGTGAAGTCACTTTAGAACAATGGGACCGGGTCCCTGAAGTGCCATTCCGAAAGAAGGACCGAACTGCATTATAAATGTAATTATTCCACCCTCAATTACGGAGGCGCCTTTTGGATGCACCGGCACTTTGTAGTTTGAAGAACTCCGTAGTTAAGCGTGCTCGGATTAGGGATATCTTAGGATGGGTGACCTCCTGAGAAGTGGCCCCTTCTCGAATTCGGTTTGATGCGAAGGACAAAACCGTGCGTGTTGGGGTCAAAAATTACATCCCGGTTGACCAAGTCAAAGTCAACCCCAAGTCAAGTGGGCCCGAGCCCGAGCAAACGGGCCCAAGCCCAAGCCAAGACCGAGTATGGAAGGAGCCGGCTCCATACAAAAAAGGAGGCGATAAATTAGTTTAAATGCAATTTTTTAGAAATAAATGTATGAAAAATGGACAAAAAACCAAAATTTTGTAAACCCCGTGATTTATGTGCAAAAAGAAATAAGCACATGAGATATGGGGAGGCCCAAGTGCCATTTAGAAAAACCCAAGAGGCTATTTATAAAGTGTGTAGCCTATAAAAGGCAAACATGAAGAGAAAATCAAGAACAACTTTCATTCTCTACTAATTTCTAAGGTTCTGTGCCTCCTTTTCTTTCCTCAAAATTTTAAACCTTCTTCTCTTTTTTGAATTAAATCAAGAGTTTAACACTTCTTTTTCTCAAAAAAAAAAAATAGTTTTTCAGCATAAAACCCTTGAAAGGGAGGTTAGATCTCTAAAATGGGAGATTTTTAAATCTCACCACCATTTTCTCTTCAAAATCCAACGGAAAGAGAGAAGGAGGAATGAGACCCATCTCCAAAAATCCCACATTGGGAGGATCCAAACTCAAGAGAGGATCCAAGACTCAAGAGAGAAGAAAGGGATCCCCTTTATCATCTCCGAAAATCTTTTAGGAATTTAGCTCCAAATAAAAATCTTTTCTTCAGGAGTTTAACTCGTCCGAATTTCGAAAAATCAAAATAAAAATCTCTCTTTTCCTAGGAGTTTAACTCCAAAGCTCCTCAAGAGTTCAACTCCTACCCCAGGGGCTAAACCCTTCTTCCGCTGGTGTTTCCAGCGGTCGCGTGCCGCGCACGTGACCCGCTGGTGCCCAGCAGGCACACGCGTTCCACTGGAGCCCAGCGGCCACGCGACCCGCTGGCGTCCATGCTCCTGACACGTGACCCGCTGGCGCCCAGCAGCAACGCGCAGGACACGTGACTCGCTGGCGCCCAACGGTCATGCACCACGCACATGACCCGCTGATGCCCAGCGCCCATGCGTCGGTCACGTGTTGTCTCACACATCCTTAAAACGCTCCTCACCCCTCTTTTTCTCACAAAATTTCACACTCAAAACACTTCTCCTTTGAAAAGAAATTCTAACGGGGCGCTGTTCCGCATCTCGCAAGGGGGCTGCTAGCCCCCTGACCGCCAGCCCGCTATTCGGATTGCAGGACTCCCGTAAACTCTATGAGGCCTCCGATATGTCTAAAGCACCTTCAAAACAAAATATACGCATACTGCATATTGAGTTCGCATGACCGGCTTTACCTGTCAATCGGAGGTTCTCTCGCTCCAAAAGCGAGAGGTAATTAACAGTAGCTTAGTCCGTGGCTGCCGGAGATTCGAATCCCCACAATCAATAAACCCCGACCCACCTTAAGCAGGGGGAATCTGTAATACGCCTGATAAGCGACGCGTATTCCTATCTCAATAGGGTGATGAAAAACACGCTACAGATTCTTGCACGCCAGGTGGGACCTTTTGTAATGACTCTGAATTTTCTGTACAAATTTTTTTCTTCTTAAAGTACAGAAAGGAGTTTATAAGCCTGAGCACAATTTAAAAATTATTCTTGTTTAAGAACAACAAGAAAGCACTTGTAGCTCATTGGTATACCCTTGCACTGCTGCGACATAGCCCCTGTGTTCGAATCCCCTCAACAACATATTATTTTTCTTGATTTTTCTTTTAAACTTTTTGGAAGCCCAAAAGTTTACATGTGCACTGCACATAGAAATGAAAAGTCAGGAAAAACAAACATGTGCATAATATTATAAACAGAGCGAGGGACACGTGTACACAATCCATCGGCCTAACTCAACCAATAGACCGATGAGATCGGCTGGGAGACCGGCGCTAACAGGTCAACCGTGGGTAAAATCCCCCGTGCTTTGCCCACATGACTCTTGGCCTACCCCCATTACCCCTACACTGTTTGTTTACTCTGAATTTAAACAGAGAATTCAATTTCCCTAATTAATTCATTTTTAATGCATTTTAATTCATTCTTTCAATTCCAAACCCTAATTTTACACTATAAATACAACCACATACCCTAACCTTTCCTCATTCTGAAATCTCTAGCCAAATTATCAATTTTTTCTAAGTACAAGTGGAGTAGAAGCGGAGTTAGCCCAAGACCAACTTCCGGCAAGGAATCGAGCAAGTTTCGGTGACCCCGCGACGCCGCAATGATCAAGCTATCTTCTTCTACCTCTTTCTAACCATTCTATCTGGTAAGTCCCACCTTATTCTTCTCTTTCTACATAAAAGTTCTCTTTTTCAAAACATGTCGGTAAGTGGAGTTAACACCGAGTTTTGATTTTAAAACCTTGAAATCACATTTTTTCTTAATTATTGCTCATCCATATTCTTGACATATGTTTATAATCATAAAACTAATAATTAGAAACAACTTTCACCCTAAATCATCATGTTAAATAACTTTAAATTGGGTTTTACATTTAAATATCATGAACTTTGTATCTACCATATTTTATTACTTTGCTTAATCATACATCTAGAAAACTTCATGGGGTAATGACTTACCCCTCACATACAAACATGTTTATATAGCACGATACTCTTAGAAACTTTTTTTTGGCAAATACAATATTTCATTAAAATACCATTGACTATAAAAACCTGGTTTTCTTTTTAATTGTATTATTAAATTCTTTGCGATTATACCTCTACAACTCATTTTGGGGAACCCGCTATTGGATGGTGCGGATTATCGCACATCCTCGGGCTAATAGAGCGAGATGCAGATCTTCTCATGGAGCATTCGGTCTCGAAAGATTTTTAATACGATTTTTAAGAAAAATGAGATTTTCTAATTAATAATAAAATTAATTTTTAATATTATATAAATATTATCAAACCACATATTTTCAAGTTATAATAAAATTCCTTGTTTTTCTAAAAATAAAAGAATGACAAGTTTCACTAAAATACTATCAAGTATCAATACAAGACAAGTCTTACACTAAAATACCTTGAACTATTCAAGCTGTGTAAATATTCACTAATATTTAATCAATGACTTAATGACTTCTTGAGATGGGAAATCAAAATAAAAGAAATAGAATTAGAGTGCTACACTCTTTAAAATTCACATCCATGAAAACCCTAAAGAACATAAATAATTACTCGAGATTTATTTTGATAGTATATAAATATTTTTCATAAAACCCCTTCGAGTTATATAAAATTACATTAAGGACCTTAGTAAGTATAGGTTTAAGCGGGATCAATTCTCTTGAGCCTCAGGGAGTCGGAGAAAGTGAGTGCTTGCCTATTTAAGGTAGAAAAACTTAACGGAGTTATCAATGGTAATTGACTTGGAAAAAGGCACAAATCCTGCCGTCCATGTGCAGCAGTTACCGATAACATCCGAATATAATTCATGATCCAAATCTGTTTTAAAGTGTCTGACTCAATCTAAGTCTAAGTCTAATCTGAATCCAATTCAAAAATGAATCCAATATACCAAACATGAATACTTGAACCTGAACCTGAATACCAGAAAAATATCAACATGCAAACATGACTTGACTTGACCGGACCGAACCATGCCTATATCTTGACTTGACTACCTGACTACTTGATATATCCTGAACCTGATTACATGAACAAATTGTATCCATGGTCTCGGCAAGTCTGATAACTACAATCAATACAATATACATTACGGGGTTTAATGGGGTAGACTGGTATGGAATGTATTAGAAGTGGAACGAGATGGTCACTAAAAGACACCTACTTGAATATCCTGTGCTGTTATCCCATAGGTTATGACAGGGCCTTGTACTATGGGTTACCATAGTCCACGGAGCAAGTTAGACTCCTCTCGTATACATTGATACCTTCTGTACCAAGCTACAAACAACTATGTTAGTATAACAAACATATACCTATACAAATTACCAGTCATATACTCTCTACTTGTCCTATTCTATTCTATTCTACTCTTACTTTTGGGACTTACCGAGCGCTAGTTCGCTGACGATATTCCTTCTATTTCTTTCTTTGGAATGTTCGTTAGGAGGACCGGGCCCTCAAGAGACCGAGCCCAGCCTGGACGACTTGGACCAGTTCATAGAGCAGCCAGACTTCTAGCTTTTACTTGTACTTATTTCAGTTCATATACCACTGTTTAGGTATTGCTTTCTATCATTATACATTTCCTTTTCAAATCAGTTGTAATGTAAAGAAAGAAAGTTAATAAAAAGTTGATGTTCATATTACATCTCTTGTTATACTTGTGCATTTATTTATATTGCTTATTTTTGCTCAACGCGTTTACTTCTGAGTAAATACGTCGCGTCTGCTTCCCCGTATCCTGAGAAACGGGGCGTGACACCTTTTCTCTCTTCCTATATTTCGGGTTAAACGTTCATGCGAACTCAATCAACATATATATCGATTGCCTGTACCGAAGTCATACTTTTTTGTGTGTGGGTTAACAACTTTCAGTCACAATACCGAACTCAGCAATCATGTCTCCCAAGACAAGCTTCATTTCTAACGCGACTCCAATTCCCTACGCAGTCAAGATCAATGCCCGTGTGGTTCTCCATTCAAGTCTCAGCCGGCAATGGAAGGAACCACCCTGCCAATTCGGTTCCATCATTATTTACTTTGCCAGAAGCGCTCATCTAGCAGAGATCTCGACAAACCAGGTGGCCAAACCGGTCTCAAGGGGCAAGAAGCCGAACGTTGTGATCGCTAAAGCACCACAACCCAAACGTAAGACAGCATCCGAACGAATATCTGATACTCCAGCTGGAGGCAAGACTGCCAGAACAAAGAGCATCATCAAACGTCGCGGACAAGCTCAGGCGATGCCTCTGACAAGTGCACAATCAAGCATATCTCCAAGGCTCTACATTGCTCGCCCTACGACAGCTTTCCAAAGGGCCGAAACCTACCAAGTGCTCAAAACAGAAAGGTTGAGACAGAAGTGGCTCAGGTATAGATCCAACAAGAGGGTCAGGACTCCGGCCAAATTGAATTTTGTGAGGTTCCAAGAATGGGGTTACTCCGCGACGACAGCTGAGTCGGCCATAAAAGTCAGCAATTCGTTAGAACCTCTGAAGTGAGTTCAGAAAAACGCCATGACAGCCAGAATCAAGAAGACATCAATCTGAACAATGCCATAATGAGACGTGTCCCAGCCCCAACATAGAAAGCATGACACCGTCTCTTCAAGAGTCTATCAAGCGTTCTGTGCCGCGCGAAAACAGCGAAGCAAATCCAGAAAAGAAGTGCCAGCACCCCTTAAGAACCCGGTCAGACCAGCTGTAACGACTCTGAAATCACTGTATAGAAATTTCTTGTTATTGTACAGAAAAGAGTATTACAGACTGTGTAAGAGTTATGTAACAACTGAGTCCAGTTCTATAAGTTTCTGTTTCCGTATGTGTGGTGTGTGGTATTCAGTTCATTATCCTGATTTTGTTTGTTGCTAGTTATAAATTTACCCCGACAATTCAAATTCTGCATATAACAATTTAAGTCATCTAAAATTAAATTAAAAATACTTGTCATGGCCTGCTCGATACCCCTAACCCTGTGGTAGCGTCCTTGCATTGTGTTCTCGTCCCGTTCAGTGAAACGGACGAGTTTGGACGGCTACGCGCACGCACGTGCGTCCGTTCTTGGGGGTTTGCTTTTTAATTACAGAATACTTCATTTGAATTTTTGGAACCTGCCAATAATTTTTATATTTCAAATTCAAATTCTTGGACCCGACCCGGGCGCAATTCTGAGTTATTTTGCAGCCCGACTAATCTTGTTTATTCTAAATCTTTTATCAGCCAAATAAATATTTTTCAGCCGAGTATAAAATTCTTTTGTACCAACGAGATCATTATTATCACCTATAAATCTTTAGAAAACCCTTTCACATTTTATCCAGCCAATCACAATTCTCCCTTACTAAACACCGGGCCCCACACATTTCATTTCTTCCACTAAATCTTTTCTCTCCCTTCTCCTTAAATCGCCATGAGCCAATCGCAGCTCTCTATTCCTTTCACCGGGCCCCACATTTTCTCCCTCTCTCTCTTTCCCTTTCTCTTTTCCCTCTGCTGCGAGTCTCTCTCTCTCTCTTCACTTTCTCTCTCCTCTCGCGCCCTTTCTCTCAGATCTCGCGATCACTGTGCACTCCTCGAATCTCGTCACCCCTCGCGTGGATCTCGTCACCTCCCTCTACATTTCTTCTTCTTCTCACTTTCGTTATCAGCCCATGCACAATCCTCGCCTCCACGAACCCAACTCCTCACCGCCTTCATCACCCTAACCTTGTTCCTCGTCGACACCCCCTGCAGCCCCTCTTCTCCATCGTCTCTTCTCCTTCTTCCTCCCTCAAAAGAAACTCAGAATAAAACCCATCGCGGCCGTAACCGACACTGCCATCTTGTCACCGCCGACTCCCTCTTCTCGCCGTCACCACCTCCCTCTTCCTCTGCTCTTTCCCTCTGCACTTTCCCGAGCATCCAACCCTGCAACGTAACCCTACCAAACGCAAAACCCTAGCCGAGCCTTTTTCCCTGCAACTTGGAATCTGTCGCCTTGCCGTGATCTCGCCGGCGATCCTTGTCGACGACTACCCACCTTGGCAAGCACAACCGTCTCCCAAACCCCGTATGCAACCTTCTTCTTCTTCTTCTTCCTCTTCTTCTTCTTTCTCTCTTTTCATCTTAAGTTTTTCTTTCTGTTAAATATTTTAATTCTCTGTAGATCGCCGGAGCTCCGTCGACGACACGCCAACGACGCAGCCATCCCTCTACAATCCAGTGGGTAAGTTCCTTCCTCTATATCTTTCGATCTCTGTCGATTTGCTTTGCATTTCCTGTAGTATCTTTAGTGTTCACTGGATTTACTGTTTTCCTTGTGGCCGGAATCCGATGGTGCCGACGACGTTTCCCGACAACCCAGCAGGTACCTCCGACCCGTGTGACTCCACTATCCATTGTTTGGGTTCATTCCGTGAACCGTGCGCGTGTCACGAGTTTTCCCCGCCGACGCGTAATGTTCCGTTTTCCGTTTCGCGACCCGTCAAGGCAAGTTAATCTTGCTACATGCTATTTGAATCATTCTATACCTATTCTATATATATAACATACCTGTAGTTTGAATTTAGCATCCCATGCATCGCTTTATAACATTTCGATGTTCCGTTTGCATCTATCTATATTATTTCAGATCTAGAACTTGAAAGGTAACCATTGCATTTAGTTTACTAAGCATACATAATCACATTTAAATGTTAAATCACGTACTCATAATTGTTTATTAGCTATATTACCCTTTTTGTAGTTTTGCCCTATCGGACGACCGATTGCATACGTTTAGCTTTATTCACATTCAATTGCATCTCTAGATTGTTTTAATATATATTAATATGATTTTATCCTCCACACGTATTGTACTGCATCCCTGAAACGTTAAAAGTATTCCTTAAGCCAAACTGATAACTGTACACCTAATTAATTAAATCTGCTTTATTGCTTAACTTATTGCTTAGATTGTGTTGTTGATAACCATGCTTGATTATTTATAACCATGATTATGCTAGCTGTTTATGAGTACCCACATGTTATCTTTTACACCCTGGCCCGACTTGCTACACACATATTGATTGACCTGACATGGTACCGTACACTACTTGACTTGACCTGATGTACCATGGCTTGACCCGTTACCTGATCTTGTGTCTAATGCCAACAAACCTGACATGTAGTTCTCACGGACCGTTCCTGTTGTCTATCCAGATAAACCTGTTCTTACCTGATACTGTGTTGGCATTAGCTCTTGATCACTGAATACCTGATTTGACATACATAGATTGGGGGTATGGGGAAATCAATGATGAAACCTGACTTGTAACTTAACAGTTCGATACCTGTTCTGATCAGTCTTACGGGCTAGGCCAGCCCCGGAGTGATGATGCTGACATCACTCGTCTGTACCTGCTACCTTTTACTGCCTAGCGGCACGTCTCGGTTTCAGCCCGAGAGTCTGTAGACCGTGGTCCCGGGCATGCACGAGATACTATTGAGTTACATCGATGATTCATCAATTTGATTTCAAAGACTTAGAGTAGATAACCCAATAGACCAATTTAGTTTACTCACTGCACACTACCCTTCACCGCCCTGATTTATATCACTGTTACACATGCTTTATCACTCATGATTATATTTGTATTACTTGTTACTCTGTTACACTTTATTACTTGATGACATGACGCGATGACGTCTGGGTTTTGCATGGCCCAGATTCTGTACCGTTGCTGCAGTCCGAGCAGGAGTACTTCAGCCAGCAGGCTGAGCTGTGAGGTGTCGGTAGTAGTTAGTTCTTTATTTCCTGCATTTTATTCCTGATGTGAGCCCGTATTATGGGACATACATTCCAGTTATTTTGTATTGGATCTTTTGCTTCCGCATTTTATTATTCTTGACTCATTTTCTCTTGGCTTATGGACATGTATTAGATAGTTTTATTTTGTTCTTGATATCTCTACAGCCGTAATGTGACTGTGGATGGATACTTCCTACCCACAGGTAGCATGATTGGCTATGTCATGTGCCCAATTTAGCGTACTCTGGGAAGCGGGGCGTGACATGGTTCTTTTGGTATCAGAGCCATAGGTTAGTCGGGTTGATTCTTTTGTAATTGGGTATTGTACCCAATACACGAATCAGAAAACCCGTGTTTAGGAAACATGTCCTGCCACCTTGCCGTTTTACCGTTCTTGAATCAAGTTCTTCCTGATTATATCTTTTACGATGTGCAAACTTCCTTTGCATATCGACTCGAAACCCGATTCCTTGTTATCTCTAGGACTTAGGCGACTTGGGTGGAGTTATGTAATTGTGGCTATGATACCACGGCATAGTTACAATGCGGTACTCTATTTAAGTAACTCGGAGTTCTAGTCTTGATTTATATTTTGAATCTGTTATCATGCTAATCCTTGGGTGTTTTGATTTCAGGAATATGGCAGACAGGAATCTGAAGACCTACCAAAGGCGTGTTGACGAAGCCGCCATGCTTGGAGTGATACGGGGAATGCTGGAGAATCAAAAGAGACAGATCGAGCTGATCCAGCAGCAAGCTGAATCGTTTCAGGAAGGTTTGCGGACCGTTGAACAGTCCGTGAACAAAGTTGGAGCTAAGCCAGTTGATCGTGTAGGGACCGTAGCAGATTTCAGGCGTTTGGGTCCGTCTGTCTTTACCGGTTTGGAGGAGCCGTTGCCAGCAGAGCAGCGGCTAGTTGACATGGAGAACTTACTTATTGCGACACAGATTCCATATGATAAAAGAGTGGATGTGGTGCGCATTCAGTTTGTGGACTACGCCCGTGAATGGTGGCTTGTAGAGGAGACCCACTTGCCCAAGCCGATCAAGTGGGCGGATTTTTCGAAGAGTTTCCTGGAGAAGTTCTTCCCGCGGACTGCACGGGAGGAAATGGAAGAGAAGTTCATCAGTCTAAAGCAGAATAGTGCGGCCGTAGATGTACATGCAGCTGAGTAGACACGGCTCAGTAGGTTCGCTGGACCTTTAGTTGCCAACGAGGTAGACAGGGCAAGGAGGTTCATGCGCAGCTTGGATGTGGACATCTAGAGGCAGATTGTCTCCCTGGGTTTGACCACTTTCTCACAGGTTCTTACGGCTGCCCGAGAACAACAGAGCTTATCGGGGAAGACTGAGAGTTCACAGCAGACAACAGTTGCAGTAAGGAAGCCGGCATTTATACCAAGCCGAGCTCATGGACACAGAGGTATTCCAGTGGACCGTCGTGGCGTAACACCGATGAAGAAGCCTGTTGTCGTTGATCGAAGAAGGAGCGTGATTTATGACTACCGCCATTTACCATTACCTGGACACGTGCAAAAGGAGTGTCAAAGGAGGCAGGGACTCTGTTTAGTTTGTGGAGCGGCAGATCACACTGTCAGCGCTTGTCCGTCGAAGCTTCGTACGAGGGATGATATTCAGAAGCCTCCGCAGAGACCATTTCAGGGACAGAAGCAGCTGACTCAAGGACCTAATCAGGCTCGAACTTTTACCTTGACGGCTGAGGAAGCTAAGGCTTCAGGAGAAGTTGTTTCAGGTATTCTACTCGTTCATGGTTTTCCCGCATTAGCGTTATTTGATTCTGGTGCATCCCATTGTTTTATGTCATCTAAGTTTATAGCTACACACTCGATTACTTGCACGACCCTGTCTAGTTTCTGGGACATACACACTGGGAATGGGAAAATCATATCTAGTAGGGAATGTAAAGATTGTACAGTTGCTGTTTGCGGACGGGAGCTTTTTGCAGATTTCTTGGTAATTGATACGGCAGCTATGAAGTCGTCTTGGGAAAGGATTTTCTTGGCACTTTCCATGCTCACATTGATTGTAGGGCAAAGAAAGTAATTTTCCGGATTCCCGGACATCCCGAGTTTACCTTCACTGGAGGAAGCAGTTCTGTTGGGCCAGTCGAGTTTAGGGCTAGGCCGACGACTAATATTCTTGCATCAATGGAGGTTGATGAAAGTGAAGAGTCAGCTGTTGTTCGCGATTTTATGGATGTGTTTGAAGATATATCGGGATTACCGCCGAAGCGGGACGTGGAGTTCGCAATTGATCTTATTCCTGGTGCAGCGCCAGTATCTAAAGCGTATTATCCAATGGCACCGGTAGAGTTGGAAGAAGTCAAGAAACAGGTTGCTGAATTGCTTGAGAAGGGTTGGATTCGAAGCAGTAACTTGCCTTGGGGAGCTCCAGTTCTTCTAGTTAAGAAGAAAGATGGCACGAGAAGAATGTGCATCGACTATCGAGAATTAAACCGGGTGACTATTAAGAACAAGTACCCGATCCCTCGTATTGGCGAACTTTTTGAGCAGCTTAGTGGCGCGAGGGTATTCTCGAAGCTGGATTTGCGATCCGGATATCATCAGGTCCGAGTGAAAGCAGAAGATATTTGCAAGACGGCGTTCCGAACTCGGTATGGATATTACGAGTACTTAGTGATGCCCTTCGGAGTAACGAATGCACCGGAGATATTCATGGACTTGATGAACCGAATCTTTTCACCATTCTTGGACCAGTTTATTGTGGTGTTCATTGACGATATTCTGGTCTATTCGAAGAGTTTTGAAGAGCATGCAGAACATTTGAAGATTGCACTGCAGACGTTGAGACAGGATAAGTTGTATGCGAAGATGAGCAAGTGCGAGTTTTGGCTGGAAGAAGTAAAGTTTTTGGGGCATGTCGTGTCTGGCGATGGAATCGCCGTCGATCCAGAAAAGATTGCAGCAGTTCGAGATTAGCCGATTCCAAAGAATGTTGCGGAGATAAGAAGTTTTCTTGGACTCGCCGGGTATTACAGAAGATTTATGGAGAACTTTGCTCGTCTGGCGGAGCCGTTGACCAAGCTTACGTGCAAGGAGGTACCTTTTGTGTGGACGGATAGATGTGCGTCAGCTTTTGAGACGTTGAAGCAGAGATTGATAACCGCCCCTATTCTGACCGTGTCAGACAATTCCGGAGGATTGGTGATTCACAGCGACGCATCTGGGAAAGGATTGGGATGCGTTTTGATGCAGCATGGGAAGGTTGTAGCGTACGCATCAAGACAGTTGAAGAACCATGAGAAGAATTACCCAACTCACGACTTAGAGCTTGCGGCTGTGATTTTCGCTTTGAAGATTTGGAGACACTACCTTTTGGGCGAAAGGGTTGAAGTTTTCACGGATCATAAGAGTTTGAAGTATGTGTTCATGCAGAAGGAGCTTAATATGAGGCAACGCAGATGGTTGGAGCTGATGGCTGACTACGATCTTGATCTTAAGTACCATCCGGCGAAAGTTAATGTCGTGTCGGATGCGCTCAGTCGGTTACCAGCAATTCAGCTGTTGACTGCACAGAAGGATCTCATTGAAGACTTTCAAAGATTTGATTTGGAGGTTGTGCTACCACATTCTTCGGGACAGTTGATGCAGCCGCAGGTACTTTCGTCGCTGATCGAGAATATTAAAACAGCGCAATCGCAGGACCCTAGATTGCAAAAGTTTCGAGAACAGGTTGAAGCCGGACTACGAACAGATTTACTGATACATGAAGATGGTTCGTTGAGATATGGTAGCCGTTTGTGTGTGCCAAAGGGAGATATCCACGAAGAGCTTATGAAGGAGGCACACAGTTCAGCTTATTCCGTACATCCAGGAGGCACGAAGATGTACCGAGACTTACGAAAACATTTCTGGTGGGAAGGCATGAAACGGGAGATTTCTCGCTTTGTGACAAAGTGCTTGGTGTGTCAGCAAGTTAAGGCTGAACATCAAAGGGTTGCTGGTTTATTGCAACCACTTCCGATTCCTCAGTGGAAGTGGGAACATATAACCATGGATTTCGTGACAGCTCTACCGCGAAGTCCAAAAGGCAACAATGCAGTATATGGGTGATTGTTGATTGATTGACCAAGGCAGCTCATTTTATTCCTTTTCGGGTTGGTCAATCAATAGAAACTTTGGCAGAATGGTACATGCAGGAGATTGTAAGGTTGCATGGAGTACCGGTGAGCATCGTGTCCGACCGCGACACTCGGTTTTTATCACACTTTTGGCGGAGTTTACAGGAAAGTTTGGGGACTCGATTGAAGTTTAGCACAACTTATCATCCTCAAATTGATGGTCAGTCGGAGAGAACGATCCAAACTCTTGAGGATATGTTGAGAGCGTGCATGTTGGACTTCAAGGGTTCTTGGGAGGATCATCTACATTTGGTGGAGTTTTCTTACAACTACAGTTTCCAGTCAACTATTCAGATGGCTCCATTTGAAGCTTTGTATGGTCGCAAGTGTCGTTCACCGGTTTGTTGGGACGATGTCGGTAAACGAAGATTGTTGGGACCAGATTTGGTTGTGCAGACAGTTGAGAAAGTTAACGCTATTCGGAATCATATGAAAGCAGCTCAAGACAGATAGAAGAGTTGGGCAGATACGTCGAGAAGACCTCTAGAGTTCGCCGTGGGTGATTTGGTATTCTTGAAGATATCACCGACTAGAGGGGTGATTCGTTTTGGAAGTCGAGGAAAGCTCAGTCCTCGATTTGTTGGACCCTTTGAGATCTTGGAGCGTGTTGGCGAGGTAGCGTATCGTTTGGTGTTACCGCAGTCCTTGGCGAATGTGCACGATGTGCTTCACGTGTCTCAACTCCGTAAGTATGTTCGGGATGAAACGCATGTATTGGATCATTCGGAGCTTAAGGTACGAGAAGATTTGACTTTTGAGGAGCGACCGGTTGAAATTGTGGATTGAAGGGAAAAGGTTCTTAAGAACAAGGTTATCCCTCTTGTACTTGTTTCTTGGGGTAATCGCTCGCATGGAGAGTCCACCTGGGAACGAGAAGATGAAATCCGACAGAAGTTTTCTCATCTTTTCTTGTAGTTTGATTTTCGTCTATCTCTTGTATTCTTGGAATTTCGAATACGAAATTCTTTTTGTAGTTGGGTGTAATGTAACAACCGAGTCCAGTTCTACAAGTTTCTGTTTCCGTATGTGTGGTGTGTGGTATTCAGTTCATTATCCTGATTTTGTTTGTTTCTAGTTATAAATTTATCCCGACAATTCAAATTCTGCATATAACAATTTAAGTCATCTAAAATTAAATTAAAAATACTTGTCATGGCCTGCTCGACACCCCTAACCCTGTGGTAGCGTCCTTGCATCGTGTTCTCGTCCCGTTCAGTGAAACGGACGTGTTTGGACGGCTATGCGCACGCACGTGTGTCCGTTCTTGGGGGTATGCTTTTTAATTACAGAATACTTCATTTGAATTTTTGGAGCCTGCCAATAATTTTTATATTTCAAATTCAAATTCTTGGACCCGACCCGGGCGCAATTCTAAGTTATTTTGCAGCCAGCCTAATCTTGTTTATTCTAAATATTTTATCAGCCAAATAAATATTTTTCAGCCGAGTATAAAATTCTTTTGTACCAACGAGATCATTATTATCACCTATAAATCTTTAGAAAACCCTTTCACATTTTATCCAGCCAATCACAATTCTCCCTTACTAAACACCGGGCCCCATACATTTCATTTCTTCCACTAAATCTTTTCTCTCCCTTCTCCTTAAATCGCCACGAGCCAATCGCAGCTCTCCATTCCTTTCACCGGGCCCCACATTTTCTCCCCCCTCTCTCTTTCCCTTTCTCTTTTCCCTCTGCTGCGAGTCTCTCTCTCTCTCTCTCTTCACTTTCTCTCTCCTCTCGCGCCCTTTCTCTCAGATCTCGCGATCACTGTGCACTCCTCGAATCTCGTCACCCCCGCGTGGATCTCTTCACCTCCCTCTACATTTCTTCTTCTTTTCCCTTTCGTTATCAGCCAATGCACAATCCTCGCCTCCACGAACCCAACTCCTCACCGTCTTCATCACCCTAACCTTGTTCCTCGTCGACACCCCCTGCAGCCCCTCTTCTCCATCGTCTCTTCTCCTTCTTCCCCCCTCAAAAGAAACTCACTAAACCCAGAATAAAACCCATCACGGCCGTAACCGACACTGCCATCTTGTCGCCGCCGACTCCCTCTTCTCGCCGTCACCACCCCCTCTTCCTCTGCTCTTTCCTTCTGCACTTTCCCGAGCACCCAACCCTGCAACGTAACCCTACCAAACGCAAAACCCTAGCCGAGCCTTTTTCCCTGCAACTTGGAATCTGTCGCCTTGCCGTGATCTCGCCGGCGATCCTTGCCGACGACTACCCACCTTGGCAAGCACAGCCGTCTCCCAAACCCCGTATGCAACCTTCCTCTTCTTCTTCTTTCTCTCTTTTCATCTTAAGTTTTTCTCTCTGTTAAATATTTGAATCCTCTGTAGATCGCTGGAGCTCCGTCGACGACATGCCAACGATGCAGCCATCCCTCTACAATCCAGTGGGTAAGTTCCTTCCTCTATATCCTTCGATCTCTGTCGATTTGCTTTGCATTTTCTATAGTATCTTTAGTGTTCACTGGATTTACTGTTTTCCTTGTGGCCGGAATCCGATGGTGCCGACGACGTTTCCCGACAACCCAGCAGGTACCTCCGACCCGTGTGACTCCACTGTCCATTGTTTGGGTTCATTCCGTGAACCGTGCGCGTGTCGCGAGTTTTCCCCACCGACGCGTAACGTTCCGTTTTCCGTTTCGCGACACGTCAAGGCAAGTTAATCTTGCTACATGCTATTTGAATCATTCTATACCTATTCTATTTATATAACATACCTGTAGTTTGAATTTAGCACCCCATGCATCGCTTTATAACATTTCGATGTTCCGTTTGCATTTATCTATATTATTTCAGATCTAGAACTTGAAAGGTAACCATTGCATTTAGTTTACTAAGCATACATAATCACATTTAAATGTTAAATCACGTACTCACAATTGTTTATTAGCTATATTACCCTTTTTGTAGTTTTGCCCTATCGGATGACCGATTGCATACCTTTAGCTTTATTCACATTCAATTGCATCTCTAGATTGTTTTAATACATATTAATATGATTTTATCCTCCACACGTGTTGTACTGCATCCCTGAAACGTTAAAAGTATTCCTTAAGCCAAACTGATAACTGTACAGCTAATTAATTAAATTTGCTTTATTGCTTAACTTATTGCTTAGATTGTGTTATTGATAACCATGCTTGATTATTTATAACCATGATTATGCTAGCTGTTTATGAGTACCCACATGTTATCTTTTACACCCTGGCCCGACTTGCTACACACATATTGATTGACCTGACATGGTACCGTACACTACTTGACCTGACCTGATGTACCATGGCTTGACCCGTTACCTGATCTTGTGTCTAATGCCAACAAACCTGACATGTAGTTCTCACGGACCGTTTCTGTTGTCTATCCAGACAAACCTGTTCTTACCTGATACTGTGTTGGCATTAGCTCTTGATCACTGAATACCTGACTTAATATACATAGCTTGGGGGTATGGGGAAATCAATGATGAAACCTGACTTGTAACTTAACAGTTCGATACCTGTTCTGATCAGTATTACAGGCTAGGCCAGCCCCGGAGTGATGATGCTGACATCACTCGTCTGTACCTGCTACCTTTTACTGCCTAGCGGCACGTCTCGGTTTCAGCCCGAGAGTCTGTAGACCGTGGTCCCGGGCATGCACGGGATACTATTGAGTTACATCGATGATTCATCAATTTTATTTCAAAGACTTAGAGTAGATAACTTAATAGACCAATTTAGTTTACTCACTGCACACTACCCTTCACTGCCCTGATTTATATCACTGTTACACATGCTTTATCACTCATGATTATATTTGTATTACTTGTTACCCTGTTACACTTTATTACTTGATGACATGACGTGCTGACGTCTGGATTTTGCATGGCCCAGATTCTATACCGTTGCTGCAGTCCGAGCAGGAGTACTTCAGCATGCAGGCTGAGCTGTGAGGTGTTGGTAGTAGTTAGTTCTTTATTTCCTGCTTTTTATTCCTGATGTGAGCCCGCATTATGGGACATACATTCCAGTTATTTTGTATTGGATCTTTTGCTTCCGCATTATTATTCTTGACTCATTTTCTCTTGGCTTATGGACATGTATTAGATAGTTTTATTTTGTTCTTGATATCTCTACAGCCGTAATGTGATTGTGGATGGATACTTCCTACCCACAGGTAGCATGGTTGGCTATGTCACGTGCCCAATTTAGCGTACTCTGGGAAGCGGGGCGTGACAAGTTATAAGTTAGATTTGTTTAACAAAAGCAAGAAACAACTTGTAGCTTACTGGTAAAACCTTTACACTGCTGTGACATAGTCTGTGTGTTCGAATCCTATCAGACACAATTATTTTTTAGATTTTTCTTTTTAATTTTTCGGAAGCCCAAGAGTTGCACGTGCATTACACAGAGAAACGAAAAGTTTCAGAAAAAATGAAAAGTTTCAGGAAAATCAAACAGACACAATGAGGTGTACACATCCAACTTGACACGTGGCATGAATATCGAGGCAAGGCCTTAAGATCCGACTGCCCAAACCCATGATATGGCCGGCGCCGACGGTCAAGATAAGCCAATTTACCTCCGTGCTTTGCACACTTGTCCCTTTGACTCTTCTTAACTTCCCTGCACTGTTTGATTTTCCCGCAATCAAACAGAGACTCTTCAATTCATCATTTAACACATTTTAATCCAAAATTTTAATTCCCAAACCCTAATTCTTCACTATAAATACTACCTCATGCCCTAGTTCTTCCCCATTATGAAATTTCTAGCTAAAATTCTCTCAAACTCTCTAAGTGTCAAGTGGAGTTAAGCCCCCCAAGTGGAGCAGCAAGCCAATCTCGACGACCGGAGCATCTCCAACGAAACCACGATCCCCGAGGGCTTTTTCGATCTCTTATTAACCACCTAAAACTGTAAGTCCCTTCACTTTTATTCTTTTCCATCTCAAAACAATTTTTTAAAACAAACCGACAAAAGATGAGCTATCTCCGATATAGTTTTCTTTTTAATATTTGTAATGCATGTGATAAGAAAATTAAATCAAACTAATATGATACAATAATCTTAACCTTATTCACATCATTTAGTTTTTAGTTTAACCAAAATTTCATTTGAAACAAACAGATAACGAACTTTTTCGTTAAAATACCATGAATTTTAGTATAACCCTTCTCGATAATTAGTTTAAATACCTTTAGAAAAACTTCACGGGGTAACGACCTATCCCACACGCACACTATGGTTCCATAGCATGGTATTCTATATTTATGGTTCATTTAAAGAATAGATTTTTACAATAAAATACCATACTTTTACAAAAAACGGGTTTCTTTAAATCGGTATTTCGAAATCCTTGGCAATTATGTCTCTACAACCATTGTTAGCGGACCCGCTAATGGATGGTGTGCACTATCGCACATCCTTAGGACAGTAGAGTGAGATGCAGAACTCCTCACGGAGTATTCGGTCTCGAAAAGAAATAAAAATACGGTTTTTAAGAAATGAGACTTTTCTAAACAAAACTAATTTTTGAAAAGTTATATAAAAATCATAAATTCGTATTTTCAATAAAAATAAATTAAGAAACTATTTTTAAAATGAAAGATTAGAATTTTTAATAAAATACCACCAAGGTTCCAAAAGTAGTAGTTTTCATAAAAATACCACAAACTTTCAAAAATCTAGGTTTTATCACCAAAACACCACAATAATTAAAATACATGTTCATGAAAATCCTAAATGTTATAAATCACCCTCGAGATTTATTTTTAAACTATATTAAAGTATTTTTCATAAAACCCTCTCGAGATATACAAACAATATTTAAGGATTCTAGATTAATATAGGTTTAAGCGGGATCAATTCTCTTGAGCTCCAGGGAGCCGGAGAAAGTGAGTAATTGCCTATTCAGATTAGATAACTTAACGAAGTTATCAATGGCAATTGTCTTGGAAAAAGATACAAATCCTGCCGTTCATGTGCAGCAGTTGCCGATTTCTCCCGAACATAAGATTTTTTAACGGTTTAAATCAATTCCTATGAAAAAGACATGAACTCGAATCCAAACTTGAATCTAAACTTGAACTCAAACTCGAACACGAACTCGAACACGAACACAAACTCAAACTCTAACCTAACTGGAATCTAAACTCGAATATGTACTCGAACCCAAACTATTCGAACCAACTTGACTCGAACCAAGATTGCAATTGTCATGACACGCATATTACTCGACTCACTCGAATACAGTTTACACCTTTTGCAATATATGGTTTCGATCAAGACATGTTAATCAATCAATCAAACTAATTAAGTATATTAACCAGTTATAATATATTATACTCGGGGTATTTGGGATAGTTTCTTATGTGAATCCAACGGAGCTTCAGGATTCCCGTATTAATCTCTTTTTATTTTACTAGAATATCAGTCGGGTTGACTCATCCACAGCCAGAGCCCCGATGCTAACACATGAAATGGGCATGTGTTTCCTTGCTCCTGGGCCCCACTCTTGAGCTCGTAAATAATTCTACGGCTGCATTGTCATTCACACTTGGAACTCAACATTAACATAATGCCCATATAGAGACCTATAGTATATACTTCCTCATGAACTTATACTCTTACTCGTCATATATATTCTACACTTGTCATTTTCTTTACTCTTTCTTATCTTTGGGACTTACCGAGCACAAGTTCGCTGACGGGCATTCTACCCACCCTTGCTTTCTTGGAATGTTCATCAGATACGGTCAAGACGGAGGAAGTTGAAACCACAAAGGAGGACTACAACTAGATAGCTACTCATGGCTAACTCAGCTTCATTTTCTTTAGTTTATGTATTCCACTTGTTTAGGTATTTTCCTTATTATGTTTAGCATAAACTCATGTACTTGTACATATTTGAAGTTGAATGTAAATAAAAATGTTTGTTGAAAAATTTTACAGTCCTTCTTGCATTATGTATTATTGTTTTCAATATGCTTAGTATATTTATTTAGGGAATGACATTCTCTGGATAAATATTCCGCGGGGTTTCCACATCACCGTTTCTGTCTACTGGGAAGCGGGGCGTGACAGGTTTTGTCGGTGGCCCATGTAGGTCAGTTCTGCATAAATTCGTAAACAATATATCACAAGAATTAATGAGTTCAACAAATATTTACATTCCTTGCATTTCAAATTCCTTGAATTTATCATAACTTATCTTTTATATAAAGGTGATGGACTCTCCAAACAATACCAGTACCAATGTCAATGGCAATACTCTACCTCCCACTCTACCACCACCACCAACCGTTGCAGCTCTTATCAATGAGCAAACGATACCGTTTGAGACTATCAAGAGCTAATTAGAGGGTCATCAGCAGTAGACTGCTATCCTGATGAACCGCCCCTAAGCAAAAGCACCCAGAGTTAAACAATTTTGGGCACTGCACCTAAAGAACTTCTCGGGTAAGGAGAGTTCGCTTGAGGAAGAGGAATGGGCTCAAGCGATCGAGGATGACTTGGCAGCAGCTCAAGTACCAAATATTACTTGGGTGAGAGTTGCTAAGTTGCAACTGACTGATAACGCCAGAATTTGGTGGAAGGCTGAGGAGAGCCGTCTTGCACAACCGATAGAATGGAGAACATTCCGAGATCTCTTAGATGCCAAGTACTTCCCAGAGACTGCCCGCTTTGTCATGGAGCAGCAGTTCATCCATCTACAGTAGGGCTCGATGTAGGTCAAGTCGGTAGGTCAAGTCGGTGGATGAATATGATGCTGGGTTTACCATGCTCAGCCGGTAAGATATAGTCTCAAACTCAATTTAATTATCTCACTTAAAACACTGCTAATACAAGGTCGTAACAGGTTCGCTGCACATCTTATTCCCACTGCTGAGATCCGGGCACGACGATTTCAGCAAGGGTTGGACCCTGAAATCCAAGATGCACTCGCTACAGGGGATTTCCCAACCTATGAACTTACTTTGAAGGTTGCCCGATGCTATGAGGCAGTTGTGAAGAAGGGCAGGCCGCAGACTTCCAGTATAAAATGCCCCATGCACCAGATCACAGGAGGGGACTCTTCCAGGCCAGCTTTTAACAGACCATCTCGGAGGCTAGTAGGCTCGTCCGCCAACAACAGGCCAGAATTTTGCATTTACTACAAAAGAACATGGTATCTTGTGAAGAATTGTCGTAGGGCGAACAACTTGTGCCTGATTTGTGGGTCTTCTGCTCACGCTATTGGAGCATGCCCCCAGAACCGAGGACCCAACAACCCTCTAGCTAGACTGGCGATCCAAGTTCCTCCTACCCGGTTAGCCCGACCAGCTCCAGCTCCCCGCACACTGACCACTCAACCCCAACGCTGAGTGTTTAACCAGGAACAGAAGAAAGTGCCGCGATGCCAAGCATTCACCATGTCGGTCGAAGAGGCCGAAGCTACGGGTCAAGTTATCACTGGGACAATCTTAGTAGCCTCCTTACCTGCTCTAGCGCTCTTCGACACTGGGGCATCACATTGCTTTATGTCGCAACGGTTCGTCCGAACTTATGCGATCCCAGTTAAACCGCTCGTATCCAGCTGAAACGTTAGTTCAGGGAACGACGTCCTAAAAGCAACTTTAGGATACGATCTGTGTCCAGCGGTTGTCTGTAGTCGAGAATTCTATGCGGACTTCAAGGTGCTAGACATACCGAACTTCGACGTAGTCTTGGGAATGGACTGGCTGGGAACTTTCTTCGCTACCAACGACTGTCGCCAAAGGAGGGTAGTGTTCGAAATACCAGATCACCCAGTGTTCTACTTCAAAAATGGAGACCGTACCTTAGAACCTAGCATCTACAGAGCAAAACCAAAGAAGGCAGAGGTTGCAACATTGCAAGCGGAAGGATCGAAACTAGAGGTAGTTCGAGAGTTCGAGGATGTATTCCCGGAAGATATATCATGTTTGCCTCCCGATTGAGCTCTTGAATTTAGCATCGATTTACAATCTGGCGAACAACCAGTAATAAAAGCTCCGTACCAATTAAATTCGGAGGGATTGAAGGAGATCCGCATTCAGTTGGACGAACTCCAGAAGAAAGGATGGATCCGACCCAGTACTTCAAGTTGGGGATCTCCGATATTACTTGTGAAGAAGAAGGAAGGTTTCTATAGGATGTGTGTGAATTATCGAGCTTTGAACGAAGTGATAATTAAAAACAAGTATCCACTACCGCACATCGATGACCTTTTCGAACAGTTAAGTAGTTCTTGTGTCTTTTCAAAGTTAGATCTTCGTTCGGGTTACCATTAGGTGAAGGTCAAGGAGTCCGACATTCCGAAGACGGCATTTAGGACTCGTTATGGTCATTATGAATATCTTGTAATGCCATTTGGAGTGACCAATTCACCTGCCATCTTTATGAACCTGATGAACCAAGTTTTTCGAGAGTACTTAGACATGTTTGTTGTTATCTTTATCGATGACATCCTGGTGTATTCAAAGAATCGGAAAGAGCACACCGAGCACTTACGGATTGACCTGGAGACATTACGACAATATTAGCTCTAAGCTAAGTACAACAAGTGTGAATTTTGGCTAGATCAAGTTGGATTTCTTGGACATATTGTTTCAGGTGAAGGAATCTCGGTGGACCCAGCTAAGGTGTCAGCTGTCAGCGAATGGCCGACACCAAAGACAGTGAAAGATATAAGAAGTTTCTTGGGCTTAGCAGGATACTATCGACGATTCATCGAAGGATTCTCAAAGATCGCAGCACCCCTGACCAAGCTCACACGTAAAGACGAAGCATTTGTGTGGTCAGAAGCATGTGAAAAGGCTTTTGTAGAAATCAAGTCGAGCTTAACCTCTGCACTTATTCTTGTAATACCGGATCAATCTGGCGGATTCGTTGTGCATAGTGATGCGCCCGATAAAAGATTAGGATGTGTTCTATACCAGCATAGAAAAGTTGTGGCTTTTGCATCTAGGCAATTAAAAGTTCATGAACGCAACTATCCAACACATGATCTAGAATTGGCAGCCATCATCTTCGCACTCAAGATTTGGCGCCACTATCTTTTGAGAGAACGAGTGGATAAATACACTGACCACAAAAGTCTGAAATATGTATTTACTCAGAAAGAACTCAAAAAGTGGCAGAGAAGATAGCTAGAACTCATGGCGGACTTCGACATCAACCTATAGTATCATCCTGGGAAGGTGAATATAGTTCCCGATGCCCTTAGTCGCCAGCCATTAGCAATGAACCTCACCGCTCAGTGGAGACTACAACAAGAATTGCATGGATTGGAGATTGAAGTAGTTGTGCCAAGTAACGCTTCATCTTTGATGAATTTACAAGTCCAGTCCACTTTTGTAAAGAAGATCAAGGCAGCTCAAGCAAATGATGCCAAGCTACAAAAGATCCGAAAACAAGTAGAAAGGGAACTTCGAACTGACTTCATCATCCACGAAGATGGATCCTTATGATATGGATGCCATTTATGTGTACTAGTCGGCTCTGTTCGAGAAGAGTTGATGAAAGAAGCTCACAGCTCTCCGTATTCAGTATACCCCGGTGGTATGAAGATGTACAAGGATATACGGCAACACTACCGGTGGCATGGAAAGAAACGCGAAGTAGCAAAGAGCGTAGCCAAGTGTTTGGTGTGTCAGCAAGTGAAGGCTGAATATCACAGAACTGCTGGTCTATTTCAGCCGTTACCAATCTCAGAATGGAAATGGCAATACATTACCATGGACTTCGTGATTGCTCTCCCTCGCAGCACGAAGGGTAACGATGCAATTTGGGTTATTGTGGATCGACTCACAAAAGTGGCTCACTTTATTCCATTAAAAGTTGGCCAGTCAACCGAGATTTTAGCAAGGAGTACACGGAGGTAAGTATAAACCTCAAGTATGATTTATACCTTCAAGATGTACCCTACTTGTCTTGATACCATAAACTCATACAGGAGATCGTGAGATTAGAGTATCTGTTTGCATCGTCTCCAATCGTGATACAAGATTCCGATCACAGTTCTGGCAGAGTCTGCAAGCTAGCCTGGGAACGAGTCTGAATTTCAGCACAGCGTATCATCCACAAACAGACGAACAGTCTGAGTGAACAATTCAGATTCTGGAAGACATGTTAAAAGCCTGTATGTTAGACTTCGGAGGTTCGTGGGAAGATCACCTACACCTTGTGGAGTTTTCATACAACAATAGCTATCAGGCAAGTATTGAGATGGCACCATTCGCAACCTTCTACGGACGGAAATATCGTTCCCCACTGAGTTGGGACGACGTTGGAGATCGTGAACTCTTTGGACCAGAGATGATAATGGCAACTGTTGACGAAGTTCGCACGATCGGGGAAAGGATGCGAATAGCCCAAGACCGACGGAAACATTAGGCAGATGCAAAGCGTCCCCAATTGGAGTTTCAACTTGGAGACCATGTGTTCCTGAAAATCTCTTCAAACAGAGGAGTGATACGTTTTGGCAAAAGGGGTAAGTTAAATCCAAAATACATAGGACCGTTCGACATACCCGAACGAGTTGGAGAAGTGGTATACAATGTAGCACTACTGTTTACACCGGTTTAAATTTTGTTTACAGATATGTGTGAAAGTAGGCTCATTCATATATGCATGTGGAGGGTTAGTGCATGACACGAGCACATCAATGGCGTTTGCGCTTAGCGAAAATCCCTAAGGGTAAAGTGCACGTGCGCACATGTATGTTGTACGTATATTTCAACAATACGATCAGAGAAAGAAAATGTGTTAGAAATGAAGCACTCGGTGGTCAACGATAAAAGGAAAGTATTTAAATAAACATTTTATGCTACATGAAATAGATCACCAAACACGGGATCAAAAGTATAAGGGTTTACAAAACTATGAATAAAGTTTTCTAAAACCCTCTCAGCCTTCTCCACCATGTCAAAGCGGTGATCTTTGCGAGGAGTTTCTCCCCATCGGTTAGCGTCATGCCCATCGGTGAAGGCAGACATGATGGCCCGCTGAGCCCGTATGTGGCTCAACAGCTGAACAGAGCGATCTCTCAGAGACTTGGTAATCAAAAGTACCTCATGAAAGCACTCGATCTTGTCCTCTGCTGCGTCGAGCATCGATGGAGTCATCTTCGCTGGATAAGGGGAAATGTCATCGGGCACGAACATGAAGATCATCCGGAGCCAAATGGAGCCGATGAGGAGAAGAGATCCTCTACGAGTCAAGAGCTCGTGTAGCACCGTATCACATTGGTCATCCATGAGAGCGGGATTCACCAAGCGTGCAACAAATCGAGGAACAATTTCCTCAATAGGCACCTCCCATGGTTGCCAATTAGCATGCGGACGATTGCAAGCCATGACTCTTCTCTGCTAAAATGATTCTCTGAAAGTGAAAAAGAAGATGAGCATTGCTTAGATTATAAAGGGCGACATTTAAGTCTCGGCACAGAAAATGTTGTGCATGGTGAATCTATTTCCAAACTCTGACAAAAGAAGGCATTGGAAAAGAGAGTTTGATTCAGGAAAAGCAAAAAAAGAAGGTGAAAAGAAACCTTCATTAATGAGGCAGCGCCTCACGTGCTCTCCACGAGGGCGCCGGCGCCAGATCCACTCTTATAGGATGAAATCCTATGGTGGCACCTCATGTGCTCCTCACGTGGGCGCCAATGTGCAAAGCACAGAAGAATTTATTACATAAGAGTTAAACTCTTAGATGGCGCTGCACGTGCTCCTCACGCAGGCGCCAATGTGCAAAGCACAGGAATACCCATCTTAAGAATTAAATTCTTAAGTGGCGCCCACATGCATAACACGTGAGCGCCAGTGCCCAAGTAGAATTAAATTCTACAATACTCTCTGTTAAACAGAGCCGTTGGATCAAAAATCCAATGGAGATGATAAATCATCAAAATACAGAATTAATTCTGTTGGGAGAAAGTATTTCCCAAATCTTCCCAAAATAAGAAAGATACTCTCGGCTGGATAAAAGACTCAATTATAAAATAAAATCCTATTTTAGAATATATTCCTTCAATCTTTCTAAATAAGAAAGATTGCTCTCTGTAAAATAGAGAACCATTGGATTAAAAAATCCAATAGTGATTAAAAATCACTATTTTACAAAATAAATTCTGTATAAGGGAAAATGTTTCTCCAATCTTATTAAAAACAAAAAAAAATCATATTTTGTAAAAACAAGAGTCCTTGGATCAAAGATCCAATGGTGGGTAAAAATTCCCCAAATCAATTTTGAGACCAATTAAATCAATTGGAATCTCTGATTAACAATCTGCCTCCACTATATAAAGGACTCGAGACTTCAAGTCACAGAGGGAAAGGAGGAAGAAGAAGAGGAAAAAAGGAGACCCCGCATAAGCTTCTGTAAAAAATACAGAAGGCTATAAAAATTACAGAGAATTTAATTCACTCAAAGAAGAAGATCTCCCTCTTAAAAGCCCTAGGTAAAGAAAAAAGAAGAGAGCAAAATATTTCATTTACCTATCATATCACATCTAAGGGTTTAACCCTTTTAAAAGAACTTAGTTCTTTCTTTAGATCTGAGATCCACAAGACAAGTCTCCCACAAGTTGAGAATTTAATTCTCATCGGGAAGATCTTGTTCTTGAGAATAAAAGATTCATGGGATAACATGGATACAAGAACATGAAGAAGATGGAGTTCACAATACTCCGGGAACTTAGTTTCTTCAAATCAAGAACTTAGTTCTTAAAGAATCTGATCCCAGATCCCCAAAATAGCGATCTCGGTGATCCTTAATGGTCAAAACGCCATTAAAAGAGGTTTAACCTCTCTGAAAACATGAACATGAGAAACATGGAGTTCATAATACTCCAGGAACTTAGTTCCTTCAAATCAAGAACTCGGTTCTTAAAAAACATGATCTCAGATCCTCAAAATAATGATCTTGGTGATCGTTAATGGTCAAAATACCATTAACAGAGATTTAAGTTCTCTAAAAACATCAAAAGAGATTAAATCTCCAAAGAACATAGCACCTCACGTGAAACACATGCGAGCGTCGGAAAAAAGTTAGTGCTTAGCACTATTGGAGCGCCTCACGTGATAAGCACGTGGGCGCCCAAGAATAAAAGCTCAGCGCCTCACGTGAAACACTCGTGAGCGCCAGAACAAGTTAGTGCTTAGCAACTGGAGCGCCTCACATGATGTTCACGTGAGCAATACGTAATTGAGTGCTTAGCACTGCTGGGTGGTATAGAAACCCAATTGTAGTTCAAATTGGCTAAGTCTGTGAAGATTGTGCTTCCTTTTTGATTTTGAATCAACCGAGCCCATATGCTCGTGATTTCCAAACTGATCTTAGTCTCAAACATAACTAATGATCTCTCATTGATGATATCCAAAATGATATTCATCCCATATCTCCTAAGGTAATCTTAGTCTCAAATATGACTAACGATTCTTAGATCCACCACGACCCCTTCTTCCCTCAAATACGGGATTTGGTTCAATGGTTCATTTTTCCACACCTCTGATATATGTCATTGTAATTCCTCAACGTCTTCAGAGAGGTGGTGAGTCCCGATAACCAACAGCTCTTTTATCGTCCCAACTTGATGTAAAATTTCATCAAGGCAGGGAATGATACATCCTACATTGATGCAGCTCCAAATTGACGTGCACACCTCAAGTCGGATCGCACCCCAAATTGGGCGCATTCCACGTCACAATCGTTTACTCCGCCACGTAACAAATACAAGTGCGCGCAAGATAGACATTGGACTGAAATGTCCTTAAACTAAATTGCGTTCCCAAAATGGAAATGTTGGACCGAAATGTCCTTAAACTAAAATTCGCTCCAAACATGGAGATAATGGACCGTGATGTCCTTAAATTAAAATAATTGAGCCCATACGCTCATTTGCTTCTAAGTTGATTTTAGTCTCAAATATGAATAACGATCCTTAGATCAAATCCAAATATCCCGTGAATTGATGGACCTCAATTATATGAGATATGTTTCCTAAGTTCACTCCCGTTGGCAAACCAAGCCACCAACGTGGATCCTGTCAAGCAAATCCTTGACCTAAAACCCAAATCTAAAAATATACGGATTTGGACTAAACCGCGCCCTACGGGCAACAACACAAACTAGACTCCGTATACAATCCACGGGCAACCAAAACAAACAAAAACACACACGACACGAAATAAACTTCTGGAGCAGGAGAAAGTGGTTATCGCAATGCGGTAACGTAATTAACTGTAAGGGCTTACGTCTGCAGGGAAGAGCGTCCCTACAATAAAACCCCCTCTCATAAAACGAGGGGGAATCTGATAAAGTCTGCTACAACGGTCGTGTCAGTCCAAACCTTCGATATATGGTGTTATAAATCAACTTGGTATCTTCGGAGAGGTGGACGAATAAATCCAAATAGTATCTGCCCCCAGATTCAGGCAAGACTATCCATCCCAGTTCGTCTCTGTTTCCGGCGGTGAGTAGATTCTGGCACGCCCGGTGGGACCTTTTCCTCTTTCCAATCCACGCTTTGTTTGTCGTGTTTTCACGAACGAAATCGCGGTTCACTATGGTTGCCCTTGGATATGAGGTACTAAAATTTGGTGTCTTGCTCCTGTGCAGAAGAAGAGAAATCGATGGCTTCCCAATGCACTTCTTGCAACAGTAACACTCGCTCCACCCCAGCTGGAGGAGTAACCTATGGGCCCAGCGCAGCCTTTATCTTTTCAATGCCGGTGGGGCAAGTAATGCAAGCCACTACTAGACTATTCTTCGGGACCATGTTGCTACCAGTGGGTGTCGGTGCCTCAGCGCCGCAGGAAGAAGCTCCCAAGAAGTCGGTCTTCGATCGACTGGAGACCACAATGGCCCCTCTCAACGGGCCGCCCAAAGCTGACATCTCAGTCTTCAACAGGCTGGGCAAGAACCCAAACGGGCCCGCAAAGAGGCTCGTGATACTTGAAGGGGCTGCCCCAAAATGGATATCCCTCCCAACTCCTACTTTGGGTGAAGTCGTCAAAGGTGCTTCCCCTACCAGAAAGTCGGTCTTCGAAAGATTGGTCGACCCTCCCCAAACTTTAATCAGGACGTCAGTCTTCAACAGGTTGACGCCAACAGTAGGCCCTAAGCAAAGCCAGGGGCACGAAGAAGCCGCTTCCAAATCTGAGGCGGCCCCGTCTGCAAGACACGCTCGACGTCGTCACTAACGCCGAGTGAGGAAAGCTGGGGGCAACTCCCCCTCTGGACTTACCCCAGCAGTTCCAATGGTGGAAGTTGACGCTGATGTTCCAACCGGGAACAACTTTGATCTACTAAGGAGGGTACACAAGAACTCTACAACGGCGGTGCTAAAGAAATTGCCCCCGCCTGCAAAAACCACAGTGCAGGCAAAGATGGAGCGCCCCTATCAACGACTCTCCTAGCAAATTCACAAGGTCTGGTGAAAAGTCCAGGACTCCGTGATTGATCAAAACTACTCTTGTCGACCGAAGAAATCGAAGGCTCGGCAAGAGAAATACTGTACCTCCGTCATACAGCGAGAGACTTCTTTTGCACAGGTTCTTGTTACAACGGCTCCTTCAACTCCGACCTCCCACAAAAGGATGAGGCCATAGAAAATCCCACCGCCGACGGGAAATTCCAAAGGTGATAGACTTAAACTCCCCAAGTCTGGGGGCATGATCGTACATACGGTCTACATGGCTTCCGGGAAAGAAGAAGGTTGTGCTTCCGTAGGTCACTGGTCGCAAACTCGGTCGCTGACAAAAGCTCAGGAGCAACAACAAAAGCTCTAGAAAATGCTGACCAAAATGGCAGCGCTTACCAGATAGAAAGAAAGTTCGGACAAAGAGGCCGAACAGCTCCAAGAGCAGGAGACCGAGACAGAGTTCCTGCGAAGGGTGCTTGAAAGAAAAGACAAAGAAGCCGCTGAGCAAGCTGCCGACATAAAGCAATGGCGCTTTTGTTTCAGGATATGGTTGGAATGATGATCCAGCTAGAACCCCCAGCCGAGGATCCGCAGATAATTATCGAGGATGACAGAGGGAAAACATCAAATCCTTTTCCAGCCTTATCGACAGCCAAAGAGGAAACGATTTCCAAGGTTGCTCTTGATGATTATATAGCTCAATAAATAAGAGCTCATCAAGCAAATGAAGCGGCTGGCCAAATCGTCAGAACTGGACGACCGTATCTAGACTGGTATGACTAAATCAAGTACTCGCCGGGATATACGATCTCCAAGTTTCATGTATACAAAGGGATGGGCAATCCCCATCAACACGTTGCGCAGTTCAGATCTCTGTGCGGCAACACTACAGGCGACGAAAAACTGTTGCTTCGCCACTTTGTTGGCAGCCTGTCAGAGACGGCCTTTGAATGGTACTCAGAGCTCCCAAATGATTCCGTGAGAACATTCACAGAGATGGAGCTGCTGTTCACACAACGGTTCGTCTGCACAAGCGAGCGCACCCCGATCACGGTATTAATCAATGCCAGGATAAAGCCAGGAGAAACCTGGGTCCAATATTCGATCCGGTGGCGTAACCTATGGTCAAAGTGCGAACAGCGCATCGAAGAATCCCCTGTCGTGGGCATGTTCATCGGGACCCTTGATCCTCAAACGACTGTGTCCCAGTTCATGACGTTCTTCAAACCAACGACCTTCCATGAACTCATAGATAAAATGACTCGATTAGATCAAATGGGTCAAGACTCTTCCTCATCCGATAAAGATAAATGAAAAGCAAATGCAAGGTGGCGTTTGTCGCCAATGCTCAACAAAAAATGAGCGACTCTGAAGCAACCTGTCGCCAAAATCGTGACGGCGTGGGTACTCGCTCCCTCTAAGATATACACATGGGGCATATTTCTCACTGGCGGAAGATTCTTTACGTGGGATGGTCTTTTCTTCTCAAAGAACAGAAAGGATATCAAGAGACCTACAAGCAGGTCCTGTAATTAAGTGGAATATCCCACTTGAACCAAACAACCATGGGAGAGATGCGAAATCCATGTCCCACTCCGAATCAGACGATGAGGGGAAACCCCCCAAGTCAAATCCATTCTTCCAGGGAATGGAAGACTTGGCAGAAAGAATAACGTGACATCTCGTTCCTTAATATATGAAGAAGTTGCTCCATCAGTATCGAAAAGCGACATTGATGAGCAGGGGGCATGTGCTGTTTAAAATACCTGGTATTTCCCGCAAAACAACCCGATTGCCGCGATGGTAAAATAAGCAGTCCAAGAGGGTGAAAACGGCCTAAGGCATGAAGTGTCCATGCATACAAAAGACATGCAACAGCGCCTCGACAAGCAAGCGTTGGAAGGAATGAGTTATGTAACTCCCCGATCAAACGACGATAATGGACCGAGAAGTCTCTAAACTAGTGCGTCGCCCCAAACACGGCGATATTGGACCAAGATGTCCCTAAACTAGCATTTCGTCCTGAACATGGGAATGATGGACCAAAACATCCCTAAACTAGCGCGTCACCTCAAACACGACGCGTCGCTTCAAACACGGTGATAATGGACCGAAACGTCTCCAAAATAGTGCGCCACCTCAAACATGGAGATAATGGGCCGAAACGTCCCTAAACTAATGCATCGCCTTAAACACAGCGCGTCGCCCCAAACACGGCGATAATGGACCGTGAAGTCCTTAAACTAACAATCCGCCTCAAACATGGTGATAATGGACCGAAATGTCCTTAAACTAACGTTCGTCCCCAAGATGGGAATGTTGGACCGAAAAGTCCTTAATCTAGAAATTCGTCTTAAATATGGCGATATGGACCGAAACGTCCCTAAACTAGTGCATCGCCTTAAACATGGCGCATCGCCCCAATTATGACAATTTCCCTTTTGAGATCTATATTGCAATCAAAGTATCAACGGCGAGGCTTCCAACTCAAGTTCTGCCGGCTGTTGCGGTCGAAAATTGCACCCCGGTTGACCAAGTCAAAGTCAAGGTCAACCCCAAGCCAAGTGGGCCCAAGTTCGGATCAAGTGGGCCCATACCCAGGTCGAGTCCGAACATGAAGCGGCCGACCCTCCTCCATGCCCCAAATGAAATCATGTAATAAATAATTTTTCTGTAATTTTTTATGCATGAATAGGCATAGAGTCAAATTTTTGTAAAGCCCATGGCTTATGTGCAAAAAGAAATGGTACATGAGCCATGGGATGGCCAAAATGCCATTTTTGTAAAGCCCAAGGGGCTATATGTAAAGTGTATAGCCTATAAAGGTTAAGATAATGAAAATATCTCAACAACTTTTTCTCTCTCAAAAACGAATCAAGATCTGTGATCTTCTCCTTCCTCAAGGTACTAAAAACCTTCTCCTCTTTTTGAATTAAATCAAGAGTTTTACTCTTCCTTTTCCAAAACTAAATAGTTTTTTACCACGAAACCCACAAAGGGGAACTCAGATCTCCCATCAGATCTTAAAAATAAGAGATTTTTAAAATCTCATACTTCTTGTTCTTCAAGATCCAGCCAAAAGAGGAGGAAGAAGGAGACCCATATCCTAAAAATCCCACTTTGGGAAGATCCAGAGCTCAAGGGAGAAGCCCGTTTCAGCATCTCCAAAAACGTCTTAGGAGTTTAACTCCCCTCTAATTTCTTTTTCGGGAATTTAAATCCCATTTCTGGGGGCTAAAATCCCCTTTTCCTCACCGGCGCCCAAGCGCCCGAGCGCCCCAAACGCTCAAGCGCCCACGTGCCTTAAATTCCATTTCTGGGGGCTAAAATCCCCTTTTCCTCACCGGCGCCTAAGCGCCCGAGCGCCCCAAACGTTCAAGCGCCCACGTGCCAGGCACGTGGTGCGCTGGCGCTCGAGCACCTTGCGCTCAAGCGCCCAGCGCCCAACGCCCGAGCGCCCAGCGCTCGAGCGCCCAGCGCCCACGTATCGGACACGTGGTACGCTAGCGCTTAAGCGTACAACGCCTAAGAGAACAACGCTCAAGCGCACATCGCCCACATGTCGGACACGTAGTGCGCTAGCGCTTAAGCGCACGGTGCCTAAGCGCACGGTGCCTAAGCACACAGCACTCAAGCGCCCAGCGCCCACGTGTCGGACACGTGGTGCGCTAGCGCCTAATCGCACGGCGCTCAGGCGCCCAGCGCTCGCGTGCTAGGCACGTGAGGCGCTGGCCCCACGCGTCCTTTGGGCGCTTTTCCCCCTTATATATATATATGTATACATGTATATATATTGATACACACACACTCCACAACACCGTCCCTGTTAGAAAAAAATTCTAACGGGGCGCTGTCTTGCACCCCGCAAGGGGGCTGCTAGCGCTCTTGACCCTCAGCCCGCTATCCGGGTAGTGGGACCCCCGTAAAAACTCTGCGGGGCCCCCGATATATCCCAAACCCCTTCAAAACACAACACTGCACATTAAGTTCGCATGACCAGTTTAACCCGTCAATCGGAGGTTCTCTCGCTCCAAATGCGAGGGGTAATTAATGGCAGCTTAGTCCGCGCTACTGAAGATTCGGATCCTCACAATCAATAAACCCCAGCCTAACCTATGCAGGGGGAATCTGTAATGCACCTGACCAGCGCGCGTGTATTCCCATCTCAATGGGGTGACGAAAAACACCCTACAGATTCTGGCACGCCCGGTGGGACATTTCTTTCCTCCCATATTTCGGGTTAAACGTTCATGCAAACTCAATCAATATATATACCGATTGCCTATACTGAAATGATGTTTTCTTTTCGTGCAGTAATCAACTTTCAACGACAATGTCTCCCAGGACGAATTCAGCTTCCAACGCGACCCTGATCTCATACGTGGTCAAGATCAATGCTCGTGTGGTTCTCCCCGCAAGCCTCAGTCGACAGTGGGAGGAACTGCCCCGCCAGTTCGGTTCCTTCGTCATCTACCCTGCTGGAAGCGCTCATCTAGTAGAAATCTCGGCAAAGCAGGCGGCCAAGCCGGTCTCAAGGGGCAAGAGGCCGAATGTTGTAATCGCCAAGGCACCACAACCGAAACTTAAGACAGTGTCTGAATGACTCTCTGGCACTCCAGCTGGGGGCAAGACTTCCGGTAAAAAGGGCAACATCAAATGTTGCGGACGAGCTCAGGCGGTGACTCCAACAAATGCACAATCATGCGTATCTCCAAATCCCTCCATCGCCCGGTCTACGGCGGTTTCCCGAAGAGCCGTAACCAGCCAAGTGCTCAAAACAGAAAGGCTGAGACAGAAGCGGCTCAGGTATCGAGCCAACAAGAGGGCCAGGACTCCGGCCAGGTGGAATCTCGTGAGATTCCAAGAGCAAAGTCATCCTGCGACGACGGCTGAGTCGGCCATAAAAATCAGCAATTCCTTCGAACCTCTGAAGTGGGTTCAGAGAAATGCCATGACCGCCAGGATCAAGAAGACATCAGTCCGAACAATGCCACGAAGGGACGTGTCCCAGCCGCAACAGAAAAAGTATGGCACTGTCTCTTCAAGAGTCTATCAGGCGCTCTGTGCCGCACGAAAGCGGCGGGAAAACCCAGAAAAGAAGCGCCAGCACCATTCAAGAACCTGGTCAGGCCAGCCACCTTCAATCGACTGCCCGCTACCGAAACAGGGGGGTCAAGACAGCGATCTGTGAAATCAGCCGCCGATAATAAAAAGACGGCTGGATATATTATCCATACGGTCTATATGATGGGTGGGCGCCCCAGCGACAACCTTCGCAACAAAAGAAAGGATGGGGCCACCACATCCCAAGTCCAATCTGGCTTGAATGTGGTTGTCGCTTCCCAAGAACAGCCGCCTCTGCTGGATGATGAAAACCCCTTCGATGAAGATGATAGGCAGAAAGACCCTCCAGTCCATGTAGAGTCAAGCTCGGAAAGCGAGGATGAGCCAACTTTCCAACCTAGGACCGCAGAGCAGTAATTTCTCCAGGAGCTCCGAAAGAAGCTCAGAAACAAAGACAAGGAGATGGCAAAGCTCTACTCAAAAATTGACGGCTTGACAAACGTCGTCTTACATCTCACGGCCCAACTTGCCTTTCAGCCGCCCAATCAAGCGCATGGTTCTACTCATGGACCGAGAAACGGTGTCCCGAGACAGCCGACGCCTTTTCCCTCAAATCCAAAGGTGGGCGGACCGCATGAAAGCCAGTCGCATCCTATCTCGGGAAATGTCTTGGCGGCCGATGACAGCAACCCGTTAACTCTAGATCAAATCATGGATTTGGTTGCCAACAAAGTCAAAACATTGGTAGCCGAAGCCGGAGAGCAAAAAGATGCCAGCAGTAGCGGGAGACCATATCCTGCTCGGTATGATCTTATGGAGTTTCCCACTGGCTATTGATCGCACGCTTTTGGCGTGTTGGATGTTCAAAGTTCTAAAGTTATAACCGCGATCAGGACGGTGTCGCTTTGTAGCTAGCCGGTTGAGCACGGGTCGATCCGTAGGGAGATGGTTGTATGTCCGTTCGAGTTTTAGACGAGTCAATAAAGAATGTGTATATGTTTGTTCAATTCTATCCTAAGTGTTCGTATTTATGTTCAAGTAAGCTTGTTAAGGTTAAGGTTGGTTAGTAGAGCTAGGATTAGTCTTGTGCTTGTCTTTTGCCATCCTTAAAACGGTGTTGGGACAATCGAAAGTAGCGGGGATTAGGAGGACATAGGAATAGGATTTGCGAGTTTAAGCAAGCTTTCCAACGCTAAATCCATTCCTAGTGCCCCTTGTCCGTCCGCTAAATATGCTTATTTCCAACCCTCGGTCAAACACCCGCAACCATGTATCCAATTAAGTCACAACTACATGTCACGTTGTAGTGCGCTTAAAGGACTTCTCGACTTAGGTCGCGATCATATGTCACGTATAGCGCGCCTAAGCGAGGGGGTTGCGGTTGTTTGGTCGGGGTTCGTTTCAAGATGTTTGGCGAAGAGAAGCATAAGGGATTTCTCCGTCCCTCATACCACCTTCTTTAGCCTTAACAAGAGGGAAATTATTCACACATCATAAAAGAAAAGAAAACAAAACAAGAAGGTAGAAAAGAGGAAAATACGGTTTTACAAGTGAAGCAAGCTAACTCTTGGGTCCTCACCTTAGCAAGGAACTCCGTCAAGTATCATCGCTTGAAAATACGGATAAGAGAAGAAAAGAAAAGAGAACAAGAAAAGAAATAACAACAACTAGTTAACAACAAATAATAAAATTACAATACAAGATAATAAAATTACAAGACAATAAATAAAAGAGACAAGATAAAAACAACCCTCATCTTCATTGATCTTCCACTCAAAAAGCTCTCACTACAATTTTCATGGAGGAAAGAATGAAGAAGAAGAAGAAATTAAGCTAATTCCTAACAAAAAGAGGCATAAGAATTGATCCCTTACAATGGCTCAGAACTGGGGTATTTATAGGAGGAGAGTTGAAAATCTAGGGCAACATTCTGACCCTACAGGAAAAGACCAACCTAACCCTGAAAAATAATCATCTGATGAGCCTATACGGCCGCGGTTCCGCGGCCTAAGCATGCTTATGCCGAGGAACCGCGGCTATAAAGAGGGTTTAGGCCATCAAGTTTTGTCATGTTCCCTGTTTTGCTGTCCTCTTCAGTGTGGTATAGTACTTTTCTCAGAAGCTCTTCACAATTCTTCCAGAATTTCAGTAGATCAAAAAGGTGATGTGATGTGGATCTTTTGCCATGATTTCCTCGAGCTCCGCGTAGATATGTTGGATCTTGTGTTGACATTGAGCTTTGTGCATGAAAATGACATCGATTTGCCATTTTGTCCCTTAAACTGGTATGTGGCAACACACGGATAGAGAGCGGAGACCCGTGTTTTATCTGTTGTTGGCAGTAATCCGGAATTTGTCGTACTTTTCCATGAATTTCACTGTTTAGAGCTGAGAACCAGTATTCTGCAAATATGTAGCAAACACTGATCAAAAGCACCTGCGTATAAACAAACGAGCGTAAGAATAGGTGGTATAAAATGCAATATTCTGGTATGAACAAATACCCCCAAACTTAAATTTTGCTCGTCCCGATCAAAACCAATTATTCACAAAAAAGTCCTAACCACACTTTCGCAGGGAACGCGATTGCACTGAGTGTGTGCAACAAGCCGTTAAACCTCTAGGTGTCCCTAGTAGGAGGAGTGTTGTCTCCTGAGGGTTTTCAGCGAATACTACCCACAAAATTCCGTCAAGCTAGTGTCATAAATTAACATCGATTCTACTCCTACAGTTTAGTATTTACGTTAGAAATTCTATCATCCTAAGTTAGAAATATCCAACCCTAATGCTTCACATCTCCTATCTATTTAACCTTAGATCATATACGTTCCAAAAAAAGTTTAGAAAGATGTTGGTTCTCCTGAGTTTTCCTTCTTCAAGTGTGGTCTCAAATCATGGATTTTTATCAATTTTATAGAAAACATACGCCTTATTCTTTATTTCTATCTCTTATCCAAACATTGATTGTATACCCCTACGTGTGTGTATATTTGCACCCCTACACTTAAGAATTCAATTCAAGCTATAATACCCTGGCCCTAATACCTAATACTACTTCTTTTCATTAAGGATGGACGGATTTGCTCACACACCTTTCATGCGACTATTAATGCTTCTTGAGGCACTGACGGCCGATTACTGAATGTGTGAACTTTAAAGCGTAAATAGCAGTTTTCAGGTCTTGACTTTATTCTATTTTTCTTTTTCTTTTTCTTTTTCAAGACCGGATATATTTTTCAATATGCTCTTTTGGTGTTTAGCTTTAAAATACCGTTTTTTCTTTCATACTAGGCTTTCAGGCAAGAGTATTTCTAGGTATCCTCTACTATCCCAAGTTTCAAGGTGCGTGTAAGTGCAGTTTGTAGGGTATATACTTTCTAAATTTGAACTCAAGAAAAGAAACTATTTTTCAGAGTTATCTTTCTGTAAAGCTTCAATACTTTCCCTCCATCTTGACTTAACTCAAGAACTGAACTCAAGATTACCTATTTCTCAAAAAACTGTAAGGACATATACTTACCAAAGTTAGGCAGAATGAGGGTTATTTTTTGGATTTTCAATTCCTAAGCCTAGAATTTAGTTATTTCTAACATATCAACTAAACTTTCAGAATAAAAATCTAAGTTACCCTATTAGCTAACTTGACGACAAAGTTTTTATATTTTTTTGGAAAATTTTCGATTTTTGTGGGTTTTTAATAAGGTATGCAAATGCAAAATATACAAATGAATGCGAAGGAAGAAAGCTTACAGAGCACACTCCCAAACTTAAACTTGACAGTGCCCTCACTGTCAGGCTATACCAAGAGGGTCAAAATTGTCGGCGCTCCCTAAAAAAAATTATATACATAACAAAAAAGGAAAACAAAAATTATATACAAAAAGGTTCCCCCCCAAACAGTGTTTCCACTGTTAAGCGTTTGAAGTTCAGGATTAGGGGGAAAGAAAACAGTTTCAAACTATACAAGGCCTTACACAGGCCAAAAGTGAGCACCAACCATTCAAAGATTTTATCGCTATAATATACAGGTTGGTGGAAGAAGGCGTAGAGAAAAGAGAGGGAGAATACGCGATACCGTATGGAGATAGAAGTGGTATACAGTCTCGGTATATGAGAGGAAGAATGGCGGAAGGGAGAAAGAAGTGGAATACGAACTTGAGGGTGGAAATGGATTGAATAAATTAGTACAATCTGTAATGATCGATGTGAAAAGATGGATTGTACTAATCTATCAATATGGCGAGAAATGGGGTCAAATCCCTCAAGATTCGTGAGAAACCATGGGTACGCCGAACTCGGTAAACCAGACATATGAAATGAAAGTGAGACGGTTTCTTGCAAGGTCGGAATGATGGAAAGGATGGAGGTATGTGATTGAGGAAGGTTATCGGTTAAAGGTTCATGAGGGTGTACACAGTAAATGAAAGGAACATGATGAATTGAAAAATCTGACTCATCAATTAAAACTGGTTCATCCTCAAAAATATCCTCAAAAGTTTCCTCAAAATTCAGCTTATCCATGCAAATTTCATCAAAATCCAGATGCATATGGGGTTCGGGAAAAACATTTAATGAATCGGGATGATGAATTGGAGAGAAAAACTCAGCCAAATCTGCGGGTTCATCATCCAAAATATTCCCAGCGTCAATATCCTCAATCAAATGAAAATCTATATTCTCAGACACCTCAACAAAAGCATGGATTTTAATCATTTCAGGTTCTAGAGTGGAGGTGTAGAGGTCAAAAGGATTGGGTGTGGTTTCACTCGAAAAGGACCCTTCACAATCGGGAAAATCAAACACTACAAAGTCACACAACTCATTATCTGTTCTATCTTTAATCAATGAATCGTTTGGAACACTAGATAGACATTTAAAACCGGAGTTGTGGGATTCAAGTTGAAACGGGTAGGCTTGATTCGGAAGGGGGTACATCTCACTCTCTCCACTCAAATTCTCAACCTGTCCTACCGCCTCTTCATACATTGGAAAATTTGGAGCTAGTTGAAAACTAGCTACCGGGTCACTAGGTTGTATGAGGGCGGCCATGGACGCATTCAAATCCATCATCTGTTGGTACGATGCTACCCTAAAGTCTTCCAAAGACTGTTCCAGACTAGACATGGGTTTTGAAGGGGTTTTAGTAAAAGATTCAAAGTTGTTTAGATACTGAAAACTCCCAAATGGCGGTTCAGAAGCAATGTCTAGGGAATGTACAAAAGTCGGGTAGGACTGGTAGGAATTGAATGGCTGGACAGGAGCAGGATCAACATGTGGATAAGAAGGTGAATGGAATTGTTGATCCCAAGAATCTGTAGTGGTGAAAGGAGTGAAAGATCGGCTACAGGATTGTTCAATATGTTCAGCGACGGACAAATGGCGACTTGCAAAAGGGGTATCAACATAAGAGGGTGGGGGAGGTTGAAAAGGTTAATACAAAGTGGATTGCGGAGGGCAAATGTTTGTCCTAGACGTGTCTATCCGATCTTTCAAAGAGATTTTGGGCATGGAGGGATCGTTCGACGTTCGGCCAAAGCAAGAACCGTAAGAAGTAATATCTGGTTGTGGGTACCAAAGTTCGGCAAGAGTTTTGCGAGGTGGGGTACCCATGATATGAAGAGAGAAAGAAAGAAAGGCAGAGAAAATGAGGGGAAAAAGAATATGTTTTTTTTTGGGTTTTTTTTTAGTTTTTAACAAAAGAATGAAATATACACACAAAAAGAATCTGGACAAAAACAATCACGACACAAAAATACCACACACCTAATCGTTCTAGGGTTCACCTAGGTCAACTAGACCTGCTCCAGAACTTGATTTTCGAAGTAAAACTGTGTCGAGAAACGGGCTTAAGATACACTGATCACGAGGCCAGGTAAGTGCAGAGATAAGGGGAGGTTTTCCGAAGCTTTCGCGAAGGTCCTTAATTAAATAACCCTTTCTCTTTTGGCAGTTTCGCCGTTAACACTTTCCTAGAGACCCCGTAAACAATGTATCGTTATGCGAGGTTCTAAACACAGTTAACTTCTCCTAGTGAGCGCGGAGTCCTTAAGGCTTAAAGTCTAATTTCTTTTAAAATTTGTGCGGGTAAACGTTATGCTCAAGTTCGTGATTTATGGGCTACGGAAAGGTGATGAAATCCTTTACCGTATATTGTGGGGTTCGCTTGCCCTTAAGTCCGTATTAATGTATGCAATGCGCAATTTAATAAAAATTCTATAGAGAATCAAACAATTGTTTTTTATATTAAGCACGACACTGCAACAAATACGGGTTCGTCAATTTTTTTGCGTTTGGTAGCGACTTGCAAAGAATCCTGCAAAGATATTATAGTGGATGCGTCGGATTTGAGAAGAAGGTATAAGTAAAGTACGTACCGTTAAGTTTTCGGGTTTTAGAAAACCCCCGTTGAATCAAATCCGGTAAGCTTGAAAAGTTCGCTTGCGCGGGTCAAACTACCCGAATCTTTGGCACTGTACTTTGCAATCACCTTAGCCTTGAACGTACACTTTGCTTCCCACAATCGCAGTTCGCAAATCTGCAAAAATCTGCAGAAAATACAGTATGGTGGAATTCACAGAGAAGATAAAAGAAAAGAAAAAGGGGTGGAGAAAAAAATGGGCACAGAGGCCTCGATGGGACCGCGGAACCGCTACTCAATGCACCTTTTGACCGTGGTTCCGCGGTCAAAATGATGACTTGGGGATTTGTCTTTGGTCAACGAACTCCACTTCTTCTCTTCTCCAAAATAAAAACCTCTGTTTTCTTTTTGGATTACTGTACTTACTCCAGATTAGCCTGCACACTTGCTCACAAAAATTATCAAAAATAACAAAAAGATTTTATTTTTTTATTTATAAATATATACAAAAAGAATATTAATCCGAATAACAAGAAAGAAAATACGTTACCGTCTCCCCGGCAACGGCGCCATTTGATCGCACGCTTTTGGCGTGTTGGATGTTCAAAGTTCTAAAGTTATAACCGCGATCAGGACGGTGTCGCTTTGTAGCTAGCCGGTTGAGCACGGGTCGATCCGCAGGGAGATGGTTGTATGTCCGTTCGATTTTTAGACGAGTCAATAAAGAATGTGTATATGTTTGTTCAATTCTATCCTAAGTGTTCGTATTTATGTTCAAGTAAGCTTGTTAAGGTTAAGGTTGGTTAGTAGAGCTAGGATTAGTCTTGTGCTTGTCTTTTGCCATCCTTAAAACGGTGTTGGGACAATCGAAAGTAGCGGGGATTAGGAGGACATAGGAATGAGATTTGTGAGTTTAAGCAAGCTTTCCAACGCTAAATCCATTCCTAGTGCCCCTTGTCCGTCCGTTAAATACGCTTATTTCCAACCCTCGGCCAAACACCCGCAACCATGTATCCAATTAAGTCACAACTACATGTCACGTTGTAGTGCGCTTAAAGGACTTCTCGACTTAGGTCGCGACCATATGTCACGTATAGCGCGCCTAAGCGAGGGGGTTGCGGTTGTTTGGTCGGGGTTCGTTTCAAGATGTTTGGCGAAGAGAAGCACAAGGGATTTCTCCGTCCCTCATACCACCTTCCTTAGCCTTAACAAGAGGGAAATTATTCACTCATCATAAAAGAAAAGAAAACAAAACAAGAAGGAAGAAAAGAGGAAAATACAGTTTTACAAGTGAAGCAAGCTAACTCTTGGGTCCTCACCTTAGCAAGGAACTCCGTCAAGTATCATCGCTTGAAAATACGGATAAGAGAAGAAAAGAAAAGAAATAACAACAACTAGTTAAAAACAAATAATAAAATTACAATACAAGATAATAAAATTACAAGACAATAAATAAAAGAGACAAGATAAAAAGAACCCTCATCTTCATTGATCTTCCACTCAAAAAGCTCTCACTACAATTTTCATGGAGGAAAGAATGAAGAAGAAGAAGAAACTAAGCTAAATCTTAACAAAAAGAGGCATAAGAATTGATCCCTTACAATGGCTCAGAACTGGGGTATTTATAGGAGGAGAGTTGAAAAGCTAGGGCAACATTCTGACCCTACAGGAAAAGACCAACCTAACCCTGAAAAATAATCATCTGATGAACCTATACGGCCGCGGTTCCGTGGCCTAAGCATGCTTTTGCCGAGGAACCGCGGCCATAAAGAGGGTTTAGGCCTTCAAGTTTTTTCGTGTTCCCTGTTTTGCTGTCCTCTTCAGTGTGGTATAGTACTTTTCTCAGAAGCTCTTCACAATTCTTCCAGAATTTCAGTAGATCAAAAAGGTGATGTGATGTGGATCTTTTGCCATGATTTCCTCGAGCTCCGTTTAGATATGTTGGATCTTGTGTTGACATTGAGCTTTGTGCATGAAAATGACATCGATTTGCCATTTTGTCCCTTAAACTGGTATGTGGCAACACACGGATAGAGAGCGGAGACCCGTGTTTTATCTGTTGTTGGCAGTAATCCGGAATTTGTCGTACTTTTCCATGAATTTCACTGTTTAGAGCTGAGAACCAGTATTCTGCAAATATGTTGCAAACACTGATCAAAAGCACCTGCCTATAAACAAACGAGCGTAAGAATGGGTGGTATAAAATGCAATATTCTGGTATGAACAGCTATGTCGTCCCCAAATTTGAAAGGTTTGATGGGACGGGAAATGCGAACCGACACATTGCTCAATTTAAAGCATCATGCGCAAATACTGGGGGAAATGATGCACTCCTTCTCCGTCAGTTTGTTAATAGCTTGACGGATGTTGCTTTCGATTGGTATGCAAGCATACCAGATGACTCGATCACGACGTTCGCTCAAATAGAATCCATGTTCAAGCAAAGGTTCATGAGTGTCAGCGATAAAATCACCATTGCCGACCTCGTAAGGACAGAGCCAAAGAACAACGAAAGCAACATGGATTTTATAGTCCGATGGCGCAATCTCTCTGTCAAATGTGAATCACCGTTGGAGCAAGACCAATCCGTCAGTCTTCTTATAGAAAATATGAAGGACTGGATGAAACCTTTCCTGTGCACCGCAGGACTTAAAAGATTCCAAGAGCTGACCAAAAAGGTCCAAACGTTGGAATGCTCAAAGCCCGATTCCGCTCAGGGTCTTCAGTTCACAAAAAGACCGAAACCTTGGAAGGACGACAACCGAAAATGCGGAAGTTCTAACAACACCGATTCTCTAAATAAGCAGAGAGCGGGCGGAGCAAAAACTAACAAAACTCGAGAACCAACTTTGGAGGAAAGAAGAAATAAGGTCTACTCATTCCGAAGGGACAAGGTCCACAAAATTTTTAAAGATGCTCTGAAGAATGTCCTGCGGCTACCAGAACCAAAAAGGCTAAGTGAAGCGAACAAGACTGATCATCCCAACTTTTGCCCATACCACCGAGTGCTGGGACACACTATTGAAGACTGTTGCATCTTCATGGATTGGGTCGAGAAACAATACAAGGCGGGAGAAATATCATTGTCCCCTAGCGTGTTAACAAACAATCAAGCTGCGACCGCCAATTTCATACAAATGGAGACCGAAGTCCTTCTGGGACCTGATTCTCTCAGACATTTGCCTTGCTCTAAAAAGAGCGGACCAAGGCAACAAGCTAAGAGCCAAGGGAGCAACATTGCCAATGAAGAAGCAATAGACGGGTACACAACCCATACGGTCTATATGATGGAGCTCAGAGGAACAAGTCCTCCTACGCCTTATAACCATGACAATGACGCGGTTGTTGCCATCCAACATCGGCCCGATCCAAATGATGAAGAGCTCGCTCAGGCCATTGAGCCAAAGGAACCCATGGTTCATGCCGAATCAAGTTCAGGCGGTAGGGATGACCCCGTTGTCATACCCGGAACTATAGAACAAGCATTATTCCAATGGCTTCAAAGGCAACTTCAGGACAGGGATGAGAAGATGGCCAAGGTCCATTCTACAGTCGACGAGCTGGAAAATGTCGTGGCGGATCCCACGACCCAAGTCGCTCGATTGCAATTACAGCAAAATCAAATTTTGGTTCGCGAGCTGGGGATTGATATCCGGAAGCAGCCGACCGGTGCTCCCTCCATCCCGAGAGCGGAACACCTTTGTGAAAAACGGACGCGATCAGCCTCCAGTCCCTCCGATACGTACACTGAACGTGGTAAGCGGACAGTAGGCGAACCAAAGACTGATCGTCCTCAGGGTCCAACATCAGTAAGGGCACCTACTTTAATGGAGAGAAAGAAGAAAGTATACTCCTTCAGGAGGGATAAAGTCCGCGAAATATTCGTGGACGCCTTGAACAACGGTCTTCAACTGCCTATTCCAAAGAGGCCACATGAGATGAACATGAACGACAATCCCATATACCGCCCATATCATAGAATGGTGAGTCATTCCATTGAAGACTGCTATGTTTTTAAAGATTGGGTGGAGAACCAATACAAACTCGGGAAAGCCTCATAGTCGTCAGATGTACCGACAAGCCACAGAGCTACGGTCATCAACATAACCTCGCCAAGATCAAAGTTTAAGGAGCTGGGATAAGCAAACCGCTGACCACCATGTCGTTAAACTGGGAACAATCGACCACCACATCGTTAAACTGGGAACGATCGACCTCTAAGTCGTTAAACTGGGAATGTAAATAAAAACAAGTGTAAATATATATAAAAAAGGAAAATAAAGCCGAAATGATGGGGCAACTCGCAATAAAAATCAGCGAGTAAAAATAAAGATGAAAATAAAGACGAAACGATGGGGCAACCGCGAGTAAATAGCCGAAATGATAGGGCAATCGCGACCTTCGCGATAATAAAAGCTGAAATGATAGAGCAACCACCGTAAAAAAAATCACTCTCCAACGTCGAATGATGAGTCGCACCTGGCACCATAATCCAGTGCAGCGATGCAGACGCCAATCAAAATCCAATTTCCCAAAATTCTTCCAGCTCTACGGCCAGTCCCCAAATTGACTACCGTATACAATCCACGGGCTCAAATAATTCTCATCATACCCATGCCCCATCGTAATCACCAGTTACGCGGCTGGTCTCCGCCTTTGGTATTATAGTCCATTGGGAAGACCCACTCATGTATCCTCACGATGCATGAGGAGAACAAACCTTCGTGGGATCCTTACGAATCACAAAGGAAAAACACACTTGGGAGTCCTCACGACTCCTAAGGAGAAAATACACCTAAGGGATCCTTACGACCCGTAGGGAGAAAATGCTTTTATGGGACCCTTATGCCCCATAAAATTGAAAAGCCTTAAGTGATAGGGATCCAAACCAGTCTCCTAAGCCATTGCTCCCCAATCCCCAAGTGGCGAATGATGAGTCGCTCCTGGTACCATATTCCAATGCAGCGATGCAGACGCCAACCAAATTCCAAATCCCATACCCAAACGACGGATGATGAGTCGCTCCTGGTACCATATTCCAGTGTAGCGATGCAGACGCCAACCAAATTCCAAATCTCAATGGCGAATGATGAGTCGCTCCTGGTACCATATTCCAGTGCAGCGATGCAGACGCCAGCCAAATTCCAAATCCCAATGGCGAATGATGAGTCACTCATGGTACTATATTCCAGTACAGCGATGCAGACGCCGACCAAATTCTAAATCCTATACCCCAACGGCGAATGATGAGTCGCTCCTGGTACCATCTTCCAGTGCAGCGATGCAGACGCCAACAAAGTCCCAAAATGTTTCCGGCCCTACGGTCTGGATCATACATCCTGCAAAACTGTATACAATCCACGGGCGTAAAATGATCCCATTCTCTCCCAAGTCCTACTGGCGAGACCACATTCAAAGTCCCACTGGCGATGAAGATTCCAAAAAAGAAAAAGAAAGAAAAAGGGTATGTCCACAAGCAAAATGGGTACGGATGAAAACCAGAAAGGGCTTCGTGAGTAAAAACAGCAGGACTGCCGACGAGTTTATGAAAACCCGAAAGGGCGCAAACTCGTGAAAAGATATGAAATGCACCCGCAAAGCCCTCTCGACATAGTGAGGAGAAAATTCCCGCGTGAGATCCTTACGACTCACAAAAGAGCAACAAACTTAGGAGTCCTTACGGCTCCTAAGGAGAAAATACATCTACGGGATCCTTACGACCCGTAGGGAGAAAATGCTTTTATGGGACCCTTACGGCCCATAAAATTAAAAAGCTTTAGGTGATAGGGATCTAAACCTGCCTCCTAAGCCATCAATTCCCAAACCTTCTCGGGGAAAATGAGGGGTTGCTCCTGGCATTATTCTAGTGCAGCAATGCAGATGCCAAACAAAAAAAACAATCTCCAAATCCTCTCAAAGACAGATGATGATTCTCTCCTGGTACCATATTCCAGTGTAGAGATGCTGATGTCAACTCAAATCAAACAAACCAAACCAACCAATTCCAACATCGACCTCTGCGTTAAACAACATACACTCCATGCCGGGGAAACGTCGACCAGCGACACTCCGCATCGGGGAATCGTCCACCAACGACACTCCGTAATGAGGAAACGTCAAGCAGACACTCCATCTCGGGGACACGTCAACCAGCGACACTCCGTCTCGGGGAAATGTCCAACACAGACAGTCCGTGCCAGGGACACGTTGACCAGCGGCACTCTGCATCGGGGAAACGTCCAACACAGACACTCGGTCTCGGGGAAACGTCCAACACAGACACTCTGTGCCGGGGACACGTCGACCAGCGTCACTCTGCATCGGGGAAACGTCCAACACAGACACTCCACATCGGGTTAACGTCCAACAACGACACTCCGTAACGGGGAAACGTCAAGCAGACACTCCGTCTCGGGGACACGTCAACCAGCGACACTCCGTCTTGGGGAAACGTCCAACACAGACACTCCATCTCGGGGACACGTCAACCAGCCGATACTCCGCCTTGGGGAAACGTCAAGCAGACACTTCGTGCCGGGGGCACGTAAACTACAGACACTCCGCCTCGGGGAAACGTCGACCAGCGACACTCCGTGCCGGGGGCACGTCTACTAAATCACTCCGGGCCAGAGAAACGTCTACCAAGGACACTCCGTCTCGGAGACGCGTTAAGCGTCGACCGTCCATGTCGTAAAAAGGGTAGTGCATCCCAAAAAGTGAGAACCAGAGCAAGTCGCCTCCACGCGAATGAAGATCCATAAATTTCATGCACACGACCCACATATGTGGTGTGCATTTATTGATGGGGGACACTTTGTTGGGGTCGAAAATTGCACCCCGGTTGACCAAGTCAAAGTCAAGGTCAACCCCAAGCCAAGTTGGCCCAAGCCCGGATCAAGTGGGCCCATGCCCAGGTCGAGTCCGAACATGAAGCGGCCGGCCCTCCTCCATGCCCCAAATGAAATCATGTAATAAATAATTTTTATGTAATTTTTTATGCATGAATGGGTATAGAGCCAGATTTTTGTAAAGCCTATGGCTTATGTGCAAAAAGAAATGACACATGAGCCATGGGATGGCCAAAATGTCATTTTTGTAAAGCCCAAGGGGCTATATGTAAAGTGTATAGCCTGTAAAGGCCAAGATAATGAAAATATCTCAACAACTTTTTCTCTCTCCAAAAAGAATCAAGATCTGTGATCTTCTCATTCCTCAAGGTTCTAAAAACCTTCTTATCTTTTTGAATTAAATCAAGAGTTTTACTCTTCCTTTCCTAAAACTAAATAGTTTTTTACCAGGAAACCCACAAAGGGTAACTCAGATCTCCCATCAGATCTTAAAAATAAGAGATTTTTAAAATATCATACTTCTTGTTCTTCAAGATCCAGCCAAAAGAGGAGGAAGAAGGAGACCCATCTCCTAAAAATCCCACTTTGGGAAGATCCAGAGCTCAAGGGAGAAGCCCGTTTCAGCATCTCCAAAAACATCTTAGGAGTTTAACTCCCCTCTAATTTCTCTTTCGGGAATTTAAATCCCATTTCTGGGGCTAAAAGCCCATTTTCCTCGCCGGCGCCCAAGCGCCCCAAGCGCTCAAGCGCCCAGCGCCCACGTGCCGGGCACGTGGTGCGCTAGCGCTTGAGCACCTTATGCTCAAGCGTCCAGCGCCCACGTGCCGGGCACATGGTGTGCTAGGGCTCGAGCGCTTAGCGCTCAAGCGCCCAGCGCCTACGTGTCGGACACGTGGTGCGCTAGCGCTTAAGCGCACAACGCCTAAGTGCACAGCGCCTAAGCGCACAACGCTCAAGCGCACAACACCCACGTGTCGGACACGTGGTGCGCTAGCGCATAAGCGCATGGTACCTAAGCGCACGACGCCTAAGCGCACGACGCCTAAGTGTTGGACACGTGGTGAGCGCACCGCGCTCAGGCGCCCAGCGCTCGCGTGCTAGGCACGTGCGGCACTGGCCCCACGCGTCCTTTGGACGCTTTTTCCCTTTTTATATATATGTATACACGTATACACACACACACACACTCCACAACACCGTCCCTGTTAGAAAAAAATTTCTAACGAGGCGCTGCCCTGCACCCCGCAAGGGGGCTGCTAGCCCCCTTGACCCCCAGCCCGCTATCCGGGTAGCGGGACCCCCGTAAAAACTCTGCGAGGCCCCCGATATATCCCAAACCCCTTCAAAACACAACACTGCACATTGAGTTTGCATGACCAGTTTAACCCGTCAATCGGAGGTTCTCTCGCTCCAAATGCGAGGGGTAATTAACAGCAGCTTAGTCCGCGCTGCCGAAGATTCGGATCCTCACAATCAATAAACCCCAGCCTAACCTAGGAAGGGGGAATTTGTAATGCGTCTGACCAGCGCGCGCGTATTCCCATCTCAATGGGGTGACGAAAAACACCCTACACCGGCTACACAGCTACTCTAGCGATGAAGCCACCCCTAAGTCCCACCGGCAAACAGATGAGTCGTCTGCGGAGAAACTACTTTCGAGAGTTCCATCGTTCGCAAAAAGAACGGTATTTCCACAACCAAAATGGGCACGGATGAAAACCCGAAAGGGCGCCATGAGTAAAAATAGCAGGACTGCCGGCGAGTTTGTGAAAACCCAAAAGGGCGTAATCTCGTTTACAAAAAAGAGAGAGAAGAAAAAAAAAGAAAGAAAAACGGTATGTCCACAAGAAAAATGAGCACGAATAAAAACCCAAAAGGGCGCCGTGAGTAAAAATAGCAGGACTGCTGGTGAATTTGTGAAAACCTGAAAATGACGCAAACTCGTAAAATAAAAAAATTCATGTGCACTTGTAAGGTCCTCTCGACCTTGTGAGGAGAAAAAAACCCTGCCTGAGATCCGTACGACTCACAAAGGAGAAACGCACTTAGGAATCCCCACGTTTCCTAAAGAGAAAATACACCTATGAGATCCTCACGACTCGTAGGGAGAAATACCCTTATGAGATCTTTACGGCTCATAAAGTCAAAAAGCCTTTGTCGACAGAATTCTAACCTTGTTTGCTAAGCCACCTTTGTTCAAATCAACAAAGACAAATGATGAGTTTCTCCTGTCAATATTCCAGTTGTAGCGATGCTGATGCCTAAAAAGGTATCAAACTTCAAGTCCTCTCAAGGCAAATGATGATTCGCTCCTGGCAATATCCCAGTTGCAGCGATACTGATACCTAAACAGGTGTCAAACTCCAAGTCTTTTCACGGCAAATGATGATTCTCTCCTGGCAATATCCCAGTCATAGCGATGTTGATGCCAAGGTTGGTATCAGATTCCAAACTCGCAATAAAAACAGCAGCGAGTAGCAAAAAAAATGCATATGAAATAGCCGAAATGATGGGGCAACTCGCAATAAAAATCAGCGAGCAAAAATATGCATATAAAAACAGTCGAAATGTTTGGGCAACTCGCAATAAAAAGCAGCGAATAAAAATATAAAAAAAAATAGCTGAAATGATTGGGCACCGCTGATAAAAAGCCGAAATGATTGGGCAATCGCGACTTTCGCGATATGAAAAGCTAAAAAGATAGAGCATCGCGGTAATAAAAAATAAAATAAAATAAAATTTCCTCTGTCCTGCAAGTATGTCCATATTGACTCTTGTATACGATCCATGGGCATAATGAAAAGGGAACTATATTTTCCCACCAGGCTCCTTCAAAGGGAGAGCTAAGTCTTGACGGTTCATATACAACTCAGAGACTATCTCGGCATTCTTTCTCATTCCAGCAGGGTGTAGACGCAACGTCATCAAAGACCCAAGGGCCAAAACAAAAAAGCAGTGATGGCAAAATCCTAACTCCAGCTCGACGTGCTTCTCATGCCAGCAGGATGCAGACGCAACGTCAACAAAGGCGCCAAAGAGCCAAATTAAAAAGGAGTGACGGAAAAATCCTAACTCCAGCTCGACGTGCTTCTCATGCCAGCAGGATGTAGACGCAACGTCATCAAAGACCCAAGGGTCAAACAAAAAAGGAGCAATGGCAAAATCCCAGCTGCACCTCGACGTTCCTTCTCGGTGCAGATGCAACGTCAACAAAGGCTCCAAGGAGCCAAATCAAAAATGAGTGATGGGAAAATCCTAACTCTAGCTCGACGTGCTTCTCATGCCAGCAGGATGCAGATGCAACGTCAACAAAAGTCCCAAGGGTCAAAGCAAAAATGGAGTCACGTTAAAATCCTAGCTCCAAATCTTGACTATTCATATACAACCCAGAGACTATCTCGACGTTCCTCCTCATTTCAGCAGGATGCGGACACAACTATCAAATGAATTGGAGCAATGGTATATTCGTAGCTCCGGACTTCAATTGCAATACATACAGCATAGATGTCCTACAGATGTCTACCCCACTTCAGCAAAGAAACGGCACGACATCGTCAAAATAAAAATGAAGTGACGGCATATTCCTAGCTTCGGGTCTCGACGGCAACTCATATAAAGCCTAAAAGATTATCGGAGATCATCTCATACCAGAGCGGAGTGGTTATGACTCATCGGGGCTCCAAATTGAGCCTAACCTTAAGTAAAAAGCGTCATGGCAAATTCCTAACGTTTTCTCTTCCGACGGTAATATGACCTAAATAGATTACTTGAAGACGTCTTGTCCAGCCCCCGAAGGGATCACAGACACGACAGTCGCGGGGCTACTTGAACAGCCGCTTAACGACTGCATATCGAGGAATACATCAGTCAATGTGATGGTACCACGAACTAAAACCCTAGTACCACAAACCTAACGGATCTCTATCGTAAATAATAGGGGTTATCTACATATAACGTTAGGACAAGTTTGCCTGTGAACCCAAGGGAGGTAAACTAAAAACACTCCGAAAAGAATGCATAAACTAGAGACTCCGAAATGAGTGAATAAACTCCAAACTACAAAATGAGTACATAAACTAAATACACTCTGAAATGAGTGCATAAACTAGAGACTTCGAAATGAGTGAATAAACTACAAACTCCGAAATGAGTACATAAACTAGAAACTCCGAAACGTGTGAATAAACTATAAACTTCGAAATGAGTACATAAACTAGAAACTCCGAAACGAGTGAATAAACTACAAACTCCAAAATGAGTGAATAAACTAGAAACTCCGAAACGTGTACATATACTAGAAACTCCAAAACGAGTGAATAAACCACAAACTCCGAAACGAGTATATAAACTAGAAACTCCGAAACGAGTAAATAAACTAGAAACTCCAAAATGAGTACATAAACTACTTCGTGCCAGATTAAAACATAAAGAAACAGAAGGGTGCAGCTCATAGGCCTCAGGGCTTAGAACTATATCCTTTAAGAGTTGATATTTGAGTTAATGATGGATGACAACGCTTGTATCCACTCGCTATCTTCTCAGACCGAGATTCTAAAAGTTATGTACGATACACCAGCCCAAAACCGGTCGTATGCTATGTATTACTCTACACTACTTCACTCATGTGTATACCTTCGTGAGTAAAGTAGTGGGGGCATTTGTTTACACTGGTTTAAATTTCGTTTATAGATATGTGTGAAAGCAGGCTCATTCATATACGCATGTAGAGGGTTAGTGCATGGCACGAGCACATCAGTGGCGTTTGCTCTTAGCAAAAATCCCTAAGGGTAAAGTGCACGTGCGCACATGTGTATTGCACGTATATTTCAACAATACGATCAGAGGAAGAAAATGTGTTAGAAATGAAGCACTCAGTGGTCAACTATAAAAGGAAAGCATTTAAATAAACATTTTATGTTACAGAAAATAGATCACCAAACGCAGGATCAAAAGTATAAGGGTTTACAAAACTATGAATAAAGTTTTCTAAAGCCCTCCCGGCCTTCTCTACCATGTCGAAGCGGCGATCTTCACGAGGAGTTGCTCCCGATCGGTTAGCGTCATGCCTATCGGCGAAGGTAGACATGATGGCCCGCTGAACCCGTATCTGGCTCAGCAGCTGAATAGAACGATCCCTCAAAGGCTTGGTAATCAAAAGTGCCTCATGAAAGCACTCGATATTTCCCTCTGCTGTGTCGAGCATCGCCGAAGTCATCTTCGCTGGATGATGGGGAATGTCATCGAGCATGAACAGGAAGATCATCCAGAGCCAAAGAGAGCCGATGGGGAGAGGAGATCCTCTACGAGTCAAGAGCTCGTGCAACACCGTATCACATTAGTCATCCACGAGAGTGGGATTCACCAAGCGTGCAATAAAGCAAGGAACAATTTCCTTAATAGGCATCTCCCATGGCTGTCGATTAGCATGCGGACGATTGCAAGCCATGACTCTTCTCTGCTAAAATGATTCTCTGAAAATGAAAGAGAAGATGGGTATTGCTTAGATTATAAAGGGAGACATTTAAGTCTCGGCATAGAAAATGTTGTGCATGGTGAAACTATTTCCAAACTCTGACAAAAGAAGGCATTGGAAAAGAAATTTGATTTAGGAAAAGCAGAGAAAGAAGGTGAAAAGAAACCTTCATTAATGAGGCAGCGCCTCACGAGCTCTCCATGAGGGAACCAGTGCCAGAGCCACTCTTATAGGATGAAATCCTATGGTGGCGCCTCACACGCTCCTCACGTGGGCGCCAATGTGCAAACCACAGAAGAATTTATTACATAAGAGTTAAACTCTTAAATGGCGCCGCACGTGCTCCTCACGCGGGTGCCAATTTACAAAGCACAGGAATACCCATCTTAAAAATTAAATTCTTAAGTGGCGTCCACGTGCATAACACATGAGCGCCAGCTCCCAGGTAGAATTAAATTCTACAATACTCTCTGTTAAACTGAGCCGTTGGATCAAACATCTAACGGAGATGATAAATCATCAAAACACAGAATTAAATTCTGTTTGGAGAAAGCATTTCCCAAATCTTCCCAAAATAAGAAAGATACTCTTGGTTGGATCAAAGGCCCAATTATAAAATAAAATTCTATTTTGAAATATATTCTCTCAATCTTTATAAACAAGAAAGACTCCTCTCTGTAAAGCAGAGAACTATTGGATTAAAAAATCCAATAGTGATTAAAAATCACCATTTTACAGAATAAATTCTGTATAGGGAAAAATGTTTCCCCAATATTGTTAAAAACAAAAAAAAAATCATATTTTGTAAAAACAGGAGTCCTTGGATCAAAAATCCAATGGTGGGTAAAAATTTCCCAAATCAATTTTGAGACCAATTAAATCAATTGGAATCTCTCAATGAGAGATTTTCTCAAAACTGATTAACAATCTGCCTCCACTATATAAAGAACCCGAGACTTCAAGTCTCAGAGGGGAAGGAGGAAAGAGAGGAAGAAAAAAGGAAACCCCCCATTAGCTTCTGTAAAAAATACAGAAGGCTCTAAAAATAACAAAGAATTTAATTCTCTTAAAAAAGAAGATCTCCCTCCTAAAGCCTTAGGTAAAGAAAAAAGAAGAGATTAAAATATCTCCTTTACCTATCATATCATATCTAAGGGTTTAACCATTTTAAAAGAACTTAATTCTTTCTCTGGATCTGAGATCCACAAGACAAGTCTCCTACAAGTTGAGAATTTAATTCTCATCGGGAAGATCTTGTTCTTGAGAATAAAAAATTCAGGGGAGAACATGGATACAAGAACATGAAGAAGATGGAGTTCATAATACTCCGGGAACTTAGTTCATTCAAATCAAGAACTTAGTTCTTAAAGAATTTGATCCCAGATCCCCAAAATAGCGATCTCGGTGATCCTTAAGGGTCAAAATGCTATTAAAAGAGGTTTAAACTCTCTGAAAACATGAACATAAGAAACATGGAGTTCATAATACTCCAGGAACTTAGTTCCTTCAAATCAAGAACTCGGTTCTTAAAGAACATGATCTCAGATGCTCAAAATAATGATCTTGGTGATCGTTAATGATCAAAATACCATTAACAGAGATTTAAGTTCTCTAAAAATATCAACAAAGATTAAATCTCCAAAGAACATAGTGCCTCATATGAAACACATGTGAGCGTCGGAAAAAAGTTAGTGCTTAGCACTATTGGAGCGCCTCAAATGAAAAGCATGTGATCGCCCAAGGATAAAAGCTCAGCGCCTCACGTGAAATACACGTGAGCACTAGAACAAGTTAGTGCTTAGCACTACTGGAGCGCCTCACGTTATGTTCATGTGAGCGCTATGTAATTGAGTGCTTAGTGTTCATACCATAATATTGTATTATTATATTCCCCATTCTTATGCATTTTACAAATAAACAGGTGTTTTTGACCCATGTCTGCCACTTAGTTATAGGTTACAGGTTCTTGGAGCAAAAACAGTGAAATTGATGAAAAAGATGATACAAAGTGAGACTACGACCAATAAATGGTGGAATCTTGATCAAGCCTACACGAAGATCAGTTCACAAAGTATAAGGCAGCGCAAGGTTCAAGACTTCGTCACGAAGCAACGGTAAAAGTCCACTACAATTATTCACTGGGAGATATGGAAGAAACCTAGAAGCCAATCTAAAGAACCAACCAAAGAAATAGGAAGCCAAAGTCACCCAGAACCAGCACAGGAAAGCACAGAGCCCAAGACTATATTTTGGCCGCGGAACCGCGACCAAACCTGGCCTGCGGCCGCGGTTCCGCGGCCGTGCGGAGCCCGTAGTGGCTGAAAATTTTACCATGTTCTGTGGCGGCGCTGACTAGTCTTCCTAGGGGTATTTTTGTAAAAGCATACATGCGGCGATTGTAAACCTAGGGTTTTCTATGTCCTATAAATAGAGACCCAAATTCTTGTATTAGGTCATGCCTCCTTTCATTAATAAAATTCAGAATTCTTTTTGGAGAGCATCAAATGTAAGTACTTTTTATTTGCCCTAGTTAATTTTATTATCTGCCCTAGGTAATTTCTATTCTTGCCCTAGTTTAGAGTTAATTCCTTGCCCTGGATAGATAGTTTAGATCTGTTCTTCAATTCCCTAATGAGCGATTAGTCTCCTCACTTGTTAGGGTTAGCTTTGGGGAAGGCTTGAGAGATGAAGATCTCTCACTCCTTTCTTGCCCATCACATATAATTAATAGGACTCCATGCATACATGCACATACCGCTCCCTACGGCACCCTATCCCACGAGGTAGCAGTGATACCGTAGTATAAAGGCTCGGTTGAGCGTGTTTTCCATGGAGGTTAGTGTAAGGATTGATAAGAGGAAGGATAAGAACCTAGAGGAAGAAACATCTTCCCGAATGGTTCTAATCCACTTTATTAATAATTACCATAACTCCTAATAGATCTTAATATGGGTATTGAAAGCGGTGAGATTTATTGACTTTCCAAACTTAACCTAAACCTAACCCTACCAAGATTTAGATAAATTTAGTTTTTAGATTTAATCAATACGTTCACACCGTTCGGAATTAACTCATAAGAGCAATTAGGAAATTCACAAAATCCCTGTGGACCGACCCATACTCACCGGCTAGCTACCAAGCGACACCGTTCTTCATTGCGGTTTAGAAATATTTTTGATCAATCACTTAGCACTGCTGGGTGGTATAGAAACCCAATCTTAGCCTAAATTGGCTAAGTCTGTGAAGCTTGTGCTTCCTCTTTGATTTTAAATCAACTGAGCCCATATGCTCGTGATTTCCAAACTGATCTTAGTCTCAAACATGACTAATGATCTCTCATTGATGATGTCTAAAATGATATTCATTCCATATCTCTTAAGGTAATCTTAGTCTCAAATATGACTAACGATTCTTAGGTCCACCACGACCCTTTTTCCCCTCAAATACAGGATTTGGTTCAAAGGTACATCTTTTCACACCTCTGATATATGTCGTTGTAATTCCTCAGCGTCTTCAGAGAGGTGCCGGGTCCCGACAACCAACAACTCTTTTCTCGTCCCAACTTGATTTAAAATTTCATCAAGACAGGGAATGATACATCCCACATTGATGCACCTCCAAATTGACGTGCACACCTCAAATCAGATCGCACCCCAAATTGTGTGCATTCCATATCACCATCGTTCACTCCGTCACATAATAAATACACGTGCACGCAAGATAGACATTGGACTGAAATGTCCCTAAACTAAATTGCGTTCCCAAAATGGGAATGTTGGACTGAAACGTCCTTAAACTAATATTCGCTCCAAACATGGCGATAATGGACCGTGATGTTCTTAAACTAAAATAATTGATCCCATACGCTCATTAGCTTCTAAGTTGATTTTAGTCTCAAATATATCTAACGATCCTTAGATCAAATCCAAATATCCCATGAACTGATGGACCTCATTTATATGAGATCTGCGTCTTAAGTTCACTTCCGTTGGAAAACCAAGCTACCAACGTGGACCCCGTCAAGCAAATCCTTGACCCAAAACCCAAATCTAAAGATATACGGATTTGGACTAATCCGCACCCTACGGGCAACAACACAAACTAGTCTTCGTATACAATCCACGGGCAACCAAAACAAACAAAAACACACACGACATGAAGTGAACTTCTGGAGCAGGAGAAAGTGGTTATCACAATGCGGTAACGTAATTAACTACAGGGGCTTGCGCCTACAGGGAAGAGCGTCCCCACAATCAAAAACCTCTCATAAAATGAGGGGGAATCTGATAAAGTCTGTATAACAGCAGTGTCTGTCCAAACCTCCGATATATGGTACCATAAATCAACTTGGTATCTTCGGAGAGGTGGACGGATAAATCCAAATAGCACCTGCCCCCAGATTCAGGCAAGACGATCCATCCAGTTCGTCTATGTTTCCGGCGGTGAACAACTACCACCTTCATTGGAAGGAGTGCACAACGTGTTCCACATATCCCAGCTAAGACGATATGTGAGGGACCCCAGCTAAATACTTGATCACTCAGAGCTCACGGTACAAACTGACCTAACCTGTGAGCAATAACCAGTTGAGATCCTGGACCGAAAGATGAAAACATTACGGAATAAGGAAGTAAACTTGGTCCGAGTGATGTGGAGAAAGTATTCGCCAGGAGAATCAACTTGGGAAAGAGAAGAAGATATGCATACACGATACCCTTACCTTTTTGAAAATTAGTCTTTATGTAATTGTAAATTTCGAGGACGGAATTTTTATAAGGATGGTAGAATGTAACGACTCTGAAATTACTGTACATAAATTTCTTGTTATTGTACATAAATTTCTTGTTATTGTACAAAAATGAGTATTACAGCCTATGTATGAGTTATAAGTTAGATTTATTTAATAAAAACAAGAAACAACTTGCAGCTCACTGGTAAAGCCTCTACACTGCTGTGACATAACCTGTGTGTTCGAATCCCATCAGACACAATTATATTTTAGATTTTTCTTTTTAATTTTTTGGAAGACCAAGAGTTGCATGTGCAATACACGGAGAAATGAAAAGTTTCAGAAAAATCAAACAAGCGCAATGAGGTGTACACAACCAACTTGACACGTGGCATGAATCTCGAGGCAAGGCATCAAGATCCGACCGCCCAAACCTACGATATGGCTGGCGCCGACGGTTAAGATAAGACCATTTTCCTCCGTGCTTTGCACACTTGTCTCTTCGACACCTCTTATCTCCCTGCACTGTTTGATTTTCCTGCAATCAAACAGAGACTCTTCAATTCACAATTTAACACATTTTAATCCAAAATTTTAATTCCCAAACCCTAATTCTTCACTATAAATACCATTCTATGCCCTAGCTCTTCTCCATTCTGAAATTTCTAGCTAAAATTATCTCAAACTCTCTAAGTGCTAAGTGGAGTTAAGCCCCCCAAGTGGAGTAGCAAGCCAATCTCGACGACTGGAGCATCTCCGACGAAACCATAACCTCCGAAGGCTTCTTCGATCTCTTATTAACCACCTAAAATGTAAGTCCCTTCACATTTATTCTTTTCCATCTCAAAATAATTTTTTAAAACAAATCAACAAAAGAGGAGTTATCTCCGATATAGTTTTCATTTTAATATTTGTAATGCATGTGATAAGTAAATTAAATTAAACTAACATGCTACACTAATTTTAACCTTATTCACATCATTTAGTTTTTAGTTTAACCAAAATTTCATGTGAAACAAACATATAACGAACTTTTTCTTTAAAATACCATGAAGTTTAGTATAACCTTTCTCGATAATTAGTTTAAATACCTTTAGAAAAATGTCACGGGGTAACGACCTACCCCACACGCACACTATGGTTCTATATCATGATATTCTAGATTTATGGTTCATTTAAAGAATAGATTTTTACAATAAAATACCACACTTTTACAAAAAACGGGGTTCTTTAAATCGGTATTTCGAAATCCTTGGTAATTACGCCTCTACAACCCTCGTTAGGGGATCCGCTAATGGATGGTGTAGATTATCGCACATTCTTGGGATAGTAGAGCGAAATGCAGAACTCCTCACGGAGTATTCGATTTCGAAAGGAAATAAAAAATACGGTTTTTAAGAAACACGACTTTTCTAAAAAAAACTAATTTTTGAAAAATTATATAAAAAACATAAATTCATATTTTCAATAAAAACAAATTAAGAAACTATATTTTTAAAATGAATGATTGGAATTTTTAATAAAATACCTCCAAGTTTCCAAAAGTAGTAGTTTTCATAAAAATACCACAAACTTTCAAAAAGCTAGGTTTTATCACCAAAACACCACAACAATTAAAATACATGTTCATGAAAACCCTAAATGTTATAAATCATCCTCGAGGTTTATTTTTAAACTATATTAAATTATTTTTCATAAAACCCTCTCGAGATATACATACAATATTTAAGGATTCTAAATTAATATAGGTTTAAGCGAGATCAATTCTTTTGAGCCCGAGTGAGCCAGAGAAAGTGAGTACTTGCCAATTTAGGTTAGACAACTTAACAGAGTTATCAATGGCAATTTTCTTGGAAAAAGACACAAATTCTGCCGTCCATGTGCAGCAGTTGCCGATTTCTCCCGAACATAAGATTTTTTAACAGTTTAAATCAATTCCTATGAAAAAGACATGAACTCGAATCCGAACTCGAATCTAAACTTGAACTCGAACTCGAACACAAACTCGAACTATAACTTAACTCGAATCTAAACTCGAACCTAAACTACTCAAACCAATTTGACTCAAACCATGATTGCAATTGTTATGACTCGTATATTACTCAATTCACTCGAATACAGCCTACACCTTTTGCACTCTATGGTTTCGATCAAGACATGTTAATCACTCAATCAAACCAATTAAGTATATTAACCAGTTATAATATATTATACTCGGGGTGTTTGGGATAGTTTCTTGTGTGAATCCAACGGAGCTTCAGGAGTCCCGTATCAATCTCTTTTTTATTTTACTCGAATATCAGTCAGGTTGACTCATCCACAGCCTAGAGCCCTGATAATAACACATGAAATGGGCCCGTGTTTCTTTGCTCTTGGGGCCCCACTCTTGAGCCCATGAATACTTCTACGGCTGCGTTGACATTCACACTTGGAATTTAATGTTGATATAATGACCATATAGAAACCTATAGTATATACTTACCCATGAACTTATACTCTTACTCGTCATTGTAACACCTTAGAATGCGGTTAGTGGTAATTAAGAAATAATGCGAATTTTTAACGAAAAGTTAACCAAAATAGTTTTCACATATTTTATAAAAATTAATTAATATTTTATTATTATTTGTTTTAACCTTGCACACACTTGTACATGTTAACCTAGGGTTAATATGTGTTAATCTTGTTTTGTAGCATGGCACACTTGACCATTTCCTTAGTATGTCATGTTACATTTTTGGCTATTTTATTTATTCCTTTGGCTTAGGGTGATTAAGAGAGAGAAGGAGAGTTGACAAAAGAAGGATGATGAGGCATGGGGCAAGTATGGGAGCAATTAATGAGGAGAGAGAAAGGGGCATGGCTCATCTCCTAACCTTACACCTTCATTTTCCCGCATCACTCACACTCTGTCATTTGTTGTTCTCCTTCTCCTTCCCTTCCTCAAGCTAAAAACTATCTTATTTCATCACAAACCAAGCCTAATCTTCTCTAAACCTCATTAAACCCCTCACAAAAATCAAGTTAAGCCTCTTGAGATGACTTGGAGCTTGGAAAGCTATGGTTTTCAAGCAAGCTTGGTGAGGTAGTGATCTCTAACCGTTATCTAGGTTTTATAGATGTAGTGTTTCTTATTAGTTGCTGTTTTAAACGTTAAAGTTACAGTTTTTGTGCAAAATGTCGTATTTTGGTTGAGTTTTGTGTCTCGGGTGAATCTGCTATCGAACCAGGTTGTTATTTGAGAAGTTGCCATCACAGAGACCTAGTTTAGAGACCTAAAAGCTACCTTAAAAACCTGAGCCCTCCCCCTTCATACATGGCTGCAAATAAATAGGTTCTGGCCGCAAATTGCGGCCAGATTGGGGACTGGGTCTCGTGTCTTGGTCGTGGGGTCTCTGGGGTTGTTTGTAGTCTCGTGGAACTTGCAATTTTCACTATTTTTTTGTGTGGGAAAATCTGGGACCACCTAGCTAATTTTTAGTGTTTCGGCAACATGCGATACGATTAATCCGACTTAGTTTTATTGTTTCTGGTAGCTTGCAGTCGTGGATTTATTTTGAGATGCCGCTGTACGCGTTTAGCCGCTAAGTGAACCCCTTGTAGCTTGAGGGAAACCGATTCGTTAATTGGCGTTGTGTTCATATATTATTGTGTAGTTTGCTAAATCCACGCGATATTGTGTTGTGTGATAATAGGATCGTAGGCGGAGACTTCGGACGCTGCGAGGAGGGGAAAATAGGTGGTTGGATTTACCTAGCTCGAGATTATCGGTGAGTAGATTTAACATCTACGGGAGAATCGCCCGTATGGCGTTAAGTGTCGAGGGCTAGATTCGGTGTTATAGCCACATGTTTATATGCATATAGGTTGATTGTGCATGAGCATCATTTGTATACGATTACTTGTTGTACATTGACTTAGTACCTATTGGACACTGCACCATTATTAACGGTTTATGTTGCACGAGCACTGAATTGTATACTACACACACACCATTGGTAATAACCATGACACGCACATCATATACATATATATTGTACTGCATTCGTTATTGACATTGAGACAGTTGTTCTTGTACTACTTTACTAAGGGAATATGTATTGTACCGCTTTCATTATTATCAATAGTTAGACGTTGATTCTTGTTCTATTGCGCATATGAATTGCATCATGCATGCATACATACATGCATACACACATACCTTGTTATAGCTACATATACACCTTTATATGATGTTGCATTTGATTTCAGGGAATTTGGGAACCGCATGATATCTTTAAAAAAGTTGATACATTTAAAAGAGCGTTTTTCCCTTGATATGCTCATATTACTGTTCTATGTTGCATACATCATATTTCATGGATTTATGCATTGAGATACTGATTTCATGTGATTTATGGATTTGAGAACCGTGGTTGTATTTCAAAGAAAGTATGCATTCTTTTGAAAACCTGGTTTCTCTTGATATGATATTTCGATACGTCCACTATGAGTTTTCTCGGTTCTGAGATTGGTTTTCGAAACCCGATTCGAGGAGATGGACGATCCGTTTGTGGGTAAATGGTGGACCCGGTATGGTACCCTGGGGCAAGAAAGGTTTGTTATGCAGTAGACGATGAGCCTGGCAGAAGGACTACTACCTACCGGTGATAGTTAGACCCGGCGGTTATCCGGAGTATACCGACCGGAGTCGTGAAATGGTTGGGCCGATAAGGACTGACGGGGCCCGTGGGCCGATCCGGACTGATAGAGCCCAAGTTATATGGATTTACGTGTTGATGTTGGACACGGGTTTTCATGATATTTCAAGTGTCGATGTTGGACACTCAGGTTCTATGAGATTTGACAGATATGAGGGCCGATCAGAGTGACGGCGCTTGAGATATTGGGATTTGGGGTGTCGTTGATGGACACCGTTTTTTCCACGATGATGATTCATTTATGATGATTATGTTTTATCCCCCACTCAGGATTATTTGATATGCATTGTTTCATGTAGTTGTAGTACCCTGATGGTGTACCTTGATCATGATTTGTTGCATATCCATATTGCCATACTTAGGCTATCAGATTGCATGTTTTAGATTATCGTTGTTTGTGCATACTTGCGATTATAGGTATGATTTTATTTACTATTCACGAATTGGAAACTCATCCCCGTTGTGCCACAGTGTTTTTCAGGCTTGACCCTCAGAGTAGTCGCGGCAGGGCTCCTTATTGTATCTATTTCTGCGGATACCGCTACGGTTGGCTGTGAGGCCTTTTTGGTGTAGGTGGGTTTGCGGTTATCCGAATACATCTATCGTATATCTCATTGTATTTAGTACTCTCCATCTACCACTTTCTTGTATTAACTTAGAGACGAGTTTGTGAGGATCGATATTGTATTATATGTGACTCTGGGTGTCGTGCTCGTGTGAGCCGGCTTTTCTTTTGTTGTTTTACCTCTTTTATGTGGTTTTCAGTTTTATTGCCTAATTCTTCTATACGGCGTCGTATATATACTTGTGGTGGTTGTGTTCCTTCTTTGGGTGTGATTTGCTCCCGTTTGGGGATGCTTTATTTATATTATGCGTTTGTACCCATTTCGGGGCTAGTTTTATAAAGGAGGTGCTGCCAAAATTTTTAAAAAAACGATTTAAGTCTGAGATTTTAACTTGGGAATTTCAAATGTTTTTAGCGAATGTTTATTACTTTACTCCTTCTCTTGGTTTAGATTTCTGGGTTTTTCGGCTTACTTGAATTGCGTTACGCCTGATGACATCACGTGGTTGAAGTGTCGGTCACGTTTCTAAATTGGGTCGTGACAGTCATATATATTCTACACTTGTCATTTTCTTTACTCTTGCTTCTCTTAGGGATTTATCCAGCGCAAGTTCGTTGACGGGCATTCCATCTGCCTTTGCTTTCTTGGAATGTTCGTCAGATACGGTCGAGATGGAGGAAGTTGAAGCTACAGAGGAGGACTACAACCAGATACATGGCTAACTCTGCTTCATTTTCTTTAGTTTATATATGCCACTTGTTTAGGTATTTTCCTTATTGTGTTTACTTTCCAGCATAAACTCATGTACTTGTACATATTTGAAGTTGAATGTAAATAAAATTGTTTGTTGAAAAATTTTACAGTCTCCATTTATTCTTGCATTGTGTATTATTGTTTTCAATATGCTTAGTATATTTATTTAGGGAATGACCTTCTTTGGATAAATATTCCGTGGGCTTTCCACGTCACCGTTTCCGGCTACTGGGAAGCGGGGCATGACACCGGCTATTTTCAATCGATTGTTCGTTCCCGAAAGAAAAAGACACGACAGCAGTCCGTGAAATCAGCTGCCAAGGATAAAAAGATGGCCTGATATGTTATCCGCACGGTCTACATGGCAGGCATGCGTCCCTGTGATAACCCGCGCAGCAAAAGTAAAGATAGGGCCACTGCATCTTAAGCCCAATTTGGCTTGAATATGGTTGCCACTTCGCAAGATCAGCCGCCTCAGCATGACGATGAAAACCCTCTTGATGAGGTCGATATGCAGAAAGACCCCTCAGTTCATGTGGAGTCAAGCTCTGACAGGGAGGAAGAGCCGACTTTCCACCCCAGGACCGCAGAGCAGGAACTGCTTCAGGAGCTCCGAAAACAGCTCAGGAGCAAAGATAAAGATATGGTTAAGCTTTACTAAAAAATTGATGACTTGACAAACGTCGTGATGCATCTCACGGCTCAAATTGCTCGAGCGCTTTCCAATCAAGCGCTGGTCTCTACTCATGAGCCGGGCGATAATGACTTGAAGCAACCTTTGCCTATCCTCTTGGGTCCAAGTTTGGGCGAGCTGCATGAAAACCGGCCACATTCCGCCTCTGGGGACGCATTGGCCCCAGATAGCACCGTCCCGCTAACACAAGATCGGATAATGGATTTGGTCACCGGCAATGTTAAAACATTGGTGGCTGAAGCCGACACTCGGAATGAAATTAGCAGTAGTGGGCGGCCATATCCCGCACAGTACGATCTGATCGAGTTCCCCAGTGGTTACATCATTCCTAAGTTTGGAAGATTTGACGAGATGGGAAACGCAAATCAGCACATCGCCCACTTTAAAGCGTTGTGCGGAAATACAGGGGGCAATGATGCACCCCTTCTTTGTTTGTTTGTCAACTGCTAGACCGGTGTCGCATTCGATTGGTACGTGAGCATACCGGATGGGTCCGTCACTACTTTTTCCTAAATGGAGTCTCTGTTTCGGCAAAGAATCATGAATGTCAATGATAAAATCTCCATTGCTGACCATGTGAGGACCAAACCAGGAAAGAACGAAAGCAACACGGACTTTATCGCCCGATGGCGCAATCTCACGGTCAAGTGCGAACCGCCGCCGAAGCAAGACCAATCCGTCAGCCTCCTCATTGAGAATCTCAGCAATTGGATGGTCCCATTTTTATGTACTGCGGGCCTCAAAATATTTCAAGAGCTGACCAAAAGAGTTCAAATGTTGGAACACTCGAAACAAGATTCTTCTCCGGACTCTCAGAGTGACAAGTCTTGAAAGAACCAAAAGGACGACAATCGTAAAAATGGGAATTCCAATAATATCAACGCCTTCAATGCGTCTGACAATGAAGACAAGCAAAAGGCTGGCGGACAAAAAATGAACCGGTCTCGAAAGCTGGTGCTAGGAGGAGAAGGGCCTTCACTAGAGGAGACAAAGAACAAAGTCTACTCTTTCCGAAGGGACAACGTTCGCAAGATATTCAAAGATGCCTTGAATAACGGTCTACAATTTCTAGAGTTGAAAAGACCTCACGAAACAAAAATGACCGACAATCCTCTATATTGCCCGTACCACAAAGTAGTGAGCCATGCGATCGAGAATAGCGATATTTTCAAAGACCGAGTCGAGAAGCAATACATGACCGGAGAGATCAAGCTGTCCAAAAGTGTGTTGGTGAACAGTCAAGCTGCAACCACCAATTTTATACAAACAGAAGCTGAAGCCTTCTGGGAGCAGGCGGCCGAACCCATTACCCTGAGAAATGAAACTGACTCGTCGTAGCCTCCATGGAAAATGCACATATCTAATAAGATGAAGAAGATGCTAAAGCTACTTCAGAAAGAGCCCAGAACAGAATGAGAGGGGCAAGAAGGAGCCCACCGTTCTAGTTACCAATTCGGTTCGGTCAAGCTCAAAATCCAAAAGGCTCAAGAAGAAGAAGAGCGCAACTCGACCCGAAAAAGTGTCTGCGGGAAGATCGACCGTTCAAAAATATATCTATTCTCTCGAATACTATGAACAAAAGGAAATGACTCTAATTCAATTGAAAGAGTTCTTCTCCGTAGAAGCGGCTGAGATTCTAGAGGAACCAAAAGAAGACTCCGATAATGAGATCCTTATTGTGACCTGCTACGTCATCCACCTTGATAGCGACTCTAAGGAAGAGCTCTGTTTTCCCGAAGAGGATGAGGAGCTCACCACGAAGGCCAACCAAATCTAGCCCAAAAGCGGAAAGGTTCTACCGCCGAAGCAAGGCAACGCCCTGAAAGAGAAGGAAAAACAGGTTGCTAATGAAGAAAATGGCGTAGAGTCGACTCATGAAGATTCGAGTTCTTCTCTGGTAGATTACAATGTCTTGGCTCACCTCCGAAACCTTCCGTCTCTCTTAAGCATCTATGATACCCCGGTCCTATCCAAGGAGCTTAGAGATATTCTCATTCATGCTCTGCAAAACCCCGATCGGTATCAGGCTCATTTCATGGAAATTAATATGAAAGAGGCCCAGTACACTCTGCATGTAGCCGCGGTCACATTTAAGGATGAAGACCTGTTAATAGGAACAACAGAGCATAACCGACCGCTTTACGTGACAGGGTACAGCAACGGAGACCGGATCAATCGCATATCGACCAATCTAGGGTCCTCAATGAACATAATGAATCTGCGGAATCTGAAGAGTTTGTCAATGGACATCCGACACTTGTCAAAAGAAAGGATAGTCATCCAAGACTTCAATTAAAATCGCCAGCAAGTTCTGGGGTCTATAGCTCTGCCAATCAAATTTGAGGATCTGCAAACCGAAGCTACGATATACGTGATCGATGCCGACACGTCTTATAAGATTCTTCTAGGACGGCTGTGGCTCCACGACATCGTTTCGTCAACTCTCTATCAGTGCATAAAGTATACCAAAAATGGCGAAGAAACACGCATTGATGGAGACATCCAGCCGTTAGGTGTGCATGAAGTTTGATATGAAGATTCTCGGTATTTCATGAACCCCCAAAATACCGAGCCACAACTGACCAAAGACAGAACGACTCTAAAACTCAAATGCATATATGAGCCAGCTGTCACTTTCAAAAGCAAAAACCCCCAAGCGCGTCCGCGTTTCGGCAGTGACACTGATGAGTCTGACGCTGGAAGTCCGTCCTTCCATAAAACTTGCTCTCATTTCTGTAGCGATACGGACAAGTCTGATATTGAAGGCCCATCCAGTAGCAAAATTCGTCCTTGTTTAGGCAGCGACACCAAAGAATCAAAAGAAAATGACCCATCTTGCAACGACTGTGCAAATTGGGCTCTTGTGCAAAAAGCAAAGCTAAGAGAGACCTTCGAAGTTACAGAAGGGTCCCTAGCCGTCACAAGGGTGCCGGAGCAGATGTGCAAAAAGCTTGATGCGTTGTCAGTCTCCACCATAGAACAGCTGAAAACCTTTTACGTTCCCGGAAGGAAAATTGGACAGAAGGGCATCCTGTTTTATAGGTCAAATCTTGTCGTGCATCCGGACGATTTGTCTGTCACGTGCCTTCCCTATGAGAGAGGCTTAAGAGCCATCCTCAATCCCAGATATTATGCACCCTAGATGCGGGAATATTTTAAAAAGTGCGGATGTCGGTTATATCAAACGGAATCTAAAGTGAAGTTTTATGAGGGGATGCAGCATCCGCCTCAGGTCCAATCACTCATCGATGGACGAATCCCAGATAGACGGGGCATGGGTTTAATTCAACCTGACGTCAAAGTATGATACATGACTCATGTTTGTGAAACTAGAGGGAAATCAAATGATTATGACGATCTAGCCGAGCGAGAAGAAGCCCCTCGAGAGCTCGAAGATGGCGGACAAGCAACCTTCGATGAACTAACCGAGATTGATTTAGGAACGCCCGATAATCCAAGACTGACCTTCATCAGCTCACTCCTGCCAAAGGAAATGAAAGAGAAGACAATTTCCCTGCTACATGAGTTCGTCGACTACTTCGCGTAGACGTACAAAGAAATTCGTGGCCTCTCTCCTGAAGTGGCCATGCATAAGCTGGCTATATCTTCTGAGACCAAGCCAGTTAAACAAGCTCCTCAAAGAATGAGAAGGGAGCTGGAAGAAAAGGTCATCGAGGAAACTAAGAAACTTATCGATGCCGGCTTCATCAAAGAAGAGAAATACGCGGACTGGATCGCATGCAACGTCCCGGTAAAGAAGAAAAATGGGCAGATCCGGGTTTGTGTCAATTTCAGGGACCTGAACAAAGCATGCCCTAAAAACGATTTTCTGCTCCCGATCATGGAAATGATGGTCGACGACACCTCAAATTACGAATTGTTCACTTTTATAGATGGTTCGTCTGGGTATAATCAGATAAAAATTTCACCTGAGGATGAGAAGCATTGTCACACCCCGCTTCCCAAAATACGGAATACGAGGGGTTGACAAGGCCAGCCATGCTCCTACGGTCAAGGAAACATCCTACCGTAGTCACACTTCGGCTTCTAGCTTTACGTGGTAATCAGTAATCAATGCACAGGTAATGAGAAATGCAGTCACTAAATTAAACAGATATAAAAACTAACCAGATGGAGATCAAGGAAATATAGCGCTGAGTCGCTGATCTAGATGTCCACAATATCCTCGAGGTACGTCAGGTCCTGGTCCGAGCTAAATCCACTTCTCACTCTGAGCATGCATACTCAGGTCGTCAGAGCGACACAATAGAAATATATATAAATACAAATATAAACACGTGCAATGATGATGAACATGAAACAGGGAGCATGGAGTAATGACATGAGCATGAAGTAGCCAGTACAGGTAAACAATAAAGCAGGTAAACAGTATGGCAGGTATATCGAATCAGTAATCAATGCATGTCACTAAACCTATCAGTCTCTAAGTCTCACTGTCCAGGTGGCTAAACTTATCGTCAATCCAAGTATGAGAGTCAACCACTCGTGAGTATCCCCCACCCAAGGGTAGTGCCCCAGGGGCAAGGGAACATGGGCCCGAGTCGCTCACTAATAATCAGTAATACCACCCATATGACTCCCAGAATCGTTGTATATACCGGCAATGGGACTCCCGAGATTCCATTGAACTCACACTCAAACTACTCCACACCCCATGGTCTACATCAAACACCAACCATAAACACAAATACTAGTCGGTCCATGACAAGTCTACACGAGAACTGAAGACATGACCTCCATCAAGCATATCTCGACCGGTACCCAAGATAAATAGACAGTGTTTGGTGCCTTACCTATGACACTAATATAAGTGCTCAAATAACCATCCCATTCCAGTTATAGTTACACTTATATATGTCCCATAGACGTCGACAATGCAATAAATCAATAAGGTCCGCTGATTGTGTACAAGTACGTGTCACTTCGCTATTTCATTCATGCTTTAACACTAACGTATTTGCCATAATCAAAACACTAATATCTAACACTGGGTAATGTACACGATCACTAGGTTACCAATGCAATGACATCTACTTGATATGATGAGAATGCAATAATTAAGGTATGAATAAGATATCATCGGCCAGTGTTCTACCACTGGCATAATTCACAATACATCATACATGCAGAATTAAGTGAAACAATGTAAAAGAGGTAAGCGGTATGATTAATTATCTATCCATCAAAATTGGTTTCGCGTCAATCGAGTTTTAGGTTTACTAGTTGTGGCCATTTCAATTTAAGTGTTCACTACTGGAAATCCGGTTTCAGAATTGGAAGTCCGTTTCGTAACACATTTTAATCCCAGTTGGGAGCGAAATTAGGTGACGTTATAGTTGAACAATATTTAGGGTTATCAGTTAAGTTTCCAACTCAATTAGCATATCGATAATATCCATGGTGTACTGGAAGTTATGCATTGTATAATAAAGAGGTATACGTTTTGTCCCTGTTTGGGACAGCTATATGTTCTGTTGATTTAAAATATAATTTAAATAGTAAACGACAGTGAAAACAAATGAAATCACTTTCAATGGTTAGCCAACAGATTGAAGGTATTACAAAACTAGAATCGACAGCCAGTGCAGCTCTGGACTGCAGTCCAGAGCCGCACTCCGAACCAGTTTCCGTCACCTTCATAGCATAGAAACAGATTAAATCTCTTATGGGGTTCTAGGTCGTCGAGTTAGATTTGATATGATATCTCGAACGCAACATTCCAATTTATAACTAATTAACTGTGATTTTTACGAGTTTCAGGTACGGGAAGATTTCAGTTTTAACGGATTTAAATGGGAAAGGCCTATCTCGTCATTAATGTCCATATTTTCCAGCCAAAACATAACACGACGTTCATTATCACTCGGGCCATCATATGTGATTAGTTTTCGTCAATTTAGCGGGGGTTTTCAGTTCGTGTTTTGCATCGAACACTTGCATTACTTGATTTGCAAACGAGATGTATATATGATATTGAAGTGCAATCAAAATGAATAGGTATAATTAGCATGAAGCAAGTATTAAACTTGCCTGATGATGTGTCGACGACGGTACGGCAGCAACAACGGTGCGATCACGACACACGCGCGGCATGGCAACGACGATTCAGGCACGACACAACAGCAACAAAAGTTTCGATCTTAGCTCGAGCTTGGGCTCAAAGTAAAGAGGAACTCTCGGCTCGGCCTCGGGGCTTGGAGTGGTTGACAGATAGGAGTTTAGGAAACGTGTAGGCGGTGTCCGATGGCGTAGAGGGCTCTAGAGGCGGCTAGGAGCTCCGGCAACGTGGCAGAGGCAGCGACGGTGAAGGGCGGTGTGCAGTGGGGTGGTCGGCCAAGGGACTTGGGGGTGAGAGGAAGAAAGCGTGGGTTGCTGTGGTGATGGCGAGGGGTAGGAAGGTGAAGACGAGGTTGGTGGAGACGACACGGAGGCGGTCGGAGGTGCTATCGATGGTGAGGGGAGGCTCGGGCACAGGGGTAGGCGAGGGGCTCTGGTTAGTGGTTCGGGTTGAGGGTGTGAGGGAGGAGAAGGAGGTGAAGCAGTAAAGAGGGTGACGACGATGGAAAGGTTGGGGAGTTGGGGATGCCTGTGGGGTGTCTGCAGAGGAGCTCGGTGGGGTGCAGTGGGTTTGAGACTGGGGGTTTGATGGAGCTCGGAGTTGGCCGATGAAGTCGACGGAGGAAGTTCGTCGTCGAGTAGAGGAGATGAGCTCGATGGGGTTGTCTCAGGGGTCGGACGATGATGTGGGCGTGCAGGGATGGTGTCACGATGATGGAAGGGAGGGTGATGAAGGTGAGGTCGGCGGTGCAGCGGTGAGGTGAAGGTTACGGGTGCTCGTCGGCGTCGGGTGATTTGGTGATGGAGGGAAATGGAGGCGAAGGGAGAACGAGAGTGAGAGGGAGAGAGAGATAGGTTTTTGGTGAAGGGGGACGTGAGGGTGATAGCGAGGGAGGCTCGGTCTCGTATGCGAGAGAGAGAGAGAGAGAGAGAGAGAGAGAGACGAGGTCGAGGGAGGGAAGTGAGCGCGCGCGTGAGGTCGTGGGTCGAGGAGTGGGGACGTGGTCGCGACGAGGAGCGGGGGCGTAGGGACGGACATCGGGGACGTGGGGAAAGAAGAAAAGAAGCGGGAAAAGAAGAGGTGGGGAAGAAGAAGCGGGTCGGATCGGGTAAGGGCCTTGGGTCGGGTCAGTATGGGCCGGGGTTGAGGCTTGGGCCTTGGCTGAGGAAAAATAAAAGGGAAATGGAAAATAAAAGGGGAATAGGAAATGGGGTTAGGGTTTGGGGTTTTAGGGTTAGGGTTTTAAAATAAAATAATTATAAATGTATATAAACAAATTTTTTTAAGCAACACTTTATAAAAATATAGATATTGGTGTACAAAAGAACTAGGTATTACAAGCATACAACATTTTGAACCCCGATTGGCATATACTATTACAAAGTGATGCCGTTTGGACTGAAGAACGCAAGTGCCACATATCAAAGGGCGATGATCAAGATCTTTGACGATTTAATCCCTAAAGCTGTCGAATGTTATGTTGATGATTTGGTCGTCAAGACTAAAGCCAATGCCGATCACATCCAAGATCTCAGGACTGTTTTCACTAGACTGAGGGAACACGATATGAAAATGAATTCTCTAATGTACGCTTTTAGCGTGTCATCAGAAAAATTCTTGGGCTTCATAGTCTGACATTGGGGAATCGAAGTTGATCCATCAAAGATAAAGGCCATCATGGAGATGCCTCCTCCAAAGAACCTGACGCGGCTAAGATCCTTTCAAGCCAAGCTCGCTTACATACGAAGGTTCATTTCAAACCCATCGGGAAGATGCAGGCCCTTCTCAAAGCTCATAAAGAAAGGAGCTCCTTTTGTCTGGGATGCAGAATGTCCAGAAGCATTCAAAAGTATCAAACAATATATGTTGCACCATCCAGTACTTGCTGCTCCCATTCCAAATAAACCGCTGATTCTCTATACTGCCGTGCTAGATGAATCATTCGGTGCGCTCCTTTCCCAAAATAATGAGGAGGGAAAAGAAAATGCCCTCTACTATCTCAGTCGAACGTTAGTTGAGACGGAACATGACTATTCCTCGATCGAAAAGCAATGTCTGCCCCTGATATTCGCTGTGAAGAAGCTAAGGCACTATCTGCTCGCTCATCGGGTTATGTTGATCTCCTATGTCGATCCGCTTAAACACTTAATGACTAAGGCAACCTAGCCAGCAGAATGGAAAGATGGGCTGTCATGCTGCTTGAGTTCGACATAGTCTATACTCCTCAGAAAGTAGTAAAAAGGAAAGCCCTTGCCGACTTCCTCGCTGCTCATCCCATACTTGAAGGTTCACTGTTAAATTGCGAGTTACCCGACAAACAAGTGATGCATCTCGATGACAACAAGCCATGCTGGGGCTCTACTTCGATGGAGCCTTATCAATACGGACCTCTAGCAAATCAAGTGTCCCGGAGATAAAAGCGGGGATAAGATTGGTGTTCATTATGCCATCGGGAGGAACCCTACGACATTCTTTCTCTCTCACCGAGCCTCGTACAAATTACGAGGCTGAGTATGAAGCTCTGATGGCTGGTTTGGAGCTCGCCAGAGAAATGGAAATCCTTTGGCTACGAGTCTACGGTGATTCCCAGCTTGCCGTCAACCAAGTGAGCGGCGAGTACAAGATATATAAGCCCGGGTTAGCTTGATACAAAAGCCGGGTGATGGAACTCATGAAACAGTTCACTCACATTGAACTAATGAGAGTTCCTAGGGTGTTGAACGGAAAAGCCGACATACTCGCTCGCCTAGCCAAAGGGCTGGCTAATCCTGACATGGATGAAATTCTGATCACAGTCAGAAGCCGACAAATTCTGCCTCAAGTCTCTTTACGAGAAGAAGATACTGCCGAAAAAGTTCTGATCATTCAAGACGAGCCCGATTGAAGAGAGCCCTTCATAGAGTACCTCCGATACGATAAGCCGTAGTTAAAGATGAGAGCCATCCTGTGATAACCCTAAAACTTCTGTACAATTTTTTTTTGTAAAGTACAGAAAGAGAGCACCTAAACCTGAGCACAAATTATAAATTTGATTTGTTTATAAATGACAAGAAAGCACTTGTAGCTCATTGGTAATGCCTTGCAATGATGTGACATAGCCCCTGCGTTCAAATCCCCCAGCCACATATTATTTTTATTGATTTTCTTTTAAACTTTTTGAAGCTCAAAAGTTTGCATGTGCACTACACGTAAAATGAAAAGTCATACTAAAAACAAACATGTGCACTGAGCCATATGAAGCGACTAGGACACGTGTCTTCAATCCAGAGCCCCCCACCCCCTAGATGGCCTGCGAGATTGCTATTGGGGTCGGCGCCGCCGGCCTCCCCCATAGAAAATGCCCCCAACTTTTTTCCCCAGCACCCCTTGCCTACCCCACTACCCCCATTCTGTTTGATTTCACTGCAAATTTACAAAGGGATTAAATTGACCTCTTTAATCCATTTTAATGCATATTTTTAATTCCATTCTTCATTACCCTAAACCGTAATTTCTCCTATAAATACAACCCTACATTATGGCCCTCCTCATTCTGAAATCCATCGCCAAAACTCTCTAAAAATTCCTAAGTCCAAAAGTTGTACAAGTGGAGTTAGCTCGAAGTCAAGTTCCGGCGACGATTCGGGACAAATCCGGTGACGATGAGACCCCACGCCGCTTTCAAAAGTTTCCTTTACCTCCTCTCTCTTCTCCAAATCAGTAAGTTCTCTCTCCTCTTCTCCATTTCTAATCTAAAACAACCTCTTTTCAAAACTCGTCGGAACCGGAGTTATTCCGACTTCCGATTCTCTTTTCTTTAAAAATTCAACTTTTCTTAAACAACAAATTTAACATCTTTCATATATTGTTTAGAAACCATAAAATAACAATTTGACCAAGTTTCAATTCAAAATTTAACGTTAAACAAATTCTATTTCACTTTTTCGGTAAAATACCAACAAGTTTACATATGACACTACTTTATTGTTTTGCTCATTTTACCTTTAGAAATTGCACGAGGTAATGACCTGCCTCATCACAACACTCATCTTGCCATAGCACAATGGCTTTTGTAACAATTTTTGTGGGACAAAATACAATATTTACATTAAAATACCTTAAACTATCAAAACCCATATTTTTTAAATTGTTTTATTAATTCCTTGCAAATAAGCCTCTACAACCAATTTTGGGGAACCCGATTGGGATGGTGCAGGTTATCGCACGTCCTCAGGACTAGTAGAGCAAGATGAATACCTTCTCACGGAGCATTCGATCTCGATGGAATTCTTATTACAATTTTTAAGAAAACGTGATTTCTATTTAATAAATAAATTCTATTTTTATAATTATATATATATATATATATATTATCAAAATATCTATTTTAAATATAATATATATTCCATATTTTCTAATCAAAAGAAAAGAATCACAAAAGATCATGAAAATACTATCACATTCAATACAAGTCAAATTACAAGAAAATATCATATACTATTCAAAGTTAAGTTTATATCCATTAGAATATTTCATTTTATAAAAATTACAATTATGAAAACCCTAAAGACGATAAATAAATACTTTTGGTTTATTTTGAAAATATATCAAAACTATTTTTCATAAAACCCCCTCAAGTTATAATAATTTACAATAAGGACCCTAGTAAATATAGGTTTAAGCAGGACCGGTTCTCTTGAGTCTCAGGGAGCCGGAAAATATGAGTGCTTGCCTATGTAAGGTAGACAACCTAAAAACGGTGTTATCAATACGGTAATTGTCTTGGAAAAAGTCACAAATCCTGTCGTCCATGTGCAGCAGTTACCGATAACTCCAAAACTAATTCAAGACTTCAATTCATTTTAAAGTGTCTAACTCAGACAGAGTCTCAGTCTAATATGAAATCAATCAATCAATCCATCCTTGAATACAATTCAAGTACAGCTCTAATTCAACATGAATCCATTTATACCAGAATACAATTTATATCAATATGGACATGATTTGACTGAACCATGGATATACTTTTAACCGGTCTACATGAATATCCGTCTATATCCTTTTCATTTACATGAACTGCTGATATCATGGTTTCAGCAAGTCGTACATCTATTAAACAAAACAATATACATCAATACATAATATATTACGGGGTTTTAAAGGGATAGACTGGCACAGAATATGTTAAAAGTGGCATGGGATGGTCATTAAAAGACGTAACTATATATCCATTGACGTTGTTCCGTGGTTTTATCGACGGAGCCTTGTACTATGGGTTACCATGGTCCACGGTGTAAGTTGGACTCATCTCGTATACACTGGCATATTCTGTACCATGTTACAAACAACTGCGTTAGCATAACAATCAAATATTATACCAGTTACATCCTCTTATCTGTCTATTCTATTTTTATCTCTCTTTGGGACTTACCGAGCGATTGTTCGCTGACGACATTCCTATTTCTCTTCTTTCTTTAGAATGTTGTCGGTAGGACCCGACTCTGAGGAGTTCGAGACCAGCCAGGAGCAGTTGGAGTAGACCACTGAGCAGCATGACCATTAGGCTTTACTTATACTTACTTTACTTTCAGTTCATGCCACTGTTTAGGCATCGCTTTCCAGTATTGTATTCTACTTTCCAGTTGTATTGTAAAGAATGTTTAATCAATAAAAGTTGCTGTTCATTTACATTTCACGTCTTCTTGTGTATATTTTCATTATATTGCGTAGTTACGTGTAGCGTGTTTGCTTCTGAGTAAATGCGTAGCGGACTAGTCACGTCTCATTACCTGTACACTAGGAAGCGGGGCGTGACACTTCCGATATGTGTTTTTAAATAACACGTTATGCCGTAGATCATACGACCAACTCTGGCTCAGGTGTCTGTTATCGGCCGAAACCCAAAAAGTCATGAAAGAAGTTCACTCGGGCGTCTGCGGAGCTCACCAATTTGGCCCCAAAATACGGCTTCAAATCAAATGGATTGGGTATTACTGGCCTACCATGATAAGGGATTGCGAAGAGCATGCGAAGAAATGTCATCTCTGCCAAATTCACAGTAACTTCATTCACAAGCACCCCAATCCATTGCATCTTACGTAGGCACCATGGCCCTTCGAAGTTTGGAGTACCGACATAGTTGGTCCGATTGATCCTCCGTCGTCCCAAAGCCACCGGTTCATATTAGCCGCAACTGACTGCTTCTCTAGATAGGGTGAAACTGTCCCGCTAAAAGAAGTCAAGACAGAATATATTCCGACGTTCTTCCGGCATAATATTCTATACCGTTTCAGTACATCGAGAAGAATCATATCTGACAACGAGCCTTCTTTCAAGAGCTTCAAAGTCTCAGGGTTCACTACTCAGTATAAGATAGACTGAAGATATTACTCCATCAATAATCCAAGAGCTAATGGGCTAACTAAATCCTTCAATAAAACTCTATGTAAGCACCCGAGGAAAAATGCTTCAGCCAATAAGAGAAACTGGAATCTCAAGCTCCATGAGGCGTTGCGGGTATATCATACCATGCACCGCACCCCAACCCAGTCCACTCCATACTCATTACTCTTCGGAGTGGAAACAATCCTTCCCCTCGAAGTCGAAGTTCCAAGCCTCAGAATGGCCGTCCAACACGGTTTGACGTAGGAAGAAAACGTTCTCTTTTGGCTCGTAATGCTCTCGAAGAAAAGAGACTCGTAGTATAGCAAAATCTGGAGCTGTACCGAGCCCAAATGTCATAGGCCTATGACAAGATAACCCATCTCCGAACTTTCAAGAAAGGCGAATTGGTGTTAGTCCTCAAAAGACCGATCATTCCCAATCGACATGCCAAGGGAAAATTCAAGCCAAATTGGAAAGGGCCATACATCATCGAGAAAGTGTTTGACGGAGGATCCTACCAGCTGATAAATTCCGAGGGAGAAAGGCCCATACCACCCATCAATGGCCGATATCTTAAGATATACTATGCATGAATACTCCAATTCACAGACGAATTGAACACACCGGCCCTACGGTCTGGATCATATATCCTGTAAAACCGTATACAATCCACGGGCATAAAACGACCCCTATCTCTCTCAAGTCCTACCGGAGAGGCTACATCTGAAGTACCACCAGCAATGAACCTCCACCAACGTGTGATAAAAAAGAAAGAAAGAAAAGGGTATGTCCATAAGCAAAACGTGCACGGATGAAAACCCGAAAAGGCTCCGTGAGTAAAAACGGTATGACTACGGGCGAGTTTGTGAAAACCCGAAAGGGCGCAAACTTGTGAAAAGAAGATAAAAATACACTCGCAAAGTCCTCTCGGCCTTGTGAGGAGAATATCTCCGCGTGAGATCCTTATGACTTACAAAGGAGCAACACACTTAGAAATCCTCACAATTCCTAGGGAGAAAACACACCTACGAGATCCTCTCGACTTGTAAGGAGAAAACTCTTTTATGAGACCTTACGGCTCATTAAATTAAAAAGCCTTAGGTGACAGAGACCTAAATCTGTCTTCTAAGCCATCGCTTCCCGACGGGCAACGACAAATGATGAGTCGCTCCCGGCACTACGCTTCAGTATTAGCGGTGCTGATGCCGACCAAAAACCTAAATCCTAACTTTTCCTAAGGCAAATGATGAGTCGCTCCTGACACTATGCTTCAGTGTTAGCGGTGTTGATACCGACCCAAAACCCAAATACCAAGTATTCCCAGGGCAAATGATGAGTCACTCCTGGCATTCTTCCAGTGCAGCGATACTGATGCCAAACAAAATCTAAATTCTAAGTCCCACTCAAATTCAAAAGTCCTGCCAAACGAGGTAGAAATTAAATAGATCAAATCAAAGTCCCACCGGTAGTGGTTTCAAGCTCAAAAGGTCCTGCGGAACAGACAAGAACTTCAAAACCAATCAAATCAACCGATTCAACACCAGCGGCCTCCTCAGCGGAATCAAGCTCCGCCTTGGAAGAAATCACCTCCTCGGTGGAATGAAGCTCCACCTCGGAAACAAATCGATCCCGACACCGAAGAAAGCGGAGTAAGTCAAATTCAACCCCGACACCGCAGAAAGCAGAGCAATTCAAATCCAAACCCCGATACCGCAGAAAGCGGAGCGAGTCAAATCCAATTCTGACACCGCAGAAAGCGGAGCAAGTCAATTTTAACCCCGACAACGTAAGAAGCGGAGCAAGTTAAATTAAGCACTGACCGTCCACGTCGCTAAAATGGCAGCACCGACCGTCCACGGGGAACCAAACCAAATCAAACTTCATATAAAACAAGATCCATCAATTTCATGCACACAACCTATACACTCGGTGTGCATTTATTGATAGGGGCACTTTATTAGGGTCAAAAATTACACCCCGGTTGACCTAGTCAAAGTCAACCCCAAGTCAAGTGGGTCCAAGCCCAAGCAAGCGGTCCAACCCCAAGCCAAGTTGGCCCAAGCCCAAGTCAAGACTGAGCATGAAAGGGGTCGGCTCCATGGCAAAAAGGAGGCGATAAATTAGTTTAAATTCAATTTTTAAAAAATAAATGTATGAAAAATAGGCAAAAAACCAAAAAAATTTAAACCTCATGGTTTATGTGCAAACAGAAATAAGCACATGTGGTATGGGGTGGCACAAGTGAAAGTGTGTCTTAGCACCTCTACTAGATTTCCACATGCATCAAGTATGCAATTTAAAAAAATCTAGAGGTCTAAGCTACACTAAACAAGAATCGAACTAGAGAATTAGGGTTTTGTTAGTAAGAATACACTTTCTAAACTAAGTGAAGAGGGTTACAACCTTTGTAGACCAAGTCCTTCACTTCAATAGCTCCAAGTAGTAGTCCCTAAGCTCCAAGTAATAGTCCCAAGAACTCTTCTTAGCTTCACTTGAAGAAAGGAACGAATTTGCTAAGCCATCTTCAAAGCTGAAGATGATCCACCTTGAAGCCTCTCTAGGTCAAGCTAACTCTTTACTAATCAAGGTATTAGTGAAGTAAACAAGCTAAAATAATGAGCTAGATTAGTGTAGATTGATGAAGTAGGAATTTAGCTCACTTTAGAAATATTTTCCTCTCTGTTTTATCAACTCAAGAAAAACCCTAGATAGGTTTCAAGAAGAAGAAGAAAAACTTGGGTGTGTGAGAAAAATATCTAATATCAAGTGAAAGAATGAACCATGGGCTCTAGATAAATATGAGATGAATAAATATCTAAGGCAAAAACAAAAGAGAGAGATGAGTCATGGCTTTTCAATGCTTCTACAAGCATCCAAGCCATGACTCATTTTCTCCTCTTTTAATTTCCCTATAAACATAAATCATCACAATTATCTTTACCCTAGCGTGAGTCTCATACACCCATGTTCTATGTATCATCAATCATGATACATAATCTAAATACATATATAAATATATATCACATATATATTAAATATATTTCAAGAGAAGAAAATTACAAGTAAGCAATAATATTAGTTAATATATAAATATATTAAATATAAATATATATCTAATTATTAAATCAATACTTGATTCAATAATCCGGTTATATCATATATAACCGACTAATATCATATAAATATATATATCAAATTATCAAATCAACACTTAATTCAATAATCCGGTTATATCACATAATTGACAATATTCAATATCAAATTAACACTTGATTCAATAATCCGGTCATATCATATATAACCGGCCAATATCAAATATATACATATATAACAAATCATTGAATCAACACTTGATTTAATAATCCGGTTATATCACATATAACCTAACCGATATCATATATCGCGAGATTAGAATACGGTATCACATACACGTATTTAATCAAGCTCCCGCACATATCACCATATGTGCCCTACTTCGTTTCGCTTGAGCTAGGAAACCTCTGTGTGGGACTCTAAAGACTCGTCAATACGCCAGCAGTAGGTAATGATCATATCAGTCACCCACAAGCCGTCAGCAGTACTAGCTGGACGTAACAGCTACACAGGTATTGAACAAATAAAAGATCAACAAGCTAGCTTGTCCAAACTCCCGCAAATCCTATAAGCAACACTTACCGTACAGTCCGGTCTCTTCGTCTGATATGTCGCATATCGAGTCTAGGGGTGGAATCGTCATACCCCAGTAACTTGATAAGTCATGCCGATATGTGGCTTATAACCGTTCGAGAAACTACTTATAACACTTACCAGTAAATCTCATTAGTATTGGTCAGGGACTTCCTGTTATAGCCAATCGAGCATAGCACAACATCAACTCCCAATACCGGGAGAGACAAAACCCCTCCTATCGCTCACTGCCTTCATGTGACTCGGGACTGTACCCAAAATCCACCTGTTTGCATGACTCCTTTGAGTCGTGGTAAGGAGGAAATCAAAGCACAGTGGGAATCACACAAGACACTATAACGATTTCGGGTCTACAGACCAACCTGTATAAGTGTCACTAGAGAACTGCTATCTGACAATAGGTATAGTACCATCTAGGAGTTCTCGGCGAGTCCTGTTCGGTGTACCCATTCTCTAATGAGCACCTGTGTACAATCTTTGATGGCAAACACCAATGGTTGTGGGATCAACCATCGCCCAATACAGGGTCAAGAAACGTACACACTAGTCTACTCTGGAATATCGATGCCCCGTCTCGATACTCGCTCGACTAGGAACGGTTAAAGGATATGCTTGTGGACTACACAAGTGTAACATTTCATAAAAATAAAATATTATTTTCGGAATTTAAATAAATAAAATAATTAATTCGATGCATATTATGAAAATATGGAAATTAGTTTTAATGAAACGGTATGATGATATACTTATAGTTTGGAAAATATTTGGAAGTTATATCAAATATTGATTTCGAAAGAATTTTTGTGATTTGGGTATTTTACAATTTATTATACAAATAATTGTATGTAAGTTTATTGCTAAACATGATTAATTTTCACTAATCCTGCATTAATCAAGTTATGCATATGACATGCAACAAAATCATGTTGCAAGCTACTTGTTACATTTTGTTATTTAACATGGAATCCTTCTTTTGTTGAGAATGATTTGGTTTTAAAAAGAAAAAGAAAAAGAAAAAGAAAAAGGGAAATTGTTATAAGAGAAAATTTTTGAGAGGTGGGGATAAGGGAGCATGGTGGGTGAGAGAGAGAGAGAGAGAGAGTGAGAAGTTTCTACATCATTCTCATAGCCTTCTTCATTTCTTCATCTTTCTCATCTCCATTCTTCATCTCATTCTTCTCTTCCTCCTACCTCCACTACCATCCATGTTCACCCTCAAAATCTCCATCAAAACACTATGCCACCTTCACAGAAAAACATCCTTCTCATCACTACAAACACCTTAGAGGCATCAAGTTGCTACTTTGAAGACTTTGAGCAACTCAAGAAAATTCTTGAGTTGCCAAATGAGGTATAATCACTACCGTTTTAGTTAAGTTTTGAAGTTTCTTATATCCTTCCATGGTTTAGAGGTTAACCGATGTGGTTTAGTGAATTTTGAAAAAACCTAGTTGAGGGTTAGGTGATTTCTTGACTTGTGAAGGTAGATTTAAGGTTTGGTTAGAGACCACAACCCTTGTAGTGTTAGTTTTTTGGACCAAAACAGAAAGTAAAACCCAAGGCTTCAGTTAGAAATATTTCAATGTCGGTTTTGTGAAAGGTTTGAGGACATGCAGGGAATCTGGTGTAATCTGGGATCTTCATAGAAAAATCAAAAAAGTACTGTGACCTAACCAGAACCCTAGGAAACCACCAACACAAAACGAACCCAAAACTCCTTCTTCAGACCGGCGGCGCCGGGTAAACTGGCTTCTCGCCGGGCCTATGTGGGTGTTTGGTGTAGGGATTTTACATGTAGCTCACTTTCCCTATGACTTAGCCCCTGTGTTGTTAGATTTGTCCCTTTCTACCTGAGCACAAATCTGGGAGCATTTATTATCGGTTTTAACTATTTTTTTCGATTTCTAAAACTTGGTTTTTGATATTTGAATTTGGGTTTGGTCGTTGAACGTTTGTACGTCAACGACGAGGGTTTTATGATTGTTTTTGCATGTTTATGCTATAGGTTCTAACCTATGAGCATTTCGCGTATCGTGTCGGTTTCTGAATCGGATATTGATGCGATACGATGTGTTGTGATATGTAGGTATCTTAGCGTGGACTTCGTACGACAAGGGAGAGCGTGGCGTCATTGACTTCGGCAAGTGAGAATCAAGGTGAGTGATATATATCTACAGTGGAAGTCGGGTGGATGGAATATAGCACCCCCGCAACCGTAGAATAGGGTATTACTATATTAGTAAGTTTGGATGCGATATTTGGATACTTAGCGAATAGGGTATTTAGAAGACCTTAGGTTAGATTAGATTGATCTAGGAAGATCTATCCATAGGATGATTACCTTGGTGGCGAATCGCAGGTTATATGTAGTCACACACACACGCACACTTGATTTTGTGTGTATATGTGTATATATATGAATGTATGTTTTTGTGTGTGTGTGTGTGTACATACATATACACGGGTGATGAGGATAATATGTGATATGTGGAGATGAGTCGATATGATTGGGCATGATACCGTGAGATTTTGATATGTGATCGAGTCGTGATATGGTATATGACATGATATTATAATGGATCGTTGGGCGATATGTATTCATACATACGATAATAGTGCGATAATAGTGCTGGGTTCCGTAGCACCCTAATTAGTATTTATGGGGCATCAAATATGCAATTTAAAAAAACCTAGAGAGCTATGTAACCCATGCCAAGGATCTAATTAGAAAATTTGGAGTTAAGCTATAATGTAAACAACTTTACATCTAAGTGAACAAGGAATATAACCTTTGTAGACCGGTCCTTCGCTTCAAAAGCTCCGTGTAGTAGTCCTTTCGCTCCAAGTAGTGAACTCCCGGACTCTTGAAAGGCTCCACAAGATGAAAGGAACAAGCTTGCTTGAAGTCTTCAAGGCCGAAGATGATCTACGTCGAGGAGATACTAACCCAAGATACCTCTTCACTAAGTGATGAATTAGTGAAGAAACAACCCAATCTAAATGGCTAGTCTAGAAGAGATTAATGAAATAGGAATTTTGCTCACTTTAGAAATTATTTTCTCACTCATATTTTTCACCTCCTCAAAACCTAGAAAGCCTTTTTTGGAGATGAAGAAGATGAAGATGAGAATGGAATGAATCTCATGAGAGAGAATATCAACCATAGGTTAGTTAATATCATATACTAACTCATGTAGAGACTAAACCATTGCTAAAGATAATGGTTGGGTTAATAAATATCTTTAGTGAGACAAAACTAGTGGACTAAGTCAAAGATGCTTTAAGCTTCTCCAAGCTTCCAACCATGAAAAATTCCAACTAATTTTGTTTTTACTTTAAATAAGTAAAACCCCAATTATCTCATGTCTCATACATCCATGTAGCATGTGTCATCAAGCATGGCACAAAAAGAAACATATACAATTAACATATATATATATATATATATATATATATATATATATATATTAAATGTATACTAGTGAGATAAAGAAATTCTTAAGTGAGCTAATATTAGTTAATGCATGTTAATATATCAAATATATATAATTATACATTAAATTATTAAATCAACACTTGATTTAATAATCCGGCTATATCACATATAACCGACTAATATCATTTGTATCAACTTATCGAATCAACACTTGATTCGATAACCCGGCTATATCACATATAACCGACCGATATCACATATCGCGAGAATAGAATACGGTATCACATACACGTATTAATCTCGGTCCTGCACATATCACATATGTGCTCCTACTTCGTTTCGCCTGAGCCAGGAAACCTCTGTGTAGGACTCTAAAGACTCGTCAATACTCTGGTAGTAGGTGGTGATCATATCAGTCACCCACAAGCCGCAAGCAGTCTTCTAAACGTAACGGCCATCCAGGTATTGAGCGATCAGAAGATCAACAAGCAAGCCTACTCATACTCCTGTGAATCCAATAAGTAACACTATAGTACAGTCCAGTCTCTTCGTCTGATATGTCGCATATCACTGCCTGGGGGTGGTAAACGTAAGACCCTAATAGCCTAATAAGTCATGCCGATATGAGGCTCATAACGGTTCGAGAAACTACTGATAACACTTATCAGTATATCTCAGCAACCCTGGCCAGGGATTTCCTGTTATGTCCAATCGAGCATAGCGCAACATCAACCCCCAATACCGGGAGAGGCGAAATTCCCTCCTATCGCTCATTGCCTCCATGTGACTCGGGACTGTACCCAAAAACCACCGTTTTTCATGATCTCTTGAACGTGGTAAGGTGGAAATCAAAGCACAGTGGGAATCACACAAGACTCTATGACGATCTCGGGTCGACAGACTAACCTGTACCAGTGTCACCGGAGAACTGCTATCTGACGATAGGCATAATACCATCTATGAGTTCTCGGCGAGTCCGTTCAGTGTACCCAGTCTCTACTGAGCACCCGTATACCATCTCTGATGTCAAACACTAATGGATATGGGATCATCCATCACCCATCATATGGGTCGAGAAGCGTATACACTAGTCTACTCTGGAATATCGATGCCCCGTTTCAATACTCCCACGACTAGGAACATTTGAAAGATGTACTTACCGACTACCTCTGCCCCACTAGTATGATCTGCATCATAATCCTGGTAGTCAAGTACTCATCCTAAAGGCTTTATCAACATGTAATAGAGAGACAATAAGTGTACATGTTAAGATAATAAGCAACCAGATAACATACTATCATGTCGAGCAAGAAAGTCCTCCCTATATATGTCCAAGCATCCACTATAATTTACATCACATGTATAATAATGGCCTCTAGGGCATACATATAACTAACAATCTCCTACTTGCACTAAGGTCATTTGTTGTAGTATCTCATACTCAACCCCCCATAAAAGTCTCTTTAGGGAAAGGCCTCTGTGAGTGGATCCGCGGTGTTATCCTTCGTGTCAACTCTCCTTACCTTGATCCCTTGGAGATCAACCATCTCTCTGATCAGGTGATACTGTCCTCAGAATATGTCTGGATCGCTGATGGGACCGGTGTTCCTAGGCCAAAGCCATAACTCTATTGTTGTCACAATAACAGTTATTGGACGCTCAATGGTAGTAACCGTGTTTATCTCATGAACAAGAATTTTCCAGACAACCACTTTGACAGCATCGTTGGTAGCGATGAATTCAGCCTTTATCGTCTAGTTTGCCACGGTATTTAGCTTGGAACTCTTCCAACATACCATCTCTCCACTGAGGGTAAAGACAGTGCTTGAGACTGACTTTCAGTCGACCTTATCACTCTGGGAGCATGAATTGGTAAAGGACTCCCACTGGAGTTCACCATTACCAAACCCCAAGAACATTTCTTTAGTGCTTCTCAAGTACTTAAGAATGTCCTTCACAGCTGTCCAGTGATTCTCCCAAGATCCGATTGATTCCTAATCACTACACCTAGTGAGTTAGCTATATCTGGTCTAATACATAACATCGCATACATGATAGAGCCTACTGTCGAAGTATAGGGTATCCCTTGCACGCGAGCTCTCTCCAAATCAGTCTCGGGAGACTTCTTTTTGGAGAGAGTGATTCATGAGTAAGTGGGCGAACCACGAGGCTTAGAATCTTCCATGCTAAACCCCTTTAGTATGGTGTTAATGTACCTGGATTGGGACACTCCCAACATCCACTTAGATCCATCATCATAGATCATAATCCACAAGATGTAGTAGGTATCATCCAGATCTTCCATGGAGAATCCTCGTGATAAGAGGAGCTTGACCGAGTGTACCATAAAAAACCATTTCCTATCAAGAGTATGTCATCTACGTACAATACGAGGAAGACAACCTTACTTTCTATAACCATCTTGTATATACAAGGTTCATCTACCTTTTTGATGAAATCAAACTCTTTGACTGCCACATCAAAACAGATGTTCCATCTCCGCGATGCCTACTTTAATCCTGGTGGACTTAAGCATAATTTTGAAAGTCTCAACTTTTCCATCTACACCAGGAATCTTCTCAAGATTCATTTGTTCCCGATGGGTTTTACCCCTTCAGGTGCAACATTGTTGGAACTTCACCCGCGCGCGCAAACGCGTATGTTTTGGAAGACGTTATATGTGAATAAGGTGTGCAATTACTCCAACAAGGTTCCAGATGGGTTACTTTTCAGACTTATATCTTCTATTAAAACATCTATAAAATTTTTCATATCTACTTCACTGTATGAACTATTCTTGATATTACTTAACTCAGAACAAACCAGTTTGATCCTAATAATATTTATCAATTTTAAAAAGTTTTTCAGACATGTCAGACTTTCATCAAATTCTCAAACACATACGACACATGTCAAGTGTTATAAAAGACGTATATCAGCTATGGTTAAACATAAGGGAAGGGTTATTTTTCGGGTTTTCAATCTCTCGAAAAGGATTTAGTTGCTTCTATCTTATCAATCGAACCGTCGGACTTCGAATCTAAGTTCCCCCGCTAGCAAACATGAAAAAGTTTTTATATTTTTGGGATTTTTTTTCAATTTTTATGGGTTTTTAATATGTATACAATGCAGAATATACACATGATGCAGCAAAATAAACGCAGTGCTCACCCCAAACCTGAGTTTTATGATGTCCTCATCGTTGCCCCCATCTCCGGTAGCTAGACTTAGACATCAGGGTGAGAATTTATTCAAAAAGAAAAACCTAAGACTAATTACAGTATGTACAAGTTAAAAGATTGGGTTAGTCCAGAAATTAATACCAGCCATGTAAATTTTTTGTCAATATAGTGCAATGGCTGTTAAAAGAATATGTATAAAAAAAAGAAAAAGAAAATGTATAAGTTAGATGTTAGTGAAGGGTATGGGTGTGTAAAATTAGGGATCAGAAGACGTTGAAGGTGAAGGTGAAGTTTTGAAGAGGTCAAAGAATTGTTTTCTGAATGAATTGAATGTTCAAAAAGCACATACTGAGTTCTGAAGTCAAGTTCGTTTAAAACTGGAGTTCATCCGCAAAAGGTTCGGCAAAAGAAAGGTTCTTAGGATATTCCCAAGTTGATCCTGACTCAAACTCACCGAGGATATTAAGTTCATCCGCAAATAATTCTTCAAAACTTTGCCCGAAAGTATATTTATCAAGGCTGACATCCTCCCTATAATCCTGCACAATCCTATTCTCATTGTTACAACTCATAATTCCTAAAACAAGTTCTCCTTCGTCACATTCATATCTGGGTAGGTTCATGTCATTTAAAAAGGTAGGTTCCTACACTAACGTTTCTTCCGAAACAATATCAACAGGGGATACAAAAATTGTGAGTTCCTGATCATTGATTTCCTCTAACAGTTTATCACAACCATACCCATTAAATTCACAAGCTCCCCCTTCTAAAATTGGAGCGCAGCAATCAGTCGGTGCAAGAATTTCCTCTTCAAGTAGGATATCGGTTAATTCAACCTCAAGATTATAAGTGACAAGAGGCTCAATAGGTACCAGAAGGCTAGTGTTAGACTGACTCAGAGGGTTTTCTTGTTTGTCCTGATAACACTCAGTCAATTCACTTGCATCATCATCAATGAAATCATCAAAATTTGGTTGATCGTTTATCTCACTCAGGTGACTTCCTAGATGACAGACATTGACACCATGTGATTCTAATTGACTGTGTTCACTCTTTAGAATCACTACAGCTACATGCTCTTCAATTCTAGCCAAAGATTGAGCTTGAGTGTGAAACAATTGCTCAGAATGCTGTATAGACAGGGCTATGTCGCAGATGTTTGATTCTCGGCCGCAATCATCACTTCGATACCCTTCTCTAAAACGGTCAATCTAGCATCCATCTCACCATCACTCCCTAATTATGGCTCAGTTGTTTCAGGAATGGAGGGTTGTGACGGTGGTGATGCTAAAGTTGTTACCCTGTCGACCTCTTTCTCTAAATTTTCAATCATTTGATCTAGGGTTGAAGTGGGAATGGGTTCAAGAGTGTTAGGTGGGTGACCGTTATCAAAAATCTTGGACGCTTGGTCACCCCCTAGAAAAAGACAGTTTTCATGAATGTGGGAAGAATCTTGGCAATTTGAACAAATGAATTGGGACTGAGTATAAACAAAAGAATAAGAATCGTTAAAGATTGAATTGAAATTGTGTGTCACCCATATCAACAAGAATTCACAAATATCACAAAAATAAAGAATATCATACCCCTAGCATTCTATGTTATGCTAAGTCAACTAGACCTGCTCAAGAACCTGATTGTCGAAGTAAAACTGTGTCGAGAAACGGGCTCAAGATATACGGATCACAAAGACAGGTAAGTGCAGAGATAAGGGGAGGTTTTCCAACGCTTTCGCGAATTTCCTTAATTAAAATAACCCTTTCTCTTGAATACTTGCCTAGACACCTCGTGAACGATATACCGTTAAGCGGTGTTCTAAACACAGTTAGCTTCTCCTAATGAGCGCGTAGTAATTAAAGTCAAAGTTCTAGTTGATTTTAAATTACTGTGGATATGCAAGAATGCAGTTTTATGATTTGTGGGCTACGGAGAAATGGGATGAAATCATTTACCATATCTTGTTTGGTCTCTTGCCCTTATTATCCGTATTAAGATGCAAATGCGCAAATATTAAAAGAATTTAAGAAAATTAATCAATCAACCAATTCTTTTTCTGTTTAAATTTAGGCGCTGCAATAAATACGGTTAGTTCTTTGTGCAATTGGTGGCAAGCTTGTATGAAGAATCCTGCAGAAGATAGAAATATTAGAATGCATCGGATTCGAGAGGAATGTGTTAGGAAATTACGTACCAATGCGATTTTGGGTCAGAAAACCCCTTTGAAGTGATTTCGGGTATTTGAATGTTCTCTTGCGCTGGTCAAACTACCCAGATCTTTGGCATTATATTTCACTAATGTCTTGAAATTGAATTTGAGCCTCGCTCCGCACGATCGCTGGTCGTAATTCCTTAAAAATCTGAAATGTCGGAAAATACGATATTTAGTGTCAAAAAGCGATATATGTGCCCCAATACTTGCACACTCAAAATTATAAAAATCAAAAAATACCACCAGAATACCAACAAGTCACTGGAGATCATACAAAAAGAAAAAAAACCCAAAATAAAAAAAAACAGACCGGCGGTCTCGGACTTTTCACTGATGTCACCGATTTTGTTTAGGAGTTAAGTGCTCGATTTTTTGGTGGGTTCTCTAGGCTAGCTAAGTGCTCTTATGGTATAACTTGATTTTTAAAATAAATTTCAGGGTGTTAGCAGGTTCAGCAACAGAGAGCAAAGTCAGAAAAATTGTGTGTTATGTTAGTTTTGAAAAAAATTTGAGTTAGAAGTTAATTTGTTAGTACGAACCATGAATAACAATACCTAATGACTACCAACTCCCCGGCAACGGCGCCAAAAACTTATTGGAACTTCACTCGCGCGCGTAAACGCGTATATTTTGGAAATGGATATGTTTTAAGAAATGGATGCGCACGCGAGCTCGGTCTCGTTTTAAAATTTATAAACCGCAAGTGCATTGCGCGTTGTAGCAAGACGGCAACTACGGGTCGATCCGCAGAGAATTGTGTATTAGGTTCTGTTGTTTAAGGTTCAACAAATAACGAATTTGTTGGTTTGTCACAAAAATATAAAATACGAAAACAAGGAAAATAAATTAAGAAAGAAGTGATTGTGGCTTTAGCTCGGAAGATCGAGTCGCGACGATTCCTTTGACGCTCCCTTGATTATGAGTTGTCCATCCTTACGTCGATCCCGGCATGAAGCATGACTTGTCAAGGCGGGTGCGAAGCACAAATCATCAAATTCCGATATTCGCCGCAAAACACGAAACGAGTCCGTTTTGTTCACTTACCGTTTGTATGTCCAAGCTTGGGGTATCAACACTAAGCACGAGAGTTAGCAAGCATACCACAACATCAAAAACACAAATTAGTGAGTGAGAGCAAATGATTTTAGTGTTGAGTTTGCTAAGTGTTTGTGAAAGTATATAGTATATGAAACCAAGAGATTGTCAAGCACTTGATCATAAAATACCATATTTCAAATTAGCAAACTTAACACCAAATTGATTTTAACTTAAATATTAAAATGGGGAAAGGAAGTGAATATGGTATATAAGGAGGTTACAAAGTAACCATGTTTCAAAATACCATACCACATCAATACATAAACAATCTTTAAATTAGAATCATATATATAAACACATTAAACATTAACAAGAGGAGGAGAAGGCAAAGCCATTCATCTCATTTCCTCACCATTACCACAACTAAAGAAAGATTAGTTACATATCATAATGAAAAGAAAAGAAAGCAAGTATAGAAGCAAGTAAACAAACAAAAGCAATATTATTTACACTTGATAAAATTAAGGTACAAGATATTGGTAACTTGTTCAACCTCCATAATGAAGCTCTCAAAAAGAAAGCTTTAAGAGGGAAGAAGAAGAAGAAACCAAGTTGGAACTCACTCAACTCTCAAGCTAAATCAAAACTAAAAAAAAATGGAAAAATGTATAATATCTATGCACACCCTTGCCTCTCATCTGTTCTGGTATTTATAGGCATCAAAATAGAATAAACAAATAATATAAAAGGAATGATGTGATGCTTATAAAGTGCCAGAAGAAAAATGAGGATGATTGGAGCAAGGGGGGCCGGCTACACCGGAAATTCATGGGGTCTCGCCGGTTTTATTGTGGCTAAATAGGCTCGTATTTGTGTAGTGATCTTGACTGCTCTCCATGATCTCTCTGATGTTGTTTAATTTGTCTAAAATAACCTGGTTTGCATTCAGGGATTTGGAGGGAAACTAGAAGCACTATATCACATCACAACTTTTTGCATTTAACACACATCACACTCACTTGCCCACTTACACAAGTCATGAGTGTGCTAAGGCATCCCCTACCATGGTCGATGTCCCAAAAGAGCTAGTGCACACTTGTATTGTGTTGGACCAAAATTGTGTGCACACATTTATTGCAAAAGAGCTCTTAAATATCGGTCGGTTTTCTGTTCTGATTTGCAGTGTCGGCTCCCAAACGCTATATCCGTGATATTGAGTATATTTCTAGTATTTTATCACGAATATCTATAAACTGTAATTACTGAGCAGACACTGATTAATAGTACCGATATATAAAAAAAATTGATAATGAATGAGAGGTATTAAAATGCAGTTTTCTGAGATGAACAAACATTCAAAGTCATACTTTGTTGGTGTATATGGATTCCATCTTTGATTGCATAGCATCCAGCAACTTCACAGAGTCCCCACTCATGATGGCCTGCCTGAACCTAGTTGGGTCATCAGCTACCATGATGCAATCCTCGCTCCCACCGTCACCGAGGGAACCGTAGTATTTCTCAGGTGGATGAGAAACCCTACCAGATTCGCGGAGAGGACGAGGTTCGTTAGAGACTATTGAATCTTTTTGTTTCACCAAATTATCAGCTGTTAGTTTGTCCAGCTGGAACTCCTTCCAATTCTACCTCATGACCACTAATTTCTTCATAAGAAATTCCTTTTCTAAAAAGGTGGCATGCATAAGAAATTCCTTTTCTAAAAAGGTGGCATGCTGAGAAACAAAACACCTTTTGCTCTTCAGATTGGTAGAAGATATACCCTCGCGAATGTTCGGGATATCAAACAAACTTACAGAACTGACATTGCCTTGAGCTTGTCCGGATTTTGTTTTTCATGATAGGCTGGACAACCCCATATCTTAACTTGTTTAAGACATGGTCTCTTCCCATTCCATATCTCATATGGAGTGGTAGGCACTGATTTGGTTGGAACCCCATTCAATAGGTATGCAGTTTCTCAAGTGCATAATACCAAAAAAGAAACAGGTAACTCAGCAGTACTCATCATAGAGCTCACTATATCTCATAGGGTGCGATGCCTCCGCCCCGATACACCGTTGTGTTGTGGTGTATACGAAGGAGTAAGCTGAGAGAGAATCCCATTCTCCATTTAGAAAATCTAGGAACTCCATGCCCAAGTATTCGCCTCCACGATCTTATCGAAGGACTTTAATACTTCTACTCGTCTGGTTCTCAACTTCAATCTCATATTCCTTGAATTTCTCAAAAGTTTCAGGCTTGTGTTTCAATAGGAACATATGTCCAAATCTTAAGAGATCGTCGATGAATGTAATGAAGTACAAAGAACCAACTCTGGCAGTTGTAGACATAGAACCGAATACATCATCATGTATCCATCCCAAGAGTTCAGTAACTCTTTCTCCGTGTCTAGTAAATAGAGTGTTGGTCATTTTACCTTTGAGACAAGACTGGCAAGTATCATAAGATGAAAAATTCGAACAGATTCTAATAGTCATCCTTATGTAACTTAGCTGGTCGTGTCGCATTGATATGACCTAGTCTGCAATGCCAAAAGAAGGATTCATTTATTTCTGAACTACTCCTCGTGTGAGTGTTCTACATACTTTGAACTATGGTTTGATTTAGAATGCATATGCTATTACATAACGTGCCTGATCCAATCAACTCTTGATTAAGGAAAATGTTCACAACATTATCCTGCAATACAAAATTATATCCTTCTTTAACTTAATAAAGAAACTGATGTAATGTTGTATATCAGGTTCGGCATGTAATAACATTTGTTCAGAATCAATGTATTTACCATTTGGTAATACAAGGTGATATCTGCCAACTGATTTGGCTGCAACATTTGCACCATTCCCTACTTTAGAGAATGATCACCTTTTCTCAGTTGTCTACCTTTCTATAGCCCACGTAACATCTTATATATATTGGATCCTATTCCGGCATCTCATACCCAGGACGTAGAGTGTACTGAGAAACAGTTCTCGGTAATGAACACATCCGAAGAAGGTGCATCAACATGATCTTTCTTCGAATGGGTTGCGTGGAAATCCGAATATTCCCCTATTTCCTGCTCGGACTTATAACAATTATAAGATAGAGCGGAACCAACGTTTCCCAGCTCATTATAATAAGCAGGTTCGGTCAATACATCCATATTATTATCTTGATTAAGGCATGTTCTTACAAGATCAGATTGGTTATTATTTTATCTAATCAGGATTGCTCCCACTGTTTTTATCAAATCTCCCTTCAAACCCTAAAAGGTAAGACTAGCCAGGATTAATTACACCCTACAAGTTCGCCAATCTTTCGGTCAGGTCAGTGTCAGTACTTTGAGGGAGGTTCCCCGTGCTTTCGCACGGACCTAATTAAAATAAATCTCATTTTCCCAGGGGCGTAACCCCGTTAACACCTTTCTAGACACCTACTTGATCGGCTAATTGTAATGTGCAAAACTCTCCCAGGAGTAACTCTTACTCGCAGTGGGTATCGGGATCCAACTATCTCATAGAAGCTATGCAATCTCATTGCAAATTTCAACACTTGAAATTCCCAATAATATTTTACCCCAGCGTCCTATGACCTTGACGAAAGCCAATAAACCATAATCCGCTAGTCAAGTTCAACCCGTACATTTCATGATTGAATTAAACCCACCTGCACGACCCTTGACGAAAACCAACAATGTCATACGACTGCCCTAATCCAATCGCATCATATGCAGCAGATAAGAAGTAAGTAGCTGCCGCACACTACGCCTTGACGAAAACTAACAAACGTAGCACGGATACTAAATACTACTTATCTGAAATGACGGAGGGCTACGACAGGTTTTTAAGAAAACCTTTGCGTAATGAACTTGATATCGTTGTAGAATCGAGTGATTTTGAAAATGAGTGTTTTTTAGGCTTTTACTAGTTTTGCTAAAGAGGTCACTCCCGGTGAAAGGATCTCGGCTCTTTCCTCATCGAATGAGGTGCTGGATATTTCACAAATACCACTATGCAAAGCATGAACAAAAAAAGCAGTCAAAAACAAAACTGAGTGGGTTGTAGCATCTGCCAGTTTCGCTAAAGAGGTCACTCCCGGTGAAGGGATCTTGGCTCTTTCCTTATCGAATAAGGTGCTGGATATTCTACAAGGAATACCACTATGCAAAGAAAGAACTAAAGCTACCAGTTTTTAAAACAAGATACGACAACATTTTTAGGTTTCTTTTATTTCAATAATCTCATTAATGAAATCCCATCAATTATGCTTCCTAAACATCACAGAAGAAACGAAAGCAGCATTATTTATTATATATCATATATATAATATAAGCATTCGTCTCATCATATAAAGTGATCACATCACAGAATATCAGCAGCAGAAGAACACATATGAAATATTGGATATATTAGGAATTCCGTGTTTTATTTAATCCAGTAAAAAACACGGATTTCACGGTCGTGATGAATAACCAAACCCACATCCCTAGACCCCTACGAGAGCGGCAAGCAACCCTACCAATTCTAGAGTTAGGAAACCCGGTCTCGACTCCTCGAGATGGTCTCCCACTGGACTCTAGAACCCGGTTACTTGTGCTCCCCTCATTGGGTCTATCCTAATGCGAAAAAGTAAATAATATACATCAATGGTGACATCATCTTCAACCTGGAAGTTCCCCAATAAAAGAATATTACGTACAATTGAATTTTACATGAATGAAAATGAAAAACTCTCATCTCACATAAAAAAACCCGGCTATTCAAACACGACGATCCAATATAACGTATCACAGCAACGCATAATATCATATGTCATCAACGTAAGTAAATATGTGTATCCCAACTGTCGTTGATATATAGTAATGAAACCGGCGATACACCACATATTACACTTACGGTCGCAGAAAAGAAAGTGAAAAACTACAACAATAGGAATCCGCAACCACCTTAGACATCATAAACCCAATGTATCACATACTTTGGATTTCATGCCTAACCAAATGAATTCCTTAGACATCACATGCCTAACAATTATAAACCCCTCATTTTAGTCTCAATATTGAAAACATTTTTCAATAACAAGTCGGGCAATTCAACAAGATTCCCGACAACCTGATCGAATACCCGTCGGAAACATTAGTAGACGGCCGCACCCCCGACGCCGTCGACGAAGTGCACTTAGGCGGAACACCGTGGTCGCGAGCACTCGGACGGATGCTTTTGGCAACAGGGTTCTCCAACAGTCACGTGGTCGGAGCTATGGGGCGTAGCTATCTAATAACGTTACCTGGCGAGTATCCGCGTACACTACGTAATTGCGACGGACTTTTGATCCACATCAAAATCCCGTGGCAACCGATCAAATGAGACTAAATTGCTAGATTTATAAAATTCAAATTAGTTTTCACAAAACTAAAAAATTATGGATTCCAAATATTGTAACACATTCACAAATAGCTAGACGATGTTAAACATTTCGATCGAATCAATGAATTCCCAAAATTTCCCAGAGAGCTCAACACTTGAGCAGTGTTAAAAATACCCAGAACCATACCTTAGTACCTAAGGACCTATAGCTGAAGTCTCGTCCCAAGCCTCTCAAGTGGCACCGCGGAACCGCCGCCAAAATCATGTTTTGGCCGCGGTTCCGCGGTCACTTAGACGAGTTAGGGACTCGTTCTTCAGGTGGGTCCATAGAATTACCTGCACAATTTTTTGAATAATTTTAACATGAAAAATTCCAGCTTTTGGAAAAATTTCCAGAGAGGGGTCCAAAATTAGGTTTTCGGGGTTCGATCGAACTTCTAATTTCGTCTAGACAACGCCTAATGCTCTAGCTTGGCTCTGATACCACTGCTGGGTTCCGTAGCACCCTAACTAGGATTTATGGGGCATCAAATATGCAATTTTAAAAAACCTAGAGAGCTAGTAACCCATGCCAAGGATCTAACTAGAAAATTAGGAGTTAAGCTAGAATGTAAACAACTTTACATCTAAGTGAACAAGGAATACAACCTTTGTTGACCGGTCCTTCACTTCAAAAGCTCCGTGTAGTAGTCCCTTCGCTCCAAGTAGTGAACTCCCGGACTCTTGAAAGGCTCCACAAGATAAAAAGGAACAAGCTTTCTTGAAGTCTTCGAGGCCAAAGATGATCTACGTCGAGGAGACACTAACCCAAGCTACCTCTTCACTAAGTGATGAACTAGTGAAGAAACAACCTATTCTAAATGGCTAGTCTAGAAGAAGTTGATGAAGTAGGAATTTTGCTCACTTTAGAAATTATTTTCTCACTCATTTTCTTCACCTCCTCAAAACCTAGAAAGACTTTTTTTGGAGATGAAGAAGAAGATGAAGATGAGAATGGAATGAATCTCATGAGAGAGAATAGCAACCATGGATGAGTTAATATCATATACTAACTCATGTAGAGACTAAACCATGGCTAAAGATAATGGTTGGGTTAATAAATATCTTTAGTGAGACAAAACTAGTGGACTGAGTCAAAGATGCTTTAAGCTTCTCCAAGCTTCCAACCATGAAAAATTCCAACTAATTTTGTATTTACTTTAAATAAGTAAAACCCCAATTATCTCATGGAATGGTGTAAGTCTCATACACCCATGTAGCATGTGTTATCAAGCATGGCACAAAAAGAAACATATACAATAAACATATATCATATATATATTAAATGTATACTAGTGAGATAAAGAAATTCTTAAGTGGGCTAATATTAGTTAATGTATGTTAATATATCATATATATATATATAATTATACATTAAATTATTAAATCAACACTTGATTTAATAATCCGGCTATATCACATATAACCGACCAATATCATTTGTATCAACTTATTGAATCAACACTTAATTCGATAACCCGGTTATATCACATATAACTGACTGATATCATATATCGCGAGAATAGAATACGGTATCACATACACGTATTAATCTCGGTCCCGTACATATCACATATATGCTCCTATTTCGTTTCGCCTGAGCCAGGAAACCTCCGTGTAGGACTCTAAAGACTCGTCAATACACCGGCAGTAGGTGGTGATCATATCAGTCACCCACAAGCCGCAAGCGGTCTGCTAAATGTAACGGCCATCCGGGTATTGAGCGATCAAAAGATCAACAAGCAAGCCTGCTCATACTCCTGCGAATCCAATAAGTAACACTACCACATAGTCCGGTCTCTTCGTCTGATATGTTGCATATCACAGCCTGGGGGTGGTAAATGTCAGACCCCAATAGCCTGATAAGTCATGCCGATGTGAGGCTCATAATGGTTCGAGAAACTACTGATAACACTTACCAGTATATCTCAGCAATCCTGGCTAGGGATTTCCTGTTATGGCCAATCGAGTATAGCGCAACATCAACCACCGATACTGGGAGAGACGAAATTCCCTCCTATCGCTCATTGCCTCCATGTGACTTAGGATTGTACCCAAAAACCACTGTTTTGCACGATCTTTTGAACGTGGTAAGGTAGAAATCAAAGCACAGTGGGAATCACACAAGACTCTATGACGATCTCGGGTCGACAGACTAATATGTACCAGTGTCACCGGTAACTGCTATCTGACGATAGATATAATACCATCTAGGAGTTCTCGGCGAGTCCGTTTAGTGTACCCAGTCTCCACTGAGCACCCGTATACCATCTATGATGTCAAACACCAATGGATATAAGATCATCCATCGCCCATCACATAGGTCGAGAAGCGTATACGCTAGTCTACTATGGAATATCGATGCCCCGTCTCGATACTCCCACGACTAGGAACATTTGAAGGATGTACTTACCGACTACCTCTTCCCCACTAGTATGATCTGCATCATAATCCCGATAGTCAAGTACTCATCCTAAAGGCTTTATCAACATGTAATAGAGAGATAATAAGTGTACATGTTAAGATAAAGAACAACCAGATAGCATACTATCATGTCGAGCAAGAAAGTCCTCCCTATATATGTCCAAGCATCCACTATAATATACATCACATGTATAATAATGGCATATAGGGTATACATATAACTGACAAATATGTGAGTTGATAATATTTGATTGTACGAGACTTTAGAACCGTACCCATGATCATGATATTGTACGATGATGATATCGTACGAATGATGATATTATGTATGATTTGGACCCGTACCCTTGATTTTGAGGATGTCGTACGATGGATATTATCGTACAAGACATATAAGATGATTGATCCGCACTCTTGACTCGAGAATGCCGTACTATGTATTATACAGTACGTGACACTATGAGGCTGGATCGCCGACTACTAGGTATATCGACTTGGAATATATATAGATTTTTTTTATCTTTCTGACTAGGTTCTTAGTTTAGTCTTTTAATTGTTTAGGTAGATGTTAGACTTGGCTAAAGTCATACCTATTTTCTAAACTAACGAATCGTAAGTATTTTCAAAAGACAACCCGAGGAAAGCTACAGATTTTTCAAAGAACATATCTTTTCTCAAAAACACCGTAGCCCCTACTTTTCTAAAAAACCGCGATTCGTGCTATTTCAAAACACTAAAACCGTATGACTCGTACACTAATATGTATATTTTATTCACTTTTCTGTTATATTTATGTTGTTCTTTTTGCATTGCATACATATACATGTGTTTCCTTTATCTATTATGATCTTGCATGCTAGTGTAGGGTTACTAGGCACTCTCACAAGGGCCTACAAGGCATCAACCATGCCCGATTTAAAATTTAGATGTGCCGAACAACCCTAAACCATGATCTTTAAACTAAAGATTAGGCGAAACAAAGCATGTTAAACACTTTAACATCTAAGAGTTTAGGATTACAACCTTTGTAGTCCGGTCCTTCACTTCATAAGCTCCGTGTTGTGGTCCCTTCGCTGCGATCATCAAGTTCCGGACTCTAGAGAGGCTCTACGAAGAGAATGATGTAAACTTGCTTCAGATCTTCGATAACAAAGATGATCTACCTTGAAATTTCGTTAACACAAGCTCTCACTCACTAATGAAGTGAACACCCTAATCTAAATGGCTAGGATAGATTAGGATGATGAAGTAGGATTTTAGCTCTCATTTGTTTTCATAATCTCACTCAAAATCATCACTAATGAAAAAGCTAGTAAGCTTTTCCATCAAGAACTCAAGGAAGAAGAAGAAGAATCCTTTTGTGATGAAAATTGAAACTCTAGTGTGGTTAGAATTGCAACCATGGGTTAAGTATGAAGACTTAACCCATGTAGAGATTTAACTAGGGTAAAGTGTTGGGTTGGGTTAAAGAAATATCTATGCAAAATATCCTAATCAAAATCAAAGCTTCAAGAAGCTTCATGAAGACTTAACCCTAATCCAAACCCTAACCTCAATTAAACTCCATAAAATATGTTGCATTTATAACCACAACATGTTACAATATTATATATCACATATACAATATTTATTGTAACAAAATTAAATAATGCTATTAACATATATCACATATATATCAATATATTACCCGAGTGAGAAAAAGAATCTTTTAGTGAGCTTATATTAGTTAATGTAATTTAATATATCAAATATAAAATTATACATTAAATTATCGAACCAACACTTGATCCAATAATCCGGCTATTTCATAAATAACCGACTAATATAATCTGTATTAGTTCATCAAATCAACTCTTGATCCGATGACCCGGCTATATCACATATACCCGGCCGATATCTCATATCGCGAGAATCTAATACAGTATCACATACACGTATTGTTCTCGGTCCCGCACATATCATATATGTGCTCCTACTCCGTTTTGCCTGAGCCAAGAAACCTCTGTGTAGGACTCTAAAGAATCGTCAATATGCCGGCAGTAGGTGATGATCATATCAAACATCCACAAGCCGTAAGCGGTCAGCTAAACGTAACAGCCACCCAGGTATTGAGCGCTCAGAAGATCAACAAGCAAGCCTGTACATTCTCCTGTGAATCCAGTCAGTAACACTCCCATACAGTCCGGTCTCTTCGTCTGATATGTCGCATATCTTGCCTAGGGTGGTAAACGTCAGACCCCAGTAGCTTGATAAGTCCTGTCGATATGAGGTCTATAACAGTTTGAGAAACTACTGATAACACTTACCAGTAAATCTCAGCAACCCTGGCCAGGGATTTCCAGTTATAGCCAATCGAACACAGCGCAACATCAACTCCCTATACCGGGAGAGACGAATCCCCTCCTATCGCTCATTGCCTCCATGTGATTCGGGACTGTACCCAAAAGCCACCTTTTTGCACGCCCTCTTCGACGTGGTATGATGGAAATCAAAGCACAGTGGGAATCACACAAGACTCTATGATGATCTCGGGTCTACAGACTAACCTGTACCAGTGTCACCAGAGAACTGCCATCTGACGTGAGGTATAATACCATCTGGGAGTTCTCGGCGAGTCCGTCCAGTGTATCCAGTCTCCACTGAGCACCCATATACCTTCTCTGATGTCAAACACCAATGGATATGAGATCATCCATCGCCCATCATATGGGTCAAGAAGCGCATACGCTAGTCTACTCTGGAGTATCGATGCCCTGTCTCGGTACTCCCACGACTAGGAACATTTGAAGGATGTACTTGGCGACTACACTGTCCTCACTAGTATGATCTGTATCATAGTCCTGGTAGTCAAGTACTCATCCTAAGGGCTTTATCAACATGTAACATTTAGAGACAATCAGAGTACATGTTAAGATAAAGAGCAACCAGATAGCGTACTATCATGTCGAGCAAGAAAGTCCTCCCTATATATGTCCAAGCATCCACAACAATATACATCGTATGTACAGTAATGGCCTCTAGGGCATACATATAACTAACAATCTCCCACTTTCACTTGGGCCATCTGTTGTGGTATCGTATACCCAACAATTAGCTGTGGTTGAAGTATCTCATACTCAACCATCCCATAAAAGTCTCTACTGGGAAAAAGGCCTTTATGAGTGGATCCGCGCTGTTGTCCTCTGTGTCTACTCTCCTAACCTCGATCTCCCTGGAGATCAATCATCTCCATGATCAGGTGATACTGCCTAAGAATTATATCTGGATTTATGATGGGACAGGGGTTCCTCGGCATAAGCCACAACTCCATTGTCAAACAATGGTAGGAACGAAGTTCATCTTATGAACTAAAATATATCCAGACTGTCTCTTTGGTAGTATCCTTGGTAATAATGTATCTTGTCTTTAATCTTCTAGAAAGTCACGGTATCTAGCATGGAACTCTTCCAACATACCGTCCCTCCACTGAGGGTAAAGACAATGCCTGCGACTGATATTCAGTTGTCCTTATCACCCTGGAACTTTTCCAGTGATTCTCCCCAGGATCGATTGATACCATCTCACTACACCTAGTGAGAATCCTAACATCCAATTATATCTATCTCATAGATCCAAAACCCAGGATTTAGGAGGTATCGCTTTGATCCTATATGGAGAATCCTTATGATAAGCGGAGATTGACCGAGCGTAGCATAGGAAACTCCTTCCCTATCAAGAGTATGTTATCCACGTACTCTACGAGGATCACCACCATACTCTCTGCTACCTTTCTGTATATACAAGGTTCATCTACCATTTTGATAAAGTCAAACTCTTTGATTACCACATCAAAACAGATGTTCCAACTCCGCGATACCTGATTTATCACATAAAACATCTTGCACACGTTTCCGCTGCTCCCACTGTCTACGAAGCCCTCTGGTTGTGTACTTATAGATGCTCTCTTCCAAATCATCATTTAGAAAAGCAGTCATGACACCCAACCGTCAGATATCGTAGTCATGGTATGTAGCCGTGGCAAGTAGGATCTGGATGGACTTAAGCATAGCTTTGAAAGTCTCAACTTTTCCATGTACACCAAGTAATCTTCTCAAGATATACTTTCTCCTGATGGGGATTTAACCCTTCAGATAAAGCAAACAAAGTCCATACTTTGTTGGTGTATAAGGATTTCATCTCAGATCACTAAGCATCCAGCTATTCTTACAGAGTCCCACTCCTGATGGCCAGCTCAAAACTAGTTGGGTTATTATCTCATGATGCAATCCTCGCTCCCACTGTCATAGAGAAACTGAAGTATCTCCCAGGTGGGTGAGGAACCCTACTAGATCGGCGGAGAGGCTGAGTTTCGTTGGTTACTATTGAATCCTTTGGTTCTACCAAATCATCAGCTGCAGTTTGTATAGCTGGAACTCTTTCCAGTTCTACCTCATGACCAGTAATTTCTTCACAAGAAATTCCCTTTCACAAAGGTGGCATGTTGAGAAACAAAAACACTTTTTGTTCCCCAGTTTGGTAGAAGATATTCCCTTACGAATGCTTAAGATATCCAACAAACATCCACAGAACTGACTTTGCCTCGAGCTTGTCCGGATTTTGCTTTTTAGACATAGGCCGGACAACCCCAAATCTTAACAAACTTAAGATATGGGCTCTCCCTTTCCATATTACATATGAAGTGGTAGGCAGCTGATTTGATTTGAACCCTATTCAATAGGTATGCAGCTTCTCAAGTGCATAACTCCCAAAAGGAAATAGGAAACTCAGTAGTACTCATGATAGAATGCACCATATCAAATAGGGTGTGATTGCTCCGCCCCGATACACCGACGTTGCTGTGGTGTATACGGAGGAGTAATGCTGAGAGAGAATCTCATTCTTCTTTAGAATAGTCCAGGAATTTCGTGCTCAAGTATTCTCCTCCTTGATCTCATCAAAGGACATAATACTTATACCCATTTTTGGTTCTCTACTTCTAACTTATATTCATTGAATTTCTCAAAAGTTCCAGACTTGTGTTTCAACAGGAACATATGTCCGAATCTTGAGAGATAATCAGTGAATGTAATGAAGTACAAAGAACCGGTCTTGGCATGTGTAGACAGGGGACCTTCATACATCAGCATGTATCAATCCTAAGAGTTCACTAACTCTTTCTCTGTTTCCAATAAACGGAGCTGTGGTCATCTTATCTTTGTGACATGACTGGCAAGTTTTTACAAGATGTAAATCCAAACTAATTTAAATATGCATCTTTATGTAACTTCAGCTAGTCGGGTCACATTGATATGACCTAGCCTACAATGCTTCAAGAAGGATTCGTTCATTTCTGAACTCTTCCTCTTGTGTGTGTTCTGTACGTTAAGAACTGTGGTTTGATTTAGAACGTCTATGCTTTTAGATAACGTGCCTGAACCGATCAACTCTTGATATAAGAAATGTTCAAAATATTATCCAACAATACAAAATTATATCCTTCTTTAATAAATAAAGAGACTTGATATGATGTTGTATATCAGGTTCGGTATCTAATAACATTTGTTCAGAATCAATGTATTCTGATAATACAGGGTGATAACTGCCAACAGACTTGGCTGCAACACTTGCATCATTTCCAACTCTTGAAATTTATTACCCGTTCTCAGTTCTCTATATATCTGTAGCCTATGTAACAAATTACATATGTGGGATCCTGATCCGGTATCTCATACCCAGGACGTAAAGGATACTGAGAAACATTTCTCTATAATGAACACACCCGAAGAAGATGCATCAGCATGCACTTTCTCCGTTTGGGCGGCACGGGAATTCTGGTAATCCCCTATTTCCTGCTCTGTCTTATAACAATTATAAGTTGGAGCGGGACCAACGTTCCTTAGCGCAGTATAACAAGCGGGTTCGGTCAATACATCCGTATTATTATCTTGATTAAGGTGTGACATAGTCGTAAGCAGGAGAGAGAGAGAAGAAAACACTCAGCGTGCGCTTTTACAAGATTAGATTGGTTATCAATTTATCTAATCAGGATGTCTCCTACTGTTTTAGTCAAATCTTCCTTCAAACCCTAAAAGGAAAGACTAGCCGGGATTAATTACACTCTACAAGTACGCCAATCTTTAAGCCAGGCCAGTGCCGGTACTTTGAGGGAGGTTCCCGTGCTTTCGCACGGACCTAATTAAAGTAAATCTCGTTTTCCCAGGGGCGTAACCCCGTTAACACCTTTCTAGACACCTACTTGATCGGCTAATTGTAATATGTAAAACTCTCCCAAGAGTAACTTTTATTCGCAGCGGGTATCGGGATCCAACTATCTCATAGAAGGCATGCAATCTTATTGCAAATTTCAACACTTGAAATTCCCAATAATATTTTGCCCCCAGCAGCTATATGACCTTAACATGGTCAACAAATCATAAGTGATAGTCAAGTTCAACCCGTCATTTTCCGATTGAATTAAACCCGCCCGCACGACCCTTAACATGGTCAACAAAGTCGCACGACTACCCTAATCCAATCGCATCATATGCTTATACAGATAAGCACTAATCAGCTACCGCACACTACGCCTTAACATGGTCAACAAACGTAGCACGAATACTAACTAGTACTTATCTGAAATGACGGAGGGCTACGACAGGTTTTTAAGAAAACCCTTTGCGTAATGAACTTGATATCGTCGTAGAATCGAGTGATGTTTAAATGGAGTGTTTTTTAGGCTTTTCTAGTTTTGCTAAAGAGGTCTCTCCCGGTGAAGGGATCATCGGCTCTTTCCTCATCGAATAAGGTGCAGGATATTTCACAAATATCACTATGCAAAGCAAAAACTATAGAAACAATCAAAAGACAAACCGAGTTTGTAGCATCTGCTAGTTTCGCTAAAGAGGTCACTCCCGGTGAAGGGATCTCGGCTCTTTCCTTATCGAATAAGGTGTTGGATGTTCTACAAGGAACATCGCTATGCAAAGCAAGAACTAGAGCTACCAGTTTTTAAACAAGTTTCTACAACATCATTAGGTTTCTTTTATTTCATTAATCTCATTAATGAAGTTCCATTTTAATTATGCTTCACAAGTATCACCTTTGAAACGAAATCTGCAATATAACATATATCTCATATATATAATATAAACATTCATCTCAGGCAGTAATATGATCTTATCACAGAACATTGCAGCAGAAGAACATATATGAAATATTGGATATACTAGGACGTCCGTGTTTTAGTACGAGCCTGTATAAAACACGGATTCCACGGTCACGATGAATAGCCAAACCCACATCCCTAGACCCCTACGAGAGCGGCAAGCAACACTGCCAATTCTAGGGTTAGGAGACCCGGTCTCGACCCCTCGAGATGGTCTCCCACTGGACCCTAGAACCCGGTTACTTGTGCTCCCCGCCTTGGGTCTACCTAATGCGGAAAAGTAAATAATAGACAATGGTGACATCATCCTCAGCCCAGAAGTGTCCCAATAAAAGAATATTACATACAAATGAATTTTACATGAATGAAAATAAAAACCCTTATCTCACACAGAACCCCCGGCTATTCAGAACACGATGATCCAATATAACATATCACAGCAACACATAATATCTCATATCATCAACGTAAGCAAGTATGCGTATCCCGATTGTCGTTGATGTATAGCAACGAAGCCGGCGATACACCACATACTACGCTTACGGTCACAGAAAATAAAGTGTAAAACTACAACGGTTGGAATCCGCAACCTCCTTAGACATCGCATGCCTAACCAAATGAATTCCTTAGACATCGCATGCCTAACTAGTATAAACCCCGCATTTTAGTCTCATTACCGAAAACTCTTTTCAATATCAAGTCGGGAAATTCAACAAGATTCCCGACATCCTGATCGAATGCTCATTGCAAACTTTAGTAGATGGCCGCACCCCCGGATACCGTTGACGAAGTGCACTAAGGCGGAACACCGCTGCCGCGAGCACCCGAACGGATGCTTTTGGCGACGGGGTTCTCCTACAGTCACTTGATCGGGGCTATGGGGCGTGGCTATCTATAAAGTTTACCCGACGAGTATCCGCGTACGCTACGTGATTGCGACGGACTTTTGATCGCATCAAAATCCCGTGGCAACCGATCATCTGAGACTTAACTGCTAGATTTATATCATTCAAATTAGTTATCTCATAACTACTTGTGGATTCCAAATATTGTATCACATTCCAGATAAATAGACAATGTTAAACTTTCCGATCGAATGATCAAACACCCAAGTTTTCCCAAATGGCTCAACACTTGAGCGGAGTTTAAAAGCATCTATCACATGCCACAGTACCAATGGTCCAGCCGTAGAAGGGTTAAGCCAACGCCTCATATGTGGCAACACCGTACTGCTACAAACCCTAAGGTTTAAAGGCGGTTCAGACGGTCACATTATCGAGTTAAAGTTTTTGTCTTCTAGAGGGTCCACCGCGTTACTTGCACGACTTTCCGAAAGTTTCAAACTCGAGAAAAAATCCAACTTTTGAAAAAATTTCCGACAGGGGAAAAAGTGAGTTATTGATATCCGTTCGAACATTTTAACACGTTCTAAAATTACCCGGAAAAAAATAAACGAAGTTAAACTTTCCGATCGAATCAACGAGTTCCCAATACAACCTAAAAAACTCAACACTTGAGAAAAAATTAAAAATATCCAGAAAAATGAAGAAACACCTACGGATAATACTGTACAAACACGTGTCCCCAGTTCACTCTTTTGGCCACGGAACCGCCGCGGCAAGCATGTTCTTGCCATGGTTCCACGGCTCTTTGAGAGCCTTGGGGGCATGTGTTTTAGGGTTATCCTTAGAATTCCCTACTGATTTTTTAAAGTATTTTTAATGCAGGAAAAATCAACTTTTGAAATTTTTTCCAGAAACTAGTGTTTTACGGGTATTCGGAGTTCGATCGGACTTTAAATTTCGTCTAGAATTCGCCTAAAGCTCTAGCTTGGCTCTGATACCACTGTAAGGTTACTAGACACTCTCACAAGGGTCTCCAAGGTATCAACTATACCCGATTTAAAATTTAGACGTACCGAACAACCCTAAACCAAGATCTTTAAACTAGAGATTAGGCGAAACAAAGCATGTTAAACACTTTAACATCTAAGAGTTTGGGATAACAACCTTTATAGTCCGGTCCTTCACTTCATAAGCTCCGTGTTGTGGTCCCTTCGCTGCGATCATCAAGTTCCGGACTTTAGAGAAGCTCCACGAAGAGAATGATGCAAACTTGCTTCCGATCTTCGATAACAAAGATGATCTACCTTGAAGTTTCTTTAACACAAACTCTCACTCACTAATGCAGTGAACACCCTAATCTAAATGGTTAGGATAGATTAGGATGATGAAGTAGGATTTTAGCTCTCATTTGTTTTTATAATCTCACTCAAAATCATCACTAATGAAAAAGCTAGTAAGCTTTTCCATCAAGAACTCAAGGAAGAAGAAGAAGAATCCTTTTGTGATGAATAATGAAACTCTAGTGTGGTTAGAATTGCAACCATGGGTTAAGTATGAAGACTTAACCCATGTAGAGATTTAACTAGGGTAAAGGGTTGGGTTGGGTTAAGGAAATATCTATGCAAAATATCCAAGTCAAAGTCAAAGCTTCAAGAAGCTTCTTGAAAGCTTCATGAAGACTTAACCCTAATCCAAACCCTAACCTCAATTAAACTCCACAAAACATGTTGCATTTATAACCATAACATGTTACAATATTATATATCACATATACAATATTTATTATAGCAAAATAAAATAATACTATTAACATATATCACATATATATCAATGTATTACCCGAGTGAGAAAAAGAATCTTTTAGTGAGCTTATATTAGTTAATGTAATTTAATATATCAAATATATAATTATACATTAAATTATCGAATCAACACTTGATCCGATAATCCGGTTATTTCACAAATAACCGACTAATATAATCTGTATTAGTTCATCGAATCAACTCTTGATCCGATGACCCGGCTATATCACATATACCCGGCCGATATCTCATATCGCGAGAATCTAATACGGTATCACATACACGTATTGTTGTCGATCCCGCACATATCATATATGTGCTCCTACTCCGTTTTGCCTGAGCCAAGAAACCTCTGTGTAGGACTCTAAAGAATCGACAATACGCCGGCAGTAGGTGATGATCATATCAAACACCCACAAGCTGCAAACGGTCAGCTAAACGTAACAGCCACCCAGGTATTGAGAGCTCAGAAGATCAATAAGCAAGCCTGTACATTCTCTTGTGAATCCAGTCAGTCACACTCCCATACAGTCCGGTCTCTTCGTCTGATATGTTGCATATCTCGCCTAGGGGTGGTAAACGTCAGACCCCAGTAGCTTGATAAGTCGTGTCGATATGAGGTCTATAACAGTTTGAGAAACTACTGATAACACTTACCAGTAAATCTCAGCAACCCTGGCCAGGGATTTCCAGTTATAGCCAATCGAACACAGCGCAACATCAACTCCCTATACCAGGAGAGACGAATCCCCTCCTATCGCTCATTGCCTCCATGTGATTCGGGACTGTACCCAAAAGCCACCTTTTTGCATGCCCTCTTGGACATGGTATGATGGAAATCAAAGCACAGTGGGAATCACATAAGACTCTATGATGATCTCGGGTCTACAGACTAACCTGTACCAGTGTCACCAGAGAACTGCCATCTGACGTGAGGTATAATACCATCTGGGAGTTCTTGGCGAGTCCGTCCAGTGTACCCAGTCTCCACTGAGCACCCTTATACCTTCTCTGATGTCAAACACCAATGGATATGAGATCATCCATCGCCCATCATATGGGTCAAGAAGATCATACGCTAGTCTACTCTGGAGTATCGATGCCCTGTCTCGGTACTCCCACGACTAGGAACATTTGAAGGATGTACTTGGCGACTACACTGTCCTCACTAGTATGATCCGCATCATAGTCCTGGTAGTCAAGTACTCATCCTAAGGGCTTTATCAACATGTAACATTTATAGACAAACAGAGTACATGTTAAGATAAAGAGCAACCAGATAGCGTACTATCATGTCGAGCAAGAAAGTCCTCCCTATATATGTCCAAGCATCCACTACAATATACATCGTATGTACAGTAATGGCCTCTAGGGCATACATATAACTAACAGCTAGGACACCAGCACCATTACCGATGATGCGTATGTTGCATGTACACTTGCTTGCCGGCTCACACGCATCATCATCGGTAATTGCCATGTCATGTACACTTTAGAAAACGTTACTTCATTGGTATAACCTGCTAGCTGGTAGTTTAAACATATTAATAGTATGCTTGCTCTCATATGCTAGTTTAGATATTGCATTCCTTACTTAGATACTCGATGCTTTCATATATTCATTCGGTTATGTACTGTTGTAGGGCTTTATGTCGATATTCATTGTTCATTGACTCGTGATTTTGAGATTTCGGATCTTTCATGAGAATTTTGGATTTTGGAAACCGCATGTGAATTTTATAAACTTATGATTATTTTAAAAGAGAAAGATGCGGTTTTCCTTGATATGATGAGTAGCATCCACCATGATGTTTTCTCAGTTCTGAGTTTGGTTTTCGAGACCCGATTCGAGGAGTAGGATGATACCGTCTGCGGGTACATGGTGGACCCGGTAAGGTACCCCATGGCGAGAAGATTGAGATGTAGACGATGAGCCTGGTAGGGGAGGACTACCTACCGGTGATATTTGGCTCGGCGGACATCCGGAGGATACCGACCGCAGTCGTGAGATTTGATGATATCAGCTGACCCGGAATGACGGAGCCTGAGATATGAGGTTTTTGTGTCGCTGATGGACACGGTTTTCATGATATTTTCGAGTGTCGATGCTTGGCACTCAGGTTTATCTTGATTTTCTGTGTCGTTGATGGACACATCTATTTAGTGATGCATTCATACATGATACTCGTGACAAATAGTTACTTTGTGACACGGACACAAGTACCTGGTATTACACTTATGTTGATATTATTGCTCTTGCCACTACTAGATGCTTCAGTGTTATATTAGCAGTATATTACTGTATGACCTAGGAGATCGTCATACATGCGATTTCTACTCGGTGATGTCTTCTACTCACGAGTTGGCAACTCACCCCAGTTGTGCCACAGTTTCTTGCAGGTTTACCCGTACAGGTTCCGTAGCGGCTTGCTGGCACTTCACTTCCTTCCGGGTGATTGCATTGGTACGTGGTTTCACTTGCATCGTGACCACCATTGTATATGTACTTTAAATTTCAGTTGTGTCTAGTAAAAGATTCATTAACCAGACTTGTATATTTAGTAGACTTAGATGACCACAGTTTGTATATTCTTTCAGCCTTAGAGTCGCGCTTATGTATTTCATTATTGTTTCTAATTTTCTTTATGATGTTTAGTTTTCTCGCTTTCTTTGTGAGCTTTGATCCTCACCTTCTGCGTTGTATACTTATATTATCTTGCATGGTTGTTTCCGCCATTTGGCGAAGAGCTAGCTCCTGCTTAGAGATGCCTTATATATTATTGCTTGTATTCGTTTTGGGGTTAAAAATTACAAGGGAGGTGCTACCCAAATTTCAAACAACAAAAAGGGTTTTCAAGTTAGATACAAATATGGCGTTTTCATATATTACTACTTATGTATATATAAGAATAAGTTTGATTTCGGTAAACCTTATTTCAAAAATACACCTCCATTATTTCTCCCGTAAAAAGATTTAGATTTCTGGGTTTTGGCTTACTTGAATTAGGTGGGGTCCTATAGACTTCACATGATTCAAGTGCCAGTCACATGTCTTTTCCAGGTCATAACAACAAGCCCCACAAGTATGATCAGCATCATAGTCCTGGTAGTCAAGCCAACATCCTAAGGGCTTTATCAACATGTATCAGAGAGACAGAATAATAATAATAAGTGTACATGTTAAGATAAAGAGCAACCAGATAGCATACTATCATGTCGAGCAAGAAAGTCCTCTATATATATGTCCAAGCATACACTATAATATACAATAATGGTCTCTAGGGCATACATATTCCTAACAACAAGTACCATTTAGAAAAGCCTAACGGGCTATTTGTAAAGTGTGTAGCCTATAAAAGACAAACATGATAAGAAAATCAAGAACAACTTTCATTCTCTCATAATTTCTAGGGTTTTGTGCATCCTCCTTTCTCAAGGTTTTAAACCTTCTTCTTATTTTTGAATTAAATCAAGATTTTAACTCTTTTTTTTTTTCCAAAAAGAAATAGTTTTTCATCATAAAACCCTTGAAGGGGAGCTCATATCTCGCATTAAATCTTTAAAAGGGGTGATTTTTAAATCTCACCACTATTTTTCTTCAAGATCTTGTTAGGAATATGTATGCCCTAGAGGCTATTATTGTATGATATAGTGGATACTTGGATATATATATAGAGGACTTTCTTGCTCGACATGATAGTATACTATCTGGTTGCTCTTTATCTTAACATGTACACTTGTATTATTATACTGTCTCTCTGATACATATTGATAAAGCCCTTAGGTTGTTTGCTTGACTACCAGGGCTATGATGCAGATCATACTACTGGAACTTGTGTAGTCTACAAGCACATCCTTTAACTGTTCTTAGTCGGGGGAGTATTGAGACAGGGCATCGATATTCCATAGTAGACTAGTGTATACGTTTCTTGACCCTGTAGGGGGCGATGGTTGATCTCATAACCATTGGTGTTTGACATCAGATTGTACACAGGTGCTCAATATAGAATGGGTACACCGAACAAGACTCGCAGAGAACTCCTAGATGGTACTATATCTATCGTTAGATAGCAGTTCTTTGGTGACCCTGATACAGGTTAGTCTGTAGACCCGAGATCGTCATAGTGTCTTGTGTGGTTCCCATTGTGCTTTGATTTCCTTCCTACCACGATTCAAAGGAGTCGTGCAAACAGGTGGATTTTGAGTACAGTCCCGAGTCACATGGAGGCAGTGAGTGATAGGAGGGGTTTCGTCTCTCTCGGTATTGGGAGTTGATGTTGCGCTATGCTCGCTTGGCTATAACAGCAAGTCCCTGGCCAAGGATGATGAGATTTACTGGCAAGTGTTATCAGTAGTTTCTCGAACCGTTATGAGCCATACATCGGCATGACTTATCAAGTTACTGGGGTCTGGCGATACCACCCCTAGACTTGATATGCGACATATCAGACGAAAAGACCGGACTGCACGGTAAGTGTTATTTATAGGCTTCATGGGAGTTTGGACAAGCTTTCTTGTTGATCTTCTAATCGCTCAATACCTGGATAGTCGTTACGTCCAGCTAGTACCGCTGACGGCATGTGGGTAACTGATGTGATCATTACCTACTACCGGCGTATTGACAAGTCTTTAAAGTCCCACACAGCGGTTTCCTAGTTCAAGAGAAACGTAGTAGGCACATATGCTGATATGTGCGGAGACCTGATTAAATACGAGTATGTGATACCGTATTCTAATCGTGTGATAAATGATATTAGTCGGTTATATGTGATATAACTGGATTATTGAATCAAGTATTGATTTAATAATATTATATGTAACAACCCTAAATTTTCTGTACAACTTTCTATACAATTTTTTCAAAAATACAGAAAGGGGTACTTTTTCCTGAGCACGAGTTATAAGTTTGTTTTTCTTTTTATTAGCAAGAAGGAGCTTGTAGCTCACTGGTAAGATCTTGCACCGCTGAACCAAAGCACCAGAGTTCAAATCCCATCACCCACATTATTATTTTAATATTGTTTTCTTTTAAATTTTTAGAATCCCAAGAGTCTACACGTGCTAAACCCGTAAAACCAAAAGTCACAAATAAAAAAAACTGGCCCAGAAGGATAACCAAGAGACGAGGGACACGTAGCCCCCCTGACTCGGCCCGACTCGGCCGACTCGGGCCGGCGGCGCCGGTCCGACCGAGTCGGATCACCGAGTCTCCTACAGGAAAGTTGTGTCTCTTGATCTTCCCTAAACCCCTGTATACTTTACGAACTCTGCATTATTACAGAGAATTTAAAATTCAATTAAAACCCTTTTTAATACAAAATTAAATACATTTTTCTTTTACACCCTTTCATCTACCCTAACCCTAATCTTTTCCTATAAATACCACCCCTAAACACACACACCCTCCACTCACAAATTCTGTCCAAACTCTCAAGAAAACTCTCTAGAATTTTTGTGTACAAATGGAGTTAGCGAAGGGCGAAACTCCGGCGAAATTCCGACGACGACCCTAGGAGCTCCCGGCGACGAAACGACGCACCGGAACCTACTTCCACTCGCTCTTCCTCTCCTCTAAACCAAAAGCCAGTAACTCCCTCCTCCCTCTTCTATTTTATATTCTTAAAACTCATAATTCTAAAACCCGACGGAAGCGGAGTTAATCCGACTTCCGATTCGGTTTTCTTTAAGAAGTTCCAATTTTCTTAAAATACAACAATATCAAACTTGCACATCATGACCATTAATCATTAACAAAACATTATGAAAAAGTTCCATAGCAAAATATTTCATTAAATAATCTGACTTGAATATGATTCAAGTACAAATTACAATTCAACATGAATCTATATATTCAATCTGTTCAATCTGTCAATTTATACAACTTGACCGAACCGAACCATGGATATACATCCATCTACATGATTCATACATCTACATGATTCTCCATTTACATCCATTTACTGATATCATGGTTTCGGCAAGTCATCCATCTATACAATCTATAATACAAGACATTACAATTTTAATACAATACAAACAATACAATCAAGACATTGCGGGGTTTAATGGGTAGATTGGTACGGAAGGTGTTAGAAGTGGCACGAGACTGCAATATTTAAGACATCTAACCTGAATTCAATCGACGTTGTTTCGGGCATTCTAACGGAGCCTTGTACTCTATATTTTGTTGCCTTAGTCTCTGGCATACCGAGACTCCTCTCATATACATTGGCTTCTTCTGTACCAAGTTACAAACAACAGCGTTAACACTAAATACAACATTAAATCAATATAATACAACTTTAAAAGTTACACACACTCTCTCTCTATTCTATTCCTCCCTTATCTTTGGGACTTATCGAGCGATTTGTTCGCTGACAACATTCCTTCTCTTTCTTCTTTGGAATGTTGTCAGGTGTTTCGGACCTTCAGGAGATCGAGCCCACCAGCGAGGACTTGGATCATCTAGCCTTCAACCCGGAGCTCTAGATATTTGTACATTTCATTTCAGTACTTTTCCTTTTCTGTTATGCCACTGCTTAGGCATTGTTTTCATTCAGATGTATTGACTTTTCCATGTACTCTAAAAAAATGTTAATAAATAAGGTTGTTGTTTCATTACATGTTTATCTTGTGTATATTTCTTTTATGTTTCTTAGATACGCATAGCATATTTACTTCAGGGTAAATACGTAGCGGCATCGTCGCGTCCTCTGCCCGTACACCGGGAAGCGGGGCATGACAGGTTTTGTTGGCGGCCCATGCAGGTCAGAGCTGTATGGAATCCTACCATGCAATTCAGCTCTGCGTGACAACCTAAGCAATACAACACAAGAACCAGCAACTAAAACATTGTTTACAATTCACATTCCTTAAATCTTATCATTTCATATATTTTGAATCTGTCCTAACCCAATTTTTTTCATTCAAGGTTATGGATTCCCCAAACAACACCAACACCAATGTCAACAACACACCTCCACCACTATGACTCACACCTGCTATCCCTGCTCCGATCAACGAGCAGACAGTTCTGCTTGAGGCGATCCGCGGCCTCCTGGAAGGACAGCAGCAGCAGACTGCTATCCTGATGAACTGACCAGAGGCAGAAGCATCTGGGGTGAAGCAATTCAGGGCTTTGCACCCCAAGCAGTTTGCAAGAAAAGAGAGTCCACTGGAAGCTGAGAAATGGGCTCAGAGCATCGAAGACGATCTGGCAGCAGCACAAGTGCCAGAAATAGCATGGGGCCGAGTTGCAAAACTGCAGCTCACTGACAATGCACGGGTTTGGTGGAAGGCGGAAGAAAGCCGTCTTGACCAACCTATCGAATGGAAGACTTTCTGTGACATGTTCGATGCAAAGTACTTTCTTGAGACTGCCAAGTTTGACATGGAACAGCAGTTCATCCATTTGCAACAAGTTTCAATATGGACCAAATCTGTAGATGAGTATGACGCTGAGTTCACCATGCTCAGTCGGTAAAATATGTCTCAATAAATTCAATTTTCAAAATATCACATACTACACAGCTAACACAGACCGTAACAGGTTTGCGGCCAATCTCATACCGACTGCTGAGATAAGAGCTAGAAGATTTCAGTTAGGGTTGGACCCGAAAATCTAAGCTGCATTAGCTACAGGGGATTTCCCAACCCATGATTTGGCTTTGAAGACTGCCCGAAGATACGAGGCAGTAGTAAAGAGAAAGGGCAGACCTCAATCTGCCGGAGTGAAGCGTCCTGCCAACCAGATGACAGGAGGAGCTTCTTCAAGGCCAACTGTTGAACTCAGAAGACGGGAAGAAGCCAATAACCAGTCGAGTCCAGACTTCTGCTACTACTGTAGGAGAAAGGGGCACTTGTGGAAGGACTGTAGGTGCGCAAAAGGCCTGTGTCTAATTTGTGGCTCATCCAATCATGGAATTAGAAACTGTCCTTATAGAAGCAACCCAGATCACACACCCACCAACTACCCGCAGCGGCCAGCTATCCAGGCTCCTGCACCTCGTCTTGCACTCACAACTCCACCACCTGCACCGCCTACTCGCTAATTCCAACAGGCAATGAGGAACATGCCTCGAGGGCAGAGAGACATGCCCCAAAGACAGAGGAATGTGCCTCCATCTAGAAGAAACGTACCCCGGCGACAGGCTTACAACTTAGCAGTCGTAGAAGCCGAGACAGTTGACCAAGGTAATACTAGTAAGTCTCTTTCACATTTTTGAAACCCTTGTATCACTTTGTATTTTTCATACACTATTAGTACTTCAGCCACCAAACTTTCCTTGAAGCTGGTACACTTTCCTTTTACAAATTTCGAGGACGAAATTTTTTATAAGGAGGGTAGAATGTAACAACCCTAAACTTTCTGTACAATTTTTTTCAAAAATACAAAAAGGGATACTTTTTCATGAGTACAAGTTATAAGTTTGTTTTGCTTTTTAATAGCAAGAAGGAGCTCGTAGCTCACTGGTAAGACCTTGCACTGCTGAACCAAAACACCAGAGTTCAAATCCCATCACCCACATTATTTTTTTAATATTGTTTCTTTTAAATTTTTAGAATCCCAAGAGTCTACACGTGCTAAACCCGTAAAACCAAAAGTCACAAATAAAACAAACTAACCCAGGAGGATAACCAAGAGACGAGGGACACGTGGCCCCCCTGATTCGGCCGACTCGGGCCGGCGGCGTGGCCGGATCGGCCGGCGGCACCGGTCCGACCGAGTCGTATCGCCGAGTATCCTACAAGAAAGTTGTGTCTCTTGATCTTCCCTAAACCCCTGTATACTTTAAAAACTCTGCATTATTACAAAGAATTTAAAATTCAATTAAAATCCTTTTTAATACAAAATTAAATACATTTTTCTTTTACACCCTTTCATCTACCCTAACCCTAATCTTTTCCTATAAATACCACCCCTAAACACACACCCCTCACTCAAAAATTATGTCCAAACTCTCTAGAATTTTTGTGTACAAGTGGAGTTAGCGAAGGACGAAACTCCGGCGAAATTCCGACGACGACCCTAAGAGCTCCCGGCGACGAAACGACGCACCGGAACCTACTTCCACTCTCTCTTCCTCTCCTCTAAACTAAAAGCCAGTAAGTCTCTCCTCCCTCTTCTATTTTCTATTCTTAAAACTCATAATTCTAAAACCCGACGGAAGCGGAGTTAATCCGACTTCCGATTCGGTTTTCTTTAAAAAGTTCCAATTTTCTTAAATTACAACAATACCAAACTTGCACATCATGACCATTAATCATTAACAAAACAACATGAAAAAGTTCCATAGCAAAATATCTCATTAAATAATCTGACTTGAATATGATTCAAGTACAAACTACAATTCAACATGAATGCATATAGTCAATCTATCAATTTATACAACTTGACTGAACCGAACCATGGATATACATCCATCTACATAATTCATACATCTACATGATTCTCCATTTACATCCATTTACTGATATCATGGTTTCGGCAAGTCATCTATCTATACAATCTATAATACAAGACATTACAATTTCAATACAATACAATCAAGACATCGCGGGGTTTAAAGGGTAGATTGGTATGGAAGGTGTTAGAAGTGGCACGAGACTGCAAGATTTAAGACACCTAACCTGAATTCAATCGCCGTTGTTCCGGGCATTCTAACGGAGCCTTGTACTCTATATTCTGTTGCCTTAGTCTCTGGCATACTGAGACTCCTCTCGTATACACTGGCCTCTTCTGTACCAAGCAACAAACAACAGCGTTAACACTAAATACAACATTACATCAATATAATACAACTTTAAAAGTTACACACACACTCTCTCTATTCTATTCCTCCCTTATCTTTGGGACTTACCGAGCGATTTTTTCGCTGACGACATTCCTTCTCTTTCTTCTTTGGAATGTTGTCGGGTGTTTCGGACCTTCAGGAGATCGAGGCCACCAGCGAGGACTTGGATCATCTAGCCTTCGACCCGGAGCTCTAGATACTTGTACATTTCATTTCAGTACTTTTCCTTTTCTGTTATGCTACTGTTTAGGCATTGTTTTCATTCAAATGTATTTACTTTTCCATGTACTATAAAAGAATGTTAATAAATAAAGTTGTCGTTTCATTACATTTGTCTCTTGTGTATATTTCTTTTATGTTGCTTAGATACGCTTAGCGTATTTACTTCAGAGTAAATACGCAGCAGTCTCGCCGCGTCCTCTGCCCGTACACCGGGAAGCGGGGCGTGACATGATATATATTTATATTTGATATAATTATATATTAACTAATATTATAGCTCACTAATTATTTTCTTATCTTAACATATATATCTTAATATGTGTGTGTGTGTGTGTGTGATATATGAGTGTGTGTGTGTGTGTGTGTGTGTGTGTGTAATGAAGCATGGTTAGATTTTCTGTTTTATGAAAATAGAAAAGATGAGGTGGAAAAGAAGAGATATTTGAGGAATGGGTGAAGCATGGCTTGATGATTATTTTATTTGTCATTCTACACTATTGAAGTATGGTTGCAATTTATAATTGATGGATATTGTATGCTTCAATAATGTGAGAGCTTGAAGCCATTCTTTACTTGGTTTTTTCCTTAGCTCATTTAGATGAGTTTTTTGCTCTCTCATTTTCCTTCTTCTTCTTCTTCTTCTTCTTCTTCTTCCTCCTCCTCCAAGCCCTAACCCTCACATGTGATGTGAATTATAGGGCTTTGGATAAACCTAAGTGAACTTAAAACCCCTACTTCATCATCCTAGTCTAGATTATCACTTTAGACTAGGTTGTTTACTTCACTAATATTAGATTAGTAAAGAGGTAGGTTGACCTAGAGGAACTTCGGGTGGATCATCTTCGACACGAAGGTCGTGAAGAAAGCTCGATCCGTTTTTCAAGTGGAGCGTAGAGGAGTCGTAGGGACTACTACCCGGAGCTATAGAAGAGAAGGACTTGGTCTACAAAGGTTTTAGTCTCTTCCTCTTAGCATAGATCATGTTTTATATAATATAAACCGTAATGATCTAGTTAGATTCTGGGTTAGTGTAGTTTAACGTCCCGAAAATTTTAAAATTGCATGCTTGATGCCAGTTAAAACCTTGTGGTGGTGCTAGGATACACTTTCATGGTATCGGAGCAAAGCTAGAACATTAGGGGAAGTCTATACGATGTCAAAGTGTTCGATCGAGTTTTAAAACCCGACTTTTTACAAGTTTCTGTCCATTTTTTCAAAAGTTGAAATTTTCCAAATTAAAAATATTCAGAAAATCGTGCCGGGTATTTCATGGAGCCCCAAGAAGTATGAGTACCCAATTCCTTTAAACTGCCGCGAAACCGCGGCCTAAACCCTGGTTTGGCCACGGTTCCGCCGCAAGTTTGAGAGATTGTGGGATCTTGCTTCTTGTGCTGCTCCATTGTTATATTTGGCACTTTCTGGGTGTTTTTAATGAGACTCAAGTTTTTGAGTTCTCTGTGATTTGTGGGTGTTTCATAATTCGATCGAAATGTTTAACATCATCTAGATTATGATGATATATGATACAATATTTGGAATCCACAACAATTAGTTTTAAGAAAACTAGTTAGTGTTTTATAAATCTAGCGTTTTAGTCTCGGTTGATCGATTGCCACGGAGTTTCGATTTGGATTAAAACTCCGTCACAATCGCGTATAGTACGCAAACACTTAGTCGGGAATCTTGTTGAATTATCCGACTGCTTATTAAAAAGAGTTTTCAATTTGAGACTTAAATGCAAGGTTTACAGGTTAGGCATAAAATTCGAAATATGAGATATTCCGGATTTATGATGTCTAAGGAATTTATGAATTCTCAATATTGTAGTTTTTCATTTCTTTTCTGCGATCGTAAGTGTAATACGTGGGGTATCTCCGATCACGTTGCTATATGTCAACGACATTCGGGATACGTATATTTACTTACATTGATGACATGTGATGTTATGTGTTACTGTGATATATTATTTTGGATCATCGTGATTGAATAGCCGGGGGTTTTGCGTGAGATGGGAGTTTTTTCAATTTTCATTCATATAAAAATGTATGTAATATTCTTTTATTGGGACACTTCCGGGTTGAGGATGATATCACCATTGATGTATATTATTTACTTTTCCGCATTAGGATAGACCCAAGACGGGGTGCACAAGTAACCGGGTTCTAGAGTCCAGTGGGAGACAATCTCGAGGAGTCGAAACTGAATCTCCTAACTCTAGAATTGGCAGGGTTGTTTGCCGCTCTTGTAGGGGTCTAGGGATGTGGGTTTGGCTATTCATCATGGCCGTGGAATCCGTGTTTTTCATTACTGGCTTAATTTAAAACACGGAGCTCCTAGTATATCCAATATTTCATATGTTGACTTCTGCTGCTTGAGTTCTGTAATGTGATCATATAACTGCGTGAGATGAATATTATATATATATATGATATATATAATAAATGTTGCTTATGTTTTTCACCCGCGCTAGTCCAGCCCCTACTCTGCCGTTAGTTAAGTAACCTAACGGTGCATGACGGGGACCCGTGGCGAATGCGGATGTATAAGCGTACATTTTATTTTCGTTTCTTTTCTGTGATGTTTAAGGAAACATAAATGATGGGACTTCATTAATGAGATTAATGGAAAGAAAACAAACCTAAAGATATTGTGGAATTAAAATTTAAAAAAAAAGGTAGTTCTAGTTCTTACTTTGTATAGTGGTATTCCTTAATGAATATCCAGCACCTCATTCGATGAGGAAAGAGCCAAGACCCCTTCACCGGGAGTGACCTCTTTAGCAAAACTACCAAATGCCACAAACCACTCGGTTTTATTTTGATAGCTTCTTTAGTTCTTGCTTTTCATAGCGGTATTCCTTGATGAATATCCAGCACCTCATTCGATGAGGAATGTTCCCGCCAAAATTTTCTGCCCAAAAAAGCCCAAGGTATCAAATGGCAGCGATACACTTAAGAAAATGCAAAGCAGTATTTTCCGGACTGTATTTTTAAAAACTCCAGAATGAGAACCAGCCAAATTCTGATGGTATCGAAAGCGTCTCGAAAAATCCTTCGATTTGATATATTATGGGCCTCATAATTCATCCGGGATCAAAATTTATGAGCAAATGTGCTATGCACGTGTAATCTAAGTAATGCTCTACTACATGGGGGATATATTTGTAGTCTCACATCGGGAAAAAGAGAGATCTCTTCTCTATCATTTCCATATAAATAAGAGGGGATACCTCTTAGAAAAAGGTAGAGAATTCAATTCTCAAAGGAGATTAGTTCTCCATAGGAGCTTAGTGCTCCATGTTAGGGCTATAGCTACCCCCCACATAATGCGCATATAGGCAAGCGCCATGTACGCTACATGCAACGCACGTTTGCCCGCCACGTGCGCACCATGTGCAACGCACGTGCACACCACGTGCGAGGATTCAATCCTCAAAGGAGCTTAGTGCTTCAAGTTAGGGTCATAGCTGCCCCCCATAATGCGCATATGCGCAAGCACCATGTACGCTACGTGCAACGTACGTACGCCCGCCACGTGCGCACCACGTGAAACGCACATGCGCACCACGTGAAACGCACGTGCGCACCACGTGAGAGAATTCAATTCTCATAGGAGATTAGTTCTCCATAGGAGATTAGTGCTCCAAGTTAGGGCCATAGCTGCCCCCCCATAATGCGCATATGCGCAAGCGCCATGTGCGCTACGTACAACGCACGTGCGCACCACGTGCGAGGATTTAATCCTCAAAGGAACTTAGTGCTCCAAGTTAGGGCTATAGCTGCCCCCTCCCCATAATGCGCATATGCGCAAGCGCCATGTGCGCTATGTGCAACGCACGTGCGCCCGCCACGTGCGCACCACGTGCGAGGATTCAATCCTCAAAGGAGCTTAGTTCTCCAATTTAGGGCCATAGCTGCCCCCTCCCATAATGCGCATATGCGCAAGATCCATGTGCGCTACATGCAAACACGTGCGCCCAACACGTGCGACGCGCGTGCGCCCAACACGTGCGACGCACGTGCGCGGACGCAAAGAAGCCTTTTTCAGCAGCGAGAAGCTTAACATCCATCATGTTCTTCCCCCTGATGAGTGGGACATGGTTAGAAGGGTACATCCCTCCACACCTTCGATATATGGCGCTGTAATCTCTTAGTGTCGTCGGAGAGGTGGTGGGTCCCAAAGACCAATGATCCTTCTTTCCAAGAAAAGAGACATACACACAACAGAGGACCCCCCCTAAACTTCAAATTCTCAGAAAAGAAAAAGAAAAGAGCAAGCTCTAATAAGAAGAACGTTGTAACAACCGAGCCCAACGCTACTAGTTTCTGTTACCATATGAATGGAGTGTGACCTTTATTTCATTTATCTTGCTTGATTGTTACTTATTGTAAATTTTACCCTGTCAATTCATTTCTGCATATAACAATTTAAGGTATCTAAAATAAAATTAAAAATATTTGCCATGGCCTGCTTGACACCCCTAACCCTGTGGTAGCGTCCTTGCATCGTGTTCTCGTCCCGTTCGGTGAAACGGACGAGTTTGGACGGCTACGCGCACGTACGTGTGTCCGTCTTGGGGGTATGCTTTTTGACTGTAAAATACTTCATTTTAAATTTTGGATCCCGCCTAAAATTTTCTTATTTTAATTTCAAATTTTTGGACCCGACCCGGGCGCAATTTGGAAATATTTTACTTTGTGCCAAATCCCAATTTCTATTATTTTTTTAACCGTCGAATATATATATATATATATATATATATATATATATATATATATATATATTTAACCCATATATTATTTTTCCTATTTCAAAATCTTTAAAAAGATTTCTTTTCCTAACCAAACCCCACAAATATTTTATCCCAACCAATCAAATTTCTCTTAACCCCGTGGGCCCCACTCTCTCTCTCTCTCCCGTATCTCTCTCTCCTCTCGAACTCTCTCTCTCTCTCCCCCCGTCTCTCTCTCTCCCCCTATATAATTCTCTCTTCCTCCTCCCTTTTTTTTCTTTCACGTTACGCGAACCCAACCTCGCGAAGCCATAGCGCCTTGCCCTTCGCCGCCGCAGCCCCAACGCCGACGCCATCATCGCCGACCGCATTGCCTCCTTGCCCTCGTCCGCTTCACTGCACCTCCTTCCTCCTTTCCCATTCTTCCTGAGCACCTGCACGAGGGAACTGCGCACCCCTGCACACGTCGGCGCCGCCGAAAATCGCTGCCGACGACCTGTCTCCGTGCCCCTGGCCATCGCGCACACCCCCTCCGTAAGTGATGCTCCCTCTCTCTTCTCCTTTCTTCTTCTTCTTCTCGGTTCATGTTTCTTGATCTGTAGGTTTCCGTCGCTGTCGTCGTAGGCCGACCGCCGGAGCTCCGTCGACGTGATCGGCGACCACAACCTCCCCACAGATCTTCGTGAGCATCCCCTTTTCCATCCTCATTCCCTTCTTCTTTATTTTCTTTTCTTTTCTTGTTGCATGTCTTGATTGTTCACTGTTCTGTACTTGGCCAGAATCCGGTGATGCCGACGACGTGTCCCGACGATCCAGCAAGGTACTCTGATCTGTGTGGTTCCACTGTTCGTCGTTTGGGTTCATTCCGTGAACCGTGCGCCCGTCGCGAGTTTCCCCGCCGACGTTTTACGTTCCGTTTTCCCGATTTCCGACCCGTCGAGGCAAGTACCCCTTGCTACATGCTAAACAATATTTACATATACATTGATGACACCCTAAAACCTGCAATTTAACTTTAGTACTATAATTTCTCATTTTTCGTGTTCAATTTCATGTTATATCATTTTATCTTCCACACTTGAAACCTACAGTTTGCAATTACTGTATTACACCTAATAATCACATTTGTATGTTTTAATCACATTTCCACTATTGTCACAGCCTATGGCATTCTCTCTATAGTTTTACTCCATTCGGACACTTGTGCGCATTTAATCTGTATTAGCTGTGATTCCGTCCATTGAACCTATATATAAATCATTGCACCTAAAAGGTTCTTAAAACTTGTTAACATGATTTAACGGCCAAAGTTGTCATACTGTATTCTTATGTTGTTGAAATCATCTCTGAAAACACAAATGATAACTGTACTGCTAATTAATTGAATCTGCTTATGGTTTAATTCATTGTTTAGATTATGTTATTGATAACCGTGCTTGATTTTGTAACTGATTATGAGCACACCCATGATATCATTTACATCTTGACATGACTTGCTACATACATATTGATTGACCCGACATGGTACCGTATACTGCTTGACTTGACCTGATGTACCATGACCTAACCCGTTACTTGATCTTGTGCCTAATGCCAACAATCTGACTTGTAGTCCTCATGGACCGTTCCTGTTGTCTATCCAGACAAACCTGTTTACCTGATCCTGCGTTGGCATTAGTTCTTGATTACGGGATACCTGACTTGACATACACATATAACTTGGGGGTATGGGGAAATCAAAGGTGAAACCTGACTTGTAACTCAATAGTTCGCTATTTGTTCTGATCAGTTTTAGAGGCTAGGCCAGCCTTGGAATGATGCTGCTGACATCATTCATCTGTACACATTCCTGTTTAGTGCCTAGCGGCATGTCTCGGTCTCAGCGCGAGAATCTGGGCCGTGGTCCCGGGTATGTACGGGATACTATTGAGTTACATCGATGATTCATCAATTTGGTTTCAAAGACTTTAGAACAGAAAACCTGATAGAACAGTTTAGTTTACCCACTGCACACTACCCTGCACTGCTCTGACTTATATTATTGTTACCCTTGCTTTATTCATGTTTATATTCGCATTGCCTGTTACCCTGTTTATATGATTATTACTTGATGACTTGACGCGCTGACGTCTGGGTTTTGCATGGCCCAGATTCTGTACCGCTGTTGCAATCCGAGCAGGAGTACTTCAGCCAACAGGCTGAGCTGTGAGTGTCAGCAGTAGTTAGTTTTCTTTCCTGCATTTATTTCCTGATGTGAGCCCGCATTATGGGACATACATTCCAGTTATTTTGTATTGGATCTTTCGCTTCCGCATTTTATTATTCTTGACTCATGTTATCTTGGATTATGGACATGTTTTAGATAGTTTTATTTTTGTTCTTGATATCTCTACAGCCGTAATGTGACTGTGGATGGATACTTCCTACCCACAGGTAGCATGGTTGGCTATGTCACGTGCCCACTTTAGCGTACTCTGGGAAGCGGGGCGTGACATGGTTCTTTTGGTATCAGAGCCATAGTTTAGTCGGGTTGATTCTTTTTGTAGTTGGGTATTATACCCAATACACGAATCAGAATACCCGTGTTTAGGAAACATGTCCTGCCACCTTACCGTTTACCGTTCTTGAATCAAGCTCTTCCTGGTTATATCTTCTACGATGTGCAAACTTCCTTTGCATATCGACTCGAAACCCGATTCCTTGTTATCTCTAGGACTTAGGCGACTTGGGTGGAGTTATGTAATTGTGGCTATGATACCGCGGCATAATTACAATGCGGCACTCTATTTAAGTAACTTGGAGTTCTAACCTTGATCTATATTTTGAATCTATCATCATGCTAATGTTGGCTGTTTTGATTTCAGGAATATGGCAGGTAAGAATTTGAAGACGTACCAAAGGCGTGTGGACGAAGCCACCATGCTTGGAGTGATAAAGGGAATGCTGGAGAATCAAAAGAAACAAACCGAGCTGATCAAGCAGCAAGCGGAATCGTTTCAGGAAGGTTTGCAGATCGTTCAGCAGTCTGTGAACAATGTTGGAGCTAAACCAGTTGACCGAGTAGGGACCGTAGCAGATTTTAGGCATTTGGGTCCATCTACATTTACTGGTTTGGAGGAGCCGTTGCCAGCGGAGCAGTGGCTAATTGACACAGAGAACTTGCTTATTGCGGCACAGATTCCAGAAGAAAACAGAGTTGATGTGGTACGCATTCAGTTAGTGGACTACGCCCGAGAATGGTGGCTTGTGGAGGAGAACCGCTTGCCCAAGCCGATCAAGCGGGCGGATTTTTCGAAGAGTTTCCTAGAGAAGTTCTTTCCACGGACCGTACGGGAGGAAATGGAAGAGAAGTTCATCGGGCTAAAGCAGAAGGGAGCACCCGTAGATGTGCATGCAGCAGAATAGACAAGGCTCAGTAGATTCGCTGGACCTTTAGTTGCCAACGATGCAGACAGGGCACGGAGGTTCATGCGCAGCTTGGACGTGGACATCCAGAGGCAGATTGTCTCCCTGGGTTTGACCACTTTCTCACAAGTACTTGCGGCAGCCCAAGAGCAGCAGAGTTTATCTGGGATGAAGGGGAGTTTGCAGCAGACAGCAGTTGCGGTAAGGAAGCCAGCATTTGTACCAAACCGAGCTCATGGTCGCAGAGGTATTCCAGTGGACCGTCGAGGTGTAGCACCCATGAAGAAGCCTGTTATCGTCGATCGAAGAAAGAGCATGACTTGTAACTACTGCAATTTACCTGGCCACGTGCAAAAGGATTGTCGAAGGAGGCTGGGACTCTGTTTGGTTTGTGGAGTGGCAGATCACGTTGTTAGTGCTTGTCCGTCGAAGCTTCGTACGAGGGATGATATTCAGAAGCCTCCGCAGAGACCGTTCCAGGGACTGAAATAGCTGACTCAAGGACCTAATCAGGCTCGAGCTTTTACCTTGACTGCTGAAGAAGCTAAGACGTCAGGAGAAGTTGTTTCAGGTACTCTACTCGTTCATGGTTTTCCCGCATTAGCGTTATTTGATTCTAGTGCATCCCATTGTTTTATGTCATCCAAGTTTATAACTACACACTCGATTGACTGCACGACCCTGTCTAGTTTCTGGGACATACACACTGGGAATGGGAAAATCATAGCTAGTAGAGAATGTAAAGATTGTACAGTTGTTGTGTGCGGACGGGAGCTTTTTGCAGATTTCTTGTTGATTGATACGGGCAGCTACGAGGTCGTCTTGGGAATGGATTTTCTTGGCACTTTCCACGCTCACATTGATTGTAGGGCAAGGAAGATAATTTTCCAGATTCCCGGACATCCCGAGTTTAGCTTCACTGGAGGAAGCAGTTCTGTCGGGCCAGTCGAGTTTAGGGCTAGGCCGACAAATAGTTTTCTTGCATCAATGGAAGTTGATAAAAATGAAGAACCGGCTGTTGTTCGCGATTTTATGGACGTGTTTGAAGATATACCGGGTTTACCGCCGAAGCGAGACGTGGAGTTCGCAATTGATCTTATTCCTGGTGCAGCACCAGTATCCAAAGCGTATTATCCAATGGCACCAGTAGAGTTGGAAGAAGTCAAGAAACAGGTTGCTGAATTGCTTGAGAAGGGTTGGATTCGAAGCAGTAACTCGCCTTGGGGAGCTCCAGTTCTTCTAGTAAAGAAGAAGGATGGCACAAGAAGGATGTGCATCGACTATCGAGAATTAAACCGGGTGACTATTTAGAAAAAGTACCCGATCCCTCGCATTGGCGAACTTTTCGAGCAGCTTAGTGGCGCGAGGGTATTCTCGAAGCTGGATTTGCGATCCGGATATCATCAGGTCCGAGTGAAAGCAGAAGATATTTGCAAGACGGCGTTCCGAACTCGGTATGGACATTACGAATACTTAGTGATGCCCTTCGGAGTAACGAATGCGCCGGCAGTATTCATGGACTTGATGGACCGAATCTTTTCACCATTCTTGGACCAGTTTATCGTGGTTTTTATTGACGATATTCTGGTTTACTCGAAGAGTTTAGAAGAGCATGCAGAACATTTGAAGATCGCACTGCAGACGTTGAGACAGGAGAAGTTATATGCAAAGATGAGTAAGTGCGAATTTTGGCTGGAGGAAGTAAAGTTTTTGGGGCATGTTGTGTCTGGCGATGGAATCGCCGTCGATCCCGAAAAGATTACAGCAGTTCGTGATTGGCCGATTCCAAAGAATGTTGCGGAGATAAGAAGTTTTCTTGGACTCGCCGGGTATTACAGAAGATTTGTGGAGAACTTTGCTCGTCTGGCGGAGCCGTTAACCAAGCTTATGCGCAAGGAGGTACCTTTTGTATGGACGGACAAATATGCGTTAGCTTTTGAGACGTTGAAGCAGAAATTGATAACCGCCCCTATTCTGACCGTGCCAGACAATTCCGGAGGATTGGTGATTCACAGCGACGCATCTGGGAAAGGATTGGGATGTGTTTTGATGCAGCATGGGAAGGTTGTAGCGTACGCATCGAGACAGTTGAAGACCCATGAGAAGAATTACCCAACTCATGACTTGGAGCTTGCGGCTATGATTTTCGCTTTGAAGATTTGGAGACACTACCTTTTGGGCGAAAGGGTCGAAGTTTTTACTGATCATAAGAGCTTGAAGTATGTGTTCACGCAGAAGGAGCTTAATATGAGGCAACGTAGATGGTTGAAGCTGATGGCTGACTACGATCTTGATCTTATGTACCATCCGGGGAAGGTTAATGTCGTGCCGGATGCGCTTAGTCGGTTACCAGCAATTCAGGTGTTAACTACGCAGAAGGAGCTCATTGAAGATTTTCGAAGATTTGACTTGGAGGTTGTGCTGCCGCATTCTTCGGGACAGTTGATGCAGCTGCAAGTACATTCATCGTTGATCGAGAATATTAAAGCAGCACAATCGCAGGATCCTAGACTGCAAAAGTTTCGGGAACAGGTTGAAGCTGGACTACGAACATATTTATTGATCCACGAAGATGGTTCGTTGAGGTATGGTAGCCGTTTGTGTATGCCAAAGGGAGATATTCGTGAAGAGCTTATGAAAGAAGCACACAGTTCAGCTTATTCTGTACATCCAGGAGGCACAAAGATGTACCGAGATATTCGACAGCATTTCTGGTGGGAAGGCATGAAGCGGGAGATTGCTCGCTTTGTGGCAAAGTGCTTGGTGTGTCAGCAAGTTAAGGCCGAACATCAAAGGGTTGCTGGTTTATTGCAACCACTTCCGATTCCTCAGTGAAAGTGGGAACATATAACCATGGATTTCGTGACGGCTTTACCGTGAAGTCCAAAAGGCAACAATGCTGTATGGGTGATTGTTGATCATTTGACCAAGGCAGCTCACTTTATCCCTTTTCGGGTTGGTCAATCAACAGAGACTTTGGCGGAGCGGTACATGCAGGAGATTGTAAGATCGGTGAGCATCGTGTCCGATCGGGACACTCGGTTCTTATCACACTTTTGGCGGAGTTTACAGGAAAGTTTGGGGACTCGATTGAAGTTTAGCACAGCCTATCATCCTCAAACTGATGGTCAGTCCGAGAGAACAATCCAAACTCTTGAAGATATGTTGACAGCATGCATGTTGGACTTCAAGGGTTCATGGGAGAATCATCTACATTTGGTGGAGTTTTCTTACAACAACAGTTTTCAGGAAACTATCCAGATGGCTCCGTTTGAAGCTTTGTATGGTCGTAAATGCCGTTCACCTGTTTGCTGGGACGATGTCGGTGAACGAAGATTGTTGGGACCAGATTTGGTTGTGCAGACAGTAGAGAAAGTTAACACTATCAGAAATCATATGAAAGCAGCTCAAGACCGACAGAAAAGTTGGGCAGATACGTCGAGAAGACCTCTAGAGTTCGTTGTGGGTGATTTGGAATTCTTGAAGATATCACCGACTAGAGGGGTGATTCGTTTTGGAAGTCGAGGAAAGCTCAGTCCTCGATTCGTTGGACCCTTTGAGATCTTGGAGCGTGTTGGTGAGGTAGCGTATCGTTTGGCGTTACCTCAGTCCTTGGCGAATGTGCGCGATGTGTTTCACGTATCTCAACTCCGTAAGTATGTTCGTGACGAAACGCATGTATTGGTTCATTCGGAGCTAACAGTACGAGAAGACTTGACTTTTAAGGAGCGACCGATTGAAATCGTGGATCGAAGGGAAAAGGTTCTTAAGAACAAGGTGATCCCTCTTGTGCTTGTTTCTTGGGGAAATCGCTCGCATGGAGAGTCCACTTGGGAACGGGAAGATGAAATCCGGCAAAAGTTTCCTCATCTTTTCTTGTAGTTATTTGTTTTCTATCTTTTTATTCTTGGAATTTCGAGGACGAAATTCTTTTTGTAGTTGGGTATAATGTAACAACCGATACCAACGCTACTAGTTTCTGTTACCATATGAATGGAGTGTGACCTTTATTTCATTTATCTTGCTTGATTGTTACTTATTGTAAATTTTACCCCGTCAATTCATTTCTGCATATAACAATTTAAGGCATCTAAAATAAAATTAAAAATATTTGTCATGGCCTGCTTGACACCCCTAACCCTGTGGTAGCGTCCTTGCATCGTGTTCTCGTCCCGTTCGGTGAAACGGGCGAGTTTGGAAGGCTACGCGCACGTACGTGTGTCCGTCTTGGGAGTATGTTTTTTGACTGTAAAATACTTCATTTTAAATTTTGGATCCCGTCTAAAATTTTCTTATTTCAATTTCAAATTTTTGGATCCGACCCGGGTGCAATTTGGAAATATTTTAGTTTGCGCCAAATCCCAATTTCTATTATTTTTTTAACCGTCGAATATATATATATTTAACCCATATATTAATTTTCCTATTTCAAAATCTTTAAAAAGATTTCTTTTCCTAACCAAACCCCACAAATATTTTATCCCAACCAATCAAATTTCTCGTAACCCCGTGGGCCCCACACTCTCTCTCTCTCCTCTCGATCTCTCTCCTCTCTATATCTCTCTCTTTCTCTCCTCGTCTCTCTCTCTCCCCCCTATACAATTCTTTCTTCTTCCTCCCTTTTTTTTCTTTCACGTTACGCGAACCCAACCTCGCGAAGCCCTAGCGCCTTGCCCTTCGCCGCCGCGGCCCCAACGCCGACGCCATCATCGCCGACCGCATTGCCTCCTTGCCCTCGTCCGCTCCACTGCACCTCCTTCCTCCTTTTCCATTCTTCCTGAGCACCTGCACGAGGGAACTGCGCACCCCTGCACACGTCGGCTCCGCCGGAAATCGCTGCCGACGACTCGTCTCCGTGCCCCTGGCCATCGCGCACACCCCCTCCGTGAGTGATGCTCCCTCTCTCTTCTCCTTTCTTCTTCTTCTTCTCGGTTCATGTTTCTTGATCTGTAGGTTTCTGTCGCTGTCGTCGTAGGCCGACCGCCGGAGCTCCGTCGACGTGATCGGCGACCACAACCTCCCCACAGATCTTCGTGAGCATCCCCTTCTCCATCCTCCTTCCCTTCTTCTTTATTTTCTTTTCTTTTCTTGTTGCATGTCTTGACTGTTCACTGTTCTGTACTTGGCCAGAATTCGGTGATGCCGACGACGTGTCCCGACGATCCAGCGAGGTACTCTGATCTGTGTGGTTCCACTGTTCGTCGTTTGGGTTCATTCCGTGAACCGTGCGCCCGTCGCGAGTTTCCCCGCTGACGTTTTACGTTCCGTTTTCTCGATTCGCGACCCGTCGAGGCAAGTACCCCTTGCTACATGCTAAACAATATTTACATATACATTGATGACACCCTAAAACCTGCAATTTAACTTTAGTACTATAATTTCTCATTTTTCGTGTTCAATTTCATGTTATATCATTTTATCTTCCACACTTGAAACCTACAGTTTGCAATTACTGTATTACACCTAATAATCACATTTGTATGTTTTAATCACATTTCCACTATTGTCACAGCCTATGGCATTCTCTCTATAGTTTTACTCCATTCGGACACTTGTGCGCATTTAATCTGTATTAGCTGTGATTCCGTCCATTGAACTTATATATAAATCATTGCACCTAAAAGGTTTTTGAAACTTGTTAACATGATTTAACGGCCAAAATTGTCATACTGTATTCTTATGTTGTTGAAATCATCTCTGAAAACACAACTGATAACTGTACTGCTAATTAATTGAATCTGCTTATGGTTTAATTCATTGTTTAGATTATGTTATTGATAACCGTGCTTGATTTTGTAACTGATTATGAGCACACCCATGATATCATTTACATCTTGACATGACTTGCTACATACATATTGATTGACCCGACATGGTACCGTATACTGCTTGACTTGACCTGATGTACCATGACCTGACCCGTTACTTGATCTTGTGCCTAATGCCAACAATTTGACTTGTAGTCCTCATGGACCGTTCCTGTTGTCTATCCAGACAAACCTGTTTACCTGATCCTGTGTTGGCATTAGTTCTTGATTACGGGATACCTGACTTGACATACACATATAACTTGGGGGTATGGGGAAATCAAAGGTGAAACCTGACTTGTAACTCAACAGTTCGCTACTTGTTCTGATCAGTTTTAGAGGCTAGGCCAGCCTTGGAATGATGCTGCTGACATCATTCATCTGTACACATTCCTGTTTAGTGCCTAGCGGCATGTCTCGGTTTCAGCCCGAGAATCTGGGCCGTGGTCCCGGGTATGTACGGGATACTATTGAGTTACATCGATGATTCATCAATTTGGTTTCAAAGACTTTAGAACAGAAAACCTGATAGAACAGTTTAGTTTACCCACTGCACACTACCCTGCACTGCTCTGACTTATATTATTGTTACCTTTGCTTTATTCATGTTTATATTCGCATTGCATGTTACCCTGTTTATATGATTATTACTTGATGACTTGACGCGCTGACGTGCATGGCCCAGATTCTGTACCGCTGTTGCAATCCGAGCAGGAGTACTTCAGCCAACAGGCTGAGCTGTGAGTGTCAGCAGTAGTTAGTTTTCTTTCCTGCATTTATTTCCTGATGTGAGCCCGCATTATGGGACATACATTCCAGTTATTTTGTATTGGATCTTTCGCTTCCGCATTTTATTATTCTTGACTCATGTTATCTTGGATTATGGACATGTTTTAGATAGTTTTATTTTTGTTCTTGATATCTCTACAGCCGTAATGTGACTGTGGATGGATACTTCCTACCCACAGGTAGCATGGTTGGCTATGTCACGTGCCCACTTTAGCATACTTTGTGAAGCGGGGCGTGACAAACCTTCTTCAAGGTAAATAAAAAGAAGAGAGATCATAGCATCTCTTGATAAAAAAAAATAAGAACTTAGTTCTTTTTCTAGATCACAGATCCGTAAGACAAAGTTTTTCACAAAAACAGAAGAGATCATAGCATCTCTTTATAAAAAGAAGAACTTAGTTCTTATATCCATGAAACAAAGTCTCCTATAAACGAGAGTTTAATTCTCAGAGCACAGAACTGACCATAACTGCCAAAGAAGCTCTTCAGCGCTCCAAGTCTGACGCTCAGCGCCAAGCATACCACATTCTCCTCACATGTGCGCTATTTCAAAAGAAGCGCTTCAGTGCTCCATGTCTGGAGCTCGGCGCCAAGCGCACCACGTGCTCCTCATATGTGCGCTATTTTAAAAGCAGCGCTTCAGCGCTCCAAGCCTGGCGCTCAGCGCCAAGCGCACCACGTGCTCCTCATATGTGTGCCATTTCATAAGAAGCGCCTTAGCGCTCCAGATCTGGCGCTCAGCGCCAAGCGCACCACGTGCTCCTCACGTGTGCGCTATTTCACAAGAAGCGCCTTAGCGCTTCAGGTCTGGCGCTCAGCGCCAAGCGCACCACGTGCTCCTCACGTGTGCACTGAGTGAACACACAATGTTCTTTAAATAAAGCCCAGCGCCATAAAAAGTGTTCAACACTCAGTAAAATACAAAAGAAAATGGGGTGTCATAACCCAATTTAATGTTCAGAATTATTGAACCAAAAGGGACTGAGCCCAAACAAATGTTCAACATTTTATTCAAATCACTGAGCCCAAGTCGGCCATAAGTCCTCAATTTAGATTAACTGAGCCCATGTAATCACAATCTCTTTAATTGGTCTTAGTCCTAAACCCTGACTACAGATCTCTTAACCAATATCGGTTCAAAGGTACATCTCTTCACACCTCTGATATATGTCGTTGTAATTCTTCAACGTCTTCAGAGAGGTGGTGGGTCCCGACAACCAGAAACTTTACAAACTATGATATCTTTAAACTGAACAGACTATGATGTTTTTAAACTAGACTATGATGTCTTTAAACTGGACTATGATGTTCTTAAACTCCATGGACTATGATGTCCTTAAACTTATGGACCGCAATGTCCCTAAACTAAAACGATAGAGTCCAAATAATCTTTCGTTGGATCTAAATGATCCCAAAATCCTGTTGAGTAGATCTTAGTCTAAAATTAGACTAACGTATCCTCAACAAACGTTTAAGTTGATCTTAATCTCAATGAGATTAATGAACCTTAAACCCAAATCAAACCAAAATCTAAGAAAATACGGATTTTGACTAATCCACGTCCTATGAGCGACAACATAAATTAGTCTCCGTATACAATCCACGGGCAACCAAAAATAAAACAAACACACACGACACAAAGTGACCATCTGAAAAAGGAGAAAGTGGTTACCGTGATGCGGTAGCGTAATTAACTGCAGGGGCTTGCGCCTACAGGGAAGAGCGTCCTCACAATCAAAAACCCCTCAAATGAGGGGGAATCTGACGAAATCTGCTACAATGGCCGCATCCGTCTAAACCTCTAATATACGGTGCCATAAATCATCTTGGCATCTTCGGAGAGGTGGACGGATAAAACCAAATAGCATCTGCCCCAAAATTCAGGCAAGACGAACCTACGCGGTTCCGTCTCTGTATTCGGCGGAGAACAGATTCTGGCACGCCCGGTGGGACCTTTTCCTCTTTCCACTCCACACTTCGGGTGTCGTGTTCGCGAAAAAATTGCGGTTTGCTATGATTGCCCGTGGATTCGAGGTACTAAGATTTGGTGTCTTGCTCCGTACAGAGAAAATGGCTTCCAACTGCACCGGCTGCAAAAATAACTCCCACTCTGTCCTCGCCGGAGGAGTGACCTATGGGCCTTAAGCGGCCTCCCTTTTAACGATGCCAGTGGAACAGGTGACGCAAGCCACCACTGGGCTGTTCTTTGGGACCATGCTCCCACCAATGAGCTTCAACGCCCCACTGCCGTCGCAAGAAGCTCTAAAGAAGTCGGTTTTTGATCGGCTTACAACTACCGCGGCCCCTCTCAACGGGTCACTCAAATCCAGCACCTCGGTTTTCAACAGACTGGGCCAAATCTCAAGCGGGTCTATGAAGAAGCCTGCAATACCCGAAAGGGTTATCCCAAAGCGGATAGCTATTCAAGCTCAAGTAGAGGAAATCGTCAAAGCGGCTTCTCCTGCTAAAGGATCAGTCTTCGCTAGACTTTCCGCTCCAACTCCCGCTTCGGGCAAGATCACCAAAGTTGCTTCCCCTGTCCAAGGGTCGGTCTTCGACAGGTTGGACGCTTCCTCTCGGCGGACGTCAGTTTTCAATAAGCTAGCACCAACGGCAGCCCTTCACCAGAACAGGGGGCATGAGGGAGCCACCTCCGTAACTGAGCCAGTGCCATCTGCAAGACATACTCGACGTCACCACTGGCGCCGAGTGAGGAAAGCTGGGGGCAGTTCCCCTTCTGGACTGACTCCGCCGGCTCCAACGGTGGAAGTCGATGCTGTTGTTCCAACTGGGAACAACTTTGAACCACTTAGGAGGGTGCACAAAAACTCTCCAACTGCCATGCTTAAAAGATCTCCTCCATCTGTGGAGAATGTTACTAAAACAAAGCTAGAGCAGCCCCCTCAGTGGCTGTCCTCCAAAATCCATAGGGTCTGGCGAAGAGTCCAAGACTCTGTGATTAACCAAGACTACTCCCGCCGACCAAAGGAAATGAAGGTTCGGCAAGAGAAGAACCACCCTGTCGTGCCACAGAAGGTGTCGTCTACTTGGGTGCCCGCTGCAACGGCCCCCTCAACTTCGACCGCTCACAAAAGGAGAAGGCCGGAGAAGATCTCTGCGTCTGCGACGAATCGCAAGGGCATTGAATCCAAACGCCCCAAGTCTGGGGGCATGGTAGTGCATACTGTTTATATGGATTTCGGAAAAGAGGAAAGCCATGCTTCTACGGGTCATCGACCGCTCAAACGGTCTGTGACGAAAACTCAAGAGCAGCAACAAAAGCTCCAAGAGATGCTGACATAGATGGCCGCACTCACTGGGCCAAAAGAAAGCCCGGAAATATCGTCGGAGCGGCGTTAAGAACAGGAAACTGATGCCGAATTCCTCCGAAGAATGCTCGAGAGGAAAGACAAAGAGGCCGCGGAACAAGCGGCCAACATAAAACAAATGGAACTTTTATTCGAAGATATTGTCGGGATGATGATACAGCCGGATCCTCCAGCTGAAGACCCTCCGATTATCCTTGAAGACGACAGAGGGGAGACATCAAACCCTCTTCCTGCTCTATCAGCAGCCAAAGAGGAGACAATCTCCAATGTCGCCCTTGACGACTATATAGCTCAACAAATACGAGCTCATCAAGCAAATGAAGCAACCGGCCAAGTCGGCAGAACTGGACGACCTTATCCAGGTGGTACGATCAAATAAAGTACCCACCGGGATACACGATCCCCAAATTTCACGTATATAAGGGACCGGCAATCCTCATCAGCATGTCGCCCAGTTCAGGGCTCTATGCGGTAATATCGGAGGTGATGACAAATTGCTACTTTGCCAATTTGTCGGCAGCTTGGCGGAGATGGCGTTCAAATGGTATTCAGAGCTCCCCAACGACTCCGTCAAAATATTCACGGAGATGGAGCTGTTATTCACCCAGCGTTTCGCGAGCGCTAGTGAACGCACCCCAATCGCGGCATTGATCAATGCCATAGTAAAGCCAGGATAGACATGGGTTCTGTATGCGATACGGCGGCGGAAACTATGGTCGAAATGCGAACAACGCATCGAAGAAGCTCCTGCAGTAGGCATGTTCGTGGGTACTCTCGATCCGCAGGCGACCATATCCCAGTTCATGATGTTTTTCAAGCCGACTACCTTCCAGGCCTTGATTGACAAGTTGGCCCAAATGGATCAAATGGGCCATAGACCGTCTTCTTCAAAAATGGAGCCTCGAAACGAAAAGGGGAAAGGGAAAGTGACCTTCGTCGCCAATGCTCAACAGCAACCCAGTGGTCCAAAACCAGCTGATCGCCAAAGTGATAGACAGCGACTCTTCAACGAGAGGCTAAAACGCCCTTATTCGTTTCTTCGGGATAAAACGATAAGGTTGTTCGAGTTGGCGGTGCGCAACAGGCTCATCACCCTACCGGATCCGAAAAGCCCACTGCAGCCCGACGTTGTCAACAGGCCCAACTATTGCCCCTACCATCGAATAGTGGGCCATCCAATCGAAGATTACTTTGTCTTCAAAAACTGGATTGAGGACCAGTACCAGCAAGGCAAATTCGTGTTGTCTGAAAACTGGAGGGTAAACCCGCCACAACCACATGCTCCGAAAAAGATGGACACGCCGGGGGCATCATGCTCATTTGTAGAGGAAGCTCCATGGAAAGTTGTTCTTTCAACAAAAACTAAAAGAATGCCAAAAGACCTCCAAGCATGTCCGGCGATTAGGCGGAAGAGCCCGCTGGAGCCCGAGGTTATTGAGGGGATGCTGAAGCCACGCCCAACGCTGAAAGTTGGTGAAGGTGGACAAAACATTCAGGCCAAGCCTCCAAAGTCTTTAAAGAAAAAGAAGAAGGCCAAGAAGCCCGTCCAACCCGAAGACAGCCGTACAGGTCTGCAGAAATATATCGATGCACTGGAAGAATATAACCAGAAGGCACGGACTCCAATCACGTTGGATGAATTCTTTAAGCATGTTCTTAAGAACGAAGCCGATGATGCCGATGATGGAAACAATTCTTCAGAAGAGCCCGAGAATTATGTGGCAAACTGCCACATGATCTCTCACTCATCAATAAATGGCAAAGAAGCTCCTGATGCAGAGAAAATGGGGGCAGATCCAGAACTGGAATCAAAATCCCTGGAGCCATCGGATTAATTGATTAACAGACTGCTGAGCGAAGCTCTTCAGAAAAGCAAATTTGACCGAGAGCGTGAAACGGCCATAGATGAAAGGGCCAAGCATCGGCGTCACGTTGAAGAAGCTCCAGTATTGAGAAGCCATAGAGTACCCCAACCGTATAGAAGCGCTTCTGCCGCCAGCAAAAGCAGGTTTAAGACAAGGAAGCAGTTCGCTAAAGCCCTGTCGATGGGAATGAAGTTGCCACCCTTCAAAGAAGACACTTCAGAAAATACGTTTCCCGACGAACTAGATGCACATCCAAACTACTGCTCATACCATCGGCGGATCACACACCCTACCAAGGAATGCATAACCTTTAAAAATTGGTGGCAGGGATACGTTGCTCATCGACAACATTTCAAGGGGATGAAGAGCAAAACTCGTCGAGAGCAGAGAAGCACGACAGACGCAAAAGAACTGTCGGCGACTGTCACATGGTTGGTTCTGGGGGATCGCAAGTTCTTACCTTTGGGAGCGATTCTGATGAAGAAATAGCCCTCGGCCCTCTCTTCAAGGAATCCATCTCCGAAACAAAAGAGATAAAGACCTGCGAAAACATTCAGCTGCGTAATCGCACGTTTCCCAAAAAGAATCTCGGACCCACAAACAAGGGATCGAACAAAAAAGATAAGGGGAAAGAAAAAGTCCCTGAAGATATCACCCTCAATGACCGAGTCGCCGAAGAGCTTACAGCGAAAGACCCGCCCAAGAAAAGCAAAGTGGATTACAACGTCCTAGCACACTTGAGGAAGATACCCTCACAACTGAGCGTCTTGGATGCCCTTCTACTATCTAAAGAGGCGAGAGATTCTCTGATCAAGGCACTACAAGTGCCCGAACAGTTTCAAGCCTTCCTTGCCGAAGAAAAGATGAAGGACGAGCTCGAGGAGGTTCACACAGCTGACATCACTTTTGGCGATGAATATCTCCTCCTCGGGACGTGCGGAAACAACCGTCCCCTGTATGTCACCGGATACTGCTATGACATCAAGATATGGAAGATCTTAGTTAATAACGGGTCCTCTGTCAACCTCCTAAATGTGAGGGTGTTAAAAGAAATCTGCATAAGCGTCCAACACCTCGCATGGGATAAAATCACCATCTCCGGGTTCGACTCCCAGTCATCACGGACGCTCGGGTCTGTGATACTGACGTTACGCTTTGGGCTACGCGTCACTGACATCAAGTTTCAGGTCATTGACGCCAAGACTTGCTACAACGCTTTGCTCGGCAGGCCTTGGTTACACGAATCCAACATCATCCCTTGTACACAACATCAGTGTATGAAGTACTTCAAAGATTGTCTCGAGTATACCGTGACAGGGGAGCTGAACCCATTCTCCGTGAATGAAGTCCGAAAGTACGAAGATGCAAAGTATTTCTTACCAGACTTTGAAGACACGGAAAGATGCCATAAGCCGAAGAATAAGCAGAAAGCTATCACCACTATTCCGGTCTTCGGGAGCGATACCGAAGAGGAAGAAGAGATAGTCTATTCAGGACCACCCTAATTCAATAAGCCCGGACCATCTACCCCTATGTAGATCTTTGGCAGCGACTCTGAAAATGAGGTCAATGCAGTATTTTCTGTTCGGCCATCAATACGAGCCTTTGCTGGAAATGAACGGAGTTTGCAAATCGCCATGGTTCCGCAAAAGCATTACAAAGAGCTCTACGCACTCGATACCTATAGTGTGCAAGAACTGCGGACGTTCTACGTCCCTCCCAGGCAAAAAGATGAAAATGCGATCCTCTTTTATCGATCCGTGGAGACTAAAGTCGAAATAGAAGTCTGGCATGGTCCCGATCTTGCGCTCGACAGGCTCCAACCCTTTCGTCCGCCCAGGTATTACACCGATGGATTGAAAAGGTTATTAAGATGCCAAGGCGTACCATTCAAATAAACTCCTCGACAAGTTCAAATCTACAACAGGATTTGGAACGTCCCTGGAATGCAGCGAAAATTGCCCAACGGAAAAATGGAGATGATCGGGCTCGGATATGTCCAATCCAAGAAACAGGAGCAGTTCCATGGCTGCCATGTCATAAAAGACCTTGATGAAGAAGAGGATACTCTTTTAAAAGACGCTGACGCTGAACCAGAACGAGGTCCTGCCATAAAAGTGTCGAGTCCGTCATTTGAAGAACAAATCGACAAGCTAATAAGGGAAGCGAGTCAAAAGGCTCGGAACTACCACAGCCGCGAAATGGCCATTTACGAGAAAACCAAAACGCAACGCCTCCTTCAGCAGGCCTCGAAGGATGATGAAGCCCTTCGCCGTCAGCCTGTCATGCATTCCCAAGACAAGAAGAAGGCCAGACGCAGAGGCAAAAACAAGTTAAAGAACGGAAAAAACGTTCAACAGCGGAAAAATGCATCCAAAAGGCCACGTGATCAAGAAAAGGTCAGCCGGAATCTGTCTCTAATGAAGAAGATGGATCAGGAATATTCCTTCCCTCGAGATAAGACAAGGAAGATATTCGACCTCGTTGTGAAACATCAAATGATTAAGCTCCCGGAATCCAAACACCCCGAACAAGAAGACGAGGTATCTCACCCGGATTATTGCTCCTATCACCGAGCGATAGGACATCCTCTCGAAAATTGCTTCACATTCAAAAACTGGATAGAAGATCAGTATCAGCAAGGCAGGTTCGCTCTATCCAGCAGTTGGAGGGTAACCCCACCATAGAACCATATTCCAAAAGCAACATACATAGCGAGAATAGAACCAGATCAACATCGGTCTTGGAAACAATCTTGTACCTGTCACGCAATAACGCTGGCAGAAGAAGGAGTGCGTGGGGATATGGATGACCTATCCTAGTGCTTCAAAAATGATATTGACGAGTTGATCTCAGAATTTCCATCCGCACTAAAAGAATTGGAAGATGGAATACACACTACTGCGGACAACCTGAGAAAAATCGACTTGGAGACGGCAAATGACCCGCGGCCTACATTCGTCGGTGAGCTGCTTTCTAAGGAACAGGTAGCTACACTAAAGGACGTGCTCATGCAGTATAAAGACTGCTTCGCATGGAACTATTCCGAGATGCCAGGGCTAGATCCAGAGATAACGGTGCATAAATTGGCAATATCTTCAGACGTCAAGCCAGTTAAACAAGCACTAAGAAGGATGCGGCTCGAGCTTGAGATGAGCATCAACGCCGAAGTCAAGAAGTTAATCGACTCCGGCTTCATCCAAGAGGTCCAGTACCCTGACTGGATCGCCAACATCGTCCCAGTGATGAAGAAAAATAGGACGGTGCGCATCTGCGTGGACTTTCGGGACCTCAACGAAGCCTGTCCAAAGGATGACTTTCCCGTACCGGTTACTGAGCTGATGATAGACAACACGTCCACTCACGAAGTCTTCTCCTTCATGGACGGATCATCAGGGTACAATCAAATAAAGATGCATCCCGAAGACCGGAAGCATACCGCTTTCTGGATTCCTCTGGGCATATTTTGCTACAAAGTAATGCTTTCGGTCTGAAGAACGCTGGCGCTGCCTATCAGAGGGCCATGACGAAGATTTTTGATGACCCCATACATGAAATCGTCGAATGTGTAACGTTTTGGAAATCGTTTTGTGAATTTTCCCGTTTTAGGGCAAAATTGTCGGTTTTTCCCGTTTTAACCCGATTTCGATCAAACGTCCGTATAAACTTGCCGGCACTTTTTTTAGCTAAAATAAATCTTGTGCGCGAACTTTAGGGGTATTTGGAAGGTTTTGGTTCAGATAGAATTTTTCCGAAATAAAATATTATTTTAGCCGGTAAAATATGCACGTAAATCGGGAAATTTTTTCTAAATGAAAATTTTTGGAAATCATCACTACAATTATTTTTAGAACCTTCTTTTTAAATATCTAGATATTTTTAGTGCAAAAAGTTTTTGAATTAAAAAAAGAAAAGAAAATGAAAGAAACGGTGTAATTTTTGCATTTAATGAAGCAATTAATGAATTAAACTAGAACTTTCTTCTTTTTTTTTGTACAAAACACCCCCCACACCCTCATGGTCGGCCCCTCTCTCCCCCTTGCTTCCCTTGTTCTTCCTCACTCATTTTTCATCATTTCTTGCACAAATAAATCATGAAAAATCCAAATAAATTCATAGAAATTCAAATAAAATCCAAAACCTTCATTCTTCTTCACAAAAGTTGCTTGGATCTTCATTCTACTGAGAATTTTGGAGGCTAAAATTTAATTTTATTCTTAATTCAAGTGGTGTTCTTGAAGGTATAAAAGCCTAACCCTAATCTCTAATTGTTACTTAATACTTTATGCTAGCTTAATTAGATGTTAGTTTAAGCTTTAAATTTCATGTTTCAAAATTCTTGAAATGGTTTTAGAAATTCAAGTTTAGGTTAAAACTTAATTTAAGTGTTTAATATTTAATTGAAGTGTTAATTTGTGTTTAGGAAAATCTTAACCTAGTAGAAAATGTTAATTTTTGCTAATGAACACTTTGTTTAATTATGCAATTTTGTTTACTAGGTTTTTGATAAAATTTATTTAGTAAGTGTTAAAAATATAGGAATGGTTTATAGCTTAGTTAAGCTATTTTAAGGTGTTTGTAATCGCTAGATATGCGTTAGCTTGAAACTAGTGCGAAATATTGCGATAAGTTGCTTACTAGATTTCGGGGGTTTTCCGACTTGGGTTCGATTGGTCGTTGCGAGGTTATATCTATTGTATTCCTCGTAATTTTCGTGTTGTGTTGCGCGATCGGGACGATCGGGGTCTAGACTTAGTGTTTTGTAGTTTAGCGACCCCAATTAGGGTTTTTGGCCGATATCATGCGCGATAGATGCGCTAAGCGCGCAGTGTAATTTTCCGGGCGTTTTCATCGCGTTTCGTTGTCTTTTCGTCATTTTAGGATTTTTGCTTATGTGATGTGTTTGTGAAATTTTAGGTTCGCAAGCGGGGACTTCGGACGCTACGATAAGGGAAAACAGGTGGTAGGATTCACTTAGCCAGGAGCGTTGGTGAGTAGATTTAAAGTTGGTATCAGAGCGCTAGGTTTTTACCTTTCGGAGTGTAGGATGACCTTGGCATGATGGAGTAGGTAGCTTAAGAAGAGTAACGTAGTGTGTGTATGTCTGCAGCATACTCTCGATGCAGTACTCCGTCTAAAGTGACCTATGTACAATTGTTTGAAATTCCTTCCTTGATGATTCATATCCTTGTGATTCGATTTCCGTGTTCATATCGAATCCTATCCCTATTTATAGCCTTTGCCGCCGCCGATTATGGGTACTCAGTGAGGTGCAGCGAGGGCCGAGGTCAGAGTTGATTCGGGTGGGTCAATGACTGACCAGGATGGCACGCTCGTTGCACAGGTGCAGACGGATCCGCCTTCGACAAATAGTATCGTCAGGCTTGTGGCAGAGATGCAGGACTTGTGCTAGACGATGAGTTCTTTGGTAGAGACCATTCGAGCGCAGCGACAGGAGGTTGTCACCCCTGTTACCCAGTTGTTCCTTGCGATCAGCACACAGCATTCCGTCACCTACATAGCACCAGTGGATGCAGCCTTAGTTGACGAGACACGTATTCCTGAAACTTTGGGAGTTCCGGAACAGTGGAGGACTCGTACCGGTGTACCATCCCAGAGACAGAGGCTTAGTCGTCGAGACAGCTTTCATGACCGTTGCAGGAGTAGCAGAGGTTTGGGATGAGGGGATTCGTGTTAGCTAGATCAGCCGTTTGTTGTGTTAACTTCTGTCAGCGATTCTTTTGTTGCGCGACACGTATTTCAGCCGTATGCCAATCGGTTAGGAGATTCATCCGTCACTTGATCCTTCTAGAGATGTTGGATTTGACGTTCTCCTGGGCATGGACTGGTTAGTTACATGCTTGGCGTCTGTGGACTACCGCGAGGAAACAGTCAGGGTTTTTTTTCCCGGCAAGTCAGTTCTTGTTGTGCAGGGGGGCAGTGGTGCCACCTCTCACAGCTCGAATTCAGCCTTTTTCGCTAGTCGTCTTTTGAGGAGAGGATGTCGAGGATTCTTGGCATTCATTCGTGATACCGGAGCCACAGTGGGTTTGTTGGACCGGGTTCCTATCGTACGAGAGTTTCCGATGTCGTTCTAGATGAGCCGGCGAACCTTAGGGAGCTTAAGGATCAGCTGCAGAGTTGTTTGTTGGGGGGCTAGTGCATAGTGTTTCACATTGAGGAGCTCCTATTTTTGTTCGTCAAGGATGAAGACGGCAGTTTAGGTTGTGTATTGATGGATCGCCAATTGAACCGGCTTATGGTGCGGATAGGTATCCTTTACCTCGCATTCACGATTTCTTCGATCAGCTCCAGAGTGCGAGACATTTTCTAAGTTTGTTCAGGATCAGGTCATCATTGTTGCGGGTTCGGAGTGATGACATTCTGAAGACTGCCTTGTGCGTGCTACGGGCTTTGTGTGTTTTGGTGGTGTCGTCGGACTCACCAATGCCCTAGCAGCATTCGTATATATGATGAACCAGATTTCTTCAGGCCGTTCCTCGACCAGTTATTGTTGTGTTATTGATGACATTCTGGTCTATTTAATGTGTTTTGAGGAACAAGAGCAACACTTGAGGATTTGTTTTGCAGATACTGGGAGAGCCCCATCGGTTTGCTAGGTTCTCGGAGTGTTCCTTCAGGCTTGATTGTGTTGACTCCTAGGTCTTGTAGTTACGGGAGACGGTTTTCATATGGTTCCGAGGAAGATCGAGGCCATACAGCTTTAGCCCAGAATTGTGTACGGGACGGAAGTCCGCAGATTTTGGGCTTAGCAGGTTTTTACCGCCGTTTCATGCATGATTGCTAGTGTAGTGCTGCACCGTTGACTGGACTGACCTGAAAGGAGGTTTCTTTTTCCTTGGACTGAGGCATGTGTGCGGAGTTTTCGAAAGTTGGAGATTCGGTTGACAACTGCACCAGTTCTTTCTTTGCTTTCTTGGTGGGGCGACTTTGTTGTTTAACTGTGATGTTTCGCGAGTGGGGTTCGATTGTGTACTGAGGTGACACTATAGAGTTATCGCTTTTGCTTCCCGCCAGCTGGAGGAAGTACGAGCAGGATATCCCACTCATGATCTGGAGATGGCCGTGGCGATCGTGCCTCGAAGATTGGAGACACTACTTGTTCGGAGAGTTGTGTCAGATTTTCATGGACCACCAGAGCTTAATGTACATCTTCCTGCAGCGGGTTTTGATTGTTGAGACAGCGCCGTTGGATGTAACGTATGGAGGATTGTGTTTGTGAGATACTTTACTACCCTTCGCAAGGCGATTGTGGTAGCCGATGCTGGAGTCGTAGGCCCGGGGTTAGTTTGTTCCAGTTGTGCGCAGTCAGAGACAGTCTTCTGTAGATTTACAGTTCTTATGCGATCGTGGAGTACAGCTTAGGTTTGCCTCTACTGAGGGGACAACTTGCTCATGTCCGCGCCCGACCACTTTTCTTTAATCGCTTTCGCGAGACACTTCCCGCCGATGCTCGTTCGTCAGAAATACTTGAGCATACTCGGCTGGGTAATGATTCGGAGTCCTTGATTTGTGACAAAAGTGTGATGAGTTTAGGGATGCATTTATGTACCTGATACTATTGGGTAGAGACGTCAAATCCTAGAGCAGGCACATCTGTCAACTCTCTGTACTCATTCAAGTTCCACCAGCATTTGACATGACTTGTGAGATAGTTACGGGTGGGCAAGGATGTAAAGAGAAGTTTCGGATTTCGTTTCAAGGTATTGTGTTGTTGTGTGTTTTGGTTGAGCATCTGAGACCAGCTGGAGAGTTGCAACCTTAAACCGTTCCGAAGTGGGAATGGGAGCAGATCTCCATGAATATTCTTTGTGGCGTATACCCAGGTTTAGTCAGGGTGTGACTCCATTCGGATGCTTGTTGTCCGGTTATACTCAGTTTGCTAAGTTGTTCTTTGTTAAGTGTGTGCATTGCACGGAGTTCCTTCGAGGGTCGTATCCAATGAAGGCACCATGTTCGCTTGTCGTCTTGGGCAGAAGCTTCAGGAAGCCTTGGGTACTGCTTAAGCTTTAGCTCCATCTTTCCATCCGCAGGATGATGAGTTTGTGAGAGCGGGCTATACCGACTCTGGAGGATATGCTTGTGCGTTCGTGTTGTTGTTGTCGGCAGTTGGGGATCGTCACTCGCCATTGTTAGGATTCTCCTTCGATGGTTGTTATAAGGAGACACTCCAATTGGCAACCTTTAGGTTTAGGGGTTAGGTCGTGTCGATCACCAATCTGTTTTTTTTTCTGACTCTGCGTTGTTGGATTTTTGGACCCCAGCTAGTCTAGAGACTTCGGAGATGATCCAGTTGTTCAGGTCAGGATGATGACAGTCCTGTGCAGACAGAGATCTTATGCCGACCAGGGTGGTCGCAGGCCTGAGTTCGCAGTGGGAGATCATGTATTCCTATGGATTTTCCGATAAATGACGTGTGGAGTTTTGGGAATCTTATCCCAGGATTGTAGGTCCTTTTGAGATCCTTTAAGCGAGTTAGTTCGTTGCCGTTAATTTGGCACTTCCGCCCAGATTATTGAGTTTTCACCCCGCATTCTTTGTGTTGATACTTTGCAATTACCTTCATGACTTTTTTTCACATGATTCAGCATTAGACCATTTGCTTTGACGTGATCTTTTCGCTCACCGGCAGCCATTGGTGTTAATAGTCCGGCAAGTGGAGAAACTTCGGTCAAGGGTCTTGCTATCTGTGGAGAGTTTTCTTGGACGTAGCCGTATAGTGAGATGATTACTCGGGAGGCTGCGAGCGAGAATTTGGAGTTTTGTACTCTTCTTTTTGAAGGTACGCTTAGTGAAAATTTTAAATTCGGGTACGAATTTTTATAAGGGGGGAGATTGTAACGTTTTGGAAATCGTTTTGTGAATTTTCCCGTTTTAGGGCAAAATTGTCGGTTTTTCCCGTTTTAACCCGATTTCGATCAAACGTCCGTATAAGCTTGCCGGCACTTTTTTTAAGCTAAAATAAAGGTTGTGCGTGAACTTTAGGGGTATTTGGGAGGTTATGGTTCAGATAGAATTTTTCCCAAATAAAATATTATTTTAGCCGGTAAAATATGCACGTAAATCGGGAAATTTCTTCTAAATGAAAATTTTTGGAAATCATCACTACAGTTATTTTTAGAACTTTCTTTTTAAATATCTAGATATTTTTAGTGCAAAAGGTTTTTGAATTAAAAAAAGAAAAGAAAATGAAAGAAAAGGTGTCATTTTTGCATTTAATGAAGCAATTAATGAATTAAACTAGAACTTTCTTCTTTTTTTTTGCGCAAAACACCCCCCACACCCTCATGGCCAGCCCCTCTCTCCCCCTTGCTACCCTTGTTCTTCCTCACTCATTTTTCATCATTTCTTGCACAAATAAATCATGAAAAGTCCAAATAAATTCATAGAAATTCAAATAAAATCCAAAACCTTCATTCTTCTTCACAAAAGTTGCTTGGATCTTCATTCTAGTGAGAATTTTGGAGGCTAAAGTTTGATTTTATTCTTGATTCAAGTGGTGTTCTTGAAGGTATAAAACCCTAACCATAATCTCTAATTGTTACTTAATACTTTATGCTAGCTTAATTAAATGTTAGTTTAAGTTTTAAATTTCATGTTTCAAAATTCTTGAAATGGTTTTAGAAATTCAAGTTTAGGTTAAAGCTTAATTTAAATGTTTAATATTTAATTGAAGTGTTAATTTGTGTTTAGGAAAATCTTAACCTAGTAGAAAATGTTAATTTTTGCTAATGAACACTTTGTTTAATTATGCAATTTTGCTTACTAGGTTTTTGCTAAAATTTATTTAGCAAGTATTAAAAATATAGGAATGGTTTAGATAGCTTAGTTAAGCTATTTTAAGGTGTTTGTAATCGCTAGATATGCGTTAGCTTGAAACTAGTGCGAAATATTGCGATAAGTTGCTTACTAGATTTCGGGGTTTTTCCGACGTGGGTTCGATTGGTCGTTGCGAGGTTATATCTATTGTATTCCTCGTAATTTTTGTGTTGTGTTGCGCGATCGGGACGATCGGGGTCTAGACTTAGTGTTTTGTAGTTTAACGACCCCAATTAGGGTTTTTGGCCGATGTTGTGCGCGATAGATGCGCTAAGCGCGCAGTGTAATTTTCCGGGCATTTTCATCGCGTTTCGTTGTCTTTTCGTCATTTTAGGATTTTTGCTTATGTGATGTGTTTGTGAAATTTTAGGTTCGCAAGCGGGGACTTCGGACGCTACGACAAGGGAAAACAGGTGGTAGGCTTCACTTAGCCAGGAGCGTTAGTGAGTAGATTTAACATCTACAGGGGAATCGCCCGCATGGCATTATGCGTCTGGACTAGAGATGTTATTTCTGTCGCATATTCTATGTCATATTTAGAATTTACGCATTTACCCTATTACTTAGATATTGTTGTGTTTGGACTAGTATCCTTAGGACACTGCACATATTATTGACGATTCATGTTGCACGAGCACTAATTGTATGCTACACACACCGTCAATAATTGCCATGTCACGCACAACCCACTCATAGATATGATATTGCTTGGTTAGGGACATTGAGACTTTGATTCATATTTCTTTACGCATTGACTTATAGCATACCTGTATACCTACATGCTTACACATATGCTCTGACATACTTACATGCTAGTTACCTGTATACCTATAGAGTATTGTACCATTAGTGATAGGTACACGCACACTTTATGATATAGCTACAGGTATACCTTGCCCACCTACTTCACTTATACCCAGGGGGTATACTACATCATTATTTATAGGTAGATACATATATCTTGCTATACCTTTATGTTTTCACATACATCTGGTTATAGCTACATATTTACCTTTACCTAATGTTATTTTATAATTGGAGAAAATTAGGAACCGCATGATATTTATATTAACTTGTTGCAATTAATTAGCGGCTTTTCCTTTATATGCTTACATTTCCTTTTATGTTGCATATATTATATTCAAGGATTTTCGCATTGAGATATGGATTTTTCATGATGTTTTCTGGATTTGGGGACCATGGGAGTTCATGAAATTATGCATTATTTGAAAAACCCGGTTTCCCTTGATATGATATTTCAGCAGCCGCCATGAGATTTATCGGTTCGGATATATATACCCCACGCGAGGAACGGAGGGGTCCGTGTGTGGGTACATGGTGGGGCCCGGAGGTACCCCGGGGCAAGAATCTCAGTGAGGAGATGAGTTAGTAGGGGAACTATACTTTCCGGTGACATTACCAATGACTCGGCGGTAATCATGGGGATACCGTTGGGAGTCATGTACGTATAGATACGTGGAAAGATAAGGGTCAGAGCTAGGCACTCGTGCTTTTTGGATAGCGTGTGATACATACCTATCAAGGGGCCAGTCGTGGTGACAGCACCTGATAGACCAGCATTTCTGTGTCGATGCTTGACACATTGGTTTCATGATATTTCTTTTTTACTCCTTTGTATATATAACAGGGGTTTAGGCCGCTGTTATATATGCCCTTACACCAATATTAGTGGAATGGGACGCTAATATATGTGTATTGACATTAAATTATATACATTATCATATTTATTCATGCAAATATATTTAGGATGTTAGATTTTTACTTGATAATTTGATTTGGGATATAGGTGATTCATTTGATATTGGATACAGGATATTTATGAGATTGCTGATTTGTACATTCAGGATATATGAGATTTATTCGATATTGTACATCCAGGATTTGTGAGACTTATATGATATGAGAGCCAATTTGGGGGCCGATTTGAGAAATTGGGATTTGGATTTGTCTTGATGGATTGTGATCCTACCACGATGTCAGGATTCCGTGGAAATGACATATTTCATTCCATACTCCACATTTATTGTTTATGCACTGCTTCATGTATTAGTGGTACCTGTTAGAGTACCTTTCATGACTGTTGCATTTACATACCTTTATTTATATGCATTGCTTCATGTATTAGTTGTACCTGCTAGTGTACCTTTCATGAATATTGCATTCATATGACTTTTTATTGCTATTAATTGCACATGTTAGATTCACGATGTACGTGCATACTTGCGATTACCTGCATATGTTATTTACTATTCACGAGTTAGCAACTCACCCCCGTTGTGCCACAGTGTTTGCAGGTGTTCCTCAGGATAGTCAGAGGCAGGCTATTATCACACATCTTATCATCTTTTGCTACGGATACCGTATCAGCTCACAGTGTGCAATTTGCTTAGGTGGGTTTTGTGGTTATTCGTTGTATTGTATATTCGTTGTATCCCTGTACTCTCCATCTACTATTTTCATATTGACTTAGAGACTTGGTGAGGACGATGTTGTATATTATGTTGTGACTTGTTGTCTTTTATACAGTTTCCTTTCTATCGTCTTTTATTTCTTCGCTACGGCGTCGTATATTTGTTGTGGTGGTTGTTTTCTGCCTTTGGACGTGTATTTGCTCCCGTTTGGGGATGCTTTAATTTATATTTATGTTGTACCCATTTTTGGGGCTAGCTGCCAAAATTTTAAAGGAAATAAAGTTGGACTTTTAAAGAATTTGGGTTGTGATTTCAAAGATTTTTAAACAATATTTCTTATCTTTTCTTGTCTTTTACTGGTTTAGATTTCTGGGTTTTGGCTTTCTTTAACTGCGTTACGCCTGTAGACGTTGCGTAGTATTAGGGCCGTCACGTGCCAATTTCGGGTCGTGGCAGAATGTTATATTGACGACCTCGTGGTTAAAAGCAAATCGTACGAGAAACATTGGGAGCATCTGAAAATCTTGTTTCAGCGCCTTCGGAAATACAACTTGAAGATGAACCCTCTCAAATGCGCATTCGGAGTCTCCTCAGGTAAATTCCTAGGATTCATCGTACGACACCGGGGCATCGAGATAGACCCGTCTAAGATCAAGGCAATCATGGAAATGCCTCCGCCAAGAACTTTCAAGCAACTGTGGTCTCTCCAAGGGAAGCTCGCATACATCTGACGGTTCATAGCTAATCTCTCCGGCAAATGTCGTCCCTATAGTCATCTAATGAAGAATGGGACCTCGTTCGTCTGGGATCGCAAATGCTAAAGCGCACTGGACGAAATCAAGCAATACCTGCAGAATCCACCGGTACTGACCGCCCCGGTGAAGGGAAAGCCCCTCATCTTGTACACAACAGCCCTTGAAGGTTCCTTAGGCGCACTATGGGCACAGGAGAATGACCAAGGGAAGGAGAGAGCCCTTTACTATTTGCGTCGAGTTCTACTGGGGGAATAAAATAACTACTCCCCCATCTAAAAACACTGCCTGGCGTTAATCTTCGCGATAACGAAGCTCAGACACTATGCGTTGGCGCATGAGGTTCACCTCATATCAAAAGTGGATCCTCTCAAATATTTGATGTCATGAGCCATACTAATGGGACGACTCGTTAAATGGGCCCTCCTATTGATGGAGTTCTCGATAACATACCGACCTCTCAAGGCAGTGAAATGCCAGGCCATCGCCGACTTCCTCGCTGAGCATCCGATACCTGCCGATTCACCCCTAAATTGCGAATTGCCAAACGAGCACGCGTTTGACACGATCGACAGGGATAGAAGAGAGAGTGATGCCCGAGAGGAACTCTATTTCGACGGGGCATCTTCCATGAAGAAGTGAAAGCACGGCTCTCCCATAATCAAATCTGGGGTAGGCCTTATCTTCGTGACTCCACAAGGAGGGATAATGCGCTTTGCCTTTTCCTTAACAGAGCCGAGGACAAACAATGAAGAAGAATATGAAGCTTTGATAGCAGGTCTTGAGATCGCTGTCGACATGTGAATCTAAGACCTCCTCATATACGGAGAATCCCAGCTGGTCGTTAGTCAAGTAAACGGCGACTATCAAACATGCAAACCAGAGTTGGTGAAGTACGGCGAGAGAGTACAACCATTACTGACTCAAATCCCTTCCTACGTTCTGGAAATCATACCGCGTATGGAAAATAGCAAAGCGGATACGTTAGCCAAACTCCCTAGAGAACTGGCTGACGAAAATCTCAACATCGTAAGGATTGTTGTGCAAAGCCGTCGGGTTCTTGTACCGGCAGAAATATCTCCGGAGTTGTCCGAAGAAAAGGGAGCGACCAAGAAACGGCCGTACAAATAAAAGACCAGGAAAAGGCTAAGGATTGGAGAGAAGTCTTCATAGACTACTTCAAATCCCGTCGAACACCCGAAGATGCGTCCTCAAGACATCAGCTCATTAAACGAGCTCTGTCTTTCGCCTTCGTCAATGACACGCTGTATAAGAGATCGTTCGACTCTCTATGGCTGAGATGCTTGGGACCGGAAGAAGCAAGAAAAGTCATCCTGGAAACTCACGATGGACTCTGCGGTTCTCATCAAGCCAGGCCAAAGATGAAGCTGAAGGTCGAAAGGATGGGCTATTATTGGCCCAAGATGATTTAGGATTGTCTCGAATACGCGAAACAATGCCACTCGTGCCAGATTCACGGGGACTTCATCCACCAGCATCCAAACCCGCTACACCCAACAGTAGCCAGCTGGTCGTTCGAAATGTGGGGAACCGATATAATCGGGCCCATCGAACCAGCGTCATCCAGAGGACATCGGTTCATATTGGCGACAACCGATTATTTCTCTAAGTGGGCAGAAGCAGTACCGCTAAGAGAAGTGAAGATGGAGAACATCCTCCATTTCTTCAAGACACACGTTATCTATTGGTTCGGAACTCCGCGACGGATTATCTCCGATTACGGGCCGGCCTACAGAAGTCACAGGATCAGCCACTTCGCATAACAGCATAATATAGGCTGGAGATACTCTTCGGTCTACAATCCCCGAGCTAATGGTCTGGCTGAGGCTTTCAACAAGACCTTAACGAAGATCATAAAGAAGACGGAGTCCATAAATAAGAAGGACTGGCATAAGTGATTGCATGAATCTCTCTGGACATATCGGACCACGTTCAAAATGACCACAAACACAACGACGTATGCATTGATATTCGGCATTGAAGCAGTACTCCCCTTGGAGATAGAGGTACCCTCCCTACGAGTGGCGGTTCATTACGAGCTAATAGACGAAAAGAATGCTCATCTTCGGCTTGAGGAGCGTGACGCCTTTGACGAAACCCGGCTCATGGCGCAGCAAAAGTTGGAGACTTACAAAGCAAAGATGACGCGCTCATACGAGAGATTGACTAGGCCAAGAACATTCCGCCAAGGCGAACTCGTGCTAGTGGTCAAGAGACTTATGATCCCCAATCGTGCCAAACGAAGGAAATTCGAGCCGAACTATGAAGGCCCATACATCATAGACAAGGTCTACCAAGGCGGGGCTTACTTGCTCATGAATATGCATGGTGAAAGACCTTCAGGCCAATAAAAGGTCGGTTCTTGAGAAAATACTACGCTTGACCGAAACGTCTGTAAACTACTACAAACCCCAGCATCCTAGGGCTGACGCAAAAAAAAAGAAATTAAAAAAAAACGGTACGTCCATAAGCGAAATGGGCACGGATGAAAACCTGAACTCCGTGAATAAAAACAGCAAGGCTACCGGCGAGTTTGTGAAAACCCGAAAGGGCACAATCTCGTTAAAAGACACTTGCAAGGTCCTCTCGACCTTGTAAGGAGAAAATACCTATGTGAGATCCTTACGACTCACAATGGAGCAACACACTTAGGGATCCCCACGATTCCTAAGAAGAAATTACACTTACAAGATCCTCACGACTCGTAAGGAGAATTCCCCTATACAACCCTCACGGCTCATAGGATTCAAAAGCCTTAAGCTATAGGGATCTGAATCTGTTCTTAAGCCGTCATACATCCCAATATTACCCTACAAGCGTTTCAATATTGACCCTTGTATACAATCCACGGGCATGAATAAACATTTCCCCAATAGAGTCCTACCAACGACGAGGGATATCCTCACATGGTGAACGATCCTTGTAAGTCCTCTCGACTTATAAGGAGAAAACACTCTTGTAAGATCCTTATGACTTATAAGAGAACATATACTTAAGAATCCTCACGATTCTTAAGAAGAAAATGTACTTACGATATCCTCACGACTCGTAAGGAGAAACGTCTTTATGAGACCCTTACGGCTCATAAAGTCAAAAGCCTTAGTCGACAGAATCTTAACCCGGTTTGCTAAGCCACCTTTGTTCGAACCGACAAAGGCTAATGATGATTCACTCCTGACAATATCTCAGTGGTAGCGATGCTGATACTTAAATCAGTATCAAATTCCAAGTCTAAACTCGCGATAAAAAATCAGCGAGCCAAAAATACATATGAAATAGCTGAAATGATGGGGCAACTTGCAACAAAATCAGCAAGTAAAATATATGCATACAAAATAGCCGAAATGATTGGGCAACTCGCAATAAAAAGCAGCTAGTAAAAAAGAAAAAATAGCCGAAATGATTGGGCACCGCGAAAAATAGCCAAAATGATTGGGCAATCGCGACTTTCGCGATACAAAAAGCTGAAATGATAGAGCATCGCGGAAAGAAATAAAAAAATGAAATAATGAAACTTTTACCCTGCAGGTAAGTCCATACTAACCCCTGTATACAATCCATGGGCATAAACGAAAAGGGAACCACATGTCCCAACAAACACTATCAAAGGGAAAGTCAGGTCTCAGCGGCAATATCTGCATCCCAGAAGACCGACAACGGCGTTCCTCCTCATGCCAGCAGGACATGGACGCGACACTACCAATCGGAGCCACGGCAAAGTCCCTAGTTCCAAGACTCTACGGTTCACAGACAACCTAAAGTCAACCCCGACACCGTAGAAAATGGAGAAAGTCGACCCCGACACCGTAGAAAACGGAGAAAGTCGATCCCGACACCGTTGAAAATGGAGAAAGTCAATCTCGACACCGTAGAAAACGGAGAAAGTCGACCCCGACACCGTAGAAAACGGAGAAAGTCGATCCCGACACCGTAGAAAACGGAGAAAGTCGACCCCGACACCGTAGAAAACGGAGAAAGTCGATCCCGACACCGTAGAAAACGGAGAAAGTCGATCCCTACATCATAGAAAACGGAGAAAGTCGATCCCGGCACCGTAGAAAACGGAGAAAGTCGATCCCGACCGAAGAAAGCGGGTGTCAACCCTGACATCGAAGAAAGTGGAAAATGTCAACCCTGACATCGCGGAAAGCGGAGCAAGTCAGCCAATGACCTCCAAGCCCCAGGGAAATCAATGTCCTTGGTAAAATCTCTCGATTCAGGAAAATCAGCGTCCTTGGCAAGAACCTCTCGATTCGCGTTGATCCGCAAGGAAATCAGTGTCTTTGCAGGAATACATCGATTCGTTTCGACCCCAGGAAAATCAGTGTCCTTGGCAAAATATCTCGATTCAGGGAAATCAGCGTCCTTGACGAGAACATCTCGATTCGCGTCGACTCGCAAGGAAATCAGTGTCTTTGCAGGAATCTCTCGATTCACGTCGACCTCCATGAAAATCAGTATCCTTGGCAAAAACCTCAATTCAGGGAAATCAGCATCCTTGATAAGAACATCTTGATTCGACTCGACCCGCAAGGAAATCAGTGTCTTTACAGGAATCTCTCGATTCGTCTCGACCCCAGGGAAATCAGTATCCTTGGACAAACCTCTCGATTCGGGGAAATCAACGTCCTTGGCGAGAACCTCTTGATTCGCGTCGACCCGTAAGGAAATCAGTGTCTTTGCAGGAATCTCTCGATTCGTCTTGACCCCAGGGAAATCAGTGTCCTTGGCAAGACCTCTCGATCCAGGGAAATCATCATCTTTTGCGAGAACCTCTCGATTCGCGTCAACCCGCAAGGAAATCAGTGTCTTTGCAGGAATCTCTCGATTCGTCTCGACCCCAGGGAAATCAGTGTCCTTGGTAAGACCTCTCGAATCGGGGAAATCAACGTCCTTGGCGAGAACCTCTCGATTCGCGTCGACCCGCAAGGAAATCAGTGTCTTTGCAGGAATCTCTTGATTCGTCTCGACCCCAGAGAAATCAGTGTCCTTGGCAAGACCTTTCGATCCAGGGAAATCAGCATCTTTTGCGAGAACCTCTCGATTCGCGTCGACCCACAAGGAAATCAGTGTCTTTGCAGGAATCTCTCGATTTGTCTCGACCCCAGGTAAATCAGCGTCCTTGGCTAAACCTCTCGATTCATGGAAATCAACGTCCTTAGCGAGAACTCCTCGACTCGTTTCGACCCATAAGGAAATCAGTGTCTTTGTGACAATCTCTCGATTAGTCTCGACCTGCGGGGAAATTAGTGTCCCTGTGCATAAAAAAAATTCTCTTGTGGGATCCTTACGATTCTCAAGAGAAAACGCACTTAGGAGTCCTCACGACTCCTAAGGAGAAAAGACACATACGGGATCCTCTCGACTCGTAGGGAGAAAAGTATTTATGAGACCATCACTGCTTATAAAGTTGAAAGGTCTTAGGCGACAGATCTTAACCTTGTTTCCTAAGTCATTGCTGCCTTACAAAGAGGTCAAGTTGGACTATCCACGGGCCACACTCTCCAAAGTCGAATCTCGACAAGGAGGAAAACAACCACTTACGAGTCCTCTCGACTTGTAAGTAAAAAAAATTCTCTTATGAGATCCTTATGACTCTCAAGAGAAAACGCACTTAGGAATCCTCATGATTCCTAAGGAGAAAATACACCTGCAAGATCCTCTCGACCCGTAGGGAGAAAAGTCTTTATGAGACCCTCATGACTCATAAAGTTGAAAAGTCTTAGGTGGAAGATCCTAACCCGGTCTCTTAAGCCATCACTGCCATGCAAAGAAGTCAAGATGGACTATCTATGGGCCACACTCTCCGAAGTCGAACATCGAAAAGGAGGGAAACAACCACATACGAGTCCTTTCGACTTGAAAGCAGGAAAAGCTCTCTTGTGAGATCCTTACGACTCACAAGGGAGAAACACACTTAGGAGTTCCTACGATTCCTAAGGATAAAAATACACCTACGGGATCCTCTCGACTCATAGGGAGAAAAAACCTTCTTGAGACCCTTATGGCTCAAGAATATGAGAAAAGTCTTAGGCTACAAGGATCCTAAACTTGTCTTCTAAGCCCTCAATTCAATGGCCATGCATAACTCTGCACTACTTCACCCACGTACATACTTACATGGGCAAATTAGTGGGGGGCATTTGTTCCCGCCAAAATTTTCTGAGCAAAAAAGCCCAACATATCAAATGACAACGATACGCTTAAGAAAATGCAAAGCGGTATTTTCCGGGCTGTATTTTGACAAATTCTCGAATGAGAACCAGCCAAATTCTAATGTTATCGAAAGCGTCTCGAAAAATCCTTCGATTTGATATATTATGGGCCTCATAATTCATCCGGGATCAAAAGTTATGAGCAAATATGTCATGCACGTGTAATCTAAGTAATACTCTACTACAAGGGGGATATATTTTTAGTCCCACATCGGGAAAAAGAGAGATCTCTTCTCTACCACTCCCATATAAATAAGAGCGATACCTCTTAGAAAAAGATAGAGAATTCAATTCTCAAAGGAGATTAGTTCTCCATTGGAGCTTAGTTCTCCAAGTTAGGCCCATAGCTGCCTTCCCATAATGCGCATATGCGCAAGCGCCATGTGCACTACATGCAACGCACGTGCGCCCGCCACGTGCACACCGCATGCAACGCACGTGCGCACCACGTGCGAGGATTCAATTCTCAAAGAAGCTTAGTTCTCCAAGTTTGGGCCATAGCTTCCCCCCATAATGCGCATATGCGCAAGCACCATGTGCACTACGTGCAACGCACGTGCGCCCGCCACGTGTGCACCACGTGCAACCCACGTGCGCACCACGTGAGAGAATTCAATTTTCAAAGGAGATTAGTTCTCCATAGGAGCTTAGAGCTCCAAGTTAGGGCCATAGCTGCCCCCCCCATAATGCGCATATGCGCAAGCGCCATGTGTGCTATGTGCAACGCACGTGCGTCCGCCACGTGCGCACCACGTGCAATGCACGTGCGCACCACTTGCGAGGATTCAATCCTCAAAGGAGCTTAGTGCTCTAAGTTATGGTCATATCTGCCTCCCCCATAATGCGCATATGCGCAAGCGCTACGTGCAACGCACGTGCGCATAACGTGCGAGGATTCAATCTTCAAAGGAGCTTAGTTCTCCAAGTTATGGCCATAGCTGCCCCCCATAATGTGCAAGCTCCATGTGCGCTACATGCAAACATGTCGCCCAACACGTTGGACACACGTGCGCCCAACACGTTGGACGTACGTGCGCCCAACACGTTGGACGCACGTGCGCCCAACACGTGCGACGCACGTGCGCGGACGCAAAGAAGCCTTTTTCAGCAGCGAGAAGCTTAAGCTCCAACCTGTTCTTCCCCCCTGATGAGTGGGACATGGTTCAAAGGGTACATCTCTCCACACCTTCGATATATGGTGCTGTAATCTCTCAGTGTAGTCGGAGAGGTGGTGGGTCCCAACGGCCAATGATCCTTCTTTCTAAAATAAGAGACATACACACAACAGAGGAATCCCCCCTAAAATTCAAATTCTCAGAAAAGAAAAAGAGAAGAGCAAGCTCTAAGAAAAAGAACCTTCTTCAAGGTAAATAAAAAGAAAAGAGATCATAGCATCTCTTGATAAAAAAAATAAGAACTTAGTTCTTTTTCTAGATCACAGATCTGTAAGACAAAGTCTTTCACAAAAACAGAAGAGATCATAGCATCTCTTCATAAAAAGAAGAACTTAGTTCTTAGATCCATGAGACAATCTCTTATAAACGAGAGTTTAATTTTCAGAGCACAGAACTGACCATAACTGCCAAAGAAGTGCTTCAGCGCTCCAAGTCTGACGCTCAGCGCCAAGCACACCACGTGCTCCTCACGTGTGCGCTATTTCAAAAGAAGCGCTTCAGTGCTCCAAGTCTGGCGCTCAGTGCTAAGCGCACCACGTGCTTCTCACGTTTGCGCCATTTCACAAGAAGCGCCTTAGCGCTCCAAGTCTGGCGCAGAGCGCACCACGTGCTCCTCACGTGTGCGCCATTTCACAAGAAGCGCCTTAGCGCTTCAGATCTAGCGCTCAGCGCCAAGCGCACCACGTGCTCCTCACGTATGCTCTGAAGAAACACAAAGTGTTCTTTAAATAAAGCCCAGCGCCATAAAAAAATGTTCAACACTGAGTAAAAGACAAAAGAAAAAGGGGTGTCAGAACCCAATTTAATGCTCAGCATTATTGAACCAAAAGGGACTGAGCCCAAACAAATGTTCAACATTTTATTCAAATCTAAGTGGACTGAGCCCAAGTTGGCCATATGTCCTCAATTCAGATTAACTGAACCCATGTTCTCACAATCTCTTTAATTGGTCTTAGTCCCAAACCCTGACTACAGATCTCTCAACCAACATTGGTTCAAGGGTACATCTCTTCACACCTCTGATATATGTCGTTGTAATTCTTCAACGTCTTCAGAGAGGTGGCGGGTCCCGACAACCAGAAACTTTACAGACTATGATGTCTTTAAACCCCACAGACTATGATGTTTTTAAACTAAACTATGATGTCTTTAAATGGACTATGATGTCCTTAAACTCCATGGACTATGATGTCCTTAAACTTATGGACCGCAATGTCCCTAAACTAAAACGATAGAGTCCAAATACTCTTTCGTTGGATCTAAATGATCCCAAAATCCTGTTGAGTAGATCTTAGTCTAAAATTAAACTAACGTATCCTCAACAAACGTTTAAGTTAATCTTAATCTCAATGAGATTAACGATCCTTAAACCCAAATCAAACCCAAATATAAGAAAATACGGATTTGGACTAATCCACGCCCTACGGGAGACAACATAAATTAGTCTCCGTATACAATCCACGGGCAACCAAAAATAAAACAAACACACACGACACAAAGTGACCATCTGGAGAAGAAGAAAGTTGTTACCACGATGCGGTAGCGTAATTAACTGCAGGGGCTTGCGCCTGCAGAGAAGAGCGTCCCCACAATCAAAAACCCCTCAAATGAGGGGGAATCTGACGAAGGCTGCTACAACGGCCGCATCCGTCTAAACCTCCGATATACAGTGCAATAAATCAACTTGGCATCTTCAGAGAGGTGGACGGATAAAACCAAATAGTATCTGCCCCCAAATTCAAGCAAAACGAACCTACGCGGTTCCGTCTCTGTATTCGGCGGAGAACAAGGAAAGAGCCGAGATCCCTTCACCGGGAGTGACCTCTTTAACAAAACTAGCAAATGCTACAAAAAACACTCATTTTCAAAACACAAGATTCTACAACGATATCAAGTTCATTACGTTAAAGGTTTTCATCAAAACCATTCGTAGCCCTCCATCATTTCAGATACTATTTAGTATTCATGCTGTGTTTGTTAACCTTGTCAAGGCGTAGTGTGCGGTAGCTGATTAGCGCTTATCTGTCGCATGTGATGCGATTAGATTAGGGTAGTCGTACGGCTTTGTTGACCTTGTTAAAGGTCGTGCGGGTTGTTCCCCTCCGAAAGACGGCGCGACAGAACGTCTTGCCTGAAATTCGGGGCAGACGCTAATTGGTGCTATCCGTCTACCTCTTCGAAGATGTCAAGTTGATTTATGGCACTGTGTATCGAAAGTTTAAACGGATGCGGCCGATGTAGCAGACTTCGTCAGATTCCCCCTTGTTTGAGGGGTTTTTGATTGTGGGGACGCTCTTCCCTGCAGGAGCAAGCCCCTGCAGTTAATTACGCTACCGGATCGCGGTAACAACTTTCTCCTTCTCCAGATGGTCACTTCGTGTCGTGGGTGTTTGTTTTGTTTGTGGTTGCCCGTGGATTGTATACGGAGACTAAGTTATGTTGTCGCCCGTAGGGCGTGGACTAGTCCAAATCCGTATCTTTCTTAGATTTGGATTTAGGGGTTTGGGTTTAAAGATACGTTAGCCTCATTTGAGACTAAGATCAACTTAAACGTTTGTTAAGGATACATTAGTCTAGTTTTTAGACTAAGATCAATTTAACGGGATCGTTTAGATCCAACAAGAGATAAGGGAGCCCTGTTGTTTAGTTTAGTGACATTACGGTCAATAGGTAGTTTAAGGACATTGCGGTCCAATGTTAGTTTTAAGACGTTGCGGTCAAGGTTAAGGACATCATAGTCCGAGGGTTTAAGGACTCCACAGTCCGGCGTTAGTTTTAAGACATCACGGTCAAGGTTAAGGACGTCATAGTCCGTTGTTAGTTTTAAGACATCCCGGTCAAGGTTAAGGACATCATAGTCTGAGGATTTAAGGAGTCCACAGTCCGGCGTTAGTTTTAAGACATCACGGTCAAGGTTAAGGACCTCATAGTCCGTTATTAGTTTTAAGACATCCCGGTCAAGGTTAAGGACATCATAGTCCGAGGATTTAAGGACTCCACAGTCCGGCGTTAGTTTTAAGACATCACGGTCAAGGTTAAGGACCTCATAGTTCGTTGTTAGTTTTAAGACATCCCGGTCAAGGTTAAGGACATCATAGTCCGAGGATTTAAGGACTCCACAGTCCGGCGTTAGTTTTAAGACATCACGGTCAAGAATAAGGACCTCATAGTCCGTTGTTAGTTTTAAGACATCCCGGTCAAGGTTAAGGACATCATAGTCCGAGAATTTAAGGACTCCACAGTCCATGAAATGTATGGTTGTTGGGACCCATCACCTCTTTGAAGATGTTGAGGAATTACAACGAAAAATATCAAAGGAGTGAAGAGATGTACCCTCGAACCAAGGTAGATTAAGTGATCTGTAGTCCAATTTGGAAACAAGACCAGTTAATTATGTTATGGGCCCATTGGTTCAACTAAGTGTGAATTGAGGACTTATGGCCAACTTGGGCTATGTCCAATCAAGTTTAGAATATTGGCCCTCTATTGGTATATTAGACATATTCAATTAAAGGGGAGGCTTTGCCTCTAGGAACTTAGCCAATTAGGCTAAAGCTAGTGTTAAATACTAAAGACCAATAGTGTTGAACACTGGGAATAAGGTTGACTAATTAGTGTAAAACACTAAAAAAAAATGTTAAACACCAGCAACAGGGCTTTCGAATTAGTGTTAAACACTAAAGCAAATCAGTGTTAAACACTGGAAATAGAGTTTTCAAATTAGTGTTGAACACTAAGGCAAATCAGTGTTAAACACTGGAAATAGAGTTTTCAAATTAGTGTTAAACACTAAGAAAGTCAGTGTAAAGTACTGCAAACAAAGGTCTCAAATTAGTGTTAAACACTAAGGAGAGAGGGGTCACGTGTGGGCACGTGAGAGCACCCTGATTCTCCTTATTTTGTTCTGTCAAAAGTATTGAATACTTTCTATAATTGCTTTTAAAGCATCACGTGCTGTCACGTGATGGGAGTGTGGGTATTTGACTGTTGAAGCTTTTGCCAAGGGGTCATGTGGTAGCACGTGAGGGCGCCCATAGCTTCTGTTTCTTTTGCTTTTTCTTTGTGTGCTTCAGGGGTCACGTGGGGCACGTGAGGCATTGCCTCAAAGTTATTTTCTGTGGATCTTTGTAGGAGTCATGTGGTAGAACGTGACTCTGGCTCTTTGCATGTTTTAAAGGTTTGTTCATCTTTTAAGAATTAAATTCTTCATAAGGTTAAACCCTAGCAATAACTTTAAAGGAATTAAATTCCCACCTTTCTTTTGAAGAATTATATTCTTAGATAGGGTTAAACCCTAATTTCCTTTATGTAGGAATTAAATTCCTCATATATGTAAAGAATTAAATTCTGGTATAGGGTGAAACCCTAATTTCTTTTTTAAGGGAATTAAATTTCTGTGAGGTTGAGAGAATTAAGTTCTCAATTAGGGTTAAACCCTAGTTCTGTCTACTCTGAAGGAATTAAATTCCTATAATATGGGGGTAAACCCTAATTTTATCTCAATGGAATTAAATTCCTGTAATTCTGTGAGAATTAAATTCTCAAAACTCAATTCCTCCTCTATGTTTTAGATCTGCATGGCAAGATCTCAACCCAATGAGAATTAAATTCTCAATTCATGGGGAGATGTGCACTTTGCAGATCCTCAACCAGAGAAAGAACTAAGTTCTTTTCTTTACATAAGAGTTAAACTCTTTTGAGAATTAAATTCTCCTTTGAAGCCTCTCTTTTCTTACCTAGGTTTTTTTCTTTTGCAGAGAATCAAATTCTTCCTTCTGAATTTTCGAGATTCCAAGGCTCTATATTTCTCTCTCTGTTCTTTTCTCTTCTTCCTCTCTTTTTTTTTATTTTCTTTTGCAGAGAATCAAATTCTTCCTTCTGAATTTTCGAGATTCCAAGGCTCTATATTTCTCTCTCTGTTTTTTTCTCTTCTTCCTCTCTTTTTTTTTTTAACTTTCTCCCTTGGTACCTATTCATAGGAGAAGGAAAAGAATCAATCTGTTTAGTGAACCTTTCATTGAAAGATTTAATTTGTTTATTGAGAGATTTGATTTATCTTGATCATTGATCTAGGCCTTTAAATTATTAGGTGAATTTTATTCACCGTTGGATTTTAAATCCAAAGATATTTCTTTTGTTATTTCGGTTAGATTTAGTGGGAAATCTTTCCATGTCCAGGATTTTTCCATAAATTGGTGATATTTAATCACTCTCGGATTTTTAATCCAACGGTTTCACATAATTCTTCTCCATTTTGGAAAGATTTGAATGATCTCTCCTCAGAATTTAATTCTGTTAAAGAATAAGGCTTTTTAAGCCGGTCACGTGTGGCCACGTGACCATTGGTCATGTGTGAGTGTTAGTGTATATACCCTAGGGGCCATTATTGTATCATACTAGTTTGTATATTACTTAATGGAAGCTTGGGATATTCACATGTATATAACAGTCTTGCTAAATATGGTAGTATGCTACTTGATTTTTCTATCTTAATATGTGAGTATACGTATTGATAGAGCTCTTAGGATCTTGCTTGACTACCAGCGTTGTGATGGCAGTCATACTAGTGGGGGCTGGGTAGTCTACAAGCACATCCTTATTCAGGTCCCTAGTCGTTGGATTATCGAGACAGGGCATCGATACTCCGGAGTAGACTAGTGTGTACGCTTCTCATCCCAGTTGGGGAGATGGTCTGTCCCACAGCCGTCAGTACGTCGTACTGGAGATAGTATACAGGTGCTCGTTAGGTTACGGGTACACCGGACAGGACTCACAGGGAACTGTTGTTTGGTTTTATACCAGTCGTCAGTGAACAATTCCCAGGTGACATGAGTACAGCTTTGTCCGCAGACTTGACACTGCTACTTCGCCTCGAGTGTGTCCCACTGTTCTTAGATTGCTACCCTACCACGGCTCAAAGGAGTCGTGCAAACAGGTAGCAGTTGGGTGCAGTCCCGAGCACTTGGAGGCAGTGGCGGTTAGACAGGATTCGTCTCTCCCGGTATTGGGGGTTGATATCGCGCTGTGTCAGAGAGCCATTACGCAAAGTCCCTGGCCAGGGCAAGCGAGATTTGCTGGTAGGTTCCAATAGTTTCTCAGGATGTAATGGGCTTCCCTCTGACACTACTTATACCGCTATTAGGGGACTGACGCTTGCCGCCCCCTAGGCCCGATATGCGATAGTCTTAGACGAACGGACCGGACTATATGGAGATTGTCACATCAGACTCAGTAGGAGTTCGAATGGGTTTCCTTATCGGCCTTCTTATCGACATCTACCTGGGGACCGTTACGTACAGCTAGTGCCGCTTGCGGTCTGTGGTTAAACCCACTGCCAGCGTAGTAGTCGAGTCTCTAGAGTCCCACACAGAGAGTTTCCCTACTCCAGGCGAAACGATATAGAGGTCGTATGGTTTTACGACAAAGGGTTCGGACGCGTACGTGTGTTTACACGCGTACGTCGTTCGAACAGTTTTTACCAGTCGGCTTTGGTTTAAACCAGTTACTGGTATCCGGTTATTGGATTTATACAGTCTAAAGTTTTTCCGTATTTTTGTGGAAAGGAGGGGCGTTCTCGTAATTGCGCGAGAAGCTTCTAGAAGGTGGTGACTAAGGGGGTTTAGGTGGCATATACAATGAATGTGATTAGTGAGTCATATGGATGATTCATCCATGTCATTAAAGCATCATAAATGCTTAATGACTCATGGAGATGAATCATCACTAAATATTATCAAGCATGGTTGTTAAATTGATTTATTTTCTTTTCTTGATAAAAAGAAATGCTTGATATATATTATCATAACTCATTATTCTCACTTCATTATTATGTTCACCTTCTCTCTCCTTAAGCTCTCCCTCTTCAAACCCTAATCCTCCCCTCTTATGTGTTGAGTACAAGGATTAGTTAGACTAATTAAACCATAACCCTCACTCTATTTCACCTAGCTTCTTTGATTAGCACTTAAAGAAGTTTAGTTGCCTCAAGTTTAGAGGCTAAGCTTGGAGTAAAGCTCTCGGGTGGATCTGTTAGTGTATATGCCTTAGAGGCCATTACTGTATCATACTAGTATATATATTACTTGATGGAAGCTTGGGATATTCACAGTTGTATAAACAATCTTGCTCAATATAGTAGTATGCTACTTGGTTTGTCTCTGCTTTAATGTGTACATGTGTGTTTATTTATTATATCACCTATACGCATTAGTAGAGCCCTTAGGATCTTTGCTTGATTACCGGCGTTGTGATGGCGATCACACTCGTGGGGGCTGGGTAATCTACAAGCACATCCTTATACACGTCCCTAGTCGTGGGAGTATCGAGATAGGGCATCGATACTCCGGAGTAGACTAGCGTATGCGCTTCTCATCCCAGTACGGGAGACGGTCTGTCCCACAGCCGTCAGTACGTCGTACTTGAGATAGTATGCGGGTGCTCGTTAGGTTACGAGTACACTGGACAGGACTCGTCGGGAACTGATGGTTGGTATTATACCTATCGTCAGTTATCAGTTCCCAGGTGACATGAGTACAGCTTAGTCCGCTGACTTGACACTGTCACTTCGCCTCGAGTGTGTTCCCACTGTTCTTTGATTACTACCCTACCACGGCTCTACTGAGTCGTGTAAACAGGTAGTAGTTGGGAGCAGTCCCGAAGCACTTGGAGGCAGTGACGGTTAAACAGGATTCGTCTCTCCCGGTATTGGGGGTTGACATCGCGCTGTGTCTAGGAGAGCCATTACACGAGTAGTCCCTGGCCAGGGCAAGCGAGATATACTGGTAGGTTTCCAGTGTTATCTCAGGGTGTATTGGGCTTCACTCCGACACGACTTGTACCGCTATTAGGGGACTGACGTTTACCGCCCCTTAGGCCCGCCATGCGATGTATCAGACGAACAGACCGGACTGTATGGAGATTGTCACATACAGGCTCAGTAGGAGTTCGGATGGGTTTTACCTCATCGGCCTTCTTATCGACATCTACCTGGGGACCGTTACGTACAGCTAGTGCCGCTTGCGGTCTGTGGTTAAACCCACTGCCAGCGTAGTGTCGAGTCTTTAGAGTCCCACACAGAGAGTTTCCCTGCACTGAGCGAAACGTGTAGAGGCCGTATGGTTTTACAGCAGGGCTGCGATCACTTACGTACACTTGTATGCGTATGGTGTTCGGGCAGGCAGTACTAGTGGGCTTTGGTTTAAGCCGGATCCTAGTATTGCACGGATGGATTTGTTTTGTCTTCTGTGCATCCGCATTCTACGGAATACGGATGCAGGTGTGTATGCACAGTTTTCCGGAGCGGTGAAGGAGGAGGTGCCTCATTAGGGTTTTGGCAGTTGGTTCGGCCAAAACCGTTATGTGGCAGGCTCATTAGGGTTTTGACAGTTCGTTTGGTCAAAACCATTATGAGCCGCGGATATCCTTTACTAATCCTTTTAGTGATAATTTTATGATGGCTAATTGCATTGACCATTTGACCCCGTTGACCTCTCTTGACTTTGTTGACCGGTTGACCGTGTTGACCATTGACTTTCAAGAGGGATCTACACTCTTCTTTTCATTTTCTTTTTCTTTTGGATTATGATAATGGTCATTTCAATGTAGCCATCAAACTTTATCTTGATGGGATTAGTAATGATGTTGCTTTTGCATTATTGCAACCATGGTTACTTTTCTTTGGTATCATAATTTCTTTCTTATTTCTCTCTCTTGATTATTCAAGTGAGAAGAAAAGAAATGAACCATGGTTGTTGCTCCTCCTTCTTCTTCCTCCTCTTGATTCATCTTTTGATCTCATGTGTTGAGAGATAAAGATCCCACAAAGACAAAACCATCCATTGATCATTTCTACACTACCTAGGGCTTCTAGATTAGCAATCTCTTTGCCCTAGTTATCTCGGCTCGAGGTGGAGCTCGGTGCACATCTCTCGGGTGGATCGTCTTCGACTCAAGGAGGCCGCGGAGGTGACCAAAGTCCGGATCAACCCTCGGAGCAAGCAAGGAGAAGAACAACAATAAGAGAAGGAGTTCAAGTTGAGTGACCAAAGTCCGGATCAACCCTTGGAGTAAGCAAGGAGAAGAACAACAAGAAGAGAAGGAGTTCAAGTTGAGGTATAACCTGTTATCAGAGTAGCTAACTCTCTTTAGCATGATAGCTAGTTTAGTTTAGAAAAGATCCGGCTTTTACGGTCCATGTTACCAAGTCTAGAAAAAATTTTGTTTTACCGTTTCCGCTACCCCGAAAGTACCGGGAGAGGTAACGTGGACCTAACAGTGGTATCAGAGCCTAACTAAACATAAACTAGCTAGGTAGTGAAGTGTATCGAAGTTCGAAACAGAAAAATCGAAAAACCAAGTTTCGAAAACCCTTAGTTTCTGTTAAAAAATTTTCTGGTCAAAACAAAATTTGTCATACTCCAAAAATCATCTCAGGGTTTTGTGAAGACACTCACCAAAAACGAGCCAGAGATCTTACCAAAGGACCGCGGTTCCGCGGCAATAGCAAGCTATTGCCGCGGAACCGCGACCGTCTTATCTCCTCTCTGCCTCGATTTTGGTGCAGTGTATTTGTGGTTTGGTTTTAGGATTTTTCATATGGTTTATTTGTGCCCAGATTTTCCAGAATAGAAATTTATTTTTGAGGGTCTATAAATCCGTATTTTTCCGAACTTCAATACACTTTGACAATAATGGTTATATCTGTGATGTTCATATGTATTGAACGTCGGCTAATCGCTATATGTCGATTAGTCGGGGTTATACATATCTGTGATCTGTGATTGGTGCTGATGGTTTGTGTATATGAACTCGTTGGATTGTCGCGGATGAATAGCCGGGGTGGATGTGAGATGAGAGCTTCTTTTTCTTTCATTCATGTAATAAATTTGTAATTTGATGTAATATTATTTGTATGGGCGCACAACCGGGTCGGGGTTGTAGCCGTCATTGTATAATTCTTTTTACTGTTTTTGCTCCTAGGATAGACCCATGGAGGGGGTGCACAAACTACCGGGTATCTCGAAGTGCCGAGTGGCCTACTCATGGCGTTGAGGGAGGTTGCTTCGCTTCGGGTACTTGGCGGGTAGTTTGCCGCACTCGTAGGGGTCTTGGGTGGGGTTTTGGCTATTCATCGCGACCGTGTAATCCGTTTTTCGTTGCAGGCTCAAACGAATCACGGGTTCCTAGTATATCCAAAGTGTTCATCTGTGATCTGGATTGGCTATCATTGCTGTATATCTATATATAATAACTATTTAGGCGTTGCTTATGTTTTACAGCCGCGCTAGCCCAGCCCCCGCTCTGTCGTTAGTTAAGTAACCTAACGGGTGATGACGGGGCCCCGTGGCGAATGCGAATGGCATAAGCGTACGTCATATTTTGGTTGTTTTCTGCAATGGTAGGATTTAAATGATGGGACGCATTAAAAGAACTAATGCAAGAAAATAAACCTAAAAGACGTTGTTGGAACAAGTTTTTCAAAAAGCTGTTATTGCAAGGACGTTCATTTTTGTTTTGCATCGAGGTATTCGGTTATGAATGCCCAGCACCTCAGTCGACGAGGCAAGGGCCGAGATCCCTTCATCGGGAGTGACCCCTTGGACAAAAGTTTGCGTCAGGGTAATAACTTCACTATAGTCGATTATTCTTGCTTTGCATCGAAGTATTCAGTTTGGAATATCCTGCACCTCATTCAATGAGGAAAGAGCCGAGATCCCTTCACGGGGAGTGACCTCTTTAGCAAAAGTTTTCGCCACTATATTTTCAAAAAGGATGTATCACGTTCCTTCAACGATATCAAGTTCATTACGTTAACGGGTTTTTCGCCAAAAACCCAGTCGTAGCCCTCCGTCGTTTCTTATAAGTTATACTTAGTATTCGTACTGCGTTTGTTGACTGTGTCAAGGCGCAGTGAACGGTAGCTATGTGTTGCTTATTTGCTGGATACAATGTGATTGGTTAGGACATTTGTGTAACCTTGTTGACTGTGTCAAGGGTTATGCAGGTGGGTTTAATGCAATCAAGACAACGACGGGATGAACTTGACTAGGACTCTTTGATTTGTTGACTGTGTCAAGATCACTTGGGTCCTAGGGGAAAAAACCACATTGGGAGTTTCAAAAGAACTGAAACTTGCAGATTTAGCATACCTTCTGGAGTGTGGTGAATAGAGTGGATTCCATCTAGGTTATCACACAATGATAGTTGGATCCCGATCCCACTGATGAGTTGGATTACTCTCGGGAGATTATTTCACTTAACAATCAATGCTATAAACCTAGTAGGTGTCTAGAAAGGTGTTAGCGGGGTTACGCCCCCAGGAAAAAGAGGTTCTTAAATTAAGGAACTTCGCGAAAGCGTTGGAAAACCTCCCTCGAAGTACCAACACTAGCCTGGCTGAAAGGTTAAGCAAGTATTGTGACGTGAATTAAAATCCCGACTAGTTCTTCTTTTTAAAAAGGTTTTAAGAAGAATTTGAGGAAACAGTGGGAGACATCCTGGTTAGATAAATTAATAAACCAATCTAATCTTGCAAGAGCATACGCTGAGTGTTTCTTTTCTCTCTTTCCAGGCAGCAACCTTTTCACGCCCTAATCAAGATAATAAAATGTATCGCTTGACCGATCCGAATTCTTATTCGGGGCTGGGGAACATTGGTTCAGCTCTAACTTGTGACAACAGTCATAAGTATGAGAATGGGAAAGGGGATTGTATGGATTTCCAGGATACCCAGTTGAAGAAGAAGCATGGTTTTGCATCTACTTCAGGTGTTCTTGTAATTGAGAACTGTTTTACGGTTAGCCCTACCTCCTGGGTACTTGATACCGGATCAGGATCTCATATCTGTAATTTATTACAGGGACTGAGAAAAAGTAGGAAAGTTACACCGGGTGATATGTCGCTCAGAGTAGCGAACGGAGCACAAGTTAATGCGGCAGCCGTCGGTGAATATCACCTAGTATTGCCAACTGGCAAGACTATGATTTTGAACGATTGCTACTATGTACCCTCCATGGTTTGCAACATCATATCAGTTTCTTTACTCGATAAAGATGGATATAACTTTGTTCTTGAAAAGAATATCATGAACATTTACCTTCATAAGGTACTGGTTGCAGAGGGTACACTGTGTAATGGTATCTATGTTCTAAATCAGAATACAATTCTCAATATACAAAACACACGCAAGAGGAAGAATTCAGATACGAATGAATCCTACTTGTGGCATTGTAGACTTGGTCATATTGGAGAGAAAAGACTGAGTAAGTTGCATAAAGATGGACTCTTGGATGCATTCGAGTTTTCATCTTATGAAACTTGTCAGTCTTGTCTCAAAGGGAAGATGACCAAATCTCCGTTCACCGGACATGGAGAAAGAGCAACCGAGCTCTTGGGACTCGTACATAGTGATGTATGCGGTCCGATGTCTATACATGCAAGGGGTGGGTTCTCGTACTTCATCACGTTCACTGACGATCTCTCTAGGTTCGGATATGTGTATCTGATGAAACACAAATCTGAAGCTTTTGAGAAATTCAAGGAATTTAGAAACGAAGTAGAGAACCAGACAGGCAAAAGTATCAAGATCCTCCGATCTGACAGGGGAGGGGAGTACTTAAGCACGGAATTCCTAGATTACTTAAAAGAGAATGGTATTCTCTCTCAGCTTACTCCTCCTTATACACCACAGCACAACGGTGTATCGGAGCGGAGGAATCGTACCCTATTGGATATGGTTCGCTCCATGATGAGTAGTGCTGAGTTACCTCTTTCATTCTGGGGATATGCACTTCAAACTGCAGCACATCTATTGAATCAAGTTCCATCCAAATCCGTGCCTAAGACTCCGTATGAAATATGGAATGGTAAGAGTTTGTATCTTAAACGTATTAAGATTTGGGGTTGCCCAGCTTATGTCAAAAAGCAGAACCCAGACAAACTTGAGGCACGGGCAGTTTTGTGTAAGTTTGTGGGATACCCAAAAGATTCAAGTGGGTATCTATTCTACCATGCAGAGGAACAGAAGATAATTGTTTCAAGGAATGCCACATTTTTAGAAAAAGAATTTCTTGTTAAAAACATTAGTGGCAGCACGGTAGAACTGGATGAAATTCCAGAAACACAAGCTTTAACAAAAGATTTGGTGGAACCGCTAGATTCAGTTACAACCAACGAACCTCAGCCACTCCGCAAATCTGGTAGGATTTCTCATCCGCCCGAGAGATACTACGGTTTTCTCATTGACGGGGATCGAGAGGATTGCATCTTGGAAGAAGATGACCCTACCAGTTTCAGGCAGGCCATTATCAGTAGGGACTCTGATAAGTGGCAGGAAGCAATGCAATCCGAAATGGAGTCCATGTACGCCAATAAAGTGTGGACCTTGGATATTGCTCCACCTGGGGTAAAACCCGTTGGATGCAAATGGATCTACAAAAGGAAACTTGGTGTAGATGGGCAGGTGGAAACCTATAAGGCTAGACTCGTTGCAAAAGGTTTTCGTCAAAGACCTGGTTTGGACTATGACGAAACTTTTTCTTCGGTGGCTATGCTCAAATCCATTCGGATCCTACTTGCCATTGCTGCCTTCCATGACTATGAGATCTGGCAGATGGATGTTAAAACGGCTTTTCTAAACGGTTGTTTGGAAGAGTACGTTTACATGGATCAACCAGAAGGTTTCGTAGACAGTGGGAGTAGCGGGAAAGTGTGCAAGTTGCTTAAATCCATTTATGGATTAAAGCAGGCATCACGAAGCTGGAACATCTGTTTTGATGAGGCAATCAAGGAATTTGATTTCATCAAGAACGAAGATGAACCCTGTGTTTATAAGAAGATTGTAGGACGAACTGTCGTATTCCTAGTCTTGTACGTGGACGACATTCTTTTGATATGAAATGATATTCCTATGCTACAATCGGTCAAGCTATTTTTATCACAAAGGTTCTCCATGAAAGACCTGGGTGATGCCTCGTACATTCTGGGGATCAAGATCTATAGAGATAGATCTAAGAAACTATTGGGACTTTCGCAGTCCAGGTACATAGAGACCGTACTAAAGAGATTTAGTATGGAAGATTCCAAGCGTGGTAACATACCCGCATTGCACGGAATTACCCTCTCCAAGAAGATGTCTCCTAAGACTGACGAGGAGAGGGTTCGCATGAGCACTATACCCTACGCTTCGGCGGTAGGATCTATAATGTATGCGATGCTATGTACAAGACCAGATGTAGCTTACGCGCTGAGCGCGGTAAGCCGGTATCAGTCAGACCCAGGGGAGGACCACTGGACAGCAGTGAAGAACATTCTCAAGTACCTGAGAAGGACTAAGGAGATATTCCTGGTTTACGGTAATGGAGACCTCAGGGTCGAGTCCTTTACCGATTCAAGCTTCCAGAGTGACAAAGATGACAGCAAGTCTGTCTCGGGTTTTGTGTTTACCCTCAACGGAGGGGCGGTATGTTGGAGGAGTTCCAAGCAGGATACCGTCGCAGACTCGACGATGGAGGCTGAATACATTGCTGCAAGCGATGCCGCAAAAGAGGCGGTCTGGATGAATAAGTTCATTAGTGAACTTCAGGTGGTTCCGTCCATTGTTGACCCAATACCTTTGTATTGCGATAACAATGGGGCTATAGTTTTAGCGAAGGAACCAAGGTCCCATCAGAAATCCAGGCACATCTTAAGGCGGTATCACCTGATCAGGGAAATCATTGATCGACAGGAGATCGAGGTGCGGAGAGTGGACACAAAGGACAACACTGCGGACCCATTCACGAAGGCTCTACCCCAGACTCAGTTCGAGCGGCTGCTCGAGATGATAGGTCTTCGATACGCCAGTACATGGCCTTAGTGCAAGTGGGAGATTGTTACTGTATATGCCCTAGAGGCCATTACTGTATCATACTGGTATGTATATTACTTGATGGAAGCTTGGGATATTCACAGTTGTACAGACAATCTTGCTCAATATAGTAGTATGCTACTTGGTTTGTCTCTGCTTTAATGTGTACATGTGTGTTTATTTATTATATCACCTATACGCATTAGTAGAGCCCTTAGGATCTTTGCTTGATTACCGGCGTTGTGATGGCGATCACACTCATGGGGGCTGGGTAATCTACAAGCACATCCTTATACACGTCCCTAGTCGTGGGAGTATCGAGATAGGGCATCGATACTCCGGAGTAGACTAGCGTATGCATTTCTCATCCCAGTACGGGAGACGGTCTGTCCCACAGCCGTCAGTACGTCGTACTTGAGATAGTATGCGGGTGCTCGTTAGGTTACGAGTACACTGGACAGGACTCGTCGGGAACTGATGGTTGGTATTATACCTATCGTCAGTTATCAGTTCCCAGGTGACATGAGTACAGCTTAGTCCGCTGACTTGACACTGTCACTTCGCCTCGAGTGTGTTCCCACTGTTCTTTGATTACTACCCTACCACGGCTCTACTGAGTCGTGCAAACAGGTAGTAGTTGGGAGCAGTCCCGAAGCACTTGGAGGCAGTGACGGTTAGACAGGATTCGTCTCTCCCGGTATTGGGGGTTGACATCGCGCTGTGTCTAGGAGAGCCATTACACGAGTAGTCTCTGGCCAGGGCAAGCGAGATATACTGGTAGGTTTCCAGTGTTATCTCAGGGTGTATTGGGCTTCACTCCGACACGACTTGTACCGCTATTAGGGGACTGACGTTTACCGCCCCCCTAGGCCCGCCATGCGATGTATCAGACGAACAGACCGGACTGTATGGAGATTGTCACATACAGGCTCAGTAAGAGTTCGGATGGGTTTTACCTCATCGGCCTTCTTATCGACATCTACCTGGGGTCCGTTACGTACAGCTAGTGCCACTTGCGGTCTGTGGTTAAACCCACTGCCAGCGTAGTGTCGAGTCTTTATAGTCCCACACAGAGAGTTTCCCTGCACTGAGCGAAACGTGTAGAGGCCGTATGGTTTTACGGCAGGGCTGCGATCACTTACGTACACTTGTATGCGTATGGTGTTCGGGCAGGCAGTACTAGTGGGCTTTGGTTTAAGCCGGATCCTAGTATTGCACGGATGGATTTGTTTTGTTTTCTGTGCATCCGCATTCTACGGAATACGGATGCAGGTGTGTATGCACAGTTTTCCGGAGCGGTGAAGGAGGAGGTGCCTCATTAGGGTTTTGGCAGTTGGTTCGGCCAAAACCGTTATGTGGCAGGCTCATTAGGGTTTTGACAGTTCGTTTGGTCAAAACCATTATGAGCCGCGGATATCATTTACTAATCCTTTTAGTGATAATTTTATGATGGCTAATTGCATTGACCATTTGACCCCGTTGACCTCTCTTGACTTTGTTGACCGGTTGACCGTGTTGACCATTGACTTTCAAGAGGGATCTACACTCTTCTTTTCATTTTCTTTTTCTTTTGGATTATGATAATGGTCATTTCAATGTAGCCATCAAACTTTATCTTGATGGGATTAGTAATGATGTTGCTTTTACATTATTGCAACCATGGTTACTTTTCTTTGGTATCATAATTTCTTTCTTATTTCTCTCTCTTGATTATTCAAGTGAGAAGAAAAGAAATGAACCATGGTTGTTGCCCCTCCTTCTTCTTCCTCCTCTTGATTCATCTTTTGATCTCATGTGTTGAGAGATAAAGATCCCACAAAGACAAAACCATCCATTGATCATTTCTACACTACTTAGGGCTTCTAGATTAGCAATCTCTTTGCCCTAGTTATCTCAGCTCGAGGTGGAGCTCGGTGCACATCTCTCGGGTGGATCTTCTTCGACTCAAGGAGGCCGCGGAGGTGACCAAAGTCTGGATCAACCCTCGGAGCAAGCAAGGAGAAGAACAACAAGAAGAGAAGGAGTTCAAGTTGAGTGACCAAAGTCCGGATCAACCCTTGGAGCAAGCAAGGAGAAGAACAACAAGAAGAGAAGGAGTTCAAGTTGAGGTATAACCTGTTATCAGAGTAGCTAACCCTCTTTAGCATGATAGCTAGTTTAGTTTAGAAAAGATCCGGCTTTTACGGTCCATGTTACCAAGTCTATAAAAAATTTTGTTTTACCGTTTCCGCTACCCCGAAAGTACCGGGAGAGGTAACGTGGACCTAACAGGATCGTCTACTATTTCGAGAAGGCCGGGGAGGAGGTGGAGTTCGCAAAGACGAAGGACACGATTCGTTAGGTATAATCCCTAAACATAGTAGTATAGAACTTCTATGTTTGTAGTTAGTTATCGTTTAGCTTCGATTCATGCGGTTAGTCGATGTTTAGCATAAAAACAAGATCGTTTTTCATATTTCCGCCTCCCCGCAAGTTGTGGGGTGTTGTACATCGACTTAAAGTGAGCACGTGCCCCTGGTCACGTGTGAGCACGTGACCCTGGAATGGGCTTCTCTTCTGAGCTTGCTTTTTGCCGCTGCTTTAAACGTCACGTGCCAACACGTGACCGCTGGTCACGTGTGGGCACGTAATGCCTCTTCTGAAGCTTTTCCTGATTTTAAATCAGGGAACAAATGCCCCCACAGCGTTGCTCTCACGTGTCTGCACGTGAGTGCAACGCTGTCACTTTCGTGATCGTTGGATCTGCCTTGGGAGTAGGGGAGATGAAGCGTTTCCATCACATCCTATAAATATAGGGGTCACTTCAGAAGCGCCTCCACTTTTGCTTATCTTCTTCCTTTGATAACTTTTCTCTTGAGAATTTAATTCCCGTTCCTTAGAGCTTAGTTCTCTGCCTTGAAAACTTTTCCAGAGTTTAACTCTGTTGAAGAAAGACCCTCTCTTCAAGTAATGATCTTTGAACGATCGAAGAACTTTCACAGAAACCTTCACTGGATTTTAAATCCACACCAAGGGCTTTCCCTTTAATCAAGAACCCATTTTCCTTTAAGTTCTTTAGCAAGAACAGAAAACCATTTAACCCTCAAACAGTAGAATCTCTTAGGGTTTCTCTAACCTTTAGGGATCGGTGGCGGTGTTTGTCTTTCCATGGAGTTTAATTCCATCATAAAAAGCTCTGGCTATGGGGAAAGAATTTCTGGGAATTTAAATCCCTTTTTTCAAAAAAGGAATTTAATTCCTATGAAGAACTTAGTTCTTCCCAGGGGACTTCTTGGGTTTTCTTGCCCTGAGTTGTCTCTCTCACATCCGAGAAGAAGAAGTTTGTAATGAATTTTCATGATCTTTATTTCAGGTATTATGGACGCCCATTTGTATGATCTTGATGAAATCATTTCTTACGGAAACATTAGTGCACTGGGCCGCAGCCAGAACCAGGAGTTCACCAACGCTCAGTGTAACATCTTCAAAAATATAAAATATTAATTTTGGGAATTTTTATAATTTAATATTATTTTATTGATTATTTTAATATTAAATGCAATTAAATAGGAAAAATGTTAGAAAAAATTATGAAAAATTATGGAAAATTCTAAAATAGGGTAAATTAGTGAATTATGACATTTTTAAGTTGTTGTGATCATTTTGACACTAATTTAGTGCTAATCGCGATTAAAAATCGCTAATCGGGTTTTTAGCAAATTTTGAGCAAAACATGCACACACTACTTTTTCCACACTTGTGCACTTTTCTTGCCATGATTTATCATTTGGGATTACTATTGAGGTGAGAAGGTTTGAATTAGGGATTAAAAGAAAAGAAATAGAAAAGAAAAGGATTAAAGAATGGGGTTTGGTGAGAAGAGGGTATGGGCTTCTTTGACCTCCACACTTAGCCATTTCTCTCTTCATTTTTCCCTCCCTCTCTTCCTCCTACTGCTGCTGCTGCTTCCTTTCCCTTTCCTCCCCTCTTCAATCCCTCAAATCATCTCAAAAGCTATCCCAAAACCCTATATCGGTTTCACAAAAAGTGTGCACAAGCTTGAGATCTACAAGATGGACTAAGAAAGCATGGATTTTGGCCACTAGGGGCAACTCAAGAAAATTCTTGAGTTGCCAAATGAGGTAATTTCTGAACCATTGTCTTAGTTTTAGCATTTCCTATACCCTATGCAAGTTGTTAATCGATATTATGTGATATTATGGACATGATGAAAACCTAGTTAGGGTTTGAGGGAAACTTGAGTTGTAATGTGAAATTGAGTTCAATTGAGGTTATATAAACACCCTAGTGCATGAATTGGAACCCAAAACCTGAAGCTAGAACTAGAAATACGGATTTTAGAAACCGATATCGGGGAAAATGTGAAATCTGTGCATGTTAACTTGAATCTGCTATTACCCCGAGAACCCTAAAATGATATTGAGTGGGAATTGAGATGTGCAGGCACAATAGAGGCAACACCCCAAACCCTAGCCCCCAACTCCCATTACCGGCCGCCAATTCTTCCCTTTTGGCCGCCAATTGCGGCCTGGGTCCCACCTCCTTGGCTCGTTTTGGTTCTGTAGCTTCTACATTGTTAGTTTAGGCCCCTGGTATATATAGATTTGTATAAAGTGACCTAGGGTGAAATCTGGGACATATTTCCTAAGTTGCTGTTTTGGATTTTAGTTTCCGTATTCCGTATTTTCATTTCTGCATTGGTGTGATTCGTTTTACCTCGACTATTTGACGTTTTTACGACGATATAGAGGGTTTAGTGATGGTTTTGAAGGCGTGCCATAGGTTTTCACCTATAGGCCCCTTATCGTGTCGTTTTGGACTTCGTATGCCGTTTTAGCTTTGATTTGGTTTTGATGCGATGCGATACGTGTGTTATGTGTAGGTACACCGCGACGATCCGAGACGATGCGGAGGATGACAGTGACGTCGACACCGACACGCAGGACTCAGGTGAGTAGATTATATCTACAGGGGGAAGTCGGGTGGATGGCGTATAGCACCCCCGCAGTCCGTGGTGTGGTATACGAATACGTATACCCACGTATATTTATTATGTGTTGTTAGGATCATTGATATGAATAATGGTTTTATTGATGATGAGATATATGGTTTGGGTATAGTACGAACCCTAGGTAGCGATTGCACATACTTACACACATACTTACATACCTACATTCACACCCTTGCATACTACTCATACTTGCAGTGTTTGATGATTTGGGATGACTTTGGAGATGAGTCGATGATGTGGACTTTGCGCCGCGAGATCGGCGAGTTGATGTTGATTCATATATGGGATATGATTTGTGTTTTCTTGCGGGCTTGGGATATGTGTTACCCCGCATGCTTACTTCATTGATGGTATCGTTTTGTGCTAGGCATAGAGTAGTACCCTAGACTGTTTGATCTGATGATAGTGATACCTATTATGTGACGAGATAGTGAGATGTTGACCCTACCCAGCTATTGGGGATGCCGTACGATGATTTACCGTACGAGCCGATATTGATGATAGATCCGCACTCATAACTCGAGGATACCTTACGATATGACATTGAGGCGGGATCACCGACTATATATATATATATATATATATCGACTCAGAGGTTAGGCGGTTCCCTTACCTGTAGTTCAGCCGTATAGTTAGTATAGTTGTTAGAGTAGATGAGACTTCTTACCTATTTCAAAAACTAACGAATCGTGGGTATTTTTAAAGACAGCTCAAGGGAATCTACGGATATTTCAAAAACGACGTATCTTTTCATAAAAACACCGTAGCCCCTATTTTCAAAACCCCATGATTCGAGTTATTTCTAAAAGGCACCAATTGTAGGACTTATGTTAGATCAATGCAGATTAGTGTTGGTTACGTCTAGTTTGAGCTCCACTCCCTTTCTGTGGTTCGCTTTGCATCGCATTTTCATACTATGTTGCATGCTCCAGTATTAATATCATGCTGCTAGGACACCAGCACCATTATCGATGATGCATCTGTTCCACGTACACTTGTTGCCGGCTCACACACTCATCATCTATAATTGCCATGTCACTACACTGTAGTACCATTACATTCATTATATGATTCTTACATGACATGATGATGTACATACCTTCTTTACATGTAGCATACATCATGGATTGATTGCATAACACATCGCATTGGATTTATTTCTTGATGTTGGATGTTCATGTGATTTCTGGATTTGGGAACCGAGGATGTCTTTAAAAGAGAATACATTATTGCTTTAAAAACCCGGTTACCCTTGATATGATATTTGGTGCGTCCACCATGTGTTTTCTCGGTGCTGAGAGCGACATGTGAAACCCGAATCGAGGAGGCGGATGAGGCC